>CM034128.1:6575714-7890357 GCA_019914995.1 Acanthochlamys bracteata
GAACACTTGTTGTTTCTTTATTCTTCCAGCAATACGTATGGTCTAGGGTCCTGCAAGACCATGCATGGCACTGAGAGATAAAGTGACGCTGTCTTCCATAGTGGTGTCCTAGAATTCATCCAAGTATTGCTCTTCTTCTCTGTTTTCTTGATCCAACACAGCAATTGAGTACAGCCGCGTGGCACACTTATGCCCCCGTTCATATTTCACATCGCAATAGAAACAAAGACCCTTAGCTCTCCTGTTGTTGATGTCAGCTACAGACAGACTAGCAGGTCGCGAACGTGTGGCTCCACTCTGGTTTGCAAACGCTTGAGTAGAAGAAGTTCCCAAGGAAGGAGACGAAGTGAGTTGCGCTACAGAGCGGTAACGGGGAGGGCGTGAAGCTCCACATTCCAAAGTAAGCTTTTCCTATATACCTTGGCTAGGGCATATGTTTGTTGCAAGTCAACTGGCTTCATTGCCATGACATCTAAGGCAATTGTCTTAGATAAACTCCCGCAGAATAGTCCGATCAAGTCATTTTCGTTGGTATGTGGTAATCGAATACGTAGATCTTCAAAAGCCGCCTGATATTCGGCCACGATCACCTTCTGATTCAGTTGCTTCAGTGTAAAGCTAGGATGCGCCAGCGCAGATGGTCCAAAGCGTTGTTGTATAGCAGCCATCAAGTCTTCTCATGAGTGGCAGGGTTTATCTTTCTCAAAATTTTGGTACCATCGATTTGCTTTCCCTTGTAAATACATGGCTGTGATATGCATTCGATCATGGGCTGATATGCGAAAGTACTTAAAATATTTTTCAGCGGAATATGTACACTCTTGAACCCCCTTTCCATCGAAGGTTGGAAAATTGTGTCTCTCTCGGTTCATGGGTGCATGGTATTCAGTCATGGCCACTGTTGGGTAAGGTGTATTGAAGTTTTGGTTTGTCGTGGTGGTCAGATTGAAAGGTTTAGGTGTTTGCTGGTAAGATGGATACAATCGGTTCTGTGGACAGCTTTGTGGGTTATAAGAGGTGAAACTTCTCTGAGTTTGAGGCGTTTGAATTGGAGGTGCATTAATATTAGATGTCAACTGTGATAAATTAGGCAGAGAACCGGTAAGGTTTATTAGTTGTATAGGTTGAGTTACATGATGATATGAAGTTGGGATAGGCATACTAGGCGCTAAAGTGCTTACTTTGCCTGGCTAGTAGCTTGGAATTGGATTTGGCAGGTTAGGTGCAGGGGTGTTGACTGATGTCGTCGGGTTGCGCCATGCTCTCATCTCTTGCATGAATTGTTGCATATCCCATCAATCATTATTCATGCGAGAACTCATCTGGGCACGTTTGATATGAATTTGCTCTTGCAATGATGCTTCGTTTTGCATGAATTCCTCTGAAATAGGTACTTTCGGTACTCTCAAAAAATTTTCAGTATTAAAAGTGGTTGGTGATGACGGAGATCGGGGTGATTCGGACGTCGCCGAAGTTTGATTTGCCATTGATCGAAGGCTCTAATACCAATTTGATATACGATGAACTAAAACAAGCAAAAGGACGATAGACAGAAGTAAATGCTGAAATAAATGACTGAAATCAACTTGCAATTGAAGATAAAGCTGGAAAATAAATTGGTTCTTGATGCCTCCTTTGGTTCAGCTGGCATTTTCTTATAAGTATTACAATTATAAAAGTCCCTATTAGACTCGAATATGTTCTGAAAGAACCTTATTTTACTGCAATTCTAATCTTGACTACAACTACTACTTCACCAATTGAATATTATTCTTTTGCAGAGATTGTCGCTGCTGAAACTACTATTGGAGTCCTTCCTAGATGCAACACTATCAGCTTAGCACCTGCAGCCGATACAAGTGCTACAAGATCTGACAATGTTCTTGGTCTGTCTATGTGGACGGCTCTGGGCTTCCTTTGCCACTACAGTCCTATCAGTTTTGTACTGACATCAGCCAAAGAAACTATTTTAAATTTTAGAAGCTTAGTATAGGGTCTGTGAATGTCATATTGACATACACCGAATGCGATAATGATTGTTAATCTAATACGCAACGTCGCGTCTTGGAATGCTCCTACTACTCGCTATCTTCTAAAAAGCTTCACAAAAAAAAAAGCATGCAAACCAATTCAAGAAGAAATAATCAAGAATATAAAACACAGCTATGAATTTAAAAATACCATTATTCTCTTAAGATATTCATTACAACCTGTAATCAATATGATATGCAAATTAATTTTTATAACCGTAAACTGAGGAGAGTTAACGTAGTTACCATAATTTGAATGTGATCTCAATTGAACCATTTTCACTCGACAAAGATCTCCATAAAAAATTTTAGAATCCAAAACAAAGGTAAGAACATAGTTCTGACTTTAAGGATTTTGAAATTTGAGAAGAAATCTGCGAAGCTGTCTTGTATAAAAAGCAAGTCCGAACTTGACTTATGGCGTGCATTAGTTTAGATAGAATTATAATTTTTTTAAAAAAACTTGCTTTCAAATATAACGAAATATATAACTCACATTCATACTCGCTTTCAGCTACAATAAAAACATAAAAATTCTATTCACTCTTCAAACACTCTTCTTAAAGAACTTAATATTAGAAACTTATTACGAAATCAATTAAGTGCAACTGATATATGTCCGTAGCAAGGCTTCTGTATTGGTTGTTATCGATCATTACTCATGGTTTTTCCTTCAAAAGAACAGGACTAGCGGACTAATCTTTGTTGCAATTCTTTTTAGTCATATTATCACTAGATTCATTCGTATTTGTTAGAAATTATTGTAAGATGTTTACAAGTGAAAGTTACTTGAACAAAGGTGTCACATCTTGATAGCCGGGTTAAGGAAAATAATTTGAAATGATAGTTTTTCCTTCAAGTAAAATATAAATATCTCAAAAATTAACAGCTAATTGAGCCAATAAGGGACCTACCATAGTATAGTAGTCGGCTGGACTGCCTACAAAGTGGCCGTGGCATGGACTTAGTGGTTTCAAAGGAATGAAAATGAAGACCCAAGATTGTCCAGCGGGACTAGACGCTGCTGAAAGTTGAAATTTGAAGAATGAGTCAGACACCATCACTTTTGCCCAAATCAAATGTATTAAGCTCTTTCGAAGAACTTAATGGCTAGTGGGAAAGTCGGATGGCGATCTCAACCTTGCACAACTCAGTACTCTTGTCACAATAATGTACAATTTAGCTAAAACCCTATACAACACTGAGCTCAAATTTGGACTCCTGCATACAAAAGCCACCATACCGGAACTCATCTAATGAGTCCCCGTTGGGCATTGGTGTTTTTAATATGCCCTGATCGTTGACTTGAATAACATTAAAAGTGGACAATAGTCGTTCACAGAGGGGATGTTTGTTGAAATGCACTCCCACGTGCTAAGAAGGCACAATCCTCGGTTGAGTGTACTTGAAAGATCGAGGGCGCTAAGCATGGACCTGTGTTCTCGTCAAAATGCTTGATCATTTAGTTGCAATGAAGAAAAAGGTTGACCCTAACTGGCTCATGCTTGTTTCCTGAAAAGAAGAAGCAGTAAGGAAACAATCAACCAGCAGACGCGTTCAGGAAAACGTAAACATACAAACAGAAGAGTTACTCTCTACATAGAGAAACACGTCAACATATGAACTATGGAATATCTAATTAAATCTATTCAGTCAACTCAACGAACACTAAAGAGAATCTACCAACGACCATCCAACTTACGAGGATAAATTCGTAGATAGAACAAAAGCAAAATGCTAGTAAAGCATAGATAAACATATGTAGCCAAAGTAACCAGAAAAGACTAAAACAAGAAATTCTAAGGAAAGCGCTAGAAACGGAGTATCTACATCCTCCAGAATGGTTTAGATAAATAATTACACAGAACAAAAGAATTTATGAGAGGAAAAGGAAACATTTTGAGACCAAACTTCAACAGACTTTTAAGTAAGATTATCTAAATTTCGATTTAAATCTTAAAATTTTACTATCTTACGATTTTATATTACCAAAATAATTCTATTTTAAGTAAGATCTTTTTTGGAGTAAAATCTCACATGAATTCGATTTAAATTTTAAAATTGATAAAATTTTCATTTATTTACGAATTTATACAATTTTGCTTTTGAAGATATTTTTATAATTAACTGAAATTGAGAGGTTTTTTTTAAATTTAGGAGCTTTTCATTAAAATATAAGAGAATTTTCTGTAAAAATATACTTTTTGAAATTTTTTTTGTAAAATATAGAGAGGGTTTTTATAAAGTTTAAAAGAATTTTTTTCTTAAATTTGTATATGTACTAATATTTTTTTAAAAATATTAGAAAATTTTTTATGAAAGATTCTTAATAGTATTAAAAAAAGTTTATATAAACTTTATCAAACTTTAAAATAATGATTTTACGATCTTACTCAAGTAGAACGGTCCTATCTAAAATTTCGATTTTGATAACCTTCTAGAATTTATTATGTTTTGGGAATATTCAAATGTGTCACCACAAGGTAGATTGCTAAAAATATAGCCAATAAAGAGAAAACAACTATAATTTAGAAACATCTAAAAACTTCATGTCATGATGAAAAGAACTTGGTTAAAATAACTATTTGTTGAAGTTATAAGACTCCTAATGACAACCTCAACGGCTATCACTCACCCAACACTTTGTACAGTAACATTGCACAAACCATCAACTCTCTTAAAGTATCATACTAGGACAAAGCAAGCTGACTTCAAGCTCCTAATTAAGCTAAATGCACAACAAACCCTGAGCCGCATCAATCCAAAAAAGCAACTAAATCTAAACAAATTAGTGCAGTAGAATAAAGATTTCTCATGCTTAGTGTCACGGGCCTAGAGTTTTTACTTTGGCTCGTGCGGCACTTAGTCACACTCCTCTGCTAAGTCAGCATTTACCCAAATGAGCTATCAAAGATAGCTAAAGAAAACTTGAAGGGACTAGAGGGAAAGTAAGAGACACTTGAAAAGAGCTTTTTAGAAGGAAAACTTTATATTACTTTGGCTTGGTACAACTCTTGGTTGAAATGCTTGATGCTCTAAATGGGGGTCCTTACCGTCCTATTTATAGCTCCTCCACCTCCTCAACGGACGGTGGAGATTGCTTTGATCGGACGGTGGAGAATACATAGTCCAGAAAGTTCTTACATAATATTCCTTACAAAAATCTCCACCTTTCTAGAGTATTCTCTACCCTACTCTAGATTTATACCAATTATCCTTTATCTAGAGTATTCTACCATATTCTAAACTTCGCTTATGTACAAGATATTTTGCCTAGGCAAAAAGTATTTTACCAAGGCAATTTTGATGGGGAGAATAGCCAAAATAGCCATACCGTGATATTCTCCCCCACCTATTTCGCGATGCCCTCATCGCGGTTGTGTGGAGCTGTAGCGGAACTCCTTGTTCCTCCTCGTAGGGTGGCTTCTTCTGCTTTAACCTTTTGTTTTCGTTTGGCAACTCGTCCCGACAAGTAGGCTCATTCTTGAGTTGCATGTTAGAAATAGTCTTGATCTGGATATTCGCTTCACGCGTCAAAGGTACCATACACATATGTGTATGGAATTGGCAAAGGGGAATAGGTATGGCCTTCACATGATCTAGGAACTCCATCCCAAGCACTATCAAAAAATCATCCATATTTACAATGGAGAAGTCCAAAAGGACAGACCACTCACCTATGTGTGTATTTACTCCACGAGCAACTCCTAAAATTGATTTGGGTTCGGAGTTGACTGCTTTAAACCATCCTCGTCCCGTTTCGTACTTGATTCCAAGTCTTTTAGCTTCCTTCTCCTCAAGGAAGTTATGGGTAGCCCCTGTGTCCACCAAGGCGCGTACCTCTTGCCCATTAACCTTGGTCATCACGTACGGTCACCCTTTCATTTCACGTCACGGCACATCATCGTTGGCTTTGACGGAATGGAGGAGTTGTAAAGAACCCATCATTACTTCTTCAAATTGCTCTTGTGGCCCATCCATTGTTTCCATTAAGGCTGAAAGCTTGCTCCGTTTTGGGCACTCTCTAGCCATATGTGGTCCATCATAAAGGAAGCATTTTAGTGGATTTTTACCATTCCCTCGGTTGTTACCATTGCTTCCTTGGCCTCTATGGGAGCCTCCCTTGGTCTTCGGTGGATCAATCGTTGCTTCCTTGACTTGCTGGTTATCTTCACCACCATTGTCCTTGAAATCTTCTTGAGGCTTATGCTTTTCAAGCCGTTGGAACTCTATAAGGGACTCAGCTATGGCAATGACAGAGTTGAGATCTTAAGTTCCTCTACATTGAATCTCCAATCTCGCTAATGTTTGCAATCCGTCCATGAAAGCAAAAAGGGCCTCTCTTTCTGGAAAATCGGAGATCTCTAAGATCAACTCTGAAAATTCCTTGACATAGTCCCTTATACTGCCCCGATGAGTCAAGCGCCGAAGCTTTGCCCTTGCCTCATCCTCGGCATTCACCGGATAGAATTGCCGTTTGAGTTCCCTCTTGAACTCTTCCCAAGTGGCAAAGGTGCAGGTACCCCTCTCGTTCTCGGCATGCCTCTTCCTCCACCATACCATTGCGGTATATTCAAGATAAAGAGTGGCATGATCGATCTTACCTGCATCCTCCGCGACGCCGGTACTCCTAAAGAGTTGCTCCAAGCATCAAAGGAAGTTATCAATCTCCTTCGCGTTCCTCGCACCCTTATACGCCTTGGGTCTTGGAACATCCACCTTCGAAGGAGTCGAAGTTGAGGGTACAAAGAATCGCCTTAACGTAACGCAATCTTGCAAAGTGCCTAGTCTTCTCGGACATCCCTCAACTCGGTAGCCATCCTTGTGACCTCATCCCTAAGAGTGGCTACTTCCCTCCTAAGAGTATCCACATCACCCAAGAGAGAGTCTTTAAAGGTCTTACCTTGGCAAGACGATAATTAGCCACCACGTTTAAGGCACCTTCCATCTCCCGACGAAGCTCTTCTTGTCCCTTCTCAAGCTTCTCGATGCTTTGGCCCAACTCTTCAAACTAGTCCACCTTATCCGCCATAGCAAGCTCCACCCTATCAAGCATTGCATTCACGTCCGCCATAACGTCCCTAGACTTCTCCTTTCGTTGGCGACTGCTATCGGGAGCTCTCCTTTCAATCTCCCTTCCCTCATGGATGGTAACATCGTTTCCGCTTGCCATTTCTGATTGGCAGAACCTTGGCTCTGATACTACTTGTTACGGGCTTAGAGTTTTTATCTTGGCTCGTGCGGCACTTAGTCACACTCCTCTGTGGCTAAGTCAGCCTTTACCAAAATGAGCTATCAAAGATAGCTAAAATAAATTTGAAGGGACTAGAGGGAAAGTAAGAACACTTGAAGAGAGCTTTTTAGAAGGAAAGCTTTATATTAATTTGGCTTTGTACAATTCTTGGTTGAAAGACTTGATGCCCAAATTGGGGATCCTTACCCTCCTATTTATAGCTCCTCCACCTCCTCAACGGACGGTGGAGATTGCTTTGATCGGACAGTGGAGAATACATAGTCCAGAAAGTTCTTATATAATATCCCTTACAAAAATCTCCACCTTTCTAGAGTATTCTCTACCCTACTCTAGATTTATGCCAACTATCCTTTATCTAGAGTATTCTACCATATTCTAGACTTAGCTTATGTACAAGATATTTTGCCTAGGCAAAAAGTATTTTACCAAGGCAATTTCGATGGGGAGAATAGCCAAAATAGCCATACCGTAACATTAGACATGACGAACTTGCACTCACTGCTCGTACAACCACTATCTTGATTTTTAAAAAAAAAATTATATAACCATATGTTTCTCACAAGGATAGGTAAACGTCCTACTCATCTAACATATGCCATCTTTCTTATGGAAGATTAATACAAAACAAGAATCACTTGTAATCAGCTTACAAGTTTTGGATAGTTGTAGGTCTTCTATGGGAAAAAGAGCACTATACCACTTATCTAAACTTATATAATTATCATTCAATTTTGACTTTGACTATACCTACAGTAAACCCACAAACGTCTTAACATCTATGCTGCAAACAGGAGTTGAGGTTCAAGGTCTGTTGTAATGCAGCAATGCACAAATAGAAGCACGAGTAAGAAGGCAACAAATACTGTGAGGTTACCTTAAAAAAAAGTCAAAAGACAGCCTGTACCTTAAGCTCACCATCAAGATAAAAGCATCACTAATATTCTGAAATTGGATGCAAAAGCTAGAAATGTAACGTGGTTAGGCAGATCTAGAAGATAATCCAACTACATCAGAAAGTAAATCAGCAAATTATACCTAAGTGATGGCTTTTGTGAGTACTACCCTTGCGTCAAAAGCATGTAGAGGTAAACTGGGAGATCGAATTGTTGTAACATATATGTACGAGTGTGCAATGATGAAGAAGTTAAGATGACAATGGCACCCTACAAATGCTAGCAAAGAACTTGCTTAAGGATGGAAACCAATTCTGGATTGATTGCATCAATTGAGGTTGACCCTCCAACCAGCACTAAATTGGTTCTTTTATCACGAAACAATGAGGGAGGAGGATGAAGGAAATGAAATCAGTATGCAAGCAAAGTAAGGAAGTTATGGAGCAACAAAAGATTTCTATTCATAAGCAAGGAACTTAACTAAGTAGGAAGACAATTCTTTGATTCATTATTCACACTGAAGAAACTTGACCCTCCAACCAGCACTAGCTGCAACTGCAAGGTGTGTTCCTTGATTCATCAAAACTAAATGATCAGCAATGAACATTTGGCGGCAATCAATTTTCACAATGCTACTTACCAGCTACATATCAACTTACGCAGATTTAGAGGCAGTCGCATTGTCAGTTAAACTACTAAAGAAAAGGAGCTACTTTTGAAGATATAAGTTACAAAGTAGCTACTTTTTTAACAAAAAGGAGCTAGTAATGCTCAATTAATATTAAGCATTAAGGGAGGTTAGCTAAACTATGTCACACAACAGAAGCACTTAATTTTGCCAGATGAAAACCCTTTGAGACAATGTCGAGGATATCATATAGTAGAAGAATTCTTACTAAAGGGCCATGATGTTCAGCATTAATATTGCACAACCAGATACTAGGACATTTCCACTTTGAAGTTTTTTGCAACAAATTGCTTAAAATTAATTTTTCAATAACATGGATCATAACTTACTCCACGAACATTTGCAAGTAGTCTCCTGTAACGTAATTGTAAACCAACAAGACCTTTGCCTTCAGCTTATTTAATCACCATATCTTTTCCACACTAATATTTTTAACTTACTCTTTGTTGGATCTTGCTTAGTACACTCCATAATAACATCTAGTAGTCCAAAAGTACCAAATTCAACAAAATATAATAAAAGTTAAAAAATAACACAAACGAAATAAGATTTTAACTGCATTTTTTATATTTCAATGCAAATGTTTGCAGTATTCCATATAAATTCTTCAATACTTTGCTCCTGACATGTTTGGTGCTTCTTCAAAAAAATAAAGCAAGCGCTCATCATCCATAACTTACAGGAACAAGTAAACTAGAGATTAATGAAAGTGAGAGTTCAAACTTCGAAATATTAAAAAAAAAGAGAATGATGACATTTATTGTTGGTATTCATAGTGGTAATAACAGGAGAGACACTATGGAGTGTTTGGAAGTGTTTTTAAAAATTGCTTATCTGAAATAGAAAATATTTTTGTTATTTCAAAAAATAAGTTTTACTTTTTTAACCTAAAAAATAATAAAATAAATAATAATAAGATCTTACTACGTAGGATTTTCTATATGTTTTAAATTTTTAAATAAATTTTATAAAAGATTGTAAAAAATTTATTGAAAAACGTGAACTAAAATGTTGAAAAGCTGCTCTTCAAGAATGCGTTCCAAATACAAAAACTTTAACAGTTTATGCTTGTTTACTATAGAAAGATAATTTAAGTCAACTATTAAAGAAGCCAATAAAGAGAAGTTCCGATTATGTATTTTGAGTTCTCTCATATCTACATATGAAAATAAAATTCTAACTAACTGAAGAAAGAAGTGATCCTTACCAAAAAAATCAACTATATAGGTCCTTCATTTCCTCGTTGCACCTTTACATACGGGTGGTAATTTGGGTTGGTCGGTCGGTTTCGAATCGACCCATTTAATAATCGGGTCAAAATCATTCAATCCTAACCCAATCCATAAATTTATATGGACCAAAATTGTCAACCAAACCTATTAATAACCGAATCAAATTCCGGTTGACCCATTTAATAATTATAATTTTTAATTTTTAATTCTATATTCCTAAATTTTAGCTAATTTATAATATCAGTTGTAATAAAAGTGCACGATATTATTAGTGACGAGATTTAGTGAATATCTATAAAAAAATGTGCTTTATTTAGTATCTTCATCGGTCCTTCAAATATTCAAAAAAGATTTATTTTTATTTTTTGAAAATATGTGGTGACAGCTGAAATTTTATGATTGCAAATACATACTAATAATCTTGATAAAAATTTTGATAAATATAGCTACTAACAAAATTTTGATAAAAATGTTTATACAAAATCCAAATTCGTTATTACAAAAACACCTATATAGTAGTAATAATTTCAATAATATTATAATTCTCATCGTACACTATTTTACTAAAATATAAAAATAAGGATTAATTATAAATTAATATTATTGATTATTTTATTGCTAATATATTAATAAACGAAAAGGAAAAATAAAAATTTATTTTTTCAAGAGATGGCAATTTAGGTTGGTGGGTCAATTTCGAATTAATGCAGGTCGACCAATTTAATAATCGTATAAAATTTGCTCAACCCTAACCCAATCCATATATTTATACGGGTCAAATTTTCTAACCCTAACCCTAATGCTAATTAAATGGATCAGTTTCGGATTGCGTTTTCGGATCGGATCATATATTGCCATCCCTATTTTTACTTTTGAAGAAAGCAAACATGTTACTATCATCTAAGTCATTAGACAAGCGGAGCAAATAGTGTCGCTCCATAACTTCCTTACTTTCAATTGACCTACTTTAAATAGCAAGCGAGAGCAAAATGTAGGGGTAGCAATTTTCAATCCAATCTGCAAACCCGATCCGAAATCTTAGTCAAGTTTGGGTCAATTCCGACAATCTTAGTCAAGTTTGGGTCAATTTCGTATTGACCCGAAAATGACTCGAACAATTAAACGGTTCGGGTCGGGTTCAAATTGATAAAATATCGAACTGTTTAACTATTTATATATTATATATTACTTAATAATAGTAAAAAATTTGAATATAATCTCTATATATATATTTCTTAACTTATTTTAATTTAACTAATTTATACTTAATTCATAAATTTTATCAAAATTAATGTTTTTCTTTTTAGATATATCATAATTAATCATTTTTATAATTTATTGTTAGAAATTAATATTTATAATTTTTATTTTAAAAAATTTAATTATTAAATGGGTCGACCCGAATTTAATCCGATTATTAAATAGGTTGAATTAGGATTGATAATTATGAGATATATAAATAAATGAATCAGATTAGGATTGAACAATTTTGATCCAATTATTATATGAGTCAATCTGAAATCGACTAAGGAATCCGAATTGCCACGCCTAACAAAATGCCACAGAGGTGGGTTGGACATTTCCCTTTATGAAGCTTTTTAGCTACGATTTGCCTAAAAGTAATGGTGCACTAAGATTTATAAGGACTCGCTCCAAAAACATTTCCAAGCAATCTCCTGTGATGTAATAGTTAACCAACAAGACTTTTACTTCTAGAAAATTTACTGATTGCCATATGTTAGTTATTCTCGTTGAGCTTCCTCTTTGTTGGATCTCGCCCCCCCACACTCCAAATTAAGATCTAGTAATTGAACCAAATTCAAGAACACATAATAAAGGTTAAATGCAAACACATTAGATTTCAAACTGCTTGCCTACATTTTGCAATGTACATATTCTACTCCATGTAATTATTGAATACTTTTTTCTTGAGATCTTTTGGTGCTCCTTCAACAAGTATGACATATGGATACTGCAGAGTATATGTTAAATGAACAAGTAAACTCTTTCTATCAAAAGAGATGAAATGTTGGGCTAAAACAATATCAAGCATAATACTTTACCCAAACCTCCGACATATTTAAAACAACTAAAACGCCCATCTACAAAGTCCAAGTTATTGAGCATCACATCTATTATCAATGAATAGAGCAAACTAAATAGTCATTAGGACAAGAATTAAACAGATTAATGAGAAAAAAAAGCAACAACAATTCTGAAAAGCCACCCCTAAGTTCTAGTAGAATCAATCCATTACAAACATTCAACACCAATTACAATACTACCTGAACTGATCAATTACAAAATATTCGGTGAATTTTAAGAACATCCAGCTTTGCAATCATGTCAGAAATTAAATAATCAACAAACAGGCTCCATTTCCAATTTTTGGGCATAAAACAAGAATACGAAAAAGAGGAAGTAAAAGCAGTAGTGAGTTAATCTATTACCTGGAATTGTTAGAACCAACTTTAGCTACCATGCTAACCATTACAGAAGGTTTTCTACATTAGGTTCTAAATGAGGCTACTGGAATGAATTACCAATCGCAAGCCTGAATATCAAACTGCCTCAATAAAGTTTACAACAACAAGTTTTGTTTTGTTTTGCAAAAATCGGAAAATGGAGAAAATCCTTTCACAGAAAGAGAAACAGGCTTACTTATATTTACCAAATATTCTCGCATCCCTGTTCTGATGAATTACCTAAGTAGTAATAATCCTTCTAGAAGGCCAACTATTCTAGACTCCATAAGAGTAAATAAGTTTGGGGGGTGAACTCCAACAATTGCTCTTCTAGCATCCAACAAAGAACAATGGACAACACAACCAAAAAGGTAAAATCAGGAGAAAATAAAAAGAGAATCCTAAATTCTGTTTTTTATATACTCAAGTGGCTACTTGAGATCAACATCTGATGATTAAGAACAAAAAGTACCTTGCTATGGCTGCTTCAGTCCATTACCGATTGGACAACATTCCTTTTACAAAACCTACAAGACCCAACAATGAGCAAACCTTAACACCTCATCGTGATATCCATGTACACCAAAGGTTATATGAAATTGAGAATCCCGTGTGATCAATAGACAGAATAAGCCCAACAGACAGAAGCAAGATTCAAACAAGCTATCACACTAAAACAATCTTTAACAAGTTATACATTTTCGCTACTTTTATCTCATCAACTAATTAAATTCTTGTAAAGTTTAAGTCTACTCTATATAAATATTCAGAATGCATAAATGCTTTACGCTCACTTGTCGTATCTCCATATGCAATTCCATTATTTCAAACCAATCACTCTGACCGAGACGGTCTTGTACGCGTAGGTTCACGGCTTTTCCAAATTTTTTTCTATATTTTTATCTTTTAAATTATTATAAGTGAAAATATGACTTTAGCAAGAAATTTTCTAGTAACGATTTATCATCTATATTTTCGGATATAAAAACTATAAGAACAAATTTAGATTTCTTAAAAACTCAATTTCAGTTTAGTTCCGAAATTGTTCATCATTATTCTACTAGAACTATTAACTTATAATCTATAGAAAGACAATCACAAAGTTTAAATACTAAAGTAGATACATTAATAGAACTCTTTAGAAAATCTTTTTCTTTATAAAAGATTATCAAGAAGCCTTATTAGAAACAGAAAAATATTTGTTTCCATCAGAAGGATTTAGCCAACTTGATTCTACCCCTGCACAAGACAAAACTATAATTAGACAAAATAATACCATTATAAGTTTATTAATATGAATAAACACAAAATTAGATTTACTAGTAGAAGAAAGCAAAAAGAATAAACTTGATAAAGAAATAGAAGATCTTATTAAAAAGGTAGATAATATCGATATAACTAAATCAAGAGGTATAGAAAGACCAAAACCATCTAAAGAATTAAAATTTTATTCTATAAAATGACAACATCGTTTAGTGGAAGTTCTAGGACATTAGCAGACCAAAGTTTAGGAAAAATAGTACCAAAATCTGAACAGACATTTTTAAGTAAAATATTTAATAGAAGTAAAAAACATTTAATTGAAGTAGGTTCAATTATAGATCTAGAACAAAAATTTTAGAACATTTTAGGCAGCATGGTCTAGATCTTGTATCACCAACAGAATTATATCACATAGGTAGTAGAAAACTTTGTAAATCAGACTCAGTTTTTTGTAAGAAACCGAGAAGAAGAAGTAGAATGTTTAGGAGGACAAAATGTAATATTAGATGCTATTAGTTTAGAAGCTAATAAAATGTTAAGAAGTTCTCAATTTCATTTCATACATATTTAATTAAACAACAGATTTTCTTGTTACTCCTGTTGCTAGGATAATCATTTTGTTACTAATTGTCATAAACTAAATTAGCAACTAAATTTTAGGCAATTCTAGATCTAAATCTAAATCTAAATCTAAAGGCATGAACTACATCTAGCTCTCCTGTTAGGATTAGGATTAGAATCTACCCTAGATCAAAAAGTTGACCAAGGGATAGGATTGCAATAAATTCAGCCAGTTTACTAATCCTTTTCTTTGTAATAAGTATAATTGCCCTTATTAATAAATGTTGAAATATGCCTCGTGAAAGGATGCACTTGTAAATAGTGCTGGAGAGCAAGTTATGAATATTCTAGCTAAGCTTTTATGTGGTTTCAATTATAGATTTTATCATTTGAGAGTATAAATTCCCACAATGGCAAGACTAGGTGCTATGTACATTTAATAAAGACGGATTAAATCATAATTATATATAGTAAAACGTATCGTGACACAATCCACATTAGCAACAGTTATTTACCCTTGTTTTCATTTGTGTACTAACAACTTTTCCTATTTGAAGAGCATGATCAACTTAGGAAGATATCGAGCAACTATGTGCGGCTGGTCCAGGTTATCTTGCCATGGTCACTCCCATGCATTTTGGATATGGAATATCACCTTTTAATTGTTTATAAATCAGTTAGTGCTTAGCAGAACGTGCTTCTTAGTTACAAAAGAGTCACCAGGACAGCTGCTTTGGAGCATGAAATTGAGTTAGGAAAAGAATTAGGGCACGTTTGTGAGCGCTTATAAATTAAAGCTTTTTTTAAACGGAGAGTGTTTTTGTACTACTTTAAAGAGAAATTTGAGTGTCGTGGGGTTATTATTGGTAAAGGAATACCTTTCAATAAGCTTTCAGGAACATATGCCAAACTAGCTACCACCAGATGAAACTCTTGGCTGCAAATATGGAATAGAGGTATCTTCTCCAGCTCGGCTAATTAATGTAGCATCTAAGCATAAAACCCTACTACAAGGATAACTCGGGCTAGGTATCGTTCTAATGCTTATTAATACTTTTCATTCATCATGTTCAATCCATAACATTGCCTAACAATGCCTAACATTGGCTTAAACAGGCATCAATGGGATGATTGAGAGTATTACCGGATAAAGTTTTAACAAGCAAGACAATTTTACACATTAAAACCGATTGATCCTAAGGGTTAGTGAAATCTTAGAATGCAAATTCATGCAGAGTATAATTACAGAAGAACACGTAGGCAGCATGTCTATACATGATTTGTGCTGTCAAAACCTTCTTCTCCGTTTACGACAGCATGCTATATGCAGTGCAAGAACAAAAAAAACTTAAAGCATATTTTTCTGCAGAGATGACATAATAGAAAGAGACTGGGAGTTTCCCTTTCTGAAAATCCCAAAAACTTTTGTTAGAAAAACCAAAAGACTTACAACGAGAGCACTGGGCGCACTTCAGAAGATCACTCTTCCATAAAGAAAGCCCGATGCCCTAACAAAAGAAACTTTGTACATATTTATAAGTAGTAAGTAACCTAACTGTAGTTCTATTAATTTGACTATAGTTCTATTAACTTAACTATAATTACATAAGATTCTTTTAACCATACTCTGGTAAAGTTACCTAACTCTTAGTCTTGTCTAGAGCAATCTTCATCATTCATTCATTGACTATGGTTGAGTCTTGACGAATCACCTAACTCTAAGATCTTATCATCTAGAAGTGGCCAGCTCTGGTTTTTGGTGCAAGGCCTCGATCACTGTCTGGATGTGATATGTTGTATCTGCACACTGATTAGACTGAGACATTAGGCTAGCTGTTCTTTCTGACTCTGAACTGGTCTATCTGTATTTTGGTTGAAATGTAGTTGGACTCGTAATCCCTTTGAATATTTTAAGTTCTTTAATAGTTTCTTTCACTGATTTCTCTAACTCTCTTTTTCTTAATAGAGTTATTTTTTGTTTGACTTTATATAGATACGACGGAATAACATGAATAGTCTGAGAATGACTGTCTTGTGTTTCCATAAGTTCTTGCTGTTCTTGGTTCTGAGAAGGAATGTTCTATGTCTTTGTACATTCATATTCTTCATTCTTTTGGCTGCTACATTCTCCTTTGATACCTGTAAAAGCAATATTCCCAAATTGCCAGGGATCTCTAGATTTGATTTGTCTTTGCCAATCACTCGTAGAACCGGACTAGCTACTTGTTTTTCAGCAAAAGTGAATGTTGTTTCTACTCGTTTCTCAACACGAGTAGCTGTTGTTCCTGCAGTTTGTTTTATCTCCTCAGCAAGTTTGGAAGCTTTTTCCTGGGTGTAATCCAGTCTTACCTGAATGAGCTGTTTGTCTAAATCTTCCTGTTTGTTGAGAAGTGCTTTTTTCTTGCCTGAGATAGGCTACTGTCTCGTTGAGTTTTTTAACAGTTTCTGCTAGGGTGGTATAATGATCATAGAAGATGATCTTTTTTGGAAGTGTCGTTGGCAATCCTGTAAAAAACTTGTGGATCTATATTTGCAGTTCTTAATGATGGAGATAGATAAAAATTTATGCCAAGACGTTCTCTTGCGGAATCTAATGCTTCTATGAAATGATTCAAACCTTTGTATGATGCATTGGAAAAATCTATTATGCTATCTAAGACTTCTACCCATGTATGAAGTACACCTAGGAGACGACCTCTAAATACTACATAAAATGAGAAGTTCATTTTCTCATGCACAAAATGATATGTAAGTGCATTCATGCTTGTTAAAAAATATTTCTGGTCATGTTTCTGGAAGGCTTGCCACAAATTATCTATAAACATTTCTGTTCTTTGGTGAAACTCATCTCTTGTCTATCTAAAGGTTTAAAAGGTAATATTGCTAGGAGGGAAACTTGTTACTCATGCTTACCGATATGAATATTTTCTAAATTATTATTTGGAGTAAAAGTCTGAAGGCTAGGTCTTGGTACTGAGCTACTAGAGTTTTGAAGACTAGTTCTTGCACTGCATGTAGCAAGCATGCTGTCGTAAACGGAGAAGGTTTTGATAGCAAAAATCATGTATAAACATGTTGCATATCTTCTTGTTATTCTGAAATTATATTCTGCATGAATCTGCACTCTAAGATTTCCCTTATTGTTAGGATCAGTTGGTTTTAATGTGCAAAATCCTCTTGCTTGTTAAAACCACATCTGGTAATCCTATGAGTCATCCCGTTGATGCCTGTTTAAGCCAATGTTAGGCGTTGTTAGGCGATTTTAGGGATTGAACATGATGAAAGAAAAATATTAATAAGGTTTAAAACGATAGCTGCCCGAGTTATTCTTATAGTAGGGATTTATGCTTAGATGCACCATTAATTAGCAGAGTTCAAGAAGATACCTGTATGCCTTATTTGCAGCCAAAAGCTTCATCTGGTGGTAGCTAGTCTAGCAATCTTGTAAGGAACTTGTGGATCTATATGTGCAGTCCTTAATGATGGGGATAACTAAAAACTTATGCCACGATGTTCTCTTGCGGATTCTAATACTTCTGTGAAATGATTGAACCTTTCGTATGATGTGTTGGGAAAATCTATTATGCCATCTAATACTTCTACCCATGTATGAAATACAACTGTGAGACGAAGTCTAAATATTATATAAAATGAAAAGTTTTTTCTCATGCATAAAATGATATGTAAGTGCATTCATGCTTGCTAAAAAATATTTCTGTCTTGTTTTTGGAAGGCTTGCCATAAATTATCTAATAAACATCTCTGTTCTTTGGTTAAACTCATCTCTTATCTATCTAAAGGTCTAAAGGTAATATTGTTAGGAGTGAAACTTATTAACTCATGCTTACCGAAATGAATCTTTTCTAAATTATTATTTTGAGTAAAAGTCTAAAGGCTAGGTCTTGCTACTGAGCTACTGGAGTTCTGAAAAGTAGTTCTTGCACTGTATGTAGCATGCTGTCGTAAACGGACAAGGTTTTGACAGCAAAAATCATGTATAAACATGTTGCATTTCTTCTTGTTACTTTGTAACGATACTCTACATGAATTTGTATTCTAAAATTTTCTTGATTCTTAGGATTAGTTGGTTTTAATGTGCAAAATCCTCTTGCTTGTTAAAACTTCATCTGGTAATCCTATGAGTCATCCCGTTGATGCCTGTTTAAGCCAATGTTAGGCGTCGTTAGGTGATGTTAGGGATTGAACATGATGAAAGAAAAATATAATAAGCATTAAAACGATACCTGCCCGAGTTATCCTTGTAGTAGGGATTTATGCTTAGATGCACCATTAATTAGCAGAGTTGAAGAAGAGACCTCTATGCCTTATTTGCAGCCAAGACCTTCATCTGGTGGTAGCTAGTGTGGCAATCTTGTAAGGAACTTGTGGATCTATATATGCAGTTCTTAATGACGGAGATAAAAAAAAAATTTATGCCACGCCATTCTCTTGCGGATTCTAATGCTTCTGTGAAATGATTGAACCCTTTGTATGATGCTATGGGAAAATCTGTTATGCTATCTAAGACTTCTACCCATGTATGAAATACACCTGGGAGACGACCTCTAAATACTACATAAAATGAAAAGTTCTTTTTCTCACGCATAAAATGATATGTAAGTGCATTCATGCTTGATAAAAAATATTTCTGGTCATATTTTTGGAAAGCTTGCCATAAATTATCTAATAAACATCTCTGTTCTTTTGTTAAACTCATCTATTGTCTAAAGGTCTAAAGGAAATATTGCTAGGAGGGAAACTTATTAACTCATGCTTACCGAAATGAATCTTTTCTAAATTATTATTTGGAGTAAAAGTCTGAAGGCTAGGTCTTGCTATTGACCTACTGGAGTTCTGAAAACTAGTTCTTGCACTACATGTAGCATGCTGTCGTAAATAGAGAAGGTTTTGACAACAAAAATCATGTATAAACATTTTGCATATCTTCTGGTTATTCTGTAATTATACTCTGCATGAATTTGCATTCTAAGATTTCCCTGATCCTTAGGATTAGTTGGTTTTTAATGTGCAAAGTCCTCTTGCTTGTTAAAACTTCATCTGGTAATCCTTTGAGTCATCTCGTTGATATCTGCTAGCCTATATCTTTACCTTTAGTATGTTCTATTTCTATGCGCAGGCCATCATTAGTAATTCTATCTGTAAACTTAAGCCATCTTCTTTGATTTGATTTCTTCTCATTCATCTTATTGTAAAACTTAACTATAGCTTCGCAATTAGTTCTAAGGGTTATTTCTAGTTTTGATAAGATAAATAATCTAAATGCATCTAATGCACAATTAATGGCTAATAACTGATTTGATACTAGTTCTATTTTCTTTTTCTTTATATTGACCACTACTTTATCTAAGTACTTTCTTTTTCAGTGTTTCCCAGGGCATATTTATTGGGCTTAGATAATAAACGGCTCTCCATTGTAAATGAGAACTATCTGTTTCAATAATAAGATAATCAGATTTTAAGGGCAATTCTAAAGGTGGTATTCGTTTTACTTTTTCCTTAATCTGCTGAACTAGCTTTATGTCTTCAGAATTGAAAGTTCTTTGTCCTTTTAAACTAGTCTTAGCAGTTGGAACTATGAAGATAATTTTGATGATAATAAAGAATTAAGAACTATGATTTATATTAAACTAATAATCTAAAACCAAGTTCTGCAGGATTAGATAAATAAAGATCATTTTATTTATAGCAGACAATAACAGCCATCATGCAGCCAACTGTTATGCTACTACAAGTTAAACAGCATACGGAACAGAGGATGCCATAGTCACATTGCAGTCAGCTGCTTGACCACTGAAGCACAAAAAGACTTCTCTGTTTCGAAATAGAGCTTTGGATTCAACAGCAACAAAACTTTCCTTGCTTCGAAAATCCTCTGGACTCACAAAGCACTGAAGCAATTCAAATAGAAGATCTACAACGAGCAAAAATCATCTTCCTTTTTCACAGAAAGGGGAAGCTTTATAATCAAGGGAAGAAAGCAGATCATACAAGTCAAGATCTCTAATCAAATCAAGCAGTCAACCAGCAATGCATTAAATATGGACAAGTCAACTCAGCTATTTTGTTTCAGACAGCAATTTAGCTAAACTAAGCTTATAACCACTGGCGGCAAATTCAAATTTCTACAATGCATTTAATGCTATGGAGACATTGCACAAAAGACAACCGAAAGCAATTAAGGAAATGGTTGATTAACCGCTGGGCAAATCTACTCCCTCTCTGACGTGAAGAACCACCAATGGAAAAGAGCGCCAACGGCAACATTTTTCAACGGTTCTGGCACAGAAACGAAACACTATAAGAAGGGAGACAAAGCAACAAAGAAACGGTAGAGAGAATACAAGAAAAACAGAGACATACAAGAACTCTACTACTCTACGCAAACAACAAAAATCTTGCCGCTGATCACACTGAAAAAATCTCTCTCAGCAACCTCTCTCATCATCTCATTAGAAACACTTCATGAACACATAACCTTCATGAGATAGATCATGCGCTCAATTTCTGTTTATTTTCTTGTAACCTATTACTGACTTTGTGAAGGTGGTGCTGCGGGCACCGGGAAATGAAGCTCAAGTGGAGCTTGGTGAAAGGTCTTAGACTTGTAATAGAGCTAGCAAATCGGCCAGAGGGACAGGTGTGTCCAGTAGGCTGTTAGGGGTTGTCTTGGTGAAGAAACCCGGTAAGAGTAAGTGTGCTTGGTGAAGCACTTTGCTCTTGGTGTATTTGTAGCTTATTAAAGATTTAGTGAAGCTTTGGCTCTGGTGATAGAGCGACCGTGGATGTAGGCAAAGGGGTTTTGCCGAACCACGTTAAATATCCTGAGTACTATCATTTTTACATATGTCAGTAAACACTCTAACTCTCTCTGTCTGCAGGTTACAGAATTGACACAGTCGGCTGTAAGCCTTCTAGCAGTAGGATAACTAAGCTTGACGAAAATTTTTAGTGATTAACTCAATTCACCCCTCCCCTCTTGAGTTAATCTTACAGAAAAACCTAACATTAGCATATATTCCTAAGTCTTTAATGAAAGGTCTAGCATAATTTAAAACTGCTAGAAATTGTTGTATTTCTGTCAAACTTCCCAATTTATCAGGAAAACTAAATATCTTTACAGATATGTTCTTATAATTATGTTTTTCCTTCTCCTATGATAACTCGTCAAAAACTCAATTTTTTCTTTAGCAAGTTGCATCTTCCTTTTGCTAATAATAATTCCGTGTTCTAAAATTTCTTTAACAACTAACTGTAAATGTCCTAAATGCTCTTCTTTTGACTTACTAAAAACAAGTATATCATCTATATATACTCTAACTACTTCATCCATCTTTCTTTGAAAAATTGATGGAGCATTCTTAAGTCCAAAGGGCGTGACTAACCATTCAAAATGTCCTTATGGACAAGTAAAACCTGTCCAGGGAATACTTTCTTCATGCATTCTAACTTCCCAAAAACCTGACTTACAATCAAATTTACCAAATATTTTTCTTTATTTGATTCTTTCTGATATTTGATTCTTATTAGGGATAAATATCCATCGTCTATAAATGCTGGATTCTAATTGATTCTTTCGTACTTTAAATGCTGGTGACCTATGGGGACTTTCACATCTTGTAACTCTTAATCTAATTAATTGTTCTATATGCATCTTAAAATCTTTTCGATCTGCTTCAGATCTATTGTACCTCTTTTGTAACTAAATTCTCATTTAACAATTTAAAATGGCGAACTGTTTTGTCCTTATGCCAATATTTTTGTATGTCTTCTCCTATATTTTCTAATTTTTCTAGCTTTTGAATCAATTGTGTTAAACTTGTTTTTTTCTAATCAATTATAAGTTAACTGTAAAGGTTCTTCCATAAATTCTAATCATTCTAAGTCATCTATATCGATTGAAGCTTCTTCTGCTCAGAAATTGTTTAGGACTGTGTGAGGTTCTTTTAATTCGTCCGTAGATTCTCCTAACTGACATTCACCTTCTATCGGACAAGGGCAAACTTTCGCTTGAAGGGGAATGGACTGTTGTGCTAAAAAAGATGTAGTAAACCCACTACGCTTTCCTGCGTACTCTGAGGTAGGGGTAGTAGGACTAACTAAGGAATGTCGATGTTGAAGGAGGAAGTCTTTACTCAAGGTAATACTACCAACTTTTAATAAAAAGGAAATTCCTAAAGTTACATTTTGCTTTAAGCTTAATCCTCGAATAAAGGTCTGAGATGTAGGTAAGGTATATTCTATACTATAACCATAATTTGTTTTAAAACTAGTCTTAGTACCTACAGGAATAGTAGCAGTATAAGTATATGTATCTCCATTCATCTGTGTAGCAAATAAAAGCTGCTTAGTTTTTCTAAAATATTTTTATGGAATTATATCTGGAGTAAGGATAGTATTAGTGCATCCTGTGTCTATCATAGCTAATGTTTCTACTATATAGCTTTCTATATGTATTTTACACATTACCTTTAGCGTTCCTATCTCATTATAATTCTTCGACTAAATTTACTACTTCTTCAATTTCTGGTGTAGGATTAGGTTCTGGGATTGGCTCTGGAATAGGTATGAAACTAAAGTCATCTTGATGTTTACTACTTTCAGGTATGTCGAAATCTAGACTAAACTCTAAACGTTTTAATCTTCTATTTATCTTAAATACTTGTCCTTCTAAATAGTTTACTCTAGATTCTATGGTTTCTCTATACTTAGGATAATCATCTTTTAATTTTAAACATTTTATACAACCTTCTAAAAACATAGACTACATCTACCTCGATACGATTTACAAATAAAGCATAGAGTACTATCTATTCCTTCATATTTTTTCAAACTATGATGGCATTCTTCATTCATATATTCTAAATTTTCTGAATAATTAAAATATGGTTCTAAGTCTCCAAATTCTTTCTGAAGAATCATAATCAATATTTATTCCTAACATTTCTCGAATAAAATCTTCTTGTAGTTCATCTCTATATTGTTCTTCTAAAGATTCTATACTATAAATAGTTTCATCTTCTGAAATTTTCTCAGTCTATCTCTATTAGAGTTTCATTAAGACATTCTAATAAATCTGTATTCTTATTATGAAGATTCTTACACTTAGGGCGTGCATCACTTAAATATTCTTCACTATTACTTAAACTTTTTAACTTTTTCCAATAGTTTCGTTTAGGGTTAAATCTTCTAACATTTTTGTTTCTGTCTAAGTAAGGTTTTCTTGGGTTAGATCTATTTAAATAATACCTCTTTTTAGAACAAGGTCTTCTTCTTGTATATTTCCTTCTAGATCTTGGTTCTCTATAATTCTGGTTAGGTACATAAATATTATTACAAAAGGCGTACTGTCCTTTCTTAAGTTGTTTGGCTGTTTGTATCTCACTACATTTTCTTGTTAACAATTTCATGATATGAGCTACTCTATTTGTTATAGTCCAAAGTGTATTAGGATTTTCCTTAACTGGTGCTAAGTTATCCCATTCTCTTTCTATGTCTCTACCTAATTCTCCTGAAAATTTTCTAAATAGTCTTTTACCATATTCTTGGTCAAAATCAGCTCCTGCCTTTGTAACCATCTTTTTGGCATTTCTTACATCTCTACGTTGCATTTGTTCTATATGTAATAAAACGTCTGCTTGTATAGATACTATTCCTAAATTGGGATCCTCTCCTATTATTAACTGATGTATCTGATTTACAAAATTATAAGGATTAGGTCCTACAGATAAAAGATGCTTATAACCTTGCTGATGCTTTCTTTTGTATACTTCCCATAATACTCTTACAGATTCTCTTAAAGAGATTTCTAAATATCTAAATGCTTCTTCTCCAGATGTAAAATCTCGCATATTTTTCCAATAATTTCCTATTACTAAATTCTTCCAAACATCTAAAGTGTTATTTCATAATTGAAGGTCATGTGCTGTGAGATAAAAAATTTGAGCTTCTCCTATAGTCTGAAAATTTATTTTAGGTTCTAATCGAAGGGCTTCCTGCTATCCAAATAGCCTTAAATTTGCAGATAAATCAATGGTTTGCTGTCCTGCTTCTAGAATAAATAAAATATTTATCAGCTTGACGTCAAAATCAAATAAAGTTACCAAAAAAATGGGCAGCTAGACTTACAGCCTACCAATGCTATTGCCATGCCTCCCATTCAAATCATCAGTATTCAGAAGAATATCACTAACACAAGGTCAAAATGAAGAAATAGTTATCTATAACAAAGAGAAAATTGACATATGTAAAATTTTCAATGCTACCATTTGTTGAGATCTTTAAAACCAAACAGGAGAAGTAGACCCTTCGATGCCTCCACCCCTATGATAGAGTTGATCCAAACCCCTACTAAAGTATAAAAATAATCGTAGTGTAGTAAACAAAGATTTTAGCTGTATGCAAACATAAAACATACAAACGCAACTCAAACAAAGTCAAAGTACACAAATATCCAAATCTAATAATCTAATGTGAACAGTCTGGAATTATGTTTCAGGAACTGAAATATGATAGATTCTTTGAACAAAGCGTCACCTATCTACAAAAGTTCAAAACACAAAGTCGCACCAAATGGAACTAGACTACTACAAATTGGAATTCAGAACGCACTACCTCACAAGTTAACCAATATTCAACAATATACTAGATATTTTGGTCCAAGACAACAGATTATGTATCAACTAGTCAATGGAAACCACAAACTAGCAACCCACCCATCTCTAGCAACCACTATTGTATCCTATAATACTGTCTCTAATCGTTGCGTTACTACAGCATCAATTGCTTTCTAAATGCAAACCAATAAAAAACTATCAAACTCAAGATGCTTTACTCAAAGATCGGATGTAAAAGTTGAAATGAGGGATGCATCACCAAAGACAACGAAGCACTGTTCCCATACGTAGACTCTTCTTCATCATAACTAGCTGCTCCTCCTTTCGAAAAGTTGTCCTCCATATCCGCTTACCTACAACAACAAAACAAGATCGTATTGTTTTGAGAGATTTTAAAAAATTCCACAACCAAACCTGTATCATTCAAAGCTACAAATTTCCCAAGATCAAGAGGTGCGAGATTTGACCAAAGGGAAAGGGGTTTGCATAGAAAAATGAAAACATAATTACTATTATTGTTATTACTTTGAAAACTACGTATTTGAAAGGAAGATAAAGGCTGAGAAAGGCTAAAATGAGTTCGCCAATGTAGAATAAGATGATTAAGAAGGTTAAATTGAGAGGTAAAATGAAAATTTCTTATATTTGTGTTAATCCTTACTCGGTACTTTTCCCTACTCGTTTCCCTATGCTTCCTCTTTTTTCTTTTAAAGCTTTAATTAACAAAAGCTTTCAGGTACATTTACCTTGACAAGCTACCACCAGATGAAACTCTTGGCTGCAAATCAGGCAAAGAGGTATCTTCCTCAGCTCTGCTAATTAATGGGTGCATCTAAGTATTAATTTCTATTACAAGGATAACTCGGGCTAAGTACTGATCTTGCTTATCATTACTTTTCTTTCATCATGTTCAATCTCGAACATCGCCTAACAACGCCTAATCCTTGGCTTAAACAGGCATTAACAGGGTGACTCAGAGGATTACCAGACAAAGTTCAAATAAGCAGAAGATTCGGACAACCTTAAAGCCAACTGATCCTAAGGTTCAGAAAAATCTTAGAATGCGTTAACATGCAGAGTATAATTGCAGAAAACAAAGAATGCAACCATGTCTATACATGATTTTTGCTGTCAAAACCTTCTCCGTTTACGACAGCATGCTATATGCAGTGTAATAACAGAAAGAAACTAAAACATATTTTTGTTTATTCGAAGGGAAGACATAAACGAAATAGCTTGGGAGTTCCCCTTTCAGGAAATCCTTAAGGGTTTTATTAAAAACTTAAGGAACTTACAATGAAAGCAAGGAGAGCACTTCAGAAGATCTCTCTTCAAAAGACCTGATGCCTTACAAGAGAACGCTATGTACATATTTATAGATAGATAACAAACTTAATTATAGTTGTCTTAACTTAACTCTAGTTACATTAACCATACTCTGGTAGAGTTAACAAACTTAACTATAGTTGGCTTAACTAAACTCTAGTTATAGTAACCATCCTCTGATAGAGTTACATAACTATTGATCCTTGCTAGCGTTTTCTTCATCGTTTGTTTTTTAATCATGGATGAGTCTAGATGCCAGCACTTTCTGATCCAATACCACGATCGCTGTCAGGATGAGATATATTGTCGATATCAGCACAACGATTATCCATGTCTCCATATTGATGTGACATTGGGCTGTCTGTCTGTTTTGATTATGACATTGGGCTGTTTGTTTGTTCTGATTCGGAACACGTGACTTTGTATTCTAGCTCACAAGCAGCAGGATTAGTAATCCCCCTTGAAAATAGAAAGGTCTTTAATAGTTTCTTCTATTAATTTCTTGAAGTCTCGTTTCCGTAATAGAGTTCTTTTTGGTCCAACTTTATAATAAGTAGGAACAAATCTGAATGGCCTGCTTGTCTGGTTCAATACGTTCTTGGTATGCGTTCTGGGGACTGTTCTGTGTCCCAATACATTCATATTTTTTAGTGTTCTGACTACAGTTTTGAGTACTACATTCTCTGGTAGATGTACCTATAAATGCAATTTTTCCCAAATTGCCAGGGATCTCCGGATTTGTTTTGCCTTTACTGGTGACCAGTGGAACCGAGCTAGCCGCTTATTTCTCATCACAAGTGAATGCTGTTTCTACTCGTTTCTCAGCACGAGTAGCTACTGTTCTTGCTATTTGTTTTATCTCCTCAATAGGTTTGGTGGACTTTTGCTGATATAATCCAGTATTACCTGAATGAGTAGTCTTTCAAGGTCTGCCTGTTTGTCTAGAAGTTTTGATTTTTCCTGACGAAGATGAGCAACTGTCTCATTAAGTCTTTTGACTGTTTCTGCTAGTGTATTGCAATGGTCACAGAAGATGACCTTTTCTGAGGTGTCTTTACCAATCGTGTAAGAAACTTGGGGGGTCTATAAGTGCAGTTCTCAAAGAAGGAGATAAATAAAAAGTTAATGCCAAGATATTCTCGTGCAATGTCTAATGCTTCAGTAAAATTATTAAACCCTTTCTATGATGCGTTAGGAAAATTTTTAATGCTATCTAACACTACTAACCATGTATGAAACACTGCTGGGAGACGACCTTTAAGTACTACATAATAGGAAAATTTTCTTTTTTCATGAACAAAATGAAAGGTGAGTGCATTCATGCTAGCTAGAAAATATTTCTGATCATGTATCTGGAATGCTTGCCATAGATTGTCTAACAAACATTGCTGTTCTTTTGTTAATCTCATTTCTTATTTATCTAAAGGTCTGAACGAAATGTTAACAGGAGGGAAACAAAGTAACTCATGCTTACCAAAATAAATTTTTTCTAAATTATTTGAGGGTCTTGAGTTCTTAGGACTAGGTCTTACTATAGAATTAGTCTGAAAGTTCTGGAAGCTAGGTCTCGCTACTTGCATTGGCAAGAAAATTGGAGGAGCTTTGGAGGAGGCTGTATCTACAGAAAAATATGGAGTTAAAAACCTACTTAAAATATCAGCTAATCTATTATCTTTTCCTTTAATTGTTCTATTTCTATTCGTAAACCATCATTAGTACTTCTATCTATAAAATTTAGCCATCTTCTCTGATTTGATCTTTTTTCATTCATCTTATTATAGAATTTAACTATTGTTTCACAATCGGTTCTAAGAGTTATTTCTGGTTTAGATAAAATAAATTATCTAAAAGAATCTAATGCATAATTAATGGCTAATAGCTCAGACTCAATACTAGTTCTATTCCTTTTTCCTTATACTAACCACTACTATATCTTACAACCAGTATCTTTTGGAGAATAATTATTAGGTTTTGATAATAATACTGCTCCCCATCCTAAATGTGATCCATGTGTTTCAATAATAAGATAATCTGAATCTAAGGGTAATTCAAGAGGAGGTATTTGTTGTACTAATTTTATATCTTCAAAGTTAAATGTTCTCTATCCTTTTAAACTAGTTTTGGCATATAATGGTCCTGCAAGTTTTCCTAAATCCTTTATAAACGGTCGTGCATAATTTAGAACTCCTAAAAACTGTTGTATTTCTTTTAAATTGGTTAATTTATCAGGAAAATTAAAGATCTTCTTACAAATATGTTCTTGTAATTCTATTTTACCTTTTCCTATAATGACTCCTAGAAACTCAATCTTTTCTTTTGCCAGTTGCATTTTCTTTTTGCTAATAATAATTCCATGTTCTGAAAATGCTTTTCAAACTAATTGTAAATGTCCTAAATGTTCTTCTTTAGATTTACTTAAAATAAGTATATCATCTATGTATACTATCACAAATTCAGAATAATTTCTAAATACTTCATCCATTTTTCTTTGAAATATGGATGGAGCATTCTTTAATCCGAATGGCATAACGAGCCTTTCAAAATGTCCTTCTGGACAAGTAAAGGCTTGTCCAGGCAATTCTTTCTTCTCACATTCTAACCTGCCAAAAACCTGATTTACAATCAAATTTACTAAATATTTTTCTATTTTTTATTCTTTCTAGTAATTCATTTTTATTGGGAATTAAATATCCATCATCTATTGTATTATCATTTAATCTTTTATAATTAATAACCATTCTAGACTTACCTCTTACAATTTCACTGTGATTTCTTACTATAAATGCAAGAGATCTACGGGGACTGTCAGATCGTCTTATTACATTAATTTAAGTAGATGCTATATGCATCTTAAAATTGTTTCTATTTGCTTCAGAAGCTTCTATGGTACCTGCTTTAATGACTAAATTCTCATTTAATAACTTTAAATGACAAACTGTTTTATTTTTATACCAGTATTTCTGTATATGTTCTCCTATAATTTCTAGTTTTTCTAACTTGGAAATTAACTTTGTTAAACTGGTTTATTCTAATAAATTATATGTAAATTGTATTGGTTCTTCCATAAATTCTAATGATTCTAGATCGTTTATATTAACAGAGGCTTCTTCTAATTGTAATAGATATTCATCTATGTTGATAACTTCTTCTCCTAATTGACATTAGCCTTCTACAGGGCAAGGACAATCTTTTAATGGGACATTATGAATTGGGAAAGGACCATGCTGATCTAAAGAGATAGGACTAAACCCACCACGCTTTCAGCGTACTCTGAAGTGGGAGTAGTAGGGCTAACGAATGAGTGACGATGCAAAAAGAAAAAATCCTTAGTTAAAGTAATGCTACCATTATCTTTTAAAAGAAAAGAAATACCTAAAATGACATTATGCTTTAAACTTAATCCTCGAACGAATGTTTGTTCTATAGGTAAGGTATATTCAGTACTATATCCACAATTTGTTTTAAAACTATTTTTAGTTCCTTGAGGGATAGTAATAGTACAAGTATAGGTTTCTCCATTCATTTGTGTAGCTACCAAAGGTTTTTTAGCTTTTCTGAAATATTTTCCAGGAATTATATCTGGAGCAAGTATAGTGTTAGTACAACCTGTATCTATCATAGCTAATGTTTCGACAACATATTGTTCTATTCTTATTTTACATAATACTTTTAAGGTTCCAATATCATTATAGTTCTTACAAACAATTATAGGTTCTTTGACTAAATTTAAAGTTTCTAATTCTGGTGTAGGAGTACCTTCTGTTCTAGGATTGGTTCTGAACTTGGATTCGGTTTAAAGCTAAACTCTTCCTGATATTCACTACTTTCAGGTATATCATAGTCAATCTCGAGTCTCTTTATCCTCCTATTTATTTTAAATACTTGATTTTCTAAATAAGTAATTCTAGATTTCAGAGTTTCTATATATTTTGGATCGTCATCTTGTAATTTTAAACATTTTATACATCCTTCTAAAAAACGTAAATTACATCTAGCTCTATTCCTTCATATTTTTTCCAAATATGATGACATTCTTCATTCATATATTCTAAATTTTCTGAGTTAAAATATGGTTCTAAATTGTTAAATTCTTCATCAGAAGAATCATAATCTATGTTTATTCCGGACATTTCTTTAATAAAATCTTCTTGTAGTTCATCTCTATGTTTTTCTTCTAATGACTCTATACCATAAATTGTTTATCCTTGTTTACTACAGAACGTGAATTTAAGTCAACTAACAAAGAAGCCAGTAAAGAGAAGTTCTGGTTGTATATTTTGTGTTCTTCCCATCTCTAAATTGTAAAACAAAAAGCAACGACTTAAGTTCTTAATTTGAATAATTACCCGATCTAATTAGACGTTAAAAATAAATTAGTGCCAAAAAAGAAAAAAAGAAAATTCTAATTAACTGAAGAAAGAAAGTGATCCTTCTTTACAAGAAAATCAAGATTATATGGGCCCTTCATTTCCTCATCGCACCTTGACTACTGAAGAAAGCAAACATGCAACTATCATCTAAATCATTAGACACGGAACAAATAGTGTTAAAATCATCACAAAACATGTTGACAAAGACAAGCATTAGAACAATTTGTAGTTTGTTTCTATCAAAATAGAAGAATGATGGGCTATAACAGTAAAGAAGTGTTCCAAGACCTACAAATTCATCGCATTAGTTGCAAACAAACTCCTTGTATTTTTCAAAATTAGAACTAGTAAAAACTCAGCGTTTTCAACTACAAACAAACTTTAACATTGTCACACACCAACACTAGGACATGGCCGTCACTTGGTCAAACCAAGTCCAGTAAAACCAAACTCGGCCAAGCCTTGTGTGTCTAACCCAAAAATCAATCGTGAAAAAAATCAAATACCAAAATCTCAAAATTTTCGACAGAAGCTCCTTTGAAATTCAAGAGGAAAACCCAACAATTAAACTGCAACAACAATATCATAAATACATATCAACCATATCAAGAAGTAGAACACATAAAAGATTTAGTCAACTTACACAACCGCTACATGATGTAATAAATCTTAGCAAGCGGAGAAAACAAATAACTACGACAATTGGCTATCAAAGTAGGTAATTTACATAACAGTATCAAGAACAAGACAGTTCCTCGAGTGACAGAAAGGATTTATATACACAAGCAAGGAACTTAACTAAGCAGGAAGAGAATCCTTTAATTCATTGCTTGTGATGAAGAAACTTGACCGTCCAACCAGCACAAGCTACAACTACAATGCCTTATGTGTTACATCTGCGCAGAAATCAAATGATATTGAATCAGACATGGAATAGAAAATCAAACACATATGATCGGTAGTGAATTTGGTGGCAATCAATTTTCACAATGCTACTTACCAACTACATGTTAACTTATGTCAGATTTAGAGGCAATTGCATTGGCAGTTAAACTACTGAAACAAACGAACTATTTTTCAAAATATAAGTTAGGAAATCAGTTGATATGGAGCATTGGGAGGTTATCTAAACTATGCCACACAGCAGAAGCACTTTATTTGCCATATGAAACCCCTTCAATTTGAAACCATGTAAAGGTTATCATATTGCAGAAGAATTCTAACTGAAGGGCCATTATGTTTAGCTTTCATATTGCACCAAAGAGATGTAGGAATTTCGAAGTTTTCTTGGAACAATTTGCTTAAAATAATTTTCACTAAAATGGATCATAACTTACTCCACAAATATTTGCAAGTAGTTGCTTGTAACATAGTCATAAACCAAACAAGACCTTTGCCTTCAGCTTATTTAATCTTCATATTTGTTACACACTAATATTACTGATCATTTTTAACTTACTCATTGTTGGATGTTGTTCAGCACACTCCACGATAAGATCCACAATCCAAAAGTAGAAATTCAACAATACATAATAAAAATTTACTAAAAACACAAAGGAAATAAGAGTTACTGCTTTTTTTTGTATTTCAATGGACATGTTTGCACTATTCCATATAATTGTTCAAGACTTTGCTCCTGACATATTGGTGCTTCTTCAACAGTATAAAGCAAGAGCTCAACATCCGTATGGCATAAGTAACCTAGAGATTAATGAAGACAATTCAAACTTCAAAAATCAGAAAAGCTTTGGTAGCATTGCTTCCTGGGATTTGGAATGGCTAAGAGCAAGAACGGTGTCATTAATTGTTGGTATTCTACTTCTACAGATCATAACAGTGGTAATGACAGGAGACACACTACAAAAAACTTTAACAGTTTATGCAGAACGTGAATTTAAGTCAACTATCAAAGAAGCCAGTAAAGAGAAGTTCTGGTTGTATATTTTGAGTTCTTCCCATCTCTACGAAAAAAAAAAAAAAAAATTCAATTAACTACAGAAAGAAAGTGATCCTTCTTTACAAGAAAATGAAGATTATATGGGCCCTTCATTTCCTCATCGCACCTTGACTACTGAAGAAAGCAAACATGCAACTATCATCTAAATCATTAGACAAGGAACAAATAGTGTTAAAATCATCTCAACAACATGTTGACAATGCAAACATGCAACTGTCATCTAAATCATTAGAACAATTTGTAGTTTGTTTCTATCAAAATAGAAGAATGATGGGCTATAACAGTAAAAAAGTGTTCCAAGACCTACAAATTGATCGCATTAATTGCATCCTCGTATTTTCCAAAATTAGAACTAGTAAAACTCGGCGTTGTCAACTACAAACTAACTTTAACATTGTCACACCCCAACACTAGGACATGGCCGTCACTTGGCCAGACCAAGTCTAGTAAAACCAAACTCGGCCGAGCCTAGTGTGCCTAACCCAAAAATCTAACCTGAAAGTTTCACGGGGAATACTTTTCCCTACTCTTTTCCCAAAAGGGGAAGGGGTTTGCCTAGAAAAATGAAAATGTACCTAGAAAAATGAAAACGTAATTACTATTATTGTTATTACTTTTAAAATTACGTATTTGAAAGGAAGATAAAGGCTAGCCACTTAAACATTATATTTGACTAGGAGTCACTAAAAGGGAAACTCCCAAACTCTTTCTTTTATGTCTTCCCTCCGAAAAAACAATATGTTTTAGTGTCTTTTTGTTATTGCACTGCATATAGCATACTTTTGTAAATGGAGAAGACATTGACAGCAAAATTCATGTATAGACATGCTTGCATTCTTTGTTTTCTGTAATTATACTCTGCATATTAACGCATTCTAAGATTTTTCGGAACCTTAAGATCAGTTGGATTTAATCTTGTCTGAATCTTCGACTGATTTGAACTTTGTCCGGTAATCCTCTGAGCACCCTATTAATGCCTGTTTAAGCCAAAGATTAGGCATTGTTAGGCGACGTTGGGGATTGAACATGATGAAAGATAAATTTTTGAGACTTCCTATTTGGATGGCTTACTGATTTTCAGGAGTTACATCTTGAAGGAGAGTACTGTTGTGCGTAACTTCAGCAAGCAGTTCACCTGGATTTTCATGTTGGTATTATATGGAAGCCACATACATGCACAGCAATTCAAAAGGGGCCAGCGAAATTACTTTGAAGGTAATCCCGGTAAACAGATGGCTGTTAAAATATTTTCTTGGTGATTTAATTTTTTATTTTCATTTAATTTCGTCAAAGCCAGAAATATTTTGTTTTTTATTTTCGTTTAATTGTGTGGATGAAACACAATTGGACTTTCTGAATCCTTCTTCCTACTGCCAGAAATTTAATTCTACAAGATTGCCAAACTAGTTTTCTCTTTCAATTTCTATTTAGTTCTAATAAATATCAAATGACAGGGAGAAACATGACAAGTGGATATAAGCATAGGAATATTGAGTGAGCAAGTATAAAAATCAGGGACGCTTTCTAACATAATAAGCATAAGGAATATTGAGCGAGCAAGCACAAAAATCAAGGACACTTTCTAACCTCTCCTCTTTGCTTATATTTTATATCTTGAGTCTTAATTCTTGAGATGAACTAAATGCATAGCTATTGAAATTAGTTCATATGTTAATTAGTGATGAATGTGGTATTTGTTAGCTTGAACTTGTGATCATGAGTGGCTTAGAGAATTGATTTGCTCTTGTTTCCATTTTGAGATATGAAGCTAATGTAATGTTGGATTGAGAAGTTACATTGAGCATTAACTATATACTAGAATTCTATTCCTAACTATTGTCTCCATAGAAGACATTGCACTAATCAAGCTTGTGCAGCCGAAAGGTGCTACTTACACGAAAGTGTGAAAGCTAGTCTTGAGTAATTTGGCCCTATGTAGCACAATATATAGGAGATAATCTGCAAGGAAAGAGGGCTACCTTCAGATTATGGGAATGATACCGATAATTTCTGTTGAATGTCTTGGTAATTTTGCTGAGATGTAGGCCTCAGGTGAGTGCTCTATCAGAAGTCTTGCTTTAGTCATGAAACCGTCGAGGTCGAAAACATTTCAACCCATTGAAGGCACACATCTTACATACTTTGTACCATCTTTATTAATATGGTCCTATTGGACACACTGATACATTTGTAGGTGGGTCAAGTCATATAGAAAAATCGTTTGGTGAAACTGTCAAACAATTCCTGCAGAATTGGAATAGTAAAATGGGTTAATCTTATGATATCTTGGTGGCTTTACTAATATTGATATGTTATTATTAATTTGAACCAAAGCTGTTTCATCATCATAAAATACGTATATCCACTTACCACGTCCTAAACCAAGAATGTCGACTATGATATTGACCTACCTTATGCAGACATCACTCGGAAATTATAGATACATTTACTCTATTCTACTACTATCTTATAAAACAAGTCGTAATCTGAGTATGATTCGACTGTGTTGTGTGGTATTATAACGAAAAAATATGACATTTGTAACACTAGTTATTAAGACAACTTCTTGTTTGTCCAATTCTGATATTGAAATTCTAGCGAAAAATTCAACATGAGCAAATCAATAGCATGTACCCATGCACCATTGGGTTTAGGTCAATAGAATAGTCAATATTCGCTTGTTGAGGGTTTATAGGTCGATAGCAAGTGGTACCCAAATTTTATGATACTGTATGGCTTTTTCCAAAATCCAAATAGGTAAATATACATAATTGAATCATTTCAACTATCCAAATTACTAATTCAATAGCAATAGTTAGACATTTTCATAAAATTTTAGCATTCTTACCGAAGTAAAAGTCGCTACAAATATATTAGAATTCTCTATTAGCGTGCATTTGTTTAGAGAATATTCTGCAGAGAAGTTCGTGAACTGACAATTTTATAGTTCAAATTTTAAAAATAATAGGAAATGAATGCATCATGTGTTATTAACACCGCTTCAGTCTATTCACACTATTCCGTCAGGGTACTATCGGCTGTACATCCGCCACCAGTATTTATTATTAGATTGGTTAGATTAGCTAGCATTCAGCTAGCTACGTGTAGTGAAATTAGTAAGATAAGAATGTTTCTATTTAGTGGGTGGAATCCTCTAGTTGCCGTGCTCACATCCTTAAATAAGAGAGGTCGGAACTCACTTAAAACAATAGAAGAAAATAATAGAAACTTTCTAAGTATTCAAATGGTAGTCAAGTTTTAAAAACTTTTCTCCAAAAGATTTTCCTGGTTTCATGCGTACTTTTGATCTCAATTAATGAGGTTAAGTTTTTCCCCCATCTTTTGGTATCAGAGCTAATTTACTTCGTTTAGTTTAATTAGAAATAGTTAGATTAAGTTTAGTAATAGAATTTAGAATCTTAACAGATTTGTAATCTAGAAAGTTTTTAAAATTCCAGAATTTCTTAAGATAGTTAGATATTTCGATCTTAGTAAATAGTTCCTTACTCGTTACGAAAAAGTTGAATTAATAGCTTATGGCAGTATGTATTAAGTAGAACATACTATACTGCCAGAATTAAGTGAATTTCATATTCAGCCAACAGGTGTAACTTTAGACGAATCTTTTAGAGTAGTTGATTTAGATCAAATAACCGAAGTTAACAAAGATGCAGTCTTTTAGAAAGAAACTTTTATTTTCTATTAGAAGAATTATTTTCTTGAGAACAAGAACATATAGGTTAAGAAATTACCAATCTATTCAGAGTATATATCAGATGATTCTCCAGTACAGAGAAATAATCGGAAGACCATATCTTACAGATAGAGAAGAATACATAGTAAAATTTGAAACTCTTTTTCAACATTCAAACTTAGCAGAAATTACTGAAAAACAAGAAGGTGGTTCTGAAGAGATTAGACTACTTAGGTTTAGAAGTCTCACATAATTCGAAGATACAATTACATTAGATAAGTGTAAACTTAAAATGTTACTTTGAGAAAAATAGTGAGTTTAAACATATCCTCCATAGTACAGAACCTATATTAAATAGTTTAATAGATTTAGTTTTAAACCCTTCTACTCATCTAGAGTTTTCTTTAGCAAAGAAATCTAGTGAAGATTTATCCTTTTGATTTTAAGATACATATAAGAACAAATTTAGATTTTCTTAAAAATCAATTTCAGTTTAGTTCAAAAATCATACATAGTTACGCTAATATGAAGATCAATTTACAGTCTATCGAAAAACAACTTCAGATTTAAACTCGAAGGTAGAAATCTTTTACTTTATGAAAGATTATCGAAAGGCTTTATTAGAAATTGAAAAGAGTTTGTCCCCAACCGAAGGATTTAGTAAGTTTGATCCTTACCCTGCACAAGACAAAACTATAATCAGACAAAATAACACTATTATTAGTCTTTTGTTAGGAGTACATACCAAATTAGACTTATTCTTAGAAGAAAAACAAAAGAACAAGTTAAATCAAGAAATAGACGACCTTATAAGAAAAGTAGATAGTCTTGATATAACTAAACCCAGTGGTAGTGATAGACCTAGACCAACTAGAGAATTAAACTTTTTCTCAATCAAAAGACTACACCATTTAGTGGAAGGTCCAGAACATTAACAGAATGAAGTTCAGGTAAGATTGTTCCCGGTAGTTCTAAGCAAACATTTATGAGTAAAATTTTTAACAGAAGTAATAAGCATTAATTGAAGTAGGTTCAATCATAGAGCTAGAACAAAATCTAGAACATTTTAAGCAAAATAGTTTAGACCTTATTTCTTCTAAGAAAACGCGAAGAAGAAGTAGAATGTTTAGGCGGTCAACATGTAGTATTAAATGTTATAAGTTAGAAGCCTATAAAGCTTTAAGAAGTTCATAGTTTAACTTTATGCACTTGATTATTAGTAATTCGAATCAAAGGATTAGATAGAAGTTACCTAGGAACTAACGTGTTACCTTATGTTTATAATGATTTATGGACAAACCCAGAACAGACAGCAATGTCAACAATAGAAGTGGATATGTCTCAAAACATAGGCATGTTCTATTATTGTCCAAACTTTTTAGCTATTATTACTAATAGAGTCCGGCATCTTAGAATAGGAATAAAAACTAAAGGATATGAAGCAAAGACTTCAGCTAGTAACTTATTAATTTCATTAGGATTCATAGAAAGATTAACAAATAACGGAGAGGTTAAGTATAAATTAGAATGGATGATGTTACTCAATTAGTAAGCTCTAAAGGTATAAAGATGTCAAAGCTAATAAGATATATCCTAGAGCGTTAGCTGGAAGAGAATGAATTCTTAGTGAATTTCATCAAAAAACAAAAGTTCTTATCCCAGAAACTAGCATGATGTATAAGAATGCTAGGAATAGCACTAGTGTAGATTTACAGACTATAACCTTATCTCAACATTAGAAGATAATGAGTTAGAGGAATGTATGAATGCATTCTCCAGTATTGAAGAAGATCCCATAGTAATATTCTATCAAGAAAGAGCATGGAATCTGTTAAAAGTTTTGAAGAATTACTAAGAATGGAAATTTCTTGGAATTTAGGAGATAATGAAAATTATATTATGATTGCCAAAGAAATATTCGTAAAGGTAATTCAGCTGAAGATTGTGTTCATTTTAAATTAAAAGAAAGACATTATAAAATTAAAGAGTTTTGGGAAAAAAGATAAGAAATTTGGGAATAAGAGAAAGATTTATTCAAAAAATAAAAGGTGGTGAAGTAACTAGAGAATATGTGCAACCTATTAAACAGAAGCTTTAAGATGTTGTAGTCCTACTAAAACAGAATTAGCAAAATTAGAATACGTAGATAATTCTTTTAGAATAGAATATTTAGTAAAGATAAGTTAGATGCAATAAGTGAAATTAGTCAAGTTCAGATTTTGGAATCTATAGAATCTAGCCCTTCATCTTCTATTAGCTCATTTCAGAAAAGGATACCTACAATAGAATCACTAAATTATCGGGGTGGCAATTTGGGTTCGTGGATCGATTTCGGATCGACCCATTTAATAACCGGGCCAAATTCGTTCAACCCTAACCCAACCCATGAACTTATACAGGTCAAAATTATCTAACCCTAACCCAACCTATTAATAACCAAATCAAATTTGGGTCTACATATTTAATAATAAAAATTAATTTTAATTTTATATTTTTAAAATTTAGCAAAATTATAAGATCAGTTGTAATGAAAGTACACGATGTTCTTAATGACGAGATATTGTAAATGCCCGTCAAAATGTGCATTCTTTATTATTTTCATCGGTCCTTAAAATATCCAAAAAAAAATTTTATTTTTATTTTTATTTGTTGAAAATATGTATTGACAGCTGAAATTTTATGATTATAAATATATACTAATAATTTTGATAAAAGTTTTGATAAACATAGCTATCAAACAAAATTTGTAAGAAACTTTTATACGAAATTCAAATTCACCATTACAGAAATTCATATTCTCTTCTCTTTCCTGATAAGTACTTTCTAAGTCGTAATATTTTTCTATGGAACGTAAAAGACGGCAACTAGTTTGAACTTTGGAATAGCGTATCTAGGTTAAGTGTCATATTTATGAAAATTTTTGTAGGACCTGAAAGAGCTGGCTTCTAGAAGATCAGAGTTAACAAATCAGAGTTCACCAAGACTCAACAATAGTCAAAATAAACGATGCAGAAAGTGCCAGACAAGACCAAGTTTAGGTAACCTTAGTAGAGTATGGTTTAAGTGAATCCAAGTTAAGTTAGTAGAGCTCTAGTTAAGTTACTTATCTATTTATGAATACGTACAAAGTTTCTTTGAAATGCATCGGGCTTTCTTTTGAAGAGAGATCTTTTGAAGTGCTCCCTCGTTGAAAGTTCTTTAGCCTTTTTAAATAAAGTTTTAGGGATTTCAGGCAAGGGAAACTCCCTGCCTCTTTCTATTATGTCTAAGTACTATCTAGATGAATATTTACTTTAAATCGTTTCTTTTAACTTTCTGTTTGGAAATTTTCTACTTTCTCTTATGGATTCTGTCAAAGTCATATTCTTTTAACATTTACTGTAAATATTCATCTCAAACTATCGATAGAAGATAGATTGTTTGATTGTTGGTGGCATTGACAAATTATGTTTGAATTTATATGATTGATTTTTTTTTTATCATGCTGCTTCAACTAGGATATTTTTGGACAAAGTTAAGTTTATCACATCACTTATGGTCTTGAGTGTTTGATTTTGTTTCATTTGTGTGTTCATATTTAGTTTGATGGATAGTAATTCAGAATGGTTTAAATTTAATGCTTTTGGTAGGGGAAGTTAAGTTTAGAAAGATGTATTCCATCAAATTTATTGATTAGCATACCTCTGTAACTCTTTTTTTGTCCTTATTTGAGCATTCTAGTTGTTCCTTCTTGTAATTTCGTTTATTGTAATTTCCTTATTTGCCCTAATACATTTACAATTTTTATGATTATGCAAGATGTAGTGAACTTTTTGTACCTATAATTCTTTGCATGTAGTGAGATCCAAGCTCATCTAGTTATTCCTGAAAGCAGGTAGAAATTTGCTTACAAGCTTCTTGTTCAGAAACTTGGTTCAGCTGGACCAAGCACAGCCATGATCCAATTTCTACTCCATGGCGTGGTAGCTCAAGATCAAAGAATCTCAATGTCCTTTGTGAAGCCATTGCGGTTCCATCCGAACAAGAAACGATAGTGCCAACCTTCGTAAGAAAGTCAACGAGAACGACGCAATCGAGAATAATCGCAAGACAAATGGAGATACGCTGGTGATTTTGTACACTCCCGGACGCTCTAAAATTTGGTCGTCTGATCGTTTGATTGCTGGCTGTGATTTAATTAAGTGAATAAGTTCATTATTGTTTCCTTAAGAATACGGAATGAATTGTAGCGAGTAGGACCAAACGATCGGGGCCAAGATTTGGGAGTATCTAAGTATTATAAGTGGGGTAAGTGTCTACATCCCGACTTATTAATTGAAGTACTCTATAATTTATTTTTAAGTCATGTTTTAGGTAGACATATACCCTAATAATTATGCCATTTGGTTTCTGAAAAATCTTGGAATTTTTGCACCAGCACCAACCAATCCTAAATTCCTATCACGTGACCCAACTAAGAAATGGTTTGAAAGTTACATTAGCTTAGTAGGCAAAAGCAATTCATTGCAAACTCAATAATTTCGATCAGAAAACATTGGTGTCATGTGGTATTATATATAAACTGTGTCCTGATTGTTTGTAGCAAATTTCCTAATAGAATTATTAACCAAACTATGTCTGATTTTTTTGTAGCATTTGAAGAGCGTTCAGTTCATTCGTCGTAGCTTCAAATTCCAGTAGCTACTATTAACTAGACAAATAGGCATTGACATTGATTACGTGAATTAATTACAACCATTACAATTGTTATTCGTCCCAAGAAGTTAGATTATTCTAGTATCCTTATATTTGAAAGAAATACCTAAGGCTGTGATATCCAAGTTAGAATAAGTTTGGTAGATGCCTATTTTATTCTAACATATCTGTGCTGGTGATGTACAGCTAAAAGGCCAATGTGTTGTGAGAAACAGGTTTTCCTTCATGTGGAGTTACTTTAGTGAGCTAATGGACTTTTTCTTGTTTGCATTGAGAAAACAGGTGTTTTTGCAATCGGTTGTTCTTTTTGTTGGAAGGATTAGCTTGTAACTTGTTAGTGTTTTGGAATAGCTTGTTCATATTAGAGCTTATTGGCTCGTGGACTTGTTATCTTGCTACCTTTACCCTTAACCTAAACCAATTACTAAACCCTAAATAGCAAAACCTAAAATTCTAACTAAAACCTAAACCAAAAAACCTAACCTAGACCCCAAAATCGAAACCTAACCTAAACTCCATAACCTAATCTAAATCCCAAAACCTAAACCTAAAACCCTAAGCTAAATCCCAAAACCTAAACCCTAGTCTAACCATCAAGACTTAAACTCCAACCCGATTATTTGAAGTAACAATTACGAAAATTTATTATTGAGAGTTTGATTAGCTTTGTACTATTTAGATGGATTTTGGAAAGAGAAAGCGTCAAGACAAAACCTCTTAAAGTTTCAAACGGACAGAATTTATCCTTTTGAAATTTATTGTGTTTTGTGAACAAGAGATATCGAAAGGTAATAGGCCAACAACACATTTTTATTGTGCAAGGTGGAAAATTATTGAAGCATCCTATATATGATGACATCAGAGAAGTTCATGATTGTAAGCAATTGAAAAACAAATGGGATACCATGAAAACTGAGTGGAATAATTATATGTCATTGATGTGTGGATGTGATCAATGTTGAGGCTTGGGTTTGCAATCACACTCAAACATAATTGTTGAAGATGATGATTGGTGGGATTATAAGGAAAAGGTAATTGATGCCATATAGCATCATATTCCTATTATTATGACATGCCCTAACCTAATTGTACATAGGAAGACCCTTAGTTCAAAAAAGTTCAATGTTAAAGATTTATCTTCATTACAAGATCATTATGAAATCTTGTTTGAGAGCATTACGCAATGGTATGTGAGCTCAGGTTGCACCACAAGTCCAACTGGAGAGTCAAGAAACCCAAACTGTAATGAATGTAGAAGATAATGCCTCCCCATTGGTGTGAAAGATCAATAACAAGAAAAAGTCATCAGCTGCGGCTTGGTGAGGGAGGATATTCATGAAAGAGGTAGATCGTGAAGAAAACTGGCCTAGTTGAAGTGGTAGAAACAGTCAAACATTCATTGAATATTGAAAGTTTTTTGAGTTTACTGAACGAACTACCCGTTAAGGAATTTTGCATTGAGTATGAAGTGCAGAAAAAGATACTCGAGATATCATCATGATGATCATTACAGATGGCTATACTGGCATTATGATTGTTTTGGTCTGGGTCTAATACTGTATTTTAATGTATAATGTCAATTATGTTTGAGAGGTACAATGATGTAGTAATGTTTATTAGTTTAGATTGTAACAGTAAAATGTTATGATCTTTGTTGGTTATTTTTTTAATATTGTGATGTTTGTTCTATTGTTGGTTTAAAAGATTTGTTGCATTGTTATATTATTTGCTGGATGTTATCTGCAGGATGTTATTTGTAAAATAGACCCTTTCCAATGAATTATAGATGGATTTGTCCAAATGAAAAGCAGTGAATAAGATAAATACAGTATTGATGCTTTCTAAAGAGTCGATAGTCACAAGGATTCAGTTTTACAATGTATTTTGAAGAGGCCTAAATCTCATCACTAAAATTCCACCTGTATGAAGGATCTTTAAGTAGGTATGAACGTTTGTCTTGCCATGTTCGATGTGCAGAAATCACAGTATCCCTCTCACGAACTTCATAGAATTTGTCAACAATCTGACAAAAGTTAGAGAACATATTAATGTTAAATGAATGAATGATTAAAAAAAAAGTTTGAATAAATTAAATGCCTAAATGCTTGAACTTTTCGCTATTCCTTTAGAGAAACACCATAGGCTCTAAAGATGGATTACAATTACCTACATTGCTATGTTAACTAGGAAATCTAAATCTAAATACTTCCTACATGGAGGATAGATGGTTTACCAAATCTAAATACTTCCTAATGAAGGATAGAGAAATAACTATAATTGTCATAACTTTTAATACTAAATAGGCCAAAGAGAAATATCTTACAAGAAAAGATAGTTCGTAGATGTAATATAAGATGATTAGAAAAATTAAATGAAGAGGTAAGAGGTAAATTCTTATGGTTGTGTTGCTCCTTACTTGGTACTTTTCCCTACTCAATTCCTTATGCTCTCTCCATTTTTTTTCCCTACTTTTTTTTCGATAAAGACGCCAAATTTGCCACCACCAGATGCAGCTCCTGGAAGCTAGTAAGGTATAGAGGTATCATCTTCAGCTCTACTAATCAATGGTTGCACCTAAGCAATAATCCCTATTACAATGATAACTTAGGCTAAGTACTAATCTAGTGGTTATCACTACTTTTCTTTCATCTGTTCAATCCCTAAACATCGCCTAATAACTCCAAATAAGCAAAAGATTCATACAACTTTTAAAGCATCTAATCCTAGGGCTCAGGGAAATCTTAGAATGCAAATGAAGCATGCAAAGTTTAACTACAGAAATAACATGAAGATATGCAGAATGTCTATACATGATCGTGCTGTCAAAACCTTCTCCGTTTACGACAACATACTACGTGCGGTGCAGGAACAAAAAGAATACAACATATTTCTGTGGAGATAAGACCTAATAGAAAGAACTTGGGAGTATCCTTGGGACTTGCAACCACAGCACTGGGTGCACTTCAAAAGATCTTTCTTCCAAAAAGAAATCCCAATGTCTTTCTAAAAGCTATAAGATACATATTTATAGACAGATATCCTAAGATTATGTAACCTAACTATAGATTACTTATCTCTACTCAGGTTGCATAAGCTTCTGATAAACTAAACACTGGTAAAATTAATCAACTCTTGATCATATCTGAATGAATCTTCTCCGTGTGATCTGACTCGGGTTGAGCTTCTGAGAATCTTCTAACTCTGATTACTTGACTCTTGTCAGATCTTATCGTTTAGAACGTGCCAGCTTTGTATTCTAGTCTAATGCCACATTCACTATCTGGATTTGAAATGTTGCCAATGTCTGCACAGTGAAAAAGGCTTTTTAGGTTTATTGGACTAGAAGGTTTGTTATATTCATCTGTTGTCTCGTAGCCTTCTGACCCTAAATCTGAACCGTTACATCTTTTCATCTCCGTAGGGTGTTCTTTCTTTACATTTTTTAGTTCTTTCATAGTCTCTTGTACTAGTTGTTTCATATCCCTTTTTCTTATTACAAATCTTCTTGTTTGAGCTTTATAGAAGTATGAAGGAACAATATGAATAATCTGAGAGAGACTGTCCTGTGTCCCAATGGGTTCTTGCAATTCTTGATTCTGAGAAGGACTGTTCTGTGCCCCTATACATTCATATTCTTCTGAATTCTTGCAACATTCTCCAAATTGCTAGAGATCTCCGGATTTGATTTGTCTTTACCTGTCACCGTTAGAATCGAACTAGCCACTTGTTTCTAAGCACAAGTGATTGCTATTTCTACCTGTTTCTAAGCACAAGTAGCTGATATTCTTACAGTTTGTTTTAACCACTCAGCAAATTTGGAAGTTCTTTGCTGGAAACAATGGTTATTGAGAAGTTGTATTAGCTGTATTAGCTGTCTATTAAGATTTGCATGTTTATTGAGAAGTTGCTTCTTTTCTTGTTTAAGAAAGCAACTATCTCATTGAGCTTCTTTACTATTTCTGCTAATGTAAAACAATGGTCACAGAAGATGACCTTTTCTGAAGTCTCCTTGGCAATCTTGTAAGATACTTGTGAATCTATATGTGCAGTTCTTAATGAGGGAGACAAATAAAAATTGATTGCCTAAATGTTCTCAAGCTGAAACTAATGCTTCTGTGAAATGATTAAACCCTTTATATGATTTATTTGGAAAATCTATTATGCTATCTATTACTTCTAGAAGATGCCCTCTAAAAACTACATAGAATGAAAAGTTCTTTTTCTCATCCACGAAATGATATATAAGTTCGTTCATGCTTGTTAAGAAATATTTCTGGAAGGCTTGGCGTAGATTATCTAATAAACACCTTTGTTCTTTGGATAAACTCATCTCTTGTCTATCTAAGGGTCTGAAAGTAATGTTGTTTGGAGGAAAACTTATTAACTCATATGCTTACCAAAGTGTATTTTTTCTAAATTACTATTTGAAATGAAAGTTTGAAAGCTAGGTCTTGGTATTGGATTACTAGAGTTCTGATGACTAGTTCTTGCTACTTACATCAGCCGAATTTTTGGTGGAACCTGCATCTATGAAAAGTATGGAGTTAGGAATCTAATAAGAATATATGCTAACCTATTATCTTTACCCTAATGTGTTCTATTTCTATTCGTATACCATCATTGGTGATTCAATCTATAAAGTTAAGGCACCTTCTTTGATCTGATCTTTTTCTATTCATCTTGTTATAAAACTTAACGATAGTTTCATAGTCTAACGATTTTCTCAGTATCTTTAGGAGAGTATTTATTAGTTACAGCTAATAAACTGCTCCCCATTCTAGATGAGAACCATCTCGTTCAGTAATAAGATAGTCTCTGAAATATTCATCACAAAATCTCTTGGCATTTCTTACATCTCTAAGTTGCATTTGTTCTATATGTAATAAAGTATCTTCCTGTATAGATACAAATCCTAAATTATGATCTTCTCCTATTACTAATTGATGTATCTGATTTACAAAATTATAAGGGTTTAGTCCCAAGTCGAAAAGGTTTTTATATCCTTGGGGGTGTTTATTTTTATAAACTTTCCAGAGTCCTCTCACAAATTCTCCTAAAAATATTTCTAAATGTTTAAATGCTTTTCTCCAGATATACAATCTTTCATATTTTTTCCAGTAATCTCCAATTACGAAAATTTTCCAAGCATCCATAGTATTATTTCATAATTGAGGGTCATATGCTGTAAGATTAAGGATTTGAGCATCTCCTCTAATCTGAAAATTTATTTTTGGTTCTAATGGAAAAGCCTTTCCTTAAAATCTAACATTACTAAATTTATTAAGGATTTGAGCATCTCCTCTTGTCTGTAAGTTGCCATAACTATAGCTAGATGCATCCGTTGTAGGTAGGCTTCTTTGAAATGGGCTAATGGAAGATGAGGGACATGATTCTGTTGATTCCATAAGTTCTACTTGACTAATCTCACTTATTGCGTCGATTTTAACTTGACTTAAATATTTTATCCTAAATGAATTATCTACTTCTTCTAATTTAGCTAATTTATTTAGGTTAAAGATCTTTGTACTACAATGATCAGTTTCTTAAATAGACCTAGTGTCTAGATTATTAAACAAAGTAAGGTACTAACCTCTAAATAGAAGACAGTATCTTACAGCTAGAGAAGAATACATAGTTAACTTTGAAACCCTTTTTGAACATTTAAACTTAGCAGAACTTACATAAGCAGAAGAAGGTGGATCTGAAGAAGTTTGACTATTTAGATTTAGAAAATGCTCATAATTCCCGAGTAGCTAAGTATTATAAGTGGGGTAAGTGTCTACATCCCGACTTATTAATTGAAGTACTCTATAATTTATTTTTAAGTCATGTTTTAGGTAGACATATACCCTAATAATTATGCCATTTGGTTTCTGAAAAATCTTGGAATTTTTGCACCAGCACCAACCAATCCTAAATTCCTATCACGTGACCCAACTAAGAAATGGTTTGAAAGTTACATTAGCTTAGTAGGCAAAAGCAATTCATTGCAAACTCAATAATTTCGATCAGAAAACATTGGTGTCATGTGGTATTATATATAAACTGTGTCCTGATTGTTTGTAGCAAATTTCCTAATAGAATTATTAACCAAACTATGTCTGATTTTTTTGTAGCATTTGAAGAGCGTTCAGTTCATTCGTCGTAGCTTCAAATTCCAGTAGCTACTATTAACTAGACAAATAGGCATTGACATTGATTACGTGAATTAATTACAACCATTACAATTGTTATTCGTCCCAAGAAGTTAGATTATTCTAGTATCCTTATATTTGAAAGAAATACCTAAGGCTGTGATATCCAAGTTAGAATAAGTTTGGTAGATGCCTATTTTATTCTAACATATCTGTGCTGGTGATGTACAGCTAAAAGGCCAATGTGTTGTGAGAAACAGGTTTTCCTTCATGTGGAGTTACTTTAGTGAGCTAATGGACTTTTTCTTGTTTGCATTGAGAAAACAGGTGTTTTTGCAATCGGTTGTTCTTTTTTTGTTGAAAGGATTAGCTTGTAACTTGTTAGTGTTTTGGAATAGCTTGTTCATATTAGAGCTTATTGGCTCGTGGACTTGTTATCTTGCTACCTTTACCCTTAACCTAAACCAATTACTAAACCCTAAATAGCAAAACCTAAAATTCTAACTAAAACCTAAACCAAAAAACCTAACCTAGACCCCAAAATCGAAACCTAACCTAAACTCCATAACCTAATCTAAATCCCAAAACCTAAACCTAAAACCCTAAGCTAAATCCCAAAACCTAAACCCTAGTCTAACCATCAAGACTTAAACTCCAACCCGATTATTTGAAGTAACAATTACGAAAATTTATTATTGAGAGTTTGATTAGCTTTGTACTATTTAGATGGATTTTGGAAAGAGAAAGCGTCAAGACAAAACCTCTTAAAGTTTCAAACGGACAGAATTTATCCTTTTGAAATTTATTGTGTTTTGTGAACAAGAGATATCGAAAGGTAATAGGCCAACAACACATTTTTATTGTGCAAGGTGGAAAATTATTGAAGCATCCCTATATGATGACATCAGAGAAGTTCATGATTGTAAGCAATTGAAAAACAAATGGGATACCATGAAAACTGAGTGGAATAATTATATGTCATTGATGTGTGGATGTGATCAATGTTGAGGCTTGGGTTGCAATCACACTCGCAACATAATTGTTGAAGATGATGATTGGTGGGATTATAAGGAAAAGGTAATTGATGCCATATAGCATCATATTCCTATTATTATGACATGCCCTAACCTAATTGTACATAGGAAGACCCTTAGTTCAAAAAGTTCAATGTTAAAGATTTATCTTCATTACAAGATCATTATGAAATCTTGTTTGAGAGCATTACTGCCAATGGTATGTGAGCTCGGGTTGCACCACAAGTCCAACTGGAGAGTCAAGAAACCCAAACTGTAATGAATGTAGAAGATAATGCCTCCCCATTGGTGTGAAAGATCAATAACAAGAAAAAGTCATCAGCTGCGGCTTCGGTGAGGGAGGATATTCATGAAAGAGGTAGATCGTGAAGAAAACTGGCCTAGTTGAAGTGGTAGAAACAGTCAAACATTCATTGAATATTGAAAGTTTTTGCGGAGTTTACGAACGAACTACCCGTTAAGGAATTTTGCATTGAGTATGAAGTGCAGAAAAGATACTCTGAGATATCATCATGATGATCATTACAGATGGCTATACTGGCATTATGATTGTTTTGGTCTGGGTCTAATACTGTATTTTAATGTATAATGTCAATTATGTTTGAGAGGTACAATGATGTAGTAATGTTTATTAGTTTAGATTGTAACAGTAAAATGTTATGATCTTTGTTGGTTATTTTTTTAATATTGTGATGTTTGTTCTATTGTTGGTTTAAAAGATTTGTTGCATTGTTATATTATTTGCTGGATGTTATCTGCAGGATGTTATTTGTAAAATAGACCCTTTCCAATGAATTATAGATGGATTTGTCCAAATGAAAAGCAGTGAATAAGATAAATACAGTATTGATGCTTTCTAAAGAGTCGATAGTCACAAGGATTCAGTTTTACAATGTATTTTGAAGAGGCCTAAATCTCATCACTAAAATTCCACCTGTATGAAGGATCTTTAAGTAGGTATGAACGTTTGTCTTGCCATGTTCGATGTGCAGAAATCACAGTATCCCTCTCACGAACTTCATAGAATTTGTCAACAATCTGACAAAAGTTAGAGAACATATTAATGTTAAATGAATGAATGATTAAAAAAAAAGTTTGAATAAATTAAATGCCTAAATGCTTGAACTTTTCGCTATTCCTTTAGAGAAACACCATAGGCTCTAAAGATGGATTACAATTACCTACATTGCTATGTTAACTAGGAAATCTAAATCTAAATACTTCCTACATGGAGGATAGATGGTTTACCAAATCTAAATACTTCCTAATGAAGGATAGAGAAATAACTATAATTGTCATAACTTTTAATACTAAATAGGCCAAAGAGAAATATCTTACAAGAAAAGATAGTTCGTAGATGTAATATAAGATGATTAGAAAAATTAAATGAAGAGGTAAGAGGTAAATTCTTATGGTTGTGTTGCTCCTTACTTGGTACTTTTCCCTACTCAATTCCTTATGCTCTCTCCATTTTTTTTTCCCTACTTTTCGATAAAGACGCCAAATTTGCCACCACCAGATGCAGCTCCTGGAAGCTAGTAAGGTATAGAGGTATCATCTTCAGCTCTACTAATCAATGGTTGCACCTAAGCAATAATCCCTATTACAATGATAACTTAGGCTAAGTACTAATCTAGTGGTTATCACTACTTTTCTTTCATCTGTTCAATCCCTAAACATCGCCTAATAACTCCAAATAAGCAAAAGATTCATACAACTTTTAAAGCATCTAATCCTAGGGCTCAGGGAAATCTTAGAATGCAAATGAAGCATGCAAAGTTTAACTACAGAAATAACATGAAGATATGCAGAATGTCTATACATGATCGTGCTGTCAAAACCTTCTCCGTTTACGACAACATACTACGTGCGGTGCAGGAACAAAAAGAATACAACATATTTCTGTGGAGATAAGACCTAATAGAAAGAACTTGGGAGTATCCTTGGGACTTGCAACCACAGCACTGGGTGCACTTCAAAAGATCTTTCTTCCAAAAAGAAATCCCAATGTCTTTCTAAAAGCTATAAGATACATATTTATAGACAGATATCCTAAGATTATGTAACCTAACTATAGATTACTTATCTCTACTCAGGTTGCATAAGCTTCTGATAAACTAAACACTGGTAAAATTAATCAACTCTTGATCATATCTGAATGAATCTTCTCCGTGTGATCTGACTCGGGTTGAGCTTCTGAGAATCTTCTAACTCTGATTACTTGACTCTTGTCAGATCTTATCGTTTAGAACGTGCCAGCTTTGTATTCTAGTCTAATGCCACATTCACTATCTGGATTTGAAATGTTGCCAATGTCTGCACAGTGAAAAAGGCTTTTTAGGTTTATTGGACTAGAAGGTTTGTTATATTCATCTGTTGTCTCGTAGCCTTCTGACCCTAAATCTGAACCGTTACATCTTTTCATCTCCGTAGGGTGTTCTTTCTTTACATTTTTTAGTTCTTTCATAGTCTCTTGTACTAGTTGTTTCATATCCCTTTTTCTTATTACAAATCTTCTTGTTTGAGCTTTATAGAAGTATGAAGGAACAATATGAATAATCTGAGAGAGACTGTCCTGTGTCCCAATGGGTTCTTGCAATTCTTGATTCTGAGAAGGACTGTTCTGTGCCCCTATACATTCATATTCTTCTGAATTCTTGCAACATTCTCCAAATTGCTAGAGATCTCCGGATTTGATTTGTCTTTACCTGTCACCGTTAGAATCGAACTAGCCACTTGTTTCTAAGCACAAGTGATTGCTATTTCTACCTGTTTCTAAGCACAAGTAGCTGATATTCTTACAGTTTGTTTTAACCACTCAGCAAATTTGGAAGTTCTTTGCTGGAAACAATGGTTATTGAGAAGTTGTATTAGCTGTATTAGCTGTCTATTAAGATTTGCATGTTTATTGAGAAGTTGCTTCTTTTCTTGTTTAAGAAAGCAACTATCTCATTGAGCTTCTTTACTATTTCTGCTAATGTAAAACAATGGTCACAGAAGATGACCTTTTCTGAAGTCTCCTTGGCAATCTTGTAAGATACTTGTGAATCTATATGTGCAGTTCTTAATGAGGGAGACAAATAAAAATTGATTGCCTAAATGTTCTCAAGCTGAAACTAATGCTTCTGTGAAATGATTAAACCCTTTATATGATTTATTTGGAAAATCTATTATGCTATCTATTACTTCTAGAAGATGCCCTCTAAAAACTACATAGAATGAAAAGTTCTTTTTCTCATCCACGAAATGATATATAAGTTCGTTCATGCTTGTTAAGAAATATTTCTGGAAGGCTTGGCGTAGATTATCTAATAAACACCTTTGTTCTTTGGATAAACTCATCTCTTGTCTATCTAAGGGTCTGAAAGTAATGTTGTTTGGAGGAAAACTTATTAACTCATATGCTTACCAAAGTGTATTTTTTCTAAATTACTATTTGAAATGAAAGTTTGAAAGCTAGGTCTTGGTATTGGATTACTAGAGTTCTGATGACTAGTTCTTGCTACTTACATCAGCCAATTTTTGGTGGAACCTGCATCTATGAAAAGTATGGAGTTAGGAATCTAATAAGAATATATGCTAACCTATTATCTTTACCCTAATGTGTTCTATTTCTATTCGTATACCATCATTGGTGATTCAATCTATAAAGTTAAGGCACCTTCTTTGATCTGATCTTTTTCTATTCATCTTGTTATAAAACTTAACGATAGTTTCATAGTCTAACGATTTTCTCAGTATCTTTAGGAGAGTATTTATTAGTTACAGCTAATAAACTGCTCCCCATTCTAGATGAGAACCATCTCGTTCAGTAATAAGATAGTCTCTGAAATATTCATCACAAAATCTCTTGGCATTTCTTACATCTCTAAGTTGCATTTGTTCTATATGTAATAAAGTATCTTCCTGTATAGATACAAATCCTAAATTATGATCTTCTCCTATTACTAATTGATGTATCTGATTTACAAAATTATAAGGGTTTAGTCCCAAGTCGAAAAGGTTTTTATATCCTTGGGGGTGTTTATTTTTATAAACTTTCCAGAGTCCTCTCACAAATTCTCCTAAAAATATTTCTAAATGTTTAAATGCTTTTCTCCAGATATACAATCTTTCATATTTTTTCCAGTAATCTCCAATTACGAAAATTTTCCAAGCATCCATAGTATTATTTCATAATTGAGGGTCATATGCTGTAAGATTAAGGATTTGAGCATCTCCTCTAATCTGAAAATTTATTTTTGGTTCTAATGGAAAAGCCTTTCCTTAAAATCTAACATTACTAAATTTATTAAGGATTTGAGCATCTCCTCTTGTCTGTAAGTTGCCATAACTATAGCTAGATGCATCCGTTGTAGGTAGGCTTCTTTGAAATGGGCTAATGGAAGATGAGGGACATGATTCTGTTGATTCCATAAGTTCTACTTGACTAATCTCACTTATTGCGTCGATTTTAACTTGACTTAAATATTTTATCCTAAATGAATTATCTACTTCTTCTAATTTAGCTAATTTATTTAGGTTAAAGATCTTTGTACTACAATGATCAGTTTCTTAAATAGACCTAGTGTCTAGATTATTAAACAAAGTAAGGTACTAACCTCTAAATAGAAGACAGTATCTTACAGCTAGAGAAGAATACATAGTTAACTTTGAAACCCTTTTTGAACATTTAAACTTAGCAGAACTTACATAAGCAGAAGAAGGTGGATCTGAAGAAGTTTGACTATTTAGATTTAGAAAATGCTCATAATTCCCGAGTAGCTATCACTTTTTAAGTGTAAGTTTAAGTGTAACTTTGAGAAAATAGTGAGTTTAGATGTCTCCTTCATAGCACAGATTCAGTATTAAATAGTTTAGTAGATTTAATTAAACCTATCTAAACGTACTAAGTTTTCTTTAGCAAAGAAATCTAGTGAAAATTTAACATTTCTCCTCTCTGATATAAGAACTATAAGAATAAATTTAGATTTTCTTATATCTCAATTTCAGTTTAGTACAGAACTTATACGTAGCTACTCCAACAAAAATATTAGTTTACACTCTTTAGTAAAACAACTTTAGAATTTAAATATACAGATAGATATATTAACAGGGCTCTTTTAACAAATCGTTCACTTTATGAAAGACTATCACGAAGCTTCAACAAAAACTGAACAGTTTTTTGTCCCCAGCTAAAGGTTTTAGTAAGTTTGATCCCAATCCTGCACAACATCAAATTTAATATTAATCAGACAAAATAATACTATCATAGCCTTTTGTTAAGATTACATACTAAATCAGATTTATTGCTAGAGGAAAAACAAAAGAACAAATTAAATCACGAAATAGATGATTTTATAAGAACAGTAGATAATCGTGAATTTTTACCTTGTGCAGGATTTGGATCAAACTTACTAAAGCCTTCGGCTGAGGATAAATACTTTTCATCTTCTAATAATACTTCGTGATAATCTTTCATAAAGTGAATGATTTCTTAAAAAGTACAATTAATATATCTACCTTCGAATTTAAACTAGTAATATATCTACCTTGGAATAACTTCGTAAAATTTCTGTACCAAACTGAAATATTAGAATATATCTTAAAATACACAATTAGGGGGTCTATATAAACGATAAAGAAATAACCTAATTAGTTAATACTTTTAATATTATATATTTTAGAGGGACATATTGTATAAGGAAGGCTAAAACAAGTTAACAGATATAGAATAAGATGACTAGAAAGGTCAACTGAAGAGGTAAAACGAAAATCTTACGGTTGTGTTACTCCTTACTCGGTACTTTTCGCTACTCATTTTCCTTATTCTCTCTCCTTTTTTTGAAAATTATTTTTGATAAAGCTTAATTAACGAAAGCTTTCACATACATATGCCAGACTAGCTACCAACAAATGAAGCTCTTGGCGGCTCATTAGGCATAGAGGTATCTTCTTTAGCTCTGTTAAATGATGGTTGCATCTAAGTATTAACCCCTATTACAAGGATATCTCGGGCCAACTATTAACCTAATGCTCATCTCTACTTCCCTTTCATCATGTTCAGTCCCTAAACATCGCCTAACAACACCTAACATTGGATTCAACATGCATAAACAGGGAAGACCCAGAAGATTACCTGCTAAAGTGAAAGTAAGCATTATGTTCAGTCCCTAAACATCGCCTAACACATTTAAGCCCGTCTGATTCTAAGGTCTAGTGAAATCTTAGAATGGAAAACACAACATGCTGGGATTTTAATTAAAGAAACAGTATGAAGATATGCAATATTTCTGTACATGAATTTACTGCCAAAACCTTCTCCGTTTACGACAACATGCTACATGCAATGCAGATTGAAGAACACAAAAACATATTTTTGTGGAGAGAAGACATAATAAAAAATAGCATGGGAGTTTCCCTTATGGATAATCCCTAAACTTTTATTAAGAAACTTAAAGACTTACAACGATAGCACTGAGCACTTCAGAGATCTCTCTGTTGAAACTCCGATGCTTTTTACAGGCCATAATGTACATATTTATACTAAGACATCCTGAGTTTTCTTAACCTATAGGTAAATTACAAAGTAACTCAGATTTACATAAGATTCTTCTTAACTAGACCCTAGTATGGTTTAAACTCATGAGCTGTGCTGGACAAATCTGCTTCATGCAAGCTAACTCTAGTTGTGTTTCTTATAACTTTAGTTGAGTTTCTGAGAATCTTTAACTAACTTTGGTAACATTTTATCTTGTAGAAGAAGCTAGCTCTGGATTCTAGTCCAAGGCCACGTTCGCTATCCGGATTAGATAGATTATCTTTATCAGCACACAAATTGGATTGCAACAAAAAGCTAATCGAGCTAGGAGGTCTTCTGTATTCATCTATAGTCTCAAATCCATCAGAGTCTGAATCTGAATCCTTTGTCTTCTGAGGGATATCTTGAATACCTTTTCATAGTTTCTTTTAGTAATTGTTTCATGTCCCTTTTTCAAGGAATAGTTCGTCATGGTTGCAGCTTATATAGATAAAAAGGATAACATGAATACTTATGGGGTACTGTTCCTTGTCCCCATGGGTTCTTGTAGTTCTTGATTTTGTAAGGAACTGTTATGTGTCCTTGTAGATTCAAGGTTATTGCTACATTCTCCAATACCTGTAAATGAAAATTTTCCCAAATTAGGGGGATCTCCAAATTTGATATGTCTTTACGGATGACCGATAGAAATGGACTAACCACTTGTTTCTCAATATAAGTAATTGCTATTTCTACTTGTTTCTCAGCATAACTAACTACTGTTGCTGCAATTTGTTTAAGCTCCTCAGTAGGTTTGGAGGCCTTTTCCTGGATGTAATCCAGCCTTATTTGTATTAGCTGTCTATCAAGATCTACTTGTTTGTTGAGAAGCTGTGTTTTTTCTTGTCTGAGTTAAACTACTGTCTCATTTAGCTTTTTTACTATTTCTGCTAAAGTAGTAGAATCGTCACAGAAGATGATCTTTTCTGAAGTGCCTTTTGTGATCTTGTAAGAAATTTGAGGGTCTATGTGTGCGGTTCTTAATGATGAAGATAAATAAAAGTTTATGCCTAAACGCTCCCTAGCTGAATCTACTGTTTCAGTAAAATGATTATACCCTTTAGTAGATGCATTTGGAAAATCATTTATGCTATCTAATACTTCTAGCCATGTAGGAAATACACCTAGAAAACGACCCCTATAAACTACTTAAAAAGAAATGTTCTTCTTTTCATGCACAAAATGATGCGTAGGTGCATTCATGCTTGCTAAAATTAGTTTTGGTCATGTTTTTGGAATGCTGACCACAGATTGTCGAACAAATATCGCTGTTCTTTGGTAAGACTCATCTCTTGTCTATCTAATGGTCTAAAAGTGATATTGCTAGGAGCAAAGCTGATTAACTCATGCTTATCGAAGAGTATTTTTTCTAAATTATTACTGGGGTTCTACATATTAGGTCTTACTATTAGATTACTGGAGTTCTGGAGTCTAGGTCTTGCTACTTGCATTGTCAGAATTCCGGGAGGAGGCTGCATCTGCAGATAAATAAGGAGTTAGAAGCTTTTAAGTATATCAACTAATCTATTATCTTTACCCTTGATATGTTCTATATCTATTCTCAAACCATAATTTGTAAGTTTATCAATAAAATTCAACCACCTTCTTTGCTTTGATCTTTTCTCACTCATTTTATGTAAGATTGAAGTATAGCTTCACAATTTGTTCAAGGGTTTTTTCTTGTTTAGACAAAATAAATAGTCTAAATTAATCTAAGGCATAATTAATAGCTAATAATACTGACTCAATACTAGTTCTAATTCTCTTTTCTTTATATTGTCCGCTACTATATCGAAACTACATTTTCATATCTTATGGAGAGTATTTACTAGGTTTGCCTAAAAAAACTGCTCCCTATCCTAAATTTGAACCATCCGTCTCAATAATAAGATAATCAGTTTCTAATGTTAATTCCAATGGAGATATCTATTTTATTTTCTCCTTAATATGCTGAACAATTTTGACATCTTTTGTATTAAGAGCTCGCTGTCCTTTTCGACTTGCCTTCGCATATAGTGGTCCTGCAAATTTTCCTAAATTTTTAAGAAAAGGTCTTACGTAATTTAAGACACCTAAAATCTGCTGAGGTTCTTTTAAACTTTCTAATCTAACTGGAAACTTAAGTATTTTCTTAGCTATGTGTTCTTGCAATTCTATTTTTGCTTTACCAATAATAACTCCAAGAAACTTTTCTCCTTAGCTAAGTACAGTTTCTCTTTACTGATAACAATACTATATTCTAAAAATTCTCGAAGTACTAACTACAAATGTCCTAAATCTCATCTTTAGATCTACTGAACACAAGTATATCATCTATATAAACTAAAACAAGGAAATTTTCCTATTAGTACTGAAATTTCAATCAGAAACTATGAATCACTTCACAATTATAATTTTCATGGTTGAAGGTGCTTGTCAAGATAGAAGAGCTTAGTATACATAAAAAATTTTCTAATTTTGTTTCTAAAAACTTAATTCTCAAGGTAATATAGATTACTTTTCAGATTTAGTCTAATTATGCTATAACCCTTTCATCTATTGGGATATTGACAAAGGATTTGAGTGTGGTTTTTAGTATGATGTTGTTGCTTGGTTATGAGCTTATTATATATGCTTGTGTATGTTAATAGGAATGTGAAGCATCATTTGAAGGTGAATTCTATTCTGCTTTTATATGCTGAGTTCTATTTTGTTATTTATCAGAAAATGTTTTTATATTTTCATGGAAACAACCTAGGCAGAGACTTGTAAAAAATTTTCTATAGTATGCATTTTATAAAAAAATTTACAACGCAAGTAGAGATACGTAATTGGGATTCTTGTCAAGCCATACTTTGTTTGATAGGTAATTCTAAACAAACGAACACAATTGGTACTTGTTCATTATAGAGGTATTGTTTGGGTTAAATCAACTAGTTTTAATTTATAGAGTATTGTTCATTATAAATTTTATATATTTCATCGTACATTTGAAGTGTGGAGTGCTTCTTCTAACTAATTCATTCGCTTCATGGATTCTTAGGAAAATTTTGTATATACTGGAGGATATTTCTTCTTATAATTTGTTTGTCATCGTTCTTCTAAACGAATCATGTATATCTTAACTATGTTATATACAAGAATTTGTTTGAAGGTGGTTGAGGTTTTGGTTATCTGATACAGTATTGGCTAAGCTTTTCATCTACTTTTCATTCCAACTTTTCATTTCACATTTTTCAATACACCTTCTACAATATCTTTCATCCTTTTATTTTAGAGGTCAAAAAAGTAGAACTTGTTTTTCAAAAATGTTCAAAATACTCTTCGTTCTAGAAAAACTCCTTTTTTAAAGCACTCCCAAAGATCAAAATTATGATTATTTTAACCTAGTTGATTATCATGTCACATGACGAACCTGATGCTAGGACAAACGAAATGATATGTCTATTGAAGCAGTAAACCAAGACCGAAGGTACATGTCGCAATCAACTTTATGATGTATTGCTTTTTTTTAATAATGTAATTGCACCAAGATTCCTGAAGAGAATGTGTTGGTGAAGGCAACAACATATTGTGATTTTGAAGAGGTTATCGACTCTTTATTCAGAATCTTGACTTAGATGTCATAGGTGGCACATCATAGGATTACTTGCGGAAAATTTTTACACAAATTATTCATGAGACTATATTGTTTTTTAGATATACTCTGAGCCTATTGGTGCCGGCTATGTCTTATGATATATCATTCGTTTAACATGTTTTGTTACTAGAACTAGATGTCTGCTTCAAGCATTTGGTTTGTGATGTGATAAACTTTCAACTTATAAAACTCGAATAAATTTCGGCAAATTTGATTAGACAATTAGGCTACCACCAAATAAGAGTAAAGTAGGAAGACACTCATAAGACAGCTTTCCGTACGCATGACGGTGACTATGAATTTTTAATGATGCCGTTTGGGCTCACAAACGAACCTGCTACTTTTCAGGCACTTATGAATGGTGTGTTTAGACCATTTTTTAGAAGATTTGTCCTTGTATTCTTTGATGACATACTAGTGTATAGCGCTTCCTGGCAAGAGCACTTAGCATACCTAGATAAGGTGTTCTCCGTCCTGTAGAAAATAGCCTGTATGCAATCGATCAAAGTGCCAATTCAGGTGCAGCACTTTAGAATATCTAGGACATGTAGTTTCAGTCAAGGGTATCTCAACTAATCTTGGAAAAATTATAGCTATGGTTGACTGGCCAATTCCTACTTCAAAGACAGCAGCACTACGAGGATTTCTAGGTCTCACCGGGTATTATTATAGATTTGTGAAGGGCTATGGTCAGCTGGCTGCACCCTTGACATCTCTACTAAAGAAAGAAAATTTTAAGTTGACCAATAAGGCTGAGGAGACCTTTCAACTCCTTAAGATTGCAATGACAATGACACCAATTTTGATTGCTCCCAATTTTTCTAAGCAATTTGTAGTGGAGCAGATGCTTCGAGTAGGGGTATAGGTGTTGTTCTTCCAACTGGCCTTTGCATTTTCAGCAAGACTTTATCACCTATGGTAGCCGCGAATACCACCTATGAGAAGGAACTTTTAGCTCTAGTCCTAGCAGTGCAGAAATGGAGACCATACCTCTTTGGGACTCGGTTCGTAATTAAAACAGACCACCTTAGTCTTAAGATTTGTTGGAACAACGACTTAGTTCACCTGAGCAACATAAAAGGTTAATCAAATTGATGGTTATAATTATCAAATTGTCTATAGAGCTAGAAAGGAAAATATTGTTGCAGATGCCTTGTCCAAAAATCATCTTGCCTCTTGTGCAGCCATTTCATCATTGCAAGCGTCATTTTGGGAGGATTTACGTCAATCTCTTAAGTCTGATAAAGAACCCAACAACACATAGCTAAGACTGAAGTTGGATCAAGCTCAGAATTTTCTGTATCCCAAGGGTTCTTACTTTACAAAGGGCGCCTATGGATTCCGAAAGATCAAGCCTTGTGTAGGCAAATTTTGTTTGATGCCCATAATTCAACTACTGGTGGAGATTGGACTATCTAAGGACATTCAAACAGATTGCTGAACAATTTATTTTGTCGAGGGATTGCCTCCATCTGAAGGTAGGGATGTGATCTTGGTAGTAGTGGATCATTTGTCCAAGTATGCACACTTTATTGCCTTGCAGCACCCTTATACTTCTACTCAGGTTATGCCCAGTTTTGCCAAAGAAATCATTAGCTTGCATGGGTGACCTGCTTCAATTATTTCTAATCGTCACCTGGTGTTTTTAGGTTTGTTTTGGAAGGAATTGAACAAGCTACAAGGCACTAGTCTCCATTTAAGCATAGCCTATCACCCCAATCTAATGGACAGACAAAGGTGGTTAACAGGGGCCTCGAAGCTTACCTACGCTGTGTCGTTGGTGATCAACCCAAGCATTGGATGAAATGGCTCTGTTGGGTGGAGTTCTCTTACAATACAAGCGTGTACTCCTCCACCAACATAACTCCCATTAAGGATGTGTATGGCAAACCTCCTCCTCCGTTGATTTCTTTTGTTACTGATCCACTTCGTTTGGATGGTCTAGGTTCATAGCTACGGGAATGGGATGCAATTCTACGTGACATCGTTGTGAACTTCAATTTGCTCCTGGTGATTAAGTATTTTTAAAGCTTCAGCCATTCCTACAGTCATAGTAAAACTGCTCATAGGGACCATAAACTTTGCTATCGCTTCTATGGTCCTTTCTATATTCTTGATCGTGCTAGTCCCAGTGGCTTATCGATTAGCTCTTCCACCGCCCTCTCGTATTCATCATGTTTTTCATATTTCTCAGTTGAAGGATGGTCGTTTTGCCCCGCCAAAATTTTCTACAAAATTGCCTACTGACATCTCCAGCGAGGATGACTTGGTACTAGCTATCTTTGCACCAAGCCTTGGGTTTCAAGGACAAGACCAGTCTTCAAGGGGAGGGGAATGTTATACAACCTATCTCAGGTAGCAAGACAAGTCCTAGAAGAGCTACATATATCACAAACACAAAGCATGGATTGCCTTGGATGCAATTTGTAGAATGCTGGAGCATTGCACTTGGGTGCATTCTGACAAGATCAGCAGGATCTTCCGTTCTACGTGCTGAAGGATCTTTGATTTTGGCTGCAATAAGTCTACTTATTAGAGTTCGAGAAACAGTTGGATACCAAGGAGACACCATCAGCTGGAGCCTACTAGATTTATTTTGATTTTCTTGTTAAGAGTTAAGTTGCTTGTTTAATTAGAATTCATTATCAGTAGGAGAGTTTTGCTTGGACTCTTGCTCAACAGCAAGGCCTATTTATAGATGTTGCCACCTTAGAGTTAGTAGAGAGTTTTATTGTATTACTTCAATCTCCAAGTTCAGCTATTCTCATCTTGTTCATCTTCTTTTCCTTACCTTATTTACCAAATTTATATCATACATCTTCAGCTTTTTTCTTGGAAAGCTAATTTTATCCAAACACACTTAAAAAGCTCTTTTTTTAAGAAAAAATCCACAACAATATTTTTTTAGAAGAAAATTTAAAAAAATCAAGATTTCAAGTTTCATTAGCTAAATAGGCCCTTTTAAGATTTAGAACAAACATGAAGCCAACTTTTTTTCCTCTGCAAGTGTATAACTTACAATCAACAAACATAATCTCTAACAAAAGTATGTAAAACAAACAACAAATAACATGACTTTGTAGAAGCATTGGAAGATAAAAAGAGACTGATAAAACATCAAGAGAGATTGGTCAAAACTCAAAATGCAACACCATCGCAACTAATGCCATTAATAGCAAACTGTTTCACACAAAAGAGATATTATGAAAATTTACAATTGATAATTGCTTGATTATTTGATGATAATAATGAATACAACTGTATGTATAGAGCAAGAGTTTGTAATATATGAAAATAATAAAGAAGGAAAGTTATGATATCGAAATTATAAACAAAAAAGTTAAGATAAATTTTTATAACTAAATTGAACTATTTTGGTAGAAAGTTTTGCAGTCCATAATTTTCATTAATACTCTCCCTCATGTTGGAGGGTGAATGTAGTAAGCTTTGAACTTGCCACTTGGTCTGTTAAAATTGTTGTGTTGAAAAAAGATGCGATGATTCAAACTATGATCAGCCTTGGTAGTGCTAGTCATTTTTACTGATCAAAACGAGCAAAAAAATTCACCGATTCAAATTACGATCAACCTGATAATTGTGGTCATTCTTACTGAAAACAAGTAACAAAAAATTTGGTGATTAAACTGCGATGAACTGTGGTGGTGGTTGTCGTTTTTACTTAAACGAGCAATGAAGGTGAGCTGATTCAAATTACGTTAGCCATGGTGTTAGTGTGATCTCGAACAGATCCGATAATATACTTGTGATGCGTTTGATTATGAGAAAGAGCTCATAACTATACAAAATAGGCTTGATTTTGCTTTGAGACCATAATAAAAATAAAGAAAGTCAAAATTTTGGATCTTTCATAAAAGAAATAAATATGTAAATTTGGATATAATTGATTAACTCGTTGATGATAAAATAATGAATACAAGTCTATATAGACTAAGAGTTTGTAGTATATGAAATAATAAACAAGAAACGTTATGATATGAACATTATAAAAAAAAGAAAGTTATGATAAATTTTAATATCTAGGTTAAACTATTTTAAGAGAAAATTTGCAGTTATAGTTTCCACTAATATACTAAATAAGTTTAGAGAAACATGTACTACTTAAATGGAAAAGTATTTAATATATAAAAATCTCAGGAAAGAAGGTTTGAATCATTAATTGAGCAGGAAAATTAATAGTAAAATCTTAAATTAGAAATTTTTAATATAACTGCTAAGAATATAGTGATCTAGAGATCTCAAATCCCAAGCTGGAAAGAGCCAAAAAAAAAAGAAAAGAAACAAACAAAGGAAAATGAAAGCTAAGAAAACATGGTAGCACTAAGAACTAATTTTTTTAAAAAAAAATGCATTATGTTAAATAGAAACTGTAAACTAACTATTTCAAATTGAATTTATGAAGCTAGTACATATCAAATTAAATGTACAAATCTTTTTTGGTAGTGATTTGCAAGGGAAACACCATCTAACATAGTACTTGCAAGTCAATCCACTTAAATTAAAATTGCGACAACAATCCACTTAGTGGTGAATTATTAAGCTGCCCCAATCAAGCTATTAGTCCTAGCCCTGAGAAAAGTCCAAATTGAAATTCTCTTTTGTCCTCTTCGAATGGAATAACTTTGTGTGGATCTACCATCCTATAGAATAGGATATCCATGTGCGCAGCTTCATAGTATTGAGTTGATTGGTAACATTAGCCGTGGATCTCTTTGAGGAGATGCGGAATCAAACACTCACACTCTGTTATTGATTATTATTTGCTATCATATAGTCACTGGAAGACTAAAAAGCTGATTGGGTCATTCAACAAAGGCTCAGATCACTATTAGTTCAAAGGCCCCTTCTTTTATTCTAAATTAAACAAGTTTCCTAATGATAGATTGAGTTCTTTTGAAGAGGACAATCCAACCATACAGGGTACATCTTGCAAGGTATTCTAAATACCTTAATTGAGAGAGAAATAGGTCATGTCATCATACCAACTTAGATTACCGAGAATAGGTCTCTAAACAAATTTGATCGGTAATTTTGATGTTGGTAGGGTAGGCAAAAAATAGTTGGATAAAGCCTGTTGGCACCTTCATTAAGAAGACCACATACACTTACGACTAAAGTGCAAAGCATATGGTCTGTCTTGTACACGGGGAAGCCCACAAGAAAAGGAACACCTACGCATTGACTAGATAAGTCTATGCTTAAGGTATTTAACAATTGAGAACGATTGGTTAAAAGTCATCTTCAAGAGTCTTAGCTAAAGAAATGGATATCAATGTGATAAATTAATTATAGAATAATCAACTAGAGGAGAATGTATAGCCAATGATAGATCGAACCATTGCTATCTTGCTATAACTAACTATAGAAGGAAGGAAAGAAACAACATTCCTAAGGCGAAATTAAAAGAAAATGGAAAAGGGTGACAAGATTCATGCCTTCAAACTGACTGAACAATTGGACTTACGAGGGAGGATGGAAAGACCAACTAATGACCACTTGTTAGAGATTCCATACGAGATAGATATAAGAAAGTTCTCAAAATATAGAATGAGAGCCGAAGACAAAACTAGAGTCATGCAAAGACTATACAATCTTATGAAGGAAATCTTTATATTGTAGAAGAATGAACACCTTGAAAGCTAAGACTGAAGATGGATCATCTGAAAGAGATACTAATATATAGGTAAAGAAAAAAGCGGAGGAAAGGATAAAGCTGTTCTCAAAAGTTTCCAGGATGGTAGAAATGTGATCAGTCTAATAACAAAGAAAAGAATAAAGAAAAAATAATGCTTCATGTTAGAGAATATTTCCTAACTTAATTGTACAAAAATGTTTATCCAATCATTAAGGAGGGGAAGCTATCGAGTACGAGAATGCTGATTGCGTCATGTACTTGATCGACCACTTATTCAAACTAAATGGAAAAGCAATTGGTATCGACAGTGATAGGAAAGGAACGCATGCAAGCGACCAAGCCGTAACCCACGAAGTTTCCACTCGGTAAAATTCAAAGAAAGATGGAAGGGGGATGGAATATTGTAGAGGATAGAATAAAACTGCTCTAATGCTATTCACGACTTCTATAGTCCATCTAGCTTCCAAAACAATAAGAAAGAGGCTGAAGGTGCCAATGTTCGGTTGCAAGAGCATCCTTAGACTAGAGGTGAAGGAAAAAAAACGGTGGAAGGCGTAGGCAGAAGAAATGATCAATGTAGAAATCTTATGTATAATGACAAGGACCATACTGTAGCAAATAGAAACCAATAAGAGTGTGAGTGTTGATTCCACATATTCTCAAAAAGCACCACACGATACAAGGTTGATCTTACCAATCAACTCAACACTATAGAAGTGCCCGCAAAGATATATAGCATAATTTGTCCAAATTAAGAGCTTGATTGGGCATAGCTGAGTTAATTCCATTCAACTGCTTGAATCGTCATCCCTGGTGCTTCTGGAAATTAAGGAATTCTAGAATTTGATTAGATCCAAAGTACAAACCATAATAAAGCTTGTTATAACTACTTCCGACTTTAAAAGACTATATGCAACTTAGCTAATATAATGACCGGTTCATTCTATGGCTTAGATGATAGTCACGTCGCTTATCTACTGTAAGTGACCAACAGATTGTACGGCCTTGTTCAAATCCAACAAAAGTAAGTGCATGAACAAGTCAGCAAGTTCCCCTGCGTTAAAATTCTTTGGTTGGTTTCAAATTCAATTAGGTACTCGCTTTCATGATAGACCAACAGACCTGAACCAACAATAATTTGGTCTCAATCCTAATGTCGCTCAATCAACAACCTAAATTACTAGCCGTTTTCTGGATCGATTTCACACTTTCAGCAATCTTTGACCTTTCTGAGTCATACAGAGAAATTAGAGAACTGATACATGTTTTCACTTTGAAAAAAGAATTGGATGTATAATTTTCTATAGCTTTCAGGTTCAAACAAATTTGAAGTTATTGCATAGAACATGCGACTGTTATGGTACTCGTGCGGACGCTCAGGGTTAAATTTCTACGCCGTTCCGTTTTCCGGCGCTTCTAACCGTTCAGTTGAGTTTTAGGGAGAAGGTGATCTATCAATCTCTTAAATGTGTACGTACATTGCTTTCATCACCCAATAACAATTTTTTGTGTTTTTTCAGTTAAACAGTGCTGCCACCGGCCCTACCATCATCATCATTTTCGTGTCACAAAATCAGCCCTACACATCGCTACATAAAGTTAAACCACATCAACTCACCTCACTCTCCCGTTATTGGTACACTTCTCCTTACCCTATAAAAGGCGATGCAGATCAATCGACTCCCACAAGTACTTGGTTAAACAATATCAGTAATTTATAAAAAAAAAACAAAAAAGAAAAAGACATGAGGACGACTAACGGCGCCTGCTCTTCGCTAACGGCAAAGTCACACTGCTCAACTAACCTCCAAAATTTATCACCGGCAACCACCTCGCCATCTTTGGATTCTCCGACTATGATTAGAATAGGGAAACGGTGGAAGGAGTACCAGGGTGTTAGTAACTGGGCAGGCCTGCTTGATCCCCTTGATGGAACACTTCGAAGGGAGATCCTTCGGTATGGGCAGTTTGCACAGGCGGCATACAACTGCTTCGACGCTGATCCATCCTCACCATCTTATGCGGCATGCCGCTTTCCTAAAAATGAACTGTTAGTCGGCTGCAAGCTCAGTGAAACAGGATACAAGGTTACGCGAGATCTCCACTCTACCGCAGCTGCAGAGTTCCCTCGTTGGGCCATCCTCGGGGGATCGTGGTTTTCATGCCGTTCAGCCTGGGCAGGCTATGTTGCCGTGTGCGATGATGAGGCCGAGATTGCACGCCTGGGCCGCCGGGACATTGTCATTGCCCTGAGAGGCACAATCACTCCTTTGGAATGGCTTGAGAATCTTCGGGCACAATTGACACACCTTCCCTGCCCCGTAGTGGCAGCATCTTCGCATAACGAGCCCATGGTGGAGCGCGGCTTCTGGAGCCTATTCACAACACCTGGCGTTGCGCATTCAAGCCTGCGCAACCAAGTGCGTCGAGAGATTGCTCAGCTCTTACGAACCTATGAAGGAAGCAATCACAGAAGACATGAACTGAGCATCACCATCACCGGCCACAGTCTTGGCGCTGCCCTTGCAGTGCATGTAGCGTATGATATCACCGCGACATTCCCTGACGTGCCAATGGTCACCGTAGTGGCATTCGGGTGTCCACGAGTAGGCAACGCCAGCTTCAGAAGAAAGTTAGAGGAACGAGGGAGCAAGGTTCTTCGGATCGTAAACACTCGGGATGTCGTTACCAAGGTCCCAGGATTTGTTCTCGACTTGAGCAGCGGAGATGTTAAAGAGTACAAAGGCCGGGTTATTCCTGCATGGCTTCTGGCCAAGACCGGGTGGGTCTACGCTGACATTGGCCAAGAGCTGCGGATCAGCAGCCGTCCTTCTGCCAATGTCGTTGCCTGTCATGATCTCAGAGTTTACTTGGATCTAGTGAACCAGCTGAGAGCGTCCTGCCCATTCAGATCGAAAGTGGAGAAAAGTTCATGGATGCTCGCAATGATGAGAGCGGGGTGTGATCAATAGCGATGATATATACATGAATGATCCGTAATAATGAAATGGTTCAGATCTGTACGTCATTTGGCGCCCTTTTGTCTCTCGATCGACCAGTTTTTTTGAAAATATCGAGAACAATTCAGAAAGCCGGTGGCCTTGAAAAGACGTGCAGATGAGTAATGTTTAAACATACTTATACAATAAAGTTTTTTACAAAATTATTATACAAATTTTTCAAAAATACATTTAACTTTTTATTAGAAAATATAAAATTATTTTTATAAAAACTATATTATATATAATTTTTAATAATTTAAAAAAGTATATAAAATATTAAAATAATTTATCAAAAAATATAAAATATTTTTATATTTAAAAAGTATTTTAAATATTTAGCCAAATCGCAATATTTTTCAATGTCTCGCAGAAAATTATGCACCGACCGCAGGGATAGGACCATTAATAATAAAAACAGTGCATGACAAGATAGGCAATCTTTATTAGTCCCTGTAGAAGACTATATGTGCGAATATAGGCGGGTTAGACTAACTCGATTTGAATTTATTTTTTATGACCTGATTCGGCCTATTTTATTCGGTATATTTTATTTTATATAAAATAAATTTTAAAAATTTATTTTAAGATAAAAAATAAATATTAAAATATTTTTATTATTAAAAAATATTTTGTAATTAAAATTGTTCTAGTCAACGGTCAATGTTGAACAAATCAGCTATCAATATTGACCGGTCAATAATAACAGTATCCGGACGGGTAGGCCATCCGGCGGGCTGACGAAGTTGACCCTATACTGTCTATAAGACCGAGCCGAACCAGCTCAATTCTATCACTATTCATCGAGCTGGACAAGCCAACACCCGGTCTAACGAACTAGGCTGCGGATGCCGGTCCGAGTCAATTTTACATCTATACTGGAGACTTAATATAATACACCTACGCGGGCTTGCAAGGACTGGATGTTGCATCCCAAAAAGTCAAGAAGGTTTCGGACTTCTGAACGTCAAATTAAACCAATTCTTTGATAACGAAGAGCTACTTTGGGACCAACTTTTCATTGTTTACAATTTGTTTGAAGGTTCATCACAACACCGTAATTTCGCAACTTTTCATATTGATTTGTCAAATGATAACTTACTAGCAGTATTGGTTGGCTTTCCACATGTTGAATATCTTCTATAATTTGAACTTTTAATACGAAAGTGTAAATATATTGTACTTAACTAATATGGGGTACTAAATACTCCAAAGTGTGTTTGACATTGCTTACCACAAAAATAATTTTTTAATTTTTAATTTTATATTTTTTAATATATTTTTTATAAATATTTAAAAAGTTTATTTAAAAATTATAGAAAAATTTTAGCTAGTAAAATCTTTTTATTACATATTTTTATTATTTTTTTTTAAGATCAAAAAAATAAAACTATTTAAAAAAAAAATAAAAATAAATTCTATTTAAAAAAATTCTATTTTAAAAATACTCTAAGCATCTCTAAAATCTACTTCAAAAGAAGTGCGTTCCCATTTTGTTTTGATGCCTTGTTGGCATTCATGGCAACACAGAAAGTACGGCAGACATCAAAAGAGAGAGGACAGGGAATGGATTGAAAAGGTTAAAGCACAAAATGGTGTGGACTTTTTAGGTAATTTCTTTGAAGGGGTCATTGATTGGTGCGAGAAGCTTACAATTCTGCAATGTGTCTGAAACGGCGCCCATGCAGAGTAATTGACTTGACTATTCAGTGGTCGAAGAATTTGGACCAACTTCAGAAGATGAATTAGCTGGGTTGATTGAGAGTTGCTGAAAATTTTGACTGATCGAGTTACGATAAAAAATAATCATAATTTTTATACCATTCATCGTAACAGAATATTTAGATCTAAAGATTATTTGAGATTACTTAGAATAGTAATTTAATGAAGTTTTTGAGAAATGAGTTTGTTTTCTTTAACATCAAAAAACCGTACATATAATAATTTTATAATGTATAATTTATTCATAACATTTAAATCTAATTAATTATATTAAAGCTCAAAATATTTTTTTGGCTCTACCATAGGAATGTGTTTTGGGGATGCGCTGAAAACGCATTACCACATATGCACTAGTTTTTGGAAGTCAATGGACGTTCTTAAGAAAATTGAGCAAATTCATTTACAACTCCTACTATCACTACTACACAGAATTTTGAGCACGTTTGACGTTCATTCTAAAGCTACGCTGCTATTCTTACTTCTCCTTGGTTGGCTATTATTTTAATAATACATGCTGTTTCAACGTTATTGAAAGAGCAACCTGATGAATATCAACCTTAAGGTGGGGGGGGGTGGTGTGTGTGAAAGAGTTATGCCAAAATAAAGAGTAAACAGTTCAATATTCTGAAAACAGTCACTGATCAGTTAGTTGTCAGTCGATCGAAGGTTACTGACAAGTGACTAAATATTAACTATATTCATATTCTGCATCAAAGAGTTAGCACAATATAATTCAAACAAATTAACCAAAAGTGCTAAGAAAATACAAATCAGTTAGCACAATGAGAATTTTTACGTATTTCGGTGTCACGGTACCTACATCTATATTACTTGACACCGCAAGTGAAATCTACTAACGTTGAATCAACATACAATCAAACGAGACTTAATGTTTCACAAAACACCTCAGCCTCAATTGAGTCTCCTCGTATGACAACTTCAATAAGCCTTAGACTTAGCAAAGTCTCTCCGGAGACAATCGTAATGCCTTCACAAAAACTTAACACAAATCCGCTAACCTACACCTAGGCTAGCAAAATGAGAACTCATAAGTTCTCCAACAACCTCTCTTAAGTTTACAAAGATCATGTGTTCTAGCATAAGAGATCTCCCTAACAATTATGTCTAAAAACAACAAGAGAGCTCAAAGGGACATCACAAAAGAAAAATAAGAAGAACTAAAGCTCAAAGTAAGTGCTCGATTTGATGCTGTTCTTCTTGAAAGGGCAGTAAGACAATGATTCAATTTGGCGCTCTGAAGGTTCTGTTCATAGTTATTCTTGATGTCCTCAATGCTTCAGCTATATAGAGATGTATTCTCCTCTATCTCAAGATCACATTTGCCGCAACGGATGAATCTTCTAACGGCTAGAAAAGATGTATGATTAAGACCAAAGCAAAACGGTTAGTAGATGCGATCTCTTGGTTGTTACTTCTCCTTTGAAAGTTTCTTCGATTTATTTTCTTGCTTAACTGTTACTTGTAATATCGATATCTTCTGTTATGCCTCAGGAACACGTATTCAAAATCTTAAGTGAATTTGGACGTCATATTATACCTCAAAACAATCCAACGGTCCAAGTGCTAACATGTTATCTGAATTTTGTGATAGATTTCTTGTAGGAACCGATTTGATTTCTTTTCATAGAATTAATCTCTAGGATATCCTCTTGAAGCTGCATATAAAGATCATATTAAAATTCAAACGGATGCACAAGATATGATTGTTTGAATTAGATCGGATAGGAATTGCATACATGCTTGATTCTTTCTATCTTTGTAGATTTTCTTGATATCTTTCAATATCCTATCTATAAAATCTGAAATTAAATATTCTTAATATATCATTGATTGATCTAGCCTCTTCTAAAATTTGTTGCAACTAACTAGCACTAGTATAGAACCAAATATAACTTGAACGCACTCATAGCTAGCACGGTTCTATCCAGTCTGAAATATATTCTGTCATAGTCACTTTGAGGATTTTATTTGAGGGATAAAGATGATTATTTGTCGCCTATTTATTGATTACATAAAGATTGAGTTTTCTAGATATGGTGTAACTATATAAGTGTGTATTTATATAATAATATAGTATGTAAAGAGACTGTGATATAGTTCATCTGAACTACAAATATGAATATTATTAATTTATTACCATAAAATAAACTATAAGAAAAATTATGCTTTGAATTTTTAGTAATTTTAATAAGTGCTATCTAAACTTTTAAAAGCATTACACAATTCTATAAAGAAATACCAATAAGTAAGATCGTTACGATCTTATATAAAATTTCGATTTTATGATCCTATGCAAGCGAAACAATTCTACATAAAATTTCGATATTTATAACCTTGCTAGATGCATTCCAAAGTTCTAGATAGCATGTACTGCCTTTGATTGGCCTGGATGAGGTTGACCCGATGAGTTGACCTCTTGACCTGTCGGGTCAACCCGCCGCTCGTTGATCAGGACGAAAAATTGGGTCGATGTTCGGGTTGGTTCCGACAACACTGGAGAGAAGTTGTTGATAGAGGACTTGAGACTTGCGCTGCTTTGCAAGAGATCATCCACGAAAATGGATGCGTTTATTGGGTCAAATTTTGCTACAACACAAGTACCAATTCGAATACTCGTACATCTCTGTTTGAAGCAATAGACGGCAGACACCGCCTCTCTTAATTTCTCTTGATCCTGAAAACTCACTATGCAACAAACTAGGCAATTAGCTTAGTAGCAGGAGGCATATTACATGAGCTGAATGATCACTTGTGTCGAGCCATGAACCGCATGAACAATTGGTTGATAGACACCGCCTAGATAAGGTTTATCAAGAGGGAGATTGGGCAAGTTGGAGTAGTCACCATCGATTGGAGAAAGTACAACACCGATACTACGGTGGCAAATCGTTGGTATCAAAAGCTGTGACACCAATATTATTACAGACCTTTCGCGTTCTTGAGCGAGTCGGACTAGTAGCCTATCAATTGTAGTTGTGGTAGAGACACGGATTCACCCCATCTTCCGCATCTCCCAAGTCAAGGATAATTGATATCCTCCTTCCACCAGCCTAGTGCCATTGCCCCGAATTACTTGATGACAACCAAGCCGGTCTAGTAGATTTGCTCTATGGCTCGCTCGGCCAAGACGACCAAATCGACAAGTAGATGAAAAAGGACTCAAAAAAGAAGTACATAAGTAGTGAGACCTTACCTATAGGTGTGCTTGGCGGTTAGCAAGACTCAAAGGACAAAATGGCATCTCGAAAGTAGTTGTTAAAGGCATATGATAATATATGTCACCAATGCTAGTCATCTAAAAGTGTACCAAGGATGAAAGTAACACTTTGCAATGACAACTAAGTGCTTAATGAAGGGTATACGTAAGACAAATAAAGTATCACTCTTTGTGTTGACAATGTATTGTTTGTGCGAAAGTTTGAAGCACAATCCGCTCAGTATAAGACTGCATTGCATTTTTGGAATGCATGTAATCTTTAAAGATTACTTTTGTTCAAGTACCAATGCTTCTAGAAAAGAATTCATCCAAACCCAATGAAAAGGTAATCTATATTGTATCTATCTTTAATATTTTGATATAAGAACTTACATCTTCTATCCGGCCACTAAGAAGCATGTCCATTATGGCGTAGAAGATTTAACCACTACCACGTCGAAACAATAGCATGCTTTCTATATTGGACCTTGTTTCGAGTTGCCTTACATAACCTAATGGAAAGATTATATGACGCATGTGTAAAATATAAGCAAGTGAAAATTTTCAAGCCTAAGCAAAAAAGTAATCACCAGTAAGCCTCTATAATTGCTGGACATGAACTTATTTGGAGCAACTAAGAGTGCCAACATTAGCGGTAAATTTTATTGCCTTATTATTCCCCGAACTATTCTCTTGCTTTTAAGAATGAAGCTTTAAAGGTATTTTCTTCATCTTTAAAAAGATCCAAATGAACTTGGCTTGAATGTTATTGTAATTAGATGTGATCATGGTAAGATTTCAAAATCATAATTTTGATGAATGTTATGATGATAAATAGTCTAAATTATAATTTCTCTCAACATTGAACTGGTAAACAAAATGTTGTTGTTAAAAGAAAGAATAAAGTGCTAATAATATGGCAAGAAGTGTGTAGTGTGATCAAAATTTACCAAAATATTTTTGGGATGAAGATGTTAATTTGTTTTTATATCATTAATAGATTCTTTATTAGATCAATTCTTCAAAAAAATAAAATATAAGAAACTTAGTGCTGCTTTTGTTAAATCCTTCGGTCGTAATGTTTTGTTCTAAATAATATAAAAGTGAACTTTGGTAATTTGATTTTAAAAGTGACTAATTATAATTCCTGTTACTCTAATACATCTAAAGCATAAACAATTATTAATAAAGAACTCTCTCCATAGAGGAATCAATTCACATTGTGTTAAACAAAGCTAATTTCTCATCGAGATAGGTTGAAATAAATAATAATGCTGGATATGAAGCTAATAAAGCTGAAACTAAACAACAAAATAGACTAGATCAAAAGAAAATGAATTCTAAACGTACATAGCAATTCAAATACTACTTTAGTCATCCATAATAAAAATATCATAACTAATGCAAATAATTGGGCAAGAAGAAGGACACAACAAGTGCAAGTAGGCTATATTTACAATTCAGTGTATTTTTATGTACTAAATTTCAAACTGCTCCAAAATAATCTCAATTAATATTAAAAAGAATTCTTAGTTATCTTGTAGAAATGAAAAGCTTCGTTTATTTTACACAAAGGTCACACGTTTGATTTGATTGCTTGTACCAACGTTGACTTTGCTGAATGCATGTTTATGCCAATTTCTAATTATATGTGTAATCTAGTGGTAGTTGAACAAGCAATAATCAGTAGCTTTATCTACCACAATAGAAGAATATATTTACAATAGGTAGTTACCGGTGCACAGATAATATGGATAAAATACCAAATTTTAGGTTGTGGTTACGGGGAAAAAAAAATTGCGCCTACTTATTATGATAATATTAGTGATAAAACTGTTGAAAGATCACATTCAATACTTACATACCTAATCACATAGAACTAAAGCATCATTTCATTTGAGAACATGTTGATGGCAATAATGTTGCTTTAATTATATTAAATCGGAAAATCAATTAGGTGACAATTATACAAAACCATTGCCTTTGGAGCAATTTTTTAATATTTACCATAAATTGGGTTGGGCGATTCATGATTTTGTTTTACTAATACATTGAAATGGTCATGTCCAAGACGATCTAGTCAAGAGCATCTTGTTTAAACACCTATGTGCTCGTAATTCAATTTATTTTGATAAAGGTCTCTAACTTTAAATTTCTGCCTTCATATCCTCAGTTTAGTACAATAAGTTTGCCTAATGTATTTCTTGCCAAAAAATTTTTTAACTGCCCAAACCATATTTCTTTTCTCATAGAAGCTCGACTCAAAACTTCTTTTTCTTATTGAACAAAATTCTCTCAATCTTTCATTTCTTGAAGAACTTCTCAAATTAAATTCATCCATATTCTCTCCTCCTATCTCAAATCAAAATGCTTAGAGAAAACAAACCTTCGTGATTAAAGGTTCATGATTGCTTTGCCATGGTGAGCTCGGAAGCATCACACTGTGCATCTTGCTTCCAACATATTGAAGATTGATCAACTACTCTGAAAGAATAGTCCAACGGATACTATGAGGATGCTATTAGCATATTCATTGCCAATCTTCACTCCGATGATGAAATTCAGTTTTTGATTGAAGTCTATGAAGGTTTTAAACCAATAATGATGAAGAATGTAGATCACCTCAAATGGGCTCTAGGGAATGCTTTCATTACAACTAAAAAGGTGAAATTTGTTGCACATCTCCCGTTATTGTTTGGAGTTTTGTTACACATCAACAACCTAGTGCTAGTGCCTTTACAAGGTAGTAGAAATGGTGTATCATACTTTGACTCATATGTATTATGGAGGTTGATGCAATGTTTGCCTATCATTTTGGGGAGCATCGTCAATAGTCATATCATTAGTGTTGTAAAGGGTAAGAACAAATATTTTGCCCTTGGACATATTGTTATTTAAGTGAGTAGCTTGAAGATACCAAGACACAATGCAACATAATCACCATGTGTTGGACCTGAAGCTTATTAAGGTATTGTTAGGAGCAGGGGTGGAACTTGAAGTGATAAGGTTAAAAAACTTCTCTAGGTTCAGAATGTAGATGCATGAGGAGAATGTCATGAATAAGTTTGCATAGGTTGATGATAGGATAAGGGAACTTCACCTAGACCATGATAGGATATTTTGAGAATTTTTGAAAAATGAGAATACTTTTTTTATCTGAAGAAATTAATAAAAATAAGTGATAACAAGATCTTACAACATCGAACTCATGTATACTTTCTAAACTTCTAAAAAATTCTATATAATATTGTAGAAGGTTTATTATGAAACGTGAAATCAGAAGTTGCAACAAAAAAGAGCTGAAAAGCACTCCCAAACTTAGACATTCAAACTCCTCCATTCAATTGAATTGTATGTCATTCAGATTATGCAAAGATAAAGACAAGATCAAGGATGAAGATTCCTGACAAGAAATCATGTCAAACAGTCGTGGAAACAACATAGAAACTAAAGGATAACCATTAGATGAACTAGTTATTGCAGTGGTCAGATTTTGAGAGTTGAAGATTGATTACGATTGCATTCAGTTATTCAAGACCCTCATCCAGATCTAATGAAAGTTTGAGATTGTAAACAACTCAATTGCAAAACAGAAAAAACAACAAAAAGAGAAGCACATCATCAAAGACAGAAGAACAAAGCTGACAAACAAAGAGTTCATAAATCTGAAGCTTCTTTGAGGGTTTGTTTTTTTATCTTTTCGTCATCTCTTTGCATTTTTGCGAGAGATTCACTATTATCATAAAAAAGATACTGATTTCTTTTTGAACGCAAAATATGTTTGTGAAAAACAAAGACAATCGAGAACGTAGAGAACATGTCCATTCTTTATTGTAGGACAATCATGAAGTTAGACTGTTTGAGATTTTAGGTCTGGGTTTAGAGAGGTTGATTTAGAGAAAACTCGGATTGAGGTGGAGAAGTTCTGGCAAAACATTAAGTCACTATTTATAACTTCGTGAAAGCTAGTGAAAATCCTATCATGAGTTTTGGAGAGTCCTGGCCATAGGCTGGGGTTGCAGATGTTAGAAATTTTCTTAATTATATATAATATTCAACTTACACAATCACAATTTCAAAATTAGAAATGCAATGATTTTACAATAAACATTTAAACGAGATAATAAACATACCTTGATCCGTAGCACTCCTTTTAAAATAAATTATTATCTTTGAAAAATTTGATTTCTCGCTCTTAATCTCCTCTTAATTCTAAAGAAGAACTTTAGGTGATGGAAAATTTATTTAGTTTTTTTAATGAGATAGAAGAGGGGACCAAGTACTACTTTTTTATAAATATCACATTCATTACCTATTAACAACCATAAATGATATAATATGTGACTCCTTGAATTTCAAAACAAGTATTCATTATCCACCATGTATAATAGTAGGAGAATATTTGATTCTTTAACTTCATCAATATCTATTACCCACTATCTTCAATAATGGATAATAATGTGACTCTTCAAATTCACCAATACGATTCAGTAAACTTAATTTATTAAACTAATTAAACTTCAGCATATGAGCCACATTCAACAATCTCCCATTGGCTTATTTGTTAAAATTAACTTCATGGTCTAATAAAACATAATGCGCAAAATATAAAAGCTAAATCCTTTCGTTTATAGGTTACATCAAATTTTTATCATTAATTAAAGACTAACACGAGTCATGTTGGTTCTACGTCATTAACTCGACACAGTTTCTTCCATCCACCACAAGTTATTCTTAAAATTAGCATGATTGATAGTTGAAAACAATAATGGTTCGCATAATGTCTTATTAGAAGACAAATACTATTAGTCCTCACATAATCCATTCACGTATATATCCGTAGAAATTAGAATATAACATAAATAATATATAAACGAGCTCGAGTGTCAACTACATAAACAATAAACATTTTCAATAATGCATTTCTTTCAATATGCTCAGTAAATATCTTTGGAAGAAACCCTTTAGTTAATGGATCCTCAATCATAAGATTGATGCTAATATGCCCATTTGACACTCTGTTTCTGAACTTTTTCTTTAACTACAAAATATTTCAATTCCATATATTAGCACCCATAAAATACTTATCGTTTTTAGAAAAAAAAACTATTGCAGAATTATCACAATAAATTTTCAGCGGTTTGATTATACTGTCGACAATTTCAAACCCCAAAATAAAGTTTCATAGCTAACTAGCATGAAGTATGTTCTCAAACTCAGCTTTTATAGTGAAAGTAGTAATGCAAACTACTTCATACATTTTCATAATATTGCTCCTCCAATAAAAAGTAACACATGCCCTAAAGTGGACTTTCTATTATCGACACATTGAGCAAAGTTCGAATTTGGAATTCCTTCAAGTTGTTAAATCTTCGGTAAGTGAGCATATGATCTTTAGTGCTTTACAAATATCTTAAAACTTTTTATGAAACTTTCCAGTAATCATGTCCTACATTACTTTGATATTGGCCTAAAATTTCAAATCTCTCTAGGACTTCATTAAAATACACTTTCTGAGGCAACCATAACAATCATTATGATCGATCTCGAGAAATTTAAATCTTGACAAAGAAGTTGCCTCTTCCATATCTTTAATTTCAAGTTCTTATAAAGAAATTTCTTAGTATCATATATACACCAAGATCATTTGTTGCAAGCAAAATATCATCAATATACAGGATTACAAATACAACCTTCCTCCCACTGATCTTTAGATAAGTATATACCGATCAACCGTATTTTCTTTAAATCCAAATGAAGTGATAGTATTATTAAATTTAACATACCATTATTGGAAAGTTTGCTCATGTTCATAAATTGATTTCATAAGTTTACACATCAATCGTACTTTTCTTTCAACTAAGAAATCTTTAGGTTGACACGTATAGTTCTTCATTTATATTCTCATTTAAAAAGACAGTTTTCGTATTTATTTGGTGCAACTTTAAATCATATTGAGCTACTATAGCCATGTTGATTCTAAGTGAGACTTCTCTCGAAATTGAAAAAAATCTTTAATTATAGTCAATGCCATTGACTAAAATTTTTAATAACAAGCCTAACCTTATATCATTTGATATTGCCATTTAAGTCGCATTTAGTCTTAGAAATCTATTTGCGCACAATACATTTATGTCTTTCTGGCAATTCAGTAAGCTCCAAGACTTCATTATGCTTCATAGAGTCAGCTCATCTTTCATAACATCTATCCATTTAGAACTATTGGTATTTTCAATGACTTGTGAAAATGAAACTGAATTATCATTAATGCATAAGTGAAAATCTAATTCTTATAAATAAGCTACATAATCATTTGAAAGAGCGGATTTTTTTATTTTTTATTTTTGGTCTTTGAGACCTTTTTAATACTACTTTTTGTGACTCATTTACTATAGATTCATCCACATTAATGTGTGTGAGGAGTATCATTCATTTGTTATTCTTTTAAGCTGTGAAACTGTTCAAAAGTTGTAGTAACAACTTTATAAGAGGTTGACGATAAAGGAGGTTATAACCTAACCTCTTGAATTTTCACTTTACATGGCTCTTCGCTCCCACTGGTTTCATCATTTTCAATGAACCTATCATTTCCATTTTCAACAATTCTCGTAATGTTTAGGACAATAGAATCTATACCATTTTGATTTTTCTGAATAACCGATGAAAAAACTATTGATTGTTTTTGCATCCAGTTTCTTTACATGTGGGTTATCTGATCTTACTTCTGCTAGGAAACCCCAATCATGTAGGTGCCTCAATTTTGATCTCCTTCCTATCTACAGTTCAAAAGAAGTCTTTAGAATTGCCTTACTAGGAACTATGTTTAGTAAATATATGGCAGTTCTTAAAGCATGCATCCAAAATCTTTTGGATGGAGATGAATTACTTAACTATTTCCAACCATATCCATTAGAGTATGACTACGCCTTTCTGTGAAACTATTTTATTGCGGTGTACATAAAATTATGTATTGAGCATATATTTAAGGAATTTAGCAAATGGACCTGAACATTATCCTTTTTCATTATATTTTCTATAATATTTAACATCTCTGTCAGATCTGATAATTTCACCTTTCTGTCTAGATTATCTTTCAACTTTAGCAATAAATACCTCTAACGTATTTATTGTTTAAGATTTTTTCATGTAACAAATAGACATGGCCATAATGTAATCATCAATAAAGATGATGAAATATTTTTCTCCACTAAAAGATGAAAACAAAAAAGGTTCACAAACGAGTGAGTGCGTATAATCTCATGAAGTTGTGTGCTTGTTGCGGCTCCTTCCTTTGTGTGGTTGGTTTGTTTTTCTTTAATACAATTCACACACATATCAAGGTCAATGAAATTGAAATTTGGAGGGATTTCATTCTTTACCATTCTTTCTAATCCTAGTTTGGATATCTGATCCAAACACTTATGCCACAAGTAAGCTGCACATTCATTCACTAAACAACGTTTAGTGTAAATATTGAGGTGTGAGGTTAAAAGTGCTTCCGCAAAATAGTTATCAAATTTCGATTTGTATAACTAATCACATAACACATCAGCAATAATATAGTTTTGTTTAAATAAACTAAAATATTCATTGCCAAACTTAAAAGAGTATACATACATGTCAAGTTTTGACAAAGATATAAAGTTGCGGGTATAGAATGTAGAGAAAGTATTTCAAATAAATTCAATTGATATCCGGTATCTAAAAACATATGATAAGTTTCTAATGGCTTCAACAGGAATTTTGAAAAATGAATTGCTTATTTGGGTTTATGATTCGGGTCGTAATGAATTCCTGGATCGTACTTGAAATATGACTGGTACAGTCGGAATCAATCAACCAAGTATCATAAAAAACTTTAGGTAAATTGGATTCGAAACATACAAATGCAAAATGCTTATCTTTCTTTCCGAACCAAGTCTTTCGTTTCATACAATCTTTCTGATAATGTTTAGGTTTCTTATAAAATCGGCACTTGTTATCTTTATATTCGTTCTTATGAAATGAAGCAGAAGACCCCTTCAAACTCTTGCGAAGGGCTTTAGGCTTTGTTTTAAGTGGTATTTGCGTATTTCTCCGTTCTTTCTTTCGACTTTCTTTCTAGCTTCTTGATGCTTAATAAAATGAACGGAATAAGTTTCCTTATTTTTAAGTCTTGTCTTCTCTTTCACAAGCATACTGTACAATCCATTTATATTCAATTTGTCTTTTATGATATTATAGTTCATTTGGAATAGATCATATTCATGAGACAATGAATTAATAATAACCTATGTAAGGAAATTCTCATCCACATTCATTCCCAAAGACTTTAATCTTACTGCAATATTTAATATTTCAATAACATGCTCATGTATACTATGAGAACTATCAAATTTTATTGTGGTCATGTACCCATAAGTGTTCCAGCAAGTGATTTATCAGATGTTTGGAAACGCTCTTTCACAAACTTCAGTGTTAGGAAGTGCTAACTTAATATTGTTTGCAACAATCATTCAATTAAACATAAGCTTAGTATGTTCGATTTTTCTAAATATTATGGAGAGATATCTTTCATGATTGTTAAAATTCCAATTTAAATCTAAAAATCTTACACTTTTACATCAACAAAATGATCCTACTTGACACAAGATCCTAATTTTACTTCCAATCCTTAAGAACTCGATCTTAAACATAAATACATAATCAAATCAAGCAATTCATATAAGTAATAAATGTATATCATAGTTCTCGTTTGGGTAAAACATCAACAAACAAATACAAACCATAATAATGCTAAAATAAAATTTTAACTTAATTTCATAAATAAATTTATTCAAATTCGACATGTTTGCTATGATTAGATATATTAAACAAATCTAATAGTAAATATAAATCATCACGTTCTATTCATAAATTATAAGAACTATGAATCAACCTTTGGGTGATTCTAAATGTATTATAATTATAAAATAAATGTTTTAATATAATGTCATAACCGTCACAAACTTATGGATAATTGAATATATAATCACATAATTTGGAATTCACAAGAACTTAAGGTTTGGCCACTTTAGTGACTAACAAACCATTATCGCGTGAATTCAAATTGAAATACAAATTTTACCATTTGAAATTTACAAATTTTAAAATTTGATCACTTTGGTGACTAACAAATTATCATAATATAAGTTCAAACAATGAGAATGCTTTGAAACAATTATAAGCATTCAAACAGTCAACAAATTTTATAATAACGTAGCGAAACATAACGTCCCAAACACTTAATTTGAGGATTTCATAATCAAAAGATGAAACAATCTTTAATGTAAAATCATTAGTTTCTAAAACCTTTTCATAATAGCAATTATTAGAGATTTTTTTAATTTTATGTAATATCCAATTTACATAGATCATAATTTAAGCATCTTGAAACACAATAATTTTTGCAATAAACAGTTAAACGAGATAATAAACATACTTTGATCCATAGCACTTCTCTTAGAACAAATTATTGTCTTTGAAAATTTTGGGTTTTCTTTGTTTATCTCTTCTTAATTCTAAAGAAGAACTTTATGTGATTGAAAATTTCTTTAGATTTTTTAATGGGATAGGAGAGAGGAGAAAGTACCACATTTTATAAAGATCACATTCATTAGCAATTAACTATCATAGTTGATATAATATGACTTATTGAATTCCAAAACATATGTTCGTTACCCACTATCTTCTATAATTGATAATATATGTCACTTTTAAAATATCACCAAAAAAATTTTATGAACTTATTTTCTTAAACCAGTTAAACTTTAGCATATGAGCCACATCTAACAACAGAACCACAATAGAAATCATCTATCTCTCTTTTATTTTCGTTGCTTGATTTATTTTATTAATTAAATTCCGCTTACAAAATCTCTATCTAGAAAACGATAATAAAATAGTCAGTTGTTTGCCCATAACTTAGAACTTTCTTTTGAGTTTTAATTTGAGAAAACTCAATTCTACTCCCACTCCCACTCCCACTCCCACACGGCCTACACCTCCTCCCCCCCCCCCCCCCCTTTTTAGTTTTGACATTTATAAGATGTATAGAGAGTAAACTGATATTTTAAATAATTTTATTACCACTTTCCAAGTCCACTAACAATATTTAGTTAGATCCTTCAGAATTTGCATGTATGCTAGTTATTTTAAGAATCCATATAATGTCAATATCTTTACACTCTTTTTATAATGACAAACCTAATCATATGTCTTTTTCTACCACAGTGACAACATGTTATGTAAAAATATACGGCCTAATGCGACAAATTTAGGATGTTCTTTTCTTGTATAGAATAAATCCTAATCCTTCATTTCTAAAGACACTTCTATGAAATCCTAACATAACAACTAAACTCTCTTTACTTCTAAGAAATTTTGCAAAAGATGTATGAAAGTCTAGAACAATTTGTCTCTTTGATCAAGTATATCATTCATAGCACTCAACTACATATTCTCATAGATCAAACCTTGATTTCCGATGTGTAATCTTTCATCAAAACATTTCGTTCCACAATTTCATCATGCAAACTCCATCAGAAACATCTAAATTACAATCAGCATGCAATTGCTTTGTCAAAACATTCTCAATATTCAAATCAACAGTATTTACTTGAATACTTTTCTAAAAACATTACTTTGTTTACTAAATTCTCTCAGTTGTTCACTTTCTATGCATGCATTTTTTCCAAGTTGTTTCAATTGTTCATTTTTTTAGTTGTTCATTTTCTCAATTCTCTCAACAGTATCTATGACTTTTGAATTCATCATACAATTTAATAAATGCATCAAAAAGTTCTTCATAAGAATGCTCAGAATCTCGTATCTCGTTTTAGAATCTCTTTTGGCCATGAAACAAAGATCTCCATTCTCTGATAGCTCAGCCTCACTTCTAGCAATAGATATATCTTTATCACTACATACTACTGTAGTCTTCTTCTGTCTCACTTTTTACCCTTTTTTTAGCACTGGACAATCACTATTGGAATGTCCAGGCTTCTTGCTTCTTGCATTGGTAAATATGCTATGAGGAATTTCTTCTGCATTATGTTACATCAAACTAGTCTCCCCCTACATCTTATATCTTTCTAGGCAGTTTCTGAATTTTTTGGTAAGTATATCATTTTCATTTTTCATTATCAAAGAAAGAAACACTTACCTACTACTCGCTAGTCTTTAGTGCTATATAGTGCATTAAGAGTTCTACAATGAGAGTTGGTAAGCTTGCTAATCTATTCATTCAAAGGCATATCTGAAAATTTTCTTATATAGCATCTATCTTGGAACCATATGATGGTAAGACCTCTTGCATGATTTCCACTTCAATTCTTACTCCTGAAATTCTTACCAAGATTTTTCAATGGGTTAATTATGTTAGTAAACGTGGTATACATTTGAGTGATTAACTGTCCCTATTGGATTTTGAGAAGTTCATAATTATGCATTAATAAGTTGACACAAATTTCTTTCACTTACTTTATACCATCAAATGTTAGCTTTGATGTTTTCCATATTTCTTTAGCTATAGAATAAGAAGAAATTCGGCTAAATTCATCAGGATTGAAAGCACAATATAATAAGTTCATAGTACGAGCAATAAGAGAAATGAATTTTCTATCATTGTTATATATGAAGGCTACTTGCTAGTTACAACTCCATTTACATCAAGCTTTGTGGGGGATCAACGGTCCAGATGATGTTCCATAATCACTAACTCTACATTTGAATAAACATGCTCATCTTGATCATTTTAATATCCATAATTAAGACCACGGTAGATGCATATCCTTTCCTACTCGATGGCATGGATCAGGTTCCAAGTATCCAATGGCCCGAGATCCTTAGGATGTCATTTAAATTGAAATTTCTCATATATCTGTTTCTCGTTGTGTGGAAAGGAGTTCTTTCCCTAAGGCTCAGCGAGGGCGGCATCTCGAGTCTTACTATCATCCCACATTAGCACACCCTATTTTATTCGGCTTATGGTAGTCACGAACACAAGCAATTTCTCGAATCCACTTACAAATGACCTCTTGCAGCCCTTGACAATTATACTATAGTCTCATGCCACCTTGGGCTTTTTGCCTAGCCGCTTCCTTGACCACAACATTCCCTCATTTTCAAGGACAAATTATGGTAAACATTGGACACCTACCATTGTCCGCACATACAAAATAATGAGATCGAACACACCATTCAGGAAATGTCATCCCAAAGCATCACCAAGCTCGTCAACATATTTCTCTCCGGTCTTGCTCGTCAAGAAGGAGGACAAAACTTGGCTCTTCTATGCAATTAGGCTTTCCACAACATCACTCTAAAATATAAGTTTTCAATTCTGGTTATTGATGAATTGTTAAACAAACTACACAGGCCTCGATTCTTTTCCAAGATGAACCTAAGTTTGGTTATCAATAAAATTCAAATTAAGGAGATAGATGTGTATCGCTTTTCATACTAATGACAGCCACTGTGAAGTTTTGTTATGCCATTTGCCTTGATAAAGGCATGGTTCTTACTTGTTGTATACCTAGAAAGCCTCTACATCATCCTTTCTAAATGCCATTTTGGTTGCAATAAACTAGAGCACTTGGGCTATATCGTCTTCGATAAAGGCATGGAGTCAAACCACTCTAAATTCAGGAATGTTGGATTGGCCAACGGTAATATCTCCTATAGCCTTACAGGGGTTCCTAGGCCGCTCCGATATTTAAGTGCTTTATCAATGACCATGGCATCATTATTAAGGGTGGCAAATTCAGACCTGACCCGTGAATTCGATCCAAAAAGATCGAGTTCGGATCAATCTATTGTCGAATTTGGGTCATTTTCGGGATCGATCCGAATTTGATCCGAAAAAATTAAACAAGTTCGAATCGGGTTCGGAATGACCCAAAAATGATCCGTTTAATCCATATAACTATTTATATAATATATAGTACTTAATAATTAAAAAATATTTTAAATAATAGCTTAAGATTTGAATTTAGTTTGTATATATATATTTATTAATTTATCATAATTCAACTAATTTTTACTTAATTTATAAATTTTATTGAAATTAATATATATTTTTTAGATGTCATAATTAATAATTTATATATTTTTTATAATTTTTATTTTAATTATTTTAATAAATGGATCGAATTAGGATTGAACAATTTTGATTCGATTATTATATGAATCAACCTGAAACCGACCTAAGAATCCGAACTGCTACCCCTAATCATTATTGCCCTATCGATAACCCCATTAAGACTCCTTCACATAGATAAGTTAGGCTGATGCTGCCTTTTAGAATCTCAAGTAGGCCACAACATGGCCATAGTCTTAGCAGCCCTAGATTTCTCTCTATCTTGAATAGTGAAAAGTAATGCTTCTCGGAAGGGTGTCGATGCCATTCTATATCAGAACTGCAACCCATCGCATTTTTTTACAAGGCTATCCCTACAGCGACTCTCTCTAGGTCCACTTAAGAAAAGCAATTCATGGCCTTAGTGTTAGCAGTACAGTCATGGCACCCTTATGTACCGGGCAACCACTGAACCAACAAGACTGACAATATTACCATGAAATACCTTTCTAGCGCAATGCCTTTTGAGTGGCTCATCAAGATGCTTCGGTCCACTTACACCATTTAGTATAGATTAGGTAAGGAGAATACTATTGCTAATGCTGTCTTGTAGCTTCGGAGGCATCTTTGGCCACTTACGAAAAGGTTCAACCCTCTTTCTGTGAAGATCTACACCGGCCCAAGCAAATATCACATCACCCATTCTCTATTCCAAGCAGCATCTTCGAATTCGAGATCAAATCTTACTATCGGCAATGATATTCTTATGTAATGTGGGCGTAGTTTGGTTCTAATTGATCCTTCACTCTAGCAATAACTCTTACTTAAAGAACACAATTTAGGTAATAGCGCCTTTGGAGATAGTTTCGAACGTCCAAGACCATCGAACAATATTTATCGGCCAAGCTTCACATGGGACATTCAACGCTACATCTTCAACTACTACACTTGTGTTGATGCAAAGGAAGATTCTATGCAATCGCACGACCGTCGCAAAAATTGCACATTCCAAATCATGACTACGTAGATATCTCGATGGACTTCATTGATGGCCTACCGACCTTAGAAGGCGCGAGTGTCATCATGGTCATAGTAGATCACCTCTCAAAGTACACCCATTTTCTACAACTATCCCATTATTATACACCCTCTTTGTTGTTGAAAATTTCACCTCAAATTTAAATTTTATCTAAACAAAGCACAACATTAAATAAAGCAGCTTGCGGATGATGCCATCTAAACAAAGCACATAATTTGATAAACCAACATACAATTCCAGCTAGGAGACTAATATTTCTTGAAGATCTAGCTTATCCGCAAACTTTCATTTTTACTGACCACCGCCATTGCAAGATCCATCATCGCTTCTACAACCCTTTCAAGATCTTGGAATGCATTTGTCAAGTGGCTTACCATTCTGACATTCCACAAAAATCACGCACCCATCCAATTTTTGATGTCTTCCAACTTAGAGATGGACTATTTTGTCCCTTTGTATTCACTCTACAATTGCCTCAAATGTCGAGGACAGTTATCTTCATCTTATACTCCATGGTACCTTAATTTACGAAATGCTCCAGTAGGAGAGGTCAGTTATAGAGAAGTATTACTGTTTCTTTGGAACGATTACCAAATCCGGCACAACCTAAGAGAATTTCTCCATTTTGTAGAAACATTTCAACCTTAAGAATGTTATGTTTCTAGATATGGATACACAAAGCTGTAAATACCTTAGGTGGTATGATTTCAACGTGTACCTTCGTTGTGGCCATATGTTGCTAATCAGCTCTTCAACACAGCTAGTAACCACAACAACACAACAACTGATACACTTCTGAGCAGCACAACGATTATTTATGCAGCGCACAGCAAATACTGATCTTGCCTTGGCACGGTCCGACATATTGGCGCCCACCTAGCCAAGACCTACTTTGGCATATCCATGCACAACCACAGCCACAATACCACCAAAGTAGGACTCGGGCATCAAATCTAGTAGTTGTAGCTAATCAAGCAATGGATGCAACCTACCTAACTAGACAAGAGAAACCAATATTGCTAAATTAGCCAATGAATAACTATCTTCTAAATCACTAAGATAGGTATAGCTCTAGTTTACTTTCTTGAATAGTCGTAGGTGGTAAAGCAATGAGGAATTAGCTGTCAGCTTCCTAGTTGCTAACTATGTATGCATTTCTTAGAGAGAAATCACCGAGGAAATATCGATCTTTCTTATTATTTCTCTCTTTCTTGCTTTAATTCTGCGATTATTCAATTTCATCTTTCAGTTCCCAATTGTGGTGTATCAACATGGCTCAAGCATAACTTGCCAAAAGAACTGCCTAGACAATTGATAAATGAAAACCTGAAACATTCTAACTCCGATAAATTAATTTTACACAAAAAAAAAAGACGACATACATAAGCATAGCATTACTGAAATAACTTTCGTAAACATAACATACTTCACTAGGTCAGAACCGTGCTATCCCGCCAACTATCTTGGCCACTACTATCAATGATTAGATAAGTGAAGTTCCAAACACTTTAGCCCAGAAACTACGTTCAAGGATTACAAGATAAAATATAATGCCTTAATTAAGTCCAAACAAATTGTCGAATCAAGGAACAATGTCGAGAAGGATTAAATACATCATAGAGAAAGAAGATGGGAGCTTCCCATACTTTCCCATACTTTCCAAGCGCTCGTCTCCATTAAAATGATGTATAGAGAATCTTACCAAGGATCTGAGCTGGTTCATAATTGGTTGCATTCATTCCACAAACTATAAACTCTCAAAACTTATCACATTCTCCCGACTTTCAAAGTCCATATTGTTTTAGGTTGATACCAATAACATAAGCTTTCACTATCATCACCTGTTTATGCTGGCTAATTCTGGCCATACCTTTAGAAGCCAGGCAAGACCGAAAGGTCAGCTATTCCTTTTGGAAGATCAGAGATTTCCTTAAGGAGGGTGAGCCTGTTATTCCTAATTCTTTGATCTTCCTGAAAATGAATGAGACAACGTTGACAAGATTATTGAAAATGATAAACTTTCAATCAGAAGACATATTTCACACTAACATAATCATACAGGATGTATGAAATTTAAATCATATTATGAGATACGTAAAATCTGTATAATCATACTCAGGCTAGCTACGAGACATGGACGACAAATAGCAGTTGCCAACAAAGCCTACCTTTTTGGATAGGGTTGCATGCTTAGAAACCTAAAAGGCATGGGCAAGGGAGGTCAATTTCGGTGGTTGCAACATGTAAGTTTATTGACAAAACTCATAAGGAATACCCTTTGCTTGTAACTTGATAATGGGTTAAAATCCCCACAAACGTCCTATAATAAACAAACTCAAGATGACTGTTGCTTTATTTACTAAAGGGGGTGGCGGGGGGAGGGGGTGTCCACATCGATGACAACAACTATAGGCAAAACGGCCCTCTTACCATATCCCACTGAACAACATAGATACCCCAACCTTAGGTTACATGTACAAAACAACTTCATTCATTCAAACCAAGAGCAAGCTATCACCAGTAGCGACCCATTACTGCGAACGTAGGCCTATCAGCTGAAGTTAGTAAACCACATTAAATCTCTCTCTAGTAAGTTGCTCTATCTTCTTGCCAGATTGCCAAAATGGGTTTTCCCTAACCTTCACCGAGTGAGCATCTCAATCCCATTACTTCTTTATGTTACTCTATTTTAATCTAATTGACTGGAACCGGTTTTATATGCCCAACATAAAGTGAAAAGGACTAATTAAACATTTGCCTCGAGAAACATAAAAAATATAAATTTACAATCGGAGATAGTTTTTTGTATCCCAACTGATAGGACATCATCATTCTGTTCGTTCTTTATGTTTCTTCATTTTGATCTAATTAAAACTAGTGCTGATAATTGGCGGCTTTACTATAACATTTGTTTCGACAGATATAATAAACATAAATCTAGGTTTCCATTGAGCAATGATCTTACTTCTAATTTGAAGTAAACAAACCTAAGCACAGTCATACATTAAATATTATTCTAGAAGAGTTGATTCATTGAGAAAATATCAACATGACAATCACAAATTTCTATTTATACATCTAAAAAATAACTAAATATCAAAAAAGCCATTTTAATAACCTTATGGTAGGAACCAAAATTACATTCAACACTCTGCTATGCGTTCTCAAATTCACAATTAACCCAAATTTTAGGGTCCTCAAATTCACAATTAATTAAAAATACAAAGCATTCCCACCATAATTACTCTTATCATACCTGTTAGGTTGAATTTTTTTCACTTTTCAAATATCTCTCCTCTATTCTCCCTAATCTCACTTTTTTTTTGTTGCTCTCTTATTTTTTAGTAAAGACCTAAATAGACATGTCAAAAACTTTTTACAATTAAGAAATTATGTATTTCCTTTACTAACCTATTTCGATAAGAGAGATAAAATATTTTTCCTTAAATTATATTTGTTTCTCTTAATTTATGAGCTAAGTATACCTAATTAATCTGATGAATTTTACACAAACTCAATCAAATGTTTTGTGGAACTCTTCACATAAGATTTGTCGGATGCACTTTCCTTTTTGTTTTGGTTTTCAAGGAACGAATTTTAGAAATAGGCTTAGTTAGGAATTTGAAGTCTACATTTTCCAAACTAAAAACCAGTTTTTCTAACTTCAGAAACCAAATATTAGGTTTACAAGTTCTAAACATCTACTCATTAGGTAAAAGAGATAACATAATAAAGTAATGTTCTAGTTATGTAAGTTTTTTGCTTGATGCCAATACATCATATGCAAGTTTGTGATAGAGGTTCCAATTGAGATTCCAGTAATGTTGGGAATTGCCAAATGTATCTTTCCTTAGTTGTGGTTATTTTTCTTTTCTCATTAGTTTCTTTCTTCTTTTCGTTTTAGTTTGCTCTTTAGCCTTTAGGAGTAGGGTCAATATTGTACCATAAGCTTAGCCTATTTCAGGCATGTCCTAAGTAGATTATCAATGACCCTACCCTTTCTACTTAGCATAAAGCGTCTCCATGCCCGTCCTAAACAGGTGCATAATGTGACCCATATATTTTACAACAAAATTTAAAATGAAAATCTAACTTGAAGATCTTTGAATGCAAAAAATTTGAAAGAGTTGAAATTTGAAAAAGTTGAATTGGACACAAGTGGGCTCAAGATATGCTCAACCCAAGTTTAGTGTAAATAATAATATTTGAACTTTAAAATCTTTAGTAAATTTGAACCAACAAAATTCAGTATTGGCGCAGAGTTGTTTGTTAAGGATACCTGCGATGATTAAACTTTAGCAGCTTATTAGCTCGTAACTTTGGCTAGGCTAACAATTCATGTATGCTAATTTATGTATGCCCAGCATAAGCACTGTGTTATTGCATAGTTGAAGGCGGTGAAGTAGATGACTATCAATCCAACTACTGTTATTTCGTAGTCCCACCAAATGCGTTATAGGACTCTTTATTTTAACTAGTGTTATTTCATAGTCTCACCAAAGTTAATCATAGCTATATTGGGACACTGTAGCTTTTCTGCACTACATTACTAGCAGTTCAAAAAATCCATGGTAGTTTGACGAGTGTTTGCATTGGGTACTGATACCCGGATTCCTTCAGAACAAAAAATGCATTCAATCAGAAAGTCTATAACTATAACAAGAGAGAGGATTTGTGTATGAGATAGTATATGTAGTTGACTTATTCTACATAAATCGTAGTACCTTGTGCAATCTACAGGCAACATACTAAGATATTTTATCCTTACTTACCTCTGACTAAAATGAGAGACATGTATACTACATTTTAATATTAGCAGAATTTGTTAAATGAATCTCCTGAAGCGATAGTATTGCAATATTAACACTACACAAGAGGAAGCAATTACAAGCTCTTTAAACCAGCCAAGTCTTCTGCATGTTACCTTAGTTCTTAAATGGAATTAAGAGAAACAAATGTAGCAAGGTTTTAATGATTTGAGGAACCATACCTCCATGACAAAGACATTGTCAAAGAAATCGTCAAGTGGTTGTACCAATTGTAAGGATGTTACCACAAACTCCTTGACACTAATACCTGTCAAACAAGGATCATGACGGTACACAAGAAAAGTTCGCATACCAAATCCAAAAGCAATCGTACTGCAGAACTTAAACACATTAAGAGAAAGGTGAAGCCTCAAATATAACTAGACAATAAGAGTCATCTATGGATTCTTCCCTGTAATTATCTATGTTGCCAACCTCTACTTTCCTTTTTGGTTAATTTAATATTTATAATATAAAGCACCTACTAATGAATTTTAACAAAGTTAATAGTTTTGTATAACATGTTCACAAAACGAGGTCCTTTCATGTTTAAATGGACAATCTACATCATAGATTGTACAACCTTACTAATCATTTCATAATTAGTTTTGACAATAGATTAAAAAAACTACTTCAAACATATCCAATAAATAGTTATATACTACTATTCAACTTTATACTTGAACATAAAAGTTGAAATTGAAGTATTTGATTTGCAGTTAGCTATTATTCCTTTGACAATGGCCCTCTAAAAAAGTTCTGCTTAAACGAGGACAAAAATGCTATACTTGATACATCATGGTTGAATGTAACATAAAAACTTTAATGTTCGTACCTATTTCACATAGTTTTATCAATTCAGCATCTTTTACGAGGGTAAAAAGAAAAAAAAGGAAAAGAGAAAAGAGAAAGATATGGATGATGAACGTGATGATATAGACTTTAAAATCACACGCCAGTATTAAGCAAAAATTTTTTAGATAAACTAGTAGAGGAGTGTCTGTACGCAAATAGTGACAATTTTTGAACTACCGAGTCATGTAAAATACATTACTTATAAATAAGGTGCGTAAGTTACAAGTTACACAATCTTTCGAGAAGCCACTTTTACTTGTTAGTACTAGTGAGTTGATACATAGTGCAATATTTTCTCGAAGCATAAGTATTTTAAAATAATTGAATGATCTGTAATCCTTTTATGTATGCATTATTTACATGGTTATTTTGATATATTACCCTATTTGCTTTTAGATAAATTGGCGTGACCAGAATTCCACCAACAATTTATTTTGAGGGACAATGCCTACCACCGAACCTATAGGTGCTTGGCATGATCCATGACACCTTCATTGATATTTAAAGGAGACATCACATTTGTTGATATAGACTTCACCACCGACAATAGGCGGGTCCATTGCTGTTATAATTAATAATACCCATTCATCGTCAAATTTTAAGTAGATAAGCAAGTACCCGCATAGATTTTTGCTTTCACAGCCAAGTAGACAGTCCATAGAGCTTGTTCTTCATCTTTCTGAAATGCATCCTCTATAACCTGTTTTCCAATAAGAAGACAAAGTGATACTCTTCAATGTGGAACTACAAATATATAATCATTTACTAGAATGAAGGACAAATTACACTTTGCTTTAGTTGCTGGAAAAGAAACCACACACTCTAAGGAATTACTCTTGTGTTTTCCTAGGTCTCTAGCTCTGGAACAAATTAACTCTCTGATTTCACAATCACCCACCAGTTACCCCATACATATCGCGATTATACCATATTAGATCCTAGGTAAAGTGATTCCTATAATTTTGGAAATACGCTGACACATTTTTTCATCTGCAACTTATGGCAGTCATATTCCCCAAGTACAATGGCCTCACTCAAACCATGCTTCACTTGCCAATAATAATAGAAGAAAGCTGTAAACATGTGTATTTGATTTCTTGATAATACAGATTAGTTTTGATTGGAAACTACAAAGTGAAGCTGTATATATTAAGTGGTATGATTTTAATGGAGTAAAACCAGAGGTACAACTAAACAACCAAAGCCAAGGTGAATACAAAAATTAAAAATATCCATTCTTCCACAACTAAGTTAATAACACTCAATCAGGATACATGAGATGTACTGAATTCGATGACTTATGTTTACAATAAGCATAGGGACTCTATAGGTGCCAAGCAAATGTATGGCGAAGCAGAGCTTATCACTGGCAAGTTTGAACACACTTAACAATTAATCTATACCTATACATATGTTCTTATGCAGTCAATTAAGCAAATAAGAATTTTTGTGGGGAAATTATAAATATATATTTTTTGGTTAATGTAAAATAATCTTTTTTAAGTATCTTGACTTTTGATTGTTATTTTCATTTAAATAGGCAAGTTGAAAACATTTTATACACAATGAATATGTCGTTTATTTAATTTAGAATGATAAAGTTCAACTTGATAGATTTATTCATTGTTTCTTTTTTCATCATTGGTTTCTTTATCCAACATTGTTTTACTTTAAATGTATATTGAATAGAGGTGCAATATGGGCGGGCCGACCTGGCCTGCTTCTCGCACCTAGGCTAGGTTAGCCCGATCCAGCCCGTTTATTTTTTTTAGTTTTATATCATAATAAATAATAAAATTTAAAAATTATTTTTAAAAATTATTATTAAGATAAAATTAAATGATAAATATTTTTTTATTAGAAGTTGACTTGGTCAACTATCAATATTGACTAAATCAATAGATCATCGTTGACCGGTACGCACACAGTAACCAGGCGAGCAGGCCGCCTGACGGGTCGGCAATGTTGGTCCTATACAAAGTTGTCAAAATCGAAATCTTAGATAAGATCGTTTCGCTCGAGTATAATCGTAAAATCGGGATTTTAAAGTAAGATCGTAAAATTTTACATACCGATAAATTTTATGAAATTTTTTTTCAATACCATTAAAAATCTTTTATAAAAGTTTTTCTAATATTTTTTCTAAAAAAAATTTAGTACATTTAACAAAAATTAAATTTTTTTTAAATTTTATAAAAAATTACTCTATATTTTATAGAAAATTTCTCAAAATTATAATTTTTCAGAAAATCTTCAAACTTTTATAGAAAACTCTCTAAAATTTTGTAAAAAAACTCTTTCAAATATAGTTAATCACAAAAAATTCTTTAAAAGTAAAATCGTATAAGATCGTAAAAAAATCGAGACCTTATTGATTTTAAGATTTAAATCGGAATTTAGGTGGAATTTTACTCAAAAGATTTTATTTGAGATCGGGATCGTTTAGGTGAAGTAAAATCGTAAAATTTTAAAATTTAAATCGGAATTTTGATAACCTTGGTCCTATACTGCCTATTAGACTGAGCCGTGATAGGTACGGTCTTGTCATTGTTCACAGGCCGGGCAGGTCAAGCCCAAACCATTTGGCCCGGCCTAACTTTGCACCTCTAATATTGAATTATGTTCTTTTGTATAGATTACAATATTAATTCAAGAGTTACTTTTCCTTCTTGAGCATGATAGTATTGTTTCAAACGTTGTTTGATTTTTCTGATAAGTTTTTAACCTATATCAACGAACATAATATCTCCTCTAAATACAAGCAATATGGTGTCATGGGTCATGCCAAGCATGGTTGTTAAAATCCCATTAAATCTTAAAATCTTACGATTTTACGTCAACAGAACGATCCTACTTCATACAAGATCCCAATCTTACTTCTAATCTGTAAGATCCCGATTTTAATCCTAAAATCTTCAAGATCCCGATTTTACTTATGATCTTACGATTTCAGCTTATAAGAAATTTTCATGAATCAGAAGAGCTTTCGCGAATTTTGAGCGAAGTTAGAATAGCTAAAAAAGATCAATTTTGTAGCGGATGCAGTTATATTTGGTTTATTTTGTGAGTGATTTATAAAATAATGACATAATCTGTAAAAATATTGTGATAATAAGCTAAATGAATATAAAAAATTATTAAAGATATAATTTATCTGAACCACAAATATAAAAATTATTAATTTATTATATTAAGATAAAATATAAAAAAATTATGTTTTTAATTTTCAGCAATTTTAATAAGTACTATCTAGATATTTAAAAATATTAAATAATTTTATAAAAAAATTATCGATAAGTAAGATCTTACGATCTTACTTAAAATCCCGATTTTACGATCCTAAACAAGCGAAACGATCCTACATAAAATCCCGATCCTGACAACCTTGATGCCAAGCACCTATAGGTTGGGTGGCTAAGCATTGTGCCTCAAAATAAATTGTTCATGGTACAAGTTCTGGTCACTCCAATTTCTCCAAAAGCAAATGGGGTAAAATATCAAATAACCATGTAAAATATGCACACCATAAAAAGATATACAGATCATTAAATCATATAAACTATCTAATTTTTAAGAAAATATTACACTATGTATCAGCTCACTAACACTAACAGTAAAAACAAGTTTTTTGGAAGATGATGTAACTTGTAACATATGCACCTTATTTATTACTAATTTTTATTTATGTGACTTGTAGTTCAAAATTATGACTATTACATACAAAGATTGCTCTATTAATTTATCCAAAACTTTTTTTCTAATAGTACCGTGTAATTTCAAAGTCGATATCATGACTTCAGCATCCATATCATTCATTTTTTTCTTTTTTATGTTACATTCAACCATGATGTTATCAAGTATAGCATTTTTGTCCTTATTTAAGCAGAAATTTTTTAGAGGGCCATTACCAAAGGAATAATAGCTAACCACAAATTAAATACTTCATTTTCAACTTTTATGTTTAAGTATAAAATTGAATAATAGTATATCACTATTTATTGCATATTTGTGAAGTAATTTGTTTTAATCTACTGTCAAAGCTATTTGTGAAACGATAAGGTTGTATGAAATCAAAGTAGTATAAATCTTATATGTATGATGTAGATTTAACCTAGAATAGGAAAAGACCTCGTTTTGCGAATATGTTAAAAATTATATATTAACTTTGTCCAAATTTATTAATAGGTGCTTTACTTCACAAAATATTAAATTTTATAAAAAAAAGAAAACAGTAACATAGAGAGTGTTGACTTGGATAAGTATAGGGGAGAATCCATAGGTGACTCTTATTGTATAGCTAGATTTGAGGCTGCACTTTTCTTACTGTGTTTTAGTTCTGCAGGATGAATGCTTTGGATTTGGTAGGACAACTTTTTCTTAAGTACCGCCATGATCATTGTTTGAAAGGTATTAGTGTCAAGGAGTTTGGGAGACATCCTTACAACTGCTACAACCACTTGACAATTTCTTTGACAATGCCTTTGTCATGGAGGTATAATTCCTCAAATCTTTATACCTTCTATCCACTTCTTTCTCTTAGTACCATTTAGAAGAATTAAGGTAGCGTGCAGAAGACTTGGCTGGAAATTTGAAGAAGGCAGCTCACCTTACAATGACTTCCTTTAGTGTAGTGTTGTTATTGCGTTACTATTGCTTCAGGAGATTCATATAACAAAATCTGCTAAGATTACAATCTGGTATACATGAATTCTCTAATTTTAGTCGGAGGTAAATTATTCTTCTATTTCCCTCACCGGCATCAAAGAAGAGAAAGAAGATTTCTACCTAGGCTATTTTAAGTGAAATTTCTCTGCAACACCCTACAATATAAATATTCACCATATCCAGTCCTTACATTGTCCCTGCTACTAGCAGAGGCAATACTGCCTTACTCAGCAGGAGTTGTATATGACAGTCAGATACCCATAAGATACAGGGAAAACCTTGCGAACTTATAAAGATTTTACTACACAGAATTACCTCTTGATTTTTATCAATGTCTTTGCCACGGATGATCCGAGTGGGGCGGGAATATGCCTCAACAACTTTCGAAAGAAGCTCCCCTTTGGACAGGATTTCCATCTGCAGTAGATCAGACAAAGTTTCTACATGAATAACTAGCAAAGTCCTCTAAGTTTAAGCCAGAAAGAGTGATAAAGTTGTCATCGAGGGACACAACTTTTCTACAGTGAAACACACACCATCAGCACCTCTCTTCTTCATTTAGACATGGGCTATTTGCGATGGTACTTAGTCAAAAGGCATGAGTCACTATACATGGTACTTTGTTCTCTCACTTTTAAATTTATTACAAATTATTATTACATTCAATTAAATGTTAATGACAACATGAAGCAATTAAAATTTGCTTGAAAATTTCCTAATGGTCCTATTACATGTCAATGACAATATGAACCATTTTAAACTTGCTAGAAAATTTCCTCGTGGTTGTTGTATCATTTAGGTTCTATGCAAAAAGTCCACAATATTGACTTCTGAAAAAAATGCCATTATTATAGACATGCACCTTAAAAGCTTTTTGTGTCCGGTTTGAAGAGTTTATCTTACTAACAGAGTAACACACCATCTAAATTGTCAATGTTGTGCTAGTTACTCCTAAGAAAAATCTAAGTGGAGCTCGCCCAAAAGAGAGAACATATATACTAGGAGAATGACATTGGAAAGTGATGTTTATTTAAGGCTCATGGATCATGTTGCAGAGACAATGCCCTAATTATGGAGCTTGATGAGAAATATGAAGGAAGCATCACATTTGGAGATATTAGTAAACCTGTGGAAGGAAAACTTGAAGTTCTAATTTCACTCCATACAAGATAGAAATCATAAACTGGTTACCATAACAAATTTTCTCACTTACCAATCAAGATCTAAAAGCTTAGATTGAAGATATTGCAAAAATATGCATTTAATATGGAGGATTAAAAGTCTTTGTGTCAAGAGAAGATGGTGAAAGGCCTTCCAAGGATACAAGACGTCAACAGGTTTATCTTCAGGAAGCTAAGGTATTCTTGTACTTTTTTGTGGTTAAGATATAAGAAAGTGGTGGGATTCTATTTGTTCATACTTTTCTAGCATGCTTTGTCCTTTTCTTATGCTAAATTGGTCTTGTTGTACTTCCAACTAAGTTTTCAATTACAAGAACTAACATTAAGAGGTTTCAATAAAAGATTTCATTTCATGAAGGTAAAATTAAGTATGCAGATAATTCTAGCAGCCAAGGAGTTCATCATTAGTATTTATATAGTTTGGCAGTATCATTTTATTAGACACATTGTGATATCTTCTAAAAATTGGCATCAACTACATGCTTTTGTACGTATTTCTTAGATAACAAAATTAAACCTTTTGCCATAGTCTCCAGTAAATGTAAAGCTAATCATTCAGTAAATGAATGTAGATATAAGTGTTCCAGAACTTTTCTCATGAAAGATCAACCAGCAGTGAAGCGACTAGAAATTGCTAGTATATATTAAGAAAAGAAAGCAAAATTCTACTTCAAAGGTAAGCCTACCTCTGATGCTGATTGCGCTGCAAGAGCTGGCCAATTTGCACGCTCTAACAATATCGAACGGACTATTTCAGGATTGATACCCTTATCCACCTATTAGAACAAAACACCAAAGTAATTCTGAGTTGATGTCAATTTCTTGTACAACACTTAACTCTTCAACATCTTATATAAATTTATTTTTGCTGTACCTAATCCAATGTTTGCTTTAGATAGAAGTCAAGAGGTAGAGGAACTCCACTTATCCAAAACTTAAAAGATGGAAAGTTTAGTGGACTATGATCTCAGAGTATTAGACAAACTTGCATCTTGTATAAGCCATATAGTATGATGATTAGTTAGACAATGATTTCCTCCATTTTGTCTCTCTGCTCTGACTGTAGAAAATCATTCAGCTATGGGAGAAGCACTAGATGATTTTCCTAACAACTTCTTCAATACAATTAGGTTTCACTATGTTCAACACTCTCACACAATGTATAAAGCTATAAATCCATAAACCTTCCCTAGGTGATCCTCCCTTGAGTTGAATCAGTAAACACCATCATGCACAAACTCTTTCAGTTAGAATGCTACTAGATCTTTAAATGGAACCCTCACCCATAGGTGGTCTGATGATCCGAAATCAACTACTCATACTGTATGTACTATTTCAAAACTGAACTATGACGTTTTTCCTCAATCTTAATCTTTTATTATTAAGAGGAAAATCAATCTTAATCTCGGATTCACAATTTAGTTAGTAAATTACAAATGCTAGGACTATTGCTATGGATTATCAAACCGTTGCTGTCATTGATGAGCCTTTGCTTGCAATTGTATTATTCAATCTCTAATCTTTCAATTATCCAAAGCTATCTATTTGGCACTTTTGAGAGAATTTTGATCCAGTTAAGTTATGCTGATGTTAGTTTTCAGCTTCTTTCATTTATAAAATTTTAAATCTGTAAATGAAGTCTCTTCTTCTGATTGAAATCAATAAAAAACCTAATCTTATCGCGTTTTAAAAGATGTTCCCCAATAAATATTAGAGAAATCGCACAAAATCAAGGAATTTCTATAGTGATAGGCATCTTTAAGTGATACTACACTTTAGTGTATTACCAATATGTTTAATTTATCACACCCCAACTTAAGAGGGATCCCTTATTTTGAACAATATATTTCAGCTATAAGATTAACTGCAACGCTTTCACGACATGCATCCAACCCTCTTGGTTCATTGCAAGCGCATTGCATGTTTCAACCAATTGTCTTCCCATGAAGCAACTCATAATATTGAACATACGAATTAATTAAGTTAGAAGTATGCTTTGGCTTATTTTCCCTTCTAATTGAGAAATTCTAACAGATTCCTTTAGGTGGTTATAAGCAAGGAAGCATGACTATTATTGTGGGTAACCATAGAGCTATCAACTTGAATATAATAAAATGTGCAGAGAATGAACCAAAGCAGTTAGGCTACAGAAAAGTAATGGAAAGTATGAGGAGGCAGGCATGAAAACTTTGTGGCAATTTGCTTATAAATGAAAGGATGAAAAAAGAAGTTCACTAAAAAATATAAGAAATAAAAAAAAAAGTAATGTCAAAAAACAGTACCAAAAACTGCTCCAATCTTCTTGTAACAAACTGATGTGCCTGCAAGTAACAGGAGTTAAAAAAATAATAATAATAAAATTTCACAAGATACAAAGCTCATACAAATATTACATCAAAAGCATTTACTTACATCATCAATAATGTCCGCGGCAATTGCTATAGGTTGCACTTCTGCCACTAAGAGCAAAGCGTTCATCAAATCCAGGTCCTTCTTATTTTCAACTAATATTTGAACCTAACAAACATGACATATTGCATAAGATACCAAATACAAAGAAAGATATTTGCAAGTTAGTAAAACATACTAGGCCATAGGAGATTCTTCTCAGGCCAAATGGATCATTTGACGAAGTTGGCTGGCAACCCGCTCCAAATAATCCAACTAAACTATCAAGCCTGACAAATAAATAGTTAACGGGGAGGAATGTTAAAGAAAACAATAGGTTTCTAATATGATTGACCATATTCGTGTTCCTTAAGTTTGGAGCAAGAGAAAATTGGAATGAAAACGTAAAACTACATAACAAGTAGCAAAGGAAGTATCAAAAATAAGGTTATTAAAAATGTATAATGCCCTTCGCCTCATTCCATACTATTAAGGATTAAATGCTGATCCTCATGTGTCCTATTCTTTTTTAGAAGCTGAATGTGTTTCTCCAGATTGAAAGGAAAATCATCCAACGAATTCTCTTAATACTAATGCACCTAGCTGGTCCCCTACCAAATTTGTCTTTTGATATATATTCAATAGAGAAAACCTGTGTCCGTGATAGAAAAGTTTGAAAAGGAGAAGAAAATAAGAAAGAAAAGGAAGATAAGTTTGCTAGCTATGGCGCTCCTGCCTGCAGCTGCAAAAGGGTGTGTTGATGATATATATTCTAGATTGGTAGGTGTGTCTCGTCAAAACGCAGTTCACTTGCTTGTGGTGACCAGCCTTTCTAGCCAGACAGGTGTTATTTTGAATGGTTAGTTTGCTGGCGGGTTCTAGTATCTCTTATTATGAATGGTGTCATCATACTATTGAAAGGGCTCTGTGCATACAGCTCAAGAATTGAAAAAATATTACTTTAGGAAGTTACATTAGAAGTTCAAATCCAGTAAATGAATAAGACCATATTATAGAGATTGGAACCGACCAGTATTCATCTATTGGAGTAGGTCTTATTGGTGTAATTCTTATTAAGTTAACATAGAATCCAGTTAACTAGAATATTATTCATCTAATGAGTACGTTATCTAAAGTTCGGATTTCTTGGAAGCTAAGACATATTTTATTAGACAAGTCAGTAGTAGGTAGAGTCTTTATAGAGCCTATAATCCAATCACTACACTATTTCTAGTAAATAAAGGAGATAAATGTATAGAGATGCCCAAGTGGATGGCGATAAATAGGCAACATAAGCAAACAAGTTCAAGTATATGAGTGCATGTTAAGCAAAGGTTAATGCATGTACATAGGTCTCTTCAAAATAAAATGCGTATAAAAAAACATGATGCAAAACTAGCTGATAGGACTATAAGATATAATGAAAAGTACATGATATTTCAACGTTTAACGTATTTTGAATACTACCTATCTGAAATATATCGACATGGCCAGGACAATTCCAGCATGAAAGTTACATGAAGTTATGAAAAGACTACCTGTCTGCAATGGCCAGGACAATTCCAGCATCAGTCTTTGGAAGTGTATCTCCCGAAAACCTTGGCAGCATTATCTCAAATAATGCTTCCGCAATCTTTAAAAAAAGAATGTTTTCAGTATGCAGCAACAACATCAAAGGAAACATTACAAGCAATTTCAGAAAGAAAGCTGGAAACCATGCAACTCCAGACTACAACTAAGACACTACGTAGCATAGAATCCTATGTAAGGCGCTCACAAGAGGTAAGGCAATACTGAGCACCTTAACCAAACACAGCAACATCGGACACTAGGTCTATCCTACCAAGCAGCAGGGATTGAACTCAAATACCCACAGTTTCCAGTTAGGATGAACTGCTTAAACACAGGAATACCATATAAACACAGGATCAAAAACAACTTTAGTTGTTATGCAACCTAATACCTAAATCTGACAGGAATTTAAGGGTCAAAATCATCAATTTTATAAATTTAAACCATTCCTAATTTATCCACATGTAATTGCAAATATAAAACTTCATCACAACCGTATGCTACCATATTCTATCAAGCTAGACAACCATGTTTATGCTAGTCGCAAAGTTAACAATAGCATGAAATATCCATGTACCTACTCCCACATATGTTAGATGTGTAAAGCCACTTTGCTAATGCTGGCAAATGTTAACTGTTCTTCTAGCAGCTGTGCTACTCTTTCTGGTGGTTCTGCTCACATCAGGCAGCTTGCCAATTCACCATGGTAGTTGGATTGGAAATTTAGTTAGGCAGCAGAATGGTCAGTTCAACTGGAAAGCAGGCGCTTGGACTAGAAGCTAGTTATTTGAACCATCAGTCAAGTATTTGGACCAGCGGCCAAGAACACAGACCATCAACCAGAGAGTTGGACCATCAGTCAGGTAGATGGAATGGCAGCTTGCTGGAAGGTTGATTTGTCACTCCTTTAATATAGAACTCATTGCCTGGGGTCTGTGGTTTTTGAGAGAACTACTGTTTGCCTAAGTGTTTCCAAATAGAGTGTGCTGTGACGATGCACAAACTTAGAGTGTTCCACTTTTACCTAACAAGAGTGATGTAATCTCTTTTACATAGTGATTCCTTTTGGCATAACAGCCGTCCATGGGGCTTTTTTAGTATTTCACCACATAAATCTCTAGTATCTTCCATTTGCTTCTTTCTAGTCTCAATTCTCATCTTATATTGCAAGATCCTTGTGTGACAAGGATTTCTGCTGCCCTACTGGGCACACTGGGCATTTCGAACAACATAGGGGAATAAGGTGAAAGTCGAAACACAGATACGCCCCCAAATCTAGATCAGCAGACTCTAATAATGTGGATTTAAAATGTAAAAGAATAATTAACATAATGACTAAGATGTTGTGATAGTAACTACAAGAAAAGACAGTCTACAACAGCTAGAAAGGTAGCAATTTCAAAATTCACAGAGCCAAAACGAAAGCAATTGCAGATTTATGCACTAAAGCAACTACAAGTAGAGATCTCAATGGGCGTCTATCATATGGATAGGGGAAAGAGGTATTAGCAAACATTTAAAGCACCTAAACGATATAATGCATCAATAAAGGGGCAAAATTGAGTCAGTGCTTAGTAAGCTTAGTAAACAAAACTTCAAACATAGTGGATGTTTCATTTGCAAGAGCAACTAATTCTCAGCATACCTGTTCAGAGTAACCATCTCTCAAAGCGTAATGCCGAGCCATAACACCAGAAAGGGAAGTAAACTCTGTAACAACAGAAGTAGCAAGATCTGACATGGCAAGCGCTGCAGCATCTTCAACAACTTGGAGCAAACCCCAATTCATATCCAAAGCAATGATCAATTTACTAACTATTTTCTGCACACGTGATACCTTGTCCAGCATCGTGCCTAACTTTTCCTGTTTCATTTCAACATCATAAGTTTTACTCTCTACTTAGAACATCAATTGATTGATCTGTTATGTTAGCAAAAACTTACATGAAATAGAATCCCACTAAGATGTCCTCGAAATTCAGAAAATTTTCTTTTAGTGTCCGCCTTATAAAAGAACTTTGCATCTTCAAAACGAGCTCTAAACAAAAAATAAATTGTACAAAGTTAATCCTTCTGTTTTAATAATGCATCAGGTATCTCTAAGATAAAAAATGATACATAAAACTAAAGAAGAAACAACTACCCACACATAGGTTTTATAAGGATAAGCCGATTGGTAGGATAAGCTGATTGGTTAGATAACAAAATATTGGCAGAACAACACCGAAATTGATTTAAAAATAGGTTACGGATTTTCAACTTACAAAAGTAACTTTCAAGTAAAAGACAGAAAAGGTACAAATTGATAGGAAAAGACTACCATGCCTTTTACATTTTAAATTTTTTAAGGTTGAGCCTTAATCGTTCCATATGCTAGTCCATTTCATGAGATGATATTTATTATAAAAGATAATTATAACATGAATTAGTTAACGTACAAATGAGACTATTTTTTCCCTTAAATATAGCATATCTAGCATATTAATATTTATATTTTTAATTGATCTTTCTTCATTAATAACTATTGTTATTGGCGTTTATCAAATTCTATTTGCTCAATGCATTTGATTTTATTTTAAAAGTTTACCTAACTCTATCCATTACTTTATCTATTTATAAATGTACTTACGCCCTAATCCTAATATTTGATTCTTTCACTTCATTATTTTATTTTATCTTTGGTGTTGTTAAACCTTCTTCAATTTGTAGTTTGTTAACTTTTAATTCTATATATCTTGCAATGCTTAGGACTAATACATAAGAACTGTAATGTTTTACTTCATTGTCAGTTAATTATTCGCTTTGCGTATCACCGATAGTATATCGATACATATACACCATCTTGTCATCTGTTACATATGAGATCAGTTGGGGTACTTTGGCTTCCCCCAATTGATCGATTCAAATAATAATGATGGCTACTTCACTCATAAATACTGATGACTTATAATTTGGTCAAAGGACGACAACATATCAGTAAATATGCACCCGCTAATCAAACTGTTATGCTTATGAAATTCGTAACGGTATTTGAGTACTGACCAAATTGGAGACAAAAAGTCTACTTTATATTTATATCTAAAATCTATCTGAGTAATCCTTTATATCTAAATAAATGACTATAGTACTTCAGTTTTCCCCGATTAGATGGTTACTTTACTAAAATGCCAATCATTTATAATTAGGTCTTAAGACTACGTGTGTGTATATATATATATAAACTACTTTATCTTGTATTTATGAAATTGGTTTGCAGTACCTGAGCATCTAACAAATTAGACTTAATTCCACATCCAAATAACAGCTACATCACCCATTACCAATCACATATAATTCGTTCCAAGATAACGACTTTAACGGTAAATATGCATCATCCCCCATGCTACGACTATTGATCACTTATAATTGGGTTCTAGGATGACCATATCTCAGTAAATATGCACTACCATTCACCTGCTATATATATGAAATTGGATGGGGTAATTAAGTATTCACCAAATTGGAGACATGAAAAAGCTTGATTCCACGTCCAAATGGTAGCTGGTTCACCCTAAATGCTTATCATTGACAGTAAAACGGTAAATGTGTATCATCTTGTCACCTTTTATATTTATGAAATTCGATGAGATACTAGTTTTAACCCAATTGGAAACTTAAAATGTTTAATTCCACATCCGAAGGACGATTTCTTCAATAAGTATGTACTATATTGTCAGCCATTACATCTATAAAACTAGTTGAGGTAGTCTGAGTGTCCACCAAATTAGAGTCATAAAGAGCTTGATTTCATGTCTGGATGAGGACTACATCACCTATAGATAATCGACAGTACATCAGTACATATGCACCACTTTATCAGTTGGTAAATATTTAAATTAAAAAAACAAAAACCTCAATGGCCATGTCATCCATAAATGTTGATCATGATGGTATATCGGTACATATGCACCACGTCATCATCTTATATATCTATGAAATTAGATGAGATACTTTATTTTTCTCCTAGATGTAAATGTTCAATTTCAGTTCGAGATATAGATGCATCACTCATAAACACCAATCACATACAATTATAGTCCTAAAACAATAATACTTTAGCCTTCCATCAATTGGACATAATATGTTCGATTCCACATCACCAATAAATGCTCATCAAGTATAATTGGAACCAAGACAACTATATATACTTAAATATGCACTTCTTTGTAATTTCCTCCATATCTGGAAGATGATCTATTATACTTACACTCTAATTCATAATTAGGATTCTATATTTCTTAATCGACTTTTTATATAATTTCGTGAGGACCAACATTTTTCTCCTAATAGAACCATTTGGGGACTTCTTTACATAATAAAAACTAATAAGGTTTGAAGTTGAAGATATCTCTATATTATTTACACTAACTATATCAAACAAACAAATAACATTTATTAAGAATTATTAAGTTGCTGAAATAAAAGGTATCCCAACAATAGAATTCTTCAAAATTAGTATCAAGTGTTGGGACAGTACAAATAAGCTAAAGAATTATTAAGTAAATACCTATTTTACCCTTTGTATAAGGACACCATACTTGAAATATAAGAAATGATTAAGGCAAGAGTGTCAACTTTGTATCATAGTCAAAGTATCGAAGCAAATCACAATAACTGCCAACATACATATACAACTAAAATCAAATCTCATTTGTTTGACCGATGATCAAGAGATATAATTGAACTTTACTACCGCATGGACAACACTAAAATTAGCCAAAGTAGCCTGTCTCAAAATAATTATCTTTTTCCTATTAAATAGCTATTACGATCTTTATAAAAATGTCAACAAACATTTTATTAGTGCATTGAACCATTTCTTAGTATAAATTATCAGAACAAAAAACGTAATGATATAGTTGAATCACAACTACATTGCTACTTAGCCCTTTCAAAAACATTGATTTCAAATGTTGCTACATATTTGATTAGTTGTAGTTTACTCCTCCTTTTGCTAGAAACATGTCTGTCCTTGCGGGATGCGCATCACTATCCGTACATGTAAGTCTTAAATGAAAAATGTAAAACAAAAACAAAATTCATATAGTCTATTCAGAGATCCATAATAGGAAATGCAATACCTTTCATCCTAAAATTGAACTTAAATAAGATAGCTAAATCACAATTCTAAAGAGGGCATTAGACCTCATAAACATAAAGAGGATTCTTTGGACTCTTCTATTTCGTACCCTAAAACAGCTTCATTGCCTTTCTTTACTACTTCTATGTTGACATTTCCATTTGCTACCTGCAAATGAGAAAAGTAATTAAAGTTCAACTATAAGCAAATGGTTAGCTGAGCCTTAGTAGTCTTGGAGAAAAGCACTCACAGTAATAAAATAAGGTAATAGTTTTCCGGTAGATATTTCAGTTACTGCAAAATATTTCTGGTGTTTCTGCATAACCTGTACATTTTCAACATATATATATTTCCATAAATTCTTTATTAAGTGCATACATACATCACAAACAGTTCAATGCATGGAGAAAGGTATAAGAAATTTACAATAAGAAAACCAAATCACAAACAGTAACACAGAAGTGTATTAACTAACTGCTGCCAAACATGGCTATTGTAAAACTTCATCTTGCAATTTAGTACAGTATGTAAAATACTATAGTACAAATACGTAGAGAAAGAACATGGTAGATACAACTTAGTTCCCTTTGCTATGAAGAAATTGTTTCCTCTTCAAATACTCCACTATCCCTTTATTTTATTTCTTTAGTTAAAGCATATAATACAATGACATATTTTGTACACGGTGATCTTGTATAATCTATTGTTGTTCTTAGTATTAGCATATACTCATTCTCTTTTCGTTCTTAGCATTAGCATATATGTTGCATAATCCATTATAAGATTGCATCTCAAAGATGGTAACCATATTCCATAGAACATAACTCAGAGCTTCTAAGTGTTTTTATCCTTAAAAGGAAATGATAAAGACCACATCATCCGCTCATTAAGAAGAAACATCCTAGCACCCGTTATAGTGAGACTGATTAGATGCTTTAATTGCTTTTCTAATTGAATCTAGCATCCATTCCACTAGTCTTACCTAGCATCCACTTCCATTAGCACATTCAACTTATTGGACCTTCTTATACTTGATGCTAATAATCTCTATCCACAATTTCTACGCACACAACCCTAAAGAATCCTTGATATTAGTCTTCATTGGAACTTTAGGGATATGTGTTGAAATGATACTTTTGGGTTATTTATCAAAATGGTAATCTTTATGATAAGTACTTTTAAGTTTTGAACCATACATTTCCAAACTAATCTATAAGGATATATGCTTGACGAATGTTCAAGTTACCATTATAAGTATATCACTCGGAAGTTCTAGGAATGATTTGCTGAACCTCCCAAGTATTAGAACCGGTGCTTCAACAAGATTAACAACCTGAGATATACACCCAAAAAAAAAATCAAATAAAAATAAAAAGAAAAAGAAAAAAGTGTCTGATGGAGAGGAAGTGATAATTCAAGTTTCTTTTTTTGCAGAAACTTCATCCTAATATAACGTAAATTAGCAGTCTACCTCCTCAAGCAAGGCATCATCAATAATAGCTTGCCCACAAACACTTTCTGCAAGTAAAACAGAATCCTGCAAGATTTTTTCCTTGCGTTCCTGAAATTGATTGGTAAATATATTAATTGAAAGGTTAGCATGGCAACACCTAAGATTTCATATACATTACTCTTAAATTATAAAGGTTCTTTTGCCGATCACAAAATTCAAAGTAGAGATGCTATCCGAAAAACCATTCACCAATGTCAGATCCTTTAAAATTAAAAAATTAAATTAAATTTAAAAAAAAAAATTGACATTGAATCTAGGTAAAACTTGCTTCACCAAACCTTTATATCAACCAAGATCCCAGCTTCTCTAATTGAATCTAGGTAAGACTCTGCATTTTCAACCTGAGTAGAATAAGAACGTTGTTACTCTCATACTAAGAAAATCGAACATAAAGGAAAACATGCATTTATAAGACAATTTCAAATTTTGAACATTTTTTAAATTGATAATGGACCATTGATATGAGAGTTCGAAAATTTTACATAATTTCAAAGTTCTTCTAATGGTTTGATTCATTACAATAGTTCTTCAATTTGACAAAGGCTCGGGAGAGATTGTACTCCTAACTTACATACTATTGGTGATTCCGGAGAGGGAGACTTTTTCTTAAGAAGCATTTTGGGCTGGAATGGTGGAAAAAAAATTCAAAGTAAACAAAGAGACTTTGAAAGGGTTCTAAACATTTTAAGAAGTATTTTCATCAATGAATGCACTCTCAGGAAAGAATGATTAAACACAATATATCTTGACTGAAAAAAAAAATTCTGCATTATGCAATTTTGTAAAATACATTTGCTCTAAAAGAAAGCAACAACAGACTAAGAAGCTCTTTTGTAAAGTTGTTTCCGAAAATCTCACTAGAAATTTATTGTGAAAAGGCTTCAAGCAACCAAATCATCTAAATTAGGTTGCAACCTCTGTTTTTTTTTTTTTCACTTTAAACAAATTAGATCTCGAGTAGAGTACTCGGATCATGTTAGAACCTTTCTGCAATTATATATCGATTTCAGATTTTGTAATCCTTTAGCACAACATTCTTCTTTATTAACTACTAAAAACTCAAGTACCATTAGCTCTTTGCATACGCTTAATGCATGAAGATAATTAGGTTTAAGATGCAACAAGTAGTGACCTATTGCCTGCAAGTTACAATAAGTCTCCATAAAATTCCTAATGTACTATTAGACATATTTGAGTCACCACCTCACCTAGAACTGCTTCATCTACTAAAGTAAATGTGTTGCATAACAGTAACTACAATCAATTGCATAATAGTAAACTATTTCACAACTTCTATAATGGTTAATTGTGACCGACTAGTTCATTCCGAAATGTGCATCAGCTCAATCTTTCATTTAGCAAGTTTAATTTATACTAAATGTGGTTGCCATGGTTATCAAAATCCCAATTTAAATCTTATATTGTATAATTTTACTTAGCCAAAAAATCCTACTTCATGTAAAGTCCTTTTTGAGTAAAATCGTACTAAAATAACGATCTTAATCATAAAATCGGTAAAACCGCGATCTTTGGACGATCTCATGCAATCTTACTTATAAGGGCGCTTTTGCAATTATATGTAGTTCGAGAATTTTTTTGCAAAGTATATTATATTTATTCCGCTGCGTTTTTCTTCTGCCACGCCTAATTTTTTTCATTTTCTTCCCTTTCTCAATCTCTGATTTTCTCTTTTAGATTGGCATCAACGGAGCGAAATTTCTTATTAATTTGCTTTTATGTTGTTCTACTTTTTCTTTCGTTGTCAATTTTGCTCCTTCGTGTCAGAATTGTCGCTGAGCCGTGCGGGTGAAAAGCTCTCTACGTTTGTGCTTGTTGTTGTTCTTCATTTCATTATTGATCTTTGTTACTGTAAGCCGTGCGGGTTTTTTAACTTTTGTAGTTCGATTTGGTAGGATAAGGATTATGGATGGTTGAAAGCTATTGCATTTTCACTCATCAAGATTTGCTTTTATCATATTTTGAGGAAGTTTGATGTTGGTTACATGATTTGCATGTTTGTCCTTGCATACTTAACATTCATGTTTATGCAGTCCAGGTTGTTTTTGTTGAAATGCAAGAGAATTCAAGGGCTTATGCGTTTGGTGTGTAATCTGAATTTTGAAGGATTGATTAGCATACATCTCTAAGCACCATATCTAAAAGGGGTAGTTAGTTTAGGAACTTCAATTGCAACGTAATGCATCCAACAAGAAACAAGTATATTAATAATAAGAATAATAATAATAATAATAATAATAATATTATTATTATTATTATTATTATTATTATTATTATTATTATTTATTACTTTTTTTTTCAAAAGATTCATTCTAGATATGTAGACTGTGTAGCATTCAGTGTTATTAATTGTTATATAATGTACTCCCCTTGGAGTTGTTGATGCTTTTTATTCTCTATTCACTGTTGATGTTTTTATTAATTGGGTTATATTAATTGATGTTGTTGATGTTTATGTACTTCATTTGTGTAAAATGTGTTGTTGATGTTTATTCTCTGATCACTATGATGTTTTTGATAATTAGATTATGTTTTTCTTCTAATGCAATCATGTTATCGATGTTTACGCACTTTAGTATTTAGCATAACCATTTTCCATTCTGCTCTCTGCTCAATGTTGATGAAATGCTTCAATTGTTGATATTTTTGAAGCTGCATAGTAGATTAGAAGCTCTAAAATTGCCTATAGTACATGAAAGCTCTCAGTCCGTACATGGGTATTCTATTAGTTACTTAGGTGATGTTGTATACTGTGGACACCACATGTAAGTATGGAAGCTCATGCCAGACTGCTAATAGCAAAGATCTTACATATTTAGTGAAGTTGAGCTTGAACCCGAATTGAATGAATCACCATGTAAGGCTTAGTTTAAAAAATATTATCACCTTCCAAGATCTTACTTGCAATGTCAATAAATATTACTAGTTTAAGGATATTAAAAAAATTAAAACTAATTATCGGTAAAAAAAATCTTATGATCTTACTTGAAATCTCAATTTACGATCTTACCTAAAATTCCGATCTTGACAACCTTGCTTTTAACTATTCATTTATTTTCTGAACCAAACCGGAACTAGATTCAATTGGAATTAATCTAAATGGAAGTCAAAATTTTCACTTCGGTCCATTATTGCAACAAGATCCAAATAATGATAGAGAAATCATAGTACGAAATTTAGGTGGTTACCGAAACCACAAGTCAATTAGAGGAAAATATATTTGCAATTGGAGCAGAAATAATAACGAAATTTAGGGGTGTTGACTATTAGAGTTAACATGATCTAAATCAAAATAGTCGGTCTCGGTCGATTTTAAGCATCGAAGTTCAAATTTGACCAAAATAATTGAACCAGACATATATGAATTCAAAATTTGACAAGAGAAATTTGAACAGAACACCAATGTTTGATTATAGCATATAATTAATTGATCAAGTTACTCATTCTTTATTTTACCAAATATTCAATGGTCAATGACCTTACTCTTCCTCAATCATAGACTCTAAAGATCTCCTATAATATTATGTCGTTATCATTGCCACTAACAGGTTACTGACACCATTGCTGTGACTTATTTTTGCTCCCACTATCCCATCTCTTCACGTATTTAGCCATTTCTTTTGTTAAATTCTCTCTGAAGACTTTTATTCTTTCTTTCTAGATCTTTATGCAATAGTCTTATTCTAACAAACCATAATCAAACGAACCAAATCATCCCGAACAAGCCCAATATTTCTGGTTGAATTTTGGTTGATTTAGCAAGATTTTAGTTGAGAATTAGTTCTGTATTTAGTGAACTAAAAAAGCACCCTAGTCAAACCAAATCTATCATTTCTAATTTCAAGTTGAACTTTATAACGCATCTAATAATGAAGAAAGAAATGAGAACATTTGAAGAGAAGAAATGACAAGATTAATATGCAAATGGGATGTTAGAATTGTCAAATATTATTTATGGACCTTACATCACAAAATATTAAAAGAAAGGAGCAAACAAAGTGAAGTAGGAAGGTGACATGGGTGGTTAAGGGAAGAGAAGCTTGGGGTGAACTTTGTTATATAGTAGAAACTATAAAGTGATTAAGATAGTTCATATGTATATAAGATTTTAACATACGTATATGTATAGTACAATGGCACAACTTTGTTCTACAATCTAATTGTTGTCATATGCTCTCTACATCCTAAATTACGAACTCATTTTAGTAAAAGTTCGAAGGATCTAAGATTCTTATTTCTGTAGCTGATTTGTAAATTGGTATAATTTTGTGAAATATGTCAGAAATATAAACAATTTTATGAAAAGCCATTTGGAAGGGTGCTACGATCCAAAAGAGTTTGAAAGGTAACAATGAGAAAGAAGATAGAGAACCTTGACATACATTGGAGGACTCGAGGATCTCTTTTACTGTAGAGTACAACACATAGCAAAGAGCATTAATATAGAGGTTATCCAACTGTAGTTCTTCCGATAAGTATTGACATTCTTGTTAGAATCTGAATATTCCAAAGTCTTGAATGGAGTTTGTATACATGCTACATTCTTACTTTCGTCCACCAACAAATAAATGAGAATAACTTGTTAATTTACATTGTAAGGATATAGTTTCCTTATCCAACTTAAACTTCAGTTGAAATGCAATGTTTCTATAAGGGTCATAACAAGAAAACAATTATCATATAAGAAAACATATGTTAATTCTATCATCAACTAGTCACAGACCAATTTAACAGCCATATCTAGATACCTAAGATCAATTCGGAAACATCTACCTAGATGTTCACTTCTATATATTAGGTTCCAATAATGAAGGAAAGATAAGGAAATAGGATACCATATCATTGGCATATCAAGCTTCAGTTAATGATAAGAGTACGGCAATTGTAGATACCAACTAAGTTCGATTTAGGTTATCATTTAACGAAGAAAGTGTTACCTAGCATATAATATAAATATTACAAAACTACAACTTATATCACACCTATATATGTTTATAATAAATACCTTGTTTCCATTTCATGGTTCCAAATATGTCTACTAAAATGAAATGATAATATTGATCAAATACAAGAAAAAACAATTAAATAGACATATAAACATCGAATACCTTAAATTTAGCATAAGGTGAGTTACGGAGACCACATGTTAGCTTCCCACTGGCATACCAAAAAATGTGAGAGATATATCCATAGAGAATTAGCAAAGAAGTATTTATTAGTTGTTGATTGATCATGGCATGCTACTTAAGAGTGCATAAGCATTCCATCAATACGACAAATCCATGCAACAACAAAGTGTGCTTGCAAAGTTGATACTTTAGATAGACTCAATCTGCACGTAAGAAACTACAATAAAGATATTTTCACTACTAAAAATTAGTAATATGGTGGGTCACTATTCTTAAAAATAAGGTAGTCAAAGCAAATTAAAAGGTATATTACTGGATCTTGTTCAAGAAGACTTGCATTGAGTCAATTATTAGCAACAAATAGAATGGAAAGCATTCCCAACCTACGGATATAAGGATTCTGTCCTTGCAATGGATATAAAGGATTCTTCCATAAGTCTTATCATCATAACCTTTTAGATTCCCACCTTTCGGATGTTAGTGGAGTTTGAGGCGAATCAATGAGAGTTAAAAGTCATTAAACACTTGGGTGAGTAAAGGCTCGAACCAACAAAACTAATGAACTTATAAAAGAAGCATGAATAAAGACCTATAGAATCCATTATCTTTCATGTATTAAAAGAATGATTATTTTATGTACCTGTTGGCAAATCCAGAAAAGAGGGTTAATATATAATGATTAGTGAGAGCTTTCACTTCTAACTAGCAACAGATATTTACCTATCAGATCATCTTTCCAATCTTAACAATGGCACCTTATATAATAAGAGGTATACATTTACCTTGCAAGCCCTGCAAAAACAAATGGGACGATAGTTTCTCCATGTAGTGCCAGAATCCAGCGAATCGGCCGACTAAACATGGCCTGTTTAACATAATTGCAAGATAAGTTTCAAATATAGTGCAGGGAACAATCACTAGTCTTGACAACAGTGATGAACAATACAGCAACAAAAACAATAACAACCACATATCAACCCACTAGGTGAAGGTCCGCTATGTTGCTACTTTCACAATCGTGTTCTGTTATAAGCAATACCTTAAATCAGGACACAAACAAATCGGTTTTAAAGATGCAACTAAACAAACTAAATAATATGTTCAAAATAATAATGCTGACTACAGAACTGCATCTTCATTCAATACGATAATAGATCATTATTCAAAGCAGCAAATATAAAACCATATCTTTAAAAGACAAAAGTTCAATTAATCACTCCTTTCAACAGCAAAAGATCGAAAGCGCCAATTTAGATTGCGTTTATAGAAGATGAATGCCTATACAAATTATAAAAATCAATGGGCAAATGCTATGCTGCTGCAAAGAACAACTCTCATAAGGCCAGGCAAAGCTTGATTATTGCAGCACCTACTTAAACCTACTTATCTCTCATTTGAATTGCTTTGCACGCGTGTTAGTTGTAGTGCTAGTTGAGAATCAATGCAGCCATCATGTAGCATTTATTACGCACCAAGTAGTATCCATCTATCTAGGCCCACCTGCCTACATGTTCTGTCAATGGAAGAACATCAAGAAGTTATCTACATTTTTAATCCTTTGTACTTAGTTATTTCACTTAGCATGCAATTAGTATTAGAGCAAGAATCCATAGCTTGATCATCAAACGATCCAGCTACAATGGGAATCCTCTTCTCCCATCTCGTTGTTGTGGGAATGGACAAATTATGAACTTAGTTTGCAAGATCAACAATCTTGTAACAATTTTCATCAATTTCATGAAATCTAGTCATATCAAATTTATTAAGGCTGCAGTCGCCAAGATTTCATCACCACTACCTCCACCAAATTTGAGCTCTTTGGCCATAGGATCCTCTAGATCTACTCTTTTCCCATTTCCAGCCAGTATAAACACCATGGGCCCCCTGCATAAGCTCTATTACATCTTCAACCATCAACGCTCTTTCCTCACATCCCAACTATTTCTTCTCCTACTTTTATCCCATGTTTCTCCAAACACTATTTTTCTTTGGTGCCTACTATGCCCAACCAAAACTTTCTCCATATGAACCACTCTTCTCCCTTCTCTTATGTGTTCCACTCCCCTTATGTGCTCCCCAACTTTCCATTGCCGCAGCTACAACTGCACTCTACTCCACAGACAAGAACTTTCACTATCATCTTACACTAGACCATCAGAAGCTTTACATTGTAGATTGTTAAGCACTCGTATTAAAATTCTGAATTTGATTGGCTATACCCTTCATAGATGAAAACAAGGCTCTCATCCTTATGCATTTTTCTCATTTAGCTTATGGCAACCCATGCCGTTTTTAAAGAGCATCGCACTGGGGTTGTCAAATCTCTTCGAAGAGTACTTTATTGGGCGCATTATGGTGGTCTCTGGAACCAGATTGCATTCGATGTATTGGCTAAGCACCATCCGAGACTTGCCATTACCTTATATGTTGGCTGGCTATACGAGGAACAGTTTACCTTGCTATATCGAAGATAGTGCACCCTTAACAAGTTCACAGTAAAAAATACATCAAGCATGCTTAATATCTTTCAATCCGATAGTAACTAAGGCAAAATGAAGAACAAAGCATGAGGGAGATAAGGATTTACATGAAAAACCTCCTTCCTAAGAAGAGTAAAACCCACGAGCTGCAACCACGGAAAAAATTCACTAAGTAATAGAGATTACAATACAATCCAAACAAGAGCATCCAACTCCGTCAATGGAGTGAACACTCTACTCCTTAGTGCAAGTGGGAATTACTAGGTGCTGCAATGCCCCTGTTAATGTGTCTTCTTTTCAAGCAGGTCTATGCGTTGCTTTTTTAGGCATGTCTCTTCACCCAGCTCCTGCTGGACTGTGTGCCTTCTTCATCCACCTCCTGCTGAGCTGCATGCTTCACCAGACAGACGCAATAGCTGCTGAAGTAGCTCCCTTGCCAGCAACAAGTAGCAGCCTGCATGTACCTTCTTACTAGGGCTTGCCAGGCACCTGATCAAGCTTTTTCAAGGCCCTACTAGCTCCTGGTTCTTGTCATCATCTGCCAGCTATCAGAAGCTCCTGCCAGGCTTTTAAGTTGTGCAACCGCTGCCAGATCCTGCTGCCATGTGCTGCCTCAAGGAAGCTCCTCTTTACTTGTAACTTCTAACAGGAACAATATGCCTTGAAGTCCTGTTCCAGCATTCCTTCCTATTCTAGGCCATCTTCCACTACTAGGAGTGATTCTTCTAGGGTATCTTCTTCACTGCCTACTACCTTGAATGGACAAGCTCCTACATGCCTATTAACTCTATCTTGTGCCAAGATGCAAGCTCACCGTGCTCAAGGTCTTTCCTTATCTTGTGAGTGCAAAGATACACCTGTACAACATTGCACATCCAAATTGTACAGCCTTGAAGGCCATGAGGGGGAAGAGGCAATGACCAAGGAGTCACCCAAGCATGCCATCAATGAAGCAACCTTCTTTGTACTTGTCGTTCATGGGAATACTGGACCATAAACAATACATATCTATAGGCACATCAACAAGTAGCATTTACATCCCTTGTTAACCTAGAAAGCACTTATAATTTAGTTTCAGAGCATTCGGTCAAGGCACTTCATTTGTCCCTAACTCTGTTTGGCCTCTTATTGCGAATGCTGCAAATAGGCGTATGCCTTCTGTTCAGGTTATTTTACCATAACTTTCCAATCTATATGGAAGACAGATTTCACCGTGATCTTCAGTCTTATTTTACCATAACCTTCCAATCCAAGAGACCGAATTCTATATGAAGCTTATCCTTACCTTAGGTAGCATGGATGTAGTGTTAAACGTATAATGGCTGGAGCAGTTTGGTGATATTTTGAGTAATTGAAACCACTGTGTTACAAGAATATATTCAAGGGCGGTGTTTCTTCTATCACTGTAATTCCCAGTCATGGAACTTTGTTCGCTCTTCGGATCAAACTAGCGAATAGCTCACCCTAAACACCGCTCTGACAAGATCATGTAAACATTTTGCCTACACATTCCTAAGTTCTCAACAATCCTACCATACTTCCTCCTCACCAGACTCTACTACTACCTAAATCAGCAACCAGTGAACGTCCATCCTTATCGTTATTTCTTTTTCTTTTTAATACATTCAGAAACAGATATTTAATGGTAGTTCGTAAATGAAAAGCTGGCATTAGTTGAGCCAGCACTTGGCATTTTCTTCTCTATTACACTTAGAGAAGAAGGATCTGATATGGTGCATTTGTTTGATTGTTGTGCCTCGATCTGATCACTATCACAAACAAATTTCTCATTCCTATAATTGATAGAAAACTAGATGAACTTCATGGTGCATGCTTGTTTTTAAGTTGGATCTCAAATCAGGATATAATCAAATTTTGATTGGCAAAGCACGACATACACAAAACAGCTTTTTGCACCATGATAGATACTACGAGTTCATGGGAATGCCTTTCCGCTTCAACAACGCACCCTTCACTTTTCAGGCTAGGATGACTGAGGTATTTACTACATTTAAGCATGGTCCTAATTTCTTTAACGATATTCTAGTCTATCGCAAGACACAGTAAGAGCATTTACTAAATTTAGGCTCAGTCCTCTCCACTCATGCAAGCACAATCACTTGTTAATGGGCTAAGTGCATTTTCAGGAAAGATGAGATCGAGAACCTCAACAATTTTCTTTCTTCTTCTGAGATTATTGTAGACCCAAGTAAGGTGGAGGCTATGTTATCTAGACAACTCTCACTTCATGGCTTTTTGGGTCTCTCCGATTATTATTGCCGCTTCATCAAGGACTATAATAGATTTGGGGTGCCACTTTGGCTCTTCCTAAAACAGGGGCTTTTCTTTGGCAAGTCCTCAAGCCTCCAAAGTCCTCAAGAAAGATTATGTCTTTCACTCTAGTGCTTGAAGTACCATAATTCTCTCTACCATATTGTCGAAGGCAATGCTTCTAATTTTGGTGTATTCTATCACAAAATCAAAGACCAATGGTTTCTACAGTCAACATTATCAAATAAAGGCCATAACACTCACTACTTATAAGGAGCGTATAAGTTAACTCATATGCTCCTTATAATTAGTGAGTGTTATGGCCTTTTGATAAAGTTAACTGTAGAAAACGTTGGCGTCTTTATCTTTTGGGAGGTCATTCATTATTAGAACGGATCAACAAAGTCTCAAGTAGCTCTTGGAACAACACACTTACACTCTAGCTCAACACAAAGTGGTTGGTCAAACTCCTTGAATATGATAATGCGATGAGTATAAATCAGAAAAGTCTAATATGCTCACCAACACTGTCTTTCGAGCACCATGACAATAGGAGGGTTCTTTGTACGCTTTATCTCGTACTGTACAAGATCGTGTCCTTCATTCTCTACTGGACCAACCTGATTCTGGCTAGCAAGGGTCGCATTTGGATTTCCATAGAAGAGTCTTTGCGACAAATTCAGCTTTCTGAGGCACATACTCCGATTGGAGAACGCGTTGGACGTCTCTCTTCCCTCTTCTATTGGCTTATAATCACTTAAGATGTCTAGCAATATATAGCTTCTTGTGACATCTACTTATGGGCCCAAAAAAAAAAACATCTCTTTATCCCGCCAATCTCCTCAATGCCTTCCTACTTCTAATCATGTTCGAACACATATATTACTATGAATTTTAATAAAAGATTGTCGTTTTCTGCAGGCAAGCTAGTCATTCCATGTGTGTTCATTTTTTTTATCACAACATCCATATACACCGATAACAGTTGTGAACATTCTCTTCATGGTTGCCCAAATTTATCATTAGCAATCGCGACCTAGCGTCTTCAGGGGAGCAAGCTATGTATGAGTTCCGTTTAACACCCCACAAAAGGAGGACAGACGAAAAATTCTTAGCTAGATGCCTAGAAACCTATCTTCATTGTTTGGTTGGTCAAAACCACAACTATTGATTAAAACGGCTTCATTAGATGGAACATTCTTATAGCACTGGTTTTCATAGTGTAGGTTGTACTACTCCATTTATAGTCGTTTATTGTTACCCTCAGCAATATTTTGTGCCAACAACTACGAAAACAGGATACCATCCTTAAAAGATCTCCTAACTTACTTGCTAATTCAAATGACATGAAAGATTTTGTTGATATGTCTCGTATGCTAAGGAAACTTAGGTGAGTGACCATATTTATCTGAACCTGCAATCATTCATTGTAGACAGGGTTGGCCTAGTTGCTTATTGACTTTTGGCTTCCTCCTACTTTCGACATTCACCCTATCATCTGCGTCTCCAAGCTCCTAGATGGCAGCCATCTTCCACAGCTTTCTCAATCAACTCTTCCTCCGTCCTCTACTGATACTGATTGTTAGTGCAGCGTCTCTTGGACAGCTACGTTTATGCTAATAGCATTCATAAGCTTCTTGTGATATAGGAAGGTCTTCCTGATTTGGATGAAACTAGGGAGTATTGCTGTTTTTATTGCACTTTCATAACCTTGCACATAAGGGTGTTTTTGGAAAGGGAGGAAATATATTGCCACTACAAGCTCACTTCTCAAGGTGATCGTTAGAGTAATCTAGGCTAACAAGTCTCCCAACACCAGGCAAGCGTGATTATTAAAGCACCTACTCATCTCTCATCTGAATTGATTTGCATGAATGCTAGTTTAGTGATAGTTGAGAAATGAATTAACCAGTATGTAGCATTTACTATGCACCTATTAATCTCCATCTATCAAGGCCAGCTAGCTTATCAATGTATCTTTCTACCAATAAAAGAACACAAGAACTTATCTACATTTTAGTCCATTTCTAGGTAGTTATTTTCTTTAGCATTCAACATTATAGCATAAACGGAGGGAAAAAGATGAAAAGGCCAATAACTAGCAAAGAAACAGTATAGAGGCCAATAACATTGTGCTTAAATATAAAAGATGTGCCCTCATGTGATGTGTCATCATAACACACACAGTCCTTAAGAATATGCACTCAATCAATTTAATCAAATATTAATTCAATCAATTTAATCACCGTAAATGTCAAAAAAATACTTAGGTCAACTAGAAGCACTGCAATACAATCATTAAAGTCAATCATCAAAAAAAATAATAAAAAGAAACATAAACTACATAACCACGATGATTTGAATTATAGATATGTCATCAATATTAAATAACTCATCGACACAACAATTAATATTTTCACCAAAAAAGGAAGAGAAAATATATTTCAAGTTAAATAGCTCAAGTAACCTGAAAAGTATGCTTATTACTAATTATAACAATACTAATATAAGACTCATGAATACCAAATATCATCATATAAAAGCATAATGATTGTTAGGAAAAAACATTCTTCCTAATATAAGAGTCTTACTTGGGAGTTCCAGCGCATTGATTTGACAAATGAAATACTTGCTAATATATTCGGCAAATCTTCTGCCAAAACCTAGAAGGTTAAAGATATAACAAACCAGCAACTTTAGGAAAGGGCATAGCCAAGTCAAATTAATTTGCCTAAAACATGTTAATGTAGGATTCTACTAAATCCAGTAAAGGCTCCAAATTACCATATGAAATATAGATGTCATAAGGAAGACAACAAAATCAAACTATCGACATAACGAGTCTACCTATGGTGACATAAACTTGACACGCAATAGCAGTTCCAGTCTGTAGTAGATTGTTATATAATAGTTTCAAAGGATTTCGTTTCTAATTGCTAAGGTGCTTCTTTCTTATTTTGTAAATTGAAACAACACAAAATAAAAAATGTGCAACTGACAAAAACATTATAACATTTTTCTTTCCTCCATAGTCCACAAAAATGATTTGTTTAAAAGATATAGGTGCTTCTCCCTCTACACTCTTTTCACAGGCACCAATTTAGTGGTAGTTTGCATCTACAATTATTTCAAATAGTAAATAACACTTAGACTAGAGCATACTACACTACACTAGAGCAGTGTTTTTCGAGTATTAGTTTCAGAAGGTACATCTAGCAATAAAATTTGGATGCCCAAATATTCACCATATCCTACCATATCATAAATACGTTGATAAATTTTAGTAAATTATACGAAAAGTCATTGTCATACCTATGAGTTTCCTGTTATGTATATGTCATTGGTTTTAACTCCGATACGAATTCTAATCACTAGTTCTAGTTCCAGTGTCAAGCCCAAATAAAGAAGGTCGAGGTTAATACGCACCCGCAAAAATATGTCTAATCTAAGCCACGAAATCTATGGTTGTGTTCATGCAAGAGTGTCCCCCGGAAGTAGTTCACAATATTAAACAATGACACAAAGTTCTACAAGAAAAATCTCATGTATAGCTCCTAAAATACGTTTTTACTTATTACGCATGCTTTTTGGATAGGTTATGCGATCCTTGAAACTTGATATCCTTCTACGAGGAGAATATTCATTAATTAAAACTTATAAGTTGAAAATCTGTGTAGCTACACTTATTATATCCTTTTGCATAAATTCTTTGCTAAATATCTTTGTATTGTATAATGTTTCAACAATTATCTACAAGAGATATATACTTTATGGAAAACACGGGATGAAAAAAGAAAAGAGCATAATGGCATTTAAAATGATGAAAGGAAAAGGTGTTGTATACTCAATTACAAAAATCATGCTTTACACTAAAATTGAACAACTCTTCAATTCAATCAGAAAAGCGACAGCACTTTGCTCCCAAATCTCTTTTTATCGTATACTTTTGCAAAATAGAGCTCTTGATAAAACTACTACATTTTCTACTATTTTGAAAATCAAAACCGTTTCAATTAATTATTTCCTTTATAAACCACTTCATACTCAATATGTATCTTTTCTTATTTCCTACAATCCAACAAACTAATGCATAATTTTAGAGATCAAAGTAAGAAATGGAAGCTAACTATGGTATAAGAGACTAATGCAAATGATTTTTCCATGTATAGCCACAAGTGTGTTAGTTTGAAGATGTTAATTGATTAAAAATCCCTTGTTAATAGGGGAAGAAGAGGGTCAAGAAGAATCTGTCAAAAATGCAAAAAGTTTGTTGCCGTGGAGATTATTAGACATAATAGAGTGCAATAAAGTGAAGAGTTGATGAAGAAAACCCTACTAATGGGACAAGGTTTGGTCATTGTTGACATTTGTGTTATTATTGTTCTTGTTGCTTCTCTATGATCCACAATAAGAAAAATAAATTATGATACTTGGCTTTCACATTACATAATATTTATTATAGTAAAAAAAAAATGACATTCAAAGATTTAAACATTTAGTAGGAGTGTTTCACAATTAGGACCACGTCCATTACTTCAATTAACCTATTGCAAAGCAGTGTCTAATCATCACTAGTTCTAGTTATTGCAAGATGAAAAGAACACAAAGTTCACAAATGAATCATAAAACTCCAAGTTGACTTAAAAGCAAATGAAAGAGAGTGACAAGTAAAGCAACGTACCTCAACAGCAAACTTTGCTAACTCTTTTACCCGAATATATACATATTCTACTTTACCTGCAAGAAAATTGCAAAAGGTACATTTCTAAAAGCAAAATAAAACATATGCAAACGTTCCACATTGACACAAAATAAGACCAACTTAACAATAAGATCTAATAATAGATTCCTATAAAGAGTTGTTTTCTGAAACAGACTACAACTCTGTTTGATACAACTCTGTTTGATATCTTAGTCAAACATGCGTGCATGTCAAGGTGACAAACTTGTCAATTAGTATAAGAGAAATAGATTAGGATCTAACCCAAAAGGGATCTAGCATAGAGACATCTACTTGAATTCTTAATGGAATCTAGAACATCAAATCCCAACTAGATAAATTAATCACTAAAAGTTGTTAATTAGGCAAGTCATCATAAACATTTTGAAACTTAGGAACTTGATTTCGCTGAAGTTTAAAGTTAGTAGCACAGTTTTAGTAGCGTTGAAAGAGCCTTGATTATGCTAAAATATATCTTAAGGGCATTTTAGTGTTAAAAGCTACTGTTCAGTGCTACAAGCAAAGGTCCAAATTTAAAAATATATATGCAACTGGAGTTAAAACTAAGTGCGTCCTTTTGAATCGAAACCTTTTAATTTGAAAGAGAGTAGTGGAACTGATTATGCCATCCAAGAGTTTAGGATATTAGAGCTTTAAACTCCTAAATAAAGAAAGCTAATGGCTAATAACAGCAGTTCCGCAAACGAATTCCGATCCTAGATTCATTACTACTACCATTTGATTTCGGAAAAGTAATACTTATCTCTCAACTGTATTCTCATATTTAGATAAGGTTGACGTGTTCGTTAAGTTTTCAAATTCTTTCGAATCTCAATCAATAAAACTATTCTACAAATAATTATCTTTGTTCTCTGTTTATAATGGGCCAATGTAGTCATAGTTCCAAATCTACATAATCATATCTCTCTAATCAAACAAGAAATGAAAATGACTTGCAAAGGAACAAAACAAAGTCCACCACATAAAAGGAAAGTAAAAACGATAGTCCCAAGAAAATTAATTTAGACAAGCTTCTGGCTATCATGGACCAAGTGAAGAATTTCTACCTATCAACCCAAAGATCCAAGTAGCATCAGAGAGCAAATTTAGATATGGCTTTGGAGAAGCATAGTTTCAATCAAACCCTAAAGTTATATTAATTAATTTACTCTATGATGATTTAATTGAATAACGTTCTTGGTAAATTTTTCTATAAGGTATCTACCATTGTTCATGATTTCCTCAGCCGGACAAATTTCAGAACTACGCACACTATATCTGAATAAGGAAACTTGAATAATTGGCTAATAAACAGAAATTAGTCATATAAACATGTTCACGAGTATTACATAACTTTTATACTTGATAAACATATCCTTAATTCTATTTAAATTAGGAGCCGCTAAAAATCCTCTAATTCAGTAACAACTCTGTAAGGATAATGTAAATATAATTAATATTATTAAACACAAATCATATATTCCAACACATCCTATGGGACAAACCGGATACAATATAAAGCTCCACCAAAGAATACCCAAAACACGGCACATTTCAATTCCCAAACATGTTTCAAAAAATATGATCAAAACGAGTTATTTCTTCCAATGGTTTGTAATTTTAGTTAAGAGATAACATTTACGGTTTTAAGTAAGCTACAAACTCCTACAATTTCAGGTCCATTATTCCCTTCAAAAGTAAACAAATATGCAGTTACACCCAAAGAGTAAAACCACACTAAGGGTAACAAAAATTTTATTTGTTCTTTGTCTAAGCACCATAATTCATGGTATTGAGGTGTCATGATATCATTAGTTATTTATAATCTTAGTTAAAACATCCGGCAACGTCAATCATGAATATGGATCGTGATTTTGAAATTACGATCAAGAGTAGAACTCGATAGATAATGTAGTGTATGTAAAATACTTGTAAATAAAAGAAAGACAAAGAAACATATAAACCATAGTCATAAGCAGCCTTATTTAGGAAAAGTTGTAACCAACCTTCAACTTTTCTGTAAAGGTTTTCCACAGATACACAATTTTTGCGACAAAATCCTTCGGCTGCCTGTCACAAGATGTATGAAATAATATAGTTGAGGATACTTTCCATATAAAGCTCACTTACAATAATACTTATTCATTTTTATAGCTTGACAAAAGATGTTGCAAGACTAGAGTATTACAAAAAGAGCTAAAGCATACAATTATTAATAGAATGTTTACTTTACAAAAAATATTAAAGTAAAAAAATATAAATAAGCCTCAGATCCTTATTTCAGAAATAATATCCTCATTTCAGTAAGCTTTTAATTTTAAAGTCATGTTTGGGATAGCTGGAAAAGTACAGCTTTTTAGAAATTTTGTCAATGGCTTTCTGAAAAAAAGAGCTTATAGATACAATTGTCCCTTGACATACAATTTACACATGCCTTTTTAAATTTTTGAAAGAACTTTCTATTGCACTATGCATCGCCTTCTTTTTTGTCTTAAAAAGTCCAAAAAGCCATGCCAAACATAGCTTAAGTAAAGCCACATGCTCATAAACTAGTGTAAAGTTTTCCGAAAGGTGTGGAGTTCAGTTATAATACCCTATTCTGACATACGTCAGTAATCCCCTACAGCTTATTCAATAATTATTTTTATTAAGTCATGAAACTTGATTGAAGAACCTAAAATGAAATAAAGTGTGGCTAAAGTTAAAACAAAACAAAGCATTTGGGAGGTCAGACCAGTTCAAATGAAAATATTTCAATTTTGAACACCCTAGTTTAATAAATGTATTCATCTTATCACTTTTTGATCCCCAGTTATGGGAGAGCTCTTCCACTTCCCTCATCTTAGGCTAGAGTTTGGCACAAAGCGAGTTGACATAAAATAAGAAGGAAATACAAATGACAATAAATTTAATAGTGGAACATTCTACTACATATATACAAATGGTTCTCGTGTTTCATCTAAACACTTATCTTCAAAATTAATGAGAAAAACATATCTTTTCTTGCAATTCATGTAGAAACCTTCATAGGTGCTATTTTATTCATTACCGATGCAGTCTAATTACCAAAATATAAAACAACAAATTTTACTAGCTGATCAAAATATGTCAAAATCCTCAAAATCATTTACATTGCTAGCAATATCATAGGCAAATATCAACTATCACCTTGGGTCATTTTCAAGCATGGCATAGCACTCTAAAAATTTTCATTTTTTCCAGTAATGTGCATACTTTTCTAAATAGCATATCATTCTGTTAACCAACTATAAACTTTATTAATTTTAAATAAAGTTTACATAGAGATGCAAACATTATATTTGAGAATATATCAACTTTCATAAAAATCTTTCTCTAATAGTTATCGTAGTTAGCTAACACATTTGAACAAGCTACTATAATTATATAATTATCTTAATTTACATCGCAAATGTGTAGGAATCAACGGTTATGCACATTGTCATTAAAGATAAGAAACAAAGAATTATACTAACTTTTATTAAAACCAACATATGCTTATTGTTACTGATAAATAGTGGTTCATTACTGCCGTCGGTCTTACCTACCAAATCATGTAAGGTAAATCTTACGACTTATTTCCAACCTGTTGGTGAATCAAGATGCATGCGGAGTAATATGTGAGTAGCAACTTGTAAGTCAAAGACAGATACCTTTCATATTTGCCATATAATTCTTTCACTATTTTGTTAAGATTTACACAGCAGTAGTTACAGAAATTAGTTGGAAATTTCTAGATTAAATGTATTACTATTACTTAGGGAGTAAAAACTCCGAAATTCAAAAGAGGCCGTCTAATGGCAATTAAGACGATAAAAATCAAAGTCATCTACTGCTGCTATGATCCACAATCGTAACAGGCGTAAAATATTTAATTAGAGGAGAAAGAGCGATAACTATTTTAAAGCATAACTACGAAAGTACAGGAGTTTCAAATATATCTTTGATTTTCCATAGCAAACTTTCCTCTCCTCCTCACAAACCACTACTGTTCTTACCCTAGAATTTCTCCACGTCAATTATTGTCTATTTGCTATCTTATTCCTGTCTTTTTTTAATATGGATTTGTGTTAACTAAATTTCTACTGCTGCAGTAAAATGCTTGACCTTATCTACAACATCAACAATTACATATAGTCTCTAATCACTGTGAAGCTCTTACTTCCAACACTTCTAATTAAGGTATTAAGATGATCTAAAGAAAAATAGATAAATCGCATATTACAATGTAATAAATTAATTCTAATTAATAATCAAAATAAGATATATAACCATTTCACCAAAAGGAAATTATTAATAAATATTAAAAGAAACTTTTTAAAATAAATCAATACAAAATAATATTATTGTCAAATCAATACAAAGATAATGGTTAGATTATAAATGGTATTATATGTAAATGATGCATTACCAGTGCAAACGAAGCTTCTTGGAGTAGTGTCTCTAAAATAAACCCCAAAAAATTTGGAAGGTTGCCAGTGATATTTGCCCTTAAACCATTATCCAAACTCTTATATTAAATGGGCACCTAATAATCATAATTAATAAAACATGCACTAATTTTCAAATCGGTGCTGAACATATCAATTTCTCACAAAGTTTTAAATTGTCAATTTGACTACAAACTTTATGCCAGTAAAACTAACTGGATAAGAAAGACGAAAAGACTACCTTGGTAAACATTTTTTGAAACGCGTATATATTCGTAGTTTGTCACTAAATAGTTTCATTTAGTATCTCTTTAAAAATTACTTTCCATCCTATTAACATGTCCACAATAGGACAGCATTTCAAGGACCCCTTTCTTCCACTCAAAATATTAAAGTAATTATTACACTCTACCTGCTACTATTTTTCCTTTTGATACTTCAACCGATGAATATACTGTTCGACTACCTTGAAGCAAGTCAAAATGAGAGCATGATTCAAAACCTTGGTAGGGTTTCCATATTGGTCAAAGGCCTTTGATGAAGCAGGGCCACGAATTTCCACCTCATGCTCCAATTGTCTATAGCTAAGTCCTTCAATGAAAATCTGCATACATAATAAGTAGAATATGTCAAGTAACATGTAATCTAATTAAAAAAATTATAAAAAAAAACAAAGGCTTACAATTGTGTAAATCTTCAAAGGCAAGATGTAGAAAAAGGAAAATTTAATTCAGTTTATTAAACAGCTAATTGAAGAAGAATTAGAAACTATCTATACACTATAAACTAAAAATTCATGGCCACCGTGAATCAAGATGTAAATTTTAATTATTTTGAACTCAGAATAAATAACAATCTTAAATAACTAGTAGATGTCATAAAGGAAGTCTACTGCAACCATACAGCTAATGTTGTCCAATCTTGGCGTGAAATAGAACCACTCGGTCTAAAAGACTTCTAGATGAAAGATCTAATACATGTATATACATGTATATATACATACATGTATATATACATACATGTATATATACATACATGTATATATATGTATATATACATATACACATACATACATATATATATGTATATACATACATATGTATGTATATATATATATAGGGAGGGATAGCGGTACTCTCTTTTTAGGGGCACTTCCCGGCACTCCCACTCCGGTTTATGGCCGGAGTGACCTCCAAATTCAATCTCCACCGTTGGATGAAGGACTATGAGTTGAAAACCTATTCACAAAATTTCAGCTCAATCGGACCATGAATTCATCTTTATCCGTTCACTTGATCAAGATGACAGAAATAATATAATATATATATTTTTAAGTTTTCTTACTTTCTGTCATCTTGACCAAGTGACCGGATGAATGTGAATTCGTAGTCCGATTGAGCTGAAATTTTATGGATATGTTTCTAACTCATAGTTCTTCATATCCAACGGTGAAGATTGGATTTGGAGATCACCCCGACCATAAACCGGAGAGGGAGTGCCCGGAAATACCCCTAAGGAGGGACTAAATCAACGTGTCATTGGCTCAAGAGAAGTTCCCCTATCCCTCTATTAGAATATATATATATATATATATATATATATATATATATATGGAAAGGATAGGGGCACTCCACGGCCGTTTGTGGCCGTGGAGACCTCCAAATCCAATCTCTACCGTTGGATATGAAGAACTACGAGTTGCTAACATACTGACAAAATTTCATCCCGATCGGACTACGAATAGACCTTCATCCGGTCACTTGATCAAAATGACTAAAAAAGGAGATATATATATTTTGTTAACTTTTACTATTTGTGTCATTATTATCAAGTGATCGAATGAAGGTCTATTCGTAGTCCGATCGGGATGAAATTTTGTCAGTATGCTAGCGACTCATAGTTCTTCATATTCAACGGTAGAGATTAGATTTAGAGGTCTCCACGGCCACAAACGGCCGTGAAGTGCGCTAGAGTGTGCATAAGGGTTGGAGTGCCCCTATCCCTTCCTATATATATATATATATATATATATATATATTCTAATAGATAAAAGCCAAACAATATGATGAAACATGAATACTCAAAAAAAAACAGGCAAGGTGTAACAAAGTTAACCTTCAAGACATTAAATAAACCAATACCAGTAGACGCCTTGGTGTACCACATGCTAAAACTTTCCCATGCCTCAATCTTCTTTTTTCTAAATTTTGAATTAATGATCTCCTAAGCTGCAAACCAAGAATATAGCAATACCAACAAAGATGAGTAAGGAGACCACGAAACACAACTAGACAAGCAATTCATTCCTCACACGAAAGAGAAACAAACCTGAAGCATTTCTTCTTACCTTGTAATTAAAAAGAGTAGGTTTCATTTAACTACTTTTTGTAATCTTTTAGAATGGTAACTACAACATCTATAAAGCAGTAAAGTAACACCTCAATAGGCAACTCCAAACCATGTATTTGATAAACATACTTGTTCACCAGCATCAATCACATCGTTAGGAGGTATCTCTTCTGTTCCAATTTCAAGAACAAATGCCCTTGGGTTTTCCGACACCTGCTAAGAGATCTTAATATAAGAATTTAAAATTATAATTGACTATATTGAAGGAGAATGAAAGAAATTCGACCAACCTAAAACAAATTTAAAGTTTAGCATACCATTTACAATTAAAGCTAGAATAATGGTAAAGAAAAAGAAACTTCTTAGACTATGCTTGTAAATTGCCTTCTAAACTATAGTAACCATTATAGGGCATAAGGACTAGATCAAGATGAAGAATCAATCAAAAAGAAGATAGCTTATACGCCGCATAGACAATACTAATAAAATGTGATAATAGATAGGTTATAAGTATGAAAGACGATCCACAATACAAGAAGATCCAAATGATAGACAAACAATACAAGTATATGCGCATTAAATAATTCTCCAGGTTAGTAAAAGAGAAAAAAAAAGAAATAAGAATAAAACATAAACTCATAAGCAATAAATTTCAGAAAACATGTCATATTCATGTCCAAATCTAACCTTACCATTCTAATAGGAGCTCCAGCTAATTAACTTTAGAAAGAAATCTACATAATTTACAAGCTTATTTGTCAAGCATGTATGCAGGTTTTCAACATGTACAGACTGCACATTGCCGCGTAAAGAGATGAATCACAGGGTAGATCAGCCTTGGCCCAAATACTATAAGATTTCAAGATTGGAATTTTATAAGCAGCCACATATATAACACCCACACTTTCGTTATGTAAACAAGTCTAAATACCACGACTTACCTAAGTAGAGTTTTAAACTAAGACTACTGCACAGAATAAAGATTACGCAAAGAACACCCAGAAGAAATCTATTCTTGCAACCATGAGCTACTGCAGAATAGTTATAACACAGAAATTTTAGAAAATTCCAAGAAAAAGGACACCTATGCCACAATTATGAAGGCAATCTAAGCAAAAACGTTTAATATGAATGCCTGAAAGCCAGCTAATGAACAAGCACAGAACATATGTTGTAATTCATCAATTTCAGATCATATTAATGCTTTTTCGTCCTGAAGTCACTCACTATAATAGAAAACAAATACAGTCAAACCTCTAACCTCCGATTTCAATTGCAAGAAACAAAGCATAATCTACTATTAAATAAAATAATCCTGATATCACATAAAATTCTCGTCTTGACCAACTGTATATCATCTCAATTCAACACATGCAATAACCTTTTTTCTTATCATTACAATCAAAGATTGTGTGATACTATAGCTGACAATTAAACGTGTAGATAAAATGTTATAACCAAGAACGAGATAACCTTTCCGCTGAGAACTAGTTCAAATTTTCATGATTATTTAATTCTAATTTTTCCTCGATGCACTTTATAGAGGCGCTGCAGCAGTCTAACCTCTTTCAAGTTAGCAAGAAAATTGTCAGGGTGATGAAGCAAAATTGCTTCTGGAGAAACGCCCAAAGGATGCCCGAGATCCTCTCTTGTCTTTACCCAAAGTTTAGCACATTGACGAGCAAGGCTGCACAGATTGCAACAACATATCAGATGCAAAAAGGTGATCAGATAATAACCACAAGAGCTTTAAATATTCTGTGAAGCAATTTTATGGCACATTTGGCTTTGAAATTCCATCACATTCAAATAAAATCATGAATTCATTACATTTAACCTGAATACCGTACCTATGCAACTCAAGGTGGTTTCTAAACCCTCACGCTACATCCAAGAAACAGCTCCATTAGCTATTTCCTTTCCTCATTAGCTCACTTCTTGGTCATCTCTACATCCACTGTCACTTGTCTGAGAGCAACAAATATCTGAGAGCATAAGATTTTCCCTAAATTATATCTGATCTTAACCTCACTTGCCTTCTCTAACAACAACCACTACTAATATCCTCCTAAACTGCATCAAAGTGGCTGGAAGATGAATAAGAATGCATCTTAATAGAATGACATGGGCATAGATTATGCTCTTTAGTTGACAAGAAAGTGTAGAAGTATGAGATTCACAGATAACAACTTTAAGTACCACTTCCAACAAATAAACTTTTGGCATCTTAGCTTGTTGTTCAATCCTTTTGCAGTGGATATCGGCTTCAAAAGCATCTCTTTGTCCCACTACCCTCAGATTTGTGTGCTCATTCCTGCCTGTTCAAAGATTAAAAGTAAATGATCTTAAAGGAGCACCTATCTGTCTAATTTGAAAACAACCCACGCTCCATTTCCAATGAATGATTTTTTGATCTTGCTTCATTGCCAGATACTACTGCTAGAAACCGTTGTCAATGTGACTTCGCAACATTTGTGCTCTTCACGAGAGAACAAAGGAGCTAGGAGATAGAGTTAACTTTAATGTCTTTGATAACAAGAAAGGAAAAGAGAGAATCACACTTGCTTAGCTGGCCAGCACAAGCAGGTCATTGGGCTCTTATGGGCTGAAGAGGAAGATGACATAAATTGGATTTGACGTCTGAGTGGAGAAGTTTGACCTGACCAGGTCGACCAACTTATACAGAAAAAAAACCTTCACAAGTTTTAAGGTAAGGCATCCAAAGTAGAGTATCAAGTACGAAATGCCAAGGTGGATCACGCTCATCCAAGCCACTCGTTGGGCAAGGCCTTCCTTCCTATGAACAACCCAACACTGAATGACAAACTTAGTCAGTCTTCGCCTCCGACCGACCATGAGAGAAGATAGGGGCAAGCCAAAACCTTACCTGCCTGAACAGAATGCGTATCTCCTTCGTGTGGTCAAGTGGCCCTCCTCGATTACACGATGGAGAAGTTCATTCTTGTCATGATCAATCCATAACCTACCCTATGAGAACCTTGCAACAAAGCTCACTTACCAAGGCAAAGACATGTTGATTGCACGTGCTACCCAGCACCCATTCTTTTTGGTGCCAGACTGTGTCTCCATTAAGGAGAGCTATTCACAAGCAGTAGTTATGGGCTAATCTTGTTTCAGTTAGCATAGCAAATTCCTTCACTTTAGCTGCAACAGTGGATCGGGTGATCTTTTCTTTTGCTAAAATAGTGCATGTGTTCTTCATTAATCGAAACATGAGTTTCGAAACAATGATACTATACATGGTGCTTGTGATGAGAAATGAAAGTCAAATATTTTTGCATTTTTGTACTTATTCAAGGAATCTCTTTCTTGGCATTTGTACTTGAGAACACTCATTAAGTTTCTCAAGATATTGCTGTAAATATTTAATAATAAACTTTTACCTGCGCATTCGCCCAAAATAGCTGGCCCTTTCAGTTACGCCGACAAATCCTCGAGCATCTAATGTATTAAAAGCATGAGATGCCTTCAGAAGGTGATCGTACCTATTTCATGACATACAAGACAACAAAGAACTAATTATGAGACATTCTAGCTGAAAAAATCACATTCAAACCATAATTTAAGACATACGCAGGGATAGCAAGGCCAAGAGCCAATAAGGATCGAGCCTCCTCCTCATAATCTTTAAAGTGCTTCTGTATACTATTAACATTTGCATGTTGGAGGTAGAACTTGCTCATCTCCTTTCTGGAAACAAATAGACAAGTCTATGTTTTCTTTCCCATTTCATATGTCTTAGTTGCAAAAAGAAAGCAAGGCATCCCATGGAGAGTAAATCGAGGAATACAACAAACTAGTCCAATGGAAAACGAAAAGGATTAGTAAAAGAACTAAGGATATAGGACAGAAAAGCGGTCACCATATTAAAAATGTATACAACATAAAGAACGATTATGTCTCAACTTCAAAGAGACAAGCTAAAGCTATGATAATCATGCATGTGACAAGAAGTTCCAAAAAGAAAAGGCTGGTGTTAACATTAATATAAACAGGTAAAACTCGCTGGATTCAAGTTGAGCAAGGAAGGAAGCATCGGACCTAGCAAAACATAGAAAGGAATAAATCTAAATGTTGGCAATACTACACTCCATATATCTGGTCATCTAATCGCAAGAAAACATGATGTTACTTATTTGCTATACTTATTTCAGTTATATGTTCACAATACTATACTTTCAGTCATACTAAACAACATTATCCTTATACATATATTGGACTTTATATTTGCTGACATTTGTCTAACAGTAAGCCATCACGTTCATATACCATGCCTGGTTAACTAACATTCACATGCTTCAACCTCCTTCTAACTTACGAGTTGCAGCCCCTTATGCCTGCACTACCACCTCATTTTCTCTCTATCTCAGCCTGCAATTGTGCCAGCCTCGTAATGTCACCACCACAACATGCACCACTCACCTAGCTCCGGTCACCCTAAGTTGACATTGAAGCCATATCATGTCTCCTCAACCTCTCAGTATACCATCTAGCAATTTGACCATTGATATAGCAGCTAACACAACAGCAAAGTAGGAAGATTATCTTATCAATCAAGACCATGATTGTCAAAATCTGAATTTAACTCCTAAAATCGAAACTATTTTGCATAAAATCCCAATTAAATGGAATCAATGATCTTGATTTAAATCCTTAAAATCAAGTTAAAATCCCAATTTTTGCAGCAATTTTATATGATTTCAACCATCAAGCAAAACAAAGCTCTCTGTAATTAGTAAAAATGATGCACATTATGATGAGAAAAATAATGATGAAAATAGTTGTGATTTGTACGATGCTTTATTCATTGATGATTTTCTTTAAAAAAATAGTTGGTTAATTCTAAAAAAATCTATAAACTAAACAGGAAATTAATCAAAACATAATAAACTAAGCAAAATGAAAATATATAAACAAAACTAAATTTCAATATCATTGTTCTAAAGGTTTTCTAACTTTAGCTAGTGTGCTGTCCAAGTGATTATACAAATTAGATTGATCAATTTCGGGTCAACTGACCCATTTAATTTTCGGATTGATTTTGGGTTGACCCTAAATCGATAAAACCCATCTCAAAGCAAAACAAAACCACATTCAAATGGGTCCATTGCAAATTGCATAAGCGAAGGGGGTCATATTTTACCAAATTATTATTAGATTTTTATTTCCACATTGTATGACTCGTTGTTTGTCTTATGATGATTACATATTTAATAGAAACAAACATATTTTATTATACACATGTTAGAATTCATAAGAGGCATGCAAATTAGTTTTGTTGCATCTATATGGATTTTCAAATGGCAAACAATGCTATAAAATTGAAATTGGAAAAACAAGATACTTGAATTTGTATTTCAATTCATTTAAATTCAAGTATCAAGTAGTAACATTTACATAATTTCAAATCAATTTTTTAATATAGAAGTTAATTACAAATTTTAACAATCTAAATTTTAAAAATATCAAAATAAGTATAGAAATTTACAGGTAGGTAATATCTTATGATTTTGCGATCCGATTTTACAAACTCTGGACAAAATCCTACTTAAACTCCCGACTTTGACAATCTTGATCAAAATAAAAACATCAACATCCTAAAGGTTTCTTGCAATATTTTCTGAACTAGCCTTGAGACATTGTTGTCAAAGTAATGCCAAAACTAATTTAATAAGACTTCCAGACAAAGATCAGAGTAAATTTTGTATAAAGACGTCTAAAATATAGAGAATCCTATAAGCATCAAGATCAAAAGGATGGTAAAAGAAGGTCCAAAATCCACCTCTTCCTCCTATAATATCCATTGATCCTTTCACCTTTGCTAAAAGGCCCTCTTCTGGGCATGCCTGAATAAGCATTTTTCTACAATAAATAGAAAGCACCATTTGCAAAATCAATATTAGGATCAGGTTGGCTAGGAAAAGTGGTATTTGGACAAAAGCATATATAGAAAAAATGTTAGAATAAGCAATAAAGCAACTTGACACGTCTCTAGTGTATGTATGCTGCAATGACTTAGACAGTAATGCTAGAGCTTCTAGACAGTTGGCTCACATGGCAGCAGCTATAGGAGGCAAGCTGCTACTCCCGTTTAGACTCCTTTTAACTGTACGGCTAAGGAGCCCTCTTAGGAAAACTCTTGGCGGCTTTGTTGGATGAGACAACACTTGGGCAAAACAATTGGACAAGCATGTGATTCTGCATGACTAGGCATAGATGCTGTTGTTGCACATGCATCAAGGGCAGACATGCCTAAGCATAGCCCTCACAGGCAAAGATGCTGTGGCATTACTCCACAGGCAAGCATGCTTAAGAATATGTCTCACGAGCAGACTTGATGTGGTATAGACACACGTTGGCATGCCTAAGCATAGGCTCAAGGATAGAGATGTGGGACAGGCCTACGAGCTGGCATGCTTAAGCATAGGCTCACGGGCAAAGATGTTGTAGCATAGACCCACGAGCTAGCATACCTAAGCATAGTGCTAATGAGCTGGTAGAAGGTATATGCATTACTCAAGGGTACATTGGCATGCCTGGGCAAGTGTGCACAAGCAGTCTCACTTACCTTATTAAGATGGCCAATTAGTAGCTGCTAAACTTGTTCATACCTACTTCCTTTTTCACTGCACCAAGGAAAAATCACTCGCTGCAATGGCAGAGTTGGGCACTCGTGCTTAGAATGGAGAGTTGCAATCTTAACTACTTACTCAAATCTCTGTAGTAGCCACTAGTGGAGTTTTTGCTTAGGCTTTTCTCCACCTAAAATCTCTGTATCTCGATCATTAATTCTGCACTATCTTAATTGACTCTATGAGTTTGCAAGATCCAGGGCACGCTCAACGTAATTCTTGGTGCACTTGTTAGGGGAGGCACTATTTTAGGTATACCTGAGTTATCCCATCCGTAATAAAATATTGGTTATAAAAAATATAACAACAAATTAAGTCTTTATCCCACTTGCTTAGGATCGGCTACATAAATTTATTTTTTTTATTCCGTTCGATTATAAACTAGATCTAACGAAAGATCCAATTCCTCTAAATCCTTCACCATCATCCTAAACCAAATTAATTTTGGTGTACCTCTTTTTCTCCTAAAGTGTTCAAAAGAAATCGCGTCACTCTTATGCACTACAATGTCTTTAAGTCTACATAAGACATGTCCGACACACCTAAGCCTACCTTTCTGTAACATGTCCTCAATTGGCGCGACGGCTACTTGTTGGCATATATGCTCATTTCGTATTCTGTCCATTCTACTATATTCACACACCCATTTTAACATTCACATTTCTACTATATTTATCTTATGAACATGTTGACCTTTAACGGCCCAGCGCTCGCTACCGTAAGGCATTGCAGACTGAATGATTGTTTTATAAAACTGACCTTTCAGCTTTAAAGAGATCTTTTTATCACATAAAAGTCTGCCAATTCATCCATCCTATTTTAATTATATGCATAATATTTTCTTTAATTCTTCCTTCCTTATGAATAATCGAATCTAAATATTTAAAACTATCACTTTGCAGTACAGCAGAATCTTCTATGGTAACAACAACATTATCATCATTCTTATGTTTACTAAAATGACAAAGAATGTATTCTGTTCTAATCCTACTTAATTTAAGACTCTTACATTCTAAGGTACTCCTCTAACATTCCAGTTTATAACTTAATCTCTTTTTTGTCTCACCAACTACAACTATATTATCGACGAATAACATACACTATGGTACTTCATCCTAAATATATTGAGTTCGTTCATCCATTATTAAGACGAATAGTAAGAACTTAAACCTTGATATAAACATATAGTAATAGAAAACTTTACTAATATCACAATTACAGTATACTCTAGTGGTTATTCTATCGTACATATCATTAATGATATTTATATATGCATTAGGTACACATTTTCTCTCTAACACCTACCATAACACTTCTTTAGTTACCTATCATAGGCTTTTTCTAAATCTGTAAAAACCATTGGTTATAAAAAATAACTTTGGTAAATTGCCCAAAGAAAAAAAAATTGATAGCTATAAGTAAGAAAAATTAAAATTAGTACCAAATTTTCTTTAACAAAAGATGGATTACAACATACATCTCTAATATAGTTCACTTTCACAAGTAGACATTACAAATTCCATTTATTTTGAGAGTTTATCATTTAGTGAATTTTTTTATAATTTTTATCTTTAGTATTTCCTAATCAATATATTATTTATCAACCAAATTCCTTAAAGAAAGACATATGCCGGCTACTGTCTATAACACACTAAAATGAGTGAACTAATGTCACGTGAACAGGCACATGGTTGGTTTCATCCGACCATTGTCTTCCTTGCCAATGAGGAAGATGATGGGTTCAAAGCCAGAGCCACCATTGCCGGTAGCTCGACAATCTACCAGATTGATTATAATACACGTTAGAGATTCGCTAAGAGGATAAAACAAAGTGATTAGAAGTAGATAGGGCCAAATCCCAACACAGATTGGCACAACCAATAAGAATTTACCGATTTTGCAAACCATGTAAACAACAATAAAAAACTCTAAGTTACAATTTGGTGAAGAGACCAACCATGGCATCAGCTAACAAGTAATAACAATGCCATAGGGGACAACTTTAGGCTGCAAGAAATTGTCTACCGTCATGAACAAGAAACAACTGATAAGTTGATTAAAGTTGATTCCAGGTATGACAGAAGACTAATGCCCGATGTCGTTGCATGGCAACCAGCTGTAACCCCTATATATTTCTTCCCACAGGCACAACTAATGATAATCATCAATAACTAGCATATTTGGCAATTGATATACACTATGAACAGGAGGCACTAGAGAAATTATGAAACAAATATATCTCAAGTGTGTTTTGTCGAATGTTTAACAGTTTACTAAAGAGTCTTATTAGGCAATAGCCAAGTATATATAGACAGAAGCAGATGATCAACCCAACAAAAATGCTCAGCTCAATGGATGGTTTCCTTTTTCCTTTATAATTTCCATGTTTGATAACCCTAGATAGAACCTATAAAGCCCATTCCACATTACCCATTGCTTTCACCAAACATTAGTTATTCTAGATAAGTTTGACTCCTACTGCCACCAAAACATCACCAATAATAGCAAGCAGAGGCAGCACTTATAACTAAACAAGCATACTCCAATCAACCCAAGACAAGGAACTATTAGGACAAATTTTATTACAGTATGTACATGCAACTTTAAAGAATGTCCAATAACAATAGCTAGTTACAAATAAAAGATAAACTGAAACATTTAGATATTTAGGTAACAAAATCATTTACAAAGACAAGAAGGTATTGAACATTCAATAATTCAATAAAATAAGATGGAATAAAATATGTGCACATTGCCACCTTAGGTGTGTTTTAAACTCAAATTTTAGTCTCCATCCTTAGATATGAAGAATTATAAATTAGAAAAACATTAATAAAATTCCAACTCGACCAGACTACGAATCGATCCGACCTTTTGATCAGTATGACATAAAAAGAAAAGAATTCTTATGTTTTGCAATTTTTGTCAATTTTTTCTTTTCAGTCTTTTTTTATCAAAAAAACGGATGGCGGCCGATTCGTAATCCGCTTAAGCTGAGAATTTATCGACGTGTTCACGACTCATAATTCTTTATATCCAAAGGTAGAGATTGAATTTGAACTTTATTCATATCTTATATGGGCCAATTTGTGCCTAAGGTGACAACGTGACATATGTTCTTCAAAATAAGATAAGCCATGATAAAGCTGCTTAATCAGAAATGAGGAAGAGAATGAAGAATACAAATTAAAAACAATTGAAATGAAAGTAGCATAAAAATTTTACTCATTTTCTGAAAAAAGCTCTCCATATGTGATTCCTTCTGAGTACATAATCCTCTTGAAATGATCAACACCCTGCAGATAATCAATAATGAAAAATGAGCTAACACTCAACTCTCATAAAACATTGTCATATACATGTCTTTGTGTGAAAGACTTAATCCTCGACAGAAAAACACATCTTACACAACCGAATTTATTATGAGATGTACAAGTCATGAAGTTGGATTTTATTCTAATAGTTATAAAATCAGCACTTCAGTTGTAATGAATCCAGAAAATTAAAAAATAAAACATAAAGGTAATGACATAATGTTGCGAACTTTTGTATAAAAATTTAATGAGAAGTTATTATCGAGTCTAGAAAATGAGGGGTCTAATTAACCAAACTTTCTACCTGCAGTAACATTAGTATTCTTTCAAGCCCATAAGTTATCTCAACAGAAACTGGTTGCAGCTGCAGACTTCCAGCCTAAAAACAAATTCGAAAAAACAGTTTTAGTATCAACCATTTTTTCATATGTTCCCATGAAAATAATCATTCATCATCCAACTTGGGATTATATGTTTCCTAACCAATTACAAAATTTCCAAAACAAATTACCAAAAAACAAATCTGCAGTATAACATAAGCATCTACTCTGCAACTCGACTACCTGTTGAAAGTACGTAAATTGTGTAATCTCCATCCCGTCCATCCATACTTCCCAGCCCAAGCCCCATGCACCAAGAACCTACAAACACGTAGGTGTAACATAAACAACAAGACAAGTACGACCTCATCAGTATGTGAAGCTACAAATGACAGTTATTTGTTTCCAAAGGAGGATAGAATCAAGTAAAGTAACCGATCTTCATTTTGCAAGAAAATATACCAAAATCAATAATAAAATGAAACATGCCATAAACTTTTGAAATTCTTATCATGACCAAAAAGTAAAAATTTAAGTCTAACACGAGCATTAAGGAGAATTATTTAATGAATATATTCATGACACTCATGTGTCAAAGAGTTTTGAAATTCTTCTCATGAAAAACTAAAAAAAATAAATAACATTAATATCATGACACTAGACATGCACTCTTTATTTGCCAAAAAAAGAAATAAAAAAACTTGTCATATAACAAACAATTAGAATATTACACATGCATACATTGTTTTGTAATTCTATTACAATTTTATATTATTTTTAGTTTAAAACATCTTATCTAATATGAGCATGTATACAAATTACTCTTTTGGTAGCAGAATTACTATCATTATAGCAAAATCCATCATAATAAGTGGTGGAGTTTACATGTATGTATGTATACATTTATACACATTATATACAAATGTATGTACAAAAAAGAACTAGAAAGGTAGAAGAAACAAAATAGTCAATAAATAAGCTTATGAATGAATAAACATTTGAAAAAAAAAAAAATGAATAAATTGTAATTTAAAAACTACAATTAATTTTTATTTTTATAATTGATATTTTTGAAAAGTAAAAGCAGTATCAAAGTAAACTATATAATAAAGGTTAGGTATGCATACATTTACGTATAATAAATTTTAAAATAAAACAACCTCAGCCAACCATCTCACAGTTATGATGCTCTTTCAACAGTGAAACACCAAATTTCAATCAAATTCAACCGCATGAGTGATTTGGTAAAATGACTAAAACCTACTTTCAAAACATTCTCATGCATAAGTTATGATGTACTATACTACTTCTGACAACTTGTACTCATGCATAGTTTATAATCATACAATAATCTATCATCATTTTACTCATAATATAGTCTATTAACTACTTAGAACTATGTGTAGCATGTGTTACTTAATTAAACTGATTAAAATGTTACCGGACTTTCCCAATTGTCCTCAACAAAGCGAATGTCATGTTGATTTATGTCGATACCTGATAAAAAGAATTAGTTGTTAGAACAAGTAAGTTTTGCCTAATTACTAAAACAATGATTTTTTTCAAAGAAACCCTATCAAGTGGATGAAAGATACTAATCTCCGCCTAACAAGTGGATGAAAGATACTAATCTCCCTTCAATTATTAAAAAGTTTCATTTGCTATTAAGAAAGAATAAACATTTACTCAAAAAAGAAAATTCTCTTATCCATTCATCAGGGAATAAATAGCCGTAGACCATCTACAAATTAATTGACAAGAAGTTGATTCAGAAGAACTTCAAAAAGGACGCCAAGCACCCATAGGTGGGGTGGCTAGGGCATTGGAAATTCAAATCTCGGGAGTGCCAGTTTATCACACAAAAACACGCCCCAAAAAAAACAAAAAAAAAATCAAACAACGAAACACCTAATGGAGACCAGTACTATGAAAACAAATATTCAAAACAAGGCATCACATTCACTAAGATAAAATCAACACCACGGTACTAAAAAACAATCCATTTATGCTTTCCTCACATCCCTATCTTCAACAAGACAAATCACTATAAGAAATAAAAATAAAATTAAGCAAGTTAAGTTGAACAGTACATATAAGAGCCAGTTCGAGATTGAGGGACATTTTGGTGAATGTAGACTCTCCCTAGGTTTGTTAACTTTCAATTAACTCAGTCAACTACAGTGACCTTGACAGAACTAAATTCTAACCTGCTTGTCCAATTATATACTCATGGCACAACCCTAACTCCCTTGATCAACCTGTTTAAATTTGATTGAACAATATCGTCAATGCGTCAATAGGCATCAAAGCCACTTCAATTTGGGCTTTAGCCTATTTAAATTCTTAAGCTTACCAATATTCATACATATATGATGCAATAATGTGCTTAAGCATATCTCTGATTCTTTTGAGAATTAAAGTAATTTGAACTTGTCAGACGTTCGATTTCGGTTCTTATTCATCTTGAGTTTAGTATGATTAGTATCAGCTTCCACATGTTCAATAACTTCCAAAGTGTTGGTCATATTTTATATTAGTGTACTTTTTCTGTTAGGGTTAGTAGGCTCTCTACTTCGGGGTAAAAAATAGGGTCAACATTCTTTTCCAACAACTTATACACTAATAACCTTTATTTTCTTTTTTAGAAGATTTTAAAATTTGTTTATCCCTAATAGCTTTTATATTCGTAAAGTATCCATTTGACATACTTTATCATACATTAGAACACCAACGGGTTTAATGAAAACATATACCTTGTCACTAAAGCACATCATTAATAAATATATGCCATATAGAAGAATGAGATGTGATTTCACAAGCTTCTTACAATAAAATATTAGTGGAAGTCAATGAATTTAGAAGAGACAAGCCTCTCCAACGTGTACAAGCTATTTGATCACATCGCAGGTAAGATCTTTGGCAAAAAGATAAGAGCTTTAGATGTACAGAATTAGAAGAAGCATCTCATGGTAATAAATAGCTCCTTATATCCCAAAATCTATTGCAAATAAACAAACTTTATGGTGATAGAAATCGATGACAGTTTTTACGAATGAAGGCACGCGGAAAAGTGGACAAGTTTAATTAACAACTTCTAGCAAGTCCATGGTCCATCAGCTTTATTTAATTGTCTAACACATAGCAGAACAACAATAGTAATATCAATAAGCCTTAAAAGAATACCAAATTATCATTTATATTTTATTAAGGAATTTGACTTGTACGTAATCTTGTCTAAGGGCCACAAAATCCAAGTTATTAAAAAAACAAAACTAAAATTTTGATAAAATTCTAGCTCCACCATTTATATGGTATTCAAAAATAGTGATACACTTGAAGAAATAACCCATGATATATTTGTGCAAATGGACCACAAAAATGTTTCGATAAGAAGTATATGTTAAACAAAAACACCTCCCTGAGGATAATGTTTCCCTAAAGCCACAAACAATGAAAGGATCCATGCAGTAAATGTAACTTAAAGGCTTTATTGTCACCGCCATTGTTGTATGAATATTAAGAGCAAGCATTTACATAATAGACTTGTTTGGATGTTTCATCTGCCCATTGGATGTCATTAGATTTGCATGTTTATGAAAGAATGACAAGCAGCACGAGAAAATAATGCAATTCAATCCCTATTATTCTTAAAGCATCATAAGCAACAGCAGTCCTAGCTCTCAAGTAACTGTAGCAGTAAAGGCAATTATTATCTAGTGGAATGTTGCAAGATAATACAGCTGTAGAATGTAGTTCTATAGTAATACTGAAAGTGCATTTGCTTTATTCAATAAAAAAATTGGTGAAAATTGTTATAACCTTACCTAATGCTGAAAGACTATAGATGAAAAGATCTTGTGAATTTCCCGGATCAGGTTTCAAAATAACCTGCCAATGGAAGGAATATACGACTAAAATTCACTCACAACTTAAATCACAATAGCATTAGCATAAAACCTAACAAATTGTTACCTGGAATTGTGTATGGCGTTGGAGCCTATTTGGGTTGTCCCCGTAACGACTATCATCTGGGCGTATGCTTGGTTCAACATACCTTTAGAAAAATATATGATAATCAATTATTCTAATAACCAACAAGATAAGACACTTCTCTTAGGTCCAATTTGGGATCTGGATGTAAATGTGCATTTTGAGTCATTTGGGTGGCTTGGGTCAAACAACTGAATATTCTGTCAAACTCAACCCAACCCAACAAACCTCTTGGGTACTCTCCTTAATCTCTTTTTGTCTTTTTTTCCCTTTAAGGAAAATTTCTTTATGTGTTCCACCTCGATTTTCAGTTTAAAATTATCTGCCCTATTTCATCTCTGACCTTTTGGACAATTGCTTTTAAAGTTTATTCATTCTCATCTCTCTTGACATCTCCCCTATATTTTGTTGAAAATTTTTGTATAATGCCTTACTTGAATGTGCTATAAATTCCAATGAATGAGCTACTTCTTTGTATTTAACTTGGAATTTACAACTGGATTATGATAGAATATGAAATTTCAAAGTTTGTGGTATTAGTGATGTCTTGATAATATGCTTCTTAGTTTTCTTTTATTTCCAAATCTATCTCAAATGATTAATACCCATTTCCTAACCTTGTTTAACCAACAGCGTATAGCTAGGACGCTAGTCATAATTTAACCTCACCCAATCCCGTAGAACCCTATGTTTCACACCAAGTATTTCCTAAATTTTATATAATCTTATCCATTGAAGAGATGAATAACAAAGTTAATACTGTTGAGAATTATTAAAGACTGTTGTGAATGACATACCACTTTTAACTTAACATAGACTTGAGTGAGAGACAACTTTTACGATGCCATTGTGAAACTCCTTTTTACCTATGAGGCTTTCTACATAAATTATTATGCCCTATTCTCTGTTTCCTTATTCTATACTTTCTAGCATGTATTCCCTGCCAATTAAATATATGTCTTCCGCCTAAAAAAATAGATCCAAACCCATCAACCAAGCATCGAGTACGAAACAGAGGCATCACAAACATGACATAAATAAATTAAATAAGCTAAAAAGCAATGAAATATGTAAGTGAATAGAATACCCTAAATCTTGGGATACATCAAATATAGTACATATTCTTATGTGAAAAGAACTCTTACGCAACATTCCATGGTTCTGGACCAAGAACTCTTAAGAAAGTCAAAGGATTCATGGTCCCTGCTCCAACCTGTTACGGAAATCTTTAAGAAACAAGCAAATGCATAACCAAGGAACATATTGTTGTGTCAGATCATTTACCAAGAATTACTTAACCATTCAGTGGGTTTATTACAAGAAATCATTGAGTAACTCTTCACATGATTCTTATGTTAATCAAGATTAAAGCTATCCCTTCTACCATTTGCATGAAATTAGATGTCAACTTCCACAACTTATCAAACATTGGATATTAGCATTGGTATAGTTATGCACCAAGAAACTAAATAAGAACAAAACTATTGGACGAGCATAGCATAACTAAAAATGACAAGAGAAAAGAAAGGGCACCATCACCTCTGTATTGCTGCTTAGCATAATACTACAACCAACAGAAGCCCAATATTCCTAGAAAACATCAAAATGAATCAATGATATAAGAGTGGTCAGCCAATGAAAATATATTAGCCATGAGAAAGTATTATATTCGTAAGTTAAACATAAGAAGATCTTATCTCACAAAATTCCTTCAAAGCTTCATGATAGATTTAGGATATGTCCTTTTTGATAATCCTAAGATGAGCACTTATTCATTTTTGTACAAGTTGAAAGATCTGTTATCAAGCTTGATAACTCATAATCTAGATATTCTTCAATACAAAAACCTAGCATGCATTGCATGCAATAGCTACAGAAAATTGGTCAAGATCCCCCGAGTGAAACCAAAAGAGAAGGATAAATAACTCTTACTATAACCCTAGGTCGCATCTAGTTGAAGAGGATTAGTTATATCCCCTTTCAATTGCTTAATCACATCTATCATAGATGCAAAGATTTCATAATAACAGGATTTTTCACAATGACAACTCAAATTTATGGATGTGATGATCTATAGGTACAAGTGATATTATAACCGTTAGGGTATTCTGATTATTATAAATTGACAATCGTTATTACTAATAAAATTTCTTGGCCATCAGAGAGAAGGAAGAAAACCTGGAGTCGCTGAATTGCCTGCTGGAAAGTAAGCAAAGGTTCCCGTGGGACGAGATCGGCATCGGAGGAGCCGCTTGCTTCATCAGTATTGGAAGGTTCGACTTGAATGGCAGAGCAGACTCCACCATTTCTGATGCAGCGAAGTAAACTAGCAGTGGCGGCGGGGGGACGGCGGTGATTCAAAAACGGTAGAGAGAGAGTAGGAAAGAAGAAAACAGAGTTAGCGTCAACCGGCTTGAAAGGAAAGAGGGAGACCGGCATTACTAAAGAAGAAGAAGATAGATGAGAGAGGGTTCGGAGAATCGCCATCGAAATGGAAGGAGGAAGGAGGCGGTTTGAAGGAGAAAGGATAACAAAGATAAACCCTGCCCTGAGCCCCTCTATCCGGAAAAGGAAGCCGTTGTGTGGGAGGCTGAGAGCATCAGCGTGTGGCTAGTTAGGAGTTAGGACGCGCCTGTTTCTAATTATATCTGCATTTTGAAAAATTTTATTGATTGATTAAAATATAAATTCTACTTCTAAATAATAACCCGTGTGATGCACGGCAGTGTTCAGTCACAAAAAATTTCTGCGAGTATAGTAAGCGATATTTTATTATAGTTTATTATAGTCACGCACTAACACTATATTTGAATACATAATTAAAAAATAAAAATAAGAGAATGAATTGAAAAAATAATAAAAATACGGATAAACAGAATAACTATTTAATTTTACAATATTTTGATATGTATAGTAAGGATAACAAGCTAACTATATTTAGATAAATGAATGATTAACTATGTTTTGAATATATAGATAAAGGATTCGGATTTGCATAGATCGGATTTACTGCGCAGATCCACGCAGATTGCATTGTGGACCGTCCGATCTTGATTGGACGGTCCACAAACAAGCACACGCCTTTGCGACACAAAGACGCGAGGGCATTTTCGTAATCTCCTTCGTAAAATCGATCCGTTCGGTCTTCGCGCTTTCTTTTTTCTTCTCTTCTTAGCGAGCTCGGCGCTCCCTCCCGCGAGCGCGAGCCCGATCCCTCTCGGCCGTCTTCGTCTCCCCCGGCGCAGGTTCGCTTCTCCTTCATCTCTTTTCCCTTCTCTAATCACTCTCTTTTCCCTTCCGTTCCCGTTTCAAACCCTAGCATTTCGTTAAGTCGTCGGTAGAGCGTTCGATCGCCGCCGCCGAACGAGCAGATTAGGGCTAACCAAGCTTGAATTTCTCTTGTCCTCCTTTTCTATGCCTTCTATCTTGTTCATTTTCGTGATTCGCCCGATTCGTCGGCCGTCGCTTCGTTAAACCCGAGGCGTTCAAACGCCGCCACGAATCGAAATTCGTAGCTTTTTGGACCCTTTTGTTGCGGTGTTGTGATTTTACCGTTCCAAAGTTTTTAAAATCTTTTAACATCATCAAATTAAGCCTCTCAGATTTTTTATTGTAGGAGAGCTTCACTTGCGGGTAGATAGCTTTGTAAATGCACCGTATATGTATTTTGTTTTAATTTCATCTTTGTGTTGTGTGTGAATGTGAATGACAATTTTGATGTGGCATATCTCCGTTTTTAGCTATGCATAATTGATTAATGCTATTAGAACAATTTGATAATAACTATGCATTATTTGGTTTCAATTTTGTTGATTGATGTGTTTAAATGGTTTGTAGGTTTTGTGGAGCTTCTTTGGGAATGCAGAAGGGGACACTAGCAATGACAACAAGACATCATGAGACAACAACAAGAAGAGAAAAGACAACACCAAAGAAGAGACAACAACAAGAACGAAAGAATGACAACACCTGCAAGAGATAACAATTAGGAATTGGATTGCAGCCAAGCCCACATCTGCTGGAGATGTACACATTGCTGTATTACTTTCCAATAGAGACGATTTATATTTAGTAGTTTAGGATTATTGGATGTAATGCTTTTCACTTTACAATGTATTCTGAACTAGTTATGCAAACGTGTGATCAAATCTTAATTCTTTTGGTTAATGAAATCAGAAAAAATTCCAAAGAAGTGCTTAATGATGTTTGCGAATGCCATGTGAATGTGAATGTCAGTTGTCCAGTTATGTGAATGTGAATGCGATGATGTTGTAAATTCCAGCCAGTTATGCTTCCAAAACTCACCTGAGCATCCAGTTAGGAAGGCAAATGCCAATGGAAGAGCATTTCACTTGTGAGCTAGCATAGCTCACTGCCTCACTGGAAGAAGAGAAGTGAGCTTTGCTAACTCTCTGCTCCACCGTCCATCAAATTTGTGAATGTTATGTGAATGTGAATGTGGAATCATCAGAAGATGATAGTCATGTGAATGTGAAAATTATGTGAATGTAGATGTGGAAGTTATGCTTGCAAAGGAGTTGGGAAAGACAATGCCAAGGGAGAAGAAGTTCACCCGTGAGCTATGCTGGCTCACGGGTGAACTTTTCTCCTCGCATTGCCTTTCCCAACTCCTAGCTCAGTCTCTCGACGGTGAGCTTGTAGATCTTTGAAGTTATGCTTGCAATATCTTTGGACAACTCTTGAATTTCTTTGAATTCTGGTCTCCCGACCAACTGCCTCACTGGTTGGCATACCAGTGAGGTTTGCTAGCTCACTGGTCTCCTGACCAGCTAGCAAAAATAGCTCACCGGGTCACCGTCGGTGGTTTTTACGAACGAGCTCACCGATCTCCGGCGAGTGAGCTGGCACTTTTTTTTTTTTTTTACTCTTAACAGCTGCTTGACAATGCAGCTTAAATCAATTGAACATGCCAATTTCTTTTATCTTTTACAATGCAACTTGAAAATTTTTTTTTTTTTAACATATTGAGCTTTGCTAGCTCACTGGTCAGCTGCCTCTGAGCTGCCACTGAGCTCACTGTTCACCTGACAGTGAGCTCACTGGTTTCCGGCCGACGAGCTCACCGGTCTCCGGTGAGTGAGCTGGCACTTTTTTTTATTTTCCTGCTATTAACAGCTGCTTGACAATGCAGCTTAAATCAATTGAACATGCCAATTTCTTTTATCTTTTACAACGCAACTTGAAAAAAATTTTTTTTAACATATTGAGCTTTGCTAGCTCACTGGTTGGCATACCAGTGAGCTAACAAGCTCACCGTCAATCGCCTCTCGAGCCACCAAACTCACTCATCATTTACGACGGTGAGCTCACTAGATTCCTACCGTGAGTGAGCACTTTTTTTTTTTCCTGCTCTTAACAGTTGCTTGACAATGCAGCTTAAATTAATTGAACATACTAATTTCTTTTATCTTTTACAATGCAACTTGAAAATTTTTTTTTTTAACATATTGAGCTTTGCTAGCTCACTGGTCAGCTACCTCTGAGCTGCCACTGAGCTCACTATTTGCCTGACAGTGAGCTCACTGGATTCCGGCCGGCGAGCTCACCGGTCTCTGGCGAGTGAGCTGGCATTTTTTTTTTTCCTGCTCTTAACAGCTGCTTGACAATGCAGCTTAAATCAATTGAACATGCCAATTTCTTTTATCTTTTACAATGCAACTTGAAAACAAAAATTTTTTTTTAACATATTGAGCTTTGCTAGCTCATTGGTTGGCATACCAGTGAGCTAACAAGCTCACCGTCACCGTCTCTCGAGTCGCCATCGCTGAAAAAAAAGCAGTTGAACGCACTAATTTGATTTTTTTACAAAGGTGTTAAGAAATCATTTTATTTATACACATTGAGTTTTGCTAGTTCAATTAACTGCTAACCAGTGAGCTCCAACCAGTGAGCTCATTGGTTTCGATCACCGATCGATGAGCTCATTGGTTTCACCGATGAGCTCACCGTTTCTCTATAAAATCAGTGTATGCGTTCAAGTAAGTGAACAAAATATATTGAGGGCAATATGGTTATTTTAGTTGTTATGTGTTCTCTGGCGGTAAATGAAACGGTATATCATCTAGGCGGGAGTTCTCCTCTGTTTTCTTCTCTGTTTACAGCACTGCTTCTCTGTTTCCACTTTGCACAAAAAATTATTGCTATTATTTGATCCCTCTTTTCTTCTTCTTCTTCTTGCTATGGCACAAGACTTGACAGGTATTTTCCTTCAAGGCATAAAATTCACAAAAATCAAATAGCTTAAAACAACGGTGTCATTTAATTTTGTTATTTTTTTCTTGGAATTTATAGGTTTCGAGGCCTCTTCTTCTTCTCTTGCAACGCCATGTCTAGGGATGACTTTTGAGAACCTTGAAGCTGGAAAATAATTTTATATAAATTATGGAAAAGCATTGGGATTTAGCGCCGTTACTCGGACGAATCATAAAACAATTTTGAACTCAATTGAAGTGAGTGTATGTCAAATGACATGTGATCATTTTGGTAGTCATAGAGGCCATCGATCACAAAAAATAAACGAGGGATCTGAAAAAGAATGAAAGAAGAGAAAAAATACAAGTACAGTGAAATGTGGGTGTCCTTCAAATATAAGGATGAAAAAAGAAGGTTCTGAATTATGGAAAGTGGTAGGTTACGAAGGTAATCACAATCATCATTTAGTTAGTCCCACAAAAAAAATGTGCATATCCGTCTGTAAAAATTTACCTATTGCAGCTAAGAGTTTGATTGATTCTTTTCGGGATGAAGGCTTACCCGTAAATAAAGTTGTTGATATACTTGATGGACCATAAAATGGTTTTGATGATAGAGATTGTTGGAACCACTTGTGTCGTTCGAAAGAGTATAAGAGATCTATTAGCGGGGATGCTACGGCAATGTTGAACTATTTTAAGAAGAAGAATATAGAAGATCCGAATTTTTTCTATGCAATACAGATTGATAATGAAGCAAGGGCAACAAATTTTTTTCGGTCGATGGTCGGTCACGTACTCAGTATCAGTATTTTGGGGACGTCGTGTTCTTCGGTACTACCTACCGTATGAATATATATGATATGCCATTTGCTCCATTTACTGGAGTTAACCACCACATGCAGTCAATCCAGTTTGGTTGCGCACTACTTCTGGATGAGACAGAGGAATTATTTCAGTGGCTCTTTGAGACATGGCTTGCGGCTATGGATAGCCGCGCCCCATTTTCAATCATGACAGATCAAGACAGAGCTATGACTGCAGCTGTCGCGAAGGTATTCCCAAATACAAGACATAGATTTTGCTTGTGGCATATTATGAAAAAATTTGCCGAAAAACTTTCACATGTTTACTTTAACAAGTCAAAATTCAAGAAAGATATCAAGTCTGGTATGCCAACCAGTGAGCTAGCAAAGCTCAATATGTTAAAAAAAAAAAATTTTTTTCAAGTTGCATTGTAAAAGATAAAAGAAATTGGCATGTTCAATTGATTTAAGCTGTATTGTCAAGCAGCTGTTAAGAGCAGGAAAAAAAAAAAAAGTGCCAGCTCACTCGCCGGAGACCGGTGAGCTCGCCGGAGACCGGTGAGCTCATGCGAGACCGTGAGCTCGCCGGAGACCGGTGAGCTCGCCGGCCGGAAACTAGTGAGCTCACTGTCAGGTAAACAGTGAGCTCAGTGGCAGCTGACCAGTGAGCTTGTTAGCTCATTGGTATGCCAACCAGTGAGCTAGCAAAGCTCAATATGTTAAAAAAAAAATTTTCTTTTCAAGTTGCATTGTAAAAGATAAAAGAAATTGGCATGTTCAATTGATTTAAGCTGCATTGTCAAGCAAAATTAAGAGAAAAAAAAAAAAAAAGTGCCACTCACTCACGAGATCGGTGAGCTCGTCGGCCAAAAACCACCGACGGTGACGGTGAGCTATTTTGCTAGGCCGGTCGAGAGACCAAATGAGCTAGCAAACCTCACTGGTATGCCAACCAGTGAGGCAGTTGGTCAGGAGACCAGAATTCAAAGAAATTCAAGAGTTGTCCAGCATATTGCAAGCATAACTTCAGCATCTACAAGCTCACTGGTCAGGAGACCTGAGCTAGGAGTTGGGAAAGGCAATGCCAAGGGAGAAGAAGTTCACCTGTGAGCTAGCATAGCTCACTGCCTCCTTACCAGTGAAGAAGTGAGCTATGCTAGCTCATAGGTGAACTTCTTCTACCTTGGCATTGCTTTCCCAACTCCTTTGCAAGCATAACTTTCACATCTATATTCACATAATTTCCACATTCACATGACTATCATCTTCTGATGATTCCACATTCACATTCACATAACATTCACAAATTTGACAGACCAGTGAGCAGAGAGTTAGCAAAGCTCACTTCTCTTCTTCCAGTGAGGCAGTGAGCTATGCTAGCTCACAAGTGAAATGCTCTTCCATTGGCATTTGCCTTCCCAACTGGATGCTCAGGTGAGTTTTGGAAGCATAACTGGCTGGAATTTACAACATCATCGCATTCACATTCACATAACTGGACAACTGACATTCACATTCACATGGCATTCGCAACATCATTAAGCACTTGCTGGAATTTTTTCTGATTTCATTAACCAAAAGAATTAAGATTTGATCACACGTTTGCATAACTAGTTCAGAATACATTGTAAAGTGAAAAGCATTACATCCAATAATCCTAAACTACTAAATATAAATCGTCTCTATTGGAAAGTAATACAGCAATGTGTACATCTCCAGCAGATGTGGGCTTGGCTGCAATCCAATTCCTAATTGTTATCTCTTGCAGGTGTTGTCTGTTGCTGTTCTTGTTGTTGTCTCTTGCTGGTGTTGTCTTTTCTCTTCTTGTTGTTGTCTCATGATGTCTTGTTGTCATTGCTAATGTCCCTTGCTGCATTCCCAGCAAGCTCCACAAACCTACAAACCATTTAAACACATCAATCAACAAAATTGAAACCAAATAACAGGCATAGTTATTATCAAATTGTTCTAATAGCATTAATCAATTATGCATAGCTAAAAACGGAGATATGCCACATCAAAATTGTCATTCACATTCACACACAACACAGCATGAAATTAAAACAAAATACATATACCAGTGCATTTACAAAGCTATCGGCCGCAAGTGAAGCTCTCCGGCCGCAAAAATCTGCAGTAGGCGAATTTGATGATGTTAAAAGATTTTAAAAACTTTGGAACGGTAAAATCACAACACTGCAACAAAAAAGGGTCCAAAAAGCTACCTGAATTTCGATTCGTGGCCGGCGTTTGAACGCTCTGGCCGCAACGAAGGACGGCCGACGAACTGCGGCGAATCCTGAAAATGAACAAGATAGAAGGCATAGAAAAAGGAGGACAAGAGAAATTCAAGCTTGGTTAGCCCTAATCTCGTTCGTCGGCGGCGATCGAACGCTCGGCCGACGACGAACGAAATGCTAGGGTTTGAAACGGGAACGGAAGGGAAAAGATAGTGATTAGAGAAGGGAAAAGAGATGAAGGAGAAGCGAACCTACGCCGGGGGAGACGAAGACGGCCGGGAGGGATCGGGCTCGCGCTCGCAGGAGGGAGCGCCGAGCTCGCGGAAGAAGAGAAGAAAAGAAGAAAGCAGCGCTCGAACGGATCGATTTTACGAAGGAGATTACGAAAATACCCTCGCGTGCTGTTAATCGCGCGTGTGCGCTGTGGACCGTCCGATCTTGATCGGACGGTCCACAACGCGATCTGCGCGGATCTGCGCAGTAAACCCGATCTGTGCAAATCCGAACCCATAGATAAATGAAAGAGTAACGAAAATAATTTTTTATAAAAAATTAAAATATCTTTTTTATTTATATTAATCTAATTTTTATTAATATAACTTTAAATTAATTTGATTAATAATTTAAATTAACTTTATTAATATAGCTCTTAGATTAATTTTTTAATGTTTGATATAATTTAACAAAATTAAATAAAATTTTAATTTAAAAATTTGATGATAGTTTTATTATTTTCTCTACCAACTAAAATCAATTAAAATTAAATAAATACAAAAGTTATAAATTATTATAATAAAAATTAGCACATATTAATTAAAATAAATATTTAATTAAAAATATCTAATTAAAAAATATTTAAAAGATTAAAAATTAAAATAAAGGACAAAAGGGAAAAGCATGCTTCCCCCTTTGTCACCATGTGTACCCACCAAATTAATGGGTACACATTTCACCATGTTTTATGGTGAGGGAAGAGGAGCAATTCTCCTTCCCTCGCCTTAAAGTATGTTTGTATTCATAGATAAAAAATAAAAGTAAGAGGACGGATAGAAAAAATATTAAGAGGATGGATATGAGAGAATAATTAATTAATCTTACGATGTTTGGATATATAGTAAGGGTAACAAATTAACTATGTTTGAGTAGATGGGTAAATGAATAAGTAATGGAAGTAAATTTTTTTAAAAAAAACAAATACCCTTTTTTATTTATATTATATTACTTTTATTGATATAATTTTAACTAATTTATTAATATAACTTTTAGATTAATTTTTTTATATTAACCTAAATTTATATTAATTATTAAATATAAAAAATAATCATATTATTTTATTATTTTCTCAAATAATTAAAATTAATTAAAATTAAATAAATACAAAATTTTAAGTTATTATAATAAAAAATAATATGTCTTAATTTAAAAATATTAAGTATTATATAATAAAAATAATAAAAGGATAAAAGGGGAAGGAATGGGAACAGTTCCCCATCTTTTTCTTTAATGAAGAATTGTCAAACATGGGTAAGGATGGAGAATGTGTTAACTTTACCATCCCTCCTCATCCATACCGATAATCCAAACGAACCCAATACTAATGCTTTCCCATCACCATCATTCATCATAATTCAAACAATGCCTAAATTATTGCGTCATCCAATACTAGTGCAATTGCATTCTTGATAATTGATCCGGTGTTGGCCAATTGGGTCAATTCTATAAAAAAATCGGCCGTGCAATTGATCCGGTTCGAATTGTGCAAGTTCCCAATTGATCCATGTAATATCAATTATTAACATTACTATTGGTTTATTTATTCTACAATCTAAGCAATACATAACTATTTGTGTTGAATAAATATATCATAATTGTTATGTATATCAATTTTTTCGTTATCATTTTCTTCCTTCTTATCTTCTCTTCCAAGTCTAATTTATACTTCCTATACATCTAATATGTGGCTCTACTTACCAATAATAATTAGAACATTTAACTCTTAACTAATTTGTTAGACTTCGTCCCCTAACAATTAAAAAATAAATGGATGGAGTGAAATGTAAGTAAGAATTGAAAAATTTTACCAAAACAGTAAGCAATATATAAAATCGCTAACAATGTGTACTACTATTTTATTAAATTCATAATTATTTCCAAACAGTAAGCAACATATATAATAGTTAACAATTTGTGCTACTATTTTATTAACTGTATAAATTTTCTACAACATAGAGAAACCATTTTTTATGTAACTAACCGTTTGTCATACTATTTTCTCATGCATGTAGAATCTTATTAGCAAACAAAAAAAAACAATAGCTATAATAGTTGGTTGCTTATTTGTTAATTTTATAGCAAAGAGTTTAAGTTAGTTTTCGATTTAGTTCAAAAATAAAATTTCAAGCAAAGATAAAGTAGAAAGCATATTGGAGATTACTGTGTTCCTTTGGCAATACAGTCTATATTCACGACACTCTTAACAAGTGATATAAATTTTGAAACTCGATGCTCCACCTATACTCCTCCACCTTACGAGACCGACATTATACTCGAACACCTCTGCCTCAAACAGAGTTACTTGACAAGAGAACTTAACACAGCAACATATACTTCACTAAGTCTCGCCCAGCCGCAATCTAGTGGCCCTTACAAAAGACAGCTTAACCAATAAGGGTTCAGCCCTTCTCAACTCGAAATGCATCCTCGCACTCAATACAAATTTTTATAATAGATTTTCATTTTTATAGAGGTTCAATTCTACTCAGCTTTAGCTCAGAATCACTATTTATAAGTATACAATTCAATAGAATAAAAAAGGATTGAAATAGCAAACAACGAACGAACTCTGAAACACAATTAATAAAATAATCAACTGTTTATGGACATCCTGAAGCACTACAATTTTTGCAAAAACATAAGAGTGATTAATGAGAAGACTTTAGTATACATTTTCAATATTGAGAATAGTAAGAATACACCGACTAATGCACTTAACTGAGTTGAACAAGCTTACCGCCGAAAAGAGAACTTCCTTCAAACCAACAGCTTACATTGAGTTTACTATTTCTTATTCTTTAATTTGTTTTCCTTATGCTTTCTTGTTGAGTATTTGGGCATCATTATAATATCACTTATGCTGTTAAATCTAGTGATCAACTTGTAACCATGAGAGAAGATTGAAGAAGAACTTGCGAGTTCTAAGGTGAGGTTAGCTTACGTGATCTATCTATCAATTGGTATCAAAGTAGGCCTCTATTAGGTAAGGACTAATTGAATTAGAGAAAAAGCTCACTATTGCAAGTATGGGCAACCGAAGGAAGATCGTCAAACTAACCACCACTTTTGATAGCTTGAACTATTGATATATGAACACCAAAATGACCATATTCAAGCGCAAGACTTCACTTAGTGGACGATCGTTAAATATGGACCAATTGTGCCAACTGAGATAGATGCAAATGGAGTTCTCATGCCCAAACTAGTTTTTGAATTCACGGATAATGATAAGAAAAACATCTCTATAAAGCCCGTGTTATGAACTTGCTTAATTGTTTTCTAAATTATAGTGAATTTAACCATGTTTGTTCATTTAGCACAGTTAAGAAGATTTGGGACAAATTGAAAATTATATAAGAAGAAACCACCCAAGTGAAGGAGACTAGTGTAAATGTATTCATGCATGACTATGAAAACCTCAAATGGAAATGGAGAATTATTACTCAAATGTACACTCTTTTTGCTAACATCATTAATTCTTTAAAAAATCTTGGTAAGCATTTTAGTAATGAAGACTTAAAGTGGAAGATTATGCGTGCCGTACTTTGTACATATAGCTCCAATATAAATGCCGTCGAAAAGTACCAAGACTTTTCCCACTATGTCATTGAATGAATCGTTGGCAAACTCATAGCCAAGAAGCTTTCATTGAGAAAATCCGAAGAAGCTTTCGTTGAGGAGAACTATACAGCATATAAACTCCTCTTATACCAATAATGATGAAGATGACATTGCTATATTGATTAGGAAATTCAAGAACTACTTGAGAGAAAAAATGGAAAAGCAAGCCAAGAATGAAGGATTCTAAAGATGATGATGATCAAGAGAGGAATTGTTAGCATTACAATAAAGCAGGACATTACAGTCACGAATGTCCTTTATTGGAAAGAACAACGAAGAAAGACAACAATAAGAAGAAGATGGTGGCTGCATTTAGTGATGACTACTCATCTCCCTCGAGCGAATCCGAGGATAAAACTAAAACCATAAACATGTGTTTCATGACAAATGGTGATTTGGACAATGAGGTTAGTGATCCGATTATGAAATTTCACATGTATTTCATGGCAAATGGCTCGATAGAACAAGCTAGTTAATGGACTAAACCAAGACATCTATTTCTGCCAAATTTATTTCTAGATTTCTAGATTTGCCAACCAATAGCAAATGCCTTAAGATGATGCTAGATCAATCAACAATATATTCAGATTATTTGTTTAAAGATTGTATGAAGAGAAAGTTAGGAAATATCTAGCAAATTTACAAAGATGGAAAGTTTTCATCATGAAGACAACTCCTAAGCGATCAAGTTCAAAACCTTATATCTTAGCAATTCATATGAATCTTGTGGTGATCTTTATACGCAAATTGTAGAGGACTTCTGAAGATTATTTTCATAAAAAGATATCATGTTGATTATTAGAAGAAATTTGGCGAAAAATTTGAATGGCATGGCAGTAGAAAAGTTAGGATACATCTTGAGCCGTTTAATGAATTTGCAACCTAAAATTCAGATTTGATTTACTTCAACTTTGAAGACATGTTCATGAGACAGTAAGGAAGTCTTGCACATCAACAAATAAGACATCAAATGGTTCACTTAATCAAGCTTTTACTTTGTTCCCGACAAGGAGAACTTCATCAACCGAGAACCCTTATTAAGTTTTTGTTCTCTTTATTTCATTTATGTGAAATCCCTTATGCTTTCTTGTTTAGTGATTAAACAACATTTGAAGACAGATCACTTGAGTTAAACACCGTGACATACTTGTAACATTATGAGAAAGTTGTAGGAGAACTTGCGAGTTCTTCGTTTGTCTAGCCTGTGTTATGCCTTTACGAAGACATGCACGTTTGTAGCCTAAGGGATTTTGCGAAGTTTAGGAGTTGTGCTGAGTTGTCATTTCGAGGACACTCGGATTGAGTCAAAGATGTTTTGCAAAACATAAAGTCTCGGGTGTTTATACATAGTTTCAACGTTAGTAGATTTCAATACGGTGTTAAACCACATAAAGATTTTAGTGTACTGTTTGGTTTACATCTCTTAGCACTTGTATTTATTTTATTTAATTATTATTATGCCAATAATCTTCAATGCATGTTACTGTGCATGTTCAATTACTCACAGGAACCTCTCAGTTAGATGACTGCTTACTATCAAGTGACTGAGTTTTAAACAGTGAAGCGTTTGGTTCTTTATTTTGTCAAAACTTAATTCGACTCCCCCTTTCCTCCTTTGAGGTGATATTTTGCAGGTTTGCAGTTAATTGGTATTAGAACAAGCCTCTACTTGATAATAACTAACCATCTTAAAGGAAAATATCACTATGATAAGTATGGACATTGTTGCAACCAAAGAAAGATCGTCAAACCGGCACTATTTTGTGATGTTTTGAATTATGGATATTGTAAGACTAAGATGACTATCTTTATCCAAGCGCAATATTTTACCTTGTGGACAGTGATCACAGATAGACTGATTGTGGCAACAAAGATGGATGCATGGAGTTCCCATGGCCATGCTTGTTTCCAAATTTGTAGATGATGACCAATTTGTAGCAATGCCCTTGCAATGAGCTTATTTTAATTTTTAATGAATTTAGCCGTATTTGTTAATGTAGCACAACTAATAAGATTTGAGATAAGTTGGAGGTTACTCACAAATAATGACTTCAATGTAGCAGTCAAGCATGAATCCTATCATGCATACTATCACAGGTCTAAACTTTTACCTTAATTTGTGCGCCACTTAGTTACACTGCTTATGGCTAAGTCAGCCTTTTTCCAACGTAACAAGCAAAGATAGGTAAGGAAACTTGTACTGACTTTAGAGAAAGAAGGGAAATTATAACCACACTTGATAAGAGAGCTTAGAAAGAACTCTTTATTGGCACTTACAAGCTTTATTACTTTTGCTTGTTGGTTGCAAATGAAGGCTTAGCATAGCTATTTATATCCACTCCATCTCATCAATGGGCGATGAAGATTATTTTGATAGAACGGTGATTCCTCTACACACTAAAGAAGGACTTAGTAGGAAGATTTTGAGGAGGACTCAACAGACGATTAGCAATGGATGTAATGGTTGCACGTCCCCTTGATTATTAAACATTATATATGCTGGCCAGGATGTTTGAATTTAAGGTGGCACCTGAATCCAAAAACAGCTGCATATCCCAATAACCAGATGTCTCATAATTCTCCTGCAGGAACAAGAATAACAACTAAATCAACGGGAAATCTTCCAGCAACTGCAATCACTCAGTCAAATCCAAAAGCTAAGGGCTCTGATCTATTTGTAGCCAAAATCAACACTGGCGCACTAAAGTACTACATTTCTGTTGAAAATCCTAAGTATTTTGATGATAACGCATATTTGAAAATCAGTATTAAGCATTGAACATGTCTATATTAGATTTGAACAGAATGCTGAATTTGACTAAATGTTGAGACCTAATTGACATGACAAGTTTACTCGAGCCTATATTTATACTCATAGCACCAAATAGAGATTTTTTAATTGTATCTGAAAGATAACATGACAGAAGTAAAAAGAGACAAAGGGAATGACATTTCATAACGTATCGAAGATAAAAAAATTCAATAAAATTTGCTGATCACACTACTTAACATCACTGTATACCCTAGATAGCACCTCGACATAGTCAACCGTAAAGTCTATATCTCTCAGCTCAGATACTATTTTAGACTTCGGATTTTTCTATGCATGGAAGACATGTAATTCAATGTAGAAACGAATCCTACAAAAATCGGAGAAGATCGATGGTTTGTACATGCCAATTCTGGATGCACCCGAGTGAATCTCTTTTGGACAGCAACGTGCAAATTCGATATCTTTCAGCTCTAGTTACATTTTGGAGATTCGAGTTTTGCTACTAGAATCTGACTCTAGTCCAAAAATGAGGCAGATATATCAACTAACGATGTTTAAAAAAATTAGCAAAGTGGTTGGATAGACTAGGCCAGTTTATGGACTCAACCAAAACTAGAGGTGACAATCTGGGTTGGTGGGTCGATTTCGGATCGACCCACTTAATAACCGGGTCAAAATCTGTTCAATCCTAATCCAACCCATAAATTTATACGGGTCAAAATTGTCAACCCTAACCCAACCTACTAATAACCGGGATCAAATTCGAGTCGACCCATTTAATAATTAAAATTATTAATTATTAATTTTATATTTTTAAATTTCAGTGAAAGTATAAGATCAGTTCGAATGAAAGTGCATAAAATTTTTACTGACAAGATATAATTATGTCCTACAAAATATGCATTTCTTAATGTCTTTCATCGGTCCTTAAAATATCCAAAAAAAATTGTTATTTTTATTTTTTAAAAATATATAATAACAGCTAAAATTTATGATTATAAATAAATATTAAAAATTTTGATAAAAATTTTGATAAACATATCAATCTAACAAAATTTTCATAAAAATCCTTATACGAAATCTAAATTCGTCATTAAAAATACCTATATAGTAATATTTTCGATAATATTATAATTTTTATTTTATATTATTTTACTAAGGTATAAAAATAAAAAATTAATTATAAATACAATATAATGTAATAGTTAGTAAATAACTATTATCGATTAATTTTATTACCAATATTTTATTATACGGTAAGAAAAAATCAAGAATTGTTCTTTCAAAAAATAACATTTCGGGTTGATGGATCAATTTCGGGTTAACTCGGATCAACCCATTTAATAACCGGGTTAAATTCGTTCAAACCTAATCCAACCCATATATTTATACAGGTCAAATTTGTTAACCCTAACCCTGATTAAACAGGTCGGTTTCGGGTTGAATTTTCGGGTCGGGTCATATATTGCTACCCCTAACCAAAACATTCATTGTAACAAACTTATTTTTTGGATTCACAGATGTGCCAACTGGTTTTGCAAATGCCCTCAGAAGATGCAAGCCAATCAAGAAGATTTGAGAATATTTAATTCTAGATTTGACAGAGAGAATATAAGAGAATATCAAGCAAATCTCAAAGATAAAAAGTTTCCAACATAGATAGAATCTAAACCAATCAAATTCAAATACCTATATCTCAATCATCTTTGGGAATTTTGGTATGATCTTTACATACATATTAGAGTGGACATCTTGTAGAGTAACTCTATGGAATGAAATCGTGTTGGTTACTATAAGAAATCTGCCACAATATTCGAATGAGAGAACAATAGAAAGCCTAGGTAGCACTTGAGGTGTGGAATTGTTTTTAAGGATCATATGACGTCTAATTCAATTTAGATTTTGAAGACGTGTTTTTTGAGGCATAGAAGAAGACATCCACCTCAGCAAGCAATACCTAGCCAAGGAAATAAATCGAAGAACAATTCAAAGAGGAAGAAACAACGGATATAACACATCTATTAGCTGTTTTCTTTTGATCTTGGCCATACATTCTTCCTAGCCTTGGTAGGGTCATCCATTGCAGCAAATCTGATCATGTGATTGAGGAGGATTTTCCTATATAGCTGCAGCATTGAGGACAGCAAGAACAATAACACTTATAGAGCAATCAAACGAGCCATTCTACTTATAAGATATAATTGAGATCTGCGAGGAATTGCGAGACCATTGTAACCTCAATGACATCCTTACTTAAGAAGGATTCTTTTCTTTAGACTCCAGAAGCAACACAAGCTTTCAACCTGCTCACGAAGCTAATGACAACAACTCCCGGGTGCGTTTGGCATTGCTTTCCCAGAAAGCAACTTTTTAATTTTTCATTTACGTTTTTCAATATACCTTTTATAAGTATTTAGATAATTTATTAAAAAAATTAGAAAGTATAAAAAAATTCTACGTAGTAAGATTTTTTTATTACTTATTTTTATTATTATTTTTTGAAGTAAAAAAATAGAGTTCGTTTCTTCAAAATGACAAAAATATCTTCCGTTTTAGAAAATCTCCATTCTAAAAACACTCCCAAACACCCTCTTAGCTAACTTTCATAAGGAATTCACAATTGAGACGGATGCATCCAACAGAGGGATTGAGTCAGTATTATCACAAGATGGTAGACCAATCATCAACTTTAGCAAGGCACTATAATCATTGTCATTGCCAAGTCAACCTATGAGAAGGGCTGATGGTTGTAGTCCTTACAGTTTAGAAATAGAGACCCTACTTACTAGGGCAAAGATTCATGATCAAAGTAGACCATCTAAGCTTGAAACACCTCTTTGAGCAATTATACTCCACACCGGACCATGATAAGTGGTTAGTTAAGTTGATTGGTTATGACTACCAAATCCAGTACTAGGCCAGGGTACAGAATGTTGCGACAGACACACTTTTAAGGCAGCCACTAGCTTCACATTAGCCTTTACTGCTTTGCAAGTCTCATTTTGTGACGACCTGCTCCAGGCGTGAAAGATGACCACTCTATGGCTTAGTTGATGCAAGCAGCAAGCACTAAGTTTTCGGCCAAATTTACTAGTATCTAGTGGCCTTTTACTCCATAATGGTCGGCTCTATGTGCCTAATAACACTTCTGTACGTAGCTCTTATATGAAGCTCATAATTTTATCGAAGGGGGATCCGAATGGGGAATTTCAAACTTATAAATGCTGGCCTCTTGCAACAGTTTCCAATTCACTCCAATATATGGAATAATATATTTTTGGACTTTGTTGAGGGGCTGCCTTCGATGGGAGACAAGAATGCGATTCAATTGGTGGTTGATCATCTCTCTAAGTACTCACACTTTATTGCTCTTAGGCACCTGAACACCGCACTCGACGTAGCTCACATATTCACCAAGGAGATAGTCCATCTACACAACTTCGAGTCTACCATAGTTTCAGACCATGTTCCCATATTTGTGAGCCCTTTTTTGAGAGAATTGCATCGCCGATAAGAGACACACTTGCACACGAGTTTGGCCTACCATCCCCAAATTGATGGGTAGTCAGAATTCATTAATAGGGGACTAGAGAAATATCTCAGATGTTTTGTTGGCAATCAACCGCGCAGGTAGATCAACTGGTTGCATTGGGCTGAGTACTGCCATAAGACTAGCACACACTCAACTACTAGGTTTCCTCTTTTGAAGCCATCTACAGCTACCTCCCCCGACACTAGTCTCTTTTCCAATAGGGCCAGATCAGATGGATGAGTTAGGAATGTTGCTTAGAGAGCATGACCAGATTCTTAAGAAGCTCCACTTTCAATTGGTTTAGGCATAGAGTCATATGATATAAAAAGCCGATGCTAATAGGTGGGAAAACAACATACCCTATGTGACTTAGTTTTTCTCAATTTACGACCTCATTGGCAGTCTTCTCTTGCTGAATGGAGAGATCACAAAATTATGTACCGTATTGTGTCCCTTTTCCGATTGTTGAATCATTTGGACCAGCAGCATACATGATAACCCTTCCGGCAACATCCAAAATCCATACTATACTTCATGTTTCACAACTCAAAGTTGCATCTTATGTATCCTTCTTCGTTGTGCGGCAACTACTAACCAATTGATTCCCTATCCAGCTTCGAGGACAAAGTCGAATTTCAAGGAAAGGTATTTGATACAAACAAAGAAAATTCACGTGATGAAGAGGGCAGCTTCGCCGAGGATTGCACTATGACTCAACCTCGTCGGAGCTAGGGAGCAAAGGAAACATGCCAGCACATCCTAGCTGTATGCCTTGACTACGCTAAGGAGAGACATTGCACTCGAGCACTGGGAATGACTACTCTAGGAGTGACCTGAGTGGCCAAATTTTTACGCCAAAATTTACCAAGTCACTAGCCCTTTTCGCATCTAGGTGCAATTGAAATTATAGGAATTAGAATTTGGTTAAATTACGATTTCTTCAAATAAAGAGTCGTAATCTTATTAAACTAAAGTTGACAAATCCGGACCGCACCATCCATGACAGCCCAGGAATCATCCATTAGGAGCACAAATTGGTTCGGGGCTACAAATTTAACCTGGCATTACATCAAACCCGGTTAACCCGATCGGATTCGTAAAAAAATCATTGACCTGCCCAGATGGGTCAATTCTGGTATGAATTGAAAAATATGTTTCTTTCTTTAACTCGAGACTAGATGCCAACATTTTTTTTTCTCAGTTCACAAAGCCAACACTCTTCTTCTACTATGCATCGACGCTGTTAGTTGGAACCTGGAATTCATCTGAGTCGCAACGTCCACTGCGACCATCTCCATGCCGAGAAGTTCAACTCTAAGGCCCACAACCCAACTCCTCTCAAAGTCAACAAGGGATCTCACAAGATCAAAAAACCTCTGGTAGCCCTACAACCTCACGTAACATTGCCACAATAACCAGTAATCATCTAAGTCGTCTCTCCTGAAGCTATTCACACAAACCCATCCGACTTCATGTCTCTAGTTTAATGCCTAACCAGCTGATCACCTCGTGAACCTCCCTCTTTCGTCGCTGCCGTTACAATATAGGCTTTCTTCTCTTCCTCCTGCTAGCTCTTTTTCTTTAGTTGCTAACTCTGTTGCAGTCGAAAGTACGTGAACGGATGTGTTAGAAATTCTAAAATCATAATAACACATATTTAAAAATTATTGCTAAGTTTTAAACATGTCTACATTGAATTTTGGATGGAACATATGGAGCTAGACAGAATATCAGTATAATTTGGCAAACCACCGATCGCATTGGTGGGGCGGTTGCAATGATAGCACTTGCTCTAATTGGGTTGCAAAGCACACTATTTTAAGTGCGACCCTATATTAGTTATTTGTGACATGATTGGACACATGATTGCACGAATCGTATTTGGGTCCAACAGAACAGGTCAAACTTGATCACAATTTAAAATTACTATTTTAAAAATTAAAATAAATTTTTTTACTGGGCTTAAGAATCAGTTCCTTTAATGAGATACCACTATCCTAACTAGTCGGATTAAAATATATTTTTAAAGATTTCACAATGTTTATTATTAATTGAAATTGTGAGACTTTTTGCGAGCTTTTGGGACCCTGTACGAGTATATTTTACTATATTGGAGTTCCGCTTAGTATTTGTATTTATTTATATGTATATAGAGATTCATAATATTTTTCTAAATCAATAATTGTTCAAAATCTTTTACGAATGCACAAAAAAATGCCGTAAGATTAAATAAAAATTAAATTTCAAGTACTAGAGAAGATTTATTTTAGGGCTAAAAAATACTTTGATTTTAAAATTCACAATATGACTAAAACATCATCTTTTAAAAAGGTAATGTAATTTCGCAGATGGTGTGTTCATCAAATCTATAAACTCACTTTTTTCTTTCCAAAAACTCTAATTTTAATTCACTTTTAAAGTAAAGTAAACATAAAAATTTTGTTTTATTTTATTATCAAAACTTCTAGTTTTAAATTTTAAATTTTAAGAAAAAAGTTTATTTTCATACTCACTTTAATATAAAATAAATATAAAAATTAAACTTATTTTTTAATTTTATTTTTATCAAATTTATTGTTTATAAATTACTTTCAGAAATTCATTTTATAAGCTCAATAAATAAACCAGAATAACAAATAGACGTGGCCTACGATCCAAAAAAACCCCTCTTTTCTTTTCCTACAACATTTTTTCTCTTTATTTCACTGCAGCCACTACTCTCCTCTTTCTCCTCTCCCCTCTTGTACGATGCTGGTCTGTCTGTTCTCATCGTTTCCAAAGTTCAGCAGCAGAACGGGTGTCCTGAACGCAAACAATCTTCCCCCTTTCTGTTCCCTTACTCGTACACAACCACCCAAACCTTCTTCTCTTGCTGCTCTTAAGCTCTCTCCCCGCCGCTCCTCCACTTGCTTCATCCTGAGCTGCACCGCTACTGATGACAAGCCCCTTCGTACCTCAGGATCATCATCTGAATGCAATGACCCACAGTTTCCTGGTTGGACTAGTTTGATTTTCGTTTTTCTCGATTTTGTTTATACCGTTTATGAAATTTATTGTTTTTTTCATTTGTTTTTGGTTTTTATTTCTGAATAGATGGAGGAGGAGGAGATGAGGATTTGGGGTGGGGTCCAGCTTTCCCGCATGTTCTTACAGCGTCGATGGCCAATTTCCTCTTTGGCTATCATATTGGGTGAGCTTTTTCTATTATTATTTTTTTAATTACCTTTTCTTTTGTTTTATTTTATGCGAATGTGAATCAGTCATTCCCTGCGATTACATTTAGCAGCATAATTTGGTGCTACTCACATTGGATTCTTAATGGTTAAGAACTATCTAGAAGTGATCTTAAAGATATGATGCTATCGGTGATAGGCGCATCCTCTAATTGCTACAAAGCGTAGTAAGTGTAGCGCTTTAAGATAACATGAGTATGTGCTTGCAGCAACTTTCCTATTTTTCTTAGAGAGTTTTGTTTCTTACGTGCTTGCACACTGGATTCAGCATTATGGTCCGTCAGAGTGGCTGAGGCTGCTCCTTCAAGGCTTTCCTGCCTCACCTGTGTTCAGATCTTCTTCTTGCGTTGTGCACCACCTACCCATATATTGGTCGAACTATTACCTTCATAGGTGAGGGAAGTTGCATTTGTATTTAGGATATCCCGCATTTTCTTTCATTCATATGCTTATGGTTATTTGGATAACAACAACGTCAGGAGGAGTACATGCAAAGGAGGGTAGAGCAATAGAGTGAAGAGGAAGGGAAGGGTAATAATTTACTTTCACCTTATTTGAATAAATTAGTAAGAGTAGGAAAGGGTAAAGAGTAAATCTTATTTGATTAGAAAGGTAAAGTGAGAGGGTAAGTAAGATGAATCTTTTTAGAAGTTCAAAAAAAAAAAAAAAAAAAAAAAAATGTAAAAGGCCCAAAGAAGGTTTTTTTTTCATATTTCTTCTTCAATTTTGTTCCAATATTAATTATATAGCATCGTTAAGTTTCAGCATTCATTGGGTAACACAATCAAGTTCCAAGCATAACTTGCATATAAGTTCAAGCTAAAAGTAAATGTTACAATTAAGTTACATGTTGCAACCTACATCTATGTGATTTGGTAACATCTTGGCAACAATGACATTATTTGGTACATTACAGTTACCAAGGATAAATGTTAATACCTTCTAAACTACCTAATCAACTTCAGTAGTTCAACTTCAACCTGCAATCCTGTTCAACTTCAACTTCAGCCACATCAACTTCATTCTGTTAAATTCCAACTTCAACTCCAATAAAATTCAAAGATTTGTTGCTGTCCAACTAGTTAGAATATTGATATCTCATTTGATGGAATTTATATTAAGATTTTTCTTTATTTTTCTTTGACAGGGTCGCACTGAGTTGCATAGAATCACACAAGTCATGCATTGCGACTTAATCGTTTATTTAATGATTATGCAACAAAACCAAGTAGCGAGAATCAATCTAATCATTGAAACCTACATACTGATGCAACTATAATACTGCCTAAAAACAGAATTCCAATCGACAAATTCTACAAGTAAAAGATAACAACAACAATATCAATAATGAAATAACGACGATAATGAAGAGGAGGAAAAATGGTGTTTGATGGGAGCCAAAGAAGGCAAAATTTTTGATGGATCGAAAAATTTCATGCGTAAGGGAGAGGAGCGACGGCGCGGAGGGGGAGGACCAGGTGCTGTGACAACAACATATAAGAGAAAAATAGAGATTATGAAGAAAAAATGGGATATTGAAAGAAAATTTTGAAATCATAGATTTTTAACAACCGGCCTTTACTCTTCCTCTTTGTTACACTCCACATTGGAGTGTAACGAATTATTCTTTTGTATAAGAGTAATGGAGGGTAAACATCCTCTCATTACTTCTATGAAAATTTTCAAACAGGTGGAACAAAGAGTAATTCATTAGCTTCCCTCCTTTACTCGTCTCTACCCTCAATCCAAACAGACCATCCTTTAGTGAACCTCAAGTGGAATGATTTCCTATTTATTGTACCCACTAAAGAGTTTTGGATAGTTAGATTTATGTAGCTAAAACTTTCCGCCAGAAGTGGTAAATTTGTTGCTATATAAGGTTAGTGTCATTGCAATGGATAAAAATTGATTCACTGACTCATTGGTGGCGCTTGGACATTGCATCTCAAGGAGGATATTGTAATCAATTTATTCCTTAGTAGTGGGAATCCACTTATGAGTTCTCAAACTATGAAACATGTTGCATTTATTGGCAATAGAGAGCTCAAAAGCATTATATATAATTGCTCTTTGATACTTCCTAAATCATGAGAATTGGTGTCATTCTATCTTGTCATGATAGCATGTCTTTATCTTATTGACAAAATGCAAGGCCCTTAGAGATTTATTAGCTAATGAGTACTTATCCAAACAATCTTGTTTCTAATTTTGTTGTAAAGGAAATGAAAACAACATCTAAGGAAGGGATAACTTCGCCACAAATGATGTTTATGTTTCTAAGGTCTCAAACAAAATATGGACTTGATTGAATATATTTTAAAAGTTAGTTAACTTGTGTATTGTAGTAAAAGTTGGAGACCTATAAGAAGAAACACTAAATGTCAGAGACCTTCAGTGAACTTAAGCCTGTAAGAAAGATTCAATTTTGACTGTAAAATTTATTTCTACCTTCTCTCTTTTGTCAACTTTTCGATCAACCTTCGTACTTATTTCATGGATCGTTTCTGATAAAGGATAGTCATATTTCTATTATGTGGTTCATGTATCATTCCTTAGATCATTTTACTTGCATATTGTTGCCTGCTTTTGTTTTCAGTTTCTAGATTATCTTTATTGGAGTTTCATCTTAGAAAGAAAAATGTTTGTCTGCACTGCAGGGTAATGAATGGTCCAATAGAAGCTGTTGCTCAAGAACTTGGTTTCAAGGGGAACGCCTTTCTTGAAGGTCTGGTGGTGAGCATATTTATAGCCGGTGCATTTCTTGGAAGTATAAGCTGTTCACCGCTTATTGATAGATTTGGTTGTCGGCGAACGCTACAAATTGATGCAGCACCATTAATCCTTGGCGCATTTTTAAGGTTGTGTGGTTTCTTTGAAATAATTATACAAGTTGTTAACTTTTTTTGTCATAATATATTTGAATTGGTAGTCGCTCTTGGCAATGGTAATTAGGATCTTGCTTGTACTTTCAATTCTTTCAAACCTTTTTCCTTCTGCCACTTTTTTGATAAGTGCATTTAGATCCAGTTGAGACATGCCACCAGATACTCAATAACCATCAAAACAATGACAGTGCCCAGGCGCATTCCTTGAATGAAGTTCTTTTTGGGAGATTTCTTGTTGGCCTAGGCATTGGTGTGAACACTATCCTTGTACCCATTTATATCTCAGAGGTAAGCATATCTATAAGCGGTAAAGTCAAAATAGAATTTGCAAAAGACTAACGTTTTCAGTTCCTCTCTCTCTCTCTATATATATATAGTGGAGGGATAGAGTCACTCTTTTCTTATAGGCACTTTCGAACACTTCCTCCCTGATTTATGGCAGGGTGATTTTCAAATTCAATCTCTACCGTTGGATATGAATAATATATGAGTTACAACTGTACTCACAAAATTTCAGCTCAATCGGATCACGAATTCACCTCCATCCGATCACTTGATCAAAATTACAGAAAGTAAGAAAACTTAAAAATATATATGTTGTATTATTTTTGTCATCTTGATCAAGTGACCGGATGAAAGTGAATTCGTGGTCCGATTGAGCTGAAATTTTATGGATATGTTTAACTCCTAGTTCGTCATATCTAACGATAGAGATTAGACTTGGAGATTACTTCATTTATAAACCAAAAATAGAGTGCCTATATCCCTCCTTATATATGTCTATATATATATATATGCATATATATATATAGACATATACGTATATACATATATGTATATATGTACGTATAAATATGTATATGTATATATACATATAGATATACATACACGTATACGTATACGTGTGTGTATATATATATATACATGTCATCTTAAAGGCACATGTGTACACATATAGGCCAAAAGTGGCCGGCAAGTTCTCCATATCCAATCTTCACCGTTGGATATGAAGAACTATGAGTTGAGAACATATTGATAAAATTTCAGCTCAATCGGAGTACGAATCGACCTCCATCGGAACTCTTGATCAAAATAACATTAAAAGTTAAATTTGACAAAAGATATATATTTTGTTTTTATGTCACTTTGATCAAGAGTTCCGATGGAGGTCGGTTCGTATTTCGATTGAGCTGAAATTTTATCAACATGTTCCCAACTTATGGTTCTTCATATCCAACGGTGGAGATTGTATTTGGAGAGCTCGCCGGCCACTTTTGGCCGGCATGTGTACACATGTGCCTTTAAAATGGCATGTGCCTATCTCCAATCCATATATATATATATATAGGGAGGGATAAGGACACTCCCTCTCCAGTTTATGGCCAGGGTGATCTCTAAATTCAATCTCCACCGTTGCATGTGAAGAACTATGAGTTAGAAATCTATTCATAAAATTTCAGCTCAATCGAAGCACGAATTCACCTCCTTCCGATCACTTGATCAAGATGATAGAAAATAAGAAAACTAAAATATATATATATTCTATCATTTCTGTCATTTTGATCAAGTGATCGGATAGAGATGAATTCGTGGTCGATTGAGGCGAAATTTTATAAGTATATTTTTAACTCATAATTCTTCATATCCAACGGTGAAGATTGGATTTGGAGGTCACTCCGGCCATAAACCGGAGAGGAAGTGCTCTTAAGGAGGGAGTGCCCCTATCCCTTCCCTATATATATACGCATATATGTCAAAAATTTCCTCCCCATCTGCATATGTCAAAATTTTATACCACTGGAGATTGTCTTTTGAGACTTTTAATTACTACGCCATTCTTTTTAGTATAAAGCCCATCCACAGAAAATATATACCTACCTCAATTACATATTATCAAGTAAAAATTTGACTCTTGTACTTCTGGCAAACAGTGTGTTTGGACAATGGAGAGCATGTAGTTTTCATATGGGCAACAACAAAGACATGCTAGGATCCTCTAAACTACCGCTTAGTCAATGTTTTGTTAGTAGTTATGTTACAGCTACTGTATTTTGTAGAACTCTTTCAGTTATCTTACCATTCACTTGGCCTTTCACAAAAGCAAATGATGCCTATCTAAATGTCATAGATATCTCAGTAGAAATAGCTCCATCCCATGCAAGAATTGTGACCCAGTTCTGAAAATGGTGAACAGTATTCCAAACATAATAGTCATTGGGGGAAGCTTAGTCAACTATAAATATGACTTCAATTACTATGACAGATATTTCATTGTTGTATGTCAACAGTTGTATTTTGATGAAACTGAAAAGGCTCAAGGTTGACAAAGAATATGTCATCTAGCCATTTTGTGAGTTTATTTAGTCAATTGTACTCCTTTAAACTTATGATGAATTGTTTGATGTCCCAAAGTTATCTTATTTTTTTCAAAACATTAAAGTTGTACTGCTTTAAGAATGGTACTTAAATGGCTTATATTTTTATTTTTAATTTTATTTTTTTTATATGTTTCGGAGTAGGTTGCTCCAACAAAGTATAGGGGTTCATTAGGAACCCTTTGCCAGATCGGAACATGCTTAGGGATCATAGCATCTCTTGCTTTAGGAGTTCCCTCGGAAACTGATCCGCATTGGTGAGCCATTTTATATACTTTTTATAATTTCTATCAACTATTGTTGAATATTTATCTTCCTTATTTATATTAGTTGAATTAAGAATTTAAGATTTCAGTACTTGAAGTTGAAATAGACATTTTTCTTTTATGGGTGTTATGTATGTGTGTGTGTAAGGTAAACCGGCATTGCTAGTATTTGAATCCTTGACCCCTTCCTTGGAGAGAGGATGCTGTAGTCATGAACATGAGCTAATACTTCTTGCTATTTGATTTCCTCATTCCAATTCTTGATGAAAGTCGAGATATTTTGAAATGATGATTTAGTTGGTGAAAGGAAAGCTAATCAGGCGCTTATGCATTTGAAGTCTTGTTAATCTTTCTCTGATGTGATTTAAGATAGCATTGTGGCTAATAATCTATAGAGAGGTGTCCGTGTGCTAGGTGATTTTTAAGTACATTCTCTAGGATCACAGGTGGGATTTACAAATTAGATATTTCATATAGAAGATTAAAGATATTTACATATGCAATTTAAATATCTTTCAATACTTTGAGTATTCTTAGAGTATATATTTGGTCAGTTTAGAACTGAATGCTTCTGAAAATACATGGTTTTTCAAGAGGTCAACATGAAATGGCGCTTTATCCATATACAAAATTTATGCTTGTATCAACACCAACAGTTTGGATTTTGAGTTCTTTGTTATCTCATCTAACATTTAGCATTGGTGCTTTCTACTCCATCTGCTCACCTATTTTCTGATGGTCTGTAGATCCTTGTGGATTCTTGATTATTCAAGTATTTTGGGTAATTTTATTGTTTTTTTGGATCTTTGTTTTGGTGACCCACTTTAAGGTCAAATTTATTAGGACTAGTCAAATTTGCCTCTGATTGTCTGGAAATTAAGATATGGACTATACTAGCTTGTGGCTACTAGCTTTTTACTGGATACCATCACCCCAAAGTGGTGCCACAGTTTTTGGGTAATGTTCTATAACTGGTTTACGACTTATATATAAGGTGCTGAAAGTAATTGAGTATCACATGTACATACAATCTATACATATATATATATATAAAAGAGAGAGAGAGAGAGAGAGAGAGAGAGAGCCATTTTCCTTTGATGAAGATTTGATATTTGATGCATTTTTTGAGGTACATGACTGCATGAAGGTTTTGACTCGAGCTTAACATTCAAAATAGCATACGCAATTTAAAAATGTATTGAACGTAGCTAAATAAGAGGACAACGAATTTTGAGAATCATGGGGATAAGGATGGGAAATGAATATGGTCCCCCTGATTTTGCTGAAGCTCTATCTTTGATAGGGCTATAGAAAATGATAGGATAAGCATGCATACTGTGATTTTGGATTAGTGTGATTGAATTTCCTATCCTTTGGGTATAGTGGGAATAATCTGAGTAGGTTAGAAAGGACTGCACAACTCCTGCGGATGGACATCTCTCATATGGGGCTGGTCTTGAAGGGATTGCAACTTGCAAGAGGCTTGGTTTTAATTGATTTTGTTAGTTGTATAATCTATTTAAGGATTGCAACTTGCAGGACTTCTAGCCATGTTTTCACAGCTTTCTTTTGGCTTCACAAGAGTTGTGGTTCATGCATAGACGGGTTAAGGTAGGGTAAGATCATAATTTCTTTAGGCCCCACTTCAAAGGGAGGCTAAAAGTAATGCCATGTTTAGCTCTTCTGGAGATACGGTAACTTGTTCGTGGACATCTGGTAAGATGATTGTGTCCACCATGTAAAAACCGTGCTGTATAACAACAATGCATAAATTTTGCAGGTAACTACAGGTTATTGAGAAATTGTAGTGACATTTGGACTTATTGGAGGTTCACTCTACCGATTAAATGTTAAGTAGCTCTAGTGAGACTCCATTTTTGCTAACTACATCTAATCAAGGAAGGTTATAGTCAGAAAGCTGTGAGAGTATGTGTGTGTGAGAGAGATTTCTTCTTTGAATCTGGACTGGCAGATTTTAAATGGGACGGTAACACTATTCCTGCTAGATGGAGTTACTAGAGAATAGATGAAGCTAGAGTATTCCTATTATCTCATGGTTGGGTAAAGTTGAGATATGGGAATAGACATATACAATCCCTCCAGATTCTTGTTTAGTCTTGCTTGTTTTCAAACTATTAAAACTTTTCTTATTAGTAGCTAAATCGAATCCCTTCAAACTCCTCAGTTTGCAACATTTTTTAGTGTGTTTACCCTCTGAGAATAGTTCATTTCTTGCTAATTTGTATGGGGTTAACAGCTAAAAATGTTTGACCACAAAACAAACCCCTAAGCCTATTCTTCTAAAGGTTGGAAGAGGAGTAAACAACCTTAACATAGGCTTACTCTTGAAATGATTATCTTTGGACGAGTATTTATCCTTCTGCTCTGCATAGCTTTTGAAAGAGCAACTGTTAAGGTCCTCAAGTAAGTCAACACAGACTTAGCAATGCACTCCTAGTACATGTGCTGCAGTTTGTGAGTCTCCGTGTTATGATGGAATTCTTTGATTCTTTGAGTCTCCAATGTAGTTCATTGTTTTGTAAATTAGTTGTCTTCCCTGTTGTATAGGTGGAGAACAATGCTCTACATTGCTGGTGTTCCTGGGGTTTTTCTTGCATTGGGCATGCAGCTTGCCGTTGATAGTCCTCGATGGCTTTATAAGGTAGTAATTAAGCTTATAATCATCTATGAATTTTGCCCGTTGACTTGCTTCCAAGTAAGACAGTGGTTTACCTTTTGTAGGTAGGAAGAGTTTCTGAGGCAAAAAGTGTTATCGGTAGTATTTGGGGTAAGCCAAATCTTGATAACTTCATTGAGGAAATTCAAAATGTAGTCAAGAATGACAATAGCGAGTCAAATGTCAGCTGGTTGGAACTCCTTGTGGAGCCTCACAGAAGAGGTTGTTTGACATCATTGCCTTCTGAATAATTTTATAGTTAAGTACTGCTTATTAAGTAAGTAAAGTTGAGAAATATACTGCCACATAATATTTCGGAACTTCCACCTAAGTTAAGTTTTCTTTTTCTTAGCATCCTATATACCGTCAGTTTCTTCTGTGTGCCAAAACAGAAGGTTGCAGACTTTAGCATTTTATCTTGTTGATTAATGGAATGTCCTTGCAAGTTCTTAGCGATTCAGCACAGGTCCATCACCAAGTCTGTGCATAATATTTTGTCCATACGTATTTGTATGTTTCCGTATTTTATTAAAGCTACAGAAACTTATGGTGGTTATTTTATGCAGTTGCTCTTATCGGAGGATCTCTATTTCTTCTTCAACAGTTTTCAGGAATAAATGGTGTTCTATACTATTCCTCTCTGACATTTCAAGATGTTGGCATCATGAACAGTACTTTGGCAAGCTTATTTGTTGGAATTACAAATCTTGCTGGTAAAATATGGAAGTCTTTAGTTATCAGATTATGCCAGTAGGACTAAAAAAGGTCAATTCCTCATTAATGATTGGCAGGAGCATTAACAGCCTTATATTTAATGGATAATCAAGGAAGACGGAGGCTACTCATTGGTAGCTACTTAGGAATGGTAATTACAGATTAAAGTTTGCTTTTGCCTTTCTGTTGCTAATGGTTGTCTTTGACTATCTTATGGTAGCTTATTGTTAAATTTCAATGCATTGACTTAATTCTACATGTTATTGATTTCAATAGATTAGCTTAAGTTGGATTATATGCAAGTCACCTCACAACCCAGACATAAAGATCAAGAAGTAATTATGTTCAACTTCATTTATTAGCTTTAGAAAGTAATATTTTCTAATGAATGTGATTAATGTTTCACTTTATTGTAGTAATATTCTGTGTGTAATTCAAGAATCTAAACTAGTTTAAAGTGTGGTTTGAAAATTTAGAATTGTCGGTTCTACCATCACTTAGTTGGAAATTTTAACATATGACTTTTGATAAATCTGGTTTTTGTGTTAAAATGAACAAAATTCCTGTGATGGGATTTATCGATGGGAAAACTCGTTGATTTTCAAATCACAACATTTATGATGCCTATCTTGGAAAGGAACATCTAAACAAGAATTTATTTAGAAGTGGTTGACAATTGGTATATTCCAGTTTATGAATATCCATTTTACAAAGAGGTATAAATTTTAATTTCTCAAAACAAAAGAAGCAAAAGATTAGGATACAATTACCATAAACTTTAGGCGACATAGAACCACAAAATATCTATGATTAATTCATTTGTGCATGTGCATGTGCAGAAGAATGGTATGAATAAATTTGGGAGTCTAGACTGGTAATGATTCAGGGGAGTCTGAAGAGGGGTTTTGATTCATCTACTATCATTGGCAATTCTTAACCTGTAATTAATTAGGGAAAATTCTTTTTATAGGAGTTTTAGTTGCTCTAGAATATATCTTTGACTTTGAAGTGTTTGAGTAGTGGAACATTTGATTTATGGGACAAAAGTTGTTTACTTAAAGATGAGACATTTTCAGAGATTCATTGTAATTGAATTTCTAAGATTAAATTTGTTCCCACTTTACTCCTTTCTGTTTTCCTTGGTCAATCTTCTAGTTCAACATCAGGTACACTTTGATCTTTCTAGAACTTAAAACAATGGATCCACACTATTGCGCTTGTGAGTAGTTTTATTTTTGTCTGGTCACATGGACACTGTACTCTATAGATTTAACGAATAAGAAAAATCACGTGTGTTAGTGTAAGCAAATTAATAGAAAATGAAGTTAAGATAAATGGTAACATCATTCATCACTTTCAGTCTTTTGTAACAGAATGTATTCTAAAAGATAATTAGGTGGATCTAGATCAACTTTTTGTTATGTGTACTGGTGCAAATTAATGTGATTTAGCAAATTGATTTCATTATCTAATCAGGTAGAAAAGTAAAAGCATGGCAAGAAATCTGCTAAGGTGGTAGACAAACTTCAACACTGCCACTGGCTGAGATTGTTAGTATAAAATGATCTTTTTTTTTTATGATCAAACATTTAACATAACCCGCTGGATCACCTATAGCATCATTTATTGACATTCATCTTGTATACAAATCTCGATATAATATAGATTTTTTATCCTTTGAATCATTTATTGGCATTCATCTTGTATACAAATCACCTATAGCTTCATTTATTGTCATTCATCTTGTATGATTTTAATACCTTTTGCAACATTTCCAGAATTGCTTTTAAGCTTCTGCAATGAAAGCTCAATTTATGCTTTTTCCTTTGAATCTCAAATCATTATGATTTTCCTTTTTCTAAATAGTAAACTTCTGTTAGTGTCATGATCTTACTTAAACCAAGAAAACTTGTCCTTTAGTTGACATATTATCTTCTTGCAGTGTCCATATACTAAGTAAACTAATCCTATATTCTTGACAGTTTCCAGTCATCATAATTTCAGAATGCCTACAAAGACATATGAATGATTTGTTCAATTTTTATGCAGGCATTCTCAATGTTCCTGATAGCTTACTCAATCAGCTTCCCGCTGGAAGAAGGATTTAGTCACAACCTGTCGATACTTGGAACTCTCATGTATGAACTCCTCACTAGGACATATTTAAGCTTGCAAAGTTTTAAGACATATCATAATATTACTATTTCTCTCTAGTGCAATGCTCTTTTAATCAGCTGGTCAAGCTGATCAAACACTCGGACCTACATGGCCACTCAAAACTAACTCTCTCTCTCTCTCCATCTTCTGCCCCTTTATCCCAAACTTCTTCCTTCTCATGCTCCTCTTCCACTCTCTTCCATTTCTAACTGGATCTAAATAAACTCAGCTTTTCTTCATTTTATCCTTTATATATGAAACGTTAAAAATTAAAAAAACAATTGAAAAGTGGGCTAGTTTGGAAACATCAAACGCAAAAGTAGTCTTTAAGATCTAAAATTCATGAGTTTTTAGTTCATTGCCCCAAATATTTATAAATCTACCTTTCATTCAAGTAGCTAAATTTGGATTTAATTTTCTATTTGTTACTTTGTTTTGTTTCCCATTTCCTTAGAAAATTGTTTTTCAATATTTTATTCTTTTTTCCTGCTTTAAATTTTCTCCATTTTTTTCTGCATTTTTTTCCCTTACAATTTCACCTTCATGTTTGAGCTATCAAACATGGTTGAGGTTTATTAAGGGAATTTCTGGAGATAGGCCTCTTTTCTCTTGTCTCCCATCAGTATGTTAAATTTAGCATAGAATTTGAAGTAAACAGACAATTTTGTACTGATTCAAAATATGTAAAAAGAAATCACTAGGAAAGAATGAAGAAGATGTGGATGCATGAAAGATAGACAACAAATTAGAAGAGAGAAATTATCTAAACAATTGAAGGAAAATGAAAAGAGGAAGAAGAACAAAGGGAAATGATTTGATTTGCTAGGAGTGGGAGCCATTAGATCATGAACCTTAGATGCTATAAGGGCTATTATATTTAAGCAGTCCTATTACTCAGTTTGATTGACTGAGCTAAATAGTGTGGTCCTTTAGTCTGAGTGAAATAATGTGATTAGTTTTTAACTTTTGTGATTGTTCTTCTATCTCGAAGAAGTGACGATTTTGTTTTAGTCTCTCTTTCTAATTAAGTAATCATAGTTGCCCTATTAGCTTCATCATTTTGTTTTTGTAAATAATAAATTAAGTGTCTATCAATCTAAATTTCTTTTTAATATATATAAATGGATAGGAGCACATCATTTCTTATGGGCACACCGGCACACATCAGTCTGATTCTATCGGTACAAAGCTTCAAGAGTGATCTCTACCGTTGGATCTGAACAACTATGAGTTGAAAATATGTTAACAAAATTTCAGCTCAATCGGATCGCAAATCAACCTTAATTCGATTTTTTGATTATGATGACACAAATAAAAAAAATTCAAAACAAGTCGGATGACAGTTGATTTGCGATCCGATTGAATTGAATGTTGTTAATATATTTTCCACTCATAGTTGTTCGCTGGCTGGGAAGATCTACTTCTCTTTCCTGTTAAATGTCTGCCTATATCCAACGGTTGAGATTATTTTTGAAGCTTTGTACTGATAAGATATAGGTACTCACACCACTATAGGCACTCACAGACATTTGCCGACCGGCGAGACCATTAAATTTGGTTTTTACTATTGGATATGAAGAATTATAAGTTGAATACTTACTGACAAAATTTCAACTCAATCGATCACGAATCGATTTTTATCCTACCACTTGATGAAAATGACATAAACAGCCAAAATTGACAAAATATATGTTTTTTTTTTTTTGAGTTATCTTGATCAAGTGGCTAGATGAAAGTCGATGATAGTCTAATTGAGCTGAAATTTTATCAGTATATTTTTTACTCATCTTTCTTCATATCTAATAGTAAAGATCGGATTTGGAGGTCTCGCCAGCCAAAATACCAGCAAGTGTCTGTGACTGCATATATATATATTACGTTTTAGGATTACATCTACAAATGTATTTGAACTTGGTACATTATTGTAGACATGTACCTTGTCTTAAAGTTGTGTCCATCTTCTATGTATCTCAACTTCATTAGATTTTAAGTGGTTTGGGGTCTTGAAGTGAGTGGGTTTAAACATTTATTGTGATGAGTTGTTAGTGAGAACTTTTGTTTTTTTTTTAAATTTTAAATTTATTATTTTTTAATTTGTTGTTTTAGACTTTTATTGTAATACATATAAGTCTAGTTTGACGTTATATTTTTCAACTGCTCTAGGGTTTAATAAGTCTTCATTACTTATGAATGTTTTGGGCATCTTTTGGAACATTGAAAAACAGAGCTTTTCTATGAGGAACTTCTTCAATCATAACTTTTTTGAAATATGGATGGTTACAAAAGTTCTTTTAAAATTTACAAGTTCTTTGCACGTACACGTATAAATATGGTAGTATATGCAACATATAATTGCAAAAACATTAAAACTTTAACATCGATCACATATATTACAAGTAAATGTGTAAAAAGTTCTACAAAATCTTTTATTTTTTTTGTTGTTCATAAAACATCAAATAGCATAATGAAAAATATAACTGCTATGTAAATAATAAAATATTATAGATTGAAATGTTCAAAACATTAAAAATCTATTAACAAAAAGGATATTAGATTATAACTAAACTAACTTACGATTAGTGCATTCTCAAAATCTTATACTTTCAAAACTATTGTCAGTAAGAGATAAATATCTCTCAAGTTGTAGACTATCTTAAAAAAAATACATATCTATAGTTCTAATTTTATCTTCTTTTAGTTGACTCTTCATTTATTTGTAGGCTTTACTTTCTCGTATTTTTCATTATATACGAGTAAACTGTTTATATCCGGTCACTTATGATTTGAAGAGGAAGATATATTCTTGACCAATAGGTCTTCGTATGCATTGTAGAAACTCTCATAATATCCTAATACAATCGATAAATGAGTTTTTTATTAAAACAATTTACATAACAAAAATTATTACATGATACGTGCTCTTATATCCTTTGGAGCTTTCCAATCAAAAGACCTAAAGAGAATTTAGATTCTCCATCCAACAAAGTGATGCCAGCTTCAGCATTGCCATCCTTTGCCCTTATATGCATCTTGTATCTAATTTAATAATATTGATTACTTTACATATAAAAACACGTAAATCTATTAAGGTCAATGAAATTTACATGTTGCATGCCATGGCTTTCCTATCTTAGACTAGCTTTGGAATCAGTGCTACACACAGAGTTTTGTACAAACGTTTGGCATAATATAGTCATGGCATTCGGAATCTATATAGACACATCTACTTTTGTTAATGATGTGCTACCAATCATTTATCTAAAATTTAAATATAATCACGTGGAATTCATGAAAGTTAGAAGTCATCGCATATGCATATGTTATTTGCAGTCTGAAGCAATGTATTCAACAAAAGAAGACTATCATGTAGGGGACAATTGAGTTAATAGGTATTAGATTCTGCCCTTTTGACGAAGGGGTGGGTAATTTTTGCTCCAACACTATTTCATAATTTAGGGTTTACCACTTTGAATTGCACTTGCATAAGTATTTAACCCTCCATGTAGGAGAAAAGTCCGGTATACTCTTATATACTATGTGAACCCTTGTAGGGCAAGTTTGGTTACTTGATTATATATTGCAATAGTATTAAAATATTATAGTACCAAAAAATACCATGGAAAGTAAACTACCATACCATATCTATGATTCTCAAATGCATTCGTGTGATTGGTTGAGCTAAACATACTATTGTTTTGTAATATAAATTAAAATTTTGTTTCAACAATTCAAAAAACATAAAAGAAAGAAAGAAAAAAGGATATTGCTTTGGAGATTGTGCTACAACGATGGGGTTGCTTGGTGGAAGAAGTTAGGAAGAGCAACAGGTTCAGGCTACCATATCGAAGCGACGACGTTAAAGTTAATTTGCTCAAATAAGAGGAAAGTGGAGGTGGTTTCCGCTATAGTCATATTTGAGTGACAAATGGATTAAATGGTGCTCATAAGAGATTATCAATCACATCATTTGTCGTAGGAGAAAATGGTCGAGGCATACGGTGGCTGTGAAGTTGTAGATGTGATAGGTGACCATGATTAGTAGGGAGGAAAGAAAAAGTTAATTAGAGAAAGAAAAAATTAGATATAGGAAGCCAAAATATTAAATAGCAAGTCTTGGTGTATTTAAGTTATCGATCCTTATAGTATTTGGATGTGGCTTTTTAAAACAGGTCTTCCATCATTGATATCTAAAATCATGGTATTGAGCCAATAGCATGGTATAGTTTTACTACATTTATCATCACCAAACAATAGTAGTATAGTTTTACTATAATTTCAAATACCATGGTATTTCGATGAATATTATAGTATTCAATGACATACCATACCTTGTCAAAAACAAGCCCTTAGTAGTTAGTGCATTTATTATCATAAATTTGTATTTACTCGATTGGTGTGTGAGCTCATAGTCTATAACTTTGTAATACATGAAATACTAAATGGGTTTGGGAACACTTTTAATAATTTGAAAACATGCTTCTGTAGGGTCATTCAAAGGGTAAACTCTAAGAGGTTGACTGGTCGACTCTAGACAGGGAAGGATCGATAAGCACAATTTTGAGTTAGACCTTATTGACTGAAGAGTAAGGGTCATCCTCTCTCGTATATAGTGAGGCTTGATATGAAGAAGAGTTTGGGTCTTGTAAAATTGAATTTGATTACAGAAATTGACAATTGGGGTTTAGATGCACATAACTACTTGGCCTTAAAAGTAACTTAATGAAACATCTAAAATAACTGTAAAGATAAAATCTTAAAATTCAAACCTTAGTGTTATGTACTTTTAGCATCATTCCCTTAAAATTAAATGAAACATCCTCTCTCTTATTAAAAATGACTATGCCTTAAAAAAATGCAAAACTCGTTATTAATCACTTAATTCATAGAAACAAGTTTAGTATATAATTTAAGATATGACCTATATAAATTATTAATAAGCAAATTGAAAGGAAAGAGGAGAGAACTAAATGGTCAAAAAGCTATCACCCTATATCAAGCGGCAACTTTAAGAATATCTCTTTGCAATCAAATACTCAACATGATTAATTAACAATCATATAATTCTAAAAAGAACAAAAAAAAACTTTTACTTATGCCTTGTAATGCACTTATAGCCTTCTAAGCTCCCTTTTGACCTCATTTGGGGACAAGGTGTTTATCTTAGTGGTAATGCTGGTTTCCAAAGAAAAAAGGAGAGAGAGAAATAGGAGCAAAAGACTAATTTAACAAATCATAACTCAAGACAAGAAATGATAGCAAGCTCCAGTAGTCAAATTAATGATAGATACAACTTCATAAGAACTTCAAAGATGTCACAAGACTATAAATATATACCTAATATAAACTAACAGCAAAGTAAAACATCCTTGAGGACTACAGAACCAACTCTTATGTATTGAAAACAAGGTCTTCAAGTTATATCATCGATGTGCATAGTCATGTTTCGCTAGCGTCCACTAACACAAAAACCTAAAATAATTAGGAGTGGCCAAAATAAAGAGAAAAGGGAGAGCCAAATCTTAGTATGGTGAAATAGCATAACACTATTAGGTTCTGTAATGAATTACTTAGAGTTATTTCTTCACTATCCTTTAGATGCAGCAGATGCAACAATATAGAGCGGAGTAAAATTACTATGACCTTAGTTGTCTCATACTCATCCAGACCTTAGAACTGTGACGAACTTGGGATTTATAAAACCAATTAGTTCATAAGAGTAGTGAGCTCAACTTTTATAAATGTTATTTCAAAATTATTGATAAGCGATGTAGAGCTAACTTTATTGATACTTGCCTTAAAGTAAAGTAGGCCGCGAAGGTGGCTTAAACTAATTAATGCATGTTCGGAAGTGAAATGGGCCATGAAGATGAGTTTAAACATCTTAGCACCTGAACGGAAGTGAAGGCCACGAATGTGAGTTTAAGCCTCTTAACACCTGCCGTAAAGTGAAGTGGGCCACGAAGGTGGGATGTAGTCTCTTAACACTTGTCCGAAATTGAATTAGGCCATGAAGATTAGTTTAACCCACACCTAAGCCGATTTAGTCTAACTTGATCTGATATCACATGACAAAATTTTGGTCCATCTCAAATCAATTGGTTATGATAGGAGTAAACTCAAGTTTTATGAATGCAATCTCAGAACAATTGATAAGTTATGTAAGACTAAACATTTTAACAGCAATAATAAGTATGATAATAATGAGATACAACTCCAAACACTCTATTCTATAGTAAGAGGTAATACTCTAAATTGCAGATTACTTTAGAGTTCATCTTCAAATGGTACTGTGGTATGAGTAAGACGGAAAGAAGTAGATTGGGGTTGTCAAGAAACGCTTACCTACTTTGAGAAAGTAATACAATTATGTAATGATTTGACGGTATCTCGTTTTTACATAATTCCCACTATATAGTTTCCTTCCCTTGAAATTATGGGTAGAAACTTCCTTTAAAAGTTCTAATTTATTACAAAAGACACCATTTTTCTTTGTTATAATTCTTGGTAACAAGAACTTATAAGATAAGAAACAAATCATGAAAGAGAAATTTTAAAAAAAAAACATTGACTTAGGAGCTGAAGATTAGTTTTCTATAGAAAATTTTGAGAATTTGCTTTTTTTTTTTACAGTATGATGACAAGAAAAGTTTCTCCTTCTCTGCAGGTATATCTTCACATTTGCTCTAGGAGCGGGTCCAGTTACCGGTATTATCATACCTGAGCTCAGCAGCAACCAAACACGTGCCAAAATCATGAGCTTCAGCTTTTCGGTACACTGGGTATGCTTAGACCTCTTTAAAAAGAATGTTGTCATAGGTAGCATATAGAAACTATTGATGCAGAGGCAAGGTTCCCAATCCCAGGTCTTCCACCTTGGTTTAAATATTTCTTTGTTTGACATGTGCTGGCAACTAGGTGACCAGTATGGTATGGGGAGTACATATATCCTTTTGATTTGGAGTGAAATGAGAGTTAGAACTTAAAAGGAGGAAGATGTCTGGTTTAACCAAAGTATGTATCTGTAATCACCTGTTGCTTGGCTCAAATTTTAATAGAACCTCCATATCACGGTTGATTGACACTAAATTGGGGCAAGAAAGGTGTGGTTTGATGAGGTCACACATTGCCAGTCTAGGGTTATCAATCTGGAAATCGGTGGAATCACAATCTGACTGGTTTCCAGGTTAACAACCTTCAGTAAACACTGAAAATGTTCAATAACATTTTTATAATTAGGTACTTGCCTTCTTAATTTGCTGTTCTTTTCTACTGCCTATCATGTCAATTAAGGCTGAGCTGCAAGTAGATGCCTTTCTTTTCTAACATTTCTGGGAACCTGATAGTTTAGGAAACTTGCTTTTCTGTAGTTACGCAAGTGTGAATTAGTATTTGATTGGTTCTCTGTCAAAAAGTAATTTTTTGGAATTGGCATGCTTTGCTTTATCTTAAAATCTATTGGTGGTTCGCAAAGCTAGTATTTCATCAGATATGGTGCTTTCTACTTTGATGATTACGCATGCGTTGCTCTCTCTCTCTCTCTCTCTCTCTCTTTCTTTTGGGTTTTTTAGAAAAAGGTGAATATCCACCTGTAAAGTTGACACAAAAGATCTACTTAAAGTCCTTCATGTTACTCATTTTTCAGGTATCAAACTTTCTAGTGGGTTTGTTTTTCCTAGAGTTGGTGGAGAAATTTGGAGTTGCACCTGTTTATGCAACTTTTGGAGCTGTTTCTGTTCTATCAGCAATATTTGCGGCGCTCTTCATTGTTGAAACAAAAGGCCGCTCTCTGGAGGAAATTGAAATGTCACTAGGTTCCAGTTCTACGAAGCAAAGGTGATAGCAGATTTCTTTTACCTGCCTGGCTCCTTTGCGGAATTGCATTATACTGAAACAGGAAGATTGCAAACACTTCTGCATTTTTTCTCTTTCGAAAAGTAGCAGGAAATGTTCATTGTATAATAGTCATGTATGTATGTCACGGGCAGAAAACATTGTTTGTCCTTGATGCTTATTGTAATTCTTGTCTTGTACTAAGCTAAGGTGTGTGACATTCATGACTTTTGGAGCTAATTCAGGGTTTGATATAGGGCGTGTGGTTACTTTATCCGTAACTCAATTTGTGAAAATAAACAAATTATCTGAATCTCACCTTTTGGTAGGAAAAAAATTACTTTGACAGTTTGTTATAATTCATTTTTTAGAAACTGTTTCATAAACTTATTTCTGAGTCACTTTCTCACAAGTAAGCAAGCCATAATTAAAGCTAGCTTTCTAGTTTGCAAGGTTTTATGTTTATTTGGTTTGTTGTAGACAACAAATTGATTGCAATTTGTTCATAAAGTTTTGCATTAATCAGCCAAATATTAAACAACATGGGCAGCCACAGGCAGGCATAGCCTGATACAAAAGAAAATAAAATTCAAACAAATAAATTCATCAATTATAGAAATCATCGCGACCTTCTTCAGCAAAGGCAGGTTAAGCAAAGGGTCATCCTAGTTGTTCCCCTTGTAGCTGCAAAGGGTTCGGGTGATTGTTGAGCAAAACAGAACTGTGCCAGCAACCCCTTGAGTATGAGCAAAAGAAAACCTTGGTACTTGTGGGTAACTGCATCACTAACCCCCTCCGAGTAAATCTCGTCGTCTGTTCAAAGTGCACCTTTTGTTCTCTACAGCTTCATCAACCTCTTACAGTACTTCCTAGACGTCTTTCTCTCCCTTTCCGTATCCTTGTGGATGTTTTCTCTTATTGCGGCACGCTAGCTCGTAGATTTTATCTACCCCTTTACCGAGCGTTAGCTTCAATTTGCCAGAGCCTTTAGATCGACGTCCTTGGAAACATGAGACTTACTAAAATAGGTCTTCAATATCTGGTAACATGAGGCTTTGTCTGACAAAGGGATGTGTTGGGTTTTTCTTTTTTTATGAAGGTGGCCCAAAATTCATGTAGTTAAAACCTATATGAAGAGGTATATGGTATTTTTGTCTTTTCCTTTTTAAATGAATGTTTAGGATTTCTTGTAACCCTATGTGCAGCCACCACCAAAAACAAAAAGAAAAAAAGAAAATAGGAGAAGTTGTTGTCTTGCTGTCAAGTTTGATCAAACAAAGGATGAACATCGATTTGATGTCCGCTTGAGCTAAAATTTAGTCAGCATGTTCCCGGTGGATAGTTCTTCAATCTAAACGATGGAGACCGTATTCGGAGTTCTCTACGTTCAGATTCGTACGTGTTTGTAAAAGCCACTGATTTTGGTGAGATCTCTTCATTCACTTTTACAACTTGACAAGATTGTTGAATCTTGAGATATATGGTTGTACGCCTCTAGTCTTAACTAGAGAGAACTTGTGTATTTCCATTATTATGATAGTGAAGATTTATTGGTTGCTGTGGTTTTTACTACTCGTGTTGAGAAAGTTTTTCACGTAAATTGTTTGTGTTAATGTGCTTGCCATTGTGGTGATTTTCGTGTGTTGAGTATTTGCCGAAAATATTGCTCTATTTAATGATTTCCTATTAGGTTCACACAAGAGAGAGATAAGTTTTATTTCCGCTGCATGCTCTACATATTGTGATGAATATTGTTAGAGACGGTGTTATCTCATCAAAGTGGTACCAGAGACTTGGTTTTAGTTGATTTGTGCCTTATAGTGAATATGGAAGCTAATACAAGTAGAATAATTAATTTGAATGGTTCAAATTACCATCTGTGGAAAGAAAAGATGGAAAAATTTGTTATATGTGAAAGATTTTATCTACCAGTATTTAGTGAAGAAAAGTCTGCAAATAGAACTGATATTGAATAGAACTTAGCTCATCCACAAGTGTGTGATTTTATTAAACAGTGGGTAGATGATAATGTTTTGAACAATGTTAGCGATAAAAAAAATGCAAGCATTTTATGGAACAAGTTTGAGTAATAGAAAAATTTGAAATAATAAACTATTCTTGATTAAGCAGATGATGAATCTAAAATATCAAAATGTAACTCCTATGACGGATCCTTTGAATGCATTTCAAGGTATTATTAATCAATTGGCTAGTATGAATATTAAGTTTGATGATGACGTGCAGGGTTTATGACTTTTTGGTACATTACTGGACTCGTATGAGACGTTTAGGACGTCTTTGTCTAATTTAGCCTAAAATTGTGTCATCACTATGGACTTGGCCAAGAGCAGTGTTCTAAATAAGAAGATGAGAAGAAAGTAACAGAGTTTCTTTTCACAATCAGAGGTATTGGTTATAGAAAGAAAGGGGAGGAGTAACAGCAGAGGACCAAAGAATAGAGACAAAAGTAAAAACAAGTCTAACAAATTTGCTAATATTGAGTGTTAGTGCTATGGTCTAAAGGGGCACATAAAAAAATACTGTCGTAAGTTGAAAAGGGACAACAAAAATGATAAAAGTAAGAAAACGAAAAATGATGATGGTAATGAGGTTGATAAAATTGCTAATGTCACGGATGACTTTTTCATTTTGCATGATGATGATGTTGTCAATTTTGCTTTTCATGAGACCAGTTGGGTGATTGACAATGGTGACTCTATTCATGCTACATTTCGGAATGATTACTTTACATCTTGCACATCTAGTGATTTAGAAAGTTTAGGATAGATAGCGATGGCTTAGCTAAAGTTATTGGCGTAAAAAATATGTGCTTGGAGACGAATAATAGCACTATTCTGACTTTGAAAAATGTTAAGCATATTTCTAACCTTCGTTTGAATTTGATCTCTACAGGCAAACTTGATGTTGAGGGATTTTGTAACACCTTTACTGATTGTTAGTGGAAACTGACTAAAGGCTCTATGGTTGTGGCTAGAGGCAGAAAGTGTTCGTCATTTTATTTGATACAAGCAAGGATATCCGATTCCATTGTCAGTGCAGTTGATAGTGATGTTACTGTTGAACTTTGGCATTTGGTCATATGAGTGAGAAGGGTTTGCAGATTTTTGGCCAAGAAGAATTTTCTTTCTGGAGTGAAGAATGCACCGTTGAAAAAGTGTGCATATTGCTTGGCAAAAAGCCAAATCAGAGTTGCCTCTGAGACATCCCCTCCTTCAAGAAAGCAAGGTATATTTGATTTAGTATATTCTGATGTTTGTGGCCCTATGAAAATAAATACACTTGGTGGTTCTTTTTATTTTGTGACTTTTATTGATAATCATTTAAGGAAGAAATGAGTATACCTTGAAAAGGAAAGACCAAGTGTTGGATGTCTTTAAACAAATTCATGCTTTAGTTGAAAGACAAACTGGTTTGAAATTGAAATGCATTAGAACTGATAATGAGGGTGAGTATTTGAACCTTTTGATGAGTATTGCAGACATGAGGACATTAGACATCAAAAAATACCTCCTAAAACTCTTCAGTTGAATGATTTAGATGAGAGAATGAACATAACACTAGTTGAAAGGGTAAGATGTTTACTTTCACAAGCACAGTTACCAAATTCTTTTTGGGGTGAGGCTTTGAGTACAGTTGTGCATGTTATAAATTTCACACCATGTGTTTCTCTAGATTTTGATGTTCCAGATAAAGTTTAGTCAAGCAATGATATCTCTTATGATCACGAGCAGTCACCAATGTCATATGTTCCAATAGAGATAACACTAGAGATTCCACTTAGGAGTTCTAATAGAGACCGACAATCTTCCAATTTATATTCTGTTGATGAGTATGTCTTATTGACTGACGAGGGAGAGCGCGAATGTTATGCAGAGGCTATGGAAGATGAACATAAGAAAGAGTAGTTTGAGGCTATGCAAAATGAGATGAAATCGTTATAAGAGAATAATACTTTGAGCTAGTAAAGTTACCTAAGGGAAAAAGAGTTTTAAAGAACAAGTGGGTGTATAGAATAAAGCAAGAACACTCTTCCCAACCACGTTGCAAAACTAGACTGGTTGTCAAGGGATTCAAGTAAAAGAAAGGTATTGATTTCGATGAAATCTTTTCTGCCGTTGTTAAGATGTCATCTATACGTGTGGTTTTGGGTTTAACAGCTAATATTGACTTGGAGATTGAGCAGATGAACGTCAAGACTGCTTTTCTATATTGTGACTTAGACAAAGAAATTTACATACAGTAACAAGAGGGTTTCGAAAGTAAAAGAAAAATAGGATTGTGTGCAAGTTGAACAAAACAGGCACCGAGACAGTGGTATAAAAAGTTTGAGTCAGTTATGGGAGAGCCAGGCTACCGAAAAATAACTTCCGATCACTGTAATTTTGTTCAGAGATTCTCTAATGATGATTTTATTATATTATTTTTTTATATTGATGACATTTTCATTGTTGGCATGAATGCTTCTAGAATTGACAGGTTGAAGAAGTAATTGAGCAAATCCTTTGCTATGAAGGATTTAGGGCCAGCAAAGCAAATTCTTGGTATTCGGATTGATCGAGACAGAGCAGCCAAGAAGTTATATATGTCACAGAAGCAATATATTGATAACGTGCTTGAAAGATTTAATATGAATCATGCTAAAGTGGTTAGCTCTCCTCTTGCAACTCACTTTAAGTTAAGCGTCGAGTAGTGTCCTTCTACAGATTAGGAGAAGAAAGACATGAAAAGAGTTCCATATGCATCAGCAGTAGAAAGTTTGATGTATTAATGGTGTGCACGAGATTAGACATTGCTTATGCAGTTGGTGTTGTTAGCCGCTTTCTGTCAAATCTAAGAAGAGAGCATTGGGATGAAGTGAAGTGGATTATGAGATATCTACAAGGTATTACTGATTTGAGACTCATCTTTGGAGGTGAAAAACCAGTGCTTGTGGGCTATACAGATTTCAGATATGGTAGGAAATGTTGATTTCCGAAAGTCTACGTGGAGTTATTTGATTACATTTTCAGGTGTAGCAATCAAGACTGCAAAAATATGTTGCACTTTCTACGACTGATTTATATGGTAGGAAGATTTATTAGATTTTTCTCCTTTGTGGAGGTAGCCCAAACTCCATTTAGTTAAAACCCATATGAAGAGGTAACAGCATTTTTGTCTTTTCCTTGTTAAATGAATGTTTAGGGTTTCTTATAACCTTATGTGCAGCCACCACCAAGAACAAGAAAAAAAGAGAAAATATGAGAAGTTCTGTCTTGCTTTCTAGTTTGATCAAAAGCCGGATGAACGTCGACTTGACGTCCAATTGAGCTAAAATTTGGTCAACGTGTTCTCGACGGATAGTTCTTCAATCTGAACGGTGGAGATCGTATTTGGAGTTCTCTACGTACATATATGTATGTGTTTGTGAAGTCACCGATTTTTGTGAGATTTCTTCAATTCTCTTTTACAGTTTGTCAACATTGTTGAATTTTGAAATATATAGTTGTATGCCTCTAGTTTTAGCTAGAGAGAATAGTGGAGATTTGTTAGTTGTTGTAGTTTTTACTCCTCGCGTTGAGGAGGTTTTCCACAAATTGCTTATGTTGATGTTCTTGCGATTGTGGTGATTTTCTTGCATTGAGTATTTGGCGAAAGTTCTATTTGGTGGTTTTCTATTAGGTTCACACAAGAGAGGGATAAGTTTTATTTCCGTTGCATGCTCTATATATTGTGTTGAATATTATTAGAGACAATTTTATCCCATTAGGATGTATATTAGCTGATCCAAATGTCCTGTCTAAGCAGATCAGACACTATAATATCAGGCTTGTTCATTGTCGACCACAGAAACGGTCTTGTTCATGTACATTCCATCCATCTCGGTCAGAAGCTGGTTAAGAACCTGGTCAGAAGCACCTTTTGGTCGCCCATGCTTCTGCCTCTCAGTAGCAATAGAGTCAAGCTCGTCGAAGAACAGAGTTCATGGAGCAGACTGTCTTTCCTAGCCTATGATTTCACGAGCATTTGCTTCACTCTCGCCAAAGCGCATAGTGAACAACTCCGGGCCTTTAATGCTAATGAAACTTTGCACTCGGTTAGCGTCGGCTTCGCCAGCAAAGAGGTATGCCGAGTTGCTCAAAACTTCTCAGGGTGCTCAACTGGGTAATGCACGGTCTCCTACAGCTCTCTCTTTACTCGCTCCAGGCCGCCGATGTCGTACGTCCTAGCTGATGTTCGAAACTTGATGACAGTTTCACGAAAGGCAGAGATGTTGGTGCTACCAAGAGTAGTCTTGAGATGCTCATTGGTGACAGAGATCGAGTTGAGAATCTTTGCATCAATAGTCTTGGATTCTTGTCTTCGATATTGATAATGTCCATCTTGTCTCAGATGCACACTATAGAGCAGCGTCGGCACATAGGAGAAATTGGCGGCTACATAACCGTTCGTGTCCTTTGCAATCCTCTCTAAATCAATGGTGTCTTCGTCTAGCTTCAGTGCCGTTTGGAATAGCGTTCTATAATAACACTTTTCAGCTTTTTAATTCACGCTTTTGAATAAAGTTTATATAATTTTTTATATAATTTATTTAAAATTTTAAAAATATAAAAAATTTTATATAATAAATCTTGTTATTATTTATTTTTATTTTTTTAAATAAAAATACTAAAGCTCGCTTATTGAGATATAATAAAAATATTTTTTATTTTATAAAAGTATTCTTTCAAACTCACTTGATCAAAAGGCAATATATATGTTTTTAAGTTTTTTTTTGACATCTTAACCATAGAAGGAAGTCGATTCGTGATCCGATTGAGTTAAAATTTTATTACGAAGATTCTAATTAGTAGTTTTTTTATATCCAACGATAAAATTAAATTTAACATATTATAAATAAAGCGGTGGTGCCCTATAACGCTCCTAAGAATAAAGGTACCCTATCTTCAATATATGAGTAACTGGATTGGCCTATGCGGATGCAACTTGAATCCCACCTTATTAGTATTCAAACCAAAACTGAAATTTAGACCGGTTTGTTGAGTTTGGGCGACTAACTCATTTCATTGGTTGAGTTTGGTCTTTTTAAAAAAAAATAAAAATCTGAATTGGACCCTTCTTTTGTTGTAAATTTATCAAGCTTTCATGACATTAAGCTTTTTTAATCATTTTACGGATTAATTTTGATTTGACCCAAATCCAAAATTAAATAGGTTACTTATGGGTCCCAAGTTGAAACATTAGATTGCGACTTGAATTAGATACAAATCATAAATAGATCAATTTATAAACCCAAACGCTTTTAGGTTAGCACGGATTTTATGGGGTTCAGGTCCGACCCAACAAATATGTAGCCCTAAATATATATTAGGGACTAATTAGTATATTTCTTAGATATACAAGTCTATGTGTAGTTACTAGAACTAGGGCTGGACCAAACGGTTCAACCGATAGACCAACAAACCAAGAGCCAATCCGTTTCGGTACACTAACTGCATCAAATCTGCACACGATCCAACTTCAAAAAATATGTATCACCAATTGGTTTAAACTAGATGTTTGTAAAGCACTGAACAACTAACCAATATAAAATCAGCTATTGCGTTCACAGCTAGCATTTTTTGTGTATCACACGTACAAACACACTCAATGTTAGTAAGAAGATTTAAGCTTTGTTTATATATGCGGTACGACTAGACCTAGGGGCGGTTTGAGAGTGCTTATGAAATGAAGTTTTTCTGAAATAGAAAATATTTTTATTCTTTTTAAAAAATGAGTTCTATTTTTTTTACTTTCAAAAAAATAATAAAAATATGCAATAAAAAAATTTCATTAACTAGAATTTTTCTACATTTTTTAAATTTTTAAATACTTATAAAATATGTATTGAAAAACGTAAAATAAAGAATTGAAAATTTTTGTTGAGAAAAAGCAATCCCAAACAGCCCCTAATGTTTCAACCACCACTCAATTGCTTAACCTATTCAGTCTCTGGTCCGTTTTTGATAATTATGGTAGGTGCAATTGTCGTTCCCCTACTTATCATTCCAAAAACTAGCTTAGGAGAGAATTAAGGAGGGACATGAAAGTATTTTAGTTATTGTGAAGGAACCGTCAAATGCTTCGTGAGCATATTTGTTTTCATTTCAAGTTTTAAGAGATAATAATGTTTTAGAAGAAGTCTGCAGCTCTTGGCTTTTAGCTTCTTGGTAGCTAATTTGGGGAAAAACGCAAAGCATGCTTTTAAAAGCTCCTACATTAGTGAAAAAAGGTTCCTACAATTACCAAAACTGGTAAAAATGATCTTGCCATGTTTATACTGAGGTTTAATTTTTGGCTACACAAACTTAGGGCATATTTTAATTACATAAAAGTGATCGCAAAAGTAAGTTTCGTAAAAGTTAAAATTTGTAGAAACAGAGTTCATTAAAAGCAGATTTAAAATAGTAATTGAAACACTTAAACTAAAATTTAAAGTAAAATTTTAATTGAAAATAGAGTTCGGTATAAAAATAAAAGTAAAATTTAGAATAATGATTGAAATATAAAATGCGGAATTCAAATTTTGAAAAAAAAGTCTAATTTTTTGCAATTAAAACATGGATGAAAGTCACGGAGAGGAAGAATTATTACGGAAGAGTTTATACTTCAAAATTCTATGAGGTAATGTTGTTTCTCGAAATTGATGAAGATGACAAAAGTGAAGTGGACAACTTACTCCGCTATCACTTCTCTTTTCTTTTGTCTTGGTTCTAGTCGTGCATGCTCGTTATTTTTCTGTTGGTTTTCTAAATTATCAAAAGTCACTAGTCTTCTTCTATTTTCAGAGAGAAAGTTGTAGATGTTCTACGAGGTAGTTTTGTCAACGCATTGATGAATTTTTCTGTTTGAACGATCTGAGAACCGGGTGATGATCGCAATGAAACAAAATCCATACCCAAATGACGGTCCCCTATTGGCTATGGCATCCCCGTTCCTCCGTAGCCAATAGGAGGAAGCCACTGTGTCTGTAGAGATATGATATCCTTATTTCATATGTGCTAAAAGCTTCAGCACTTGTTTGATATTTAGAAAGCAATAAAGATGGGGACGGAGTAGAGAGATCTACTGTTTGAAATGCTAAAATGTCTAAGCAATAACGATGGGGACTGAGTAGAGAGATGTACTGTTTGTTGTTCGTCTGTTACAAGCCATAGAAGGACTTATCATGTAGGGGATGAAAGAATGGCGTGGAGATAGAAATTTATGCACAAGAGAAGTGAAGCAATTTCTGTTCTCCACCTTTCCTCCAACAAAATAGTACATGTTTGCATCGTAGTTTTCCCACTGATTACCCTAATTGGCATATAAGTTCTCTCTTCCAAGCTCTCACCAATTTGATTGCTCAAGCAATTTTTACCTAAATCATCCAAAGGCTACTCTGTTTTGGAAATCCGTACTTAACCCTGAAACTGAAAAATCACTTTGGTCTCATCACGCCGAAGAGGATTTGAAGACTTAATGAGATGAAGTACCGGCATACGTATGGAAAAGCCTCTTTGTTTTTATTTGAAGGGTCCTTTACCTAGTGATTCAAATACCTCGCCAGCTTCAACAGAAACCAAGTTGTTGGATAATCTTTAAACCGAATTGCAGAACTAAACAGTACCTTAAGGACAATCTCTAGCATCTGTTCAGGATCGTCGTACACCAAAACCACTTCAGGTACAATTTCCAGCATTCAAATAGTGTGATAAGAGTTTTTATAAAAAGGACTACTCACTATATTTCCTAGTACGATATACAAACACCGCACTGAAAAAACATAAGAATGAGACTGTAGAAAGAAAGCAACAACTGCCAACATCAAAGAAAAACAAGGAAAATGTTCATAAAAACGTTTGTAGTTCACTTCAATCACTCTAAATCAACTGTTTCCTTGTACAGAGATTTTATACCTCTAATTTGTACAAGCAGAAACTTTCTACCTCTCTTACAGGACTATAGTCAATGTTTGAAGCCTCGCTATACGTCTCCAGATCATCGGGCGTTCTTCTGATCTAGCATGGCTTACACATCGTCTGAGCTGCTGGAGCTTAGAGATCAGAAGAACAAACCTCCGCAAAGGAGCAATAACAAGAGTAAAGGGAAAGATGAAGAGCGCCACCAATTCAACAACCGACATAGCTAGCAGAATCGATTCCTTCGCAACAATCTGTTTGCTTTTTCTGCTTCTTTACTTACAAGGTTCTGCTCGGCCGAGGACTAATATAAGTTATATGTATATATTGGTTTAGGCAATTGTGCTACTATCGGTTAGATGGCTTCAATCATTGTGCAACATGAATTTTTATATTATCCCAATACAAATATGTGGGTCATTTTTTCTTTTTGTATGTATCTCTACATTGTATATGATGTGTTATGTAAAATTTTTTTGCCATTCAGAAACATAAAAAAATGTCGTACATAAGACAGCAATTGAAATATTCAAAACAACAGAAGGTTAGACCAACAAAATAAATGTGAATGAAAAATTTTCTTTTCATCAGTTATCAAAATTATATAAATTTATAAGTTGCTTGTGTTTCACCATCTTGCTTTGCTTAGGGGTTTAATGTTGCTTGACCCAATAAGAAAAGCCATCTATCTGTCTAGCTTGTGATGCGTTGAACAAGCCATCCTACCATCTAAACAAAACTCATGCTGATATGCTATTACTTGATTACTAAGATATTTCTCGAGACTTCAAAAATCATCACACTGACGATGAGATACAACAATTGCTGCAGCTTGGGACCAATTACATCGACGATGAGATACAACTAATGCTCGTTCGAATATCATCAAATATATGCAGTAAAGATAACGACGAAGAGCATAGTATTATAATGAAATATTAGAGGCTAACCTTATCTTGTAAGGAATCCTACTGCAACCTACCGTTGAAAGTGACGATAGAAATCAGACATGTACACACCTCAGACTTTCTGAAAGGTATCATCCCAACCGGCCCACCCCGACTCTTATAGAATGTCTAATGTCTTTTTTCAAGACAGCTTCACCTGACATGTTTTGTTGATAAAAACTATCGGCAACAAACACTTATCGGGCCTCACACACACACTTCTTTCCCACATCATTGTTGCAGCCTAGAGCAAAAAGGCAAAAAACTGCAGCATTAGAGAAGTAAGATCTTTCACTATACTACTACATTGAATTTTTCAGACGAAGATTTTACTTTGAAGGTCAAATGGATTAAAAATGAGAGCCAACTGGGACGGTCCAATTACAGTAGACATTAAAAGGCTCAACTACATTCTACGCAAAGTTGCCTTGTTAAATCTCCATGACTGCAATATAAAACCTCTACAATGGATTGCAAGTCCAACTCACATTCAAGTTCCGAGTTTCAAACGCAAGTCAGATTAAAACATTCATATCTCAAACTTCATCACACAATTTACCATTCTTCACACCCCACCGCCCAACGACTACTCACAGCATATCAGAAATTGCCTACCTCAAAAAAGATACATTGCATTCTTCAGATTGTTGCACAAATATGTGTAGCTTTCCCTAATACATGTGCAATCGTCAATATACACCTTGACCAGCAAACTAGATTGAACAAACTAACACAGTGAACAGTTTGAGGAAATACACTAATGATGTACAAGCTATTTAAATAACAATTTAAATTAACCATACATGCAACATTCAAAAATCAATAATATGTTATGCCTTTGCAATGATGAGAAGCGGGCTACTTTTACTTGAGAGAAAGAGCTACAAATAAAGAAATAAAATGTAAACAATGCCCGATATGCAGTTCATTCAACAATATTGACAGGCAGTGTGCAGGCTTATATCCTTGGAAAGAAATGCTCCAGTCAGGTTAAGTTACCACGCATATATAGCTAAACTGCATGAATTGGATTGCTCCCTGAATTCATACTTGAACCACTAGAAGGGGGATTTGCATGGAAAGCTGATTGTCTTTCTGATGCTCCAAGCTTTAGTGACAGTGAAAGTCCTTCACTCTTACATTCACCCAAGCTCAATTTTGACATTCCTACAAGTTCCTCTACATTTATCAGGGTCTTTGAGTGTACTGCTGTCGGTCTAACAATTTCATACTCCGTCTTATCTGAAGATTCAGCTGCATAACCACGCCAGTACGGCCAGGTGAAAGGGAAGAAGGGAGGGAAATATGCAGGGAAAACCATGGCAGGGTAATTGCATGCTGTAACTTCTGGCTGTGATGTGGCAGTCTCTCCCTCATGCGTATTCGAATCCATAGACTCACATTCTTCATCAATAGCCGCATTTTGTAGCTGTGTGTTACTTTGTTTGTCTTGCTCCGGACAACCCACAGGGAAGGGTTGGCCTTTAATCGTCTGATGATACCAAAGAGTAAGTCACACCATAGACAAAAGAAGGTGTGCGCAAAAAACCCCATAAAGCAAAGACTAACCTCATCCGGTACCATATCAAAGAGACTTGATCTCCTTTTTCTTCTAGTCAAGTTAGTTTGACGAATGAAGTATTTCTGAGCATGACTAGCAACTTGTGTAGGAGTTCTTGAAACCACAAAGTTACGAGATATCCCTCGCCAATCACCTTTACCAAGCTTTTGTAATCCAATTAGAAACATTCTGTGTTCCTCCTCAGTCCAAGAGACACCTGCCAGTCCACTAGCATTAGAAGAGTGAAATTTGCAATGGAATGTCGGAAGTATGTTGACATTACTCAAGGTAAAGATCCATATAAATCGACCCCAACCTCTTAACAGATTTAAGGTATTGGAAATATTTATTCTTTTGTATCTCTTAGCAATTATTCTTATCGTGACTTCTCTAAGGGTAACCTTTTTACTAAATCTAGACTCCGTATACTATTCTGCTTAAGATATATTCCTTTCTTAACAAAGTCCCACTCCTATCCTCTACGAAACTGCATGTACTTTCAGGAAGGTAAATATTTAATTTTGTTGTTAATAATTGAAAAGTCCTTCACCTAATAACAAACGCCACATCATTCCTAGTACCCAATTTGTTCATGTTTAATAATCCTATAGTTCCCAACATCTCATGCTCCTAGATGGTAAAAAATACATCTGGAAGTATTTCATTAATCTAGGATGTCTTTCATCAATCAATAACTTTCTACCAGTTCATGAATAAATGCCCACTTCACTCTATTTCAAACAATCACTAGTTCATTAACTTTTGCACTGTCGGTATAAGACCTTAAATTTTGACCAACTACATCGAGTCCTAGGCATCGTATGAAAGGCAGAACTGAAGTACTACCGCAGAACCCACAACTCAGCTACTCTCAAGATGTATTAGAAAGGCAATTGCAACATGAAGCTTCAATACTAATCAGGAAACAAAAACTCAACAGCACTATAAACAATTGGACTCAAATTAAACTTGTAAAAAAACATTGTCAGTGAGAAGAAATTCTGCAACAAAAATAGACCAAACCAAACTTTAGTAGAAGAAAGACTTACATATAAATAGTAGCATGTTCGACATAAATTTCCGTTCTATGATTGGGTAACATCAAGAAGAAGAATAAGAATCACGCTTTAATCTGATTGTGTGGGCTAGCCACTCAATCATGGAATACCATTATGCTAGATTGAAATTGAAACAATAATGACAAAATCTTTGTCACAAATATTTCCATTTTCATTCACATCTTTGTGGAATTGCGTCACTCCCACTCTGACTTCTATGGTACGTCCTATTAGCCATGTCTATAGGTCTCCAATATTCCATGTCTAAAACAACTCGCACAAACCTTAATGGTGCACCAACTTTCTTCTAAATGTTTCTATTTCTCAGTATCTTCTTGTACACCTACACTCCCAATAAACCATCCCATTTTTGTTATACTCACACTTTATACTCACTCATCCTTGTTGAGTGTTTTCTCTACTCTTATAATACCTACTTACATAAGTAGATTGCTTGAACACTTATTACGAAATTAGTTCTCTGTGTTGCTGATATAGTCCCTGTTTGAAATAGATTAAAAAAATAGAGCTTTTTGAAAAAAAGATCTTTTCAGAAAATTTTTGAAGGCACTTTGAAATAAAGAGCTTGTATGTATAATTATCCCATAAAGCACAATTTACCCATGCCCTCCAAATTATTGAAAAGAAATTTCTAAAATACTATGCATGCCTATTTGGGGCTTGAAAAGCCAAAAAGCAACCCTGAAATGGGATGCCAAATAGGACCTTACTTGATCCAAGATACTAACAAGTTTGCTTATTGATGTAGAATTAAATTAAAAATGGTCCAAACAATGATAAAAAGTTGACAATGCACATAACAATTCTAATCAATCAATGCTAGCAATTTTAAAATCATGAAAAAGTGACAACTTACAAATCACCAAAAAAATGATAGTTTTATACTGCCATTGCTGTTATGATCTTAAGATCATTCTTAGATTGTCCTACACCATATCGAAAAGACCAATTTCTCAACCATCTATATAACAGATGTACCAAGTCTCACATGCAGCGCCTCATGATTTTAAATTGTTATGCCAATTCCAAATTTACCATATTATCATAAATAAAAAATCAAAATTATCAAAGTTTAGTGCTATCTAGAGCCATACAAAGACGCCAATTTCAAATTGCTCAATTTCAGATTAATTTCGAAATTGTAAAAATTCATATGATCTGTAAATATTTCAAGATTCTAAATTCTTAAGCCTGTTAAGCTTTAAAGTCAATAAGAAAATGTTGTTTGGTGTTCTAAGGTTAGAATGTAATTATGCCAAACACTACATTTGTAAATAAATATGAAAGAACCAGTGTGGTATCTAGTTATTTAGAGATTAGATCCAAAGTCAGCATTACGGAACACTATGTTACTCAATAAGTTTGAACAACCAACATCTTCACAAGCGCAAGGTACCAAGGTCTTATATCACCTGAGACGCTAAACGCTAACTAAAACGGTAAACCAAAGATGCTAGTTCAAATATACAAGCGTAGAAATAGAAACTAAGTCCATTTCTATTTCTTTTTTCTTCAAAAATAGACTAAAAAGAAAATAGATGTAGTAGGTTCTATTTTCAGTAAAAAAAGCACTATTGTATAGTTTATAACAAACTTGAGTTGGTCAATTTGGCCAAAATCACTACCTTACCCCCTCAACAAAACAATTGACTTCACCATATTAGCTAGAGCTATCTCAAACAATCATCCAACTTTCAGTTAGTCCCATACATGATGATCAATGTATTTATTTGAAACTAATTTTCAGTGAGCCAAAACTGAATCAATCTTTTTTAATCATCAACCCACTACCAAATTCTAAACAATGAGTACACATTAAAGACAAACACACCGGGCCCTAAACAGACTAGAGATCCTAGCTTCAATTCGTTGAATCAAGGTGTCAAGTCAGGCCTACAATTATTAATAAGGACAAACAACCCGATCATGCCCCCTTCAGTTAATTTATTCGCACAAGCTATTTTGCACATGATTCTCAAGGAATATGGGAATGCAAACTTCAACAGAGATTCATAGTAAATACCCTTTTCAAATGTACAAAACTCGTTGGACAAAGTGCCAACGCTTCCCAAGCATTTTCATGTTCCCAAATGACAATGCCAATTTTTCAAATGTCATGATAGTATCAATTACTGATCATATAAGGCAATGGTGGTCGCCATCTTTAAGCCTATTCCAACGGCCAAAAGATAACAACTTGTCAATCTCCAAACAGAAATAATATATGTAGAACAGAAAAACAACTAGCACTCTCCATTCAATCCAGCAGACAACTTCCCTTTAACAAGGGATCAAAACCACAACAACACCTTTTATTAATTAAATATACAAATTTATTACCTTAGTTTATTGAGAAAAAGCAATGCACAAAAACGCCAGCTTTCCAAGAACAGCCAGGAATAACCATTACAACCCACAGAGAAAATTTTTCACCTTTAACTAGCAATTGGACTCAAAAACGAATCTTTTCCAAAACAGACATAAATTAAGAAACTCTAAGTAATAAGAAAGGAAAATAAAATCATTAATCATACAAAAACAAATAAATAAATAATGAAACAAGCAGGCTTAAATCAAACCATACCTTTCTTACGCTCTCTAGCGGATGAACCCTGCCCCAGATCCTCGGAAGCATACCCGTCCGCTGCGGAACCTCCGTTCTCCTCTCCGGCACCGCCACCACCAGCTCCGATACTGGATCCGGCGAAGTGCGATAGATTTCCCATACTCGCGCTCTTCCTGATGGAACCATCGGTCAACCTGACTCCAAAAATCTTAACCCCTCTGTTCGGGCACGTCCTGGAGTTGTGCCCGTTGTGGCTACAATGGGAACACCTCCGCGTCATTTCCAACGATTCTGATGGCCTCGGGAACCGCACGAAAGAATTTCAGAACTAAAGTCTTCTGACAAAACTCGTTACCGGCGAGAAATCACCAGCGAGAGAATTCCAAACAACCAAACCAATGCGACGATTGACTGCAACAAAGAACTAAAGAACAAGAGAACACCAGAGATAAAAGAGATTTTGCAGTTTCTGACCTCTATAAATTAATTATATCGTATGTTGTTTTCCAAGGAAATTGTTTATTCAGGTTAATAAGGTCTGTAATTGAAAAAAGAAAAAGAAAAAAAGGTACGTTTCATATCTCGCCGAGGATAATAAGGTATGTTTAAGAAGAGAGGCTGAGATAGAATGCTTTGTTTGGGATGAGGATCAGATTTATTATATGAGAGATTTTTTGGTAATGGGAGCTACGAAAGTTTGACCGTGAAGTAAAAAATGGAACGGTGGGATCTTGGTCAAGCTTTTGTTTTTGGGGGTCTCCTGCTTGGAAAGTGTTGGGAGATCTCTTCGTTCATTCTTGGTTGTTGTTGGTGATTTGATTTGTGGTGGGTTTAGAGGGTATCAATCGAGGGAATAAAAGAAATTATCCGGTTTTGGACGTACGTACGTTTGGATAATAACATTAATCTATCCGATTATTTGATTTGATAGTAGTAACAATATTATATTACGGTAAACAAAATTTAGTTTCTGGATAAAGCCACTTTCAGTGACCGAAAAAATTTGCACCGATTGGAAATAAAACTTTAAGTTATTAAAAAATATTAAAATAAAATATTTCTTAAAATAAAATTTTTGAGATATTTTTAAAACTAATTTTTTTAATTTACAATAATATATATATATATATATATATATATATATTTTTTATTACGTTAGTTTTTTTTAAAATAATAAAATTTTAGTACTATCAAAATTTTTATAAAAACTAAAAATAAAAGAAAAACTAAAAAAATAAATAAAATATACCAACTAACAATCCCTTAGGCCCCAAGCGAAAAAGATCCTATCCTTCAACTAAACCACCTAGGCACTTACAAACACATATTATATTTGTCTACTAATTAACTTCATAAATACATATCACCAGCATTAATGGTATACCCAATAACCTTACATGAGGAGCTTTTAATGGCTACAATGGTTTTGACAAAACTCAAATGTATACAATTTCTTTGTTTGAATATTTTCTCTTGATTTGGTATAGGAAGCACCAATAGATTCCTCAAAGCGGCAACGTAAAGCCAATTACATGATGAATTGCATCCCTCAGTTATTTAATATTTCCATGCAAAGGTTTTTCTTTTTTGCGCATGTATTTGATGTGTTATGATTTGGAATTCATAGCTCAATTCTGAGCTTAGCATAAGATTATAATTTTTGTACACGAGCGAAATAAAAAGTATGAGAAAGTTTGTGTTGGCTTTTGATTGCAAAACTAGTATTGCCGATTGAGATTTTGCTTCCGGATGATACAATCATATATTTTGCGATCGGTGATTTTTTATATCAAGTATGTTTTAAATTACAGTGATTATAGTCATGATGGCAAGCATTGCTCCTAAAGTAAACATATTTAACTTGGTAAATAAATTTAGACGATATTTAGATAGTATTTAAACAACACAAATTGATTAGGCTAAACTTAAACAAGTTAAAATAATTATTTTAATTACCCGTTCCATTTTAATTTATAAACTGGTTATTCGTATGGATTCAGATTTGAAGAGTCGAAATCAAAATATAACTCAAACAACTTATTTATTTATATGTAACCTCAAACATGCATAGCAAACCAACAAAAATCACCTAGGATATATTTTTTCACATCCTTGAGTAAGAGCATATTTCATTAACATAAAAAATGAGTTTTACAGTAGTGAATTTTGTGAAAATTAAAATTTAATGAAAAGCAAAGTCCTATAAAAGTAGTACTCAAAATGATAATTGAAACAAGTAAATTAAAGTTTGGAATAAAATTTTCAAACAAATAGAGTTAGATGTGAAAGGTAATTTACTTAAAAGACAAAAAATACATAAAATCTTTTTTAAAAAATACGATCACAAAATGTCAAACAAAGTTACAAAATATTGCACAATTTTGAGAATAATAGATATTATGAATCTTTCAAAATATATTACAGTCCAATTGATAAGGATAATGACATTTCATTTAAAAGATCTAATTTTGAGCTTCAATGAAGAATTTATTACAATTTGTTTCTTAAAAAACAATTCAAGTGATGATTTAGTGTGAATTTGTGTTGTTTGATTCACGTGCAACCTTGCATTGGTACCACCTGTGGCAAGTTACACTAGAGTCCAATAGCATTGCACATGATAGGATCCTAAGTCCAACTTGTGTGACTTTATGCAGCCATATTCTGATTTCTCATTTAAAAATATAAGTTCAAACTCTAATAAGAGAATTTATTTTAATTCTAAAAAAATTTGATATTACTTGACCTTACACTATGCAATCTTATCGGAACCGAATATGATCGTGCTACCACTGCGACCAAGACAAGTCGCACAAGTCATGTTTGGATCTAATATCACAAATTCGTGCTAAGTCACAAGTGTGACCCATGCGACTCTAATGGTACCACTAGTGCAACAAACACATAGTCGGATAGAGTCACTCTTAGATCGCACTTACTATATTGTGCAACCCTATTGGATCCAAGTGCCATCATACCTCCTGTGCAATCAACAAAATGGTTGCTTGATTTCACTTGGGATTTGAACACGCATACTTTAAAGCTATAATTACTAGTTGAACTATAATATATTTTAAAAAGATTTCACAATGTTTATTATTAACTAAAATTGTGCGACTTTTTTTAAATTTGTGCTGCTTTGTATGACCATGTGCAAGAGTACCTTTTTGAAAATTTTTTTGTGTTTTTTTACCGACTTTTGATTTATATTTGGTGTTAATGTTTCTTTATGTGTGTTTTATGCTTTGTAAGTTTAGGAGTTTTACTTTTCTGATTACAATTCAAAATTTTCTACTTTATTTACAATTCAAAATTATACTTGAATCAATTTATTGCTTTTTTTTTTTTTGCTTTTGATATCTAATTGAAACACTCGTTCATGTTAAATTTTACATTGGCGTCCAAAAGTAGTTCATGTTAAGTTAATTTTACAATACTATATAAATATTATCTTTTCAATCATATTCCAATCTAATGCACATAACAAGTTTTTATGTCAAATCCTATATGAGAGCGAAGTTCTTGCTGCTAACTCCATGCGAATGTTATACTCTTCCTGTTATGAATGCTAAATTATTGTGCAGGGTTAATTTAAAAAATATTACTATAATAATTGGTGGTATAATTGCTAAAGATATTGTTGAAAGTTATTTTAACAATGTATTATGAACCTTGCATGAATTAACTAAATATTATCACTGCATATATTAGATTTTTTGGCACTTTTTTCCCCATGTTGTAGTAAGTATTATTCTTATATGCATGTTAATTTTCTGCAAAGAATCCAACAACAGGAAGCAATGGCTTTCTAATAAAAATGGTGAAGATACTTCTGAAATGTTAAGAACGTTTTGTTGGCGAATGCATGAAGAACGTTGTAGATACTCATCATCGCCTTTGCATACATCACCACGGATTTATCATAAAAATAACCTAACGTTTGCTTTTATTTTTTGTATGTGTAGCAAATATTTTTGTTTCAATAATTTTTTGCTTTCTATATTTCTATAATTATAATTTGTTCGTTCAAAATTTTCTTTCTGGAAAGCGCTCGAAGAAAGTTGATTAGGGGACTTTCCAAAGCTTTGTAAGGATGCGTTTGGTTCAAATTTTCAAAAAATAATTTTTTAATTTTTATTTTATATTTTTCGATACATACTTTATAAATATTTAAAATATTTATTTAAATTTTTAAAAAATATAAAAATTTTTATATAATAATTATTTATTTTTATTATTTTTAAAGATAAAAAAATAAAAAATCTATTATTTTAAAAAATTATTTTAAAAGTATTTCTAAATGCACCGAAAGTGTCATTCTTTAACGGCGCTGCGTGCTCTTGCATCCTAATGCAGAATCCTTTGCTTTCTGTACTTCACCGCCACATTCCTCGCCCTAGAAACTTGCTCAAATTAATTTCTCATTAGTTAGTCTATCAAGATGCAGGCATTTTGAATGATTTTTTTGGGTGCTGTTGAAATTAAGTTATTTTTCGTTATTGATTTGAAAAACATCGGTACATTGTCTCGAATGCAACTTTACAGATAAAAATTTCAAAGCTAACATATCAGTAGCCATCTAGCTACCGACATAATATCTGAATAGTTCAACCTACTTTTTAAATTAATGTTATTTAGTAAAGTAGTTTTATTTGCAACCTATTACATTCACTTTTTTTGACTTAGTAAAAACCACAATCAACCAAATAACGTTTATGGCCGGTGAAGTTATTATGCGCACTGGAAAGATTTAAAATTTTTCATGCTCTGACGTTACAACGATTTTAAAATCATTTCACCTTTGACGATTTTGAAATCGTTGGACTAGATGATTTTAAAGTTGCCAGCTTGATGATTTTAAACTTTCTGGTTTCGTCAAAATCATATAAACGGTTTATTAGATAATACGGAAAGGTGGTTTACACAAACGATTTATAAATCATTAACGCATAGTTTGACAAAACATTTTTAAAAATTTTCCTTCTAACTTATCATTTCGCTTTCCAAAGAATTTCTTATAATATTCTACAAAATTTATTTAAAAATTTAGAGAATATACAAAAATTATATATCGTAAAATTTTATAATTTTTTAAGTTCAAATAATAAAATTTATTTTTTAAAATATCTTAAGGACTTTTATAAATACTTCAAACGTTTTCTAAAAATTTGACTGTTTTAGATACTATTTGGCTAAATTTTTTAACTCATTTTTTATTCAAATTTTTAATTTCAGTTTTCTAATAAATTTTCTATATTATTCTATAAACTTTTTAAAAAATTATTTTATAAGATCTTATTATTATTATTTATTAAAAAACATTTTAATAAAAGTTTAAATATTTTTTATTTAAAAAATACTTTTCAAGCACTCCTAAATATTTTTTTAAATTGCCTAAGTTATAACGTCTTCAAAATCTCCAAGGAAAAGGACGATTTAAAATCGTTGCAATTACTATATTATTAAATCTTTGGAACATAAAAAACTATAACTCACTCTACGATTTAGAGCCTTTTGCGCCTTTGACGATTTTGAAATTGTTGAATTTACTGTTTTAAAGTTGCTAGATATTTGACGATTTTTCATGCTCTATCAAATCGCATAAAGGGTTTTTAGTTAACATGAGAACATGGTTTGTACGGGCGATCTTAAAATCATTAAATATATAGTAATTCTAAAATCCTTTATGTTGTAACATTTTCATAATTGTCAGTTAAAGGATTGGTGTTCAAATCGTTTAAATATGATAGATCATAGGGACGTGTTTACCTAAGGTTTCAACTCACTCTTTTCGCTGAAAATTTCACTTTGAAATCATATTCAAAACAAAATAAATATATATATTTTTTGCAAAATATTTTATTTTTAAAATTCAAATTTTATAACTAAAAATTTCTACCTTCAAACTTATAACAAATATATATAAACACTAAACTCACTTTCAAAATTTACTTTTTATAAAACTCATTTTAAAAAAATTACTTTAAAATATTCAGTTTAGAGCTTAAGTAAAGATCACTCTAGTTGACGTTAGTTGCTTCTCGCCATCAATATTGTTCGGTGGTTGTGGCTTTACAAAGACAAAACAAAGTTAAGCGTATACACTTTTAAATAAATTGAGAGTAAAATTATTTTTTTAAAATAAGTATTTAATTAATATTAATTTAAAAATATGCCATGCTGAGACCTCATTCGAAATAATCAACATTTGTCATCAATTGTTGCGCTCCTCATTTCCACCGAATGTTTCGACACTATATTTAACAAAATAATATTGCTAATCATAACCGTCCACTTCAATCTGCATAAAAAGTAGCCCAATGATGAACATGTAAAATATCATGCTCTATTCACCGTGCTGGTTGCAGTTTGTTATGATGACAACAGTCTATAGTTGGCTAAACATACTACGGGGGTGTTTGGCTTTGCTTTCCTCCAACCCAACTTTTCAATTCTCCATTTCACGTTTTTCAATACATATTTTATAAATATATAAAAAATTTATTTAAAAATTTAGAAAGTGTAAAAAAATTCTACGGAATGAGATCTTTTTATTGCATATTTTTATTATTTTTTTAGAAGTAAAAAAAATAAAGCTCGTTTTTCAAAAAGAACAAAAATACCTTTTATTTCACAAAAGCTCCATTTCATAAGCAATCCCAAACGCCCCCTACGTTCACAAAGCAACACCGAAATTTGACTACAAAACTAAATTAGCATGCTTATGGAAAATAGTAATACAAGATGATATGTATAAATATTAAATATTGAACCTTATTAATAGGGCTTACAAATGAATAATATAATTTACAATACAACTATTCATTTCCAATGCGGCCGTATCTTCTATCAATTATATGGAAGCTGCCAGTTGCATGGAGCTCTACTCACCATTGTATCATATGAATAGCGTATTTTCAATGTGTTGAATGCTATTTAATAGAGATTTAAACAAAATCTAGAAGTCCGATGCAGTTCCATGCCTTGATGATAATTTGCGCTTGAGCTTTCTATCTGACAATGACAACCTCTTGATCTAGACTTATAAATACACTTGTATCAGAAGATGACACATGATACATTCATCTATAACCCAACTGAGGGGCTCTTTATGGCCCTAAAGATCGTGCTGTTGAATCACTTTAAGCGTCTTCTAAAGGGGCTCTGTGATAAACTATGTTGTTTGTTGAATTCACAGGATTAGCATTATGTTGACCATATATCGCATAAATCCCAACTGCTACGAGGCTCAAAACAACAAACCTTAACCATGCTTCTTCATGCAACTGCAAAATTTATTAATATATCAAAAACCATATTGCATGTAAACTTCCGGAAACAAAACATAGTGGACCATGAAAACACAAGCTAGGACAAGGCAAACCTGTGCAAACAAAAAGATGTTGACAAAGATGCAGGCAATAGGCACAATTGGAACTCCTGGACAAGAGAAACCAGGTGGGCTGCTGTATGCCTGAAGAAAATACAACATTAGATTACAGAACAAGATACAGCTTAATTTTAAAAAAATTTGATGCAGTGATCACAGTCTGACAACTGTGCATGAATTATCTTGGTGCTTTGCATAATTTTGGACAATGATTATCTAAAGTATTATCTGTATGCAAAATCTCAACAGGAAACTATATCACCAGGAAAACTAGTGCAGAAATACTAATGATGAAAAATATGAACAATCTGCATGCTAACTGTATTAAAAAACAAGAAACCACGAGTCCGATAGGAAATTCTATGAAAAGATGCTTCATCTTGGACCACCAAAACAACATGGGCTAACAGAAAAACTCTTTTTAACAGTCGCCCTTCAAGGCATTCACTAATGAAAAAAACATAACCAGAGACAATGACAAAATGTTGGGCATTAAGCCTAAAGTGCTTTTAATAATGTTCTCATGGAAGAGAAATGGAAAAAGAATTATTGGGTAGCTCACTGATTAAGAATGTTGGAATTACAATAAGTTAAAAATCTCATTATTCACCAATATATATTATAGTATCTGATGAAAAGGATTTACACTATAATAGCAAGAACAACACTTATCATGGAGTCTCTCTGCTACCAAATGTGAATAGCACTATAGAGATGCTACCAAATGTGTTAAAAGAACCTCTCTGCCTCTTGTCTACCTCTTATATGACCCAAATCCTAACTATCTCCTACAGTCTCTCTTTCATATTATCCATTCTCACCTGAGGTCCGAGCTACTACCAACACTTACATAACATTTCAGTCTGAATACTCTCATACTGGTTTTGTATATTATGTTGGCAAATATACAAGAGCAGTGCAGCTAACTTTTATTAAGCAGGTTGTATGTGATGTAGAACCGAATCAACTATAAGTAGAACGGTCTTTGTGGTTTAGAGGAAGGCTACAGGAGAAGCAGTTTGCAAATAAAGCAGACCGTCCTTCTATTGCAGCACAAAGAAAAAGGCATAGATTTTAATCAATTCACTACAAGCTCCTATTAAACTTGAGAAGTAAGAGCTTGTTATGGGTTGAGATTAAAAGATAGCAGTTGTTATAAACGATACTAGCCAACTTAAAAATAAAAGTATGGCTGCATAGAAAATCCATAACCAACTGTTCTAACTATAAAGGACTTAACCATCACCAATCATTGAAGTAAAAAGGACATCTTCTCACTAGAACAGCAATACGCACTAAAATAATAGGGAAAGTTGGCTAGAGGTTCCTAAACTTTTTATGTTTCATCACTTCGGTACCTAACCTTTTATTTGAAGCACATAACTCGCTAGACTTTCAAAATCCGTGCAATTAACTCCTTTTTATGTCTCATTTTCACCCTCTTGTATAGAAAAAATTTAAGAATTCAAATAAAATATATTTTGATTGGTGTAGAAAACCCTATAACAAAGTTAAGAGATTTTTTTAACACCAACACATGAGATTATCGTTAAAGAAAATAAAAAAATTATTTTTCTGAATTTACAGAACATTAAATGATGTTTTCAACATGTATAAAAGATCAAAACCAGTTATCCTTTCAAAAGTTAAATCGTATTTTCTATAGTAATCAAAACATATATTTTAGTATGTCCTAGGATTTCTTTCTCTTCTTTCTTTAGACAAGATATTACTTTCATATTTAGATATTTTTTAATAAATGAAAAAATGTTCCAAACACGGTTTTTATTTCATTTTTTCTCTGCTTTTCTATTTGTGATTTTGTAAGAAGAAAATAACTTCTTTTTTATTACTATTGATATTTTATTCTTTCAAATAAATAAAAAATAGGCTGGTTGTTATTTCTTTTTTTTATTCTACCTTTAGTGAAAATTATCATGATAATAATATACACTAACATAAGGGTAAAAAATGAGACAACATTTACACAAGGGAGTCAACTGCATGGATTTTGAAAGTTCACGGAGCTATATGTTTCAAATAAAATTTTACATACCTCAGTGGGAAAATATAAAAGTTAAGGGATCTCAGTAGACTAAATCCAAATAAATATGCATAGGTATAGAGCTGACCGGACTAAGCCAAGGCATCAAGACATAAATCAATGGATATTAGAGAACTTACTTGACGAAAATGAAGACAAGCTGCACCTAGGATTGCTATAAACACAGCAATAATCAAGATAATGTATGGAAAATTGTAACGATAACACAATCCAGCAGCAAATCCACAAATTCCAACTGCAACAAGACTGACTATGCCTTCGTTCAAACTCCATCTATAGAGCTGTATAGTTGATTTTTCCTTCCATCGAAGGGTTATTACACTGGCTGCAACAACAGAATATCCAGTCTGTTCCAGATAAAGAAATATGAACATATATCAGTAATATGATTTGAATTGATGATTCTACATGGTATTTGTGAACCATCATTCTACCTTCAACTTACTAAAAAATATGAAGTGTACAAAAGGGAACTGTTGGAACATTTGGAACATAACACAAGAATTACCAGAGTACCAACTGAAAGGATGTGGGAAAGGGCATGGACGTTAAAAAGACATCCCATGACACCAGCAACAAGGCCAACCCAGATCTGGGCATTTACAGGAGTGTGATGTTCCATATGCACTTTGGAGAAAAAAGAAGGAAGTAAACCATCCCTTCCAAGTCCAAGATACAAGCGTGACTGCATAAGGTAAAAGCAAATTCTTCGTAAAGTGAATATAACTTCAAGGTGTAACAATGAGGTTAAAAGTATATTTAGTTACCTGAACATATAGTCCAACAAGCAATGTTGTTGAAAGACCAGCAACAGCACCTATACTGATCAAAACAGTGACAAACTTTAAACCTTTGGAACTGAAAGCATCAGCCAATGGCGCATCTTCACCAAGAAGCTGGTATGGCACCATTCCAGTTATCACTAAGCACACTCCAACATATAAGGACGCACAAATGATAAGGCTTGCAAGGATACCTATGGGTAGATCTCTCTGAAATGGAAATCCTCAAGAATTAGGAAATCTGGTTTGTAAAGAAGAAGTCACACAGTCCAGAAAGTACATGACATAAGCCTCAAATTTACACCATTTATGTAGATTATATAGGGTTTTAAGTCTTTCTGAAAGTCTAATGGTCACTCACCTGGGGTCTTTTTGATTCCTCAGCAGAATTAGCAACTGCATCAAAACCAACATATGCAAAGAATACAACAGTTGCTCCAGTGACAACGGCCTTGGAACCATTTGGAGCAAATGGTGACCAGTTGGATGTATCCACTTCAAATGCACCAGTAAGGATGACAACAATGACAATTATAACCTGCCAGATGATTATAAAGATTCAGCTACATGCCTACTATACTGGAAAAGAAAATCTTGGTATCAATGTCTTCTGAAAGAAGTCCCTTGAATATTGACAGTAAAAGCCAAGAAATTGTCATCATTTTTCAACTATCAGAATAAAAAAGAAGAATGTTATCAGTTTCCTACTATCAGTAGAGGTGTACATCGGGCCAGGCTAAACAGGTGGGCCTTGATTTCTGGCCCAGCGAGGCCAAATTATCTTTTATTTTCAATTATTTTAAGTTTTTTTTAATTACTTGGTCGCTTTGCAATTTTTTTTATTTCTTCAATTCTCTTAGTTAGTTGTTTTGCCCCAAAACATACGGTCTTGCATACTGGCCTAACCGGGAGCCAGCCTGGCCAGGCCATATTTACACCACTAATTATCAGTACTAGTAGCGTCATAACACAACATAGAACAGTGTACAAACTTATTAACAAACATAGAGCACTTAGGCAGTGTAATCGAGTAGAGAGGCGAAACCCTTGACATATATGCCAGAACTATTCTAATTGCTAATTAAATATGAGGATAGCAGGTACCACTTGCTTATTTTAGCCGCAGACCTCAACCTTCTCATTAGTGCATAAACAACTGTTTATTGCTTATACAATTAATTGTTAGCCTAAGACGTATATGCAAAGTTGTAAAAAGAGATGCTAAGAATACAAGATGGAATTTAAAAGAATTTGTTCAGAGCTCTATTCAGCAATTAATATTAAGATATGCACAAATAGGTTTAGGCTATACTAGAAGCAAAACAAATTCCACAATCCTTCCACTGTTTTATTCAACAACAATATAATTGTATTCTCATGTACACATGCATAGCACCTTGGGATGTAATTATACCTTGGTAGTAGTTACAATTGAGTTGAATGTTGAGGATTCGCTGACACCACGGCAAAGGACTACTGTTAGGATCATGAGGATAATAGGAACCAGTATATTCACTGATAGAAATCCTCCAAGTAACTCTTTGCCACCATGTCCTATCCAACTAGGGAAATGCCCTTTAAGAAAAGGAAACAGCTCCAACAAAGACACCAGATAGCTAGCTAGACTACGGGCAATGCTAGCTGCCCCAATATGGTAGTCCACCATTAATTGCGTGAACACAAGAAAGGCTGTGAGCTCATTGAATGCAGTATAGGAATACATGTATGCACCACCAACCACAGCAGGAAAACGTGAAGCCAGTTCAGCATAACACAAGGCATTGAGAACACAGGCAGCAGCAGCAAGAACAAAGCTTAAAGTTACACCTGCCACAAAATAAGTTGAGAATGACTATGTATACAGTAACTCCTCAGCTAGGAGAAAACAAAGGGATAACATCTGATCACAGTATCACATGATATTGACAGGAATGACTGTATAAATGGCATGCCCTCAAACAAGAGAACCAAGAGATAGCATCTTATCATTGTATTACATCAAATAGCTAGTACATCCTACTTTGTGATTTTGTTAAAATCCAATAACTGAAGCATTCTGTAACCCATGACTTATAATTCCAACTTCATTAAGACTTCATCCATTGTCCATGATTATGCAATTGTTGCTTCATCCAATGTTCGATATGGGTAATGAAATATGCTCCTATCTTTCATGAAACTTTAACCAATGAACTTAGTTTATTCTTCCAACTCTATCTTAAATGCAAATGCAGATAAGCACAATGAATGAGTGTCCACTTCCTAAAATTTTCTACAAAGGCATTCCCCACAGACTTCTCAAGCAAATTCAGTAATACAATTTTATTGAAAGAATACCCTTTTTGTTGTCCTCATATAGGAAAAAAACTCCCTTAAATGTTATTGTAAAGCTAAACGAACACTAGAAATTTCTAAAAGACCATGTCAAGTGTTCCAACACAGTGGTAGGGAGTAAAATAAAATGCATCCTATGCTGATAACATGCATAAAGCGTACTAGGCGAATTGCCATCCTTGTTCCCCTGGAAAAGCGACAACATGTATTTGAGAAGGGGCTGCAGAAAGTCATTAGAATTTTGGTGTAACACACTTACATTTAACGATCAAAATTGGCTTTAGAAATTCGTAAATCAGCAGAAAGAATGTATATATTCTTATCTACATGCCCTGAAACTTCCCTGAATTCATATCTCCTGCAAGCTGCAATTGCTAATTAATATGTATCCAATTTGCCTTCTCTTAACCTCTTTTATATACTTGAAGCAGAAATTATACTGTCAGAAACCAAACTGCTGTTAAATTAAAGAGCAACTATAAACAAGTAGAGGACAAACTGTCGCCAGCAAAGCCAAATGAAGCAATCAATCAATTAAGCTAAGGCAGCTGTCGTTTAAATGAATGCAGCAGAAAACAGTGAAGGTTCATATTTCATCTAACCGGGTCCTGCGTCGCGGGCGACGGTTCCTGTGATAACAAAGATTCCAGAGCCGATGGAAGCGCCTACGCCTAAGAGGACGAGATCGAAGAGGCCGAGGCGGCGGACAAGACCTTCACCAGGATCAGAAGAGGCAGCGCGCGAGAAATCTGGCAGAGCTTTTCGACGGCCGGCAGCGGACCAGAATCCGGCGAACATGGTTTTGCGAAATTGTTGGATATTTCTTCTCTTTTGTATCGTTTGTTTTCATTTCAGCTTACCTTTTGTTGTTTTGATTCCACACCGCAACAGTGTAGTGGGATCCACGCTGTGCCCAAAATCAAACGGAACTTTTATATCTTTTTCGAAAAAAATAAAAGAAATATTGCGCATAAAAGATGTTTATAAAAATGATTTTAAAATAAAAAATAAAATTTTAGTGAAATTTTTTTGTATTTTTTAAAATTTTAAATAGTTATATCAAATATTATAAATAATGATGAAATTAAATGAAACGTTCGATAATGTAACGACAAATGCAGCCTAAACCTAGATCATTGTAAGAAAAGTTCACATTCTTCGCTGTTAAAAAAAGTAATGTAAACGAGAAGAAAGCCAGTTTATGGTATACAAATTAACTAGTTGGTCCAGTTGGTACAAACATCTCATCATCTCCACGCTGTATATGTGGTTAAAATATTCTATTATTTTTTGAAATAAAAAATTTCTGTTACAAATAGGATTATTCACGACGGAGAACCATTCGGACCAAACGAACTGATTGGATCGGACTAATCTAACATACTTTCCACATTCGGATTAGATCGGTTTGACCAATTTACGCTTTTTTATTCTGATTTATTTGTTCTAGTCTTGATAAGAGTAAAAAATACAAAATATTACAAATAAGCATACAATAATTAAAAATATTTATGAAAATTTTCACCAATTTTAGATAAAAACTCATGAGCAAATAATCCATTACTAACATTAAGAAGATCTTTGAAAATGTTTATAAAATAAAATTTTATAAAATATAAGATATTTTTTTTAAATAATAAAAATATATAAAAAAAGATCTAGAATTTTTTTATATTTTTTAAAATTTTAAAATAAATTTTTATATACTTCTAAAATATGTATTAAAAATTAAAAATTATTTTTTATAATTAATGTCAAACGGGCTTAATTCCTACTCTTTAGTTTTTTTGGAAAATAGTATTTACTCTCGCAAGAGGAAACTCAATTACAAATATTACAAAAAGAATTCTATAAGTACACACAATTACAGTACAGTGCACTATCACTGTTCAGCGCTATTACATATATATATATATTTCTTACACGTGTACCACAATACTGATGTAACTCTCGCTATGCTGTATCCCAGCCACGTGCGGCTATCCTAACAACAACTCCTCCAGTGCTCTCTGCGTGGCTGCACGACTGCGTACGTGGCGTTTAAAGAGTATTTATAAAATAGAATTTTTTAAACTAAATTTTTAAAGAATTTCATTTTTTATTTTAAAAAAATAAAACTATATGATAATGAATTTTTTATTATGTAGAATTTTTATATATTTTAAACAAAATTTTTAAATATTTATAAAATATATATTAAAAAGTATAAAATAAAAATTAAAAAAATTATTTTCGGATAAATTAAATTAAACAGCTCCTAATTTAAATAGCTAGATAAAGAAAAACTAGTTAAAGCTAGGCCCTACAAGCCTAATACTATATGCAAAGTATTTCTGCTCAACAATTTCTTCTAAACTTTTACACTACTAAAAGAATAGCTCGTACTTTAATCATATAACTTGCTTGTTGTAGAGTAGGATATCATAATACTGTAAAATAAAAAGTTTAACGTATACTTATATGAGTTAAATTATACGTACTTTTATATTTAATTATATGTTGAGACTTGAGATTTCTGTAAAATTTATATTAATTACGCAAAGAAGTAGATGAGACTTGAGAGCAGACGTTTATCATCTCCATTTTGTCTAAAGTGGAATAAAGCAATTTGATGAAGGAGGTATTTGAGATTGCGTTCTCTATTTTTATTTTAATTTTTTAAATATATTTTATAAGTATTTAAAAATTTTAAAAAAATATATGTGATGAGATCTTTTAATTATATATTTTTATTATTTTTTTTAAAAAAAATTTTTTAAAAAAAATTTATTTTATAAATACTTTTAAATATTTCTTTAATCAGAAAAAACTTCAAGAATTGGTTGTGTTTTGAAAATCCTAAATCTCTATTTCCAGCGGAGATGCTCTCCAGATGCATTTGGAGCATGATAATTAATAAGCAAAATTTTTTTATTTCAGGTTTTTTTCCTTTTGGGACAAGGATTTCAAATCCTTTTTGAATGCTTCCAGTAAAATTCTTTTACCAACACGTAATCGCATGAGAGATTCGTCGGTTCATTGTTATGAATTGCAATCTAAATGTTTTATCTATTAACAGAGGTGAAGTTTGGAAGTTCTTATAAAATTAAATATTTTTGAAATATAAATTATTTAAAGATTTTTTTAAATAATCTTAATTTTATCTAAAATATAAGAAAAGTATACAATATATTTATATAATTTTAAAATTAAAAAAATTATAAATATCATTACAAATTTATTTAAAAATAAAATATTTATTTTAAAAAAATAGTTAAATCGTCGATCAAACGTTTTAATACAAAACCATCTTTGCACCATATAAGACGTGTTTACTAACTTTTCAAAATTTACTTTTTTCAAATTTATTTCTAATATAAAATTAAAATAAATTAAAATAAATTTTCTATCAAAATAATTTTTTAAATTTAATTTTAAACTTACTATTAATATAAAATTTATTTTTTATTAAAATTTTGAAATTTTAATTTTAATTTTAAATTTACTTCTCAAAATCCTCTAAATTCTACTTCACCTACTTAGTAAACACGCCCATAGCAACTATTTTCTAGCTTTTTTATTTTTTAAAGTTTCGTATTTGAACTAGCTTTAATATTTTAGCAGTAACAAATAAACCAAATATTATTATCCCAACAAAAGACTTAATGCTTAATCAGTGTAAGCTTTCTAATCAACGATAGCTCTTTTAGAACATTTCGAGCATGAAAATTAGTAGCCAGTGCGACGCGCAGAGGCGAAGAACTGGTATTAAGAATGAAAACTCGCTACAAATCTCTATTTAGGTAAGCAGAATTCTTAACATATATAACAAATAAGAAATACATCAATAAGTTATAAAAGATGATACAAAACAAAAGATAAAGCAAAAAAGATGTCTCATATGTAATACAACTAAGATTTCCTTCCTGACCTCACCCAAAAAATAATTAAAACTGAAAAAAGAAAAGAAAAAGAACTATTGTAATCAAGGTTATTTTAGTCTTGATGCCTTAAGAATTGGTATGTCAATAACAATTAGTTCATGTAGTTTTAGAACAATTAATAATGTCTAATATATTGATCAATCGTGAGTATATTAGGATTTATTTCAATTGCATATAACTTAATTCTTTTTTTCAGCTATATTTAAAATTTGAATTCATTTTTTATATTTCAATCTACTCCGAACTTATCTCTTATTTATTTCTTACAAATTCAATTTTTAAAAAGCTCATTTTATATAAATTAAAATACACTGCTATAACAGAAATTTTTTTGATGAATAGTAATATTTAAACTAGAAGAACTAGATATTTTTTTATAAGTTTGTATATAATCAATATTTATACCTTACAGAAATATTCTGAACATTTTATGAAGTACAATTCTTTTATGGAATAAAAAATATATTTTATTGAAATAAGATAATACTATGTGTCCTTTTGAATTCACTATACAATAATGGTTTAATTTGTCATGTTAAAGGAAATCTTATGCATGTTACTTTTATAGTCGCATATAACACATATAAGAAATTCAATCCACTTATTTCTTATATTGGGACCACGTCATCTCACATTTACTTCTCTTATCTGGGGAGGCCACGTTATTACCTTTTTTTCTCAATATCTTATAAATTTGAATCTGTACTTTGTTGCATTATGAAGCTATAAAAACTAAAAGAATTTATACAGAAATTAACCTAAGATAAAAGAAATAATTTTATTTTTTTTCTTCCTCCCCTAATACATCAATTTAAGGCTTATTTATACCTTGCTACTAGAGTTTATATCCTAATACAACTCCCATCTAAGAATAATTTAAGAAAATAAATAAGATACTACAATCTTAGTTTAACACCTATAAGGAAAATAAATAAGATACTAAAGTCCTACTTGATACTATCATCCAGTAAACTTCCAAAATTGATTTGTATTATATTTTACATCCTGGATAGCTGGTGCAGCTCTTGGATGGCTTACGTTGCCGAAGTGAACGACTCCTATCCACTGCTAGAGTGTAATCTGCATAAAGTGTAACATTTTCCTCTCCTTGAAAATCCAACTCGTCCTCGAGGCGTGGCAGTGGCAAGGAGTCAAAAGATGAAGGCAGGAGCGGAGAGTCGTCAGGCACATGATGGGCATCCTTCAACTGAGAAATGTGAACAACATGGTGTATGCGAGCTATCGGAGGTAGGTCAAGCTGATAAGCTATTAGACCAACTGCTTCTAAGATGACGAAGGGGTCATAGTACCGGTGTCGGAGTTTGACGTGGCTGCGGGCAACCATTGAACCTTGGCGGTGTTGTTGAAGCTTTAGGAAAACCTTGTCACCGGGTTGGTAATGCTTCTCACGGCGGTGTTTATCAGTCAATTGTTTCATTCGATTTTGGGCACGTTGAAAATGAAAATGCAACTCCCATAGAACTTCGTCTCGTTGTCGAAGTTGAACACCTAAGACGTCTGAGCGTAACGGCCCTGAGGGAAAAGACACCAATGGTGGAGGTGGGCAGCTGTAAACAACTTCGAAAAGGGAAATTTTGGTAGAGGAGTGAAAGCTTGTGTTATATGAGTATTCAACCCAATGCAAGTAACTCATCCAACGATAAGGTCTATCCCCAATGAAACAGCAAAGGTACGTTTCGAGACCTCGATTAACGACTTTGGTTTATCCGTCCGATTCTGGGTGGTAGGCTAAACTCATGTGCAAAGTAGTTCCTTGTAGACGATATAATTTACGCCAAAATGAGCTAAGAAAGATGGGGTCACGGTCGGACACGATGGTGGAGGGACAGCCATGTAAGCGTACTACCTCCTTAGTGAATAATGCAGCCACCGAGGTCGCCGAATAAGGTTGTTTCATAGCAATAAAGTGGGCATCTTTGGATAGCCTATCTACGACGACCATAATAACATTTTTACCTTCCGATAGAGGGAGACCGTAGATAAAGTCCATAGAAATATTGGTCCAAATTTTGTTAAGAATAGGTAGTGGTTGCAGTAGGCCAGCTGGTCGAAGAGCTTCTGTTTTCGTCTTAGCATAAGTTGCACATGCCGCAATATACCGTTAAACATCGGATGTAATTTCAGGCCAGTAAAACTGCGCTGCCAATCGTTTGTACGTGCGGAATTGTCCTCCGTGCCCCCCAAATGCGGAGTTATGCGCCTCAAAAAGAAATTAGTTACGAAGAGAGGGATTAGGGGGAACCCAAAATTCGATTATTCTGCAATATGAGTCCACTGGTTTCAGCAACAGTGGTGCAAGAATTGTCACGAGCAAGAGCTAGAAGTTCACTATATGCCGGATCATCTTTCTGAGCATGTCGTAAATCTTTCCAGAATGAAGTATGTAGAGTTGTGAAGGCTGCCAGAGAAGCTCCAGTGCATCTAGATAGCGCATCCGCAACAACATTTTGCTTGCCTCCCCGGTATTCGATTTGATAATCGTACCCCCCCATAAGTTTGACAAGCCACTTAAGTTGTGCTGGTGATGATAAACGTTGTTTCAAAAGGAATTTCAGACTAAGTTGGTCTGTTTTGATAATGAAGCAGTGTCCGAGCAAGTAAGGCCGCCAACGTTGTACGGCAAGAACTAATGCCATTAATTCTTTTTCATATGTGGATTTTGCAGCGGCTGTAGGGGAAAGGGCCTTGCTCAAAAAGGCAATGGGGCGGTTGGCTTGAGTGAGAATGGCACCAATGCCTTTGCTCGAGGCGTCCGTTTCCACTGTGAATGACAATGAGAACTTTGGGGCGACTAATACCGGTGTTGTTGTCATAGCAGTTTTGAGCTGAGAGAAGACGTCTTGTGCCTCAGTTGACCATGCAAAGGAATCTTTCTTGAGCAAGGAGGTAAGAGGGGCAGCCATGAAGCCATAGTTCTTCACAAAGCGCCTATAGTATCTAGTTAAGCCAAGAAACCCTCTTAGCTCGGTTAAAGAAGTAGGGACTGGCCACTGCAACATCGCCTGAATTTTAGAAGGCTCGGCAGCAATGCCCTTTCTAGAGACCACATGATCCAAGTACTCCAATTGGCGGCAACCAAATTGGCACTTGTGATAGTTGGCATATAATCGAGCTTTGCATAAAACAGAAAATACAGTTTCGAGATGAAGCAAGTGATCCTGCCAAGATTTACTGTAAATGAGAATGTCATAAAAAAAAACGAGAACAAACCTGCGCAGGTACGGCCGAAATAAATCATTCATCAATGACTGAAAAGTAGCCGGCGTGTTTGTCAATCCGAAAGGCATCACTAAAAATTCATAATGCCCGTCGTGAGTTCGAAAGGCGGTCTTTTTGAATATCATCGTCCTTAACTCGAATTTGATGATAGCCAGATTTGAAATTGATCTTGAAAAATATTGTGCCCCATATAACTATCTAAAACTTCGTCGATGATAGGAATAGGAAATTTATACTTGACGGTAATATCTTTCAATGAACGATAGTTGACGCAAAATCGCCAAGAGCCGTTTTTCTTCTTTACTAGCAACACTGGGGACGAAAATGTTGAAGAGCTTGGCCGAATAATACCTTGAGACAACATCTCTTTAACGATGCGTTCAATCTCAACTTTTTGAATATGAGGGTAACGATATGGTCTAACATTTGTCAGAGGTGCACCGGGCAGTAGTGGTATAGCATGATCATGAGACCTCATAGGCGGAATACCCAAAATAGGTTGGAAGAGTGAGCGATATTGAGTGAGGAGTTGCTCCAAATCCGCTGGCAACAAAGGGGTGCTCTCTGTTTTGGAAGACGGCTTGATAGCAAGTAGTCGGATAGAGCACAAGGTGGAGCCTGGGCATAAGCTAGTTAATTGAGAAACGCCTCCTTCGTGAATACCATGCAAAATGAATTTCTAGTTATGTAGGGTGAATCTCATTTCAGAACGGCGATAATTGCTAACAATATCACCTAACTTTCTAACCATTAGATCCCTAAAACAAGGACCATGCCGCCCAGAGGAAATGGATAAGCATCGATTCTAATATCCGTGCCCTGGACTTTTAAGGGAATGACATTATGGATGAACTCAATGGAGTGTGGGCGGCTATCGGCAAGTTCCACTTTCAACGGCCGAACGGGAGTTGGTGGTAACCGGAAGTGTTTGGCCAAACGATCTGCAATAAAATTATTAGTGCTACCGGAATCAATGAGAATAAATACCTTTTGCTTTTTTATCATGCCAACAATGCGAAGAGTTTGAGGGCCAAGTAGGCCGTGAATAGCGCTGAGAGATAATGTTGCCTCCTCAGTAGAGTGGTCAATTGAGTTCATGGCTCCCTTCTCGTGTTCGTCCAGCGTGTCTTCACCTAAAATTGAGTACATCGACTAGTGCATCTATGACCTCTTGTGTATTTGTTGTCGCAATAAATGCAAAGGCCTCTAGCCTTCCGTTCACTGATTTCTGCAATAGGGAGAAGATGACGTGTTCTATTACTGGAAGATGTGGTGTGTGATGTAGTCATAGCAGCTGGAGATGGAGTAGAAGCAACTGAATTGGTAGCTACCGTCGATGAGGTAGTACTGCGGTTTGCAAAAAATTTAGTAGAGCGCTGGAATGAGGCATCATAAGACTGATTTTGTTCGCACATTCTCGCAAGCATGTACGCTGTTTGTAGTTATTAGATTACCTTGACATAACTTCCAAAGAAATGCGGCGAGATAATCCACCACAAAAATGGCCTATAAGGTCAGCTTCTGTAGTGTGTGGTAATCTTATCCGAAGGTCTTCAAATGCTTTCTCATAGTCGGCTATTGTCCCGGTTTGGCGAGTTGTTTGAGAGCGTAACTCAGATTTCCAAATGTCGTAGGACCAAACCGGAAGAGTATAGCATCAGTTAACTCTTCCCACGAATGGTTTGGATTATCTCTTTCATAATTTTGATACCAACGATTGGCTTCGTCATGCAAGTACATGGAGGCTATAAAAACCTTATCCCATTGAGAACTTTGATAGTACCAAAAATATCGATTTGTCGAATAAATCCACTCATGAGGGGCTGAGTCGTCAAAGGTTGGAAATTTATGTTTATCCCGTGGGATGTACTGCTGATGCTCCATATAGCCAGTGTAGGAAGATCGGAGAGGATTTGGATGTGTGGTTTGAGGGTGCTAAAGGTTGTTGGCTGTGTAGAGATGAGTGTTGCCCAATGTATGTATGGGTTGTGTGTGGGCAATACCAGCCGAACCCTGTTGGAAGGAGCCAAAGGTGGGAACAGTGGGGTTGTTAATTTGGTAAGATGGAGATAGGCCAGCAGTGAGAAGATTGTTGTTTGGTTGGTTGAGGAGTTGTGTTTGTGTTGGAAATTGGGTGTAGTGTTAGGATAAGTAGGTGGAAGGTTTGTATGTGCATTATTTGAAGAAGAGGCTTGGCCAAGGGGTGTATCTGAAAGTGTAGGTGTGGCTATGTTGATCTTGGGGCAATGGTTGTTGTTGGTATTGGTGGACCTGAGGTAGTGGTCAGCAAAGGTGAAGGGTTGAGTTGGGTTGAAGGTAAGGGTTGCAATTGATGTTTCTAAATAATGATGGTGTTGTTGTATCTCACACAACTCACGATGTTGTTTGCGAATTTTCGTTGTCATATGCACAAATAGAGTTGTCAAGTGGTTAAGTTTTTCATGAAGGCTTGGTTCGATACTGGGATTGATAGGGGTGGTGGGAACTTGCAGGAAATTTCCAGCATTAACAGTTGATGTAGATATCGGAGAAGTAGGAGAAGTCGGTGAAGCAGCAGCGGCGCTGTCCATGGGAATCGGTGCTCTGGTACCAACTTGTTGCATTATGAAGCTATAAAAGCTAAAAGAACTTATACAGAGGTTAACCTAAGGTAAAAGAAACAACTTTATTCCTTTTCTTCCTCCCCTAATACATCAATCTAAGACTTATTTATAGCTTGCTACTAGAGTTTGTATCCTAATACAACTCCCATCTAAGAATAATTTAAGAAAGTAAATAAGATACTACAATCTTAGTTTAACACTAATAAGGAAAGTAAATAAGATACTAGAGTCCTACTTGATACTATCATCCAGTAAGCCTCAAAAATTGGTTTGTGTTATATTTTGCATCTTGAACAGCTGGTGCAACTCTTGGATGGCTTACATTGCCGAAATGAACGACCCTATCCACTGCTAGGGTGTTATCTGTACAAAGCGTAACATACTTTAACTAAACAAGTTTATTTTCATTTTCAATCCAACCTTCACCTTACCGCTCTATGGTGTTCCTTCACCGCATTCCTAACCACACGAGCCTAAGTGCGTGTTTACTCACAAAACTCATTCTTTCCATCAAAATTTTATTAGAACTGGCTTTTGAAATAATGGAACTCATCTTTTAACTAACTTTTCAAAAAATTCACTTTTACGTAAATCATTTTCGTGAAATTCACTTGTATGAAGCTAAAGTAGCAAGAGTAAGAAGAGAAAAAGGATCATCGGCGGGCGTGCGAAGAGGGTGAAGAGGGTACGGGGAGCGAAGCGAGAGCGGGATGAAAACAGGCTCACTGGAGAAGGTCACACTAAAGTGTGTCGTGAGAGAAAATAGTATCTTTTATTCAATTGTAAGTCACTTCAACTGCAAGTGACTTCCAGTTATAAGTGATACATGAAATTATTTGAAAGTTTTTTTTTCAAAAGTCACTTCCGGATAAAACAAGCATGCTCTAATTATGTGCTTAGGTGGCTTTAGTTTGTAAAAATTGATCTGACCTATTGTTAATACACCCGGCAGACCCAAGAAAAAATTATGTAACAAACTCGATATGGTTGAGTCGCGTCCGTATTGATCTATGAGTTGGTTTGAGTCAATATGTGAGGGATTTGGGAAGTGAAGAACATTGAATAGATATAGTTTTTGGCAATGATGTTTGTTTTTTTATCAAAGATGTGTTTACCTTATATCATGTATTAAAACTTAGTATAATGTTAAAATACAAATAATTATTTATATTTATATGTCGGAGTATAGGTGCAAATATGGGTTAGCCCGGCCCGCCCGGGCCAAGAGAATAGACCGGGCCGGGCTGGCCCGACCCGATTTTAGTACCCAGACAGGACCAGCCTGGTCCGGTTTTATTTTTCATGACCCGATTCGGTCTATTTATCCGATATATTTTTTAATTTTTTACAAAAATAAAATTTAAAATTTATTTTTAAAATATAAAATAAATATAAAATCTTTTTTATTACTAAAATATATTTTTTATTATTTAAAATATTTTATAAATAAATTTTGATCTGATCAACGGTCAATTAACAGTATCCGGGCGGACGGGTTGCCCGGCGGGCCGATAAGGTTGGACCGATACTGCCTGTAGGATCGGACTGGTCCGATCCTGTCATTATTCATCGAGTCGAACGGGCCAGTAATCGAGTTGTGGGTCGGCCTGTTTGGCCCGGCCCATTCTTACATCTATATGTCGGAGATAAGATGTAATCATCATAATAAAAACGTAAACATGACGCCAGTGAATAAGAGAAAGAAGTGGAGCCGATCAATGTTTCCAAAAATTTTCATATTTTTCTGACAACATAACAATTGAGACTCCTCTAGTGAAATATTTCCAAATTCCATTGTTGTTCAAGAAAACTGTTACAAAGATTTGCATATGAAATCTAGGTAAATTGGGTAACTTTGTGGTTATTTATAGTTCTAGAGTAGGATGTTTATGGTACTTATGCAATCCCTCTAGCATGGTTAAATACTTGCAGCTTGAAAGCTTGATTTAATATGGTATACTAGTTTTGCAAAGGAATTTCTACATTGGACTATTGAAGTTGATATATTTTATCAGCTAATTTGGATGTGGTACGAAACTTACCTTTAGTTATATTAATTGAGTTAGCGATGAAAATTAATTATTATAAGTCTGACTAATTTTTGAACTTTGAAGGAGTTTTGAGAAGCAATTAGGAAGGATCTACTTTTAATCAGTGTTGTTGGCACCGACCCAAATGGCGACTCGATTTGTCATCCGGATTAATGGGTGACAGATTAGCCCGCCGGGTCAACCCCACCATCTAGATTCCAAAAACACACAACACAATCCACTATATTTAAAGAAATATAATAACAAAAGCAGCAACATGAAAGTATCAACTTCAACAATAAGTATAGAAAGTTGGCTGTAGAAAATTTAAAAATTACTTTCAGTTAGTTGCAAGTTACAAAATATTCACCAATACGAGTTACAGACTTCTTATTTTTGTTCCATAATATTCACCAATACAAGTTACAAGCCAACAATAAGCAGTAAGCATTGCTGTTCTAGACTTTCTATAGCTACTTCTAACTAGCAATCAATCAATCTTGCTGTTCCAGCCAGCAATAGAATAGCAACAAACATAATAATCAGTCTTCCTTAAAAAATAACAAGTATGCTCCACATATAATCACTTGTGTTAAGATCACAACATTCATCACACATAAGAATGCGCATTCTTCATGCACCCAGATTTCTTGAAAATTATTACAAAACAATCATACAAACTTGTGGACACTATGGTGAAGTTTTTACTTTCCACATGGCAAAGATAATCTCAATTTCACTGCCACCAAAAAGAATTTAAAAACACAGGCATAAAAGAAGATGAGAATGCAACATCAACACTCCAATATAAGATTCTAGAGAAAATAAAGATTTTTATCTATTCAGGATGATCCTTCTCAGTTGACCTTACTTATTTCCTCTGAACTATAGTTTTCTTAGCTTTATCTCGGTATTCATTGGACTAATCCTACCATCAAATGCCAAACAAAATTCAGTCAATTTGAAATTAAGACGTAGCTTAATCCCAAAGCAGCAATGTGCAATGTCAAGAAACAAATTGGTTTTTTTTTTTTTTTTTTCAATTTTCTACAATTGTTATGTTTCTCCGCAAGCTCTTAACATTTTTGAGAGCAGCATGAGACGTGGGAAATTGATAAGTCAAGAAGGTTTGTACTCTGTAACTATCATACAACTGCCTATGTCAGTATTGTAATCTATAACTATCACTTGTAGAAGGATCAAGTAAGATTTTGATTGAAGAAATTGAAAGAATTTAGTTATTTACCCACTGTTGCCAAGGATAATGACCTTGAAAAGCATCCGTTGACTAGAAGACATTAGAATTCGATCGATCGAAGATGCAGATAATTTGGATGAAGAAGCTACGAAATTTGTTGAGTGAAGCCGGAGCGATTGAAGACCGGAGTAAAACGTAGAAATATTTCGAAGAAGATAAAATCTAACCGGACCGGTTTGTTTTATTTAGTGAATGCTACCTTTGCAAACATGGCACTCATTTTTTTTTTCATTTTTCTCAACCCCGCCCGGTTCGACCCGGACGGGCAGGTCGACGGGTTGATCCAAAAATCGTCCGGGTCAATCCGGATCATGACGGATCGATTGTTTGAACGATTAATTTACAGACTCGGACCGATTTACTATCTAGGTCGATGAGTTTTCGAGTTGATTCGGACAGTTCGTTTGTATCTAACAACACTGTTTTTAATAGAAACCTATTCAGTACTTTGTGTTGAAGTTTTAAAATTTTTAGTGATAATCTTAATATATAATGAGTAGAAGCTGCACATACGAAATATGAAATTAAGTATATAGAACGTTCTAAAACTCATAAATTTTGACCACTTAAAAAGTTGAAGTTATCTAACAAAAAAGCCTATTTAAGAAATGGTATCCTTCCGGCGCTGGCCACATCCGGGTACAAATTCAAAAAATATCATGGTGCAATGAGGTGCACTCCGGTGCACTCGGCTGATTTGTCCTTTTGGGCATTTAAATAAATTAGGACTTTAGGAGTTTTAATCTATTTTAAGTTTACTATTTCTGTTCGGAGGAATCTCTAAGAAGTAGAACTCTAGTTGAACCGTAAGATCTTAGCCTATAAATAAAGATGTCAAGCCCTTAAAGGGCTTGCTTTTGGAGAATTAATTTAGTTTATGCTTAATTTAGCCTCATAGTTCTTAGTAGTAAATCCAACATGTATCAAAGATCAGATCTCTTACTGCGAAAGCCGATCGGCTAGAGGAATAAGAAATGAGAAGAAGAAGATTTACGAGAAAAAAATTTGATGTAGCTCGAGAATGAGAAAGATCACGGGAGGAGAAGAAAATTTGGTAGCGAGCGCTGCGAAGAACGTGTTTACAGTAATGTTAAATTCATTTTTTAACAATAAACTTATAAAAAACTGAATTTATAGTTAAAAATAAATTTGATAAAAAATAATTTTTATATTTATTTTGTATTAAAAATGAGTTTAAAAGTAAAATTTTTAATTTTAAAACTTAAATTTTTTGGTCAAAAAATTAATTTAACTTTTGTCTTTACTTTAGTCTAAAATTAAATTAAAAATTAAAAGTGAGTTTAAAAAAATAAATTTGAAGCACAGGTAATCAACCCGAAGAGAAGAAGCGAAGAACGGAAAAAAAAACAGAAAATGGAGAAATGTCGCAATGATCCCGTAAACTGAAATTACCTATTCATCCATCTCAGCGTGTTTTCTATACTTTTTTCTTTTTTTCATCGTGTCCGTCGGATGAAGCGATCCGACCATTGTCATTAGAGTATGCTCTGGTGTCCGCAAGGGTGGGGGTCCCATATGGACCCAGAGATACTATAACACTAGCGGGTCGGAAAATGAATTATTTCTGGGATACAGAAGTTAGGAAAAGAAAATTTTCTGAGTGTGCGGAAGAGGGAGAATTTTGAATTTTATTTTTGGTTTCAGATACTGCTTTTCCCAAAAGAAAAGTAAAGAAAAAAGAAGCAGAAGATAGAGGGGGATTGTAGTTTCTATAAGTTAACAGTTTGTGGTTTCAATGGGGCCCCCATGCAGCCATAATAACCATGGTATTACCATCAACCTTTTTCCCCGTAGAGTACATTCTGGATGAATTATCAAAATTCAGCAAAGATATCAACAACATATCAGCTAAGAATGCTTCGGCAAAGACAGACAAGGCTATACAGCCACAGGATTATTGGGCTGCTGTAGTTCAATGTACGCTGTTAACATAAATAAGTTACAATCCTAGTAAAACATTTTAAAGCATACGAATGTTGTAAGAAAGTTCATCACATGCAATCGCTTTATGGCAAGATGAGTTGCCGAATACCTTCATAACATGATATCAGCACAAGCTCTACGGCCGCAGCTGAAAATCCTTGTTGGCTGAAGCAACATGATAAACTATTGATAGGCAGCCTACCACCATCGGAGCTTAACTCTAGTAATCAGCATAAAATAATAAATAAAAAATAACAAACAAAGAGCAAAATCAAAAGTAAACACAATGCCAGATAGGTGGAGAGAAATCTTAGCACTATCACCTAGCGCAGATGGCCCACCTTCAAGTCATTAACCGATGTTATGTCCACACTCCACAGCCTTCAACCAGCTGATATAGTTACCATCAGCTGACACTACAGATCATCTGTGGCAAATTTTCTGTGGGAAGTTTGTTACGGATATACAGCTAAAAGCAAGCCCGAAATGATCATATGTTCCATACATGGGTCTGAAACTACTTACAAGCCACATGTGCAGGAAAACTGCCCTCTCTTAAGTCCTTGCTTCTACAGGGGTTGAAGTGTTTCCATGAAAGAGTGGACCAATCACACAACAATCCTGCTGGCATTCAAGTTCCACCTTTCACTAATATGCTTTGGGAAATCCACGTTAAATCAGTAGACTTGCAAGCAGACAAACCAGTTTTTTAGTGTCATATGAGTAATAATCAAGATGACTCAATTTTTACGGAGTTTGTATTTATTCTCTTTGAGACAAATTCTGCTTCTTTCATATTCCCTGCTATCTCAAGAACATGCTTCAAATCTTTTAAGCAGGCTAACGTAACAGATGTGCTTCCTTTCTCAATAAACTCATAAAATACGGCAAAAGCATCCAAAGGTCTCTCAGCTGAACAAAGGCTACTAATTACCATGTTGTAAAACTTGGAATCCAGATAGTGACTATTATTATGACAGAATAATAGTAGTTTCTGTGCCTCCATGAACTTTTCAATCTGGCAGAGGAATGCAACCAGTACTTCCATCTTCACACTATATCCATGCTCATAAAGCAAGCAAAGAACTTTAAAAGCTCTATCATCCCGAGAATTTCTGAAGAGATTCACAACTAACAATGTGGAAAGCTCAACATTTTGCCTGATATTTCTCTCAAGCATTACTTCAAGAAGCTCTGCTGCGTCGTCAACATGACCTTCCTTTTCAACGAGCCCCGCAAGTACGACATGGAAAGTTTTTGTGCTAGGACGATGCCCACTGCCTACCATATACTGCAAAGACTTCCATGCAAATCCCATTTTTCCAATCTCCAAGAATTTGTTAAGCAAGGCTTCAAACGTCTTGAAATCTGGTTTGAGGTCCTGTCTCACCATTGAAACCAGAAGCTCGTACCCTTTCCTCGGTTGACCATCCGAGCAATGCCCTATGATCGAAGTCTTGAATGCGACAATATCGACTGCGGCTCTTTTCTCAAGTAGCTTCCTGATCAGTCTCCCTGCCTTATCTGCCTTGCCATTCTTGCACAAATACTTGAATACCAGGTTATATGTTGCCATCAAAGGAACACAACCACCTCTCTTCCCTAAAACATCTTTGTCAAGTATCTCATCTACAAGCTCCTCTGCTCTCTCAAACTCTCCGCTCTGGCATAATCCTCGAATGAGAATGCCGTAGCTTGCTGAGTCCGGCTTAACTCGCATCGCCGCCATCCTATCAAACACCTTGCTTGCAGCCCCAACATTACAAGAATTACAATGCGCAGCTATCAAAGTATTGAACGTGCAAGTATCAGGCTTAAAATGAAACACATCTCCGCCCTCACCAGCCAGTTCCATTATCTGTTTAACCAAGTCCATCCTTCTGGCCTCACAGAACCCCTGTATAAGGGTATTACAAGTAACCTTATTTGGCTTAAGCCCAGCAGCGACCATATCCTGAAACAGTCCAACTGCCTCCTCTGCTTGCATCTTACTTCCATAACCTCGAATCAGAGTCGTATAAGAAACCACATTGGGTTTCACATTCCGCATTCCATCGAACAGGTTGTGTGCAGTCTTCACTTTTCCAGTGCGACAAAGGCCGTCAATGAGAGTGTTGTATGTAATAACATCAGGGTCGCAACCAACTCTCTGCATTTCCTTGAAAATAAAAAACCCTTCATCAACCATAGAGTTGAGACAGAACCCACGGATGAGCGTGTTGAAGGTGCAGACATCCGGCGTGACACCAGTGTCCTTCATGCGTGCATAGAGCTTCGCTGCGGCACGCGTTCGTCCACGTCGCAGTAGGGCAGCAATCAACGAATTGAAAGAGTATACAGAAGGTGGAGAGGGCATTGAGGAGAACAGGTTGATTGCGTCACGAAGATTACCTGCAGCAGCTTGGGCGCGGATGAGAGTGTTGAAGAAACGATCGTGAATCGGCGGAGCGAGGGAGTTCAAGAACTCGTTGGCTAATGAAAGGCTTCGACAACGACAGAGGATTTGGAGGGTTTTGTGAGCGATGCGGTCAGAGAGAGGGAAGGAGAGTTTGTTGCTGGTGTCTGAGAGAGAGCGGAAGAGAAGGAGAGCGGTGGAGGGAAGGCGGAGGAGATCAAAAGCACGGAGGAGAGATTGTTCAGTGAGTGAAGAGGAGATATTAGAGAGAGCGGTGGAGAGTGAAGACGAAGAGTTGGAGTTGGAGCTGATGATCGCGGCGATGGAGCGAGCATGGAATCTGTCGGTGTCGGAGAGAGGAGGGAGGGAGGAGGGTTTGCAGGTTGTTGGTGTTATTGTTGTTGAGAATGCGGCGGAGGGAGTGGTGGAGCGACGTAGAAGAGACGCCGGCGATCGCCGGAGCATGGCCGTATTGATTTTTAATTTTTCTTACTGAATTTGAACAGAGGGAGTTCAATATTACCATATGAGAGACGAGATGTTCGTGAGTGAAATGGGTTGTTAAAATAAAAAACATTTTAAAAAATTTTTTAAATAAAATTTATTTTTTTAAAATTAAAATAATAAATAATAAATTTTAATGTATAATATTTTATATTTATTTAAAAGTATAAAAATATTTTATAAAATATTATATAAATTTATTTAAATATAAAATGAAAAAAAATGAAATTAAATGAAAAATAATTCAAAATATTCAAAATATTACCTGTATAAAGTGGCTCACATACTGAAGATAGATGAGCAAATTAATGGGTTAGTTTTATTATAAACAGTTCAGAGTTTGTTGTCAATTTCCTTCTCCGTTGTCCGTTCCAGATGGCTAATTAATCAATAATAGATTATTGAGAAGCCCTTAATTAATCAATGGATGGTTTGCAGATCGGTTTATAGCAAGTTCGATTTATTTTTTAATACATTTTTATATAATTTAAAATTATGAAATTGATATAATTTTATTTATTTTTTAGAATAAAAAATTACATTATATTTCTCAAAAATCTGAACATAAATTAATTTTAAAATTCTTTTTTATTTTGAAAACTCTTAAAATAAGATGGTATTAAATTGGCATATGCCGAAACATGTTTTACAGAAAGAGCAAATCCAAAAAAAGGTAATTATTTCGAAGAACATAGCTGTTTTTATCATCACTTCATCATTTGCGTCAACTTGTGGAATATTATTTGGGCGTAAATAGGTCTGTGGTAACAGATGGTTATTCAAACACTACAGATAGCTAGGTAAGTTGGAGCGATTGAGACAGATGTAGAAGCGATTTTTGTGGGTGGTTCCTGCACAGATCATGCATCACATTTTGCCTCGTCGGCTTAAACAAAGTTTGTCTTTAAGCTTGCAGTATGAGAAAAACGTTTCTTTTCATATTTTATAATAAGAAACGCTGCTTTTATGACAGAAGTTACTCAATCTAACACCTAATATTTGGTTAAATTTGAATGGAACAAAAGTTGAAATAGTTTAGTGAAGCATAAAACACATAATGTTGATTATTTTTGGAATATACACACAGTAGTATATTTTGTTTATAGCAGAACTAAATTTATATTTGACTTTGTATAAACCACTTCAATAAATAAACCTATCATCACAGTTTGTTTAAAAGATGAGAAAGTAAGAGTTGGTATGCTTGTTAGTACGTAGTACTATGGTAGGGGTGTTTGAGAGTATATTTGAAATAAAATTTTCTGAAATAAAAAATATTTTTATTTTTTTGAAAAATAAATTTTATATTTTGATATAAAAAAGATAAAATTAAGTAATAAAGATCTTATTACGTAAAATTTTTTTATACTTTTTAAAAGTTTAAATAAATTCTCAAAAAGCTTATAAAAGATATTTTTAAAAATATGAATTGAAAAATTAAAAAGTAATTTTTTCTGAAATAGAATGCCAAACATCACTAGAAACACTTCTCGGAATGGCAATTGGCTCCCTATCCTTATTCCCATCCCCGCCTTATGGGGTTTTAAAAGCTCCTCGTCTCGTTCCCTTATATGTCTAGCTTGAGACTTGCGGGATCCTCATACCTGTTTATTTTAAATTAAAATTTACAAAATTATGTATTCGTCAATGTTTCATAAACAAAATAGAACATAGTTCTTAAATTAAGTACTCCCACCTGCATATGGTAGCCCATATTAAGTGAAGACAGCTTTGGAAAGTTATGTTAAACTATTCAAGTCAGTAATGTTAGGTTTAGTTCTGCTCCTGACGATATATATCCATCAGGGCTTTCTTCTTAAGAAACAAGTTCCAAACTCTATTTCAATTGCTTTTACTTAATATCATGTTATCATCGTGAATTCTTAGTATTATCATCTTCTTAAGAAACAAGATCCAAACTCTATAAAGAAGCAACGTGAATTTTCCTTTTATCAACTCTAAATTCTATGTCTCAAGTTTTCTCCTTTCTCCATACTAATTGCTTTGTTTTGTTAGCATTGGGGCATATGTTACCCACCGCGGAGGTACACTTTTAACATGCAATATGATCTCTAGAGCCAACATTCAAACTTCCTATGATAAATGTTTTGCCTTTTAACAAAAAGATTGCTTGCATGTATTTAAGTAGGAAGATAAGGGCATCTACTATTGTTTGCGCATAAGCTGTGAAAGGTGTGTAAATATTATCCATAGAGGACTACCGAGAGTATTCACTTTCAAAAGTTTTCCATCGTCAAGTAATATTGCTTATTGCATAACACCAATCTAGTTTATAGATCAAATCTAGTTAATATTGTTGGTTTTTGAACTACCTTAGCTTGTTACATTTGAGATAACTAAGAGCGTGTTTACCAACCATCCAAACTTTACTTGTTTTAAACTCACTTTTAATACAAAATAAATATAAATTTTAAAATAAATGACTTTTCATTAGATTTTTTTCAAAATTTAATTTTAGAATTTAATTTTAATACAAAATTAATATAAAATTTTATTTTTTATTAAGTATTTTTAATTTTTATTTGATTTTTTAAATTTATCTTCCAAAATTTATCAAAACTTAAGTTTGGAGCCTTGATAAACACGCCCTAAATGATAGCTGGTACTGAAGTAGTCTGTTGTTTCTATAATGCATAATACCTGTTGTTTTAATTCCTTTATATGTAACAATAAACGAGTGAAGAATTGGACAAGACGAGTTGGCAATGATCAGCATCTATAATATGTATAGAAGATCCTTTTGAGACATCACATGAACTCGATCGTGTGGTTGACAGATACAGTGTCACAGTGCGAATCCTGAAAGAAGTTGAGCGAGCTCCACATATGTCACTGTGCGATCCAAAACCCATGTGTTACACTTTTTGAGACTTATGAACCAAACTCTACTTCAAATCCAGACTATGAAGACATCGGCTTCTTTTGCGGTGAATTTTCTTGCTTAATTACACATGCATTATATGGTTAATTTTACAACATATATCTCTTTAACCGCAAGCATTGCAAATTGACATCAGTTTTTATAATCGTTCAAATTTTACATTTATACAGTCTCGAGTCTGGTGGTTTGATATTGATATTAAATGTCTAGTTCAAAATTTGGGCTAAATTTTGTCATGTATGTAGAACAATTTCGCCAGAAATCTAACACCAATCCTAGAGTTGGCGTAGCTTTCACGCCATAGCATTTCAACATCAAGATCTTCATGAAGTAACCAAATTTGAATTCGATTATCCACTCCACCGTTCAACTACACCAACATCTCCGTATATAATCTGAAATCCGAAGAAAAATCATTAGACTTTTGGGATCGCTGATGGAAAGAAAAATTTTTTTTTTATAAACATTTATTATTAAATTATCTATATTTTTGAAAGTTTGAGACTTTTTTTAGACTTGAAAAGTAAAACAGAATCTTAAAAATACGTACGTCTTTAAATCTCAAAAACTTGTTCGGACTTCAATGGCTATTTATAGCAATGACATGGCGCAGATTTTTAGAAAGAATCTAAAATTGTAAGATCTGATAAATATGGTATTTCATTTCAATTGCTTTTTCTTCCATAGTGTCCACTTTCAAACAATTTAAACACGCTCTTAGCACATTAGTTAACAAAAGAAATACCAAATAAATCATATTGGAACAAGTTGATTGGCTTAGTCATTTAGAAAATAAAGTGGCACATAATTGAAATTATCTATAGCACATATTTATGCTATAGAATATCAGTAACTGTTAGAAATTAATACTAAAAAATAACAATCACATAAGAAAAACAATAACCTTATTATGTTAAAAAAGAAAACAATAATTACGAAATTAAGCAAACTTTATTCTTAAATAAGTAGTGAGGTTCGCTATTTATTTTTTTCTACTAATTAGGAATAAACGCTTAAAATACCACTACTTCATCGTAGAAAGCGCCGTTATTCAAAGTTTGAGATCAGGACACTCAAATTTGTGTTCGAGTGCTAACTCTCGGTGTGTAGGTGTTTAGGAGCATCTTCATTAATCAAACACATTCACTTTCGCTTTAGATTTTTTCTTCGTCTTGTGAGAGTTTATATTATTTATGGTTGGTGAATTCTACGAATTGCAGTGCGAGGACAAGTATATATGCGCAAGTCAATTTACTTGATGTTGCAATCTTTCATGATCTTTATTACATTTAAGTTTTTTAAGTGGCATTGGGATCACTTGGAAGTACAAAAATAAAAAAAATTTCTTAAATTTTTTTAAAATGAATGTAAACTTTTGACTAGAAAAATAATATGAATAAAAATTGGGATTGGGATTAAGTGGCATTGGGATCATTTGGAAGTACGAAAATAAAAAAAAATTTCTTATTTTTAAAAATGTTTTAAAAATAAATTTAATTTTTGACTAGAAAATAATAAGAATAAAACTTTTACGTCACATATTTCACTTAAAATATAATACTTAACTATGATAAAAAAATTTATTGAAAATTTAAAAATTTAAATAAAATAAACAGTCGTGTCAAATGTGCTGCCAAATAGTCTAATAGGTTAGTTTTTGAGCTGCACATTTTACTAGGTCTGGAAAACGGGCAGTGTCATGTACACTTCAAAGTATGGCTTATGTAACATCTACAATTTTCACAAATGAAGAATTATGTTGAAATTAATGAGCTTGACAACAATAGCGTATTAAGTCGTACCAATAATTTAGAGTTCGAGGAAATCAAGCACGTAGGTGGCACGAAGAAGGTTGTGGGTTGACCACGTGATCTTGGGAACCTGGAGCCAAGTTAGTTAAGTGACCCATTTTTCTTTTGTTGATGTTGCAGCTCAGTGGCACCTTTCATTAAACTTTAGCTGCCTAAAATGTATGAACGATAATCTGGATTGATACGTAAGCTTCAAATCGATTCAAATCAAATTTATTCAATTTTAATTTAATTTATTAATTTATTCATTTCATCTAATAAATTTTATTATATTAAATTCGAATTCACCTAGAATTATAATAAAATTATAAAATTAATATTCTTGATTAAGAGATACAGTGAGTGCCTATAAAATATACATTTTTAAATATTTTTATTAATTTTTAAAATATCAAAAAAAAGTTTTTAGTTTTAATTTTTGAAAGTATGTGGTGATAATTTAAATTTTATAATTATAATTATATATTAATAATTTTGATAAAAATTTTGATACATATAATTATTTAACAAAAATTTAATAAAATTTTTTATATAAAATCTAAATTTATCATTAAAATATCTATATAGTAATACTTTTGATAATATTATAATTTTTATATTATACTATTTTACTAAAAATATAAAAATAAATAATTAATTATAAATAAAATATAATTTAGTAATTTATAATTATTATTATTAATTTTTTATTAAAAGTTATTATATAATAAAAATATAAAAAATTATTCTTTTAAAAAATAATAATTTGAATTAGTTGGTTAATTTTGATCTGACTCGTCGAATATTTGCACCTCTACCGTCAAGCGCACGCCTCATTCATGCTCTCTGAACACGACCTGCAATCGCCAATTAATCGGTACCGGGATTAAAATTCTTAATTTAAACAACAAATGAAAGAGAAATAATAATTTCTCCCTACATATCCTTCCTCACTACAAATTCATACAGATAATTCTTTTTACTTTTGCATCGTCGATTTGGATTGGTTTGTTGCAATCTGCGAGATCATCGTTTCGAAACTTAAACAGCAGCAGTGTATTTGTTGTAATAATGATAATACTCATTATTTAAAGCATTATATCCGACAGATCTGATAGCAATCAGGAAAGCTGTGAGTTTTATTCCGAAGATAAATCGGTGAAAATGGCATCGGCGGTGGTGAACGCGACTGCTGCAGCGATCGATTGGGTTTCTTCTAAGGCTTTCGATGTGCCTCTCTCCCGGATCGTCGTCTTTGGTGTTCCTATTGGTGGTAAGTTGTTATTCTTCTTTCAGCTTTTGTTAACGAAAATTCTAATCTCTGGATTTTGTGAGGTGTGATTTTGATTGCGTTTTCTGTTGGTTTGTAGGGCATCTAGTAGTGGAAGTGCTTCTTATTGCGGTTATACTTTTTCAGCTCTCAAGGAAGAGTTATAAGCCACCCAAGAAGCCTTTGACAGAAAAGGTCGGTTTCTCTTTCTTTTATTTTTTTTTTTAGTTTGGTTTTTCCTAATTTCTAAGTCTGGTTCATGGTTTAATTTCGGTTTCTTTGATGTAGGAAATTGACGATCTTTGCGAGGAATGGGTCCCGGAACCACTACATCCACCCATTACAGAGGAAATGCTAATTCAGCCTCCGACATTGGAGAGGTAAGTAGTTGAAGTAATTCTGTGAGGATGTCTCAAGAAGAAGGATTGTAGTAACAGTGTCTTTTTTGTTTTTTTTGTTAAATGTATGCAGTTTTTATAAGAAATGAGCATGTCGTTTAGGTTCCTGTGCTTCTCTTTACTCGTTCTTTTGTAGCTGAGTACCTCTGTCTTATAGAGTTGCATGAATGCGACTTCATCCTTTCTTCAGTAGTATGTAAAACATCCATCTATGTTTTAAATGCTTTCTGAAATGGAAAATTTTGTTATAAATGCCACCTAATTGAATTAGGCACTAGCTTCTAGTGCTACGGAGGTTTTTCATACACCATAGCCGTTACATACTACTTTACCATTTAGAAGCTCACCTTGTAGTTTTCTATGTTGTTGCAAAGAGCAAATTTTGCACAGGGACATACATGCATTACAAAATTTTTATTTCCTTGCTCAGTTGCTTCTTTATTATGCAGTGCTGCAGGGCCACATACGGTGATTGATGGGAAAGAAGTCGTCAACTTTGCATCAGCAAATTATCTTGGATTAGTAGGGAATGAGAAAATCATTGTGAGTGGAATCTCATATTTAGACTATGTAGTTCTATGATTGATCGATTGAGTTGGTCTTATTAATACATCTCAGGATTCTTGTGTTGGTTCTTTGGAGAAATATGGTGTTGGTTCCTGTGGTCCTCGTGGTTTCTATGGGACTATTGGTAAGTCCTCTTGATTTCTCCTTTATCATGTGCTTTGTTCTTTTGCAGGTGGGTAGCTGTGTTCTAATATTGTGTTTTTTTCTTCTCAGATGTCCATCTTGATTGTGAGCAAAGGATTGCAAAGTTTTTGCGCACCCCAGATTCAATTCTCTATTCATATGGAATTTCTACTATCTTCAGTGTTATTCCAGCATTCTGTAAAAAAGGAGATATAATTGTGGCGTGAGTATACTTATACTTTAGGAAGTGAACCATTCTTCAATGGAGTATTTGTTTTGGAAGACATGCTTGGCATATGACAACTAGAATTTTTCTTTTTTTATTTTTTTGACGAAATAGTTAATGAATAGCTATTGTGTTCCCTTCCTTTTATTTAGTCATATCTTTGTATGGTTTGTCAAGTTTAATTTTCATCATTTGTGAAAATTAAACTTGACAAGCTGTTTCCTATATTTCAAAAGAACCTTTCTTCTTGTACATAGTTAATTGCATTCCGTTAACTATCAGTTTTAGGATGTAAAAGTTAGTTGTCTTGCTGTAGACTCAATAATTTTACTTGATCTTCTAGTGACGAGGGTGTTCATTGGGCAATTCAAAACGGGCTTTATCTATCTAGAAGTACTGTCTTCTATTTCAAGCACAATGATGTGGGTTCATTGGAAAGCACTCTCGATAAAATGACTAAGATAAGCAAGAAGAGGACTGATCAAATAAGACGCTATATTGTTGTGGAAGGTCTATACCAGGTACACTGAAAACCGCTTACTGTTATAATTAGATTTTATGAAAGGTATAGAATATGTTATGAAATGCTATGAGTTATTTTAGGGGATGGAAAGGAGTATTAATTGCTTTTTTATTGGACACGTGATAGTAACTTTATGAAGCACAGACACATGGATGTGACGTGATACGATGCGGTCATATCGGACATGCCGACAAGCAATGTTTAAAATATTTAGGGCACAACACAGCCAAGACTACTGTATTATTATTTATGTACTCATACACTGTAGTGTATATGCAAACAAATATAGACATAAGAATGATCGATAAAATAAAGATAGGTTAGATAGTTAGGTATTGCAGTGAATGTATTTCCACCAGCGGCATCATTGAGAAGTAAATAGCAATTTTATTCGAAAACATATTTACAAAATAAAACTTCATATTTCAAGCAACTAAATTATAATGACTAGTGACCCTTCATTTTCTCTAATTCAAATGTCTAAGCATGTTTTAAGGTAATTTCATATAGTCTAAAATGCACTCCGAAGGTCCATGAAGTGTCCAAAGTGTCTGGTAGTGGACACTACAATCAAGTGTCCCGCACTTGTCAAAGGAGTTCCGACAAAATGCAGTGTTCGATATGTGTCCGACATGGGCATGGCACTATAGATGTGTGTTTTCGACTACAATCATTTTGGCCTTCTATTTTTATCTATGCAGAATTCTGGTCAGATAGCCCCACTGGATGAAATTGTCAGGTTGAAGGAAAAGTACCGCTATCGAGTCATTCTAGATGAGAGTAACTCGTTTGGTGTGCTTGGAAAATCTGGCAGAGGACTTGCTGAATATTACTGTGTGCCGGTAGAACCCAATTACTTTTCATACTTCTTCCCCTATTCTTTACTGAGATGTTTGTTTGCGGCTCATTAAGGCATTCTCTTCTGCAGATTGAGAAGGTTGACATTATAACTGCTAGCATGGGTAATGCATTGGCAACTGACGGTGGCTTTTGCACAGGCAGTGTGAGAGTTGTTGATCACCAAGTACGAACTCAGTAATAAAGTTTTTGTGATTATCTCTGCAATATAGTCCTATACAATATCCCACAATTTGATATTGACTATTGCTCATCTTCTTTCTGTAGCGTCTTAGTAGCTCCGGCTATGTCTTTTCTGCTTCTTTGCCACCATATCTTGCAAGTTCTGCAATTTCTGCAGTTGACCACTTGGAGGAGAACCCAAGTATTCTTGCAACACTGAGGAATAACATATCTCTACTTCTGAAGGGTAAAAAAGAAAATACTACCTGTATTTCGTCTTTGTAGTTTACAATATGCTCGTCCTCTTATATTTTAGAAAAATAGTATGTTGGTACTGTATAAGGATGGACTGAGGTTTGTATGTGATTCCTGACATCAAGCCTGACCTCACTGGTAGTTCTGATTAGTAGAAAAATTTTTATGCTTCAGATGTTTTTTGTTTTTGTTGAAAGTTTATAAGTTCAATAGTCTTTGGTGAATTTAAATTCGGAAATAATTAGTAATTCAGATAAATAATATTTACGTCAGATGCTTCCTCTGACATAAGCTGTCATTTGTTAGTGCCATTGTCTGCCAAGAATCACGACTTAATGTTTGCTTGCAGGACTCTCTGGTTTACCTGGTCTAACTGTTGCTAGCAACCCTCTTTCTCCCATCGTGTTTCTTAAACTGAAGAAGCCAACCGGTTCTGATAAGGGTGATTTACAGCTTCTTGATAGAATTGTTGATCAGGTAGGCCATTAAATCGTTGAATAATGCTTAAAATGTCCTTGAAAGCAAAGCTATGTTCCTTAATGTGGGCTGTTTCTATCAGTGCTCTGTAATGTGGATTGTTTCACAGGTTTTGAAGGAAGATTCTGTTTTCCTTGTGACCACGAAGAGGTCCAACCTGGATAAGTGCCGCCTTCCTGTTGGCATCAGAATGTTTATATCTGCCGGCCATTCAGAATCTGACATTCACAGAGCTGCCGATGCATTGAAGAGAGTTGCAGCATCATTGCTTCCGGAAGACATCTAAGAGCTTCATAGTGGTCAAATGTAGGACCTTTTGAAGACTCACATATGATCAAACAGGAGCTCTTGGTGTACTGGAGTTCAAGGAGATTGTTGTGTAGGTTGTGATGTGTAGATAATTCCATACAAATACACATTTTATTTTATTATTTATTTAAAGTTGTGTAATGCTTACTCCTAGTGATTCCCCAATTACCATCATGGTTCAATTTTGTATGCAGTATGTCGGTGAAAATGGCTTTTATCCATACTTTTGTGTACTTCCTTTCTTATTGTTGTATTGTGCTATGAAGTGATAAGAAGCCACATCTCCGGCGTGCTATGCTTCATAACGCAGCAAAAAACAACACTTATTCACTGTGCCTGTTGATTGATATCAGCAAGACACCAAGAGAGAGCAGGAGGATGTCAACAAGAATATACAACCTTGAATTTTGGATGTTTACTTTTATTCACAAATGTGATGCTTCTGTCGTTAAGCATGTGAAAATGGTAATCGTGCAGGTTTGAGTACAAGAGAATTCAACAAAAGCAAAAATAGAGAAGAAAAGTAGAGAAGAGTAAAATAGATGCGAGAGTAAAATAGAGAATAAATGCTTTCAAAAAATGCGAGAGTAAAATAGAGAAGAAAAGTATTTATTACTGAAAAAGCTTTCAAAAAAGAAATTTGAGATTAAAAAACAAAAAAAATCAACCATCTAAACCATCACTATTCACGGGCCAGACCAGGCCGGCCCTTTACAACCGGCATAAAATAATATCAGATAATGATGAGAGGATTTAGAGAGAAATTCACGATCAGGCTCCATTAATAGACTGTTTGATATTGCGTTTTAAAAAATCAATTTTTTATTTTTTAAATGCATGTTTTTAATAAACTTTTTATAATTTTAAAAAAATTATTTAAAAATTTAAAAATATAATAAAATTTTATTATATTTTTAAAATAAAAAATAAAATTTATTTTTTAAAATTGGACAAATATACTCTTTTATTTTAGAAAATCACTTTCAGAAAATCACTTCGAAACGCTCCCTAAATCACTAAAGATCATCGACTATATGAGCTTACCTGTGACCCGGAACCATGCTGATACCTTATTTTAAGCATTTTCACATCTCTTTCGGACCAACTACAAATGGATTTATGAGAACCAGTTCATTTATCTTTTACCCAAAAATAAAAGAAAAACCGTTCCATGATAGTTAGTGCCTAGTCCATAAATAGTTACCTACTTGAAATCTATATCAAAATTTACAAACACAGATTAATATATACAGCAGAAAGTCGAAAACATCACAGATGGAAATCTTTTCAGCTTTTATTAGAACTTCGATATACAGGACACCAGACTGTTATTAATAAACAAAACCTACTTAAACCGAATCCAAGCCAGGAGGTGTCAAGTTAGTCAAGCTTCATCCTGCATCACATCTCTAACTAACAACTACATAAAAGATCACATCTCTCCATTGTTTGAGTTGCTCTGTTGCGCTTGGCGTACAAACTGTCCTTTTACCCGCGGCCGCTGCTCTGCTAGTCTTTTTCTACTCTCATATCTTACCTGCCATGAGATGCTTCATTTTAGAATAGTAATATTCAGAAACAGGATAGACAAATCAAGATCCTGAGGCTTTTGCTTTTATAAGAATAAGCTCGCTACTCCAGGTAGACTAATGATTGTCATGAGAAATTCAGTATTGAGAACGATCTATAAGAGTGATCTCAACAATCAGAATGGCAGTAAATATATATGCAGGAACTATGGTTGAAATTGGTAATGCAGCAGAATCTTACTTTTTTCTCATAGCATCTGTCCTTCCGCTTCAACCGAAATTTGGCTAAAGCCACTTCCCTTTGGTCCATCCGAGTAAAACATGATGGTTTAAGCAATTCACCAGATGATACACCCTCATTATTTGCTCTTTCTACAGGAAACTTGGAAAAATTTGAGTCAGTATTGTTAGAGAGCAAGCCACCAGATGCAACACTTTCAAGAGGACTTTTTCTTCCATTAGAAGTTTTATTGCTTCCAATTCGGCTAGCCACAGACAAAACACTGTTCTGCTGTTCCGCATTTTCCACAACTCCCTGTGGGCTTGGAATACTTTGAGTCTGATTAGCTGGAGGAATTGTTTGTCCAATGTCAAGTTTTTCTGGGAAATCTTGATTTGCGCAACCGCCTGGGTCATATTGATTTGAAGAGCTTCCAGGAACTGCTCCCAGCCACATGGACAGGCCAGTACTCCAGGGAGGTTGATTTGATGGCATATAAAATATGGGCTGCATTACTGGACTTCCAGCTTGCCACATGATTGGAACATGAAAAGGATTAACAGTAAAAGGTGGTGGAAATGTCATTCCATCTTCATGAGAAGCACAATTACTTTTAAGTCCATGCTGTTGATTTTCATCTGACCCACAATCATTGTTCTTATGAGCTCTTGTAACATAGCAAGTATCACTCCCTTTTCTGGCAATAGATTCGCCATCCTTGGTGTTTGAAGATTGTGGTGTGAATGAAGTTGTCAGTACGGCCTTGTTATTAAACCTGCATACAGAACATGACATTAGTTGCATACTAATATAGAGAAGTAATGGCTTCAGGCAGAAATTGTTCTCGACTTTTAAATATGTGAATGAACTTTTGCAGCAGCTGCTAATATGTTTTCAGAAAATTGCAACTATTCTATAATCATGCCTTCCATTAATAACTAGTCCGGGCATGATTTGATACAAGAATATAGAATAACTAGAAGATTCTGATCCAGAAATAGCTAACATTGGATATTAATTAGTTATTGTCTATAATATAGTGTTAACCCTTTTGCATCCTAATAATGTAAAAAATACCAATACTGTTTTTGAATCATATCCAATTTATTGAGATTGAGAAAAAGATACATCAAATAGGCAACTTACAGAGAAAAGGCTGATGAGTTTGAATGATTCAGTGCATTGCTATCATCCTTGCCTTTTTGCTCACAAGTAGGATGATGATGTTCTCTTCTTAAAGAAAGTTCTAACAGGGGACTGGAACTTGGCATGGAATTTGCAGAACAGGTAAGCTTCCCATCAGGAAAAGCATTCTTGCTTTTCTCATTGTGATGGACATGTCCATTATTCATTGGTCCAATCAAATCCAGAACTTGCTTAGAAATTTCTCTGTTGTCTGTCTGAGAAGAAGTCACAGAAGCCAGCTCGATGTTATCAGGGCATTCTTCTGTTGATGGAGAATCATTCCCAGTTGCTATATCTATTCTAGCTTTGGCATCCCCCTTGGTCCCATTAGTAGATTGTGAATCAAATGCCATCAAGTTTTCTGATGCAAGAAATGACAATGTCTAATGTGTAAGGATCTTCATACTACTATAAACTAACCTATAAAGGTTAAAATGAAGTGACTCCCATAAAGAAATAGATATCCTACCTTCAGCTCTGTTGCAAACCATGATTTCTACAGGACAAGAAAACCTACATTTCTCCTCACGCATGCCCACAAAAGAAACAATGCCAGATTCTTTTTGTGTAACTTCCTGCATGTTTTGTATGTATGTGCTTTCAGCATGCATTTCTGATCTTGTACAGGAACTCTGCAAGGAGGTGGCAGAATACACAATTTTTATGTAAAGCCCATGTACTTACAGGCAAGTAAAATTATAACAGGTAGCAAAAACATTCATTCATTCATGATGAGGTTTTAAACCTTTTACAAGTTATCGCAAATGTGTTCGGTTATTACCATTCCCAGTTCCCTTACCTCCAAAGCCTATGAAACAAACACGAGTAATAAAACAAGCTTTTCTAAGTACAGCTTCTTAATTGCCAGTAGACTGCGAACTATGTACTAGTGCAGGTAATGTAACAAAATGTTACAGCAGTTCATTGGTTTCATGCAGTCCATATCATTAAGGACCACCAGTAGCCTTACAGCAAGAGAAAATACATTCTACTATAGTTTTTAATTACTTACTTGAGCATCGCAAACTTTCTCACTGTCGTACTCGCTATCTTGTCCACAAACAGCATTATCCCTTGAATGGTTGCTCGCCTTCTTTTCAATATTGACTGGTTTTGCCAGATGCTCATCTCGTCGGCTTTCAATTGTACCATGGCTACCCTTGACCTAATAGGGCACGTATTAACGTATCATCATTTAGTAATCGAGAGGAAAGTTGAAATGAAACTAACATGCATATATTACCAAAAAACTTCACTAGTAATGTGAAATGAAAGAACATACATAGTGCCTTCTCCAAACATGCTGCCATAAGTTCCTCAGTTCATTCTTCCTTATAGGCTTAACAAGAAAATCTGCTGCACCTTTCAACATGCATTTGAAAATGGTGCTGATAGAATCATGGGATGACATCACTGCATAAAATTGTAATGATTTTATCAGAACACTATAGACAAAGCTCTACTTCCAACATTTACAACAGCTCCCAAATAGACCACATCTTACTTATAACAGGAATATGCTTGCAAGTCTCATGTTCCATTAACATGGTAAGAAGAACAAAACCAGAGATCAGGGGTAGCTCCACTTCGGCCAAGACAAGGTCAATGTGATAAGCTTTATCTGTCAACATCTCCCATGCTTCCAATCCATCTGATGCTGTAGCAACTGTTCAAAACAATATTACATAACAATGGTATAACGTTTGTGCAACAACATTATCAACTCATTCACATAGCAATCTAGGTGTTGCAGAGTTTCATCAGAAGGCTCAAAATTCAGCTAAAACAATACCTAAAGATTTCGTCTTATAGTATTAATAACTCAAAATAATACCTTCCAATTGAGAGAATAAATACAGCTGAGTTCAGCCTGTATACATCTTATATTGATCGCAAACACGTAAATTCCTAAAACGAATCCTCTATCAAAATTTGTGATCATGTGTCTGCGATTTGAGGCCTTCCAGGCCTCCTTACTCACTTGACTTACAATGAATCCAACTTGCTCTATCTTCTAACAAAGTGCATCGTAGATTTCCCTCCCAAACTTCCTGTAAGAAGCTTTTCTCATTATACTGTTGGTGCTGTGCCATCCCTTCTAATGATATTATACACTTCAAATATTATGAGAATACTGATAACAAATAGCTACATAGACTTACATCTTAAAAGCATTGCCCTCAACAATTTTGAAACTTGATAAAAAAAACACTGAAACACAGTCTAGATGCACTGCTAAACAATATTCACCCTCAAATCGTTACAAAAGAAAATCCTAGCAATTTGACATCCCTTGGTGAATTTCTAAGAATGAAAAAGCATGTCGACTGCCATGTGCTTTAGATAAGCAACTGAAACAGATTATGTCCATTAAGAACATTCAGCATCTGACTTAGATAACGCAGATTAAACTAGAACTAAGTAATGTCAATAACAAAATTTAGATGAGCAAGTTATATAGCTCTTTCTATAATAGAGAAATAATAAGATTCATAAGAGACCAAGGAGGTGAAGATCAAGGAAAAATTAAAGAGATACAAATAATAAAGATGAGAGTTCCATGATAAAACTAGTGGAATAGACACAAGCCAGATTGCGAGCTACTGAATTAGAAAGTCAAGTTGAATGAGTAGGGTGCTGAGTTTCGAAGAGGTACAATAACTTTTGACTAGAAGCTAATTAAGTTTAGCAATGCTTTTGAAGCTCATTACACCGGAACATTAGACATGATCATATCGCCTATTATGGAAACCGAAAAAGCTTTTGGTAGGCTTATTTAACCCCAACAGACATGTAATAGTCCACGTTTTGCATGCATGTTCATCACAACATGCTACTCATATTTCACAATATAATTGACCTTTCAGCTAATCTAAAGCACTTCTTAGTCACAGAATCCACCTGAGGCACCGTCCGGTTTTATCCTTCCCACCTGCTTCGTATGAGTGATATAACAATTACTCAAATCACTTAGCATCAATCATCCATGATAGTAGAAAGAACTTCTGTCTTGTTCCTATATTTGTCGATTCCTACCATAATATCACTATTAATAATGTTTTGCCTGAAATGCACTCTACATAGTAAGTCTTACATCTACAAAAGCCAGACCTCGTTTAGTTCTACAGTTTTTCTATATAGTTCAAGGCTTCAAGCTAAAAGTGGTCTTTGCTTCTGATTCATCCAGAAGAATATTATCACTAACAAAAGGCATTTACCACTATATACACATTTTTATATATACAAGGCACAAAATTAAAGTTTCAAAGAGGAAAGTTGGTGTATATGCATTGTGTAGCAACATTTCTATGTCTCATATGAAAGAGAGGCAGACATCACGTGCAATCATGTCCCCTTTCTTCCAAGACTATGAAAAACTTGAAGGGACATCGGTTCTGCACATATAGAAAGCAAGAGAGCATTTGATGTTGGGTATACAACAAGTCACTAAATTCATAGATGCTGAATTGAGAAAGACTAGAGCTGCAAAACTAAGAAACAGGACTAATAGTATAGGGCTTCAATGTTCCAATGTGACAAAAAATAAATAACAAAGATGACTATCATCATTCCAAAATTCAGCTTCAACAAAAAGTCATCTCCATGGAGCTTTCGATCAAAAGTGGCAGTCCTCAAGATCCATACTGTAGGAAATCTGTTCGACTTATATTCAAGACAAATAGGAATTCGAATTGGTGTAAATTTCATGAAGAGAGTACTAATGTTTGGGCCTTCAAAGTCTTCAAATAGTAATTTATTTTAGTAATGAAAAGAAATTCCTAAACATTAAGTTGGGTTACCATGAGCAATTAGAACAAAATACCCTAGATGATGCTCAAAAAGTCAAACCTGGTCTTGGTTGGCAGAGTTGTAAGCAACACACAAAGGGAAGCCTCCATGAAGACCAACTCTGTTCCCCACTTGGCAATTTTCTCTGACAAAAACATTATGTGTAGTAATCCGTTTTAAGCATGCACCAGACGGATATACCAAACTGAGTCAAATAGAATGCTCCATATTATGATTAGCTCCATACGCATAGCTTGATGTGGTCATCCTTTGTTCTTCACTTAGGTATACTACATGCAATTCTGTATGTTGCACAAACTTCCCCAGTTTTCTTTCTCTCATATCATAAAACGAAAAGGATGAAATTCTTAAAATAAAATTACCTACTGTATTAGATATGCTTGATACATTCATACACTTGAATTCACACAAGCGCACAGAGGAACACGCACATATACACTGTTGTGGTTGTTGTTGTTTTTAGTTTTATTTTTATTTTTATAATATTTATTTCTTTTTGAAAAGAAGCATCTACACAAAGTTAAAATAATCAATTGCCGTCACAGAAGCATGCCTGCAACAACACGTGCACATAAAATACAACATATCAAGGAGCATGAAACATAACAACAAATTCAACGCAAGAACCTAGCAGTACAGCATGCCAAATGCAATGAACTCATACATTAGCTTCAATTCCTGAGAGTATTTCAACAGCAAGCCAATAAAATTAGTGACTTCAGTATCTCTCTATATTGATTGTAAAACTCTTTTCTCATAAACTTCTCCATAACAAGCATGCAAAGGAGCACTCCCATCATCTAAACCATTCAATTCATCTTTGAAACCTTGTATGTGATTTCATATCAGCCCTAAAATATACAAGAACCCTGTACTAATATACCCTCTTGGCATGACTTGTCCATAGATACCAATCAAATCAAATGTTTACCGGCAAACAGTTTGCCCATGATCAAGAGGCCACATCAGCTTTCACCACTTGTCTTTCAGTTGTCTGTCTTTCTTTCATCAATTGAAACAACAGACGGAACAAGGATTGGAAATAAAAAATCAATCAATTATCAAAGTATGAAAACGAAAAGGAAAATCACTCTCCATAAACCAGATAACACAATCCTGAACATGTAATCGATCTTTAGAAGAAAACGAAGAAACACAAATAATAAAGAGAGAACATTTATTAAGAGCAAACCTTTATAACCACATTTCTGAAGCAGAGCAGTGATGATCTTCTGAGTTGATTCATCGTCTTCCACAAGCAACACTCTCACCGGAACCTGCAAAGGTAACATTCCTTGTTTAATTTCTTCTTCTTCCTCAGCGCCGCCGGAGCAGTTGGTTTTGGTTCCTACCACCACCACTTCCTCTCCACTCATGATTTCTACAACACACAACACGCAACAACAATACAACCAAAAAAACAAAATTTCTCTACGACGACGAAAGAAATCTTTTCCTGTCTGTGTTCAGCTGCATTGTTATTGGAAGTAGTTGTTCCTTTCGTTCTAGAAAGCTCGAGATTTTTTTTATTTTGGATCTACAAAACCTGCTGCACAAGTGATCGGTAGCAGCCGCAAAACAAGGGGCACCACGAAGAAATATCTCCACGTCACGCGGCGGGGATAAGAAACTCGAAGCTTGTTGTACCCACGAGAGTGGGACCCACATCCAAATCAAAATCTCTGTTTCCTGAGAAGAAAAATATCTTCTCCTGTGCCAATTGGAGCACTGTATCTGGCCATTTGGAGCACTGCTTGTGGTGATATTCAAACGTGAGGATTTATTTAAAGTAGAATCAGTAGAGGGACACGTGTTTGGTGGAGAGTGCTTGGTCAGTTTGTGGTGGTGGTGGTGGTGAGGGTAGAACAAGTGCGACCGAATATAAGAGAGATATTTGTTTGTGAATTGTTAAGAGGCTGTTTGGTTCAGCTTTTTTTAATAAAATTTTTTAATTTTTAATTTTATATTTTTAATATATATTTTATAAATATATAAAAAATTTATTTAAAAATTTAAAAAATGTAAAAAAATTTTACAAAATGAGATTTTTTTATTACATATTTTTAATATTTTTTAAAATTAAAAAAATAAAATTTATTTTTTAAAATAAATAAAAATATTTTTTATTTTATAAAAATTTTATTTTATAAGTAATTCTAACGGCCCCTCACGCTACAAAAACCAGAATAAGCTAGCAATACTGGAGGCAAGGACTTTGCTAATTGAATTAACCAACTCAGGGCAGGGTTACATTGCCACGAGGCAAGGACTTACATCAAGTGTTGCAAGTGCTATGTAATCTTCGGGTCTCTAAAGAATTGCTGAGCTGAATGTATACATTAAATTCAGGATACGTTTGAAAGTATTTTAAAATAATTTTTTTAAAATAAAAAATATTTTTATTATTTTTTAAAAAATAAATTTTAATTTTTGACTAAAAAAATAATAATAAAAAATAATAATAAAATCTTACTACGTAAATTTTTTCATATTTTTTAAATTTTTAAATAAATTTTTTAAATATTTATAAAAATATATTTAAAAATATAAAATGAAAAAATAAAACGAAGTTTTTAAAAAACGCTTTCCCAAACGCCTCTAGTCATTTTGATTTTGTATTTTGTCCGGTCCGGGACAGAGAATTTGACAATATCAGTCTTTGATAAAAGAAAATCAGAATTAGCTATACTCTTCGTAATAAATCATTTTCATAATTTTGTTCGTAGATAGGGTCAAATAATAACCAAAACAATTTATTGGTACATACATAGATTTTGAAAATTATCACTATGCTAGCTCTAGAAAATAAAATCAATTTCTATCGGCTACTTTGTAAAGAAGAGAAGTAGGAAAGCGGGACTACTTTTGAAATAAAGATTTTATAAAATAAAAGATATTTTTATTTTATTTTAAAGTATTTTTAAATAAAAATTTTATAAAATAAAAAATATTTTTATTCTATTTTAAAAGTAAATTATACTTATTTTATTTTAAATAAATAATAATAAATTTTATAATATAAATTTTTTTACATTTTTAAATTTTAAAATAAATTTTATAAAATTTTACAAAAATTTTATTAAAAAATATAAAATAAAATAAATTGTTGGAATAAAATGAAACGCATTCGAGGCTGATAATTTAGATTCTTGGTTTGGTTGGTTTTCTCGTACTGATAATTTGGTATTGTGGGAAAATATATTGTACTGTATTTGTACATGCAAATGTGTCTTCCGTTGTATTCTGATTTGTTGTTGTGTGATGTGACGTCATTGCAATTTACGCTGTATTTGGATGAAAGGTTCATAAGAAAGTAGAAGTAGAAAGAAAGAAAAAGATAGTAAAAGAAGAAAAAGAAAAGAAAAAAGAAAAAGAAAGGAAAGAAGAAAACTGTGATAGTGTTTGGATAAATTAGTAAAGAGAAAGAAGTATAAGAGTAAATTGTGTTTGGATTAGAAGAGGAACGAAAGAAAAATTATAAGAAAAAGATAAAAAAAGCCTTTATACATGTAATTCTTTATAATAATTAAAAAAAGATAAAAATGCATAATTTTGTTTACGTTTTTGTTTAAAATTTTAAATCTTATTTTTTATTTTGCGCAAAATACTAAAATTTTTTTTTTCAATTCAGCCACTATTATAAAAAATTAGAAACAGTCAATACAAAAATGTCTTCAATTTACTTCAATATTATTAATAAAAATGAGCTACAAACCATGATCTTACAGTTGCGAGTGACATCATCAACATGATAGAAATACTACAAGTGAAAAACCAGCTTTTGGAAATGCAGACTCCATTTTCAGTACGAATAGATCCGATTGTGCAAGTGAAGAACCAGCCTTTGGAAATATAGACTCCATTAGTGACAACTATCAACAAAGAAAACGACAAGCCAATATCTCCCCACAGTCATTTCACATAACCACCCTTTTATTTTATTATGTATTTTTTTGAGATATACAGGCGTTGCTCTCATTAATAAAAGAAACAATTGTGTCATGGAGACATGACAACAAGATATGAGTACAACATTACAAGAAGGCTGCTAGTAATCTACACAGAAAGTAAGCAAAAGAATAAGATAGTAGAATAAGGGTTAAGCATACATTTGAGTTTGTTAAATTGTCAAGAGAAATTTCAAGTTTGCATCAATCACAAAAAATACATACCAAAATCAAAATAAGGATGGTTTAAAAAAATACAATCTCCAGCTAGAACAAAGCTCAAATTTTATCTATGTAAAAAGTTGATATTACAATTTAAAAAAAAATTCAACCGTAGATATTCAATATAAGCAGCAGCAAAATTTATGCAGTTTATCAACATAAAATGCACATTGAAAACTAACGGAAGAGATCCCATAAGGATCAGATATCTCAGTAGTACTTGTTGCCTGAGATTATAAGAATCTGCACCTTTCTCCTCATATCTACAGTCTTCGCAGTCTCTCTCTCAACTTCCTTCTCATCGGAGTGAAGTTCCTTAACAATGCGCTTGCAAGTACTTGTCTCATCCATCAATAGTTATTATTGCCAAAAACCTATCATTTCTCAGCAAAAAAAACCATTACAACTTTCACACCTTTGTCTTTAATCAATTACATTGATCCTCAACAAAATTCGAAACAAACCAATCGTTTGAGCATCGCGGTAATCATTAGCAATGTATAGCAAAAAAAAAAAAAAAAAAAAGAAGAAGAAAAGAACAAATCAGCACATTCTGGCTAACTCAATTCAGAGCTAAGCTCAGTGTGGAGAAGTTCTACATACAAAGCGATCGCATGGCTTTCCGTCTTTGAAAATGATGAATGTGGGCAGAGCTTCAATTTTGTAACGGTTTGCAATGCTTGGATACTTCTCTGTGTCAATCTTCACCTCTTGAATTTTATCTTTTAAAGTGTTGCCTACTGCTTCACGTATCGGAACCATGAATTGACATGGGCCACACCTGAGCATTATCATATATATATTAGGTTACAGAAATCACAAAACAATCATGCAAAGGTTACAAAAAATAACTTACTCAATAGCAATGTAGCATCAGCTTCGGCAATGTATGTTAGTCATATTGCAATGTAGCATCAGCTTCGGCATCAAAAGAAAAGAACATCACTCATCATAATCTAAAATGCAACTATATTGGTTCCTTGTTTTTAAGCATGAGATAGAATGGATTTGATAGGAACAAACAGAAAAACCCCTTTACGAGATTGAAAATTCCATATGAGGAAAGGTCAACTGTTGTTATCAAACTGTTAGCTAATTTAGTAATGGATGAACAGAGGAGGTCAAAGTAGCAGGAGACGGCAAAATGAAATAAGACATTGCAATTGATGCTCCAAAGAAGATTCTTACTAGCGTCTTTAAAAGCAAATAACAGCATTATGATTTCTGACTCGAGTTTGGCAATTATTAGCTTCTCTATATATTTAGAAGTTTAAAAGAAAGAGGAATCTTCACAATTATCAAGAGAAATCTTGATCTTTGTTATTATTTACAATATTGTTCTCAATCCTCCAACTGAAAGGGAAAAAGTAAGTAATAAAGGCAGACACTTGCAGGCGTATGATATGTACATGATATGTGAAAGTAATTTAAGCTATTGGATTGGACGTAAAGAGGAGTAATGCGCACATAACGAGACAATCCCTACAACCAAAAACGATATTAGCAGGAATTAATTGCCCTTGTAACTAGCAAGACAGGTGATACCTAAATTTTAAAATCAGATACAAATGTTTTGGTGTGCATCTTCATAATAAAGTAAAGTATCAATGTTCTTTCCAAAACGTCTAAAAAATAGCAAATAATGTAATACCAATCAATATCATATACCAATGGTGACAAAAATAGATGCTGGATTAATATCTAAGCCAAGAGTAATCAGCCTTTTACCTTCTAAGTCAAGTAGGAAAAGCAAGGAGTTCTTACCAAGTAGCATAAAAGTCAACTAGCATAGGCTCATCAGATTTCTCCAACAAGTCATCAAATGAAGAGAATGCTTCTTTCTTTGCAGCCACCTAATGAAAGAAGGTATAAATAAATTATACCACATTTCCATCTAAACTATTAATACGAATATAAGAGAATAGTTTCTGCATTCAGTGTCAGTATTAACTTGATAGTGAATAACTGAATAAGTTGACTTGAAGTCTCTTTGTAAGAGAAAGGGGTCATCTTATTTTTAATGACATAACTGAACCCAAAAAATGGAACATTGTCATCAGAAGAATAGTCCTTGCCATCAATGAAGTGGTACAAGCGTCATCACTAAGTTATACAGAAACCATTTTCAAGGACTTCATTTTGTCTAACATTCCGACAAAGAAATTCCTGTACATGAACAAAGTCAATTTTAAAATGCGGATTTGTAAGACATACAGCGACTTAGCTCATGCAGGTGATGATATATCAGTTATGGACTATGGATACTCAGCATATCAAATTCTTGTTCTTATTTGTCAATGTTCGTGTTAGTAGTGTTGTTAATCTTTTCTCCTTAAGGGTCTGTTTGGATGGAGGAGTAATAAGTAAGAGAAAATAAGAGTAAGATTAAATAAGATAAAATTATTAGGGTGGAAACGAGAATAAGAGTAATAATTTAATCTCATCTTGTTTGGATATATCAATAAGATTAATCAAGAGTAAATAATATTCTTGTTTGATAACTGAGAAGTAAGTAAGAGTAATTTTTATAAAAAGTCAAAAATATCCTTTTATGTTTTTTGTATGTTTTGGTTAAGCAAAAAATATAGTAAGGACATATTTTATGTAGGGCGTGTTTACTAAGTTGGATGAAGTGGAGTTTTTAGAAGGTAAATTTAACAAATAAAATTAAAAATTAAAAATATTTAATAAAAGATAAAATTAAAAATTAAAAATATTTAATAAAAGATAAAATTAAAAATTAAAAATATTTAATAAAAAATAAAATTTTATATTAATTATATATTTATAGTAAGTTTTAAATTTGAATTAAAAAAATTTTTTTATTAATAAAAGAATTTATTTTAATTTTTATAAGTATTTTATATTAAAAATGAGTTTAAAAGAAGTGGAGTATAAAATGAGTAAATAAAATAAAATGATATGGATATTATGGAAATTTTAGTTGTTAGTAGTATCAACATTAATCTTACTCCAGCTTACATCCCACATTGGGGTGTAACGATTTACAGATTAATGAAAATTAATGGAGAGAAATTTTAATCCTCATTCATCTTATAAGTTTGTTACCAAACGAGAGCAATTGGGAGTAATTAATTCACTTACTCCCAATTGCTCTCCATTGCTCTCGTACCAAACAGACCCTAAAAGTAAGGCTTAGTTAACTATGCCTAGATACTTTCCAGAGAGCGAAGCTTATGAAGAAATCAACAACCAACACTTTAGCAATCTGTAGAGCTTTAATGTAACTAACTAAATCATATTAAAGAAACACAGATTTCCACTCCGTTGCTGGAATCAGAATGAGGATGTTTAACAAGCAAATCGAAAAAGTAGTTCTACATGTTCCTTGTGGTCTAATGATTAACTAGCAATTCCCAAATGAATAAACACTAATGACAATTGAAACATGTAATCAACCTGTTAAAATAAATTTTTCAGCAATTGAATTAGAGAAGTAGAAGAATTAAAAGAACGGTGATTCGTCTCACCTGCAGAGTAATCTGTCGCCGTGACGAAGTACAGAGACGCTGAGTCGGCACGGCGGCAACTCGGACTGGGGCCTAGAAAGAAGATCCCGACGCAGAGAGCTTGGCTGAGTCGAGAACGACTGAGGGTGCCTGAAATCGGGCAGTAGCGGATGTCGCGGTGCAGCTGACCCATCTGTTTCCCAAGATTGGGTGAAATGTTTCCTAGGAGAACGACTCGCTTATAAGCGGCGAACGTGTGTGTTTCACGCTTCAAGTTTGCAAAAGGACAACAGTTATACATTTTAGCAATATAATCCAGTTATCAGAGAGGAAAACAAAGCAACACACAGTCGGCAGCGTGTTGGAGTAGCACCAGCGCCCTAGAGCAGCGGCGATTCGCAAGCAACGGCGTTGAGGAGGAAGAAATGGCAATTGCGAAGAGCAGCTACACGTCGCTGTTCCAAGCAGCGGTTGATCTCGAGGAGTGGCCGTATTGATCGCGAGCAACGGCTTTGAGAACGAAGGAACAGCGGTGGCTCGTGGCGGCGATTACTGCGGTGAGGAAGGAGGGGTTCGCGGCTGAGGAAGAAGATGCTTATTTCGATTTAAAAAGAGAAGGAGATACCGCAGCGAAGACTGGTCGCCGACGAATGGGAGCGAAAGCGAGCGCGGAGAGCGCGGGGGTGAGCTGAGAGAGCGCGGGAGCGAGCTGGAGCAAGCGCGGAGAGAAGATGCGGGGTTAGGAATGAGAAAACCCCTGGCGCCAGCGATCTCGACGGTTTTGTCTCTTCCACCCGCGAACAGTACTTGTTTTACCCCCTTTCTCTAGGAGTGGCAATGGTATGACCCGATCCAAAAATTCAATTCGAAATCGATCTGTTTAATCAGGATTAGAGTTAGAGACCCGTATAAATATATGGGTTGGATTAGGATTGAACAAATTTGATCCGGTTATTAAATAGGTCGACTCGTGTTAACCCAAAATTAACCCACCAATTCGAAATATTATTTTTTGAAAGAATAATTTTTGATTTTTTCTTAACATATAATAACATATTGGCAATAAAAATAATTAATAGTTATTATAAACTATTAAATTATATTGTATTTATAATTAATTTTTTATTTTTATATCTTAGTAAAATAGTGTAAGATTAAAAAATTATAATATTATCGAAAGTATTACTATGTAGGTATTTTTAATGACGAATTTAGATTTCGTATAACGATTTTTATGAAAATTTTGTTAGATAGATATATTTATCAAAATTTTTATCGAAATTATTAATATGTATTTATAATCATAAATTTCAGCTGTTATTATATATTTTTAAAAAATAAAAATAATAATTTTTTTTAATATTTTAATGACCGATTAAGACATTAAGGAATGCATATTTTGTCGGACATAATTATATATCGTCAGTAAAAATATCGTGCACTTTCATTCGAATTGATCTTATAATTTCAATGAAGCTTAAAAATATAAAATATAAAATTAATAATTTTAATTATTAAATGGGTCGATCCGAATTTGACCCGGTTATTAGTAGGTTGGGTTAGGGTTGATAATTTTAACCCGTATAAATTTATGAGTTGAGTTAGAGTTGAATGAATTTGACCGATTATTAAATGGGTCGACCTGAAACCGACCCACCAACATATATTGCCACCCCTACCTTTCCCTCTCATTTTCTCTCTTCTTCGGACAGTAACTTAGAAACCAAACACAACATGGGGGGAAATTGATTCCCCTATCCCCCGTCTTTTTTATCTACCCGTAAACCAAACACAGCTTAAACATTTATTTATAGTTGACCAAAAGGCATTTATACCGGTCCAATTGGAGGTAGCGTTAGGACTGCCCCAAACAGGGGAAAAGGGCAGAGGGTACCATCTCTTGGGTGCGTGCATAGGCATAAAGGGTGCAGTCGCGACGTAGAGGCTAGAATCCATGTGCGTGCATAGACGTAAAAGGTGTGGTCGGGGCATGAAATTTGGGTGTGTGCATCGGATAGAGATAACTTGATAGGTATACCAGCATATGTCTTATGGTGGGTCGAATTATGCTTATTTCGGTGAGCATAACAACTCAAGCCCTTCATAGTCCTATTTTGGTTGGGCCATGAAAATTATACATGCTTATATGTATGACATGTTAATCCTGAATTGTTTGGCTAATTGTTTGGTGTGGGATCAATCTAACAGTGTTGATGGAAACACAATCTCTTTTTAGATTTCAATAGCATCCGGCCATTGCCGTCAATACTCCGTGCAAAAACTACTTTGTCATGACTCGTTCTTCCACATTATCGTTATTATGACTTGGTCGAGATCAATGCTGGAAAGATATAACGATATTCTATGATGGTGGCTCTGGTGATTCTTCTCCGGAAACACCGTACTCTGTTGTGCCATTTTCACGCATGAGATTGAACTTTAGTGCCAGGCGATTTCAACGTATGCGTCGTAACCTATGCCATCTGGCAGGTGGCAGCAAACCCACCCTGTTCCTTGTTGCTCAGCTGCCAGGTTGAAGCATAGGAGGAAAGGTTTACTAAAACTTTCAGTATATTCTGAAACTATCGAACTCTTCGGAGCTATCTGTATCGAGGACGAAATTTTGCAAAATTGTGGTGTTAGAGGCAAAATTTTAAGGTATAACACACTTCTTAAACTGATAGTCCAATATGCACTTAACCGATCAATCAAACTGCCCTCACTAATTAGTGCACCAGTAAATTTTGCGAAGTCAAAATAGAGCATCGAACAAATAACAGAGTTCATTACTTAAAAGAGCTTCTTTATATAAAAAAGAAACCACAAAGCAGAAACTAAATTACAAGTATAAGCTTGTTTGTTTCATTTGTACATTACTTAATTTACATGGTTTAAGCTGTATCCTGCCTTCTAAAGCTTTGCACTGTGTTACGTATATTGGACAAAGTACTAACTTCGAACAGCTACTGAGTGACCGGGCGACCTGTTCCGCCTGCTCCCTAACTAACCAAAGCAGAAGAACAGCAGCCATGCCCCGAGGTCCTCGGTTTCCAGCTCAAACAGTGCTCTGTTGCGCCTGCGTCGCGAACTCAGGCTGCGGTCCTTCTTCCAAGAACTCTTTAGGCCACGGCAGCGGGCTGTTCTTCGGGAAGCAGCAGTCACATTCCGTTTGGCACCGCTGTGGCCATGGCATCGACTGTCCTTCAGGTGGCGACTTGAGGACTTGGACGTGCTCTGGCCGGCCTCGCACTGCCGCCTCTCTTAGTGGACCCCAGCATTCGACTCTGTGAAACTTGGGTATGTTGGAGTGGAAGTAGACATAAACCATGGCATCCTCAAGCTCGGGATAGTTCATGAACAGGTTGAGGTCGCCGTGGACGAACGCTTTTAGGACTACCGGAAGTTCCTTGCAGAAGATGTAGTAACGCAGGTTCGCGATAAGGTTGAGCAACATATGCCCGCCGCTGATGTGGCAGTGAACGTGGAGAGACATCTTTCCTTTCACCTTCCTCCATTCAGCCACCACTTCGTCGCGCTGCAGTTTGTTGTACCATCCGCTGATCTGCGGCAGTACTCAATGAATCAGAAATTGGTATATAATTTTACGGTGACAGTGATGATCAAGAATATTAGTTATAGTACGTAGTGATTATTTACTTGTGCAAGGTTGATTGTGTTGGCAACGGCAAGGGTGAGCTTGGCGGTGATATCACTGTGGGTGAGCGTGTAGGTCCTGGGCAGGCTTCCTGGATGCTGCTTCTCGTCTACACCTAGACGCAACACTTTAAGCTTGGACGCCTCGAAGATTGCCGGACCGATTAATCTTGCTACCTAAAACAATTTCATAGAGAAATGAAGTAGTGGCAATCAATCAAATAAATAAAGGAAGCCAAGGAAGGATGAAGAATACGCACTGGTCCAGTTGTTCGATTCCCGTTGGGCGTCCGTTTCGGAAGGAGTTGGATTGAGCTCTTGCTCCTGAGTTGGTTGCAGTTGCGATTAGGCAACATCTGGTTAGGCAACATTTGCAACGACAACGGTACGGCAGCTGCAGAAAACCCCATGTTTTTACCTATACAACTATTCAGTATACGAACCTAGAAGAATTATCTTCTTCCCTTTCTGTTGAACTTCTGTTTTTTCAACAGGTAACTTCTCTATCGAAGAAGAGGGAGAGAGATTGCTTCAAACTCTGGTTTTCCTGAAGTGAAGTATGAACAGAGAGATTTGCGCGAGGGAATGGAGAAGATCTCGTAGGTGATGATTGCAACTTAGTCCTGAATCCTGACCCACCACAGACTCCATCAACCCCCTTTTATAGGAACGAATTTAAAAATCTTTGGAGTTCCAAAGAAATTCTTTTGGCTTTGCATCCGGAATAGAAGAAAACAGGAGAGTACGCGGGTGAAGTAAAGCCAAACACGTACATAGGCTACGAGGATAAAAGGAATGGTTAACAGCCTAGTTGATAGAGTCCGTTTGGCACGTGACTAGAAGAGTCTGGTGAAATTGGTGCTTGCTGTGAGGCATCGCTGGCTGGCTTTACTACAAGCTGGATAGTTGTGATCCGTCTTCAAACTAGGTAGGCTTTTTGGGAGCACAAATACTTGAACCTGATATGTGGAAGATACTCTGATTTGTGCAGATTTTAACTGTTCCTGTAGACCAGAAATTTGGAGTGGGGAAAAACCATTTGCAAGATCATTCCCCTAGTACTGAAAATGACTTAAGTGGCCCTTCATATGACTACGATATTAATTGTAATCCATTAGTGTATAAACCTCTCCTTTCAAACGCTTCTTTGGATATAGAACTAGGCATACATCTGCGTAGACGCTGAAATACATCTTCGAATTAACACGCAGTTCGAATCTCACAGGTTACTACTAAAATGGATTTGATATAGTTTATGTAAAAGTAATTTTTATAATCCAAACTAGTACCGCTGTTAAAACGGAAAGCCAGAGAATCTAACAGACCAAATTTGGAGGTTTCCTTGTTTGTCCCACCGGGGTATACACGGATGACCTACTCCTTTTGTCTGAATCTGACTGTGTACGATTAGTAAGAAATCAATTTATCCAACGTCCAACATGCTGTTATCTGCAAATTTACTATTACCAGACGCTTGAAGAAGTCTGCTACTGTTTCGCAATTTGATTTTATACATCTCTCGTTGCGTAGCTGCAACGCTGCCTTGCGGTTCAAGGCGCTTCACCAAATTACAACAATGAGCTTTGTATGAGATGACAATTCCTTCTTCCATTCATGGATGAGCAAAATGTTTTGATGTTAATGTCAGCATGCGTGACGTTGCATGCATTGTGGCTGCTCGTGGAAAATGAGTACACATCGTGTTTCATGACTGGTCATGCTCATATCCTTGGTGTAGGATTTCTTGTGGCTTAGTAACTTACTGAATTTCGGCCCGTTTGGCATTACTCATGAGAATTTTTTTAAATTTTTTATTTTAAAAATATTATTTATACTATTCAATTTTTAAAAAAAATTAAAAAGTATGAGTAGCTATCATATATTTATCTTTTGAAGTTTGAAAAAATTAAATTATTATCTAAAAATTTCATTATAAATTTATTTGTATGAAAATGTTTTTATTTTAATCAATCCCATATAGCTCCTTCAAATCCGTGAGTCTGAATTTTCCATTGCTTTCACTGGAATGCTTTCACTGCAATACAGAAGGCCACAATTGGTATGCTAACTAAAGGAACTAAAAAATCGATAAGTTGCTTCTTTTAAGTACTTCACATTGTAATTTTGAGGTACGTCCATAAATAAAGTATGGTAAACACAAAGCCCATTGCAAGAGAGTTAGGGGGCGTTTGGGAGTGTTTATGAAATAAAACTTTTCTGATATAGAAAATATTTTTATTATTTTTAAAAAATAAGTTCTATTTTTTTATCTAAAAAAATAATAAAAATATGCAATAAAAAGATCTCACTATGTCGAATTTTTTTACACTTTCTAAATTTTTAAATAAATTTTCTAAATACTATAAAATATATATTGAAAAATATGAAATGAGAAATGCAGAATGAGCGTTTGGGAAATGCAAATTATTTTAACTGCAAATAATTTTAGCATCTTTTACATTATATAAGATGACGTTGAGAAGATATCATTATAAAAATTCCTATAAAATAAGTTAACCTATAATAACAAAATTAAGTATATTTAATAAAAGACACTAAAAGTATATTCCAATTACACTGAAGTTCATTTTCTCTTTTCAAAATTTGAGTTCGCCCACTTTACGTCTTTAATTACCACTTTCAACTACACTTCTACTTCCATATCAAACTCTACTCCAAACAATTTTATTTTATACTTCACTTCACGTGTTTCAATTACATTTCGAACTTTACTTTTGCTGAAACTTCAATTTTGTCAAACTACACTTTCACAAAATTCACTTCTGTGAAACTCGCTTTTATATGATTGAAACACGCCCGAAACATCATCAAAATATTAAGAAGTCAAAAAAATTTGAACTTAAGAAAGCAAAGTATACTCGAGCATTGGCCCCATTTTGGTACCTTTACTTTCATTTAATTTGGCTGCATTTTTTTTGCTCTTTCTTTACCCTTATATTTTTCAATGACCCTTTGATTACTTTGTATTTTAACTATCGCTAAGAAACAAAAATAAATACAACCAATACAAAGAAATTATTAGATAACATCTTATTCTTTGCATTGAGCGGTGATAGATATCATCACAAGTAATAAAGTACGAATTCGAAATCCTCTCCAAAAATATTCAGTTGCACTTTCTAAAATGACAAAAGAATCTTGTTAAGTCCATTATATATAACACTACTTATCAGAAAGGATAGCTAACTAACAAGAGATATTTTTTTTGTATTTAGTTTTCTACTCATCTCCCACCAAACTTAATTCAAGCATTGTCCTCGATGGTGAAGGTATCGAAATAGTCAAGCGATGCGTACATTATAGGAGACAAAAAATTTGAAGGTAAATTTAAGAGAAACTTCCTCAATTTAATGGTTTACATCCTCGTAACTCCTTTCCTTTACAAACTTTGGGTTCAACACAAAAATGAAAAGGAAGGAAACAAATCCAAAATGTTTAAAAAAATAAATAAATAAAATAGAACTCTTTCGTGCCTTCCAAAAAGCCTAAATTTAATGTCTTAGTTGAGACGGATTTGTTATTTCTTATTTGAAGGTGATAGGAATTCAAATTTTTTATGGTTAAAAACCTCAAGAAGTTTCATTGTATTGAAAAGCTTAAACTTTATAGTTTTTTTTTCAAAATAGTCATTTTAAGTGTTTCTTACTTAACATTTATTTTCGTACTAGCAATAGTAATGAAAGGTTGTCCTAAAATAATTGGTAATTATCTTTCAATTAGTGTGTCTCCTCCATCTCTAGGGCAAAAGAATTAGTGTGTAAGATGATTTCATCAATTTTCACCACTACAGTCTCAAGTATACTGGTAGGTATTTTACTGAACAATCACAGTTGTAAAGAAAAAAATGTTGGAGAGAGCTCACCCAAATTCAATTCAACATAAATTGAATATGGCATGAGATTTATGTTTGCTCTATAATCCAATAGTGCTTTTTTCAAACTTCGCACTACCTATACGGCTTTATATAGTGAAACTCACTGAATTCTGAAGTTTTAGTGACAATTGTATTTGAAGTAATGCACTTTCCCTTTTAGAAAGAGTAACTTGCTCATGCTCCTTAAACCTTGGCTTGTTAGTGCATAGGTCTGTAAGGAGCTTAGCATATGTCAAGCTTTACTGACAAGGGGCAATTGTAAAATAGAACAAGTTCTCACTATTGAGATGGGTTGGCATCCTAACTTCCTTTCCCTTTGATAATGATATTATCAATTTTGTAAGTTCTTTTACCATATGCAAACTAGTATTAACCTCTAAAAGATATAGAGTCTTCACTTTTATGGACAGAGAGAGTTACTTTAGAAGTATTTATCTCTTGCTGCAGGCTCAATGCAATATTGTTGTACATGTTATATTGTTGCATGAGGCATTTGGTTTACCTTTCCCGTGTGACCAACTATCACGAACTTTGTTGTTCTTGTCATGTAAAAATTAGTGTCAAAGAAGCTCTATTTTAATTGTTGGAGCAGTCATGTGAAGTAATGGATGTGAATCTAGCACTTCTTGTGGTTATAAATTTGTCTTGTTTTTGTATCTCTTTTGAACTTAAAGCAAGTAAAGGAAGATACTCTAGAATCAATGTGTTTATCTTTGGCATAATTGTTATAAGTTAATGCATTTCTCAGGAAGAAAATGCTTGTCATTTGAAGTTGATAGTTCGTTTAGTATGTTTTTGACATGTTGCTCTTTTTCAGGTATGCTCAAAGTTTATGGTAGAAATGACATCGGCTGGAACTTTAAGTACTTAGCACACAGCTTATTATTTTTGTTTAGTTTCTTTACTCCCATTTTATATTCAAAGGAAATTGACATACAACTTAGACCTAGATCCAGAATTCTACCACATTGATGGGACTAAATCCATTGGAGATTAGAGGTTGACTTAGCATGCATGGTGTGCTAGCCATGTGTCATGCTTGAACTTAAAAGATATAAAAGATGGAGATTAATCTAAAAATATAAACACCTAGAAATCACATTTAGCTGTGTATGTTGGGCTTCCAAGCTATATTAGGCACGGGCTAGTAGCGTGTAGGGCTTGATGGGATCGAGTGAAAAACGATATAGCTTGATGGGTTAGGATCAAATTAGTAGCATAGGGGCCTGGGATGGTGCTCAAACAAAAAATGGGTTAGCTAACTTGGAAGTAGGTCAGCAATTCTCTTTGGGTTGGACCAAATGGATTCTAATTTGGTGGGCTTAACAGCCCACGTTTCTTAACGGTATGTTTGGATACATGGTTAAAAAATAAGAGTAAGATGATAGATTGAAAAAATAATAAGAGAACGGATAGGAAAGGGTAACTATTTAACTTTACAATGTTTGGATATATAGTAAGGATAATAAACTAACTATGTTTGAATAGATAGGTAAGTGAATGAGTAACGGAAAGAAATTTTTATAAAAGACTCAAATGCCTTTTTTATTTATATTAATCTAATTTTTAGTAATATAACTTAAAACTAATTTCATTAATATAATTTAAATTAATTTTATTAATATAACTTTTAAGTTAATTTATATATTAATTTAATTTTTTTATTAATGTTTGATATAATTAAATAAAATTTTAAATTAAAAACTTTGATCATATAGTTTTATTATTTTCTTTATCAACTAAAATTAATTAAAATTAAATAAATATAAAAATTATAAATTATTATAATAAAATTAGCATTTATTAATTAAAATAAGTATTTAATTAAAAATATCTAATTAAAATAAATATTAAATAATTAAAAAATAAAAAAATAAAAGAATACTTGTTACCATGTGTGTCCACCAATTTGGTGGGTACAAATTTCACCATCAATTCACCACAATTTCACCACCACCATCTCTTTCCTAACTTTAATGAAATAAAAATAAACATGGTTAAGATGGTGAAATATTTCACCATCACCATCGTTCACCACCAAAACCTATAATCCAAACAATGCCTAATAGTCTCACATTGGCTGGGTGCTGAAATGGATATGTACTTATAAGTGAGAAATGTTAAACCGTAAGAAATTGGCCAATTCTTTTTGTGTGGGGATTCGATCCTACAGTGTAGATACTACTCTTGATGTTTTGAATCATCTGTTTGTTGTACGTTGTGGTGGTGCCAAAACTTTTAGGAAAACTATATGTTATTTTGCCTCCCGCTTTATGTCTCATTTGGTGTCCCACTTGTGTTATTGACTTATAATCTGCTTTATGTTGAACCATATGTTACCTTATTGATATAGTAGAAGCCAAATGGGATGGAAAAAGTGCATTGTATTTTAGATCACTAGTAATACTATGCATTATGACAATGTCCTACTAGATCAATAAAGCACTGCATAGCTCAATATAAAATAGATTATAGGTGAATAAAACGCAGTACAAATGGTATGCGAAGTAGGACACAAAATGAGATGCAAATAGTAGTTAGTTAGATCATATCCAACTTTCTCCTATATGAAGTTTGAATCAGAAAATCCAGTTCATTAATTAAACCAATAAAACTTGCATATCGAATATAGATATGCCAATTGAAAAAAAAAAGATTATAGCATTCTAGTCCTTATTGCATTTTCAACTGGTTAGCGAATCGAATATAAGTAAATCCGTCAAACGTTTGACTCATTTGATAAGTAGACTTTAGAGAAACCAAATTAATAAGTAAGATTGTTATAACTTAAAACTTCCTAAGCCAACTGAACTCTAAAACTCATATAATATTTCCTTTAAGTTATCTTCTCTAACTTGGTTTGAGTTAAACTAATACAAAGAGCTACAACAGTAGTGCTCCATCAAATTTCTAGTAGAATGCCAAAAGGTTATCCATAGTCACAGAGTTGACTTCTACATGCTATTCTGTTTCTTTGACCGTCTATCTAGGCTTTCAATTCTCAAGTAAGGTGTACTTATTCTCACTACAGTTGTTTGGCTCATTGTAAGAGTCCTATTGGGAGTGATCTTGAAACCATCATTTGGCGAATTTTTCCCATTATTTTGCAATCTAATGATTGGTAATCTTTTCGAACCATGTTTGCCTCCGCATTGAAGAGAAAGACCTTTTAAGAAGTAAGTTTGCTGAGCAATTAGAGATTAAATTCTTTTCATTGAAAGATGAGCAGAATACTCTATGACCCAAGTCAATTCTCCTTATAGACATGGAATGAAAAGGATTTCGTTCCTCAAGAAAAAACCACATTAAAAGATGAGCAGAAAACTCTATAACTTGCTGTTACTAGATGCCAAGAATGCTGAATAAAGCATATCCCAAACTTTCTCATAAGTTCGTCAAAGTTTTCATAACTAAAATAAAAAATTGGGTTTAAATAGTTCTGAGCATGAAGTGGAGCTTAAACATGAGTTATACACCTAAGTGAGTGTTTTTCGTGTTTCTAAAACCTTGTGTCGAATCCCTGATTATTCAATTTGGTAAGTTAATCCCGGTTGTGCTTATAGGACATTTGTTTAATCACCTTGTGACGAGATGATGATGTGTGACAAATACCCACGGATCAAATCTATCCTTCTTTGTGCGAGCGATCAAATAGATATCAACTATTCAGATAAAATTCAACAAAGATAATAGTCACACAAACACAATGGATCATAATATTATAGAACGCAAACTCATGTCTAGTACATCATTACAAGATTATCTCATCACTAGCCATAATGTTATAGGATATACAAAATCAAGCCACAATAGAAAGGAGGGTTTATAACAAAATCACATAAAATTTGAGGAAGATCATTGAGCCAAAAGGTGAAGGATTCTACAACAATGAGTAAGAGATCTCTTCTTTCTCCTTCTTTCTTCTTCACCTTCTCTCCCTCTCCAACTCACTCTTTTTCTTTCTTTTTTATTCCTTTCTCTCACCTTGCCGCTGCTGCTCACTGTTCTACCCTAACTCACCCGTAGCCTTGTTCTTTCATTGTTTCTTTTCCTTTCTTGTAATTACAAATTCGGGCCACTATAATAAGAAAATAATTTATTTAGGTCCTCTATATTGGAAAAAAATTTAACAAATCTTCCTTTCCTACTATGCGGATGATGATGAGGGATTCACCAAGCCCGCATTTACATTACATGCGGCATGCTTCTCCAAGGTCAATGTCCAGGTTAATATATCGGCGCCGTTCTCATCGGTATGAACCTTTTCAAGATGGAAAGTTTTCTTCTCAAACTCATCACGAATTCAATACTACCTCACATCAATATACTTAGACTTCGAGAGAAAATTTAGATTCTTATTTAGATAAATGGCATTTTGACTATCACAAAGAATAACAAACTTGTCTTGATTAATGCCTAACTCACCTAAGAATCTTTACATTCACAATATTTTCTTGCAAGCTTCAGTAATGGCTATATACTCCGCCTCATTGGTAAATAAACCTACATATTTTTGTAGTTTGGATTGCTAAGATACTGCTCCCCCTATAAAAATAAACAAGTAGCCAAAAGTTGATTTTCTAAAATCAATATCACCTGCCGTGTCTGCATCAATGAAACTTATCAACTTCGGCTTTTGGCTCACCACCTCCAAAGCATATACACATTTAAGATAACGGAGTATCAACTTTACGGTATTCTAATACTCATTTCCTAGATTTGTAAGGTACCTACTAACCACACCAATTATATATGTTATGTCGTGTCTTGTACAAACCATGACATATGTTACACTTTCTATAACAGACCCATAGAGAATCTTTTTTATTTTCTGCTACTCTTTATCACATGAAGAACTATATTTAGATCTTAACTTAAAGTGGCCACCAAGAGGAGTTCCAACCAGCCTTGTCTTCTTTATAGTAAACCTTTTGAGCACTTTCTTAATATAAGATTTTTGAGATAATTATAACTTTTCACGCTTTCTGTCACGGGAGATTTTCATATCCAAAATTTGTTTTGTTGATCCAAGGTCTTTCATATCAAAAGACTTATTAAGCTCTTTTTTCAAATTGCCAACATTGGTAGTTTCTTGTCTAACAATCAACATATTGTCCACATAAACTAAAAGATCACAAAGTTGCGATCATCAAATTTCTTCACATAAATACAATGGTCAGAGATGGTTCTTACATACTCTCGTGGTTTGCCATAAAATAGTCAAACTTTTTATACCATTGTCTAGGGCTTACCTCAAACTATATAAAGTCTTCTTCAACTTGGAAACTATGTCCTCTTTGCCTTTGAATCATTCCGGTTGCTTGATATAAATTTCCTCCTCTAAATCGCCATGAAGGAAGGCGGTCTTCACATCAAGTTGTTCTAATTCTGAGTTAATACTTACGGTAAGGCCTAAAATCACTCGAATTGAAGACATCATCATAACCAAAAAAATATTTCTTCAAAGTCGATACTTTTAATTTGACTAAAATCCTTCACCAACCAATCATCCCTTGTACCTTGGTTGTGAGCTATATTCTTCAGTTCAGTCGAAGATGCACTTGTTCTTAAGTGCCTTTTTGCTTTTTGGTAGTTTCACAAATTCAAAGGTGTCATTCTTATGCAAGGATTGCATCTCCTTTTGCATAGCTCTTAATAAATTTTTTTGTGTGTTAATGTGATACTGTTTATTCATAATTTTCAGATTCCCTACTCGTCTGTGATCAAAATATACTCATTAGGAGAATATCTAGTAGAAGGCTGATGTTATCTACTAGATCTTCTCAGTTGAGGCTGTGTTGGTGGAGAGATTTCTTCTTGTTGCTCGTGCAAAACTTCTTCGTGAGATGCGTTATGATCATCACCAATATTATTACTTTCATGCATAACTCTCCCTTCATGTTGTGTCATATATGTAGAAGTGCTCGGGCTCAAATCAACATCAGCTCTTGAAGTAGACTTTGGTTTCTCGCTCTTCTCAAAGTCTTAAATAGTTTGGTCTTCACAAAAATAATATCTCTACTTCTGATAATCTTCTTGTCAATAGGATCCAAAAGTATATATCCAAACTCCTCATTATCATAACCAACAAATATGCGTTGTTTGGATTCACATCAAGTTTGGACCTCTCATTTTTTGGGATATGCACAAAAAACTTTGCAACCAAACACCTTCAAATGATCATAATATACTTCTTTATATATCCGTACCTATTGAGGCATATCAAATTAAATAGAACATACGAAAAAAGATTGATCACATCCACCGCTGTGTGCATTGTTTCACTCCAAAAGGACTTTAGAAATATTAGCATTTGAGAGCATAAACCGAATTCTCTCACAAATAGTGCAGTTCATTCTCTCGGCAACTCCAATATGTTGATGTGTTTTAGGAATAGTCTTTTCAAGTCGCATTTTATACTCTTGATAGTATCTCTTAAATCCACAATTATCTGGTTGAACATATTTGAGCCTCCTATCTATTTTTGTTTCAACTTTGAATAAAAATTTTTAGACACATCAAATACTATAGAGTTTTCCAACTATTCGATAAAGAACTAAGAAGTAGAAGAGCTTGTACCTCATTGTCAAGTACTATGCCCATGCCTATAATTTGGTTCATTACATTCTAGAAACTGCTCAAATGCTCGGCCACCGAATTTCATTCTTTATGCTTCATATTCATAATCTTTCGAATAAAAAATGTCTGATATTGAGCTGTCTTTATCTCGTAGAGACTCTAATTTTTGTCGATAACTTTTGAGCATATGCCTTTGGCGACACATGATAGAAGATATTATCATTAAAACATTTTCTGATCAATCAAATGATCTTAGGATCCAGCCTTTTCCAATCAGCTTCAGACATGGAACTCGATTTTGCGGTGTCCCATTCCATTAGATCATACAAGTTCATCAAATACAGTATATCCTCCATATGTGACTTCTAGATTGAGTAGTTAGATAAGGTGGCTTCACACATATTACCACCTACACTCTCCTCCATTTGATTGCATAAGAAAATTTAACACAACAAATTGTCTCTAATACAACTTTAACAGGTGACGACAATGTGTGACAAATGCTTACGAATCAAATCTACCACTGTTTGTGCGATCAAATAGATATCAACTATTCAAATATAATTCAACAAAGCTAATAGCCACACAAACACAATGGTTAACTATCATAACATTATAGAGCACAAATTCATCTCTAATACACCATTATAGAATTATCTCATTACTAGCCACAATGCTATATTATATACAAAATCAAACCACAATAGAATGGAGAGTTTAAAACAAAATGCTCTGATACCACTTTGACAATGTGACGATAACGTGCGACAAATGCTACGAATCAAATCTACCTCTTTTTCTACGACTAAATAAATATAAATTATTCAAATATAATTCAACAAAATAATAGCCATACAAATATAATGGTTAACTATCACAATATTATAAGGCACAAATTCATCTTAAGTATACCACTACAAGATTATCTCATCACTAGCTATAATACTATAGTATATATAAAATCAAGCCATATTAGAAAGGGGAGTTTAGAACAAAATCATCTAGAATTTAAACAAAATGATTCAACTAAAAGGTGAAGAATTTCACATCAACAATAAAGCAAGAGATCTCTTCTCTTCTTTATCCTTCTTCTTCTTTACCTTCTCTCCGTCTCCAACTCCCTCTTTCTTCTCCTTTTTTTTTTCTTTCTCTCTCACCTTGCGGTTGCTACTACTATTCTACCCTAAATCACCGATAGCCTTATTCTTTCCTTATTTCTTTTCCTTTCTTGTAATTGCAACTTAGGGTCGCTTTAATAAAAAATTTTATTTTGGTCCTCAATATTAGAGGGAAACCTAACATATTGCATTGAACATGTTTTCTTTACGTTAAATAAATCTACAGTCTTCGAGAAAAGTGCATTTGAGGCATTAGTGTTTTTTGGACAAGTTTCTCTTCATGAACCTTGATTCAAGGTTATTACTAGTTTCATATATTGTTAACTATATCATTGCAGATTTATTAGTTTGAGATTGAGCATTAAGTGATTCAATGTAGTGTTTCTCTTGCAATAAGATTACAACTAGTTTTCCTTTAGTTGAAGACACTTGCTGCTATGAAAATACTGTGTGATCAAGATTAACTAGTAACACTCGTGGTCATGAGTTTATTCAAAGCATGACCATAAGACAATCGGTCAGTTTATAGAGTAGTTAACCATCAATCACACTTTAATATAGAAGGCTTATCCTAGCGCACCACGCTTATAAAAGAGTTATGCAAGATAAAAAACTTAAGAATCTGATGTGTTTCAACGTTACAAGAGGAGTGAAAGAAGACGAGCAAGGTAAGGAGAGTTGGAACAAGACAAGAGAATAGATGAAACTTGAGCAAAAGCAAAGGCAATCAACTATGCATCCCATTGCTAGGGCATGCATCTTTACTTATAATCTAAATGATACTCTCCAATTGAAACTCTTCTACAATGTGCACTCTTCTATAAAGAAGTTCAACGGAAAATAAACTTAAACTTCTGAGACTCCCTAACGGACCAACATCTTAAATGGCATAATTAGGCACCCTTTGAGTGCTCTATTTTGCATCTGGATCATCATTTGAATGGTGACTCCAAATAGTAATTAGTGCCAGGACACCATTTAAACGGTGTCCTTGCCGCCATAAGCTACATTTGGTTCTAACTCTTGAACCGCGTGCAGAGTCATTGTCTCCTATATCCTCCTATCATTCTCTTCGAATATGTCTGCTACTTCGTCGCCGACCTTTAGCTTCGGTGATATTGTTTGGCAACGTTTGCCACAAAAGGTTCCTTGTTTATTTTCACATCTACTAGTTCTAGCACTCTTTGCCTTTATATTTTCTTCCTATCAACAGCAATACTTTCCATTCTTAATGGAAGATCAACATCCTAAGATCTCCCGATCGTTACATTCTCTTCCCCTTCAAGAATAGCTCGCCCTCATGTCCTAGAGCTGGTGATACAATATTGTTTGGTAAGGACTGAAGTGGTACGCTATACAAAAAATTAGGAGGTACAAGACGAGCGTTCTTCAATTGGGAAACATGAAAAATCGGATGTGTACACAATGCTGAAGGTAGGTTTAGATGATAAGCTATTGGTCCAATACGAGCGATAATACGGAAAGGAACAAAGTAGCGATAATGCAATTTCTGATTTTTTCTAGCAGCCACTGAGCATTGACATTATGCCTGAAGTTTCAGGAAAACCATATCATTCATTGAAAATTCAAGCTCCCGATGATGCACATCAGCCTTTTGTTTCATCCTAGCTTGGGCATGTTGAAAATGAAAACTTCAAATCTTTGAAGATTGCATTACATTCTCTCAATTGGGACCTTAGTTCATCTAATCGAATCGGCCTAAAGGCATAGAATCAGAGGTGACGGAGGTTGCATATAGACTACTTCAAATAGGATAGTAAGTTGGTTCATTTTCTGGGTTGCTGGTTTGTCATAGCTGTTTCCATTGGGAGGTTTGGAGTCATTGGGTTGGGTAAAAGTGGGTGTTGTGGTGTTGGATACGGTTGGACGTGTGTGATGTTCAAACTTGGTAATTGGTGACGTGTCAAGAGAGGTTGTTCTCTGTTGTGTGGACTGGTTGGCGAGTATTGATGTGTGATAAGAAGTAGACGGTAAGTTGTTGAGAGTTGGTTGGCCAATGGAGGAGTGCATCTGGGTAACTGGTTGTTGGTTCAGAGTTGAGGACTAGTGGGTGGTTGGGAAGAAGTTGAGAGCGATGTCCTAGATGTAGTTGTTATGACTTACCCATTGAGTTCATCATGCGTTGCATCTCGGTAAGATCTGCCGTCAATCTCGCTTTGCAACTTGTAAAATTTGCTGTCATAAGATTGAATTGCTCTTACAATCCGGTTTTGCACCACTATTCAAGGAGAGTTGTGTTTCAAGGGAACCAGACAAAGGAAGAAGATGAACAAGGTGAGGAGAGTTGGAATATAGCAAGAGAAAAGATTAAAACTTAAGCAAAAGTAGAGGTAATTAATTATGCATCCCATTGCTAAGGCATGCCTCTTATTTATAATCTAAATAATACACTATGATTGAAACTATATAAAATAAATTCTAGGAGTCCCTAATATACTAAACTTTTAAATAACATAACCAGGACACCTTTCAAGTAGTGTTCTTGCCGCCATCAACTGCATTTGGTTCTAACCCTTGAACTGTGTGCAGAGGCAAGGTCTCATACCTCCCATATCCTCCTGACATGTCTGACACCTCGTCGTCGGCCTCTAGCTCCTATGAGGTCGTTCGATGATGTTGCCACCGAAGATATCTTTTTTTGGCATCCATCGGTTCCTTCCTATCTTTCTATTTTCTTCCTGTCAGTAGCAGTACACTCTATTCTCAGTGGAAGATCAACATCCTCAGATCTTCTAAACGTAACAAAATCATTTAGCAAAACTTATGTTGCACTCATTGTTGATGAGTTTATCTTCACATTTATATTTTACTGATATGATTGTATTGTAAAAAAATTATTTTACATTACAACTGAATATCCAAGTGCTCTGTGTAGATATTTAATTCGTTCATGATTTTTTCTTATTTAATTACTTCAAATTGTTGAGGGCTTTGGTGTGTAATTTGAATATTGCTTTCACTTTCCAAGTTTTGAGGTACAGAATATGATATGTATAAACTTTAGTGAATGTGTTGAATACCACCACTTTGTAACTGCTATGCGGTTAGGGCTGAATCAACTTTATGAGAAGTGAGTTGGCGCTTTAAACCTTGAAAACTTGGATCTATATCTATTCTCTGTGAGTAAAGCTTATGTTGTTCGTCATTTATTACGATAGCCATTTCAGGTATAGTCATTAGCTACTCATTGACTTTATATCAATCTATTAAAAGTCAAGATATATGGGGGAATGCAATTAATGTGTCATAATTTCAGAGAGCAAGAGATTGTAACATTGACAACTATTTAGAAGTTGACTCTTGAAACTGCAATCTGAAATAAGCTAAAATCTAATCTTCTTTTTGTGAAAATGATATGTATGGAGTAGACCAGCATAGAAGTACATGCCAAGAAGCTACTAGATTTTTAGTAAGCATTAGTACTAATGTAGTATTAGGTATACTATGTATGTCAGTAGTTAAGAGGTAGGAGAGGTAAGCTGAGATATTACGATTACAATGAGGAGTGGGAACTCAAGAGTCATCAACAATCTTATAACTCTCATGTATCTTTCTTTCCAATCAAGCAATCAAAATGATTTGCTTATCTTTTTATTTCTTCTTAGGAGTACAATAGAGATAATTTAGAGTTATATTGTTGTCATCACGCCACTTGTGTTTATCATCACCTCATTGGGTCGACTGATGTATTTATTGCCTCTAGTTACTCAACTTAAAATGAGCATGATCATGTCGTGGGGTGGACTGATGTTATGGAAATTTGACAACAAATCTTCTACCTCTTACAACCTAAATATCTGTGAGAATATTATGCTTAGTAGTGACTGAAGGTTGCTTTTCATAAGGACCAAAGATGAGGCTTAAATTTCAGAAGACCTGCTAGAAAAAAAATTGATAATCCTAATTAGATAGACTTAAACTGGTGTGAAATTTGGCATTTCAGTAATGTCATAAGCAACTCTTTATGAATTGGTAATATGGTCATTACATCGGTGAGTGTCAAAGAAGATTATGGCAAACAATAAAGATTACGATATATTTGCATCCTATATTTGAGAATATGACGAACAACAAACATTATTAAGCTATATTTTGAGATATATTGATCGGCAATGGTTATGTTTTTTTCTATTGTCAATAAATATTACAAACTTTACTATATATCCCAAAATAACTTAGGTTGGTGTTTTCTTTTAGAACTTTTACTATTTTGACATTGAGTAATGGGCTCCAAAACATTTCGACAGGTACGTCTTTGTTCTTAGGTTCTACTGTGGTAGAAATTCTAAATCTTTGGTTCTTACTTGGGTCGACTAATATTAAAAATGCACTAGAATTGTTAGATTGTTAACGATACTAATATTCAGTTTCTTATTAGGATCAAGTTGCAATCCATTGTCTAGGTTACTTTCTACATTGTGAATGTTTCATTATCTAATATGGGTGCATCATAATTTTTCTATGAAATCATGGTTGTGCTATTAAGGAAAGCAAGAAACACTCATAGAAATCATGTTGAGAGTTCTACATGTGCTTTAAAAGCCCATTTCTTAAACTGTGTTCTGTTATTTAGAATATACCTTATGTGAAGTACTGTATCTTATCTAATAGTAATTGCCTACTGTCTAAAATATCTGATATTCTTGATTGGATCGGCGTATGTCAGGAAACAGCATTTATTTTGAAAGCATTTGAAGCAGCTTTTTATTTAGAATGACTGTAAGAAAAGGTGTATGTATATATATATATATATGGAAGAATAGGGGCACTCTTTTTTTAAGGGCATTTTCGGACACTTCATTTTCGATTTATGGCCGGAGTAACTTTCAAATTCAATATCCACCGTTGGATTGAAGAACTATGAGTTAGAAATTTACCCATAAAATTTCAGCTCAATCGGATCACGAACTTACCTTCATCCGATCACTTGATCAAAATGACAAAAATGATACAACATATATATTTTTAACTTTTACACTTTCTGTCATCTTGATCAAATGATTGGATGGATATAAATTTGCGGTTCGATTGAGCTGAAATTTTACGGGTAGGTTTATAACTATAGTTTTTCATATCCAACGATAGAGATTGATTTTAAAAATCACCTCGGCCATAAACCGAAAAGGGAGTGTCTGGGAGTGCCCTTAAGGAGAGAGTGCTCATATTCCTCCACATATATATATATGGAAGAGATAGGAGTACTCTTTCCTCGGTTTATAGCCGGAATGACTTTCAAATTCAATTTCCACCGCTTGATATGAAGAACCATGAGTTTAAAATGTAGCCAAAACATTCATTTCAATCGAACCATGAATTCACCTCCATCGGTCACTTGATTAAGATGACAGAAATTAAGAAAACTTAAAAATATATATTATATCATTTCTGTCATTTTAATCAAGTGACCGGATGTAGTTAAATTTGTGGTCTGATTGAGATAAAATTTTGTAACTACGTTTCTAACCCATAGTTCTTCATATTCAATAGCAGAGATTAAATTTGAAAATCATCTCAGCTATAAATCGTAAAGAAGTGCCGCTGTCTCTCACTATATATATATATATATATATAGGGAGAGAGAGGAGCATCCCATTCTTAGGTGCATCCCTCTTTATTTAGAGTTTCAAATTTAATCTCCACCATTAGATATGAAGAACTATTATTCAAAAATATTCTATCAAAATTTCAACTCAATCGAAATACGAATCAACCTCCATCCTGCTTTTGATCAAAATATATAAATCATAAAATTGATTAAGATGTTTTTTTTTCTTTTTATGTTATTTTGATCAATAAATTTGATAGAAATCAATTCGTAATACGATTGTGCTTAAATATTATTATCGTATGTTTAACTCATAATTTTTAATATCCAACGGTAAAACTTATACTTGATATTTTTTAGGCACCTTTTTTGCCCTAAAATGCCCCTAAAAATGTAGTGCCTCTATCGCCACCCTTGTATATTAATAAACAAGTAGCCGCTGCTATTACCATCAGGTTCAAAACTTAAAATTTACTTATCAAGCTTCATGGCAATGATGTTGTAGTTGAGCCAATATCGTTTGAACTGTCAGGTACTGGCAATGAAATTGTAAGCACTTACCTACATATCTAATACTTCTCTGTTAACTCCATCAATGCAAGGCATTTGGATGATCTTCTTTCAACTGTTAACGAAGTTCTAATACAAAATGATTGTGCCGTTACTAGAATCTTCAAGGTCTAAACATAAATACTCAGGATTTTGCATTGAGCTTGAGGACAAGTTTCATACCTATGATATCCACAATGATGGATTTATCAAAGAGGATAGACTTCCTGGCTTGTCTAAGGAGCAACCCAGTAATAATTGCTCTGTTTGTATCTTCACCTGAAGCAGAAGGCTATCACATTCAAGTTTGAAGACTACTGCATGGCCAACTATAGTGGCATCAATATTGTTTGGGCCAAACTGTACCAGTGTGACATGTCAGAAATGGATAAAAGACATTTACATTCATTTTTGTTCAGTTATATGTATCTAACTACTATGACCTATAATAATCCATTTACAAAAAAAAATTAAGGATGACGGAAGGAAATGAACCATTCATATATCCATACAAGCAAAAAACAAACTAGATTCACATAATATTTACAGTATCTACACTTGTTTCACATTACATTGCATTTCTCTTTTAATTTAGACTCACTCTTTTGTTGATTCGAGCTCCTTGAAGTTGGAACCTGTTGACAGAAATAGAATGTAAGATGCCAAAACAGTAATGCATATGTGCCTGATACTATACTGTATGGCAAAAGAAAAAAATATTATCATGAAACAACTATTGAGGAATGAGACAGCATTGCATTCATCAATTGAGAAACAGGGAGCATGTAGAACTTAAATAATTTAATAGTCCTAGTATAGTTGATATCTATTTGAGTAGGAGGGGTGGTCCATCCTAACAAAATTTGGAACCTGGGAGATCCATCAGCCTTTCTGTTAATCAGTCAACAATTGTCCCCGTCAAGTTTAGTACTCTATATAACCAGGATATGTGTAATTCCCACACCTATGGCTTCTATGTGTAATATGCTGTTATGGAGAGATCTGATGCAATTTGTTAGCTACATTTCAAGTTGCTCTATAAACCCTAGCCGCACATCAGTAAATTTTGGAGGACAAATTCTTCTTCTTCTTCTAATGTCACTTAGTCTCAAAGCACCTTAATTTGTTAGTAGATTTAAGATCTGCCAGAGCATTTTCTCTCATAGCCTCCAGACTTCAAGTACTACGTAGCCAGCTCCTCCACCACAGCTGCAGACAATTTTATATATCTCTTCACTATTCAACTAAACCTTTTCTCATTGCCTCTGGACTCAAAATCCCATCTTCTCCTCCATCAGTAGTTGCATGCAATTTTAAAGAATGAAGTCTCCTCCATCAGTAGTTGCGTGCAATTTTAAAGACTGAAGTCTTCTCCATCAGTAGTTGCGTGCAATTTTAAAGAATGAAGTCTCCTCCATCAGTAGTTGCATGCAATTTTAAAGAATGAAGTCTCCTCCATCAGTAGTTGCATGCAATTTTAAAGAATGAAGTCTCCTCCATCAGTAGTTGCATGCAATTTTAAAGAATGAAGTCTCCTCCATCAGTAGTTGCATGCAATTTTAAAGAATGAAGTCTAGTGAGACATCTTTGGTGAAGCACTCAACTTCTGTACTGACAGTGTGTTATAAAATATGTTTGCGAGATTCTCACAGCACATCTTATGTATCAATAGGCTGTTATCGATACATGCAACGAGTATATTACTTGGAAGGGCGACAGCAGCTTTGGAGTCCCTCCTGCTGGTGGATTGTTGTAGGTATTGTCATACTGACAAACATCTTGGTATTTCTTTGGTTTTTGGTGATCATCTATTGCTTTCCTTGCCATCAATCACAGTTGAATGTCATAAGTGACAATGGCTGTTTCTTCAAGTGTGTACTACGGAGCGTTAAGAGACATGATGGAAGAATTAAATCTCTACCAAACTACAACCTCCGACAAAGAAAACAGAAGGAACGAGCTGAGAAGTTCGCGGTGGCAAAATTCCTTTAAGGATCATCCAGATCATAATTAGTTAAGAGCATAAAATATTTTTATCTTCCATGTTTCAGTAGAGTATAGATCAAGAATAGATGGCTGCTACACCCTCTCCTAGTAATTGTTCACAAGAGAAAGTTAACCTCCCTAGCTTCAACAGCTCCATGTGGTGTTCTGTACATTGTAGAGGTGGTAGAGGTTGTAGTCACGAAGGAATTAGGGTGCAGTTGAGGTGTGAAAATGCACTTTAAAATGAGCAATTTGCTGATATTCTCAAGTCCATGGAGCAAAAAGGTGCGCATGATTGACATGAATGCTCTAGCTAGTGGAAGTGCATAAGGAACTAGTGTTTTTAACATAAGTAGGGGGACATTCCTTGTATAAAGTACTAATTTTGAACACTAAAAAAATAGGATCCTAGTTGGTGCAAATTCAGTAAGATTACAGACCATGCCCGCTTCAATAGCTGTCAGCTTGTAGAGCAGTCTTATGAGCCTTACTACAGAGGAAAAAACTTAGCATTAACCATGATTCAGACTGTTGAATTTGTCATTAGGAAAACCCAGACTTGTTACAGGTCCAGGAAGAGAAGAGGTCCTAGTCTAAAGCATCAGTGTAGGAAAGGTCCTAGTATAGAGCATTACACCTTCAAGAGGTACAGGATGATTTGAAGCTGCTCTTTATTGGTACATTTGTCAGCATGAGAAGTCAGTAACTACATAGATCAGATGTATCTATTCAACATCTATACACATAAACCTTCTACATCAGCTGCCGCAGATGTGAGATTCAGCCAACCTGGTGCCTCAGCATTAGCCTTATGTTAATTTAGCGAATAACTCAAAAGGATCATATAGCAACCAGAAAAGTAGGAGAGAGAGATACACACTTCTGCATCATTATCTAAATTCTTAAACACATAAGGCATAGAAACTACAAAATCATTCTAAATAATGTATTCTTGAAGTCCGAAAAATCCTATCAATAGTAAGAAAGAGAAGGTAACATCAGGTGATTAAGTAACAATCAAGTCGATTCATCTTCTGCTAAACTCAAACCTTATCAACGTAATGCTAACTCAATGAACCATATTCTAAAAGTAACCATGAGAGCTACCATCATGAAAATTGTATATCACAGCAAATTTTATTATTAAAAACTCTGCTTGTCATGGTTGTGAGCCTATGCTTCGTTAATGAAGTTCCAATCATTTTGGACAGACAAGCATCTAATTTACAAGTGTGCAACTTCTGCAAACGTGTATCATCATAAAAGACCCATTCTACTATAGCATAAAATTGTCCGGCCAAGGTCCCAAAATGCATCTTACAGTAATAAGAAGGTGGTCATACAATTTCTAGTATTTATATGATTGCTAATATGATAATGTGATGTTCCCTACAGTCGCATCTATGTACCCTTCACAGTAACAGAACCGTTATTGGTAGTTTTTACCAAATAGATAAACATCCTACTGAGAAATTATGGGCTAGAGTGAAACTTTTCTATAAAATGAAGATGAGACAATAGACATACAGCATTGAGAGTATCAGATCAGTTCACAGAATTAAGTCCTTACCTGGGGACCTGTAATCAGCCTAGAACGACCGCTAGCATGTGTTTGTTGTGAATTTTGCTGTTGCTGGGGCTGAGGCTGCTGCTGGAATTCTTGTTGTTGGAGTGCTATAGCCAGTTGCAGATCAGAACTGCAACAAGAATTTAACACTCACTATTAGTCAAGCCTTGCTAACTAAGAAACTCTTACATACTCCAAAAAAATGTTAACAGACATAAAAGGTTATCAGTCAAACATAAGAAAATGCAATGCAATTTTAATTGCTGCATAAGGTACAGACTAATGCCGAAAAAGGAGGGAATAAACCAAGTCTTGATCCCATAATAGATGAGCCCAGTAACATCTGGACCCCATACAGCACTGTATTCTGTACAGCCAAAAGCCTGGACAAAAGAAACTGAAGGAGGTTACCTCCAAACAATCAGAGGTTTGGTGTTAACTACGCATTTTCTTACAAGGTTATTTTAACCATACCAGAATTTCAGCTAATAACTTCTGCTCATGAGCTCATGAAGAAGCTTTAGTTGGAGGTGTGATTAGCCAAGTTGACCTTAGTTGTTTGAGCTGGCAACCTATCTTGATTCAATCTAGGTTGATATTTCGAAACAAGGTTTTACAAGAAACTTTCTTGCTACAGTTCAACTTATTAGACAAAGCAAACTTGAATTGGGATTAGGCTCTGCTCAATTTGATTGAATTTTTAGAAAACACAAACTAAAGACGGAATCTCAGTCAATTTAATAACCTTGATATGATTTGATAAAATAAATTGCAGCTTTAAAAATTGCCTTTAAAAATCTGAGCACAAGATAGCAACAAAAAATTATGAATACTAGAAGAATCAGATAATTTCCAGATAATAAGAATAGAAGCCATCTCTATTGTTGACTAAGGAGATCATAAGATTTCATGATCCGTATAACATGTATTACTCTATATCCTAGAACTGACGATTTTAACGAGCATGCAGATAATTCAAGAAAAACTGATAGTGATTGTTGAAGATCAGCACAAACAAAAGTTTGGAAAACTAATTTGTGTACTGGTGCAGAATGCCCCATAATGTAAGAAAATGACCAGAAGGCGAAAATGGCACCACAAGAGTTTCTAACTGTGCAGAAACTGACAGATCCTATGAAGAGAACAGAACAGAAGGTAACAGTCTAAAAGTAGTAGAAAAGGTTTGACGTGATTTAGGGGGCGTTTGGGAGTGCTTATGAAATGGAGCTTTTTTGGAATGGAAAATATTTGTCTTTTTTGAGAAACGAGCTCTATTTTTTTACCTCCAAAAAAAAATAAAAATATGCAATAAAAAGATCTCACTACGTAGAATTTTTTTACACTTTCTAAATTTTTAAATAAATTTTTTAGATACTTATAAAATATGTATTCAAAAACGTAAAATGGAAAATTGAAAAGCTGCTTTTCTGGTAAGCTAAACCAAATTAGAATTCAGCATGCTTGCATAAAAGTAATAACGATTCACAGAAGGTGGAAAGGCAGCCCATGTAAACAGGATTAGTTACAAGAAACCATGAACCTAAACTCTAAAGAAAACCTGACTATAACAAGTAGGTATTGATATAAAACTCATGCTTACTCTGAATATAGTTCTATATTCAAAGAGTAAAATAAATGAAGATGTGTTAAAAGTTAAAACTACAAGTATTAGAAGTAAACTATGTTTACGACTCTAGTGACAGCATTCTGCCTTTTCAATGTTTCTCAAACAATGTAAAATGTAATGTAAGTCTGAAAACAAGATTTCAATAGAGGAGCTAACTTAATTTCTTCCACTAAAGACTGAAACATAAAGCCATGACAAATTACACAGTTGCAAAGTAACATACTTAATAGTTGATGTCATTGGAGTTGAACTTTCAAGTGAAGCGAGATATTCCTGTTAAGAAAACAAACTTCCATTAAATAAAAGATGGATGGTACTCCATTAGAGTCTCAATCAATCATGTACATACAGCAGTACTATCCATAGCACTTTGCTCATTCCAAGAGTCATTGTTTGGGTTATCCAACTTGAATTCCTTGAAGCTACTTGTCATGAATACTGTATCTCCATTTACCTAAACACAAAGCCAGTTTATCAACAAGCCACACTAACGTCAACCTGGACTATGAGAGGATTCCCAAAGAAAAGACAAAGAGGATTGAAAAAAAAACTTGCCTCATTTAGTTTCTCCCATACAAGATCTGGCTGGTTTATATAGCCTTGATCAGTAGCCAAAAGATATAGTTCACCATTCAACTATAAGAAAGTGTCAAATGGAGAGTATATTTATCAAATTTTACCAGATACTAAAAATCAAGAAGAAGTTAATTATAATATTATTAACAAGAACTGCACCTTAAAAATGGTGCTGAAGTGGTTATTGCGGAAAAAAACACCAAGTTCACGTTCTTTTAGACCTTCTTGCAATGAAAATAGGCTGCAAAAGAGACAAAATTAAAATATGTGCAAAATAAATTAGATAAGAGGACAGAAGAGGCAATAAAATTGCATACCCATAAATTGTCAACTGACTAGCATTTTGTTCCAGAAAATTTTTTATCAGTTGCCCTGAAGTAGACAGAAAACACATCACAGTCATTAGAATAAGATTATAAAAAGGAAAAAGCAAAATAAATAGAGAAAAAAGAAAAGAACATTCCAAATGTCTGACAAGGCAAAAATTACATTCTTGGCGACTAATTTTGCTCTTGGAATGCAACTGAGAAGCGTCTTCATCTGCTTTGTCAGCTTGTTCAGCAATAACAACCTCACCTTCATAGACTGGTTCACAATCTTCACGTGTCGCTTGCACGGATGGATGGATGCATTCTTCTCCTTCATATATAGGTTCATTTCCAGCAAGGCTAGAAGCAACAGAATCAAGAAGCCCATTTGATTCACTGGGGGACAGAACCACATCCATGGCATTTGAAGTAGACAAAACTAATGAGCTATGTTGTACTGGCTCAGCTGACATCTCTGAATGAGATTCTAATTCACATTCTAACGAGGAAGCCTGTGTTTCAGATTGCCTCTCAGTGCTGGCAATCACTTGACCTGTGTAAATAGACGACTCATCTTTCTTACAAGCATCACTAGCCAAAACTAACAAACTATGGCCCTGAATTATATTAGTTCCTAGTGTCTCTATTGAACCAGAGGATCTCAAGCATTCAGAACCATGATCAACTGAATAGTCACTGTAGTCTCTAACTCTATCAGTATCACTATTAGATGCCTGTCTTAAGGAATCCTCAGCACCAATGACACCTGCCTTACAGTCATCAGCTACAAAATCAGGTTTAGCTAACAAAGTTGAGGTATTAGGTATCTCCAATCCAGGTCTCTCTACTACAGACACATCAGGATTGTGTGGTCCAGAATTTGTGGTATTTATTACGTTCGATGATTCGTGACAACCGCTCCCATCAGCAAGTGAGATGCTCACGGCATCATGTGCCCCATCCCTTGACAGAGTCAAGACTTTCATGAGCTCCTCCATCTCTAGTACATCACCTTTCCTTCCACCTTGATTGACAGAAAATGAGACTGGAGAACCATCAAATGCTCTATCTCTTGAAAGGGTAGGTGAGGGAACACCCAATGTTGCAGTTGTTGCTGCGACAAAATCAACACAATCTTCTTCCAGACTTTCCGCACCTTCCCCCTCCCACTTTCCAGTGTCAAATGCAACAAGTTCGCTTACAAGTGCATTGTAAGATTTGGATCCAATCACATGCACTGTTTCTTTATCCTGAAATACAGGATTACATAAAGCTCAATATTCAAGATGTAATGAAACCTTACACTCCAACTACTATATAGCCAGGAACACTGTTGTCCAAACCCATTATTCAATAGTGAAAGGAATTGGTAATAACACACATAGTGCTGTTAGTGCGTATGAGACAGAAGCTCTTCATACAATAACAGGGATCCATCCTACCTATTGACTTCAAATTTACAAGAAAAATGTGTGAATCATATTTATGATAATCAAGTTGTTTACTGAGTCTATGAAGACCATATTTTACAAGAAAATGCCCAATCCTATTTAAAAGTTTAGAAACCGGGACCATCTTGTGACATATTGTAAACAACTTGTAATTGCTAACTATATTGATTCAAAACACAAAGATTGAAACCTTTGAAAGTCAAAAGTCCTCATCATGTTCACCGAAAGATAACAATTCACATTCACAGAATAGTGTATGTATAAGAATACCAGTATCTACTCCTAACATGGTTAAGGTAATGTGTTTCATTAATAAATAGACAAGTGAACTCCTCATGTCTTCAATATGCATGTAATTCGTAAACAATGGAAGTTTGAAGGAAAGCAACCAATAAGAATGCACGGCCTACAGAGTCTACATGAAAGGCGCACAAGTTCACAATGCAAATGAACAATGATAAATACTGATATCTTACTCATAAAAGCTCAAAAAGTGGTCTTGGAAATTATATGGTAAAAGAGTAATATAATCCTAAGAAGGAATGAAACACAAGTATAGCATTTGAATTGAAATCTCTAGAACCCACATTCCACACATGCCATACCAAATAAGATATGGAATGCAATTGGAGCACAAACACAAACTAAGGTCCATAATGTATTTCCCATAGCCAAGCATACTGCAAATGTGAGAAAGTTATAAGAAGTAGAGTGCTGACATGCAAAATGAAGAATAAAAAGGAGATGCACGAAAGGTAGATACATACAGATATATGAGATGCCTTCAAGGTTCAATTTCTTTTTGAATTATTTTCTTAAGTACATACTACTAGAGTTGAAATTACAGTATATACCTACTATGACAGAAAATTTGTCCATTGTGCAAAAGATAGGCATGTACAAAGCGATCACTACAATATTTTCTGCTATATAGAAACTACATGGCTAAAGAGAAAACTGAAAGAGAGGAACATCAGATGGCAAGTACCTACCTGAGGATCCAGTATCCACCCATGATATAAGCCAATATCCAAGAGATCAAATATCGCACATTCTGAAGTGAACTCAAAATCATTGATCCTACGCATGTGTCAAAATCCCAAACTCTAGTGAATAAATGAAAGATAGGCAAACAATTGAGCTGACGCAAGAATAAAAAGATTACTTCCTGAACAGGACATTGACATCAATGCCTGTAGCAAGTCTTGGCAGAAGATCAATTGCATCAGCTATGTTCTGTTGCTGATTGCTAACGTATCCATCATCCTTGTCCTGCAAAGATCAAGCAAATTACCATCACTAACCCTTTGATCATAAACAAATTGAACATCAGTAAAAGAAAACGAACAATCACCAATTCGATTTTACCTGAATGTTGCTGTTCGCATCTAGCAACTTCTCGGCAACAAGAGAAAGTAGCTTCTCCTGTGTTACCTCACCAACATCGGCATTAAGATGAAGGCCGTTGCGGAGAAGCAACACATTGCCTGCGAACGCAAAAGTAAAAAGGCAGAACAAAAACAAGAGATTCAACAACAAAATCAGGATTCAAAAAGAAAATTAGGTCACCAAATTCAAGACAGATCAACCAGGCGGAAGTATTACTAATGAAATATTCTCACATATTGCAAGTAGAGGACAAGGCCCGTTGTCATTCTGAAGAATGATTGGTGTGGACCGGCCGAGAAATTCAACGACTTTCGTCTTGTAGACAACCTCCGGCTTTTCCTCCTTCGCCGGTGCCGGCGGTTGTGATTCCTCCGCCGCCATGGCTGCAGCAGAGATCGCTCGCTCGCTTGCTTGCTTGCTTAGATTTCAATCAATCGGAAAACTATCGCAGAATCAAATCGAATTAGATGAAATCAAAGAGTAGTGTCGAAGAAGAAGTAAACAATGATTTTGGTTGGTGTTCGGTTGGTATATATAGAGATCAGAAAAGAGAGAGAAGAGAGAGGGAAGAAAGTTTTTGAGTTTGGGTTTGGCTTTGGGTTCGGTTTCAACAATCTCAACAGTAGCAGCTCTCTAACTGGAATAATAATATTAAATTTTTTTATTTTACTTTTAAGTTAGTTTGATTGCCGAAGGGAATGTTTTAGAGGTCCGAACATATGACCCCATTCTGCTAACTTGATCTAAAATCAACCAATTTAAATTGAATTTAGGTTTGACTTTAAGCTGGATTCGGATTGATCCGAATTTGATTCTAAAAATTAAATAAATTCAGACTGAATTTGATTTGATTCGAAATTAATATATTTAATTTTTATAATTTTTTATATATTATACATTATTTAATAATTAAAAATAATTAAGAATAAAGGTATTTATTTTAATTTAATTAATATATATTTTAGTTTATTATATTTTTTTAATTTCTTGCTTAATTTATAAATTTTGTCAAAATTAATATTTTTTTTAGATATATAATAATTAATAATTTTTACATGATATTATTAAAAATTAATTTTTATAACTCTCATTTAATAATTTTAACTATTAAATCGGTTGACTCGAATTTGATCTGATTGTTAAGTATATTAGATTATGATTGATAAATTTAATCTATATAAATATATAAGTTAGGTTAAGATTAAATAATTTTGACCAAATTATTAAGAATTGAGCTTTATGAAAAACTTTCATTATGTATAGCTTTTGTGAATGGATTGAATTAATTCCTGATTGCATTATGTGTAGTTGGTTAAAGGCTTAAAGCCTTTCATCAGTTAATGCAACATTAGAAATAAGGCCAGCTTGCTGGAGACTTCAAAAAATTCCAAGATGTATGACATTTATGCTTAAATCAGAAGAATCAGCTAATAATAGTTACAATTTTCTATATGTCTATCTGTAAATTCTATTTAAACTAGATTATTATTTTTGAAACTATTTGAAATTCTGGAATAATTTACAGAGACTAAAGCTTGTCTATAATCTATGCCAGATGAGTCCTCTATTTTTATTATTATAATTTATCTTATCATTAACATTATTTATTTATTTAAAAATTTATAAAATATAAAAAAATTCTACGTAGTGAGATTTTCTTAACACTTATTTTTATTATTTTTTTTAGATAAAAAAATAGAGCTATTTTTTTAAAAAATAAAATATTTTTTATTTTAAAAAAACTTCATTTCAAAAGCACTTCTAAACATCTCTTTTAGTTACGAGTTGTGAAAGATCGATTCCATTAATGATATTACACAATTATGTAGCTGCCTTGTTGTTGCTAGTTAGGAAAACAGAGGAAGATGCTTCTTAGATGCTTGCTGCTCTCTTGAAAAATACTTTCTGGATGCTTGAAAATGCTTACAGTTATCTTAAAAAATATTATTTATAATGTATATATTTAATAATTGGACGAGCAGAAGAAGATATTTCCAGAATGCTTGCTGTTTTCTTGAAAAATGCTTCTTGGTGCTTGAAAAATACTTACCGTTCTCTTAAAAAATATTATCTATAATATATATATATATATATTTGATAATTACTAGACCAAATATAATTTAATGGGTTGATTCGATGACCTTTGAGTAAACCGATGATCCGGTAATCTTTTCGGATCAATGTTCGGGTTAGGTCTGACTAAATTGAAAATAAATAACTAAAGAGTACCAATTTATCTTTAATTATAAAGATATTTGCATTAAGTATTTTTCACATATATATATACCAATTTTAAGTGCACATCATGCACATCATTTCTGGATCCGACGGCCAGACACAAGACGCTGAAACACGTTGATAAGTAATGCGGAAGGATAGCTTAGTCATTTATTGCCCAAAAAAGAACGCGTCTTCTTCCTTCACCCGTGAAATTTCATTCTTCTTCTCTTCTTCTCTTTCCACAGGAGTAGATCCCGCCTCCCGCTCGCCAGCCGAGCTCCCGCCGCTGCTCCTGCTATAGCTCAGGCGCCCCTGCTCAATATCTTTTGCTTTTTCTTCTTTCTTTCTCTTATTCCTCCCAACAGAGAGCTCTCTCGCCTCCGATGATCAATTTGAGCACCTTACCGCTGCTAAAGTAATTCTTTTCATTCTTTCTCTTTTCTATTTTGTGATTTATGCTTTTCTTTTTTTTTTGGGGATTCGGGTCTCACCAAGATGTTTGTTTTAAAAATTTTTCAGTTTTTCTGGTGTTTTCTTCCTCGAATTAGATAAGGATATTTATTTTTTTGAGATTGAATTTATTTTCCGGATGAAAATAATCTGGAATTTGTCAGATTAAATTTGTTTCTCTTTTTTCTTTTTTTTATTAGAACTTGTATATTTAGTAGAGAAAGATTTGTAACTGTGATATGTCGGGTGGATGGATTTGAGGTTCGATTCGAAGTATGCCAAGTGATGTGAATGTGAATGAAAAATGTAAATTTGGTTTCAACCTTACTGCTGTAGTACTGTAAATTTGTTGTCTTATTCTTCTTTATAGTACTGTAATTTGTATGCGCATCTGATTGAGTATAACAACCGCCTTTGTAGTGCGACAGGCTATGTTCTTATGATGTACGTAGATTTTGTATCTTCTTTGCAAGTCTCCTGTTTGTGTTTTATCTCTTGTTGGTTCACTTGAGATCAACATTTGAGCCAAAGTAGTTCACAATACTTAAAGAGGACAATGCAGTTTCATTTGCTACTTTGCAATTCGTATGGGCATTTCATTATACACCAAACATCTTCACTATTGTCACTGTTTACTGTAAACTCTTGCTTCTTTTTAATGACTAGGCTTTGCAATTTACATAAGGAATTCTTTTTGTAACAGGATTGTATTCATTTTGTTTTCTGGAATGGTTTCTGAGTATCTGTGTTGTGTTTGTCTTCAACCTGTGATGTGAGAATAATATGATAACTTGTTTTAGGAAGATTTAAAATTTTTCTCTATTTAAAGGGTTTCAAAACTGAAACGTTTCTAAAATTGGTACGCTTTGTTTGTTGTTAATAATTTAGAGCCAAATAAAGAAGGTAAGCAGATGCTTGTTTACACTTCTTTACTTCTTTTTCAGAGTTCATGAAGATGGTGGAGATTATTTACAGCTAGCTTGATTACTCTGGGCATTAGAAGATCAAACCATCAAGGGGAAAAGAGCAACTATAACTTCTTTAGCTGAGAAATGTTCCTTGTTTCATGTGTTCATATCTCTCTCCTTGGACATTCACTTTTGTAATAAAAACTTTTTCTGACTGATACTATTGTACTTGTGTTCTTAGTACAGATAAAATCAATGAAATTCGTTACTTTTTGGAATGTGAATGTTTTCTTGCACAATATGTGGAATTTCTCTATACCATCTGTGGAATGTGAAAAGGAAATATTTTACGAATGTGAAGTTGAATGTGAATCTTCTATGTTTCCAGTTTTTAGTTTCTTTTGATTGTAAGATTGTTGAAGTTGTTAGTGCTATTTGTTATTGACAGATACTACAATGCAAAAACTTACATCTTTCTTCACAAGTTTTTTACTTAGATTCATTGTACCAAAGAGACAACATATACATAGACTTAGATTAAATCAAGTGAAAGAACTATTATTGCTTACTGCATTCAAATTCAACTATCCAAATTTTCCAGAATATAGCATTCATTAAGTTGTTAGTAATGATCAGATGAAATCAAAGGCATATACGCATTATCTAGGTCTTATTTACAAAGATAAGCTCCTCCAAGTTTTGCTTATAGAGATCTGAATGTGTTTTCTCCACTGTAAGTATATAGAGGAGACCATCTTCATCCTTGTGCTCCTCATAAATGCAGACATTATAGTAGCTGACATGTTGGGGTTGTTAATCATATTAATCCTATTCAGATTTAAATAGAAATTCTCATGAGCAAACTGTTAGTAACTAACCTGTTTGGATTAGGGTTGTTCTTCACAAAAATAAAGATGGCCTTCTCAGCATTGAGCTTGATCCATTGCAGAACGACATAAACAGTCCAACTAGCAAGACTACTGGTACCAAGCACCTGTAGCAACAACAAGAAACAAGCTTTCAGTAATCCGAAAGAAAGGCCTCAAATTTAGCAAATGTTAACAAACTAACAAATTCAGTAATCATCATCACTAGAAGACCCAGACTTCATAATGCATCGCATCTGAAACAAAATATCCTAAAACACAAAAGGCAATGGCTTTTTGGCTATGGAAAGCCTCCACCAAGACATCTCTAAAACACGCAACCCATCTCCACAACCACCATACCACACATCAAGACTGTATTTCTTACTTGATTATAAAGTGACATCCCTTCCTATGTGAAGCGCGTTCCCTTCTCACTACTCCTGCGTGCACGCGCTTATATCTTCCTCGCCTCGCCCGAGCTCCCCTCCCTCTTGAGCTCTCCCACGTTCAATTCCAAGTTAAAAAGAACATTACTCTTTATTTCTTCCTCAGATTCCTCTCCGGCGTTTCTTCATTTCTTTTGACGGAACGAGCTCCCGCGCCGATCGTTAGGGTTTCGACTCACATCACAATCACCGGAATCCGAGCACAAGAATGTGGAATTCGCTTCGCCTCCCACCTCTATTGCTTCTATTAGCCTCAATTTCAGCCGCTCGGCAAAATTGACGGCCCGGCTCACCGAAGCAGGTTCCTTGGTGCGATAAGATTTATTATTTGAAATTTTCGAAAATGTTCTTCCAATTGACGTCCATCTCTTCGAATCATTATGTTTTTGAATTTTTTTTCTTTGAATTGGCAACGTCGGCTCACCGAGGCTGCTCCGGCTCGTCGCGGTAAGATAATTGTTTTAATTCTTGATTCTTTTATTTCAATTGACGTTCTCTCCTTCAAATAACCCCAATTTTTTATTTTTTGCTGAATTTATTTTTTTTTTTCGAATTGGCAGCGTCGGCTCACCAAGGTTGCTTGGATGATGTTGGTAATTTGAATTTTCCGAATGCTTTCTAAGATAATTATACTCCAATCCTGTCTCCGTATATCCTATATTATGTTTTTTCGAATGCTAATTTGAATTTTTTCCTTGCCAATTTTTTTAGTTGGAGTGTAATTTCTTGGATGATGTTTGGAATTTTCACAAGTTGGACGGAGAAGGGTTCCGGTAATATTAAGAGCTTGCTCGAAGTAGCCGAGAAGAAAGTTCAAGTAGGTTCACGGCTCACCAGATTTGTTCTGTTATCCTTTAAGTCGTCTCAGCTGCAGTAGCTTCCATGGCTCGACGTTGTATTAATTTTTTTCACAAGTTTGTACTGTCAAACGTTTCTCACAGCAGTTGTATTATTTCTCGAAGCAGTTGGAAACCTTCTTTTCTCATGCTTTTCTATCTATTATGTAACTGTGGTGAATGAAAAATTCACCAGTGAATGAATGAAGTGTTTTTAATGAAGTGTTTGAGCCAAAGCTTTGAATGATTTGTTGTGGCTGAATGCTGTGAATGCAGTGTTGTTTTGAACTAGTGAATGAATGAAAGGGTTGTGATGTTGTCATCATGAATCTTATGAATGAAGTCGCTGTGAATGAAGTCGATGAATGAAGTTGTGAATGAATCACTAAGTAGAGATGAATTTCTTAATCTGTTCAAATAATGTAATCAGTGTTTAATTTTTATTAAGTTTGTATTAAACTAATTTAATCAATTTATTTAGTCTTTTTTTTACCCACGAAATAATATTTCAAATGGAGCAGGTGATCATTAAATGCATGACATGCCTGCGCGGGAGAAGCTCACTGTCTTCGTTCTAACATACGTTCTATCCGCTCTCTGTTTCATCCTTTCTTCTGTTTGCTTCTTTTAATTTTTTTTTTCATCTCAAATTTTTTCAATAACATTTCAAACTTCAGCACTATGGCACATGAGTTAAAAGGTATTTATTTGTCAAGCATCAATCACAGCATTATTGTTTTATCTATTACTTATTTCTGAATTGTTATTTTTTTTAAATTCAGATTTTGAGTCTAGTTCTTCTTTTCCAACTTCAAACACAATAAATGAAAATATCAAGTCGCCGCGTGTAGAGATGATATTTGGCAGCCTTGAAGAAGCGAAACAGTTCTATATAAATTATGAAAAAGCCAACGGATTTAGTGCGGTGACTCGAAGTACAAATAAAAGAGTTTGAGGCTCAGATGAAGTGACTACTTGCCAAATGACATGTGATCGTTTTGGAAATCACAGAAGCCATCCAAGACAATGTATAGAGCACGAGTCTAAATAAGAGGTCAAGAAGAGAAGTACGAGTACGGCGAAATATGGATGTACTGCGACAATGAGAGTGACAAAACAAGCTACAGAATTGTGGAAAGTTGTGACGTATATTGGTAAGCATAATCATGATCTTGTTAGTCCAGCAAAAAGGATACTCATGCCGGTTTGTAGAAAATATACCGCCTACAGCTAAGTGCTTGATTGACTCATTTCGAAACGAAAGCTTACCCGTCAACAAAATTGCAGATATACTTGACGGACCACAAAATGGTTTTGATGACAGAGATTGTTGGACTCACTTATGCGCTCGAAGGAATACAAAAAACCTATCAGTGGTGATGCTACTGCAGTGCTTGATTTTTTTAAAAAGAAGAGCATAGAAGATCAGACATTTTTTTATGCAATACAAACGGATAATGAATCAAAGGCAATCAATTTTTTCTGGGTAGATAGTCGGTCACGCACTCAGTATTAGGATTTCGGTGACGTGATATCTTTTGATACCACCTACCAAGAGAATGTGTATGACATGCCATTTGCGCTATTCATTGGAGTTAATCATCACATGCAATCAATTCAGTTTGGTTGTGGATTGCTTTTGGATGAGACGAAAGATTCATTTCAGTGGCTTTTTGAAACATGGCTTGCAACTATTGGCGGGTGTGCTCCATCTTCAATCATGACAGATCAAGACAGAGCTATGACAGCAGCTGTTGTGAAGATATTTCCAAATACACGACACAGATTTTGTTTGTGGCATATTATGAAAAAATTCGCCGAAAAGCTTTCACATGTTTATTTCAAAAAGTCAAAATGTAAAAAAGATATCAAGTCGTGTATTCGAGATATATTCCTAACACTTTTGAAAAGAAGTGGGAGGAATTGATATGTGCATATGAGTTGAAGGAAAATGAATGGCTCCGAGGTATATACGAGATTCGACAAAAGTGGGTACCTATTTATCACTTGAATACATTCTATGCAGGCACTGACACTACCGGACGATCTGAACGTATGAATGCTACATATAAAAAAATTTTCCAACCAACCACAACTCTCCGAGAGTTTGTATTGAAGAATGATAAATGTTTGAGTAGAATGGTTGAAAAAGAAAAAAAAGAGGATTATATCAATGAACACTCATCTCGTATTATCAATGGTAATTCACTTATCTTGAAATGTGCAGCAAGAATATATACAAGAGATGTATACGAGAGGTTCAAGACAGAATTTGAGAAAGCTGAAGCAGAATATGTCTTTTACAACGATGAAAAGGGTAATGATGGGTACACGACTTATATTTACAAGTCTCGAGTTGAAGGTGACCTGCGTGAGTGGAAGGTAAAATTTTGTCCTTCAACAAAGGAAGGTAGCTGTGAATGCAAACATTTTGAATTTATGGAGATTCTTTGTGGGCACCTTATAAAAGTTTTTCAGAGTCGTGATATAGAGATACCGGATCAGTTTATTGTTAAAAGGTGTATGAAAGGAAGTAACAAATATAGAGCCAAATATGATGGTGGACCAGTAAAGGGTAATGAGAAGTCTGAGTTATTGAGAACAACACAACTGCAGATGGTTTTCAATCAATTGATTTATGAAGCGGCTGAAACAGACGAGGGATATCAAATCATGTTGCAAGCATCACAAGAGCTGTCATAAAAGCTCAAAAAAGTAAGGAGAACTGATGATAGGGTAAGATTCCAGTTGATACTTCAGGTACCAATGATAACTTACCATCACCAATTGATGCCTCCCAAATTTTACTTTTAAATCCCAATATCTCACAAACTAAGGAAAGAAAAAAAGAGAAAAATGTTTACAAAGGTAGTACTAGAATTAAAATGAGGTTTGGAGAGAGCTTGTTCAAGAGCCAAAGCGAAAATCGGAAGAAAATGTGCGTACTGTAATAAATATGGTGTTAAACATGACAAACGCAATTGTCCTGAAAATTCAAATAGAAAGAAAAAGACAAGTAAGTATTATATTTTCTTAGTTTTGATTACTAATATACTTCTTTTTTGAAAAAAAAAATTTAAATTAATATGTGTCTTCACTTTTCTATTTGATAGTTCTTGATGGAGATAATGAAGACAAAAACACAAGTGAAGATGAAGATAATGTCAACGAAGAGTTAGTTATTCATTTGGAGTAAAATGATGAAGTGTTTATGTATCTATATTTTTTTATAAAATTTTTTATTAGTAAAATGATGAAGTGTTTCTGTTAAATGTGTTATGAAGTATTTCTGTTTTTGTTTCTGTTAAGTATGTCATGGAATATTTCTGTTTTTGTTCTCTATTTATGTACAAGGATTTATTTCTGTTTTTATTTCTGTTAAATGTGTAATGAAATATTTCTGTTTTTGTTCTTTGTTTATGTACAAAGAAGTGTTTTTCTTTTTGTTTCTGTTTATGTCAAATTAAGACTTTATATTTTTTATTCTGTTTATGTAATATGATGATGTATTTTGAATTCTATTTCAAAGAAGAAAACAATTGAGCATGTACTGTCTGATTTCACTGGTTTAAACATATGCTGATTTTACTGTTTTGAACATATACTACTAAACACACAAGTTCATTCATTGATGCATTCATTTCGACAGCACCTCATTCATTGATGCATTCACAACACTTCATTCATTGATGCATTCACGACACTGCCAGAAGCTCAACAGAACAGACACTCAATGTGATTGCCAGCCAAACATTCATAAAACAGAACAGAGAATATGTTTCAAGGCACTTCTCGTTCCTTTATTACTGTAAATCAAACATTTCATTCACAATATGAAACCATTGACAGCTATACACTTCAGTAATTCCAATCCACAGGAAACCTTTCACACTTCGGCTCAATACTTCATTCAAAACATTTAATTTATTCAAGTAATAGAATACAAGACAACACAACAGCAGCTACACAAAGCAACAGGTAATACAACAATAGCTGCACAACACAACAAGCTACAACAATGTATCAGCTTAGATTGACAGCACCAATTTTGTGATAACATTCACAACTCTTCAATAAAGCTATCCCACTGCTGCAGCTGAGAAGAACCAAACATCATCATCCAATTACAGCATAAGCTTGATGTAGGAACTCTTCACTGCAAAAAAATGAGAAAAAGAGAAAAAAACACCAAACATTACCGTCCAATGAAAAACCGAACGAAATCGGAACACCAAAAAAATCCAAAACTTATCAAAAGCTTACCACAATTGAAGAAAAGTAAAACAATTTATCGCAGTTCATTCAACACCCCATCGACCGTCTTCAACTGGCCTAGGTGAGCCGATGCTGCCAATTCTGAGAAAAAAATTCAATGAAAAACCGAATGAAATCGGCTAACCGAAAAAATCCAAAAATTTTCAAAAGCTTACCACAATGTGAAGAAAAGTAATAAAATTGATCATAGTTCGTTCAACTCTCCATCGATCGTTTTCGGCAGCAGCCTCGGTGAGCCAACACTGCCAATTCAAATAAATAAAATTCAGAAAAAATTCAAAAGCATAATGATTCAAAGAGATGAACATCAATTGGAAGAATTTTGAAAATTTCAAATAATAAATCTTACCGCGCCGAGGAACCTGCTTCGGTGAGCTGGGCCGTCAATTTTGCCGGAGCGGCTGAAATTGAGGCTAATAGAAGCAATAAAGGTGGGAGGCGAAGCGAATTCCACATTCTTGTGCTTGGATTCCGGTGATCGTGGTATGAGCTAAAACCCTACCGATCGGCGCGGGAGCTCGTTCCGTCCAAAGAAATGAAGAAACGCCGGAGAGGAATCTGAGGAAAAGATAAAGAGGAAAAGACGGAGAAAAGCGAAGAAGAACGGCGGGAGAGAGCACCGGCGAGAGAGCTCGAGAGGGATGGGAGCTCGGGCGAGGCGAGGAAGATATGAACGCGTGAACACGTGCACGCGGGAGTAATGAGAAGGAAACGCGCTTCATGCGTTTCCTTTTCTCATCAGCCGTCTCATCATTTGATCAGACGGCTGACATTGGATGTGCGGATGTGTATGCACAATATCGAATATGTGCACATTCCCATATATATATATATATATATATGAACCGGATATGCAAACTTTACGTTTCGGTGCACATCTGTGCATATTATTTTCTAAACGTTTGATCGCAATTCTTCTTTTACGAAGTTACTATAGCAGGGGTAATTTAGTCATTTTTTATTTTTTTTTCATTTCTTCTTCTTTCGTTGCCTTCCTCCTCGCATCTGCGAAAGTTCTCCCTCCCGTCCACTCTCGATCACGATCGATTTCCTCCGGCCAACCTTTCTTTCTTCCCTGCAGTTGCTTTTATTTTTCCTCCTTTCTTATCCTTCCTATAACTATTTTTTGAAATATTGATCAAATTACACCCGTAAGCTCCATATCCTACCATTTTCATTTCTCGATCTTAACTGGAGCGTTCGTTCACCGACTGACGATCGAATTCGGATCACATAATTTGGTAATTTTTCTCCTCCTTTTTTTACACCTCGTACCATCATCAATTTATTTAGTTGCTGTCTTTACATTACCGTCAGCTGGCTCGGTAAGAAATTTCTATCACCGACCGACGTGGGAGAATACTCATTTTTATCTTAATTTCTCTTCATTTTCTTATTTTATGTCTTTTATCATTCTCAATTTCGTCAATTGCCACCGTCCAAATACCCCGACGTTCATCACCACCTCTCCGCTGAATTTTTTTTGGTTACAGCTTGTGAGTATCTAATAATTGTATTGTGATTGTTGTTGATTTGTTGTGATTTTATTTTGTGATTTGATTAGAGACAATTATATTTAGTGATTGTGTTGTTATTGTTGTTGTTTCAGATAGCAGTTACGCCGGAGGTGAGCTCGAAGAAAAAAATACTACACTTAGATGATTACTGAATCAGGTTTATAATATGTTATCCATTTCACAGTTCGTTTCTGCCTTAATTTGTTTAACTTTGTTTCAGTTGTTGTTGCAGACAGTGGCAAAAATGCTCTGGAAAGTTCTTGCAGCTATGATTGTGTTGTTGTAACAGTTATAATACAACAATTATGATTGTGTATATGATTGTGTTCGTTTCTGCGTTAATTATATTGTTGTAACAACAAATATGACTGTAGCTATCTTGTCTCAGTTTTGGATTGCGTTAGTTATGCTAGAAGCAACAAGACTATAAACAATTTAAGATAGCATTATTCTAACAGCTTACAATCTATATATATATATATATATATTTCATGAAATTGTGGCAACAAGGCTCACTCATGTCAATGAGATCTCTTCACGATCACATGCTATTCTGTAGGTAAATTGTCTACAGATAATCCTTCCTAGTTGTACCAATCATTCATAACTAATTTGTAATCGTTATTATTTCTCAATGCAGGCTGTGGCAGAATTTAAAGTCAAGGAATCTCGAAGCATCATCACTCATGATCGGAAGCTTTCACTAGTTGATCTAGCAAGCAATGAGAGAGCTTTAGCTATAGACTAGAGAACACAGAGATTAATAGAAGCTAGAAATTAACCGTTTCTAATGTTCCCCAAAATTGAAAGTGTACTATTATGAATTCTTGCAACAACAATTGAAAGTGTACTGTTATGTTCTCCAAAATTGAAACTTTACTGTCATGTGAAAGTGTTACGTGAATTTCTTGTGTAATAAATTTTTGTTATAAATGGAAGATAAATCTTGCTGTGAATTCATCCAACTTTCTTTTGTGAATTCTTGCTATGAATGAATTCTTATTGATTGTTACTTTTTACTGTAAATGATGGTGCAAATGTGCAGATACACTATTTAGATTGAGCCTTGCAGCCAAGCATTGTAAACAACTAGTATTAAGGGAATTTTTGTCACTTCACTCAGGTTAGCTAGGTGCTCGCGGGAAAGATTCACGTAAAGGCATGTATGCGCGGGAGAGTTTTCTCGGCAACTCTTTGTTCTTTTTTAACCACTCTTTCTTTTCTTCATTCTTTATCTCCATTTCTTTGCTTTTTCTTATTTACCAGACACTTAATTCCTATTTTCTTTTCCTTTCTATTTCTATGGCGTAGGAGTTCACAGGTATTATTTTTCGAGACACAAAATATATATTAAACACTTATTCCATTCACTACTAAAGAGAGAAAATGAATTTTTTTATAAATTTTGAGATTTCGAGACTGCTTCTTTGTCTCTTCCAACTCCATGTATATGGATGACTTCTGAGAGTATCGAAATCGCGAACAGTTGTATATCAATTATGGAAAAGCTAAAGAATTTAGCGCCGCTACTCGAACTACTTAGAAAAAGAATTTTAAATCAAATAGTGTGTGTGTTTGTCAAATGACGTGTGACCGTTTTAGAAATCATAAAGAACATCGATCACAAAATAAAGATGAAGGACCCAAGAAAGAAGAAAAGAAGAAGAGAAGCACAAGAACATTAAAATGTAGATGTCGAGCAATAATGAGGGTAAAAATACAAGGTAATGAATTGTGAAAAATTGTGAGGTTTGAGGATGATCACAATCACAACTTGTTAGCCCAGCAAAAAAAATGTGCATATCTGTTTGCTTCTTATGCCAACTGTAGCTAAGAGTTTGATTAACGCATTTCGGAATAAAGGCTTGCCCGTCAATAAAATTGTATATATACTTGACAAAAAACTACAAGGTTTTGATGATATAGACTGTTTGAACCATTTGTGTAGGTTGAAGGAGTATAAAAAATCTATCAATGACGATGCTACCGCAGTGCTCAAATTCTTTAAGAAAAAAAGTATAGAGGAATATAAAATAAATTTTTCTGGATGGATGGTCGGTTGTGTACTCAATACTAATATTTTGGAGATAATTTGTTCTTTGATAACACATACCGAATGAATGTATATGACGTGCCGTTTGCACCATTCACTAGAGTCAACCACCATATGTAATTAATATCAGTTTTGTTTTGCATTACATTCGGATGAGATAAAAAATCTTTTCAGTGGCTTTTTGAAACTTGGCTTAGAGTTATGGGCGACCGTACTTCATTTTCTATCATTACCGATTAAGACCGAGCAATGACTGTAGCTGTTGCGAAGGTATTTCCAATTACAAGGTACAGATTTTGTTTGTGGCATATTATGAAAAAGTTTGCTGAAAATTTTCCACATATTTATTTCAAGAGTTTAAAATTCACAAAAGATATCAAACGGTGTGTTCTAGAAAGTTATATTCCTAACACTTTTGAGACGATGTAGGAAGAATTGATATCTACATATAAGTTGCAAAAGAATGAATGGCTTTATAGAATTTATGAGATTAGAGAAAAATAAGCACTTGTCCCACTTGAATATATTTTATGCAGGCACTAATACGACAGGGCGATCTGAAAGCATGAATGGTATGTATAAAAATATTTTTCAACCATTAACAACTCTCCTTGAGTTTGTTCTGAAAAATAATAAGTGTTTGAAAGGAATTATTCAAAAGAAAAAAAATGAGAATTATAGAAGTGGACACTCATCTTGTATTGTGGATAATAATACTTTTATCTTGAACGTGCAGCGAATGTGTATACTAAAAATATCTACAATAGTTCAAAAGGAATATGAAAAAGCTAAAGTTGAATATATATTGGTTGATGATGAAAAGGGTATTGATAGCTACACGACCTACATTTACAAATCTCGGTTAAAAGGTGATTGTCTTTAGTGGACGGTGAAGTTCAATCCAGCCACAAATCAAAGTAAATGTGAGTGCAAATTTGTTGAGTTTATAGGGATTCTTTATGGGCATCTTATAAAAATTTTACAAAGTCCTGATATAAAAATTGTGTATCATTTTATTCTTAAAAGATGGATGAAGAGAGCTAATAAATATATAGCTCATTACGATAATGGGCCGTACATGATAACGAAAATTCTGAGCTATTGAGGACTCTTCAACTCTATATGGATTTCAATTAATTGGTTTACAAAGCAGCTGAAACAAAGAGGGATACCAAGTGCTACCGCAAGCATTATAAGATAGATTAGAGGCTTAAAGAAGTAAGAAAAACTAATGGTCGAGATAAAGCTACAGTTGTCGAATAATACACTATTAATGAGAACTTGGAAGCCCCACTTGATGCTTCTCAAGTTTTACTACTGAATCTCCGTATATCACAAACTAAGGAAAGAAAAAAAAATGCTTACAAAGATAGTAGTAGTAGAATAAAATGAGGTTTAAAAAAATCACTGCAAAGGCCAAAGCAAAGACACTCACAAAATGTGCTTACTGTAACAAGCATGGTGTTAAACATGATAAACGAAATTGTCATGAAAATCCAAATAGGAAGAAGAAGACAAATAAGTATTGCAAACATTTGCTTAGTATTTAAATTAGAATATACTAACTTTAAAAAAAATTAAATTTGAAATTAACATTTGTCACCATTTTCTTACTATAGTTATTGAATATGATGATGATGAAGACAAAGTTACGAGTGAAGAAGGAGATAATTTTGATGAAGAGTAAAATGATGAAAAATTCGCTACAACTTTTGTTATCTTTATACAATTGTTTTTGGTTATGTACAATATTTATATTTAATTGTACATAAAATTGACTATTTGCAATAGAACAATTTGATGAAAATTTGACTGTTGACTGTTTGATTGCTTGTAATATATCAGTGTGACTATGAAATTTAACTGTTTGAATCTTGACTATTTGCGATAGGACAGTTTGACTATAAAAATTTGATTGTTTAACATTCTGAAATCTTGATTGTTTGCAATAGAATAGTTTGACTATGTACTTAACTATTTCACTATGTAAATTTTTATGCTTGACTATTTGAATGTTTGACTGCTTGACTGCTTAACTATTTGACTGCTTGACCAATTATAACATTGCAATACTTTATTGACATTGTAAATAATCTCATTCATAAAAAGTTCACATGTATACTTGTTTGACAAATGGCAGCATCACATTCATAAAAAGTTCATATTACATTCTATTCTATTCCATTCACTATAGAGGACAATCACATTCCATTCACTTTCGTTCACTGTGGATGTATTCCACACACTACACTCAATATCGATGCATTCATATAATGCATTCACTAACAATAGCATTCATATTCCATTCATTATTTGCATTTTCATTCGCTATCATTGGCATTCACTATCGATGACATTCAAATTTCATTCACTTTAATTCACATTCAGACTCCACTTAGTTATTCACAATCCATTTATAAGAAAAAAACATTCACATTAATAATGTTAATGACAAAAAAGATTCATATTTCACTTAAACAATCACATTCAAGTCAGGATAGAGTACAACAACACTTAAATTAAAGTGGTTTCCACTTAACATTCACATTTCACTTATTTCATATCTATAGGACAAAGAACTAATACTACTCAACCTAAAAATGAAGAAATCCTAGCAAAATTTGCCTAAAAGAAGAATTGCTGCTGAGAGCGCGCATTTTCAAACCATTAGATTATTTGATCGAACATCAGGAAACGATGTGCGCAGATGTGCATCGAAACACAATGTTCACATATTTGGTTCCTATATATATATATATATATATAGCAGTTGATGAGTTAACGAAACAGCTGGTTGCAGTTTGAAGATGACTCGACGCTTTGTTTATTTCTCAAATGGATATGCTGAAGTTCGTTCTTCTTATTTTCTTCTCTGCTCAGTTGATACTCGTATACTTCAGCTTCCTCTCTGGAATTTCTCCTGTTTGTAATTTCTTCAGCTGTCGATAGGTGAGCCCAACTGGGACCAATCCCTCTCTTAATGGTTTTTATGGCTCCTCTATCTGCTACCTAAGTGAGCTTGACCAGTGATCAATCTAAATTGTAGCCCCTGTGAATCCTGTCACTATCAACAGATCATTTTTCCTTAACAATGTTAGGCAGCTCAAAGAACGTGGTGTCGAGGACATCGCCGCTGCTTCAATCAATTCGTCTCAACCTTATTCTTGTGCTAGGTTAGTGAAGGACTTAATGCTTACTTGTTTCACATGGATTTGATCTTATATTTGAATTTCTCACTACTGGTTACTATGATCCGATGCTTGCATCTCCTTCCTAGTCTGCTTTAGCTAGGGCGTGTTTCTATTTCCTAGCGCCAACTTGGACTAAATGATCTTACAATTAAATGTTATTTTGTCGTTGATGAACCTGATAGTTTGTCACTGGCACACAATAAAGATTTTGAATGTTTTCTATATGAAAGTCTTAAATGAAATTCTAAAGTGAGCTCTTGCATATTCTCAACTCCTTTTTTATTTCTTGTGTTTCCAAGCTTAATGTTACACGTATGTTGTGTGACTTGATAGAGTAAGAGAGTGGCCAATATGTAATGAAGCTTGTGCAACACAGTAAGAAATCCAAACTGCATTGACTAAAAAATGCAAAAATGCAACCAGAAAGTTGAATGGGATTTTTATTAGTCATCTTATCTGGTTGAGAGTTTTCAGCTGATCTGCAATTTGCTCTGGTGAGGCATTGTGAATCTCTTCTGGTGGTTTGATTGTAAATGTGTTAAACTATAAGTATTTTAAATTTCGTGTTCAACGAACAAGTGGAGCTCCTATAAATCTTAATGCTGACTGTATATTACTATGTGTGTGTAGAAAAGTTCAAGCTCAAAAGTAATCACGATTAGGCTTGAATTCTTTTTAGACTGCAAATTGAGAATTTCTTTGGGATTCGCTTTCTTTGATAGTGAATGGTTGTACGGCAATTAGCTGTGTCTCGGCTTGTGTAGCTACTATGTACTCAAATTGTTTTCTTATATAACTAAACAGCGGAGTGGTGGCTGACTATTGTTAGGACTGATTTTCTAAAAACTGTTCTTGATCATTAGGACTCGTTATCGCTCGTGCATAGCTAATTACTACTCATATAGACAAAGCATAATTTTTAATCTTTGTTATTATCAAAATCACCTTAGCGTACCAACAAAATGTATTTAAAGTTATCACATAATTCAATGAACGTATCATGAAGTTCTTCACAAGTAGGGATTCTAATTTGGATTCGTGGGTCGGCTTCGGGTTGACCCATTTAATAATCGAGTCAAATTTGTTCAATCCTAATCCAATCCATAAATTTATAAGGATCAAAATTATCTAACCTTAACCCAAAATATTAATAACCGGGTCAAATTCGGGTTGACCCATTTAATAATTAAAATTACTAATTTTTAATTCTACACTTTTAAAATTCAGCAAAATTATAAGATCAGTTGTAATGAAAGTGCACGATGTTCTTTGTGACGAGATATAGTTAATGCCCGTCAAAATGTGCATTATTTAATATCTTCATCGGTCCTTAAAATATCTAAAAAATTATTTTTATTTTTTAAAAATATGTGTTGACAGTTGAAATTTTATGATTATAAATATATACTAATAATTTTAATAAAAATTTTGACAAACATAGCTGTCTAACAAAATTTTATTAAAAATATTTATACGAAATCTAAATTCGTCATTACAGAAACACCTATATAATAATATTTTCGATAATGTTATAATTCTCATCTTGCACTATTTCACTAACATATGAAAATAACGATTAATTATAAATACTATATAATTTAATAATTTATAAATTACTATTATCGATTATTTTTATTGCCAATATTTTAATATATGAAAAGAAAAAATTAAATATTGTTCGTTCAAAATATGATAGTTTGAGTTGGTGGGTCAATTTTGGATTAATCCGAGTTGATCTATTTAATAACCGAGTCAAATTCATTCAACCCTAACCCAACCCATATATTTATATGGATCAAATTTTCTAACCCTAACCCTGATTAAATAGATCGATTTCGGGTCGCATTTCGAGTCAGGTCATATATTGCCATCCTTATTCACTAGAGTGTTCAGAATTAGTATCACTTATCTCACTCTCAGAATCTCTTCTGTCTATGGAACAAAGATTCGTGATCTTTGGCTCAGACATGATATCATAACAAAGAGTGTTGAGCCTCAAATTAAGCTAAGATCTAGCTAGTAGCGTGAAGGACCGGAGAGAGCCCGAGTGAAAGACAGGATAGATAAATGGACTAGTTTTGGATTAATAGCAAAGAGATTTCAAGATAGTGCGTAAGTGAAAAATAAGATAAATAACTTAGTAGGTGAACTAATAATTTACCTTGGGGTGGTCTACGTTAGGCCATGAGTTGTGGCCTTAACAATCCATACTCTTTAATAGTCCGCATATTAGAGAGTGCTGGAAAGAACATATACTTGTATATAAAAAATATTAACTTTTAAGTGATTGACCAATCACTTAATATCAAAACTTAATTCTACAAATAGGATGCATCATCATCACTCAATACTTCCGTAGCTTTCTTCTTCTTGATATCACACTCTTCCTACTTCTCCTCAACAAATCCTTCTTAAAATGACATGACTTCTTGGAATGGTAGCAAATGTTGTCCTAATCTTCACCAGCCTTGATTTCCTTTCTTCTTAGTCTTTCCTTCATCTGTTGTCACCGGTCTTTAACCATGACCATTCAAACTAAGACTGTCCATTATCTTGGTGTTATCTAATTAAATAGGCCATATCTAATTGGCCACCTTTTCATAATTTATTTTTATATTCTGATTTGAGTAAGAAAAGATCAAAAATTTTCATTTAGTTTTTGTCTTAAGATGAACTCTTTGCAAGACTCAAAACTTAGTTTTATTAATCTTATAATTTGATTCTGAGTGTATTTGTAAAAGACTTTGAACAAACATTGATTGCTATGAATGTCTATCTACATGTATTAAATACTAATACTAAACGAAGCTCAAATAAAGAAAAAAATTATTGGACAAAGCTAGTAAAAATTCACAAAAAATTCTAATAAACTACGCTTGTGCAAGATCGCAAAAAGCCACAAAAGGTTGCAAAGATTGCACAACTCTAACTAATAATAGAATTGCAAAATCTGTAAAGATACATTATAGTGTGACATGTAAGCATAGTCGCCCGTTACTTAAGAGATCCAAATCTGACTCCTAATGAGTCTAGATACGACTCTATATGACCATGTGTAACTGAGCCACCAGCGCAACCAATATAGGTTCACATTTAGGCCCGACGATACGAATAACAATTGGTCACAATTTAAAATAAAATTTTGAAAAATATTAAAATAAAATTTCTCTTACAATGAATTTGGATCTTCTAAACAAAAGCGCACAATCCTTACATTCAGATTAGTAACATATCTTTAAAATATTTTACAATATCTATATTAGTTAAAAATGTGCAATCTTTAGCATTTTTTTGTGACTCTATGCGATCCTGTGCGAGAGCATTTTCTAAAACTTTACTGTATTTTTTGCCAACTTTGTTTAGTAAATTTGTAGTTTATCTAAGCTCCGTTTGGTTTTAGTGTTTATTCATACATATAAATAGACATCCATACATAGCATTTTTTTTCTAAAAGTCAATGTTTGCTCGAAATCTTTTACAAATGCACTTAGAATAACGCCTTAAGATCGAACAAAAGTCAATTTCAAGATTTTGAGAGAGTTAATCTTAAGACTAAAAATCAAATAAATAATATTTTGGTCTTTTCACATATAAGTGTGACTAGAAAACCGTATCTTCAGGTGGTTTAATTTTTACTAAGGGCGTGTTTACCTAGGGGGTGGAAGTGGAGTTTTGGGGGAAGTGGAGTTTTTAGGAAATAAATTTAAAAAATAAAATAAAAAATAAAAAATATTTAATAAAAAATAAAATTTTATATTAATTATATATTTTTAGTAAGTTTTAAATTTGAATTTTTAAAAAAATTTTATTGATAAAAAAATTTATTTTAATTTTTATAAGTATTTATGTGAAACTTGAGTTTAAAGGAAGTGGAGTTTAGGGATGTTGGTAAACACGCCCTAAGTAAAATTAGATGTGCCCTACTTCGCCTCACAAAACCCATATCTTTTACCAAGGATGTAACTATCGAGACTCATGTTTTACCAACACTTGCGCCTCGACAGGATAAACTTGCAAGACAAACTCTACCTCTTAAGCTTTCCAAGCTTCTTTAGGCTGGTCAACCTACACCTTAATCAAGGCTTACAACAGAACAGCCGAAACTTTCTCTACAAACAACTCACGGCTGTCGGTACGGTGAAATTTTCTGTTCTCTATTAAAAATTATAAGCTCATAATTCTATCACAATGTGACTCTTCTCGATAATGCTCAAATTCTCACTAAAAAGAAAAGAGGATCAGAACATAATTCCTAGATAGATCTGGATGAAGCTCAATGAGTTCTCTTTTTAGGCTGCTCGGTTTTGTTCAAATTCAAACTCAATATTTGCTTTCAGTCTCTGTTATTTTTTTGAGTGCAATTTGTTTTTATCATATCTCTATTGATCTACGTTTGAATTTGATAGTAACCGGCATTGAATTAATTGCTTCGTCTTGTTAAATATGGTCTGTAACTCCTGTAGTGAATTCAACATTTGTAATCATCGTGTCTCCAACGGCTCCAACCAACTCTGCTCCAATTCAGATTGTCAGACCCAAGTTGGTGATTGATTGGTAAGATTGATCATCAGCGTGCTTAGATTTTATTTTTGCAAGGCTCTGACAAGACTCTGACAGAAGCAATATCTTGTCAACGATGTTATTTTTTTCTCCACCACCGACCCTTCTCATATAAGTCCTTTAGAACCTTCATGACGATTCATGGTACTCTTGTTGTGAGGAATGTTCCGAGAATGTCCTCTTGGCCTGATCTCTATCATCATAATGAGATTCAGAGTTGATGATGTAAGCATTGTCCGCCAATTGCTGACAGCGTTCTTCAGTTTTCTTTTCTTTTTTGCCCGGTGTTTCTGCAAACGTCCCGACATATTTTCTTGAGATGAATATAATACAGACAAGTGGAATGTTACCTTTTAGATGTTTTCTTGCAACTTGATCTGACATGTAAGTAGAATTCATGATTGGATTGTTTCAGAAATTTCTTTAGAAAAACTTCCTCTACTTATCCTTTCTTCATATTTTGTGCATACGTGGATGATTACTCAAAAGTTGATTGTTGCATAAATTTCTGTGGAAAGCAAATCTACACGATCACATTAGCAAGATTCCTGGTTCGATTATTTGAGATCATCTGCACTTCTTGACATGGATTGATGGAGGATGTGTTGCACGAATTTTTAGAGAATAACTTCAAAATTCATCGAAGGACTTGATTCAAATTTGATTTGAAAATCAGGATCAAACCTGACGTTTTTCACAAGAAAATTTCTATGATGAATGTTATGCACGATTTGATTAGGTTTGTAGTGGGTCTTGTTGTGTGCATGCCATTCTAGGTCAGATATGAAAATCGGCTTTAAACTACACCAAAAGGGGGATTGAATTCACGTTGGAGTATCTCTAAAAACTGACCATCCAAGGTGTTCTAACCAAAATTCAGCAGCAAACTGACTGATTGTTTCTCTAGACACTTTTATTTTCATAGCTGAAAATTTCTGGGCACTCGTTTAAACAAATTATTAGTACTTCTAAAATATAAATTAAGTTCAGATCTTTATTGTACCAAAAATAAATAAGAAATCCTAGCACTATTTAAATCATATTTTAGCTAAATCGGTTTTTGTTTTTAATTATCAACAAGCAAAAATAAAAATTAGGTTAGCTTTTAAAGCATTTCGTAATATATATTTTTTAAAACAAAACGATGTTTAGCTGCGAAGCATTTTTTGGTTTACCAAAAGTTGCAAATCATTGATTTTGCACCAAAAGCAACTGAATTTTAGCTTATAAGACGCATATTCACATCCAAAAGGAAGTTGCTTGCTTCACAGGTGGAACCTATTATGTTACATTGACTATGTCATCAAAGTGCCTGCTACATCTTTTCTTCACAAGCAAGAATATAATTTCATTTGGAAATGCGCAGGCATTAACTAGCAATTATCCATTTCCCAGTATATTCTCCTGGTTATGGTGATGAAATACCAATGCAGTTAAACGGAGGTTCACGTTCCTATTTCCTTGGGGAATTTTTCCTTCAATTCCATCTTGAGTTCAGAAAATGCATCTTATGTTTCCTCAGAAGCATCTGGTTCCTCTGTAGATTTCTTGTATTCAGGCTTGAGCTCATGGGTTCCTTGATTTGGACCCCTCTTGTTGTAAACACAGAGATCGTTCAATATCTCCTTTAAAAATTGCTGCACAGGAAAACAGTTGTGAACTGTAAGATATAACTAACTTCCCAACCAGAATTAGTTATATACAGATTCACATGGAAAAAACTAAATTAACTACAAAAACTACTTGAAAGATTTAAGACCATGCTTTCACAATTCATTTTATGGAAGCATAGAACAAATCCACATTCCTCAGAAATGATAGTGCAAAAATAGTTAAGACACTATAAGCCAACAGCTCCGTGAACTGACAAGCAGAATCAACTTCAGTTCAACATTCAGAAACGATCATAGATAGCCAAAACAGCGAGCAGCTTCTGGAAGAAACCGAAGCCACTTATGATGATAGATAACAAAAGAGCTAAGAATGAGATCTTGCACTATTTTGAATTTACAATGATCCAATTGTGATACCTGCCAAAACTGATTCTTAAGATCATTGTTAAATTAATTTCATGATGCTCAAATTGAATTACTTCCAGGATATGTGGGGAAACAATTATGAGAATTGGCGTCTCCACAGTTGAGTCCAACCACGTCTAAATGATAGAAGGAAGTCTCTCTAATAAAGTTTCTCCTGTTAAGTTACCAGTCTAAAGAAGCAGTTCACAAGTGTACCTCAGGTTGATCGGTTTCTAGTACCAGCTGCTTCAAAGCCCAATTTGGCTGCCGTTCAAAGAGTTTAAATATAATGTTCTCAAGTTCCCGACGATCACGTCGTGTTCGTTTCACATCAGATGGCTTAGATGGAGTTAGTTTCCTCTTGTCCTGAAACAAGAGATGAACTTTTAATAAATCACAAGAAAGAATTTTCTACATAACCGTCTCAATGTCTTAAAAACCTAGAGATGTCATGTGGAGATACCTTTGAACCAGTTGGCATTAGACCAACCATCCCAGGCATGGGTCTCATCAAGACTCCATGATCATTGTCGATCACCTATAATAATCAAACTCAGGTCCAAGTGAAGTTCAAAAAATTTCAGAAAGCATCAAGAAGTTATAGTTAGAAATATACCTGCACTTGTCTGGTCTTAATCATAGCTTTATTGGTCCTCTCACGGCAGAGCTTGCCATACTCTCCAAAATTTTCACTATGAAGTTCCATATCAAATTTATGTTCTACCTTTCCTTCCAATGAAAACCTTCCTACAGCATAAGTTCCATAACTTAAAGTCAACAGATGTAGCTCATAGGTATAGTTAGCATTAGCTACTTAGAGACTCATGACGAAGAAAAAGGGTGATTGACTGAATCCAAACAAGAGCACCCAGCATTCTTTGAGCAACCATTTTCTTATATAGCAACCAGAGCAGTATGACCTATTGCTCTTTTGAATGAGTATGCACATATCCAAAAGCAGCAAGCCATCTTCTAGAAAATAGCGAGACAGATTATGACTCTTTAGTCGTAGTTCAATATTCCAGTTACAATCCATTTAGTATCCCTCTCATTCAACGAATGATTATTTATTGCACAGTGAGATTACTTTTAAAGTTGTCATATCAACCATTGAGAAGGTGATCCTGTCGGCCAAATAAGTATGCAGTACCCAAAATGCACAATATTTCTAAAATATAAAGGTAAAAACAACAACCAGAATATTTATATAAGCTTTAGAACATCAAAAGAAATCATACAGCTAGGTAATAAAATTCTTTCTACGGAATAGTCAAAACTAAACCTGCATATAGTTCCGTCCCAAAGCCTTGAAAACAATAGCATAATACTGTATTTCTAAAATGCCAACCACCAGAAACATTATTTTAAACCTCCAAGAGATGTCCAAGTTAATCATTTCTGAAGAATAAACAAACTATTCTTTCATCAAATAGGATGACATATGCCTGCAGAACAAGAGCCCAAACAAAAAGGCTAAATCCAGAAGTACCATCACCATGCTATGTGTTTCACAAGAAATGGATTTTGCTTAATTACCTTGGCCAGATTCAGAGAAGACACACATGGGAACAAAGTCTTTGAACATATTTAAAGAGTAACTCTTTGGAGTGTTACCAGAATCACTTTGCGCGAGCTCCATTTTAAACTGATCCAGGAAGACGAAAGGCCATGTTAGAAGGCATCAAGATCATATACTAGAATCTAAATATTGGAACATTAAAGTATCTACCTGACTTTAAAATGACCCAATCAAGAAATGATTCAGGAAAAAGAAGAACATACCACTTACTGTCAAACTAAGTAACTTTAAATGTTCCTAAGGGAGAAAAAAGGAACTCTCTTCAATGGAAAGTAACGCAAGCAAAAATGGTTAAGCACCAGCCTTTTGCAAAAGAAAAACAAAGTTAATCATTTCTTCCATATCCTATTTAGTTAATGAAGCGCCTTCCATATTAGTCAGAATTAAAAGGTGGCCACATTAGTGAGACCTTCCACAAGGAAATCCAGGAAAGATCAATAATAATGAGAATATCAACAGGATTACAACAAGATCTACCTACAATTTTGATTGCAGAGCGTGTCTTCCAATAGTATTAGGGATGAAAAAAATTAAAAACCCTGGAGCCAGCGGAAAAAAAGATGAAAGTTTAATATACACGCAGAAACAACAAAAAATGAACATATTGCTGGGGATGCTTTTTTTAATTGACAGAAGTGTTTGTCAACAAGGTATGCCTAGTGTAAGATACTCTTTGCTACTTGCTACAGCAGGCAGCTGTCTTCTACTTTCTATAGCTAGATACTAGTAACCCATGCAATGCACAGGTGTCTGTAGAGGAATAATCAACTTTGCTCGTTGTCTTATAAGCAAGAAATTAGTACAGCTAACAAACTGCTCATAGTAAATAAGATGATGCTCAAGATACTCAGCGAAAAACATAAAAATTGATAAGATAAATATAGCCCAAAGTTAAGACCTGTAGCAAGAGTAACACTACTAAATGCAATAACAATTTAGAAAATAGAGCATTATCACAATAGAAGCTTTGTGCCTAACGTATTTACATCACCATCCAATATAAGATTATTTTTACAAGTACCAAAAGAGTAGTTCAGTAGGTACAGCGGAAAGTAGAATGGTGATAGAACTATTTAATAAACTTTCTGGCTTAGATAAGTTGCATCATTTGTAAGCATTAAGACCCTAATATATATGGCTACCTCCAAGAATTAGGATAATCTCCTCTTCCAAACTCAAAGACTCTACTTATGCTCATGTAATGCATAGCTAAACCAGACAAGAAAACCAAAATATTAGCTACAACCATGCCTTAAAACTAAGGTTGGGCGTATACTTCACACACAAATCATTAAATGACTACCACAACTTTTTTAAGCAAAATAAAAAGTTGTGATAAACACAGGTGCATGCATTTGAACCAAAAAACCCAATAATTGTTTACACTAATGCTGCAGTGGGAGAACAGTAATGCGTCTCCTGTACTACAAAGCATTTTTTTCTTGTAAATTTTTCATCGATACTTCAAATTAAAATAAAATTACAACTTCAAGGATATTATTAATATATCTATTGTACTTGATAGCTAATCACCAAAGATACAGTGGGCAAGCAGAAGTAGTACCTATAGCAAAGTGGTAAAAATGATTGACCTACATAAACTAATAGCTGACCTCATCAAACTGAGAGAATATGCTGCTTATCCTAAGTAGTAAGAACAGTAATAATGATATAGAATGAATTTGGAAAACAAAGCATATTACGATCATTTGTTTCTGTATGATCATAAGTACAGGTACTTCAACCTCTCTGTCATCTTAATTATTACTTTCTCCACCTTGGATTTCTTTACATAATTAATTTTCTGCTCTGCAGCATCTTCTTTGTTGCCAGGTACTTGCATCTGCCGTTTATGTACCTTTAAGCAAAAAAAAAAACCAGCTTCCTTTGCCTCTTCAAGCTCTTTGGATATTTCCCAATAAAGGACATTAAAAGGGTATTATCTTTGTCCTCAGCTGCTGGGACCTCACTATCCAAATTTTATGTGAAATTCAAGAGAGTATTGCACTATGTAATCTATTAACTATCGTTCTTGTTGATTACAGATATCTAAGCCATCCCAAAGGTCTGTAATTGATTACTAATCTTGGAACCCCTCCTTTTATCTTAGAATTTTCATCATAACAGAACGATGAGCATGACTACGGAGAATCTTTGGCCTATCCACCTAATTCCTTCTCATAATACCTACACCTCTTATTATATTTAATGCTAAAGAACTTGCTGGCAATTTCCTTTCATCAAATTGTTTTCTAAGGCATGACTGCTATATGTTACTTTTTTACTCCTAAGAGTATTTGGTAACTCAGTACTGACTTATCTTCTAGTTTCTTTTAATTTACTCCATTTACATTTGTAAGTCTATACTATGTATCTTTTCTTAAACTACTCTGTTTTTTACTTCCTCTTAGGGAGAATCTAAAGCTTTTTCTTTCAACCAAGATTCCCCTAGCTAATATTAGTATTTATGGTATCCTTTCATAAACTAATCTGTTTTCACTTCCCCTTAGAGAAACTCTAAAGCTTTTCTTTCAACAAGATTCCCCTAGCCAATATTAATACATATGGAATGCACCAGCTTGAGCTAAACAATATCAAGGTAACCCGAGTCTGAGTTCTAGTTTAAGTACCTGTACTTTGAATGATACTAGACAGCTACTATAACAACCAGGCACAAGACATTCAGAATCCACTTTCGAACAGAATTATATATAGCATAAGTCAACATAATACCCCCAAGATTCAATTATCGACCTATAGGCTCATGCCCAATAAATTCCCAGGTATTTTGAAAGAAAACTTTACAAAAAAACATGAAATGGAAGCTACGTCGGGAAGAACAAAACTTATGACCTCCAAACAAGGAGCTTTAGCATTCTACTAGAAGCATCTGATGCACTATCGGGTGCACTTCAACTATATATACTTTGGGTACATAGTAACCGAACCCTCATGTACCCAAATCCAACCAAAATCAAACTTTTAAAGTACCTATGTGGTAGGATTCGGGTGGGGTAAGGTCATACATCCCAAAAATTCCATCAACCGCCAACCCTATCAACATATTTGATTCTCTAAGTTCACTAAACAAGCAAGAAAAGTGCCAATATTACAAGAAAACTTGAGACATCACTTTGAATCTATAGCAAGTGATCGACAACAAATGGTTCAAAATCTTATTTATCCAGAAACAAGGAGAAAAAGATAACTACCCTTTAGCATGTGCAAATATAACTTATCCTTAATGTCATAGACTACAAGAATTTAATAGCTCAATATTTATTCCTATAAATTAAGAAAATTGGTTGAAGAGGAAGGCATCCTCCAGCTAAGTTTCAACATCAATCTTCTTTAAGGCTCTTCCTTCAGTTTCTCTATATCTACTAGCAAGTATCTAAGTGCTACTGTGAAGTTTAATTTTACAGTAAAAAACCCCTGCTCAATGTATAAAAGCCTCTACCTTCTCTCAAAATAAAGTAGTGTTTATTTTGAGTAACCCAATAAGTAGCCTATTACAAGACATGCATTGTCGAACAAACAAAAACGTTAAAAATGAATATCCTTTTATAGAAAAATGTAGGTGCTTCAAATTCCTACGTTTCTAATATTCATACTCCCCAAACGATAGTGGCGACTTTGTTTTTGTCGATGCAAACAGAAAATCTAGAATAGCTTATTGTGCAAACCAACAACAAGAGTAACCAAGGGAGAAGTTGGAGACGTCGCCAGGGATCCTTTCAAGCAGGCAGGTGTCATCGTGCTCTATGATAAACAGCATCTTCAGGCAGGCCAATTAGTAGATAAATTTGCTAGTATGTAAATATTCTTTGACTAAGTTTGCTTAGGTTGTCCTTAGACATAAATAAAGACTAAAATTTTCTTTTGAGAAGTTTTCATTTGCTCAACCCTTGGTAGTTTATCTCTTATCTTGCAGTTTCTAACCTTTACCTTTTGCCCACAAGAATAAGCAACTTATCCGGTATACCAACTTAAGAATCCTCTGAAAACTAATCCACTTCACCTCAACAAAGAATCATCTCACTCAAACAACTTCATCCTAGGAGTTGTAAACTTATTAAAATAAGAAGCGAGAGAGACTACAATTCAATTTTGCATTGACAAAAGTAAGCAATCTACTTAGAGAGCCTGCAGATACCAAGGCAAGCACTTGTTAAAATCAACCACTGCTTCAAAAGATAACTGGCGATAGACGAGCGAAGAAATAATCAACCAAGTGTTTCCAATCAACGACCAAAAACTAAACAAATAAGCATCGAAATTGCAATCGAGAGAGCCAGATAGAGAGGAGGGATTTGCCTGAAGAGCGGAGGAGTTGTCGTTATTGAGAGGATCGAGAGTTAGAACGACCTTAGCGACGATGGGATTAGGGTTCGAATTGAGGTTAGGGTTTTGGCGGTGGTGATCGTTTCCGGAGGCTGATGAAGTGGCGGCGGCAGCAGCAGCGGAGGACTGCCATGAACGAGAGACACTAGGCGGCAGCTTCATAAGCCACACCGACCGATCAGCTCTGCCGGTGTCCACAACGTTCCGATCATCTGCCAAAGACATCTCTCTCTCTCTCTATCTCTATTCTGTAGGCCGACTCTTTTCAACTTTCAAGCCGTGTAACGACTTGGTGGGTTCTGTGCGTTAAATAAACGTTTACGTGATTGACCCCTCATAATGTGGATTTAGCTTCAGCGGTTAAGCAAGTTATCTACGTCTGTAGTCTATACTACCATAAAGCATGAAACCGGTAGAACAGGAGTTTTCATAAAAAGTCTTTCCACTAATAAAATGATGGGAATTTAACATACTAGTTAAACATGTAGCCTTTTACCTGTTATGAAGCAGATTCTCTAGAGATTTCTGCTAAACACAACTGGAGAGGATGGAGAAAATCGAGCTGAAATTTAAAATTTTTGAGTTGATCCAGTAGAACAGATGACTGTTGAACCTTTTAGAAAAAATTTTATTAGTTTGTAAAAATAATACAGCAATAAAAAATAATTAGATAATTGAGCAAACGACGTTGTTCGGCGAAAAATTTTTATTACTTCCATCATCACTCATAAATTCGTAATTAATTTTTATTAACTTCTGCCAAAATTACCAGTATAAGACTTGATTTGAATACCCTAATCAAGTTATCTTACAAAACAAACTCAATCTAGACTCCTACAAAAACCAAGCCTTAATTAACCAAAACTTCTTATTAGAAAATGATACTATTATCTCTGATCCAAATCTCACCTCTGAGCACTAGTGTTGAAACACTTTATCAAAGATACTATCATCGCCACTATCGGTGAGTGGTAAGCTTCAGCATTCTTCAATTTCTTCTAAAATTTTCGATTAGCAGTTCTCCTTAAGATTATTAAAATTTTGATTTAAATCTTAAAATCTAATAATTTTACGATTTTACATCACTAAAGCGATCATATTTCAAGTAAAATTTTTTTTGAATAAAATCCTACCCGGATTCCAATTTAAATTTTAAAATCGGTAAAATTTTGATTCTTTTATAGTTTCCTACGCTTTTACTTTTGAATAATTTTTTGTTGAATTTGAGGGTGGATTTTTGTAAAATTTTAGAAAGTTTTCTATAAAATTTAGAAATATTTTCTATAATAGTATAATTTTGAAATAATTTTTATAAAATTTAAAAGAATTTTTATAATTCAAAAATCAGATCTACTGTGTATAAGTCTTTGTCAACCCCTTTACATTTAACCATTCTCCATTTTTCCAAAGTAGGTGACAGAGACTCATCCATTTCCTTGTAAATAAGAGTGTATAAGGGATGCTTTCGAAGGCATGCAAATCATCTACTAATGCATCACTAACAAGTTGACTAAGAAATTTTTTTTTTCGTTGGACAAAGTTTTTAGTTTTATAAGATATATCAAGTTTAATCTAAGAAAATCTTCATTAAACAATCCTCATGAAGATCCTCAGATGCCGACTCACCTAGAACCTAATCAACTTAATAATATTTACATTTAGAAAATAGCTCTATCGAATCATCCCTTTCTTACTATTACCTATTTTCGAGAGAGAGTGACCACCTTCCTCATTCTTGCAAAGTGAGGTAATCTTGTAGAACTCTTAAATCCTGAAGTGGAGCTTCATCCTTACTATCTCGATAAAAGCAGCCTTGTCTTCTACATTCAACTTCCTCCGACAATAGCACTTGGTGAATTACTTATCTTGAAGAAGTTGGAAGATCATGAGACGGACCAAATTAATTTGTCCAAAATAAGAGATCTCAACAACTTTTATCCTCATCTGTTTTTGAGCAACCTTCCTATAAAAATTGTTACAAACATCCTTTAAAGTTGAACGAGAGGGTCACCTCCAATTTTGTGGGCAATTGTCTTTCAATCATCTGTATATGTAATATTTTGGTATATGTTAATGCAACAGGCAACCTTTTACAACCTTACGATCATTTTATAACCTATTAATGACCACTTTATGACAATGCTACAACATTTATTACCATTTGAAACCTTATGATCTATGGCTACTTTACAATCTTGTGATGACGTTACGGCCAATTTATGATCCATTACAATCATTTTAAAACCACCATACGACAACATTACGACCAATTTATGCCCTCTTACAATCTTAAGATTTTACGTTTCTATAACCTACAAATAAAAATTTATAACCATTATGACCATATGACCTCCTTATTATGGCCTTACGATTCTAGGCCCTAATGACTCCTCTATGGCCATTATGATACATTTTCGACTTCCTAACTGTCTCGTACGACCTTAGCACCCTTTACGATCCAGACAACAATGCAAATAAAAGAAAACCAGAACAAATGATATGAAGAACTAGAAGAAGAAACATACAAGTAAAGTACATCTTGACGTGCTATTGAAACCATTATTAATGGTGATTCAATGTGGATTTCGCTCTAGGAACATGTAAAACACCTTTCGTTTGAACGACAGCCACAAGATGCTTGAAAATCGATAGGAACAAGAGTCGAGGTGGTAAATGTCGCTTGCAAAAATATGAGAATAATAGTTTAAATGCATTTTATATAGACGCAGTTTGGATCAGTAAAATGTTTTCATTGTGTAAGGAAACGAAAAGGAGCCGTAATAAAAATAGGAGTAGTAATAGAAGAGTGGTAAAGAAATTGTAAGAATAGGAGTAGTAGTCATAGTTGTAAAAATTGGACCGGATATTGAACCGAAAAACTGTCCGGATCAACGGGTCACGGATTGACCTGTCGGGTCAATGGGTTGAACCGTCATGTCAAAAATACTAAAGCGTTGACGTGCGAACGCTTATTATTTCAAAAGAAAAAATAATAAATTTTTTCTTTGTTAGAAGACATAAAAGAAAAAATAAACTAACAAAAAAGATATAGAAAAATAAAAAAATATTTTAAATAATAAATTTCAAAAGAAATTCTTTCTTTTAAAATAATTTTGTTATTTTTCTTACAATTTAACAAAATTAGTAATATAAAAACTTAAAAATCACTAATAATAAATATTTACAAATAAAATATAACAAACTTATTTTTTTGCATTATCACATCCAAATATAAAATCTAAACTACATATTATATTTCAATATAAGGCTATTAATAATTATTTTTGCATCAATATATCACAAATTTAAATTTTTTAAAATTTAATTTAATCCGGTTTGACCCGAACGAGCGGATCGATCGGGTCGAAGCGGGTCGATTGCATAAACGGTTTTATTATAAATTCGAACCGGTTTACGCTCCGGGTCGATAATTTCTGGATCGATCCGGGCGGGCCGGTCCGAGTTTTACAACTAGAAGTTGATTGAAGTGAGTTTTAAATTGAACCGTAGTTTGATTAATATTTTCTAAAAATGTGTCAGATAAAATTATTCTAAGAAAATAAAAAACTAAAGAGGAAAATAAAAGAATTATTTAATAAAAAAATCTTAAATATGTTAGGAAATATAAACCCGGCTTTAAATTCGAAGCATATGAAACTGGACCCTAGGGGCCTTGTGAACTGTGAACTTTTGAATACATATTTTGTGTGTGACAGCTAAGATCAGTTTAGTGACGTCGATGAGGATTGGGCTTATGTTAGTGGGTAGCTCATTCCTGATTAGGGAGTGGCATGCAACTCTACCGTATTGGCCGCTAAAAGGCTTTTGTAGCATACTTGATAGTGATCGGTGATTTTCTAAAGGAAATAGAAAGCTAATAATCTAGTTGAGTAATCTGTTCTTACTTAGCTATGTATGCTTTGAATCTGGAAGATTTTTTAGTGCATGTTCTCACTCTCAGCCATTACTTTACCAGGTAAATTGATATCTCTTTCTTTCCTTTTCTTATGTTCTTTATTAAATTTACTTTAATTAAATTTAATATTGTATTCGTTTGCTTACTTCCGTACAGGGTAGACTTGGCTAGAGAAGATGATTGCTGGAAAGAGAAAGGTAAAGCTACCTAAGGTGAGCTGTGTTAAATTATTTTGAGGTCTCTCAACAACTGCCTTGGGGAAACAGGGACATGGTCTTCAATATGTTTCCTAGAGATTACCAAAGTTCACGGGAGTTGTGTAGCAGCAGCGCTTACCTATGGATGAACATAAAGAAGCATGGAGCCACATCTTGACCGAGCAGCCGGCAAATTTATTGTAATCGGTAGGTAAGACCACCTCTTCAAGCACCCTATCATGTTGTGAAACACCAACACAAAATCTTCCGGTTCAAATCTTGTCCTAAGGTGGTGTTTAAAAATGCTAAACTTTTTAAAATTAAAAAATATTTATTCAAATTTTAAAAATAAATTTTATTTTTTATTTAAAAAATAAAAAGTTAGTAACGTATAAAATTTTGATAGTTTTTAAATTTTAAAATAGTTTTATAAAATATTATATAAAAAGTTATTTGAAAATGTGAAGTTAAAAAATACTTCTTTATAAAGCAATACCATACCATCTATGTGCATATTTGGGAGAAATTTTCTTTCCCAATTTTTTATTTTACGTTTCTTAATAAAGCTTCTAGAATAGTTTACAGAATAAATAAAAAAATTTTAAAAGTTTAGAAAAATTTTACGTTTTAAAATCTTATTATTAATTATTATTATTATTTTTTTTGAAGTAAAAAATATAAAGCTCGTTTTTTAAAAATTTCTAAAATATTTCTACTTTTCGAAAAATTTCTTTTTAATAAGCACTTCTACGAGTCGGATCTTTAGGGCTTATTTCTCTACACCATAAATTTTTTCTATCAAAAAAATAATTTTTAAATTTAATTTTAAACTTATTATTAATATAAAGTTAATATAAAAAATTTATTTTTTATTAAATATTTTTAATTTTTAATTTAATTTTTTAAATTTATTTATAAAAATTCAAACTTATTTCAAAGTAAACACACCATTATTGCCTTTGATACTTTACGAGGGTTAGGCATGAGTCTTCTTGATTATATAGAGCTGACCTATTTGAAACCTGACCCGACCAGTTTGCAACCCGACTATGCCACGAGCTCTCATAAAACTTGTGCCCTCCCACCATTGACTTTGTTTAGACATTTAGCAGCACGAAGCAAGCACTTATGCAAGCACCTATACAAAGATTATTTATCTTTGTGTTGCAGCATTTATAATCTCCTCGCTTGTCGAACTCGTTGTCTCCTCTCTTCTAACTCTAGTTCAAAAGGCCATATAAACTATTTTGATTTTATATACTTGTATGCATATATATACTTATGCTGTCTTTTGTTTCAAGTGATTCGCTGAAATACCTGTGCTTTAGAAATTGAAACAGACAAGGTAATGAATGGCAAGAGTTCTCATGCTTCTCACCGTGCTTCTCCTGCTTCTGACTCAGACTCATTCCAGAAAGCTGATGCCTCCAATTAACGCACCGCCCCCCAGAATCCATGGTGAACTGGTAAACCTCTCTCGCCTCTCTCTCTCTCTCGCTTAATCTGTAAATTGAAATATATTATTAATACAATACCGTTGACAACAAGAAAATCAGACAGGTTATCAACCATGAAAGGTTGTAGTCATATTGCTCAATATACGTATACATGTCTACTTGAAAACGTTGTATGCGTATTTAAAAAAGTTTTAAAAAAGTTATGAGTGTAGTATGCGTACGGATGAGGAATAATAGTAACTAGAATGTCTTTAAGTCCATGTCGGACATGTTCAGCAATGTTATTGGATTAAAATGAAATTACCTGGCTGTTTGTTTTTCTTCTTCAGCTTTGAGTTTTTCTCAAGAACTTCTTTTTCCTATTTAATAATTACTGTTTCATCAGGAAACGTGGGGCAGTAAAGACGAATGTGAAGGAAAGAGCGACTGCTCCAAGGGAAAAAAGATGGAAGTATTACATGAAGACTATATCTACACGCAACACTTTCAAGATCCATAATATTATTGTTGCTTTATCAACGTTCATTTCTCTTCTTGTTCTTTGCTCAAAATGTATTTAGCAGCTACCTAGAAATCCGTCTATCTATATTAGTACGTAAAGTTTGTGTGAACGCATTTGGTCCAGATTCCTTTTTAAGAGAATCTGTGTTTGTTGTTGTCATGTTTGGAGTTCACGTATTATGTAAAGACTTACTTGTCTAGACCTTGCTTATATTAAGAGAATTAAAATTTATCCGGAATCTAATAATTATAATCATGGATCATTGTTTTGAGTTTGAATATTCCCAACTATTTTTTGAATTTAAACCATTACCAATAATTATGTGTCAGTTTAATCCTAATGTAAATCATGGTATGTAGTCTCGTTACATACCATTTGAACTGCTTGCCTATCTAAGCACACTGGTACTTCAATTGGCAGTAAAGTCTCTTCTAACCATTTGAACTATTGGAATTCAAACTCTCAATCTCTTATGAAGATTGGAAGTGGAGGATGTTAGTAACGACTAGATCAACCAACGATTGACCAAAATAAAGACATTTTTAAACATGTGATTTAGTCGCAAGAAACTTGAGAAAAAAGTGTAGTTTTGTATCTCAAATAAGAAAGAAAGTGGTAGGCAAGTTTCATATACATATGACACACTTCCATAACAAAAAAAAAGGAACTTAACAAGTAGGTAACCATCATCGTTGGAGAGACTTTCCATAGATCACCATCACCACCATCTGCTCACTCAAGGTAAGCCAAAAGGGAGCCTAGCATCCGAGAGCAACTGGCCATACTTCACCAAACTTACCGAAGTGGTTTTGGGATGCAACAAGATAAGGCATATGAACAAACCAACCTATAAGCAACCAAAAACCAATATGGCAATCAACAAGCCCACCATGAAGGCAACACTACTACCAACTGTAACTCGAGCATTGTACACCCTAACTCTCTACCCTCATTAGACACCACACAACACTCCAAACCCAAGCTCAAGACTACCAAGAAGATCACTAGCCACAAACACCTCCTACACCTCCCAAACAGTGATTTACCTCGCAAGCTCCAGTAACATTTTCGAATAATACAAGAACCATAAGAGGCCGACCATCCAAGACACTTACCACTCAAACCACGCGTACCCACGGAACCACCAAAAGAACCAACAGCCCAGCTATTACCCGAAGCAGTTCAACCAAGTTCCAAGGAAGAGACACAAGTTTTGTTACTTTGATGTCTCAAATCTAAATGAGTGGTTATATTCCGATCATAAGTATTTTATGCTATCATACCTCTTCTTGGGAGTGAGTGAGTACTGCGTACTGTATTTACACAATGAAGTTAGCAGGTGGTATGAAAGTTTCTAACGAGATCAACCGCAACATACTTGGGAAGAATTGAAGAGCCACCTTTGATGCGACTCTGCCCGACGGGATTTAGATATCCTAGTTTCTCTTTGCATCAACTACATCACCGGTTCCTTAAAGTGCATACCAAGCGACTTTTGAAGAGCTTAGGACTCGCCTTGCCCATACAACCGAGATCGATGTGATGGGAGATTCTGCGAGGAGTTCCTCAGAAAACAAACCATAATGTTATGACCTTAAGGCCTAGCGACCCCCAAACAGCTTATTTGTTGGCAAAGATGTATGAACATAAATCCTCCGTCCAGTCTCAAAGTCAGTGCACACAGCCATACAACTCCTCTTAGTCAACCCTTACTTCCTTCTCAAATAGCAAGACTGCCCGACAACCTTCTGTGAGCACTTCAATTACAAGCACAACACTAAATGACTCTTCGCTAAAGGCTTCTACTTTGTTGGTGGCCAACATAAACGCTCGTCACTCAAGGAATTGTGTTTCTATACTGAATAAGACGTACGAGTGTGAACACAAGTATACAAGTAAACTATACTCTATTTTTGTTTGTAGCTCAAAGGACATCGAAGAGGAGGCAGCAAAAAAAGCTTTTGTAGGAAGATGCAACATTGTCACTGAGTGTGATGTGTGGCCTAATTAGTTCACAAACCCTTCGCGTTGTGGGGGAAATCAAGAAGTAAGAAGTTTTCATTTTAGTGATCAATTCGGGGAGCACAAATAACTCTATTTCTGAGCAGTTAGCAAAACACCTTAAGCAATTCCTATCTCAGCAACCACTTAAGGTGGAACTCGCAAATGGTCACCTGCATTCGATAGAAGTTATCTTCAAAGTCACCCCATTAACACTAGAAGGAGTATAGTTGGTAGTGGATGCCTACTTCTTTCCGTTGCGAGGCATGGATTTAGTCCTTCGGATACAATGGCTTGAGAGTCCATCTACCAAGTGGCAAATGTCTGAAGAAGATTTAAGACGCACAGGAGAGAGATTGTGTATTGTAAGGAATAAGAAAAGGTCTAGTTTCGAAGCTAACCAACCTTGGACCAAATATTTCACTTCGTTTCTTGATATTTATGGCCATTGATTAGACCAAGAAGGGTGTCACGGATCGGACAACTCACTGCCTGAGGACTTACAGAGTTAGCTGATCAACAAGTTACTATGTTCAACCCAACTCTTTGGGTTGCCTTTGCATCATCTCCAAGAGCATAGCAACCCTTTTGCAACCGTAGTTGCACCATGCAACATTAGGCCTTAGCATTTTCCATATGTTCAAAAGGCAAAATTTGAATGAATCTTAATCAAAAAGTAATCTCCCAAGAGATAATTCACCTAAGCTGTTCAGCTTTTTCCTCAACCATGTTACTTGTCAAGAAGAAGCATGTTTCAAGAAGATTTTGCATGGACAATAGGGCACTTAACGAAATCACTGTTAAGGGCAAATTTTCAATACCTATCATAAATGAGTTATATGGTGCGGGGCATTTTTTCAAATTAGATTTATCATCAAATCCGTGCTCGAAAGGAAGATGCCCACAAGACAGCCTATAGAACGCACGATGGAATTATGAGATCTTAGTAATGCCTTTTGGCTTGTATAGTACCAGGACAACCTTTAATAATTAATGAACGAGGTTTTATGCCCCTATCCTCTAAAATGTGTGCTTGGTTTCTTTGATGATATTCTTGTTTTTAGTAGAACATAGCAAGAGCACTTAGAGCACTTATGAGAGGTGTTTGCGATCCTTAAGAAAGAAAGACTTTGTGCAAAAATTTTCAAATGTCGATTTTGGTGCAAACAGTTAGAGTACTTGGTGCATATCATGTCCGAGTGAGGGATTGCAGAAGATCTTGAGAAGATCCAGGCGATGATTGATTGCCCCGTTCCGTCAAACCAACTGAGCTACAGGGCTTTCTAAGACTCACGGTCTACTATATGAAATTTGCATGGATTATGGGTCCATTGTCGTGCCCTTAACAATGTTACTTAAGAAGGAATCCTTCAGCAGGACACTTGAGACGGACAAGGCCTTCGGAGCACTCAAAGAGGTAATTACTACAACCCAAGTACTCACGTCTCTTGATGTTTAGCACCTTTTACCATGGAGACAAATGCATCGAGCAAAGGGTTTGGAACTACTCTAACACAAAACATTCAGTCTATTGCTTATACAAGCAAAGCCCTGCAGGCGAACAAATTGGCTAAATCAACTTATGAAAAAGAGCTTATGTCGTTGGTCTTAGTGGTGCAAAAATGGAGACAATACCTGCTCAAAGACTCACGATTGGACAGATCACTTGAGCTTAAAATACCTTTTTTAGCGACGCTTATCCACACAGGACCAACACAAGTGGCTTGTAAAGCTACTTAGATATGATGACCATATTGTTTACTGCTCTGGATTACAGAACATAGTCACTGACACACTCTCACACATATCCGGAAGTTCCTTGGCAACCATCAAGACGTTGCAGCCTTCCTTTGGGATGGCCTTCGCCAAGCTTAGTGGCAAGATCCTTGCTTAACTGAATTATTGCAAGCAAATGCTGACGACTTGTGCCCAACGTGAAGATGTCAATCAGCATTCTCATCCGCAGCAACAAAATCTGTGTGCATGGTAATCGTTCACTACGAATGTTGCTGTTGTTTGAAACTCACAACTTGGGGAGAGGTGGACATGGAGGGAAATTTCACCCCTTTATACGGCTCAGTTAAGGTAGTCTGAAGTCTCCAAAGACGTGCACTGCTATGTAGCAGCTTGTGCTGCTTGTGTGTGAGCTAAGGCCAAATGCCTGCGGCATGGCGAGCTTCTCCACCAATTACGGTTACAGAAAGGTTGAAGGCAGATATTGCGATGGACTTCGTAGAAGGATTGCCAAGATTAGGCGGCAAAGATGTGAGCTTCGTGGTGGTTGATCAGCTTTCCAAGTATACGCACTTATTCCTTTAAAACATCTCTATACTGCTAGTGGCGTAGCCAACGTCGTCGCCAAGGAAATACTTCGGTTATACGGATGTCCCTCCACTATTGTCTCCGGTCGTGGCCCAATAATTCTTAGTACATTTTGAAAGGAATTTCATCGTCTCCAATGGGCTTTGCTGCAGATGAGTACAACCTACACCCTTAAATCGATGAACAATTGAAGGTGGTAAATAGAGGCTTAGAGGCTACCTTTTTTGTTTAGTAGGTGATCGTCAGTGGCAATGTGTTAACAGGATGCATTGAGCCGAGTTTTCCTACAGTACGAGCACACATTAGCTACAAAGAGGACGTCTTTCCAGGCTGTGTGCTGTCGTCCACCCCCACCATTAGTTGCCTTTCCTGTAGTAGCCGGCCGCTCGGACGAGCTAGGAGTTCTACTCCACGAAGGTGATGAGATCATTTAGGGAGCTTCGGTTTCATCTGTTTTGAACTTAGAATTGGAAGAAACAACTAGCAAAAAACCATGGATCGAGGGAGAAGCACTACAACCCAAGGGGCCGAGATTTTCTCAAGCTAAGGCTGCATTGGCAGTCTTCGGTTACAGAACGATGAGACAACAAATTAAAGTTTCGGTATTACGGTTCTTACTCTGTGATAGAAGCCATAGGCCCTGCTGTATACAGTCTTTGACCTACCCTTATCCTCTAGAATACATCCTATATTTCATTATCGCAGCTTAAGGACGCACAACTCATTCCCACGGGTGCCCTCTTCCAGACGCCATCCATTGATTCCTTGCCCCCAACTGGCCTTGAGGAAGGATGCCAGTTTTCAAGTGAAGGCGAATGATACAACATCAGAGACAAGAACCATGGAGCATCGAAGGAGCGCCTGCATCGGATCCGGTGAACGATGAGCACCTGCACGACTTGTCCTGGATGCAAGTCCTAGTAGCTTCTAGAAGGAGCACTCGGCCACACCAGGGTAACTACCTACATGAGAGTCCAAGTAGGACACTATGTGTTACTTTCCTATTCAAGCAATAACTCCTGGAGAGGAGAGTTCTAATTGTTATGAACTCTCTTTTCGTGTAAAGACTTCACCTACAAAAAGGTGTATGTCTATAGGAGATAGCAGGTTCTGATCAATAAATTAGTTACCCTTCGTTAGTGTAGCTAGCTAGCTCAAGTACTTGCAGTTTAGATTGAGATTATATCATTTTCTGCGGAGATTTCGTTACCATCTTGGGATGGATAATACGGCGATCGAAGCTGCGCAGGAAGGTCTCAGAATTCGGAAGAAGAAAATAGAATAGGACAGAGTTCGATTGTGATTGCTGCTGCTGTGATTATATGATAACGCAGTTGTCTGCTGGAGAGAACAAGAAATCTTTGAACAAAATCTCCATGGCTACCGGTGTTGCAGAACAAACCATTGGCGGTTCTTACAGATAGTTACTGTTTAATGTTTCTCTCTTTTATGGGGGAATCATTTGTGGTTTGCTGGTCAGGCTACAGCTGTCTTAGTTGGTGATACATCACTGGAGAAGAAGACTGGTGTCATGATACTGTCTTTCAGTTTTTATATGATATGGGAAACCAGTTCTTTCTTGCATCGTTTAAGTTCAGGTTTATATGATAATTTTTAGATACTTATTGTTATTATTACTTTTCATTGGTACTTATTGTTGTAGTGGTCCTAAAAGATAAAATGATTATAATTTGGAAAAACATAAATAAAAGAACAAAAAGGAAAGCCATGCATTCGTGAGGTGAAATGATGTAATATTGCTAGACTTTCAAGTATGATTTTACGTAGGAAATTAACACGAGATAAACGGCGAGTAGCAAAAGCTTTGTCATTCAAATATGTTGTTACAACTGTTTGGTAGTACAAGTACATTGCGGCCGTTCCGTCGTCGAAAACACTCTTTTCATTAAAAACTTGAAGCATTTTAACTAGTCAAATTAAAGAAACAGCAGTCCATATTTCACTTGGAACTCTGTCACTGAAAATTACTACCCAAGAAATTTAAGTTTCCATATTCTATCACTGCAAGTCCAAATTCTACCAAGAATTGCTTCATCAAACCCTTGCATAAAATAGAACGATCAAGTATAGGAGCAAATGTACTAAAGAAACGTCGCAATGGAACGGATAGGGATTAAGAGAACATATGCTACACATTTTTATTATAACTCTCGCATTCCTGAGCCTTGTGATGGTACAAACCAGAACATAACTAGTGTTGTTTCATGCATATGAAGAGCGTCTCATTTTTTTCAAAGTAATGAAATGAATGAAACAATCAGCATGACTAATGAGTGGATAGACTAACTAATGATGTTACAACACGAAAGAACTTGTCATGACCAGCATTTAATATACTTACTCAGTTCTAAGCTGTGAATGTGTTCTTCTGCAGCTCAAACCTGTTCATTGATATTGCAATTCCGAACATATGGGTGATCATATTTAATGTACTTCGACCAGAATGGTCTATACTTTGTCATTGCCAGCTCCAGCCATGGTTTCATATTCCCATTGTAATGGATCACAGCGGCATTCTCTATTTCTGAGCGATCAATACTAGGATTGTACCCTAAGCCAAGTACATGCCATGACTTGTCTAAAGGATACGTGAGTTTATAAAATGTCAAAAGTCCAGGAGGCAGTGTTCCAAGTTTCCACAAAACCCTGTCCTCGTTCTGGAGAAGAAGGGGAAAAAGGTAAGTAACAACATGGTTGCAGATGTTACATATTCCAGCTAGTTCAGCAAAAGAAAGTTAAGGGATTTTCAGAAAAGAGTATGTAGAAGTTACAAATAAATAACTATAAATAGCATTCCATGACAGACAGGCCCGACATTAGACACATTGCAGTAAACATGACGCCCTACAAGTTACATCATATAGTGTAAATGGGGCTACAAACTTCTACGTCAGTATGCCACACGTGACCATAATGAACTAAACATTCACCGAGTGTGAAAGCCAAGTGGCATATACCATGTGCCTTTTGGATGCCAGCTGGGCATCAACTTTGTAATCCTCCAAAGAATGGTTTCTTCTTACATCTCTAAAAGAGTATTAATATATATAGTAAAGGCTCAAAAGTATAATTTAATAAGAAAGCACTACCTATAGAAGAATATTTTAAAACATATTCCTAAATCTTATAATTTGCACAGAGTAATGGTTACTGAAATTTCAAAATCTCAGTAAAAATCTTTCAGAAATACCCACGCGATAATGACATCTGCTGAGTTTTTAACATAAATCAAAACTCTATAAACTGCCATTGCAATATTTGAAGGTATCTCAAAAAACTATAAATGGTCGGTACTGTTCAAGAAACCATAAAATGTTCAAGACAACAAAAAGATCACCAGACTGTTTTACTAACATTCAAAATACTTGTGTATGGGTGAGATGCAAGAAATTTTCACAATAATATAGCCGCTGCGTAAACATAATTTGGACTGCGACTGTATGTTTCTAGTTATATAGATATGATAAATAGAATTACTATACACAAAATATTTCACACCAGCAAGAAATTTTAAAACAAAAAAGAGCTTAAGAAAAACCAGAATGCACTCACCATATTCTGCCACTTGTGGTAGATCCCAGTAATGTCTTTCTTCTTCCACTCCTTCAAATCAAACATATTCATTCCATATGCCCAGCCACATGCATTAGGATCAAAATTCCTAGCAATATGAGGATTTGAGAAATTAAGATACTTATCAAACCGATGGAAGCTCTGTCCGCAGGTTTCAACTGCACCATTTACATTTCCTTTGAGGTCTATTGACCAAAGTGGTGTCAAATCCTTCTGGACAACAATGTCATCATCAAGAAACAAGATTTTGTCCAACTTGGGATAAACTTGAGGAAGATAGAACCGCAAATGGTTCAACATTGAAAGATACTTTGGATTTCGGTACTTCAAATTGGAAGAACCAGCAGAAAGAGTGGTAGGATGATCAGCCTTGAAGTAGTACTCTTTCATGGCAGCAGATTCAAGCTGTCGCAAGACTGGACAGTATGAAGAGTTTAACCATTTAAAATCATCAACATTCTCAACATGAATTGTTGCTTTGCCTGGTGGATTCAAGAGAAACCACATGTTCATGGCTCCATAATTTAGTTTGTCAGTGACGAGATGGAAGACATGTTTTTCAGGTTCCTGAAATCAGTAACTTCTAATTAATGGTAAACATTCAAATGCAAGAACACACTTCCATCACTAAATATCATAAAAAATATAATAGAAACAAAGGATAAAGTACCTTAGCATTCATAATAGTTGAGTTGACAACAACAGACGCAGCCAGAACATTGTCAGAGAAGAGAGCATAATGATAAAGATCTGAGTTTTCCAAGTTCTCGCTATTAGGGAACTTCCTTTGATCTAGGGGAAGCAGGTAGTAGCCAATAGTTAATCGCATGGATAAGCAATGGATACCATTGGGAATTGTCTTTGCAGCCAACTGGCTTAAGAATGTGCTCTGCTTCTTCAAGCTCCTGACTTGTTCATCTGTAGATTGGAGCATTGCTCTGAGCCTCTGAGTTACTGCCCTGCAGTCATAGACTTCTTCTCTTGCTTTCGACAGAACTTGACCAATAGTTTTAATCTTTTCAGGAGCACTAAAAACAAAACCAAATATAAGCATGTTAAAGGTTAGTTGGGAAACTACGACAGGTAGAAATAAATAGCTCTACCAGTTCAGCTGGACTACAAAGCAGTTGGAGTTACCTGTGATGTAGGTCAGCATCGGTACTGGCTTCTCCCAGTGCACGCTGACTTTCTTTGAGACGGCTCTGTAATTCTTGATACAAACTAATCTTGTTCTTTGCCTTTGCAATAACAGAATAAACTCTAGCCATGATCATTTGATCTCGCATCAGTCTTACATTTGAATCAGAGTTTTCATTTTCATTATCTCTTCGCCATATACTATATTTTCCTAGAACTGCAGAATCCACAGCCTTTGAACGTTCTATAGCAGCATTTTCAAGTTTCACCAATGCTTCATCATCCTGTTGAAGCAACTCCGCAGCCCTCTTTTCTCGCCTTTTCTCTCTCAATTGCTAGACAAGCAAATGCTTCGACCATTAAATAAAAGTTTACACAAAAAAATACAGTACAAAGAGGAATAGATAGCTTTTCACTGGATCATAGAGAACAAGGCCAGATTTCTAATTTTCTTAATAAGAAAATGATAAAAAGAAAAGTCAGGAGCAATACTCTTCGGGTTAGTTTGGCTGCTGTGTCAAGAATCTGATTCCCATCTGCAGTAGGCAAGCATTTAATTTTGGTTATGCTTGTGAAGAGTAACAACGAACAATATCAGGAAGAAAAAATTTTCAGGGCCTTAGTACCAGAATCATCTCTAGAATCTTTATTAAGCCTTTCTGCATTCCCTTGTGCAGACTCGAGGTTCTTTGGAGTCGCCTTCATGAAACCAGAGAACAAGAACTCAAACCGCATAGAGTTGACACCACAAATGTCGAAATCCATATATCATGAAGTAGACTTACCTTTCTGGAAGTATAATTTTGTGTTGAGTCATCTAATTCATCACTTGTCCAGGATAAAGAAGCATTGCTTCTCCTGAAAAAATCAAGACTCCAAGGTTCCAACTCATGGCGACTTGCTGATATAGCATCAATAACCTGAAAAGGAGCAGGCATACATAAAATGCCAAAGACAGGATTTGGCTACCCTAGGCTTTTGCTCTTCAACATGACTGCCCATAGCAATTTGTACTAACCTCTTTAGTTAAAGCAGATTTCATGTGCTGCATAATCAATCGTTCCCTCCAGTCTAGAGACTACCACAAAAAGTTTCAAGTTAGAGGCTTGCTTCTAGCTAATAGTCCTAAACAAAGCACAAAACAGTAACCAACCTGTTTGTTGGAGAAGTTAACTATTCCATTTTCATCTGCAAAATCAGGTAACAAACTTACCATTAGTGGCACCACAAGAAACAAACCAAGATAAATGATATTCTTTTCTTCAAATGATATTAAGGGAATGTATTGAATTCTTTAAAGGTTGTCGAGACTCTCAGTGGTTGTGAAGAATGAAGGTTATGAAACAACAGGTTGGAATAGCCTTGATGTGAGATAACACCACCCAGAGGGGCTTCCACTTTCAAGCACCATAAACAATTTTTAGTTGGCATCGCTATGAGTAGGACTATGTGCTATTATACCTTTTTAGTAGATCTCCTTATGATTTCGGGATTGGTGAAGTCAATTATGGTTCTAGCAGTTGCAGTCTCTCAATATAAGCAAATTAGGAGGGATAGCCTAAAGGTTACATTATAGAATGAGATAATTGTAAACATTGGCATGTGCTCATTGATCTCATCATTAACAAGCTAGTTTATTATGTTGAATCTTCCCAAATCATTACCTTAAATTGTTTAGATATCATCTAGGCGTCTCACTTAAAGATGTGATGTCATACTACTTATACAAGAATGACACCAGACCAAAAGAGCTATGGGTAAAGACAGCCTTAAAGACAGGGTTCCTCTATGGCACTTTGATGATATGGTGGTGAGACACATCCATAAAGAGTCTCAATGTGCCTAAGAACAGAATTTACTGTTTGGCTTCCATAGATTAGAGAAATGCGTTTATTAGTTTATAAGTTTCCATCTAATATATATTGAGATTGGTCATGTCATCTAAACTTGGAAATTGGAATCTCTCACAGTCTCACAATACATCATTTATTATGGGAGGCATCTCGGGATAAGCAAAAGTTAAAGGAGTTGTATAAACTGTTCAAACTAAACCTAATTGCTGAGTGGAAAATACAATTATGTCAACTTTAATCTCTAAACTTTCTAATCACCATCACATCATCCAACACAAAAATTTTGTACTATACAAGCTAAAAGGCATTTCACGGCATAGATAAACTCACAATAGAGTTATTGTTAGGTTAGTTCAGATTCAACATCATGTTTCAGTTACTCGCAAGCTATATATAAGAAATACTCATTACGTATATGCTCAATATGAAGACTAACAGGAACCTAAAGAGGTTCAGTTCACACATGATCCTATCTTAGACCTTGTATTAAAGGATATGCTTCATGCCCAGATCTACTTCCTGTGTCATATGAGAAAAGGACTAGAGAAAAGGTCAATTGAGTGTATGAAGCTCTTCAAAGAATATATATTGTTTTACTGGTATCCGTAAATGCAACAGGATTCAAGCGCTAGTGTGCATACAACACTGAACATCCAATTTTCATATAGGTCTTACTTTTCCACCATGGAGGTTGTTATGTACCACATTTATGCTATTTAAACATATGTTAGGCAGTTCTTTATTAATGTTAACTTCTCAACTTCTTCCAAAATATGTAATCACATGCATTAAAGGGTTGTCTGGCATTCCAATTACCATTAACTTTGCCTACATCCCTATTTATGATAGATCAACCTACACTAGATGGAAGTTGAGAGAACGTCTTCACTATTATGCAAACGAAAACAGATGGGAGGATTTGACAACTTGCAATTGTAGAAAGACTAGCCTACCGTACTTACTAAAATCATAATTGGCTAATTGGTAATGTCACAAGCAACGTGGCATGGAATGTCCCGTGGGCTTATATAAAGAGATATAAAAAAACTGTTACCACCAAAGTTCCTATAATGTCCAACTTCCTTAAAATCATTTCTTTTGGCGTCACCTATTGTGATTTATTCTAGAGAAGCCTATACATGATGTAATCTTCATTTGACAAAACAACATAAAACAGAAAGATACGCATATATATTCCCTTAAATTTCGCATAATCTGCAACAATCTCAAACCTAAGAAAGATATCATCAGTTTTCCCCCATGAGCTGACGAATAGTTACCAAATCCTCTAAGCTCCAACAACCTAACATTCAACAACAAATGACAGTCCCCTAGGATCCTTAGATAATTAGAGAACTTCTCCATCGATGCGGATCTCTCAAATAACTAAAATCTACAGTATTATCAATCCATGAACAAGCATTTTCATCTCAAAGAATCCAATAAATTCTCCAACATTCTAGAAGCCAAATACAATTCATCTGCCACATAGAATTAGCACATGTGGCATTCAGTTCAACAAAAAATTACACACACAAAACAACAACAATAATAACAACCAGTTGACCAAATAACAATTAAATTACGAGATCCAAGAGCGATTTACCAAACCTGGATTGATCGGTTTTCGAACGCTGCGGGAGACAAAGAAAAGCACCGGCGCGAGAACGGAGAGGAAAAGGAGACAGACTACTGGCGGCCGACATCTACCACCAACGCCACCGCCTCTAGCCCGTCCCCCACTGCCAGTGGCGGAGAACGACCGTTTCGGAGGCGGCATTTCTTCTTCCTCTAATGCCGCGAGCTCTCTTTCCCTTGTTCCGCTCTTGTTCTTTCTTCTTCTAGAGAGAGAAAGCAAATGGGAAAGTTTTTGATTGATTATATCTCGTTCTAGGATTAATTAATTAATTATAGGGGAATAAAGTAAAATCTCATTAATTTAACTTGACGATTGATAATTTCTCAAAATTAATGAAGTCTAAGTAATAAAATTTTTTTAATTCAATATTAAATAAATGCAATAAAAAACTAAGCATTTATCCAAACTACATGAATCTATTTTTTAATTTATTCGATTATACATCAAATCTAACAAAAGATTAAATTTTTCTAAATATTTAGCCAGCCACCGTAGATCAAGTTAATTTTTATTTATCTCTTTTCTATAAAGTGTTCAAATAAAATTATATCACTCTTTTGCACTACAATATTATTTAGTCTATGCAAAAAGTGTCATAACCACCTATGTCTACCATCGCGTAACTAATCATCGATCAATGTGATAGCTATTTAGTGATATATACTTTCTTATATTTTGTTCGTTCTAATATACCTTCACATTTTTCATAATATTCTCATTATGGTACATTTATCGTTTGCACATCTTGATTTTTAATAACCCAACCACTCCCTACTGTATAATATTGCAAACGCGAATGATTGTTTTCTAAAATTGATTTTTTAGTTTTAAAAATTCTTTTTATCATATCAGATTTCGGTAGCACCTCGCCATTTCATCAATCCTATTTTAAGTCTAAGCATAACATATTTTTTAATTCTTCCTTATGAATAATCGAATCTAAATAGTTAAAACAATCACTTTGTAGTACAGCACAAGTCTCTATGGTAATAGTAATATTATCGTTATTCTTAATATTTACTAAAATTATAATACATGTATTATATCTTAATCATACTTAATTTAAGACTCTTAAATTCTAAGGTACTACTCCAATATTCTAGTTTAGAGTTTAATCTCTTTTATATCTCATCAACTAAATTATATTATCGACAAACAACGTATAACAATGTACTTCATTTTAAATATATCTAGTGAATTCATCCATTACTGTTAGTCAAATCTATACAACCAATTCAAAATGGGAGGGATGAATTGAGTTGTTAGTTAAAAATTTTAATACAGTATTATTAACTGAACAGAGCTTGGTTTTCTACAAAATACAGCACTATAGTCGACTAGACGTAAACAGATTTTTTGTTTAGTTCAAATGTAAGCAATATAAAAAAATTATTCAAACACACAAGATTTACGTGGTTCGGCAAATACATTTACTTACGTCCACGGTCACTCTCTATCAAAAGTGAATTCCACTAATCCTTGTTAAGTTGCTAAATATCAAGATAATGTGTTTAGCCAAACACAATCGTCTTAACCGATTCTATCTTCAAGATGAATCTCCAACAGCCTATTTGACTCATAAGTCTCTCCGACCTTCACATACAGGCCTTAGCTAAGGCTTTGTGAAAAGTACGTACCTTCTTACACGAATATCACAATCGACAATGTTTAGTCAAACTCTTCTCACCGAATGTATTTGTTACAGGCAATTTCAAATTACAGTATCTCTCTCATAAGATTGAATTCAAACTTAGTAAGGTATCGAGAGGATCAAAAGAAATGCAAATGGTGTTATTTCAGTAATGCTCGGGCAATTAACGGAAAATAATGGTGTGTTTTTTCTATATAAGCTTTTCTTCTATATGTAGCTCTGTTTTGGCTTTGTGGTATCCTCTCACGCTCTATTTTTCTCTTCTTCTCTTTCTTATATTTTTCTCTTCTCTTTATAATTTGGAATGATTCAGATTTCCAAACAGTAGGAAGTTCTTTCCGTTTTCTCCCTCGTGCACCTGCTACAGTGTTATCAACTATCTCTTCTACGCCGCTACCGTTTGACGTTCCATCAGGTATGTTTCAACGGTTGGTGATAGAGATAAGTATAATATCATTAGATCTTTCAACTAGCATTTTAAATCTCAATTGTTTATATTGGTATGGCTTGATTTGATCTTTTTTTTGTAGCATTAAATGAGCTTGTCGGTGATTTCAAATTCTCCCGTAATCTCCCTTTCTTTGTCAATTATTTAATTTCTTTGCTTTTATGATGGCTCCTAATCTAAAGACGATGAACTGATCAGGTGATTGGAATAATCAAACTCAAATTTGAATTTTTCTTCTGAGTTCATAGATCTGCCATGTGAGGTTTCTGTTGGATGTTTGTCAGTTTTAAGATGGCTTCGGATTAACTTGTTTGCTGTGACTGTAATGTATAGATTTATTTTTCAGTGAACAATGCTAGTGATTTGAAGTATATTATCATCTAAATGTTTCAGTAAAATCAACTCTGATATGCAACGAAAGAATGCTTGGACTTCATCTTGCGAATCTTATATGAAAGCTCTTTGTATTCTTCTATCAGCTTTATTATTTTGATCAGTTTATGTGGTGGCTCCCTATAGCATATTATTTTGATGTATCATCGTAGCAATATGATGGATCAAGTGTATTTATACTCTTTATAACTAGATCTTTGGCCTTTCTTTGAATGAAATCGAAATTTAAATCCTAAACTTAAATCTATCATGTTGACAGAGTGGTTCTGATAGCACATTTGCAGTATATTTTTTACCTTTATTTGTTGCAATTTTCTATTGTGCTTGATTTGGAATGGTAGTAGATATGATGTTCAACATGTCATCAAATTTGACTTCAAATAGATGAGAAAATCTTGATCAAACTTCTTTTGAAAATAGGCTTCAATATTTCTGATTTTCTGTAATTAATGTTTTCTAAATATCTTTCAATCTTCTACGAATTTTTTGAGTTTTTATAGATCATAATTTGATGAACTCTTTAGTCAAGATTGTTGTGTTCATGTTGTTATTCTTCTGGTAAAAATATCATCCTCAAACGGAATTTGCATCACTATCAAATTTGCCTATAAAATCTGTAAGATGATCATTTTTTTTCGGATTAGGATCAGCAACAATTTAGTTGGTTGTTCTTGTGAGATTCCTCTGTTTTGCTCTAACCGATCTACTCTATTCTGTTGTTTCAACACTTTAGCCAATTTTCTTTTTCGCTGGATGTAGAGTGTTTTATAAAACAGCTGACTGAATTATAACAATTTAGTAGGAAAAACTTGTATTTTCAATTCTGCACAGTTTAATTTAGACCATTAGTCCACCTAACTTATAAGTTACAATTTTTAATATTTGTTATTATCAAAATTAATTTTGAGATTCTAACAATTATTAAGACAAAGAAATAAGGAGTTAGACTGAACCTTGATATATATAGTGTAATATAAAATTTTTTACTAATATCATAATTACAATATATTTTAATGGTTACTCTAATGCATATCTTTATTTCTATATATGTGGTATACCATTATCTTTTCCTTTTTTGTTTTATTAAATAAATATAAAATAAGCGGTTTTGGTGTGAATACAATCACTGATGGGCTACGTCTGAAGCTTTCATGACATTATTTTATTTTTTTAATTTTTTGTCTTAGATGTAGAAGCTGGTGAGTGTTTTCTAATTAAATTAGTAATTTATATTTATGACATAAGTATGAAATTAATTAGAACAATATCTCATTTATATATTGAAAACAAAAAAATAATTTAACGGACTTGAAGTGAAACAAAGTAGTAACAATAATTTATAAAAAAAGAAAGTAGTAACATCAAGCATTAGTATGTGAAAATATTCCTAGCTCATAATATCTAACGAGGGAGTCATGGTTGATTAGATAATGAGTGAGACGATCATTGTACAGATTTATTTATTACAAATGGGATAAATCAAAACTAACTTTGAAATAGAACTTCTTCTGTCTAAGTGTCGTGAAAAATACAGCAGATCTTAGAACGTAAATATGACAACTAAAAAAACCAAGAAGCATGTTACACTATGGCAATGTAAATAACTAGAACTTACTAAGATAAAGAATATATACTTCATTGTTCTTCTTATGTCTATTTTAATACATCATACAAATATTTATTTCTAGCTAACTAGCTAATTGGCATTGCTCTTACTCCTTTATATTTTAACTTAATATTTTACGTTTCTTGACAATTTTTTATAATATTTTACAAAAATTAATTTAAAAATTCAGAAAAAACTTTTCATATCATAATATTTTATTATTAATTATTTTTATCTTTTTGAGATATAAAAGTAGAGCTTTTTCTCAAAAAAATAAAAATATCTTTCTTTCAGAAAAACTACTTTTAAAAAATACACCAATCGTCTCCAAATCTATAAGATAAACTAGTAAGATAATAAGTAATATCTACAACTCTTACTAAGTTTACAGACTCCTAATTGGGCTCAAGGCAATGAAGGCACCTAAGGTATATAGCACATCCCCTTGAAGATCGGTGATTGCAATGTCGTCTAGCAGCGACAGTGTTTGCTTCAGCTAGTTCCTCAAACGACTGACTTGTCCTTGAGGTATGGCAGCACTGAAATATCTATGGTAGGATGGAGGATCAAAGAGTCCGAAGGAAGAAAATGCGCATACTTTATTTGTGATATATGGACAATAAAATGCATGCGTGATTCCGGAGGAAGATTGAGTTTGTATGCCATGAGACCGACAACTTGCAAGATAGTAAAAAGACCGTAGTAGCAATCTTAATTTCTCATGATTACTGCAACTACGGATTCTTGACGATGTTGTCTAAGCTTATCATGAAAACTTTGTCACCAGGATGGTAATATATGATCGAGTAGCTGCCTCACTCTATTTTGGGCGTAGCAAAGATATACAGGTAGTTTGTGAAGAATCTCATATGAATGCCAGAGTTGAACCTCCATGCTGTTAGTTCGGATTAGACTTAGAGGGAGACACTAAGGGTGGTAGAGGGTAGTCGTAAATAACTTCAAAGTGGGTAGAGGAGAGCCATGCTATTGGTAAACCATTTTAAAATGGACGCAAAGCTTCATATTTTTTTTTCACACAAATTACACATGTCGCAATGTAGCGTTGGATGTCGGTAGTAATTTTACACCAATAAAACTGTGCAGAGAGCCACTTGTATGTCCAACACTGTCCCTAATAGCCCCCTGGTGCGGATTTCTCCATCGAAAAGAAGTTGGCAGCGAAGAGAGAGATCAGCAAGAATTCAAATTCTATTCTTCTATAGTATTTGTTATTTAAAAATATTTGTGGTGAAGTTGCTCTTGGAATTTGTAGAAGGTCACTATATGTGGCATCCTCCGGCTGAGCTCTCCTGAAGTCGTGCCAGAAGGACGGTTACAATGTTGTAGAAGCACCATAGAGGCATCCATGCAGCGAGATAGAGCACTCACAATAATATTATGCTTTCCGCCCTATATTCATTATGATAGTCTTGCCTTACAAGTTTGGCAAGCCGCTTCAATTAATCTGGTGAACACGAGCGTTATTCCAATAGAAATTTGAGTCTAAGATGATTTGGAAAGTGAAACGGTGATCTAGCAAGTATAGAGTCACTAACGTTGAGCGGCAAACACCAATGTCATTAGTTCCTTCTTTAAGTTGATTTTGCCGCTGTCGTAGATGAGATTGTTATACGAAGTAAGCAATGGACCTGTTGGATTATGTAGGACAACGCTAATATCTTAATTGGAAGATTCGATTTCTAGTGCGAAAGCCATTGTAAATTTGGCGCAACAAGTACTGGCGTTGATGTCATAGCAGTCATGAACTGTTTGAAGGCAGTGTTTGTTCAAGTGTCCATCCAGAGGCATATTTCTAAAGAAAGATACGTTAAAGGGTAGCAATGTTGTATTCTTTGACAATACGCTAGTAGTAACTAATCCAAAAAATCTATATGACCCAATCAGAGATGTTTGTGTAGCCTATTTATTAACCCTACCTGGATCTTGGAGGGATCTTACACAGTACCTTCTTCAGGAACAAGATGCCTTAAATATTAATTCCAGTTGACGGCACCCAGATTGACTCTTAGCACGGTTAGCATGCAACCTTGCTTGGTGTAAGACGAGAAGAAGGTTTCAAGATGAACCAAGTTTTGTTGCAAGATGTTTTGTAAATCAAGATGTTATCGAGGACAACGAGAACAAACTTGCACAAGTAGGGTGGAATAAATCGTTCGTCTATAACTGAAAAGTTATCGTAGCATTGATCAAATCAAACAACATCAACAAAAATTCACAATATCATCGTGAGTGCGAAAGACGGTCTTGTAGACATCGTCGTCTTTGATACAAATTTGGTGATAGTCAGATTTCAAATCATGTTTGAAAAAATAATATATTATTATCTACTTCTATCTAAACAAACAATTTAGATTTTGAACTTTTTAAGTAATAATAGTGTCAACAACTATCGAAAAGACCTACACACAATAATGCATTTATTTAGACTTATAATTATGATAATCACTATCTAACAACATTTTTATTCTTTTAATCTCGATTTATAAAAACAACATTAATATGTTCCTGAGATGGGCTCATAATTGAGTATAACGTATTTGATTGGGTGAAAGCCAAGCCTATTGTCGATTGGCGTAATGAAGTAGTACCACTAAAAAAAGTTAACAACGACCAAAAAATTTAGTTATTGTAGGAAATACTCGGTCCCAATTACTATATTTGACCAAAAATTGTCAGTCACAAATGTGATTGCCAAATTTTGGTTGCCCATGCTACTGTCGATCAAATACAATAGCTGGTTGCTAATGTGGTATATCTAGCAACAAAAATATACTAGTACTATTACAACAATAGCGATCAAATCAATGTGCTTGCTACTATTGTAATCACAGTGACCAAATATAGTTCTGGCTAACATGTACAATAATTGAGGTTGACTTGGTCGCTATTATCATTAGCGACTAAGGAGGCGTGGTTGTTTTTTAAGATCAAATGCGACTAATCTTTTTGGTCGGTTCTGGATTTTGACAGCGACAAATAGTCTTGGTTGCCATTAGCATTTAATAGAGACCAACATCTTACTTGCGAATGTAAAGTATTTGGTCTAAAATAACAAAAATATCTTTATAATATTTTTATTTAAATTATTTAAATTAAACAGTAATCAATTCATAATTACATAACACAACAAAATGATTAATTTAAATAACTCACTAAATTTATTAATAATTAATTAAAAATATCTCACAATAATGTAACTACAATTTTTTTTAAAAGAAGAATAAATTTTTATATAAGTTAGATAATTGTCTTCATTAAGTAAAATAAAGCTACCGTTCATACTTCTACCATGTAACCACCGGTGTAAATCATGCATTTGAAATCATATTTAAAAAATATTAATAAAATAACATTATATAGTAATTATCATAATTATAGTTCCATAGAATTAAATATTTATATTAAAATCTTAAGAATATAAAAAGGGTCGTGTATGTGTACATTTAGTATCATTATTACTTACTTTTTATTTTAGCTCTTTTAATTGTTATAAAGTTAATTATTATAATAAAGTCTTAATAATGCAAAAGCTTTTTATTTCACTCATCCAGTCTCTAAGTAAAATGTTGATTCTTCATAAGTTGTCACCCTCATCAAGTTGCTGTGTATGTGTATATTTTGTGTCTTTTTATTACTTATTTCCTGTTTTGACGCTTTTAGTAGTTATATTACAAAATAAAGATCATTACGAATACGTACGATAGAGTAATCACTAGGATAGAATTAAAACATGATAGAAATAGCAAGATGCTAACAGAATCTTGTATGATAGAAAAATTCTTTTAAAACTAAAAGATATCAATTTTATAGAACAATTATTTGGCCTGCATTGCTATACGATAGTGAATGCTAATTTATTAAAGTCAAGATATTCATAAAATAAATATAATAGAAATGAGAATGTTAAAATAGATGTGTGATTATATTAGAATGGTCAATATATAAAATTAGAATAAACACCAAAAAGCATCCATCTAGCCGATCAAGAAAAAGTTAAAGGAAGATAGGATTAGATGCTTCGGGTATTTCTTGCGTAGACTTAAAGATGCAGCAGTATAAAAGAGAGATGCGATTCTTTTTGAACAATTTAGGAGAACAGAGTAGACCAAAATTAAATTAGCCTAAGTCAGTGGCGAAGGATTTAGAGGAACTGAACTTTTTATCAGATCTGGTTCATAATCGAACAGAATTGAGAAAAAGGATTCATGTATCCAACCCCACATAAGTGGATAAAGATTTAGTTTGTTGTTATTGTAAATACTAAAAAATACAAATGGGGTTATATTTCACTTGTTCGTTTTCCAAATAAACTTTCGATTCTTCATACGTGTTACCCTCGCTGAGACCTTCATTTTTTTACCAATTTAGTTGTTATAAAGCTGATTATTTTATAATAAAATTTTGCAAGAAGAGTTCTAATTCACTCATCTATCTCCAAGTAAAATTTTGGGTCTTCATATGCGTCACCCTCTAGGATTTTGATCTACTTTTAAGGAAAGTCAGATCATCTGCATGATATTTTGTACTCAATTACACTATATGATTACGGAACATATAAAATTTAAAAATCTTTAGTCACACATCAGAGTATTAAATTATAATTGAATTTGAAGAATTTTTGTGACCAATAATATCTGAGTATAGGAAATATTCCATGGTTTAGATTTTCTATTTAGGGTGTGTTTCAAACGCACGTAACTCCACTTTCTTTCGCCAGATTTTGAGTTTCAAATAGTTCATATGTTTCAATTACACAAAGAACTCAGAATTTCACTTCTACATACGGAACTCCAGCTCCAACTTTCTTATTTGCACACTTTCTAATGCAATTAATTTTTTAATTTTTAACACATTTCAAAAAACTATCGAAACAGAAACACAAACACTAAACTTCACTTCTATTTTATTTTTTAAGAAACTCTATTTCCTACTTTTCACTTTCACGAACTTCAGTTACGGGCATTTGAAAAGACGCCCTTAATGTTTGCAATTGTGTAAGTCGATTAAAAGAGCTCGCAACAACATAAATACGCTAAAGGCAGTCTGTTTTGTAGTGTACATGTTTACTTTCAAATAAAAGTAATGGATTAGGTACGAATATCAAGTTTAATGGCTAAACTTATTATGAGGAAATCTTAACATTCTATTGAAGATTGTATACGAGTAGTTATAGAGTGTATGCACGCATTTTGCTTGCTTTTGCAAGGCAATCATTAGTGGCCAATGAAGAACGAATTACTAATATCCATCATATTTGGTGGTTGCTTGCTAATCTAACTACGCAAACTAAGATAACATTTGGAAGTATTAAAATAAAATTTTATTTTAGATGGAGACTATTTGAAAGCCTAAGAGTTCAATTTATAACTTAAAACAAATAAAAATTATTTATATATGATTATACCACATTTTAATTTATTTATATTTTTTAAATTTTAAAAAAATAAAAATATTTTAAAAAATTATTAGAAAAAGTGAAAGTTTTTTTTGAAATGAAAAGCCATATCATAATAGCTAAATATCCCCAAATTCATCAAGGAGAGAATTGTACGTCAATTGGAGGATTGAATCTAGACCAAATTATTAGATTGTATACTTCTCTAAGAAAAATGTCTCTGATTATGCTAATATTTATTCTCTTTTTGTAGCATTCTCGTAGTTAGATGTTTTAATTACTACTTTTTTTTTTGTTTATGAAAACATTATTTGCTATTTGTCACCACTATTGTCTTATTTTTATATATAGCTTGGTTGGGCAAGGTAAAACTCCCAATATTTGAAAACATAGATTTGATACGATTGAAAGTGCATTTGAAAATGAGATTTTTTGCTTAAAAAAATATTTTAAAATATTTTAAAATATGAGTTTTATTTTTTATCTAAAAATATAACAAAAGTAATAATTGATAGTAAAATTTTTTTGTACTTTCTAAATTAAAAAAATTATTATAAAGATTTATTTAAAAATACAAAATAAAAAATTAAAATGAGAAAAAATTAAAAAGGACTCCAAACTATGGATAGAAGTAAACAAAACTAATAGGGAGGTACTTTTTAACAATAAATTTTTGTAAAGTGATGAGTTCCTTTGGCGAGGAAATTTAGTGGGTTGCCATATCTAATGCTGAGTCGAGATGACATATTGAATCTCGTATTTGCACCACAGTACGAAGCTTGTAGTTGGTACATTTTCATGCTAAGCACTAGGATTTAGCGTGCAATTAAATATATATGTACTCAAATACGGTAAGTTCATTTGTAGGAGGAGGAGTATATGTGAGCAGAAGTGCAAAATTAATTCTTACAGACCAGCAACGGAAAGTTAGACTTGGAAAACAATGGATTCATAGCATCATTGAGAAGGCTGGATTGTGACGCATGACGCCTTTCAATGATCATGTTTTTAGCGGCTGCGGATGAAGTGGATAGGTTGAAGCCATTGGTGCATGAATGAAATGTTCACGACTACTGACATATTTATGCTAGAGAAAAAAAAACTAAGCATATGACATTATTTCTATTGTTAACGGTGTGACAACAAATGTGGGATACACTCGAAGGTTTGAGAAATACTATTTGGGCGTAGATAGGTCTGTGGTAACAGCTGGTGATTCAAATACTACAGATAGCTGATAGCTAGGCAAGTTTGAGTGATTGAGACAGATGCAGAAACGGCTTTATGGGTGGTTCCTACACAAATCATGCATCACATTTTGCCTCGTCGGCTTAAACAATGTTTGTCTTTAAGCTTGCAGTATGAGAAAAAAGTTTCTATCTCATATTTTATAACATATAAGAAAGTTTTTTCTTAAGACAGGAGTTGCTCAATCTAACACCTAATATTTGGTTAAAATTTAGTGGAACAAAAGTTGAAATAGTTTAGTGAAGCATAAAACACATAATGTTGATTATATTGGGGTATACATACAGTAGTATATTTTGCTTATAGCAGGACTAAATTTATATTTGACTTTATATTATAAAAGCAGGATCGGACATTGAACCGGAATGCTGCATATCAACGGATTCTGAATTAACCCGTCGGTTCAACGGGTTGACCCTCCAAATAAAAAATACTAAGGCGTTGACGGCAGCGAGAAAGCTTACTATTTTTCTTTATTAAAAGACAGAGAAAAAAATAAACTAATAAAAAAGACACAGAAGAGCAAAAAAATATTTAAATAATAAATTTCCAAAAGAATTCTTTGTTTTAAAATAATTTTATTATTTTTCTTACATTTAACAGAATTAACAATATAAAAAATTAAAAAAATCACTAATAATAAATATTTACAAATGAAACATAACAAATTTATTTTTTTGCATTATCACATCCAAATGCAAAATCTAAACTATAAATTATGTTTCAATATAAAATTACTAATAATTATTTTTACATCAAATATATTACAAATTTAAAAACTATTTTAAATTTAAGTTAACCCGGTTTGATCCAGGCGAGTGGGTCAATCAGATTGAATCGGTTCGAGCGGGTCAGAGTGCGTCGATTGTATACACGATTTTATTGTTAATCCGGACTGATTTACGTTCTGAGTTGACGATTGTTGAATCGACTCGAACGGATTGCTCTGGTTTTTACAAATATAGTATAAACCACTTCAATAGATAAACCTATCATCACAGTTTGTTTAAAAGATGAGAAAGTAAGAGTTAGTATGCTTGTTAGTAGTTAGTACCATAGTAAGGAGCATTTGGGAGTGTATTGGAAATAGAATTTTTTTGAAATAAAAAATATTTTTATTCTTTTTAAAAAATAAGCTCTATATGTTTAATCTAAAAAAATAAAATTAACCAATAAAAAGATCTTATTACGTAGAATTTTTTTATACTTTGTATGATTTTAAATAAAATTTTCACTTGTAAAAAATGTATTAAAAAACTTGAACTGAAAAATTTACAAGTAACTTCTCCGAATAGAATACCAAACGCCCTCCTAAACACTTCTCGGAATGACAATTGGCTCCCTATCCTTATTCCCATCCCCGCCTTATGAGGTTTTAAAAGCTCCCCACCTCGTCCCCTTATATGTCTAGCTTGAGACTTGTGGGACTCATACCCGTTTATTTTTGAATTAGAATTTTCAAAATTATGTATTCATCAATGTTTCATAAACAATTTAAGAACATAGTTCTTAAATTAACTGCTCCCACCTGCATATGGTAGTCCAGATTAAGTGAAGACAGCTTTGAAAAGTTATGTTAAACTATTCAAGTCAGTAATGTTAGATTTGGTTCTGCTCCTGACGATATATATCCATCAGGCCTTTTTTCTTAAGAAACAAGATCCAAACTCTATTTCAATTGCTTTTGCTTAATATCGTGTTATCATCTTGAATTCTTAGTAGTATCATCTTCAATTCTTAGTATTATCATCTTCTTAAGAAACATGATCCAAACCCTGTAAAGAAGCAATGTGAATTTTCCTTTTATCAACTCTGAATTCTATGTCTCAAAGTTTTTTCTCCTTTCTCCATACTAATTGCTTTGTTTTGTTAGAATTAGGGCATTTGTTACCCACCAAGGAGGTACACTTTTAACATGCTATATGATCTCTAGCGCCAACATTCAGACTTCTAATGATAAATGTTTTGCCTTTTAACAAAAAGATTGCTTGCATGTATTTAAGTAGGAAGACAGGGGCATCTACTGTTGTTTCGCATATTCTGTGAAATGTGTGTAAATATTATCGATAGAGGACTACCGAGAGTATTCACTTTCAAAAGTTTTCCATCGTCAAGTAATATTGCTTATTGCATAACACCAATCTAGTTTATAGATCAAATCTAGTTAATATTGTTGGTTTTTGAACTACCTTAGCTTGTTACATTTGAGATAACTAAGAGCGTGTTTACCAACCATTCAAACTTTACTTGTTTTAAACTCACTTTTAATACAAAATAAATATAAATTTTAAAATAAATGACTTTTCATTAGATTTTTTTCAAAATTTAATTTTAGAATTTAATTTTAATACAAAATTAATATAAAATTTTATTTTTTATTAAGTATTTTTAATTTTTATTTGATTTTTAAAATTTATCTTCCAAAATTTATCAAAACTTAAGTTTGGAGCCTTGATAAACACGCCCTAAATGATAGCTGGTACTGAAGTAGTCTGTTGTTTCTATAATGCATAATACCTGTTGTTTTAATTCCTTTATATGTAACAATAAACGAGTGAAGAATTGGACAAGACGAGTTGGCAATGATCAGCATCTATAATATGTATAGAAGATCCTTTTGAGACATCACATGAACTCGATCGTGTGGTTGACAGATACAGTGTCACAGTGCGAATCCTGAAAGAAGTTGAGCGAGCTCCACATATGTCACTGTGCGATCCAAAACCCATGTGTTACACTTTTTGAGACTTATGAACCAAACTCTACTTCAAATCCAGACTATGAAGACATCGGCTTCTTGCGGTAGACATTTCTTGCTTAATTACACATGCATTATATGGTTAATTTTACAACATATATCTCTTTAACCGCAAGCATTGCAAATTGACATCAGTTTTTATAATCGTTCAAATTTTACATTTATGCAGTCTCGAGTCTGGTGGTTTGATATTGATATTAAATGTCTAGCTCAAAATTTGGGCTAAATTTTGTCATGTATGTAGAACAATTTCGCCAGAAATCTAACACCAATCCTAGAGTTCGCGTAGCTTTCACGCCATAGCATTTCAACATCAAGATCTTCATGAAGTAACCAAATTTGAATTCGATTATCCACTCCACCGTTCAACTACACCAACATCTCCGTATATAATCTGAAATCCGAAGAAAAATCATTAGACTTTTGGGATCGCTGATGGAAAGAAAAATTTTTTTTTTATAAACATTTATTATTAAATTATCTATATTTTTGAAAGTTTTAGACTTTTTTTAGACTTGAAAAGTAAAACAGAATCTTAAAAATACGTACGTCTTTAAATCTCAAAAACTTGTTCGGACTTCAATGGCTATTTATAGCAATGACATGGCGCAGATTTTTAGAAAGAATCTAAAATTGTAAGATCTGATAAATATGGTATTTCATTTCAATTGCTTTTTCTTCCATAATGTCCACTTTCAAACAATTTAAACACGCTCTTAGCACATTAGTTAACAAAAGAAATACCAAATAAATCATATTGGAACAAGTTGATTGGCTTAGTCATTTAGAAAATAAAGTGGCACATAATTGAAATTATCTATAGCACATATTTATGCTATAGAATATCAGTAACTGTTAGAAATTAATACTAAAAAATAACAATCACATAAGAAAAACAATAACCTTATTATGTTAAAAAAGAAAACAATAATTACGAAATTAAGCAAACTTTATTCTTAAATAAGTAGTGAGGTTCGCTATTTATTTTTTTCTACTAATTAGGAATAAACGCTTAAAATACCACTACTTCATCGTAGAAAGCGCCGTTATTCAAAGTTTGAGATCAGGACACTCAAATTTGTGTTCGAGTGCTAACTCTCGGTGTGTAGGTGTTTAGGAGCATCTTCATTAATCAAACACATTCACTTTCGCTTTAGATTTTTTCTTCGTCTTGTGAGAGTTTATATTATTTATGGTTGGTGAATTCTACGAATTGCAGTACGAGGACAAGTATATATGCGCAAGTCAATTTACTTGATGTTGCAATCTTTCATGATCTTTATTACATTTAAGTTTTTTAAGTGGCATTGGGATCACTTGGAAGTACAAAAATAAAAAAATTTTCTTAAATTTTTTTAAAATGAATGTAAACTTTTGACTAGAAAAATAATATGAATAAAAATTTTAGGTCATATATTTCACTTAAAGAATAATACTTAATCATGATAAAACAATTTATTGAAAATTTAAAAATTTAAATAAAATAAACAGTCGTGTCAAAATGTACTGCCAAATAGTGTAATAGGTTAGTTTTCAGTTGCACATTTTACTTGGTCTGGAAAACGGGGTAGTGTCGTGTACCCTTGAAAGTATGGCTTACGTAACATCTACAATTTTCAGAAATGAAGAATTACGATTGAAATTAATGAGCTTGACAAATAGCGAGTTAAGAGCATATTTGAAAAAAAAATTTATTTATATTTTTTAATAAAATTTTTAGAATATTTTATAAATTTTTTATAAAAAACTATTAATTATTTTTATATTTTTAAAAATAAAAAAACTTATTTTTAAAAATATTTTTTTCAAAAAACTCATTTTCAATAAATATTTTCCAACATCTCTTTTTAAGTCATACTAACAATTTAGAGTTTGAGGAAATCTAGCACGTAGGTGGCACGAAGTAGGTTGGGTTGACCACGTGTTCTTGGGAACCCGGAGACAAGTTAGTTAAGTTACCCATTTGTCTTTTCTTGATGTTGCAGCTCTTAGCCTTCTAGAAAGTATGAATGATAATTTGGATCCATATGTTAAGTTTTAAATCAATTTATTTAATAATTTAATTAAAAAATTATATATATTAAAATTATTAATTCAAATTTAATCTATTTAATAATTAAATCAAATTCGAATCGATTTATTTAATAATTAAAATTATAAAAATTTAATTTTATAATTTTAAATTTGAGTAAAATTATAAAATAGTTGGAATAAAAATGTACGATATTATTAGTGAAAAATACAATGAGTATTCGCAAAATATGTATTTTTAGTATCTTTACAGTATTTAAAATATCAAAAAAAATTTATTTTTTGAAAATATATAGTGACAGCTTATTTTTATGATTATAAATATATACTAATAATTTAGATAAATATTTTGATAAATATAATTATCTAACAAAATTTTAATAAAAATTTTTATATAAAATCTGAAATTCGTCACTAAAGAAAACCTATATAGTAATACTTTCGATAATATTATAATTCTTATTTTATATTATTTTACTAAGCATAAAAATAAACAAGTAATTATAAAAATATAATATAACTTAATAAATTATAAATTACTATTATTAATTTTTTTTATTGTCAAAATTTTATTATATGGTAAAGAAAAATTAGAAAAAAGTTATTTTTTTAAAATATGACAATTTGAATTAGTGGATCAATCTCGAATCGACTCATTTAATAATCGAATTAATTTATTCAATACTAATCTAATTGATATATTAATACGGATCAATAATAATCCCTCCTAAAAAGTGATACTTCCTATACCAAATACGAGGGGAGGTTTGGGGTGGTTGTTACGTTGTAATCATATTATCGGTTCCATTCCTTAACAACAGCTAGCACGATAGCCATTAGCCAAGTCCAACTTTTAATAGTCACCCTATAATAGTATATAGCAGGAAATTCCATGCTCATGTGGAAGTTTACGGGTGAGCTTAAGATTACTTATAAAATAAAATTTTTTTAAAATAGAAAATATTTTTATTTTTTTTACAAATAAATTTAATTTTTTTTACTTCAAAAAAAATAATAAAAATTTTATTAAATAAAATTTTTTTACACTATTTAAATTTTTAAATAATTTTTTTAAATATTTATAAAATATATATTAAAAAATATAAAATTAAAAAAAAAATTAAAAAATAATTTTCAAATAGTATGCCAAACGCACCCTAGACTTGTTACATCGGCTAGGTTACGCATATTGACCACTGGCTAGGGAATTAAGTTGTACTGCAAAACCAGACTTGCGTCGGTATGGTCCCGCATGCACCTTCTCTTCATTTGTCGGCTCCATGGCTACTACATGATTATATTTGAAACTTCTCTTTCATGTGATATGCCTTCATGAATGTTCAAGAGTTTGAAATTAATTTTATTCCTCAGCATCTTATAAAGTCGCATAAACTTAGTCATCGGAAAGTGTCATCTAAACTTTGAAGGAGAACAAATCACATGAAAACCTTAAATTAAAAACCTATTTTTGCAAAATCTTAATCCATTCGGCTCAAACCAATTGAAAATTGAAATATGGACTTTTTTTTTTCTCATTTTTAGCTTTATTTTTTCAAAAACTTTCCATAATATTTAAATATTTATTTAATATATATTAAATTTTAATTAATTTTATAATTTTAAAGCTAAAATAAATAATATTATTTAGTTAATTTTTTTTGACAAATTCTTTATTTTAATCAATTTTAATACGACACCGAAGTCGTAAGAGTTGTAGATTGCATTTAATGTTGGAAAATAGGGGCTCTCTTTCTACGGGATTATTAAATACAGATACACCTATAGAATGGTTATCAGATGTACATGATAGAGTGCATGTGCCGGACTTGTTATGCCCGTGCAGGTCCACAGTCTGCAGAAACAAAATTCTGGCGCCAAAATAAGCAACCTTTTTTATCATCGTCATCTTCAATTCCGCTCTTCGGTGGAGCCAATGAAGCATTCAAGAATTGCAGAATAAAACAAATCAGCAAAGAAACAACAATAGCACAATTCTAACTCAGATTTAAAGGATCAACAAGAAAGAAAGTTAGAGAAAGAAAGCACAGAGAAGGAATATCTTCTTCTTCTGGGAATGTGCTGATGGAAGAATCTTCTCCGGTTAAAGATAAGGCGCCGTTGGCTCTGCTGCACCGCCGTGGCTGCGTCGGAGGGCGAAGAGCTGCAGCGCTGCTGCTCGGATTCGGCCTTGCTACCCGTGCACGTGTGCTGCTTCGCGTTTGCTTTTTGCTTGCTCTGCTGATGGCCACACGACAGCTTGGATTTCGCCCTCTTCCGCGATCGCTACCTTCCTGTTCCAGGTACTTCGCTTTTTTCCAATTTATAATCTTTTTGGGTTTCGTTTTTCTCGATTGAAGTTTTGTTCTTGTAAATAGAGAACAAAGTTTTTGTTCTTTTTGGGTTACGTCTGTCTTCGATAATCTTTTATTGCGATTATGAATTATTCTTTTGTTCTAATCTGTTTTCCATTTTGTGAATTGAGAATTCTGCTGTTTATTTCTATTTTTTGCCCATCATTTTTTTATTTTTATTATTTTATAACTGAGGTCGAATTTCAGTTATCTATCAGCTATCCTGATTGTATCATGTTCTGACATATTTGGCGAGACTTGTGCTTGATCGTTTAGACTAACCTATTGAGATTTTCTTGTACATAACAAGAAAATTTTGTGTGCACATGAACCTGGCTGGCTTTTGTTTTTACAGTCTTTTGAGGAAGATTGATTGTTTTGCGTGTGTTCTTTCTTTTCATTCTTCTCTTTGGTTGTTGCATTGAAATTGTGTTGTGCGTTTGAGTCGCTCAGACAATTGTCTCTTATACGAGAGGTCAAGTTGTTAATTTTGATCTGGATGTGCCCATTATATTCGATTGAAGTACTTCATTCAAAGATCATATTAGAGAAATAAGGAAGGCTGCTTTGACCAGGAGGGCCATAAAGCAATTGATTTCATAATGTTGAGGGAGGAAGATAATGTCCTGCTGATCAATTTTTTATATTCCCAACTTTTTAAGTCAAGTTGCTCTGAAATATCATCTAGTTGCCTGAGGAGGATTTGGTGATAGAAATCATGGGATACCATGAAGATATTTGATATTTCCCTCTTTGCAAAATCTTTTTCATTTTAGTTTTCGGTTCCTTGTGCATCCATGAGATTTGGAATAACATATTTATTTATCCTTTCAGCCTGTTTGCGTGTTTTGAATGCATATTATTGCTTTAAACTCTTTTCAGTTGCGTCCTGCCATTTGCTTTATGGATTTACTAGCCTCCTGGTTTAACTTGGAGGTACAAGTGAAAATGAGGGCTACTCTTAAAGATTCTTTTTCTTTTCTTCTTTTCTCTACATTCTTCAAAGACAGATTAGTTTAATGTACTGAGTTTTAAGTGTTGACTCTTAGTCAATTTTAGGGTCACATTCATGTTTACATTATGTTATATACATCTGAGATTGTGTTAGGTTATATAATATTAATGGTTAGTGCTGATCACTGTTCCGAGTGTAATGAGTTTACTAAATTTATGTGTGCTCTATTTATTATGGTAACTTATACAATGAACTCTGGGATTTAGGTGTTTGTTAGAGGAGGCCATGCGGTTAATGAGTTTACTAAATTATGTGTCTTCAATTTATTATGGTAACTTAGACAATGATTATGCTGATGTCTTTTCTGAGTGTAGTGAGTTTACTGATTTTATGTGTCCTCAATTGTTTATGGCAACTTATACAAATAACTCTGACATTTTAAATGTTCCTTAGAGGAGGCTATACAGTTCTCATAAACACTTGGAAGCGGAACACTCTTCTCAAAAGGTCTGTGGCGCATTATGCATCTTGTGGTTGCACTGATGAAATACATGTTGTGTGGAGTGAGAGTGACCCTCCACAGGACAGTCTTAAAGCGTATCTTACGAATATTGTGTTCTCACAATCACAGAGTGGAAAGTCTTATTTCAGATTCGAATTGAATGAAGAGGATAACTTGAATAACAGGTTTAAGCCAATTAAAGATCTGAGAAACGATGCAGTCTTTTCAGTTGATGACGATGTACTTGTTCCATGCACAGAATTGGATTTTGCATTCTCTGTATGGCAGAGTGCTTCAGATACAATGGTGGGTTTTGTTCCCCGTATGCATTGGTTGGATGAGGTAAGCCATTTCACGTGTCTACTCTGCATTTCTTATAGATTTTCATCTATTGTTGGTGACACATTTTATTGTCAAAGCACTATCAAAGTAGAAACTCAATGGAACTTAGTGATGTTCTATATTGCTGGCTTTAGTTATCTATAAGCTGGATTGTTACTTTCTGATTCTTTTTCTTCAATTTCATTTGCACTATTCTCATGATAATGAAGTTTTTATAATTCTTTTAAAATACATGATTGCAAGTTACAGTAATACTCCTACCTCAACTCTTTAGCTATTTGATTGCTGCGACAGCTAAGGTTTCTCATTCTTGTGTGAGGATCAAAATGGGTTTCTAATGTTGTTTTGCAGACAAAGTTAAAGTGCGTCTTGTAATAAGGATTTGACAAAGCCCAACTAAATTTGCTTTGCAGTTATTGTTTATATGGCCATTGTTTGAACACTAAGTAAATTATGACTAGAACTTTCCAATATTTACATTCTTCTGAGTTTTTTTACTCAGAACATCTTACATTGCTAATTTTATCTTCATTCCAACTCCTCAATTGAGAATATGCTACAAGAAAAACCAATTGAACCATGCTCAGGCTAGTAAAATTCTTATGACTTTATTTTTATTGACTTCCCTATTTTTAAGGCGACCAAAATTGAAACCAGGATGTATATTTTTGCTCGCTTTATGAGTAGAATCACAATTGTTTGGGATCTATGCCAAGCCTAAAATTTTCAGATGATGGTGCAGTTTGTTTATAGTGTATTCTTGAAATTACGTATTTCACTCAAAGGATGTGAACCTGCATTTGAGAAGTGAAAATGTGTGAATAAAGTTGTTATTGTAAGAAAGATCCTTTTGGACCACCTTCTTACAATTACCTATATGACTCCTACCAGTTGTCATCATCTCCATGAATACGTCATGGGTGGAATAGCTTATATGTTAATAATGCTTCTTTGATACTGTAGAGAGAGATATGATGGAAGGTGATTAGAAGCAATGCCATTGATGTCTTTGGCTCAAATTCTGCAGTACGCTTGGGTCACAATGAATTCCTAAACATTTTGCCATCACCAAGTTCTTTTTTTTTTTTTTTGTACTGAAGCATGCATTTTCTACTTTCTTGGGTAAATAGCAATTTTCTCTTTTATATAACTTCACTTTCATAATTATAAGTTCTTAGATATGCTTCTTTCCGATTGTCAAAGGTGTATATGAGAAACACTTACAAGCATCCCATAGATTAGATTATGTTCCTAGAAAGAAGCAAGTTACTGACCAACTTTTATCAGTTTACTACTCTAGTTTGCCTACTTAATTTTACTAGTCTATAATCAAGGTTCATCCTCACTGTGGAACTTCTTTAATGAACTAATGAGACTGCAAGGCAAGGAGTTGAAGACAAACACTTTGAAGTGATAAGTTGTATATAGTTCATACAGATCACTGCTCTATGTGTAATCTTTAAGAAAATGTCCTAGATCATCTCTTAAAGCCTTGCCTAATATTGCATGCAGTCTGTTACTGGGTTGATACTGGTTGATATATGGTTCTGTTGTTGCAGAAGGATGGCTCTGTACATTATAAATACGGGGGTTGGTGGTCTGTTTGGTGGATGGGCACTTATAGTATGGTTCTCTCGAAGGCGGCTTTCTTCCACCGAAAGTACTTAGACTTGTACACATACCAAATGCCTTCAACAATCCGTGAATATGTCACAAAGGAAAGGTCAGTTCCTTTCATTGTCATACTGTCAATAGTTTCCATCTTGTGAGTGTCCTCTCAATTTCTTCTTTGCAGGAATTGTGAAGATATTGCAATGTCACTCCTCGTCGCTAATGCTACTGGTGCTCCACCAATCTGGGTAAAAGGTATGTAATGAATCCCATGAGTAGAAAGAATTCCTTTACTACAGATACAGATCAACTGCAAGAAAGAATGGCTACTTCTTGTAAGATGGTTGAGGACATTTCCCACAAACCATACTTTGCTTACCACTCACTTCACCTGTGCTCGCAAAGCATACTATGTAATGCATGCTAGATAATAACGTTTTTAGGAATTACAACTTTTCCATGCTTTCAGTATTATGCATTCTACCTTTTCACAAGCCGCTAAACTGCTTTTGGTGTTGTAATAATTCTTGCATTATCTTCCTTCTGTGGAGTGATTGCTCTCGTTCTTCTCATTGTATGCTTATTTAGAGGTTGCCACAAGTGCACAGAAGGCACATGGATTATATGGCAGGACTCGATTAACTAAATTGTTCTTGTTAAACCAGGTCATAGAATATGATTGTTGAATATGAGCCTCGTCTAATTTCTCTGTAGAATATGACCTATTCAACAGAACCACTGTCTCATGCTCATCTACCATTTGAAGTTTTGAAGCTTAATGTGTTCGTCGCTCAGAGCAGTTGTAACTTCTTAAGCCTTGACATGAATTTGAAAGTGTTAATGGAATCATAAAAAGAAGGCCTTCACCGCATCCGCCTGTGTTTTATCAGTGTAAGGCTTTTAGGGAAAAGCATTGCTCTATGGGTTATATGAATATTCTAATTTAACTGGACATATTTTCATAGAGCAACTTATTGAATTAACTGGAAATACATGAAGTACACCTAAGAGGAATGATCAGTTTCTGACTTCTCCTAATTGGAACAAATTTTATTTCTTACAGGAAAGATATATGAGATTGCATCTACAGGCATAAGCAGCGTTATGAGTCATAATGAGAAGAGGACCAAATGTCTCAATGACTTCATTGCACTCTACGGTTCAGTTCCTCTTGTCCCAACAAATCTAAAGGTAATAGACGCACAGCAAGGATGGCTTTGGTAGCAGTTCACTTCCTACACAGATTTTGGTCTCATTGCTGATGGACATTCTTAAGCCAGTAGATCGAAAGGACGTTGACAACTTGCACCGTATCTATTATTAATCTTCTTGTGTATCTGTAGCAGGTTCTTAACGCATTTACTTTCTTAGGTATGTTTCTTACATATATTTGCATTATAAATTAAAATAATATGATTATAGAATAAGCTGAAATGAGAACTTGGAGAGTGTAGCCTGCACTCCCTTACGTTCTTGGACTTCTTATCTTTACGCTTTGATATGCAGCACACTTCCAAAAGTGATGCAACTATTGGCTTCTGTTTATAGTGTGTAATATCCCGAATAATTAAAACTATTTAGTATTAGTATTTGTTTTTTTTAACTTTATCATTTTACTTACAAAAGGTATTCTGTTAAAATACTGGCCCAAGCTACTCAAAAGGAAAATGGTGAATTGAGTTATAAAATAAAAATTAAATTTAGAAATTTTCTTCTCAAAACAGTGACAGATGAATCAACTGGTTCCTTGCTTACTGGTTTTCTACACTTGGTAAAATGTTAGATATTGTGCTAGTCAGTCGATAGGTCAGTTGCTGAAAGCTTGTGACATTCATGCAGAAATTTTTGTTAGCTTTTTAGTGTTAGTTCTAAGTGATGAAAATTAAAGCAATGCAAGAATATAAGCACACGAGGAACTTTACGTAGATCGGCTGCCACCAGCCTACGTCTATGACCACTCAAACTGAATGAGATTCGCTATCTCTTTGCAAAGAGGTACAACCACCGAGAGCCGCGTGCCATCCGAATGTCTTCGTTTCAACCGAGTCCCTCAATCAGGAGAGGTAGTTGACTGGTTCGCTAGCTGGTCGGTAGCTTGAAAGTATTTCACTGTAGACAAATGGCTGATTCGGTTGATATTTTACCATGGTTATAGTTGGCTCTTTACTCCAGCGGTTTAAATACTCTTATCTTATTTATTATGTTTTTGGACAATTCATTTGGATTATGTATTATGTTATCGATCTTGTAGTGTATTGTATTTGAGATTAATAAGACTTCCTCTCCTACTTGTTTTTTGGGTGTATGACTTGGGATTTGAGTATTTGGTACTTCACAAGTAAACTTGTGTGTAAGTGGCTCTAATGTTCTACCTTGCCCTTATTTCTTGAACAATCGCATATGTATGATACATAATGTCGGCCGCGTTTGGCTGCGCTTTTTTCGAATTTTAAGTCCCAAAAAAGCACAAAATAGGGTATTAAGTGTTTGGATGCTGCAGCTTTAAGCTGCTTTAGAGTACTTTCAATAGTGTTTTTTTTAAAAGCATATCAGAGATACTTTTAAGAAAAAAGCACGGGACTGCTTTTTTTTCTTCCTGCAAAATGACTATATTGTCCATAGTAAGTTTGTAAAATTATCACATTATATTAATTATTTAAATAATATAAAAAATTTAATAATTATTTAAATGTATTTTTCAAATTTAATATTATTATAATAATTATATAATTAATATTATTCAAATTAATTATTGATTGATAATAATATAATTTATTAATAAATTTATAAATATTGATACAAGTATTATTTATATAATTTTCACATAATAAATTTATTAAATCTTTAAAATAAATAATATATCAAAATTTCATAATATATCAATTATTATATATTCAGGGGTATTTTAATTATTTTATATTTTATACAGAAATAAGTATAAGTTTAGCCAAACATTTTATTCAGCTTTCAGCATTAAAAAGTACGGTACAGCAACAATTTATCCAAACACTTTTCAGTATAAAGTTACTTTTATAGCAAAAGCTCCACAGCCGCTTACAGCACTTTAAAGCAGTTTTATTTCAAAAGCACAAAAATTTTAACACGTCCAAACAGGGCCCTAGTATGTCTTTTAAAGTCGGTTTTTTCTTTGTATGCGAGTCTTAGTATATATATGCCCACTGGATCAACCCTTGAATGGTTGATTCGGATCAACATCCAATTCGGTATGTTAATTATGATACTATGTTATATTTATTCAATTGTTATCTTAATTAAGCTAAATTTGAAATTATTATTTTGGATGTCAATGGTAACTATATTAGATTTGATATATTACTTGTTTAGTATCTTAATTGCACAATCAAACAGGACCAAACAAAAAAGCTATGGTTTGGAGCAGTTACGTTGTTTTGGATGTATTGATCAGTTTGGACCCAAACGTAGTTGATTTGTATTGGTCGTGGCTTTGCTTAGAAACTGAATCAAACTGAACTGCTTACACCCTAGCAATATAAAGAATATTTTGAAAATATAGCACTTCGGCATTGATATGCAAAGTGAGACACTTCTTGTTGACAAGCTTTGTGAGTTAAGTACATCTAGTTAATTATTTAAAAAAAGTATGCAAAATCTAGGATACAGTATGCAAGTATAATATAATTAATTATATAAATTAATATACACTGCCCTTTCCCCCAAAGTAGGTCTAGATAGGATGCAAAATCTAGTTAATCAGTTCTTTATAGTTACAGTATGTTCAGACAGGGCATATTTGGCAATGTCTATAAGTATTTTTCAAATTTTCATTATAAATTTTAATTTTTTAATAAATTGTTTATAGTATTATTTAAATTGAACATATAGATAATAAAACGTCATAAAATTTTTATGTAATTTTATTTCTATTGTAGATTTAAAAGAAACTTATTTTTCAGCTCTAAAATAAACTCTTTTCAAAAATTCACTGTTTTAAACACTTATAATCGTCCGCCTAATTTGTAGATATAACATTACAAGCACCCCAACGCTCAAGATTGGATTGCAGAAAAGATTAAGGGATGTTTGGATTGTTTAAAAATAAGATATCTTTTATTAAAAAACTTTTACTAAAGGCGTGTTTACCTAGATTTGAAAATAGGTGAAGTAGAATTTCTAAAAAATAGATTTAAAAAATTAAATTAAAAATTAAAAATATTTTATAAAAAATAAATATTTTTGTATTACTTTTATATTAATAGTAAGTTTGGAAAATAAATTAAAAATTTTTTTGATAAATTATTTATTTATTTTATATTAAAGATAAGTTTAAAAAAGTAGAGTTTGAGGTATCGGTAAACACGCCCTAAATCTTTTGTAAAATGGGATTGTCTTTTTTAGTTTAAAAATTAATACAAATTAGACATGTAATAATTCTATGACAAATAGTTCCACTATTCCTTCTAAAATTTTCAAAAAACTTTCTAAAATTATAAATTTGTTAGAAAATAAAATAAGACCTTATGAGTAATGCCAAACCGGCCCTTAGGGTCTGTTTGGATATAGGAGTAATAAATAAGAATAAATAAAAATAAAATTAAATAAGAGTAGATTATTTGGGTGGAGACGAGAGTAAGAGTAATAATTAAATCTCGTCTTGTTTGAATATATTAATAAGATTAATGAAGAGTACATAATTATTCTTGTTTGACAATTGAAGAGTAAATAAGAGTAATTTTTATAAAAAAACTGAAATATCCTTTTTGTATTTTAAGGAAAGCATGTTCTCGTGCACCCTCTCCCTAGCTTGGAGTTTGTTGAGCTTACTGCAGATAACAGACAATTTCCTTGGTATTTGATTGATATGCATTTTTGACAGATGCTCTTACTGCTTGTGATCTTTTTTTATGAATTTTGCGAATCAATAAATACGCGAATGTATACTGAAGGGCATTTTCAAAAAGAAATGCCCAAAGAGTATTCTGTATGGATATGGATATGCATATGGATACTAGCATCAGATTTTTGCATGGAGAGTATGCTGACTGCAGTATTTCCTGAGAGTATGCTAACTGCAGTATTGTTCCATTAATAAGTAATGTTGCATATTGAATGAAAACCAAGCAATCCAAGATTCAACTGCAGTATTGCCAACAATAAGAAAAAAAATACAATGATCTCTACGGGTTACAACTTCAGTGTTACAATCTAAATTAACATAAAGCTAACAGAAAAACAGTATATGTATTGCTTAGGGTAACGGAATAGCTGCACTGAAATAAATCAATGATAATCTTATTGATTTGTTCGACAAAGAAAATAAATAGTATACCAATCAGCTATACTTTACTGCTTAGTTGAACAGAGCATGCACACAAAGCAGTTGAAGAAACAGCTATTGTGGAGCCTGAGAGCATCCCTCATGTCACCTTCAAGGCCGAATTTAAGGATGTTCCTGACCATGGGTGAGTCGATTTTCTTGACACACAGAGCAACATATGGACTATATAAATCATCAAGAGCTGAGGTGCATTACAGAACTAGAAAAAAATAATGAAAGATGGGAAGAAAAATAAAAATTTTCTGTGTGCACTTCACTAACAGATTTGAGTGCAACTTTCAGATAAATATTTTACAAGCTAGACTCATGCCTTTGACACGAAATTCTGAAGACATGAAGTTTTGCACATTCACTACGAGACCAGAACAAATGATTCGACATGTAGTAACAAAACAAGCTAATAATAATCGACAAAGTGTTGAACATAAGATTAATTGTCATATAATGAACAAAATGCTTAATTCTTTAAAGAATCTGTAGACACAAATTCAGTTGTTAATATCTGTTAACATTTCAATATCCAAAATATGAGAGTATTCTAGAATTCTATTCTTTAGAGTTATCTATTTAAACAATTTTGAGATTGTTAAATGCAAACTCTAGTTTCACCAAAAAATAAGTTCCCAAAGCACCTTCTGCTACCACAGCTCAAGTGCAAAGAGATACTTTTCTTCTCTTAATCACTTTCATTTTTTCAGAAAAACCATAACTCCACTTTGCTCCAATACAATTTTCTTCAAAAGAAGAAAATTGAAAGGTTGAATGTGTTGAAACCTTTTCTTACACAATAAATCAAAACCAAAAAACAAATCCAGGATATATACCTCTTTGTCTAAAAGTATGAAAGAAAATGAATAGCCTTCTTTTTTGTTAAAATCATTGTTTTCTTAATTATTATCGAAGGTTCTTTCATAAATAAGTCATAATTATTTCCTTCAATGAATCTTTAATAAGAAAAACCAACAAGACCTTCATTTTTAATCACAGAACATAAAATCCTTCAAGTCAGTAATAAAAAAAAAATCTTTGTTGATCAAATCAATTGGAATAAAATAAAAAATTGATGAAAGAAGCAAAATTTAACCTCTTTGTAAAAGAAAGTGGTACTGAATTGATGGAGGGCGAATGCGAGCTCGTGCTAGAGCTGTCGCCGGTAAAGATCCGCAAGATAACTGTACCACTTCCCGAGCCATGGCTTTCCTGATCTCGCTGCAGCACACTCCGTCGTCTCCAAGAATTTCAGTGGTGGCTCCATCGCTCCACAACTGACCAAAACGAAATCGAAATGAAATTTCAAAACGTACCTCGATCGACGACAGCGAGGAGCGACGAGAACAGACGATCGGAGTAACGAATGAGATTGAGAATGAGGTCGAATGAGAACGAGAAGAAAGACGATCCACGTAAATGAAAGAAAGCACATATGGGTAAGATGGTAACTTCAGAGTTGTAGCAGCTGTAAGATTGCTCTTGCTTCAGATTACACCCTACATTGAAATATAACCTGTTAATCTTCATATAAAATTAACAGAAAAAAATTTTATTCTCTATTAATTTTATAAATTCATTATCAAACAAAAACAATAAAAAATAATTAATTCATTTACTTTTAATTTCTTTTCATTATATCCAATCCAAACAGAATGTTAAACTATTCCGAACTCGCTACCTTTCATACGCTACAGAACTCATGCACCATAAACAGAAGAACATCTTGCATCTTACGGAAGATAAACGCGTATGAAACAAATTCAGAATTTCTCCACACATATAAGTTAAGAGTAAAGCTATCAAAAGAATATACATGTATAAGAATATAAAAAAAAATTCAAAAGAAGAAGATTCAACGTCCTTGATATTCCTTTGAATATTTGATTCTTTTGCAAATTTTTTGTGTAGCGGTGAGTCAGTTGAGCAGCGTGCCAAATCATGTGGTCTCTATTGCAACCCCTGGCGAAGAAGCAAACTAATATAAGGCCGCTGCTCGTTTCTGGAAAATGATCCACAATTCAAGTTATCCCATTCAACACGACTCTGCTTTGCTGTTTTGCAATCTGTACATTAATTTCAGTTATCCAACCGAAATCTTGATTAGTTGATTGATTTGATCACTGAGGCTGCTGCTCCGGTTGTCGCTGCGGTTCTTGGAGGAAGTCATGCGGCCAGGGAATTATACTCCTGTGAGGAAAACAACACTTGCAATTTGTCTGACACCGTTGCGGCCACACCACTCCTGACGAAGGATCATCAACAAAAGCTTGATAATCATCAGATGATTCATGAACTTTCCCCGACCGCCCCCGGAGAGCCGCCTCTCTTAGCGGACCCCAGCACTGTACCTTATGGAATTGCGGGATGTTGGATTCGAAGTAGACGTAGACCATTGCCTCAGCCAGCTCCGGGTAGTTCATGAATAAGGTTGAATCTCCGTGCATGAATGCGTTCAGGACTACTGGAAGCTCCTTGGAGAAGATGTAGTACCGTAGATTGGCGATGAGATCAAGAAGAAAATGGCCGCCGCTGATGTGGCAGTGAACGTGGAGGGACATCTTTCCCTTCACCTTCTTCCACTCGGCTACCACCTCGTCCCGCTGGAGTTTGCTGTACCATCCGCTGAACTGCATTCATCGAGATTATAAAAAGATTCTTCAGTATTGTTAACTATTCTCAATCTAAAAAGTTAAAAATAAGAGGAAAAATCGAAGTCCCAATGTGTATACCTGTGCATGGTTGACGGTGTTGGAGATGGCAAGGGTGAGGTTGGCTGTGATGTCGCTGTGCGTGAGCGTATAGGTCCTTGGTAGGCTCTCGGATGCTGCCTCTCATCTGCACCAAGTCGCAACACTTTCAGCTTTGATACCTCAAAGATTGCCGGACCAATCAATCTCGCGACCTATGAGAAAATCCTCACCGTTAGCAACAAACATTCAAAAAAAATTCAATACATAAGCCAGCTAATGAAATGAAATGGAGTGAGTAGGTACCGGTCCGGTGGTACGCTTTCCTTTTGGAGAGAGCAGAAGCACTGATGATGTGCTCTTGTTCTTGAAGTCGTGGCAGTTTGTTATCGAACTAAGTTGCGTAGGGAGCAGTTGGTTCAAAGGAGCAGCAGCAGAAGATGTAGTTACCATTTTCAGATGATGGTTTTATTTGCTCTGAAGGAGATTTCAATACCAAAAATTTGAGCGGAAAGAAGAATATATATACGTAGTTGTGTGCAGTAGAAGAAACAGAACGGAAAGAGAGGAGTGTACGTAGGGAAGTATGAATAGGATTGTGAATCTTCAATCGTTTCCTTGTTTTCTTGGTATCGTGATCGATAAAAGGGAATGCTAACTCCAACTTTTATAGGTTTAGGAATTTCTTAAAACAACAAAGACGAAAAACACGTGCCAAACTAGAGACCAACACGTATAGTGCAGGTGTGCTTAGAAGTTAGGTATTGTTGTGGTGAGAACAGGAGCCCGTGGCTGAAAACAGTTTCTGGTGCTTTGCTTACGGTTAGTGCACGCTGGTTGGTTTTAATTGAAGTTGGCCTGTTGTTCGAAGTCCTTGTAAGAAAGCTTTGTTTTAACAGAAAGAACCAAGGCAAAGTAATACAACCTTTCTTAAGATTAGCGTCTCCGCAACACTTCGTGCCTCCAGGTGGTCTTGATGCCTCCAGAGTTTATTAGCTCTCTTACGTCTAAAAATTTATCGTCGCATAATTTCATATATTTTAGAATATGTTTGAACCATCAATCAAAAACTCTATCAAATTTATTTGTTTAATAGATCTATGGAATGAGCTTTTTCAGCTACTTCGACGAACAGTTGAAACCTATCCAAAATGTAAAAGATTTACACATAATTTTATGTATTTAGAACATTCAAAGCTTAAGAGACACTTTCACTTATGCTTGCACTTGATTGGATAACACTCTAGTTGTATTGGATTCCTTGGCTGTTCATAGTTTTCACAGTACAAAAGAATCGTTAGCAAAATTTAATATTATTTTCTATAATTAAGTTTATTTATGTGAATGTCTGGAAGAAGTTTTTTCTACATTAGCAGCACATTTGACACCATACCACGTAATTGTTATTATTATAGTAACTAATCATTAGTAGGAAAACCAACCAACTCCAAGGATCAAAAATATCGGCCTCCAACCAACTACTGGGTCGTTTAAAATTACCGAAAATAAAAAGTATTCTAAAAATAAGCTTATTTTAAGATTTTTTTAAAAAGTGAGCTTACTTTTATAGTAAAAATTATAAATAAAGATTATATGATGTACAATTTTTTATATATTTTTTTAAAAATTAAAATATTGTATAAAATTTATTAGAAAACAAGATGCTAAAATAAAATGAAAAAGACCATTAACAAGCAACGCGAAACATGCACTACTACTCTTCTTTACAAATTATTGGATAGATATTTGAATTTTTTCTAGTCCTAGCATAGTGATAACTTCCAATATCAACTAAGTGGCTTTACTCATTATTTGACCCTTCTTTTTAGTTAAATAAGTCCCTTTACTATACAAAATTGTGTTTTCAACTCTATTTTTCAATATAAATTTGTCTAATCTTTCTTCGATACAAATAGCATTAAAGATTCTTAATATTCTTCTTCTCAACAATATCTACTTTTGCAATGTGTTTCTAAGTGCATACATTAAAGATTTTGATGAACTAATATTTCGAAACATACTGCAAATGTGTATATACATATCTGAAAAATAAATCAACACCAAATCGCGCAAGATCTAATAATGAATGAAAAGATGAAGAAATAATCATAAAATAGAGAATTTCCCTTCAATCTCTGTTCACCCTTTTCACTACTTTTTGTCTATAACTTCAACAACACTTCGATCACTTTTCAGTTTCGCTTTCAACTATTCTTCGGAAAAGACTATCAATTTTTTCGACTTTGTTCTACACATTTTAAAAAATTTTAAAAAGCAAATTGTAAGCAAAAATCATACAACTTATAAAAGGATTTTTTGCAATAAAAGCTTAGGAACATTTTATAAGATAGAACTAAAAATATGAAAAGAATAGAACTATAGAGGGGAAAAAATTTTCTTTGATGCTATTCAACTATCGATCGAATATTAGTCAAACAACAATTGTTTAGTCAAAATAAAGTTTATCATTCAAAAGAATTATTTTTAAATCAAACAACCGATCTACGGTTGTTGAATAGTCTCAAAGAGATTTTTTCTTCTTCATTTTGCATAATGTTTCTACTAATATTCTCAAAAAATGTCGTAGGCTTTTTATTACGAAATCAATTACGAATATTGAGCTAAAAATTGATTTTATGAACTATATAATTTTTAATGGAACAATCGTTGTTTTTTTCATAATCTAACGATATTCTCAGGAAATATTCTTAAGTTTTTTACTACGAAATTTGATTAGAAATCTTGTGATAAATTAATTTTTATAAACGTTATAATTTTTGCAAAAGTCATTGTTCGACCAATTTAGACCAACTGTCAAATACAGTCTGAAGTTTTTATTTTTTTTTATTTCATATATCTGGTGACATTCTCATGAAATGCTTGTAGGTCTTCTTCGTTATTGAATTCACTAAAGTCCCTTCTGATAAATTTATTGTTAAAATCGTATAAATTTTGACAACAAAGTTATTGCACCAATATTCGACTAACATTTGAATACGACCGAAGAAAAAAAATGAAAAAATAAATTTAGCGTTTAAATTCTTTTTAATGTTTCTAATGGTACTCTTAGAAAGTTGGTAGTCTTTTAATACCTAAATTCAATATTATGATAAAAGTTGCTTTACAAACTGTATAATTTTTCTAAACAAGTCATTGTTAATCAGTAATCAAGCAATGATCGAAAAGGGTAGAAGAATTTCTTTTACTGTAATTTTTCTTTTCAATTTTTAATGATCTTTTTAGTAAATATTCTTAGGAATATATTAAGAAGTTCAACAAAAAAAATTGTGATAAAATTTATTTTACATGCTTTAGGATTTTTATTGAAACTCCAAAGAGTTTTGATGATTACAATGATTAGGACTTATACTTTATAGATTTATGTGAATTAATGTTTGCATTAAGTTATGCAGATCTCCACAAAATATAACATTATGTACATAGCAAACGAATATCCAGCTACATGTATCTAAGTTTTTCCTCGAGAATAAATCTGTGAAATTTACTAAGTAAGGACACCGTGCTAATAGATTTAACTGAGTGTTACATGACAGCTTCTTGCGATGAGCAGAAAAAATAGATTACTTGAATTTTGGCTATTTTACTACTAACAGAAAGAACCCCAAATCGTGACTATCTTTCACTTTTCAGAAACGATATCAAAGATGATGCAAATTTTACTTGATCCTCAACTTTTCATTAGAGTTAAGGAAACATGCACACAATCATATTGACCTAAGACTTCATCAAATCGACATCTAAACAAAGATACGATCAAAGTAGCTATCACAACCACTCTCGCTAACAATGTAGAATTATGTTTTACATTCAAATTTCGATTTTTCGACAACAAGAATTTTATAGATTTAATCAACTAAAGAGGTATGATACAACTATTCCTCTATCTTGTTACAATACTGCCCTCACAAAAATTGGGCTATACTAACCCACCAACTATTGAAAAATAACTTCAAATATGGAGGTTGATAAATGACCATGCAATCTCAGACTTCACTGCATCACCACAAGCCAACGGGGAGAAGATCATGCCAATCTACCATTTTAGAGTGAAAAATTCAAATCCGATATAATCTCTCACTAATAATTCAGTCCAAGTCAGTAGAGGCCACACTAAGGAAGAAACTTTAGAAGTAGGGCAAGAGAATGCATGAACCAATAGAAAATTCAAATTCACCGAAGCCCTGCATTCAATGCTGGTTGAAATTCAAATCATAGTTATGCGGAGAAGAATTAAATGCAAAGAGATGGATTACTTAAAGACCTACTGGGCATTTCAAAGAGAAGCCATCATTTCAGCCTTGAGAGCACTAAAGAACAGAACAAAAGAAAAAATGTTGCATTATAGTAATACGAGAAAGCTCTAATGGAAAAAAATAAACGGTTGAAATCCAAATTTAAGAGCTACAAGAAGGAGGCATATAAACAAAACAATCATGCCAGCAAGAAGAGTGAGGGGTAGAAGATAAAAACAATGATAATATAGAAAGAAAAATAAAAGAAAACATATACAAGCATTCACGAAGAAGCCAAAAACACTTACCACTACTTATCAACTTCTAAACATATAACTTTTCAGCAGTATTCTTTAGATCATCTCATTTTGCTTACTTTAAGTTCACACTTGTGTTGAGATTGATCATATGTTTAGCTTGTCTTGAATTAACAAAAAGGCTAAGTGCTTAGAGCACTTGTACAATAGGCTCAGTGGAAGCCCGGTGGGTATTTAGTTACTTTGTAACGAAATTATAGCTGTTTCAGCTAGACGAAAGTGTGTCCAATCGGCTGTGAAAATTTATCTTGGATAGAAAACCTTAAGGGGGTGCTTTTGTGTTGTCGTACTTACTGTAAAATTTGCTTTCTGTGTGATTTAATTACTGACATTTATTTCAGTAGGAATAATCATACACATAACCAGTTACATATCTGCTACATGTAGGAGGTTCCATTTGTAAAAAATATTTGATTATGAACTCAATTCATCTCTCTCATCTTGAGTTGATCTTACAAGTTTATCTAATAATTTTAAACTTTTTTACTATTTTTTTTTATTTTTGGAGGAAGTGCAAATAAGGTCGAATAAATTTACAGCTTTTCTTTTGAATGGTCGACGAGTGCTTAAAAAGTGCTCAAAGAGTCATTGAAGAGATTGCCAAAAGTGGTAAAAGAAGTGTTGAAGAGAAGTTTGATAGGAATTCTCTATTTTCTACTTTTTTCCTCCATGTTTTGAACATTTTTCATTACTAAATCTTGCATGATTTGGTTTAGTTTTTTTTAGACATATAAACAAATATCTATGGTATTATTTTTAAATATTACTTCATTAAATCTTTGGAATATGCATTTAGAAATGCTTTCCAAAATTAGCAATTATTAAGAAGAACAAGAAGAAAAATAGGAAGAAAGATTGAAAAACTGTAGCAGGTTAAGAAAATGTTGGAGAAAATTCATTTTGAAAAATAATATTGTAGGCTAAAAAGTTATTTAACAAAAAAAAAATGCTTATTTGACCTATCTAATAACGGCGTTAATAAAAATAATTCATTAGAATAGTATAGTTTGTAGGATCGGGTCTCCATATTAAAAAGATTGACGAACTTTCTAGGGCTTATCTTTTCTTACTTATAAGCATATATCCATTCTAGCATCCAGTCAATGTGAAAATCTTAAGGGTCTATCTAGCTAAACCCAACACAAGTTGTTGATCCACCTCCAAATTAGTTAGTCCGTTTTTACTTAAAAATATTTTAGGCTCCTACCAAACTTGTTCGTCTTTTATTCGGGCCCACCAAGCCCTACTAGTAACTCGGCCCTAACCTAACTTAGAGATCCAACACGTCGGGTGGCTCAATTCCATCGGGCCTGATACTAATTGTTGAAATAGATCCTCACATTAAAAGCATTGGCTAACTTATTAAGGATTAGTATCCCCTCTTATAAGTATTTAAAAATTTCAACTCCCAAACAATACTATTAAGGTGTGTGGGCTGTGGCCCACTAAGTTATGATCTATTTGGTTCAATCCAAAATAAGTTGCTGACCTATCTTTAATTTAGCTAGCTCATTTCTTACTTGGGCACCATAACATGCCCATATGCTATTAATTCAGCACTAGCCACCAACCTAATCCATCTCGCACTCGAGCTTATTAAATCCTACACGCTACTAATTCGGAATGAGCCTAACTTAGAGCCCAACATAGCTAATTTTGATTTCTTTTGTAGCCTATTAACTAAGAGACACTTCCTTTTACCAGGTCTAAATAGAATACAAAATCAAATTAATTAGTACTTTTTAATTACAATATGTTCAGTTATATAGGGAGGGCATGTATGGGAATATTTAAAACTATTTTTAAAATCATTTCAATTTTTTCTTTCCTAATAAATTTTTTATAGTATTATAATTTGTTTTAATGATATTGAAAGTATAGATGAGTTTGAAGTCATAAAATATTTTTATATGTATAATTATTATTATTTTTAAATTAGAAAAACTTAAACTCTTTTGAAAAGCTCTAAAATAAATTTTTTTTTTTTATAGAAAACCTCTGAATCTTAAGCACTTTCAAATTTCTCCCTAATTTGTAGATAACCTAAAAGATTACAAGCACCCCAACGCTCAAACATTGGATAGGAGATAAAATAGTAACAGTTGTTTGGATCGTTTAAAATAGCATATCATGAAAAACAAAGTTGGTGAATTTTTTTGAAAGATAATCTTGTCTTTTTTAGCTTAGAAAACAATACAAAATATGTATAATAATTTTATGTGTACAATTTAATTATTCTTTCTACTTTTTTTAAAAAATAAATAAATATTATAAGTCTTTTATAAAATTAAAATAAGAACTTATAAGTGCCAAGTCTGCCCTCAAACTATTCAGGCCTCCTACTTTTCATACGCTATAGAACTCGTCCACCAACAGAAGAACATTTTGCATCTTACGAAAGATAAACGCGTATGAATCAAATCCAGAATTTCTCCACACATATAAGTTAAGAGTAAAGCTATGAAAAGAATATACATGTATAAGAATACAAGAAAAAATCAAAAGAAGAAGATTCAACGTCCCTTGATATTCCCTGGAACATTTGATTCTTCTGCAAATCTTTTGTGTAGTGGTGACACAGTTGAACAGCGTGCCAAATGATGTGGCCTCTATTGCAACCCCAAGCAAACTAATATAAGGCCGCTGCTCGTTTCTGGAAAATGATCCACAATTCAAGTTATCCCATTCAACACGACTCTGCTTTGCTGTTTTGCAATCTGTACATTAATTTCAGTTATCCAACCGAAATCTTGATTAGTTGATTGATTTGATCACTGAGGCTGCTGCTCCGGTTGTCGCTGCGGTTCTTGGAGGAAGTCATGCGGCCAGGGAATTATACTCCTGTGAGGAAAACAACACTTGCAATTTGTCTGACACCGTTGCGGCCACACCACTCCTGACGAAGGATCATCAACAAAAGCTTGATAATCATCAGATGATTCATGAACTTTCCCCGACCGCCCCCGGAGAGCCGCCTCTCTTAGCGGACCCCAGCACTGTACCTTATGGAATTGCGGGATGTTGGATTCGAAGTAGACGTAGACCATTGCCTCAGCCAGCTCCGGGTAGTTCATGAATAAGGTTGAATCTCCGTGCATGAATGCGTTCAGGACTACTGGAAGCTCCTTGGAGAAGATGTAGTACCGTAGATTGGCGATGAGATCAAGAAGAAAATGGCCGCCGCTGATGTGGCAGTGAACGTGGAGGGACATCTTTCCCTTCACCTTCTTCCACTCGGCTACCACCTCGTCCCGCTGGAGTTTGCTGTACCATCCGCTGAACTGCATTCATCGAGATTATAAAAAGATTCTTCAGTATTGTTAACTATTCTCAATCTAAAAAGTTAAAAATAAGAGGAAAAATCGAAGTCCCAATGTGTATACCTGTGCATGGTTGACGGTGTTGGAGATGGCAAGGGTGAGGTTGGCTGTGATGTCGCTGTGCGTGAGCGTATAGGTCCTTGGTAGGCTCTCGGGATGCTGCCTCTCATCTGCACCAAGTCGCAACACTTTCAGCTTTGATACCTCAAAGATTGCCGGACCAATCAATCTCGCGACCTATGAGAAAATCCTCACCGTTAGCAACAAACATTCAAAAAAAATTCAATACATAAGCCAGCTAATGAAATGAAATGGAGTGAGTAGGTACCGGTCCGGTGGTACGCTTTCCTTTTGGAGAGAGCAGAAGCACTGATGATGTGCTCTTGTTCTTGAAGTCGTGGCAGTTTGTTATCGAACTAAGTTGCGTAGGGAGCAGTTGGTTCAAAGGAGCAGCAGCAGAAGATGTAGTTACCATTTTCAGATGATGGTTTTATTTGCTCTGAAGGAGATTTCAATACCAAAAATTTGAGCGGAAAGAAGAATATATATACGTAGTTGTGTGCAGTAGAAGAAACAGAACGGAAAGAGAGGAGTGTACGTAGGGAAGTATGAATAGGATTGTGAATCTTCAATCGTTTCCTTGTTTTCTTGGTATCGTGATCGATAAAAGGGAATGCTAACTCCAACTTTTATAGGTTTAGGAATTTCTAAAATAAAACAATAAAACACATGAGCTACACGTAGTTGAAATGCAGGGATACACGAGCCCGTGTCTCAAAACAGTTTCTGGTGCTTTGCTTACGGTCAGTGCATGCTGGTTGGCTTTAATCGAAGCTGGCCTTTTGTTCGAAGTCCTTGTAAGTTATAAGAAGACCTTTTGTTTTAACAGAAAGAACCAAGAGCCAAAAGTAGAGCAATCTTTCAAATATTAGTCTCTCCGCAACACTTGGTCCAATCCTGAGCGGTCTTGTATCAATAGGACTTGCTAGCACTTACACTTGTCGCATGTATATACTTTTTTTAATTAATTCTAGCACGTATTGAAAATATCCGAAGTTTTCCTATTTCCAATTATTTTAGTTTATTGGTCATTTCACTCATTTGATTCATTTCGTTCATCTTTTGCAGTGATTTCTTAGACATCGTCTGTTAAAAAGGGCAACAGAGTGGCAATGGTGAAATCTTAGTATTTTAGCATGCCAAAATAATTTGAGAATGTAATTTAACTTCTCTATATAATCTGAAAGTTGTAAGTGTAAATTTACGTGGGTAGGACACCGAATACGGACATTGTTTGATGCGTGCAACTATATAAAACGATCGCTGTTGATCTGCCGTTGTCATATATGAAGGACAATTCAACAATCACGGAAGGCCGGGAGTCTGATTCTTTGCATCTCATAGGGGTTAGTTAAAGTCCTTATGATGTCACTAACTTAATTTCTTTCTTCTACCGATTAGTAATTGGCGCATGCTATAGACACTCCTTCTACTATTAGAAAAGATCGTATCAGAAAAGATCATATGCACAAATTATGTTGCTAAAAATCAAAGGTCAAGATCATATCAGAAAAGATAAGCGCACAAATTATCTTTAAAAAAAGTTAACTTCTTCTATTCTGTTTTCTTTTCGAAAAAAATTACATCATAATTATACATGCATTGACACTACGTATTCTCTTTTTTTTCAATTATTTTATTATTTTTTACTTAATCTTTAACTAATTTAATTTTATTTAATTAATTTAATTTCAATCAATCAGTTACCAATCAGTTACTGATTAGTAACTGATTAATAACTAATAGATTAGTCGATAACTAATCAAATAATTACTAGTTAATAATTAATTAGTAAATGATCGATATTTTAATTTAATTTAATTTTGTTTAATTAATTTAATTCTAATTATTGACTAGTTTATTAACCAGTAATTGATCGACAATCGATCAGTTACTGGTCGATAACTAGTTGGTAGTTGATATATAACTGATTGATAACTGACAGATAACTGATCAATCAGTTACTAATCGATAATTGCTCAATATTTTAATTTAACTTATTTGTTTACTTAATTTGATTCTAGTTATCGATCAGTAACTAGTTGACTATTGACCAGTTATTGCTTGATAACTGATAGATAATTGGTCGACCTGCTACTAGTGATAACTAGTTGGTAACTGGTCGATCAGCAATTGATCTACTTTTGACTAGTAACTGGTCAACTATCGACTAGTTATTGGTCGGTAACTAATTGATAACAGATCGATTTATCGACCCAGTTACTGGTCGATAGCTGATTAGTAATTAATAGATAACTAATTGATTGTCGACCAGTTATGTATTAGTTATCTATAAGCTGCTTTTGCGTTTCAAGAAATACTTTTTCCAATTTATTGTTCGGTTAGTACTCTTCAATTAAACAATGGCGGCATTGTCCAAATTTCTTTTTGAAGTCTATGAAACTTGCTTGCATTTCTTGACAAGTGAGATTAGGATTCATGTGTTGTACTGTCAGTCTTCTGCAATTTTAGAGACCTATAGCTCATGGATAAGATGTGATAGTGGTCCGTAACATATATAGTCAAAGGTTGTTTCAGAATTATCCGAGTGCTAATTTCAAAGACCTTGAGATAATTTTTGTTGGTAAAATAAGAAGGATGAAATTGCATGCACAGAACCTCCATCGAGTTGAAACCGAGAAGTGCATTCCAAAGAGTGGTTTCTAGGAAATGGGGAAGAAGATCGTGAGGGTGCCCTTATTTTCATAGCAGCACTATTAAAGAAATTTAATCCCGCATCCGTTATCAATAGTCTTGATATAAAACTTATATATATGTATCATTTAAGGGTAGAATACATAAACATGATACCTTAAAATCACATATGCGCACATGCCAGCAAAAAATAAATAAAAATTTTTAAATTTAATTTCCATCGTTTTGGTGAAGGATTATGAGTTGAAACATATTGTTATTATTTTAGCTCAATTAGAATATAAATTAATTTCTATCAAAATTTTGATTAAAATAATAAAATATAAAAAAATATTTTCGATGAGGTTTATTTATGTTCTAATTGAGTTAAATTTTTTCAATATATTCTCTGATGGTTCTTCATATCTAAAAAAGAGATTGAACTTTAAAATCACACCAAATAATTTTTTATCACAATATGCGCACATATAACTTTAATATAATATATACTTATATATATATATATATATATGAGTGCATGCGTTCATCGTGCCGGACTTTCAAATGAATTTAGAAGTAAACGACTTCTGAGCAAAGGAAGGAAATTTCATAAAAATGTCTTTGCGTAACATACATGCCATTTGATTGATGCAATAACAATTGGCGACTTTTTCACATGTGTATAGCACCAGTCGCGCCAACTAAACTGCTGCATATCTCAACTCGAATAGCATAAGCTTAACACATATAATCATCTGGCCTTCATCGGTAATAGTGCTCTCTCCGGTTCTTCGGATTCCAGCTGCTCCCTTCCTGACGTTGCCTGTCCTCGACCTCCGGATATCTATCTCTTATTGGACTAGGAGAGAGTCTTCTTTTCTTGTAAGCCCCATCATGTTGTTCCCAATGTATTCTGGGTGTGGGTCTTTGAGGGCTTCCTGAAGATCTTTTCTTATGCTGATCGTCTTGTTGTCCTTGGTGGATACTCCGTTCCCTTTCTTCAGTCATCTTACTTGGAGGATTCCGTGCAGCAGCAGTAGAATTCTGCATTGACCAGTTTATCGCATGTTAATATTTAGAAACAATGAATGCTCTGGAGCAACTTCAACGTAAACAGATTTAGGACAATAGCGGCACACGATGCACGGGTTCACTGCAGAACAATGATCAGAATATCAAAAAGCTAAAGAATAACAATCACACAACCGAGGCCAGTCTCAAAGTGTATCTCAGATATAGCACGCAGTAATCTAAATAACAACTCCAGGGTCTTATAGTCTTATATCCACATCACATTATCAGCTCAAGTAAATCAAACAGAAAGCAAACAAACAACCACAGTCGTAGGGACCGGTGTACTTTAGAGGCAATGATGTGTGAGTCGTTAATCTACTATCAATAGTCCATCCGTGGCCGTCAGTACAAAAACTGACATCCTCCAAACCATATCGGTACACTCAGCTGGTAACAAATAAATACACCCAAACAAATTGATAAACTGTTTGTATAATTTACAACCTTCAGCCTTGTGGGCAACACATCAACTCTGTTGCCAGGAATAGTCTCCATCACAAAGTCAGCATGGTATGGACTGCAATGCGAAAGAGCAGAAGTAATAGTTTACTAAATTTGTTGGAAGGAAAAGGGGATAAATGCATAAAATAGCTTTACAGACACCAATCCAAAGAAATTTCAAATACCTTGACCAGCCACAAGTTTGGAACATAGCACAGTCTTGTGGGGTCGTTACTTCTGAATACATATTGAAAGGGGCATATGCCATGTAAGGCATGTGTTGTGACATATACACATCCCACTGCCATGGCATGGGACCCGACATGCAGGAATCATAAGCATTATAGGCAGAACGCTGCTGAGTCATTCCAATAGAACTCCATTGCAGATTAGGGTTAGCAATGGACTTACTTTTCCCAGGATTGTTAGCCTTCTTCATCCTTCTCTTCCCTGCAAACAAAATATAACGGAAAGTAAAATAACAAACCTAGAGATATCGCAGACACAATATTTAACAAACCAGCAGGAAGACTACCCATACCTTGTTCAATGTTTTCTTGCAACAGTTGAGAGACCCCAGTATCTGACGATGACTCTGAATGTTTTTCAGTAGAGGCTACCACAACCTCATTGCTTTTACCAAGAAAAGGTGGAGTCAGAAAGTTGGTGCTCTGGTCTTTTTTACTGTCTGAGGTCTTCAACTCTGAATAAGCACTACATTCAGGCAGCTTGCAATTCCCGTTTTCAGAAGTAAGTGTCGACTTAGATAAGGGAACACTGCTCCCAGTATAAAGGGTAGATTCTTTATCTGAGAAATGCACGGTAGTTCCAGTACCCGAAGAGCCACTAACAAAAATCTCCAAGTAGTGCTTGATGGTTTCTCTGATAGTTTTGTTGGGAATAAGATCATCTGAGAGTACGTTAGTGGCCCCACAGATACACATTGCTTTCGATATTATGTATTCTCTTATGCCTGTAAGAATACCAAGTTGAGGGACTCCAAATGTGAGTAACAGGGTGACAAATTAAAGAACGCACAATTCATACATCAGACTAACCCTGAACGGAAAACATTCTGTGGTTCTAAACATTCTGTGTTTTTAACGCTCAGACTGAGTTAAAAACAATACAGACTAAAACCAGGTTATAAAAATTTAGAAAGACCACAAAATGAACATATCAAATTAAAATTGATGCACATGAAGACATGTATATTTGGACATATATCGAAGATGTTTGAAACAGTAAAACCACGCTAGGTTATAAACAGTTTCAGGTTAAAGAGCACTATACTAGAATTCATACTGGTAAACCTACGACTTACATTTGTCACAGAAGCTGCTAAAGCAGCACGTGCTTGTCAACATAGCGTCTCTCATTACATTTTTGCACAAAGGGCAATGCAACTCAGGCGGAATATCAGTCATAGAGCATTTCGAAGTTATACCCTCCATTTCCTTTTCAAATGCAGCTCTACATGCAAACAAGCAAGCCAAAAAACATTAAGCACCACATGACATGATCTTGATGTTTAAGATTAGATGAAGAGAATAAATTGTTGTCTTACTCATCAGGAACTAAAACAGCAACTTCACCATTTTGCAATAAATAAGAACCCTCAGAAGATGCACGCAACATCGATTTTGGAACACCTCTCGGAACCCTCAACCTTTTGATGTCATAATCAGGGTCACCATTAGTGGGACAATGCTGAATGAAGTGCCCTGGCTTATTGCATCTACGGCAGACATACCCTTCTGGTGGCGTCTTGAATGCCAACCCACCTCGACCTATATTAAGGCATAAAATGCAAACATTGTTATTTCTGCTTATGAGTCACAGAATCAGCATATGGAAGCAAGTCTAATAGTGACCATGAGCATCTTACATCAAAGGTACTTCATATCATAAATAGGCAGGTATAAAAAGAATTTGAAGTTTTAAAAATAATAGGACATTTGGAGTTTTGAAGATAATAGGACATTTCTGTGGCTAACCTACTTGACGTCAAAGAATAAGAGAGAAATATAAGCTACAATTTTCCTTATTTAAGAGCAGTAGATGTGTCTCAAGAAGTGTATTTACAACAGGACTACCTGTTTCTGTTCAAACTCAAACATCTACATTCATTAGAACTGACATAATCTCCTAGATGAAGTGCAACAATATTTTGACAATGTCAAGTGTGACATTTATGAACTCATACAACAGACGGATGCCAGATTTTTATATTCAGCTCTCATGGATAAAGGAAGTTTGTTAGCTTAAACCATAAAACAACTAACTCTCAAGTAATTTGGAAAAGCAGAAATTAGTATCAGTATAGGACATGGAATATAATACAAGACAAAATTAGAGATTGAGAAAAAGATCAGATGGCTGCTTACCATGACCAGGACCAGGCTTCGTCCTTCCCATTCCCCTTCGTCGACCAAAACCAGGTTGCTTTACACTGCACAATACAATAATAATTAACACACTTCCAACTGATTAGACATCATTTCAATAAGAAAGATGCCGTAGGCCAATGTAGCACCATGTACTTTTTTTTATCTCTTCATCTGTCTACCTACAGATAATCACTCACCAAGACCAGTCCAAAGATGGCGTTTCAACTAGTGCCTTAATTTTCTTTTCCTCATCTATGTCAGCTTGAGGATCAGCAGCAGAGACCAGAGCACAAGAGGGGGCTGGTTTGCACGAAGGAGGGGAATGTCTAAAACAATGAGGCTGCCCAGCAGAAGCAGCAAGCTCTTCACGCGTAGTATATATGTCATCTCCGAAGTCATCCCACTCATATTCATCCCTTTGTGAAGCCATCAATTCCGCATTCATCATATTCCTTTCAAAATAATCCTCTAGCAGCTAACCAACAAAGCCTATAACCATGTAAAAACATAAACATCCAAGTACACAATCAACACTCAAATTACCACATCAAGTAAAATTTTAATTAATCAACAGCTTCAAACAAACAAATCAAAACCATATACAGAATGGTTCATTCTAAATCTTCTGCTATCAAGAGACAAGATCTTATTATAGCAATTTGTTCCTAGCAATTGTTCACAAGATCATTTTCAAGCAGCTTTACCTATTTTCCTCAAGATCAGTTGATAATGATAAAAAACTAGGAATCACCTACATAAATGAAAAGAAAAGAACCTAATCTTTAATCAACGCTTAGATAATAAACAATAATTAGCAACTACCCCATCCACAGACATCCATCTATTTTAAACAAACAGCTATCAGAAGTATGGATTCCACCAGAGCAATTTGTCCCTGGGAAATTCCCCTTCACAGACCAGCCAATCAATAGGAGACGAGAAATCAAAACGACCAAACACGCCTTGGGTCATTTAGATCTTTGGTGAATGTTTCACCAAATCAACTAAGAAAAAGATAAAAAAGAAAACAAATCTGCTGTCCCATCCAAATGGTATTACTGAAGAAGTACATACTAACAAAAGTACTAGAATAATCACTTATGTAAACATTATTACAATCGAACCACGAAGAAAGCTAATCAGACCCGATCGTTCAACTATCAATTGAAAATTTTTACAACAAACAGTTGACGAAGACGAGAACTGCTAAGAATCCCTGGAGCGAACGACCGCTTCCACCTCGAAAGAAGTAAAAAATCAACCGTTTTACTTCCAAATGCGCGGAAAAAGAAATCGATCATCGACCAATCCGTACCAGATCCAGATCCAACGTATAAGAATCGAAGAAATCGGTGGCCGGAGCGAATAATGCGGTGTTGTTCAACGATCGGAGAACGCGTGGGAGAGTCCGTGAATCTCGTCCAAGGAGAGATGGGAGACCAATCCGTACCAGATCCAACGCAGATGAATCAAAGAAATCGGTGGCCGGAGCGAATAGATGCGGTGTTGTTCAACGATCTGAGAACGCGTGCGAGCATCCGTAAGAATCTCGTCCAGAGAGAGATGGGAACCGAATGAAACGAAACCGAGTAAGAAAGCAAGAAAGCGCGGGAGTAAGCCGAGGAGGGGCGGGTGAGTTATTTATTAAAAAACTATGGCGGTGGATATACGCGTAATTTTATTTTTGCAAATTCCAACCACTATTACTGCGACTAGAAATATAACGTTTTGCGAATTCCAACCGCTACTATTACAACTAGAAATATTGAACCTTTTCAGCTAAACTTACCCTGCAACCTCAGACCATAATACTTTCCATACTTTTAGGAACATGTTTAGGACAATCTCTAAGGCTGTTGTTTATATCAACTCATAATTTTTCGTGCAAGTGATAAACTTTATCCATTGATTCTATATATTTGTTTTTTTTTTAAATATTTCTTATTGTAAAGCTTTTAATTAACAGCTTTTGCAAGTTTTACATAATAAAACTCTTTTGCACAGTCAGATTGCAAATGATGCATATGGCGCCACTTTGAAACCCATCGGCACAGTTATCAATCGTGGCAGCCAAAGGAATTACAGATAGGGTGTGTTTTTTTACATTCAGAAATACTTTTTTTTCTATTAACAAAGCATATTTGTTGGATCATACTCAAACGCCAGCCAGATTTTCTTCTAGGTCAACAGGTTACGGCTCGATGCGACAAGTCAACCTCACCTAGTCCACTACTTACTGGGTGTTTACCAGAAAATTATTAGGAGATTGTCTGGGGCTGCGTTTAAAAACAACTTATCAATTTTTTTTAATTTTTTTTTATTTTACATTTTTTAATATATATTTTTAAAATATATAAAAATTTTATTTAAAAATTTAGAAAGTGTAGAAAAATTCTACGAAGTGAGATCTTTTTATTACATATTTTTATTATTTTTTTAAAAATAAAAAAATATAACTCATTTTTTAAAAATAATAAAAATATTTTTCATCTTAAAAAAGTGTTATTTTATAAGCACCGCCAAACACCTTCTAAAAGCAGCCAGTACATCCCGTGCTTTTTCACCCAATGCCAACACTGCTTTTAACTTCTTCCCTACAGTAAATAAAAGCAATAACATTCCATTCATATGAAACTTCTTCCCAATAGCAATAATAGAGAAGTTAAAATAATACCAACAGCATACATAATAACTTCTTGCCTTTACCGCAAAAATAGTTAAAATTATATCCCCAACAGCCATAACATCCAGTTAAAAATGCAAGTTCCAATATCAAAAGTACATCCCAACAATCTCTCCAACACATCATAATCATTCCAACTTCAAGTTACTAACCAAGATCAAGTTAAAATACAAGCTTCAATCGGTGCGTTTAGGATTGTTTATAAAATGAAATTTTTTTAAATGAAAAATATTTTTATTTTTTTAAAAAATAAGTTTTATTTTTTTACTTTCAAAAAAATAATAAAAATATGTAATAAAAAGATCTCATTACGTAAAATTTTTCTACACTATTTAAAATTTTAAATAAATTTTTTAAATATTTATAAAATATATTTTTAAAAATATGAAATGAAAAAAAATTAAAAAGTGACGTTTGAAATTCAATTCCAAACGCACTCTTTACGAACCCACATCAAGTTAAAAACACAAGCCTCAACATCAAGTTACTAACCAACTGTAGTTACATCCAAGGAAAAATACATCCAACAGCAACAACTTTCAATAGCTTCAATAGCTGTTAGTAGAATGTTTTTTTTTTTTCGTATATCAGTTTCAATATTTACATCACTTGGTGTAGTAACTCTATATACATTATTGGACGTGTTTTTGTAGCAATATAGTGGATCAAATCTATGTATACTTTCTATAACTGAATTTTTTACTTCTCTTTGAATGAAAGCTGAAATCACATTTTTGAACTCGAAATTGGACTGTCAAGAGAATAATTCTAATAGCACCTTTGCACTGTATTATTGACCTTCATTTATTAAGATTTTTTGTTGTTCTTAACGTGAATTGATAGTAGATATAATGCTCAGTAAGTTCTTAAGTTTTACTTCAAACGAATAAAAAATTCATGATCGAATTATATCTAAAAGTTGGCTTCAGCTTTGTCTGAAATTCTACAATGCATTTTTTAAATTTTTTTCCAATCTTTCACATTTTTTATATAGAATATGATTTGATGAACTCTTTAGTCAAAGTTATGTATAAGTTTGCTCTTAACTTTGATGAAAAAATTAGATCAAACCGATCTGCATCATCCATGAAATCATCTTTAATATGAGTATAATATCATGATTTAATGATTTTAGAACACAGTGAAACAGTTGGCTAGGTTTTGTTGATTCCTCTGTTTTGCTTAAAAGATTTCTCTATTGTGTTCTATGATGCTCCGTTCTTAACACTCAGCAATATTTACAATCTTCCCTGTTCGATAAAAAATAGTCTACACAACTTAGTTTAAATTATTAGTTCACCTAATTTTTGAATTATAATTTTTACTTTCTATTATTATCAGACTCAATATTGGGTTCCAATAATTTTATTGCTCACATAAAAAAGCACAGAGGAGAAGAGAATACCACCAAGAATTTCTGGATACAATACAACAAACCTTTTACAGGACCCATCTGTTAAGGGCCCCTTAAAACTCCAGTTGGAGTGACTCAGAGACAGCTAGCAAAGCTACCCCTCTATCCACTTCCAAAAAGAAACTGGGCCTACTCTGTACCACTCTCACGCATCAATATCCATTCCAATTCATCTCTCCGAAACAAAAACATCCACCGACACAGTGAAAGAAATGGGCAAGCAAACAGTTTCAATTTTAAAGAGCGACTATGTAACATGTTTTTCAATTTTAAAGAGCGACTATGTAACATGTTAAGGACAAACTGTCAAGATTCAAAATTAAACCCTAATCGGTACTGAACTAAATTGAATCCAAACAAGGTCTAAACTCAGCCCAATCCAGTAAGCCTGACCTAAAATTCAATAAAACTAACTTGCCAATATTCGAAAAATTACGACATAATTTTTCCTAAAAACTTAATAGGGAGAATCTGTACAAGTAATAATAATTGAACTTATCATCAAAAATCCAAAACAAGAAAAACGAGCAGCATAAAAATTATTTTTACAAATAAAATACTACTAGTGGCTACCGGTAGCCGTAACACCTATTACAATCCAAAATAAAAACCATCGCAATACCATATACAATAAAGTACAAAAAAAGTCAATGTCATTCGAAAATTACAGAGCTAACTATATGCCAAAAGATTTATAAAATACCCTCCGTACGCTATCGGTCCAGCAATATCGAGTCAAATCAGCGCCCGCTAGCTTCTGACCTATTTGGGGAGGCCAAAGAAGAGAAAAAAATGTGAGCCCAGTCTCAGTGAGGTAAAACAGCAGAATGCTCAATTTAAATAATGCATTAAATAGGCATTATAGTACTATCTACATGAAGAAGATGCAACGATAGATCAGATCAGATTCTACTAAGTCCTGAATCGTCCCACACCGACTCAGTTCTTAGCAGAGATATACAATAATATGAAACAATATTGTGCGACACTCTCAAAGCTATAATATATATATAGTGCACCAATGCAAGCAAATATATGTAATGAAGTATGCGGATGCATCAAGTGTAACAATCATATAAAATAGGCGATCGAGTGAGATCACATCTCCAACTCACATCACGCTATCGGGTATATCATACAAACATACATTCGTAATACTTTTATATATATATCAAACTACAAGCAAGCTCGGTGCCCAGTATGTCCTGGAACTCACCGGCAAGCAATATCATCACAGATCGGTGCCTAGTATATTTTGGGACCCACCGGCAATCCATATCTTATAACTCGATGTCCAGTATATTTTGGGACCCATCGGCTATCCATATATTTCGGTGCCCAGTATTTTTTTGGACCCACCGTATCAATATTTCATTCAAGCATACATAATATAATAGGTTATGACAGTACCTGTTAGGTTCTGCATTGTCCTATATCAATGCAGTCCCTAACAAGTAGATGTAACATAATATGTTTTCACTCAATGAACATGCTATACCCAATGCCTTCAATGCTATCGTGATTATATTTATGCATATATGAAAGGAAAATATTGACATGTATATAGTATATTCTCATAATTATGCCACATAGTCTATAATATGTAAACATGCTAGTACTAACTATAAACATGATGTGAAATAAATCTAAACATGTACAGGTATATATAGCATGAAGGATAAATCATAATATATAACAAGAATGGCAAAGTACGCCAGGATTTTCAAAATGAATGCTACCTGTGCCGAAAGTCTAACGTTAATCTAGGAAGAAAAGGTGGCACAGTAATCCTCACCTGTAGTCCAAGCAAGTATTTATATCAACTGTCAACTCTAAGCCGCACCGTCCGAATTCAAGTCACTCGTACCACCTAATGTGCATACGGGCATATTTAATAATAAGCACGCTAATGAAAACTAAATCAAATACTTGTAATAAATATCTAACTAAATTTAAGTCCAAGATTCAATAGCATACGGTGAACCATTCTAGAATTTCATTCTTTCAACGGTTTATTTAAATTCATAATCCACTACACAATAAGTACTAACTAACGAATCCAAGAAGCTTACCGACGAGGTGAGATGATCGAATGCTAAAACAACTTGAATCGACAACAAGTCGCGTATTTTCAATCCAACAATTTTCTAAATCGAAACGAATTAATAATTCATCTAATAATAATTACAAATACACGAAGCAAATATTTTTAACTCACCTAACCAAGTCGCCGGATTCCTGCGAGCTAGGATTCCGGCCAAGTGCGTTCAAAGCAGTAAAAATAACCAACACTGCTAGTAGAATCCAATGGAATAGACGGCGAGCTTCAATTTTGTCGCCGGCGGCCGGAATTGACGAAATAACGTCCGGCGGCGAACTCACACGAAATCAATTAACGGAGCTGAAAATCATCGCAAATAAATGAGGGAAAAGACTTAGCAAATTAAAGAGAACGTTTCTAACTACTTACCCTCACCGGAATGCCGGCAAAATGGCCGGACAAATTTTTAAAAATTTGTCTCGCACGCCGTAGCTCGCCGGAAATGAGGAGGAGGATGGTTTGAGAAAATGAAATGAAGTGAATATCGCCGGAGAGGGGTTGATTTCACGCCGGAGAGGAGCCGGAGCAGTGGGGGCTGATGGGTTCGGGCAGAGCAGTGAGAAAAGAAAAAGAAAGAAAAAATAAAAACAAGAGACATTACATGTTAGGGCCACTATTTTCTACAATAGCTTCCTGCAGCCCACAAAGTTATAGTTATTACACAAACAATCAATAATATCTATTCAAATGCAATTTTTATTTATTTGAGAATAATTAAAGTACATGAATCAACAATTTTTGATTCATGAGTTGCACTAATAAGAAAAAAAAAATACAGCTAATGCAACATGGGTTTTCAACGAAAAACCAGAAGCCCCATTGCATTTACAACACAACCAAAGGGATTCAATTCCAAGAAGGCAAGGAATTGAATCCTCTAATGGTGTGTCAAGCACTATTGCTAGAAGAACTATCCAAGGGATCTTCCTTCCACGTTAGGAGATTTCAGATCGATGAACTCCTGAGCTCTTGCAGAAGTCATCGATGCTGGGTAGCTCATTAGGTTTATCTCCCCATCTGCAGGAAGCCTCAACAGCTCATGTTCTTCCAAACCTCTTGCTGGCCCCAAGCTGCAACGATTCGTTCCGTGCTTCGCCAATGCCTTCTTGAACTTGTTGATCTAATATTAAAACAACAATCAATTCAATGTCAACAGGTATGTGGGTAAAAGTAAAAGGTATTTGCAATGTTAATTGTCATGTAAAACTACGTACGGTGACCGTGGTGCAGCTAAAGCTACTGACACATCCCTCAGCTCCCCTGTAGAGCTTGAAGAAGGGGAGCACATGAATGTTGAGGCTGTAACACATCTCCTTTAACTCTTCGTAGTTCACCTTCAGGAAAACAGCATCTGGCTTTGACTCGGCAAGCTGACAGACCTGAAAATTACATAGCAAAAAACAAGTTTCAATCAAAATACCTTGTTTCTCCGTTTTAAAGATTTTGAAGAAAAAGATTTGGATCTTACCTTGGGATGAAGGGTTCTGCAGCCTCCGCAACCAGGGGAGAAGAATTCGACAACAACGAGCTTGTCGCCGGCCTCGAGCAGTGAATCCACAAAATGCTTTGCTGATTTAATGTCGATCATGTTCGGTTTGGTGACTTTGTCCCACCACCTCATCGATAGAGGGATGCAGATGGGCATCTTCCGCTGTTTCCAACAATCAACATAACAGAATCAAGATCGAGGGTTGCTGTGCTTTTTATTTATATAAATTATTCCTATCCTACACAGAGAGAAGAAACATGAAACAAGTGTGATTACATTCTGGTGGTTGGGTTTTCCTTGTTGGAAAGATAATGGGCTCTGTTGCTCAGCGATCAAGGTTTGCGGCGTCCCCAGATCGTTCTTGTTGTTCTTCCATGTTTCAGAAGAAGCAGGCAGCAAGACTGGCTTCTTGTTCATGGCAGAAAATTCAGCGAAACTACCATAAGTGCTGCAGACTGTAACCCCTTTGCTCCGTATGAAAGAAAGAGAAGCAGCCATTGATTAATAAGATCTCAAAAACTAAAGATCTTTTTGGTGGAATAGATTTCTCTTATTCTGGGAATAAGAATGCCTCAATAGTTGTTAATATAGAGAATTCTGCGGGAGATGTTAACAAGAAGGAAAAGAAGAGCTTGAAGGGAAGAACGAGCGAGGAAGAGCAATGTTCTTTTAAATCTTCTGCTTTTTCAGTGAGTGGGGTATAGAGAAGAGAGGGAAACACTTTTTAGTTGCACCAGAAGCAAAAGACTTATCCGCTACTACATTTCAAAGATTGCGCCACACCCTCTCTGTGGTTTTTTTCTCTTTCTCAGCAGCTGCAGGTCAGGTTTGTCGCGCTTTAAATTTTTGGCTGGTACCTGCCAACGCTCTCTTCCTCTGCTTTTTCTGTCTCTTCTTTCTCACAAAATAAAAGATAATATTTTGTATCCTATTTTGTACCTCATTAAAATTCTTTTATCATTGCAAAAAATTGATACTCTTCTTTCAATTTTATAATAATATATAAAATATCACCAAAATATTAAATAAAATATATAACAGAGTTAGACAATAAAAAAAAGTCAATTTAACTAAAAGTTGCTACTATTGATGATTATTTTAATCATTAACTGCATAAAGTTGATATGTCTATGAGGATGAGCTGAAAAGTTTTAACTTTTTTGCAAAAGTTAATTTTTTTGATTTTTTTGGAAAAAAAGTAGCCGTTAACTTTTTGTGAAAAAAAGAACTACGTGTTTGATAAAATTAACTTTTTTTGAAAAAAAATTAAAAAAATTGTTTAAAAAAAACTAAAAAGTTAGAAAAAAATATAAAAAAATTTAAATATCCTTTGTAATATAATAGTTTATATATATATATGAAATTTTTTTATATATTATTATTTTTAATCACATTTATAATACTAATATTAAATCTATAAATATTATTATTTAAAATTAATAATTAGTTTATAAATATATTTTAAAGTAAATTTTAAAAATATAAATATATTATTATTTGTACATATAATTACCATTGTGTGTATCATATTTAATAAAACGCTTATTTACAGAATCATGACATGTATATGTTGTAAATATATTATAATTCATTATAAAATGCACTACTAGAATAACAATAACAAAACTAGAAATACATACAGGCCATCAGAAAATCTCCCTTGCATGCTAGAAACTACTCCAATAACAATAGCAAGATCTACAAAAACTCATATCATTTGCCATTTATTCTTATGTTCATATAATTTAATTTAACAATCAAGTACTAAATGTATCGCCATATTTTACAACATTTATGATACAAGCTCAGGTGTGCCACCATCTATATGCAAACTACTTTACAGTAAGACCAGCCACCTCACCATGAGACGCTAATTTCTCCTCTTCTAACAAAATCTGGTACACAACGTATAAATCCTAAACGAACTAATCTTGAGGGTTGAAAACTTTACTAGTGTCTTCAGTACCACCTAAGAATTTTTTCCTTGCTTTGAGGAGAATTCAAGATTTTGTTCAGCAAACTTATCGAGGACGTCAAGCGTCTGACATAGCATCAAATACACAAGTTAGTATTCTTTTAAGAAATTTATATAACGAAGTACTACGCTTGAAAGAGATCAACTTCAGCTCACCTCAGGAACACTGAGCTCTAGTCAGAACTTTAACCTGTTACAAAACAAAAATTTTAAGTTGACAACAGAAGATAAAGAAAAACAAGACTCTCTATTATGATTCTACCCAATCACAATTTAAAAATGGATACACGTATCAATTAAGAATTGGTGAATCCTAAAGCTTAAATATACTGATCTTCTATGCATTGAGCAGCAATGAAGATTAACAATTTTTCAAGCACTAGTAACACAAACCCAAGTTATAAAATCATCGACAACCAACTTCAAAGTTTTTAAAGTCAATCAAAATTAGTTTGCAATATCGAAGATAAGAGTAGAAACAACTACACTGCACCAGGAAAAATCAATCTGGCATTTTCTCGAGCACCTCTATGTAAAAAATTAGTACTACTCTAGAAACCAAATTTCACCAATAGTGAGATAAGACCAATAAGACATTTCAGTAAACATGTTACAAGCAACCAATTCAAACGGCTTTTAGGCCATTGAACAGAAAAAGAAAACCTGCTTTTCTATAAATTGAAATGGTAATGAAGTATGAAATCAATGAGTTGCAACATGATGTATGACCTGTAGCATTTGCTCACTACTGCAAAAAATAGATATATGAGGACTGCAACTAAGAGCAGCCTCACACAACAAACTCGAACATCAATACATAACAGAAAAAGAGTTCAACAAACTTTCCAGAATACATAGTCTCATGTAAATCATCTCGAAACACCTTAAGAACGACTAGCCTTCCTAAAGTACAGTATTAAGTTCTTGATTGAAAACTTAAAATCGAGATCGACAAGAAAGTAGAACCAGAATTATAATAAATATATCCTATCATACCCAACAAAAAGTAAAAATGCTTGAAAATCCTTCAAATTCCAGCCAGATTGCTCGATTAAAGAACGAAAAACAGTAATTGTATAAAAAATCGAATCAAGCGTACCTGGATTAAGAATTGAAGGCTTGAAGTCTACGATTTCTGGAGAAGAAAAATCAAATTCGAAAGAAGAACGAGAAAGAGAGAGATCTGTTTCACCCAACGACAGAGATTAACCATGAAGAAGAAACGCGCAGTTGTTGGGAGCACAGCGAAGCAAAGTCAGAAGCAGATCATGGGAGCCGCAACCGGATTATTCTCTTCGTCCCCCCGTCATAGCCGTCGTTCGGATTTTGTCCTCGAGGTCTCCTCCTCCTCATCTTCTCTAGGTTACAATGACATTCACCAACAACAACAGCAACAGATTCAACAGATGAAAAAAGAGCAGCAAGATGAAGATCATGGAAAGGACGACGAATCACTCGTCAAATTTTCTCTCCCGCGATGGGTTTGATTACTGATTTCAGATTCGATTTTCTCAAAATTTCTGAGTCTCCACGATCGGCATTCTTCCTCTGGCGAAGATTGGAGAGTGCAGACGGAGAGAAAAAACGTAGGACCAGATTGGGTGTGAGCGAATGAGAAAAACTGAATGAAATGGGTAGGGTATAAAATGTATATCTGTGTAATTACGTAAACTTAGCAAGGACCATATAGTTATTTTCTACATTATTTTAAAAAAGTCCCGTGAGATTTTTTTGAAAAGTTACTCCGAGTAACTTATTGTTTTCCGACTTACAAGTCACACAAAGTTACTTATAAGTAGATTAGCCAAACACCTGAAATCACTGTATGAAATATTTTTCAACTTATAAGTTGAAGAAAAGTCTATCCAAACAGCCCCGTAGTTGAAAACTCGCGACTTATTTTGAAAAATATAATTCTTTGCAATGGTAATATAAAATTCAACCCTACATCAACACATCAGTTAACGTGATTCCAGGCTCTTTTTGGATATAAGTTTATTGTAGGTGCTTGTAAATTAGTTTTCAGCTTATAGTTTTTTTTTTATAACTTAGTAGGGGATATTTTGAAATGATTATTAAAAATATTTTCTAAAATAAAAAATATTTTTATTTTATTTTCAAATATAAATTTTAGTTTTTATTTAAACTAATAAGAATAATAAATAATAGTAAAATTTTATGACGTATATTTTTTATATTTTTTAAAATTTTAAATAAATTATGTATAATATCATAAAAGTTCATTAAAATAAGTAAAATTTAGTAGTTAAAAGGTGACTTCCGGAAAAGCATAGTCAAAACGCTCTTTTAATATTGTTTACATGATTCAAGTAATTTGCGTAAGCTTTTTAATAACTAAAGAAAAGACTTATGTATAAGGTTAAAAAAATAAAATAAGCAAGAAACAATTATAAAACAAGCTTTTTGGGTAAATTATGAGACAAAACTATTTATAAAAAATTGTTAGTGTTACAAGTCTACTATTGCAACCTATATTTATTTATTTATTGAATATAGGATAATTATCAATTTTATCGTATTTTTTCTCAATTATATGTGACTAACTTGAACAATTGAGGATTATACTTATTTAACTGATCAAAATTAGATGGACTTATACATAAATCAAAATACAATATAATGCGGGCAATCTCATGGTAGATAAACTAATAGGAGTTTGCCTAATAATGTTTGGATTTAAGTAATGGCATGCAACTTTGTGAAGTAATCTATCAATTGGTACAAGTCACACGATGTAAGAAAATAGTATTGATAGAAAATACATATGAGGAAAAGATAATTAATATTAATATTTCATTTGTTCATAGAAAAGTAGATCGATCGTAATTTGAGTAGCAATTTGATCGTCACAGTGAAAATGTGTAGGTTTTATAGATGTAATATTCCTATCAGATATCAATTTTCTCATGTGAAAAATCTCCTTAATAGTAACAGTAATAGCTCTGTACTCTATTTCCATAGAAGAATATACAATTATTGCATGTTTCTTACTTCGCATGAGATCAACGAATCAACAATAAACAAATAGAAAAATTCGTAGTAAATTGTTTGGTGGTTTGATTACCAGCTCAATTTGCATCTGGCAAAACTCAAAATTTCAAATAAGATGTAGAACTAAGAATCCATGAATCACCTTATGCAATCTCCAATATAAAAAAAAATAACAAAATCTTTCATCTTGAGCTACTGAAGAAATTGCCTTTAGATTGTTACTATTTCAACTGAATCATCTCCTATTATAATCATATTATCTATGTATAATATTAGAAATATTAGGCCTTAAGTGATGACTGCACAAATAAATAGTGATCTTTAAAATTCTGCTGAAAATTTATCTGTGTAATGATTCATTGAAGACGCTCAAATCTAAATCTATGAGCTTGCTTAAATACATAAATAGTATGCTGAAGACGACATACGTGATTTGACGGAGTAGAGAGATTAAAAAAAAACTACATGTAAATATCTCTGATAAGGTACCATAAGAAAAAACATTTTTCACATCCACTTCATAAAAGAGGCCACAGCATACGACAATAACATCCAATATAATATGAATTATGGTCATCTAGCTATATGAATAAATATTTCATCATAATCAATTTCATAATTCTGAGTAATATTCCTGACAATAAGACGAGCGTTATATTGCTTAATAGATCCATTAGATTTATATTTAATATTAAAAACTCACTTTCAACTAAAAAGCTAATCTCTCTTTAAAAGTGATATAATATTTCTAATACATGTCTCTTGAAAAGCGTAAAATTTGTTTGCTATAGTCTCCTGATAAAAGTTGGACTTTTGGTAGCATGGATAGAAATAAAAAGAATAAAACTATGGGAATAAGAAAATAATGTGTCAAAGCAAAACTTTTGAATGTGCGCAAATTACTAATCTACAAAGCTAAAATTTAATTGAGTAAAGCGATACTGAATATCTGCAAAACAAAATAGATAAGGCTAGCTGTGGGTGCACTATCAATAGCATGCGATTGAGGATCTTAAGAGCAAGTCTAAAGAAGCCTTGCCTCTTCACTAATTCTCGATACTGTGCCAGTAAATTTGGATGAAGTTGAAAATAATATCCACAAAATGGTCTAGCTTGCGCCAATGAGAACAAAAAAAATCATATTGATTTTTTTAAATGGCCAAACTTGGCCGAAGTTAATTGAACCAAATTAGACTGGATCGAATTAGGAATGAGTGAAGCCGACTACGCAGCGGTAATCGAATGACGACCATTACAAACAAAGAAGCGCAATCGAATGAGTTAAAATAACATGATTGTAGATGGAAAGAGATTTGAAATTGATGATAGAAAAAAATTTGTAGTGGATTGAGATTTAAGAAAATTGTAATGATTGAATGCCTCTGATAGTATAAAAGAAGTTTGAAATTAAAAAAAATTATAAATTAATAATAATAAATTATTATTCTATATTTAATATATATATATATATATATATAATTAATTTATTGCAATATATTATATGACTAATTTAAACAATATAGACTAATCTATTTAACAGTTAAAAATAAGATGAGTTTATAGACAAATTAAAAAATAATGTAACAAACTAAATAAACAATATAACAATTTTTAAGATTGATCAATTCAAACCTTAAAGGAGAGTCCGAGCCTAAACAGATTCCTCGTTAACATATAACTATACCAAAAAAGAGGAAATAACTATACCAACGAAGAGGGGAGTTTGTTATGTGTTCGATGCTCTCTTCCTGACACAACCGCCGCACTAGGTCCACAACCACAGCGAAGTTTGAAATTGCTTATGAAATAAAATTTTTATAAAATAAAAAGTATTTTTATTTTTTTTTAAAAAATGAAGCTTTATTTTTTTTATTTCTAAAAAAATAATAAAAATATGCAATAAAAAGATCTCATTCCGTAAAATTTTTCTACACTTTTTAAATTTTTAAATAAATTTTTTATATATTTATAAAATATGTATTAAAAAATATGAAATAGAGAATTAAAAAGTTGAGTCGGAAAAAAGTAAAGCCAAACACCCCCATAATCAATCTACGTTTCGTGTTCGTTTTTCCTATTCTTCGAAAAGCTAACAAACGTTTTCTTTATGTGTTCTCTTTTTTATCTTTTATGTTCTTTTTAAGTAACTACAAGCCTGAGTAAAATTTGTTATAAATAGTAAGATAGTTATTTCTTTGTTAACCTTATATTTTTGGTCTTGTTCTCTATAAAGGGGTATTTCGGAGTAATTATTAAAAAAAAAATTAAAACAAAAAATAATAATAATAAATAAATATATATATATATATATATGATATAAAATTTTTTATATTTTTAAAAATTTAAATAAATTTGATAATATATTATAAAAATTCTATTGAAACCTAAAGTTGAAATTTATAAATGCTGTTCTCGTCAGCTGTCCCAAACGCATCCAGAATAGTGATTCAGTAAGTGCGCGGAGAAATGGAGCCGCCCCGCCACCGCCCTTTGAAACATCTCTATTTTTATACTTTTATCATCATCAGGATTTTAATCAACACCATTTTTACGCGGTCCTCTTATCACCAGAGGATCGAAAAATCTCTATTTGCTATACTGCATCCAAAGAACCATTAGCATAGCAGCGTGAAGCTTGCGCAACTTGTTTACTTAAATTAGATGAACCTCAGATCCATGGTTTTTGGTTCATAAAATACGAGGTTGTTTTACGGAATTAATTTATCCATTCCCATATCTGCAACTGAGTTAGCTGTTCAATGCAAGATGTTGTAGATGGATCATGGGGTTGTTGGATGGATCAGGAATGCGTTGCCACCGCTCTGTCCAATCATCAATGAATCACCACTAGAAAACAAACCGCAGCAGCATACAATTGTAACAATCTACTTCTTTCTTCTTTAACCTAAGCAATCAGCCCATGGTTTCATCCTTCTCAAATAAACTCTTTGCTAGAGACCTGCGACCCTACAGTCACTTGATCATATGCTACAACAGTGAAACTACTGAATAATATAGACATTTATGCATATACAACAACCGGTTTAACGTTCTTTAATGTACACGTAGAAACAAAATCTGATTTGAACCAGTTCTAAACTTGTAACAACAAAACTTCACAGACTATGAGACTGATTAGATCCAATGCAAACAAAAGATTTGTGGGATGTGCTTAGATCATACCCTAGCTGAACCATATAACTTTAAGCTGGCTGACAAAATTCCTAAAATTGGGCCAGATAACAACCAGCTATATGCATTCTCAGCAACATATATATTAATCAACTCCCTATTGAGTATTGCCATAAATTTCATAACTAAAGAAAGTGCTCTTTCTTTTGTCAATATCAAACTGGAACGAGTATGAAATGTTTGTTTTATTATTATCATCAACAATCACAATGCTCACACTGCAATCGCCAACTCCTTTTGAACAACTATATAAAGATTTCTGGACTCGGGGAAATCCTTATTTAGGCTTGTATACATTCCAATCTAAAGATTTATGGAAAACTTAAATGATTATCATCAGCTAATAGAAATTACACTTATCATAATTATAACCATCATTATCTACATTCGTATCTTATGCATTATTATGTCATTGGTTCTATCAAGTTCAATATTGGTTGTTTTTAATTTGAAACAGCCACCATGATATTCCATCAGTCATACTTCTTTTATCATGGATGGTTATAATCGTGATGTATAACAGTGCTCCATTATTTAAGGTAGTCTAATTGACTGCACAAGTCAAAAATACGTATCGTTCATCCACAACCTGCAGGAGGTTTAAGAGCTTTGCAAATAGGAACTACAGCTTTAATTGTATTATCAAGGACAGGATTCTAAAGTTTCTATTTTACTAGTTCCTCTTCCTTGCCAGCCTCTTCCAGCTCTCGTAGTCCTCCAACCTTTTGTTCGATTTCTTCTAGTAGCTCCTCTCTCCAAAGCTCTGCCCGATTACCTTCTTCAATATCTTCTTGCTACATCACAAATCCAACAAGTTATTGAAATGGAAGGTTACTCGATGAAAACAATTTGTTTCGGTTATGGAAGCAAAAACCAAAAACCGTCATTTGTTCCGTTATAATCTCTGGTGCCATGATAAATGAAGATTCCACAAGCATATAGAGCAATGTGGCACCTTCCCTATGAAATTAAAAGTATAGCTTATTTCAGGTACCATTACTAAAAGCATATAAAGCAATGTGGCACCTTCCCTATTAAATTAAAAGTATAGCTTACTTCAGGTACCAATACTAAGCTCTGGTAAATCAGTTCCTTTCTTAGAAATGTTATTTCCATTCAGTCCAAGGGTCAGTCTCAAGTTATAGGTTGTCCTAAACGCTTTACTTAAGTTTAAGTTGATCAAGTTCAAACTCTATCTTATTTACTACCAAGGGCACTCTTCCTGTCTTTGTTTTAATTTGACATTGCCATATGGATTTCAGCACTTACTATGACGTGAAATTGAATTATTCCCAAATATAAACCTTCTTTTTCGAATACAAAGATCAGATGTAATATCCCACATATGCCAAGTAAGTTTGGTTGAATCCATCTAAGAAATACAAGCACACAACCATGCTCTTGAAGTGCTTATTCAGTGTGGCATCATAGGCTTAAATATTCATCATGATAAAGGTGAGTACGCAGAAGAGTATGTAAATGTTACTCACTATTTGAAGGAATTTAGTCAATTCTATTTGAAGAAACAGTACAAGTTAGATCTTGATAGTCTATCACAGTCTATAATAAGAAGATAAAGCCGAACTCTCTGAACATACAAATGTACAATCTTACATTTAAGTAGCCTGCTACATAGTTAATTTGTTATGTTTTTCTTTCAAGAAGTAAATTAAAGAAAAATATTGAAGAACTTTCCGAATATAAGCTTGCTGTGGTGTATACCCTTTCATAATACCAATGCACCGTGCCATCACCCCCATCTTTCCTGTAGTCCTCTCCATCATAGAACGGATCCTAAAGTGAATACTCCTTCGTCATTCACATCAATGTTAACTAAAAACAGTATGATTAAGCTCAAGAATGAGGTTAGTCCACCTTTGTGGATCCAAAGAAACAACAACCCCAGCAAGTGAACATGATGTACATGGTATCTACAAGAGTTGGAATAAAGTTAAAACACACCATGGTACACATGAGTAATAAAAAAGTGAGGAACATAGAACTCCAATTAAGAACACTCACAAACATTCTTCAAGGTTTCATCATTGAGATGCCATACTGACTTGTGAACAACATAATCTCTCTGGTTAAATACATGCTCAACCATAACTGCCATGAGAGGCCAATCGGGAAGAGCATTCACCTTCCATGAAGTTGTCCTACTCCTCTGTCCTTCACCCTACAGAGAGACATGCGTGTAATAGGCAATTGGCCTTCAAACCTAAAGAGGGAGAAAATCAGAGACATGTACCAGCAACCAGCCATTGCTCCATTGAGGACGCTGTAATCTTGTCAGCTTCAGAAATTAAGAAAAATAATGTGATAAGTAAAATCAAGGTAATTGCAGCATGGATGAAATTGGCAACTAATACATACAGTTCTTGGAGCTGAGCACAAGCTCGTTTTTGCTGGATTAAGAGTAGGAAAGTGTATCTGTAGGCTAGCGAGACAGAACCCCATCTGTCAAAATGTCCAGATTTTGAAGAAGTATTACTGAGATAGGTGGTGTTTGTGTGCCATGAAAGTCATCTGCTCAAAGAAAGCAAGGAAGTGGATAAGGAGGGTAAACCATTTCCACACAAAAGAAAGGGTGCTGATTCAAGTGATAGCATATCAGACAACTACATAATGGTCCCAGCAGACGTAAAAGGCCATGATGACAAACTTCAAATTGCAGTTATAAAGTTCTTGTTGCTAGCAAAAATACTTATGTGTTAAATGAAGTCCAGGGTTCAGTTATAAATAAACTATCTGTCGGTATGAATATGTATTCAAAAACAAAAGTGCTATGTTTTACTTCTAACCGTACATTGACACGTTAATTCTGCTAAAAATGTCCGTGTAATAATTTACTAGTTGGAGAATATATTTAAATTAGATAGTAGTATAAAAATATAATTCAGTAAATGACACACCTCATCCCGGGACATAATAAATTGGTATCAAAGTTGGTCAGATCTTTAAACATCCGAGGACATGCATTTGCATTCTCCATTTTAATATTAACATTTGTGCTAGTGTTTTAACTTAGATTCCCAATGTTATGTTAGTATTCTCGCTTAGTTTTTTGATATTCGCATTAACGTTAGCATTTTCATAGGTTTCGGTAAATGTGCTAGTAGTAATATGCTCACTAGGTCATGGTTTTTGCCAGAGATGTGCGCGAGTGTTACCTTTATTTAGGCTAAGTGTGCGTTTGGTGTCACGTTTCAAAAACAGGTTTTTAATTTTTTTTTAATTTTATATTTTTAATATATATTTTATAAATATTTAAAAATATAAATAATGTAAAAAAATATTACGTAATAAAATTATTTTATTATATATTTTTATTATTTTTTTAAAAATAAAAAAATAAAATTTATTTTTAAATAAAAATAAAAATAATTTTTATTTTAAAAAAATTTTATATCATAAGTAATTCTAAACGCATCTTAATTTCGATTGAGCGTTGAAGCTTTCTCAACTGTGTTAAAATTCAAGAGGAATGTATGCCACAAGCTTTCACGCGCCGATCCAGGGGTCATGACTCCAAATAAATGCTTATATATTACACAAATATTACTAAGTTTAACCTATCCAAAAACTTGAACACATCGTATAATTCAAATTTTCACAAATTTCAGATTACGGCTAGCTCAAATCTTTCAAACTAACAATTCGCATTGACTGTCTACTTCGAAAGTCTAAATAGTCCAGAATCAATTCAGGTTGTTGTATAATGTTATGGATTTTATCGAGCTGATTCAACATGGCATATGAGGACATCATACGTGCGGAGTTCTACTCTCCAACAATTTAAACTATTATTAATGCTAGATTTTAACTCAAATGCCATCCTAGATCAGTAATTGAATACATTAATGCACATTAACCCACCGGCAGCTTCAAATGATTTGTGTATAAACCTAAGCTTTTCTTGCAACGGTAATTACTGAAAAACATAACTTAAGAACCACTAATCTAATTGGTAACTGCTGCATTAACAATACTAGGGAAGTCGATAGATTTTTCCAACAGCAAAGTCGTACTTCTTCGAAGCACCTCCCACACGTGTCACAATTCTATTTGCTTATTCCGCTGGCAAACGTTTTTCCTCTCTGATATTAGGCGCGTGGAAGGTTCAAACATTCTTCCGTGTTAATTTTCTCTTACAAGAAACAGAGAGAGAGAGAGATGGGCAATGGCTACGTCTCTGTTCGTTCTCTACAACCCCGGCATGTTGTTTCTCAAGCCGTTACTCTGGGTGTGTATGATTCGAAAAACTTTGGCATCTATTTCGATTCCATTTCTTTTTCTCTTTCATTGCTTCAATTTTGAGTTCGTTTTCTGACTCTGCAATTCTTGTTACCTTGTCTACACAAATTCAATGTTTATCCATGTTATTATATGCTGGAATGGTACTTTTTTTAGTGCAGATGAATTACTCTCTGACGATGTTTCGATTTTTTTGTTTTAGTAGAACTAATACTTTTTTCCTTATAGATAGTAGTAAAGACTGTTTGGCTAAGGGATTTTGCAAGTAAAATTATATGGTTGTCTTAGGTGAAAAATAGTCTCGACGCACTTGACGATCGTCTATGATAAGGGAGGAACAACTGATCTGTACTGGCATTGTATTCATAACATTCCATGAGAAACCAGATACTTGATTGAACATAAACCTGCTTATCTTATTGTATACATTGAAATAATTCATTAAAGCTGTCTGGCCATTTAGTAACATATTTAATAGCAGTTGCTTGAAAGTCCTTATGTCAGATGAGGGTTTAAGACCATTGAATAGATTAAATACGTAACTGGGAGTTGGTTTATTTTTCCACTATACTGTCCAAAGTCTCTAGCATGTTGTCCAAATTAAGTCTCTATTACAGGGAGAACTATTGTGGTTCCTCTAATCATATCCATGACATATAGTGTTTCATTTACGATTCGAGCATATTAATTAGTCAAACCAACTGAATGCCACTTTAAATTATTCACTTAAGCAAACAATATTGGCTGTCATTTTAACTATTACATCGTTAAATTACATAACAACTTTATTACCAAAACATATTAAGTATCAACTTTTTAATTGTTAAAGAAGGTCAAATTGTTTTGGTTATTCAATTGATTAACATCTCAGTATGTTATTCCTTATAATCTTGTAGGCAGATACATTGGATTGGTTATAATACTATGGAAGGTGTTGATACTGGTAACTGGAAGCGAGGCACCAGTTGTAGTTGTTCTTTCCGGAAGCATGGAGCCTGGTTTTAAAAAGGCAAGTCCTGTATGCTAGTGTCGAAATATTTCTTTTGCTGTGAACATTATTGAAAATTTCATGAGGGAAATAATTTGCACATTTTCATTTATTCAATGCATCAACATGAACTTTGAAATGAGGAAGCATTTCTCTGCCCCTTTTTGATCTAGTGTTAGGATTATTTTATTTTTTTCTCTTCCAGAGCTTTCATGAATATCTTATTGATATCTGGAATTCTTATTTGCCACTATTCTCTTATATACCAAACTATTATTTACAATTGCAGGGAGATATTCTATTCTTGCATATGAATAAAGATCCTATTCGAGCTGGGGATATAGTCGTTTTTAGGATTGAGGTACGTTATCTGATATGCGAGCCTATCGTTCCTAAATATCATTCTCTTTTGTCATAAATTATTAAATTGTTATTGGTGAGGATAGCTTTCAAATTACATAGTTATAACGGACATGAAAGTAAAACTAAAAGTATGTGTACCCAGGGTATGCTTTTTCATTGATCATTTCATTCTCCATTCATACTACTTTTTTGGGGATTTGATTTGCAAACTAAAGTTTATATGTATGTTGGAAGTACATACTGGATTATCGCAATGGTTAAAAGGAGCACCACACAAACATGCAATTTTCTGTAGGTTAATTTGAATTTTTCAGCATCCCTTTTTCATGATTATGGCAATTTCAACTTCTATGACTATGGATAGTTAAGCAAAGCTACCACTTTGTATATGTCTAGTTGTATGGTCCACCTCCTATCTTTAAACTATCACCTAATGTTTTGCATGGTTGAAGAGCTTTCATATATGTGCCTGTTGTCAAAAACACTACCCACAGTTATGAATGAACACTTACGCTTATGCTGTACACATTAAGCATTTTGTGCGTTCATGAACTGCAGTCCAAGTGACTCTTTTCTAAATGATAAAAATTAAAAGTTAAATTGATATATTCTACGCATTTATGACAAACTCGGAATCTTGATTTTTCGATTTCGCTATCAAGTTATACAATATTTGTTTTCTCTAGTGGGACTCTCAGTGATTATATGTATGAACTCAATTGTCAAGTTATGTCTTACCTCTCTTTAACCCTTGCATGATTGATCTACTGAAGTACTTGATGAAAGTCTTCTGCATGTTAGGTACTAGGAGGATTTGATATATGATCTTATCTGTTATATGCAATGCTCTTATTTTCTGTTGCAGGGGAGACCGATTCCAATTGTGCATCGGGTAATCAAGGTAGTGCACATAATGGATCTGTCCTTCTTGTTACTTTTTATAAATGTTGTATCATCTGATAATCCAAAAGTGTATGCATTTGTGATCCTGATTCGTGTTCTGGATTTATAATGATTCAACTTTAGGCATGAGCTGCTGAAATATTAATGTTAGTTACCAATAGTTGAAAGCAAACAAGTTCAAGTCTAGATAATTGTCACTAGAAAAGCTCAAGTTCAGCAGTGAAGGAGCTCGGTTAAAGTTGAAGCTTGGTATAAATTAGGTCTTCTGCGACACATGAGTCTGGTAATGTCAAATGTACCAATGTGTATGCAATAATGTAATGATGACTTAATCTGCAGAGATATATGAATCTAGGAACAATGTCAAATAAAGCTGCTCATAAAGTTGCTATAGTCCTGTGTGATAACATGAGGTACCAAACTTAACAAGCTCATGGTATGCATATATTTAGTTAGGAATCAGTGTCCTGTTTTCCCCCCTATTCATTGCACTTTTGTCATGATTTGTGTATTTTTTTCTCGAGCTTGTATGGTTCATGTGAAAAAGATGCATGTGACATTTTTGCTTGACAATAGTAGTTATAATAATGTTGTCTTATCTATCCAATCTAGGTCCATCAGCGACAGACTTCCAGAGGGATTGAAATTCTAACAAAAGGTACAAAATATACCTTGCGTTGCGAAATTTGCCAGAATTGCCGAAATCCCCTAGAACTGTTCAAAAATTCTTAGGAACTACTCCTTTCGTCCATGACCGGATTGAGTGTGATAGAGAATTAAGTTTTGCTGTGATGGAAGGTTATGTATATATATTAGAAATTATTCCAGCTTATAAGTCTTAGAGATGTTGGAAAAGAGTTTCCTCTCCATATAATGGTACACTATTTAGTTTCATCTAACACGTTCATTGTTTCTATACAACTTATTACAGGAGATAATAACCCAATTGATGATAGGGGTCTCTATGCATATGGCCAGCACTGGCTTCATCAGCACCAAATTATTGGAAGAGCAGTAGGGTATGAAGATTCAAAAATTTCCAACTAGTGAATTCTTTATAAGACCTTCGATTCACTATCTTTGCCAAATCATTTTCTTTCTCCAGACATTCCTTTTTGAGAACGTATGCGAATGTTTTCCTGTAGGTTTGTACCTTATCTTGGCTGGTTGTCAATCATCATGACGGAAACACCAGCAGTAAAGGTATGTTCACCTTGACGTAGCTTATTTACTCTGATATATATGTATCAATATTGTCGAAAGTACAGTTTGATGAGTTCCTGTGGATGCACTTCTTGCAGTTTGGTTTCTTTGGTATCCTTGGATTGCTGGCAATTATCTTAGAATGATAAAAGTACGGCGAACGGAAGTCATATAGCTGCATAGTTAGTACTAGACACGCCGCTGACTCGAACCCAATGGTTGTTGGAAACTACATGGGAGGAGGAAAGAAATGTACAGCTGAAATGATGACTGCATTTGCTAACAGGAAATTCTTTATTGCAATAATTCTCAGTTTCTTGTTTTAATTATTTCGGTGACTTGCTTTTATTAGTTATGTTTGACTTGTTCTTAAGATCAAGGAAGAAGTTATCAATTGCTTCTCTTAATATGCTTCACCTTCTTCTCATTAATGTCTTTTATCGTGATGGTTTATTTACATATGAAATTGTAAGCAAATTTTATTTCATAAATTGGAAAAAGTTAACACTTTTTAAAGTTAATAATTCTCCCAATTACTTAAAGATGAATTGGACCATGAAGCATATATGAATGTTGGCCTTGAGGTAAACAACTTTCTTTTTACGTCGAGGAATCGTTTTAACAGCATAATGAGCTCAAATGGCAAGAAAAATGCGATGCGCAGCGGAAGGGGCTGTGAAGCAGATTGGCATAGTGTCTTCTGACTGGCCCAAATTTTGTTGGGCAATTTTGGTTGTTATTTTACTGGATGGTGATGGACTAGATTCTGACACGCTCATTCTTCTGCGGTCTCCAATTAAACAGCAAGCCAATCGGTCTCTCTCTTCTCCTCATACTTCCTATCTCTCTCTTTATCTTTCCGAACTCAATTGAATTAAACTGAAAAAACCGAAACCAAAGCGAAACCAGTTTCTGTTCTCTCTCATGGCAGCTCTCCTCAACACTCTTTGCCACCCTTTTTCCGCTGTTCGCTGCAACAAGGTTGATCAACTTCTTTAATCTTCCATGTGACAATTACTTATCTCTCTTCTTATTCTCTTTGAATTCCTCCTACCTTTGTATTTTTGTTTAGTTTATTATTGCATGCAAACAATGTAGCATGATTTTCTTTCTAAAATGCTTTCCCTGCTTTCTTCCCAACTCCAATTTCATACTGAGTTTTAAGAAAACTTATTTCTATTGCTTTTATATTTCGAAAGATCATACTGTCTTCTTGTTTATAGCTTGTTAGTTGTTATGTGGCTTCAAAATAAGAAGGGTGTGGATAGGGGCACCCCCCACCCTTAGGGGCATCTATGAGGCACTCCCTATTTAGAATACTTCAAATTCAATATCTACTGTTGAATATGAAGCATGATCTCAGTGATAAATTCGCTCAATCAGAACAGTAACCCATCTCATCTTGCATATATATTGCCTCTTGATCAATTAAAGTTTGATTGGTAGTTCGAGTATCAATAAGATTTTGATCCATAATTCTTCATATTCAACGGTGGAGATTGAATTTGAAACATTCTAAATATGGGTGCCCCTAAGAGTTAGGCATGCTCCTATCCACACCGAAATAAGAATCCTTTTTATGCGGCAAATATTCATACTTATTTGTATTTCGGTGAGAATAGGCCCACATTGAGTTGGCCTAGACTTGCGGGGGCTTATAAGGAAAGGGCACCCTCCTCTTAACAACCGGTTTTAAGGGTGTATGTTTACTCCTCCGTTTGTTTGTTCATATAAGGGGTGTTTGGGAGTGCTTATTGAATAGAAATTTTTCTGAAAAAGAGCTTTCAGAAATATTATTTTATAAATATTAAAAAAATAAAAATTATATATATATTCATTTCATAACCTATATTTATCTATATCTTCCAAATTTTAAAAAAAATATTTCTAAAAAATTGTGCATAATTTTTTTGAAGTTGAAAAGGAGCTTATTGGGATTGATAAGCAATCCCAGACATGCCTAATAGTATCAGTGTTGAAATTATGAGTAGATTATTTTGTGCAAATTAAGCTCAAAGACGCCAGCGTCTATCTGGCTATATAGATGGGTGTGGAGTGGGGCAAATAATCCCTAACCCTAACGCCAGCTCTTGCCGTCTATGCTTCGCGTGACGGTTGGTGTGAGAATAGTCCCACATAAGTAGTTGGCTTATTGTTGGGGCTCAAAAGAGAGGGGCACCCTCGTCTTAACAACTGGCTTTTAAGGTTGTAGTTATACCTCTCCATTTGTTTGTTCACATTTTCTATGTGGGTTATTTAGAGTGTGACTTACAGTTTTACGCTCTTTGCTGATATAATGTTGTTCTTTTGTAGACAAATGGGTTCAGGAAGTGGAAGGTGGTGTGTCCTAATAGTGGCTCCAGTATTGATTCGTCACCTGAGGTTTGGAAAAAAAGATAATTTGCATTATTGAAGAGAAATGTATTTTCCTTCAGCGTCATGATTAAAAATAGAATTAGTAATACTTGAAACCCAATTTGATAGTGTTCATCCTAATTGCAAAAAGATAACTGTGTTAACTTGATTCTTCATATACTCTTCTTCATGGTTCTAGGTAGATCAGATGGTTGTATCTATAACTGGAGCAACAGGATTTATTGGCCAAAGATTGGTTCAGAAGTTACTTGCAGGTCTGTTCTGTTGGCTGTTTAATTAGCTTATAGTTGCTTTATTATGCGTAGTAGAAAGTGCTTTTTTTAATCTCTGAGGATCTCATTGTATCTTTATAACTAAGCAGTTTGTCTGCATTATTAAACCGGGAAGTAGTTACAAAGAAATGTGTGGCTTGTTACCTTCTTTGAATACTCCAGTCAGTATGTACTATGCTCCTTCAATTTACATCTGTGATCTTATCCACACTGTACATCTGATTATTCTGAAAAATAGAAAAGATGGTAAATGCAATGCCCTCACTTTAGGGATTGAGTTTCCTTACTTTAGAGTGGATCTCCTTATAGTTTAGAGTAAACAACTTATCATACTTGTACAATTATAGGGTATTATTGGATGGTCTGTTGCTCATGTTTGATGAGCTGCTATTTATGTTGGTATAATTCATGTAGATCATCATGTGGTGCGTGTTTTGACTCGCTCGAAAGCTAAGGCCAAATCAGTTTTTCCGGGTAAGAAGGTAATGAATGTTTCTAACAAATTTTACCTATGATCCATTATTTTGTCCAAGGTATCTGTTAACTGTTATGGTATTTTCCTTTTCAAGTTTTTAAAGTAAGTAGTTAGGCTATTCAAATAGTTTTGGGATAATGCTAGCTATTATTAGGCATGGTAAACTTGGAACATTCATTTATATTTGATGCATCAGAAGCAATGATTTGCCTGAATTCCCGTAATCAATACATTAGTCATACTGTAACTCAGGTGCTAGGATCTACGTTATATACTAGTTTAACAAATTGGGTTAGATATAAATTCTAACCAACAGATGGTGTTGCACGCATACTTAGAGTTTAGCTGTAAGTCATAATTAATCCTGGAGAACTCTAAGAAAATTGCATTATGTGTTAATGTACAACTTATTGTTCACAAGTTTGGTGAATGGATCTCCTGACCATGCCATCAAGATATTGGTAAAACAATTAACGAGAATGTTTGACACTCAGCTTTAGTTCAAAGTTCTTATAGTACAACTGCAAGCATGTTACTTTTGACTTCTTTTAGCAGACATGATGCTAGATGTTAGAAGTATGCTGATTTTTTCAGCTTTCGATCGAATTAATCATCATACAAACTCCATAGAGTTGCAACAGTACTAACATCCACAAGTACTTCCGTGCATTGTTATTCTAGTGACATATTTTTATTGTCTAATGGGAATCAAATATTAATGCACGAAATGATTATTTAAGGGTACTGGCAACATCTCAGATTTTCTGCTCGAGATGGTAAATGCAATAAGAAAGTTTATACATTATCCAGTATCATAGATCTTCTGAAGTTTGCAAGGAATCATTTTTCAATGTAGGAATATATTATATTCATCTTTTTCTAAGTTACATGCTAGTGATTCTGACAATTTGATTACAAATCTCTCGAATTCATTTTGTTACTATTATTTTTTATGTCAACCCAGCTCTGATTGCTAGTCAAGTATAGCATCACAAGTATAGCATCAAGATGAGGTTCAACTACCTTAAGAAATCTAGCAATATTCGATGTGTCAATGGTTAAATATCATGGCACCACGAAGTCAGCTAAGCGTACCTCATTTTTTGCATAAAAACATGAAACTTACAATGTTTTAGGAGCTTTTCGAAATTTTGCATCTATGACACTAGTTATGTTGGAGTAGGTTCAGTTTTGAGCTTTTAATTTCTTGAAGTATATAAAACCATGCTCGTTGTTACTGGCACAATTGCAGCTGAACACCTTCTGAAAATTAAGATTGCTGAAGAAGGGCAGTGGGAGGACTGCATACAAGGTTCTGATGCTGTTGTTAATTTGGCTGGACTGCCTATAAGTACAAGATGGTCATCTGAGGTTGTCAGCCATGTTTCTTTTATTTCTCTCTTTTCTTTTGTTTTTCTTTCTGGAATAATTTCTTTGGCTTAAGCGGTAAGACCTTGACTCTGGTGCTATGTTGGTTAGTCCTGCTAAGTGGAGCATAGAGAAAATGATCAATCTGGGAATCTCTACTAAGACAAATCATTCTTTATGCACGATGCATGCAGCATGTGATGCCACTACCTCATCATTATGTTTATTGTTTACTAATCAAGCTTTTGTTTAATTATTTCTATAACTGCGTCTACATGATGCACTGAGGTCCATCTTTGTATTGGCATTAGCTCGTCAAAATTGCTCATCTTTCTCATGTTTGAATTCGCTGTCATTACAGTCATATATAGTTTCATTGGAAATGACCCAATTATAAACTTGTATATCTTCTCGAAACGATCTATTTTTATTCTGTATTTGTTATCTAAAGAAAAATCCTGCATGTTTTATGCAGATCAAGAAAGAGATTAAACAAAGTCGTGTCTATGTCACTTCCAAGGTTTGTTCATGTTATATTCTCAATCTTTTATGCCTCTCTATATTTTCTTGAGTTGTTTCCATTTATGCAGTCGAGATATGGTTTTTGACATTGTTATTCACTTGATGTTTTAGGTTGTAGATTTGATAAACAAGACAGACTTTGATAATCGTCCCTCTGTTTTGGTCAGTGCCACAGCTGTTGGTTACTATGGTACGTGTTTATAATCTTACGTTATTCTGAAGTACTAAACATGTAATGTACTACGTTGTTTGCAAAACTGTAAATATGGATATGGTGAGTTTCTAAATTTCTCTGTTCTTTCTTCTTGTTGTCTGTTGCATCTACTTAACAGTAATGTGCATTGCTTAGAAATACCAGTCATCTTGAGCACTAGCTTCGTCTATGCTAGCAATCTTGTTTAATACATTTTCTTGTTATTCAATAGTCAAGCATCAATGTGTATAAGAATTTGTGTGTATTCGTTCTTTAGGTGATTATGATATGAATTCTCTTTCGGTATATTGAAGAAGACATATATTCAATCTCTGAGTATGCAAGCTAGCATGCAAACCATGTATTACCTGTGATAATAGATGGCTTTTAATGCAAAACATGCTTGGAATAGGAATATAAATTAAGCGCTATTTGATTACAACTGGGGAATGAGAACTTTAAATCATATCACCAGAAAATATTGAAATATTCTCCTTAAGGAAAAACCTGATTTTTTTTATATTGCCCCCCTCAAAGCATAAGTTCATCAGCTTTTACTCCTATTTACGTTTGCTACTTGTGCACTTCTAGGCACCAGTGAAACAAAAGTCTTCAATGAGAAAAGCCCTCCTGGGAGTGACTACCTAGCAGAGGTTGGATGCTACCAGAATAATATTTGGGCCAAATAATTTTTAGTTAAAGAAGATCCAGAGCTTGAAAGTAAATTATCCGAGCAAATATCAAGATTATTGTACTGAACTGCTTTTGTTCATTTTGAGTTTCATTGTTAGGTTTGTAAAGAATGGGAAGCAAAGGCACTTGAAGTAGATAAAGATGTGAGATTGGCACTTATTCGTATTGGTGTTGTGCTTGGGAAGGATGGAGGGGCCTTAGGTTTGTCCCTCTACAAACTAATACTTCATAAGTATTCTACATAATGGAAGCATAATCTCCTGTTGCCAAGAGCACATTGTCCTGCATGCAAGCATTTTCAGTAGTTTATAACTTCTTTTTATGCATGAACTCAGAGCTTGCACATTATTTGTGTTTTGCATGTAACAGTATTTTGGTTTGTTTTTTTGAGGTACATAATGTTGTATCTCTAACTTTCATTAAGTTGTGCCTATGGTTATGTTTGGTTTTCCAGTTCCTATTAGGTGCTGAGGTTTCAATTTAACTAGGTTCAGAATGAAACATTGTGTTTATCTTATCGTGCTACGGTATACATGCTTTCATTTTCCGAAGAGGAGATTTATATCTCTACTAGTAGCAAGCATGCTCGTTACACAAGCTACTATCAAATCATCTCCACAACAAATGTTTTAAAACTAGCACAAAAACTAGTGAGTCTCACGCATGCATTTTAGTAAATTTTAATAATATGGTCGTGGAAAATAAATCAAGCAGAATTATTGGCAGTTTTTCACTAGAGACCTATAAGCAAGCAATTTCTCTGCATTCATGTTTCATGCAAGCTAAGAATCTATAGATGGTTTTAATATATATTTATTGTAATTCAAAAGATCTTGTAGAAGATTAGCTTAGCCTTCTGTTAAAGTTCCTATTCCACTTGGTGCAGCAAAGATGATCCCTCTCTTCAAGATGTTCGCTGGTGGCCCTGTAGGGAGTGGAACGCAATGGTAAAATTAGCAACACTTTTCTGGCTTGTTTAGACCTTTATGAATAGAAATGCCCCAAATGACCTGCTATTTTTGAGAAGATTGTTCTCCAAAATCTCATTCATGTTTGTATATCTTCACCAACAGGCAGTGAATGTTACGCCTACATATACATATAAAAATTATAATCTTGCAAACCTGTAGATCATTACTTGAGAAACGTTTCTCAATCTAGGAAATGTAGTTCGACATATTTTGTGAGAATATCAGCTGGACTGCAATTGCGGCCCTGATTGCAAACTCTTCCAAATTTCTGAAGTAGAATATCCGCCTAAGCTAATCATATCTTCCAGTAACAATAAGGGTGTTTTTTATTAAAAATATGGTTCAGAAGATAATGGAACAACTGGAAGGAGCTAGTTGGTGCCCTATGATTTGTATGGATAGTTGATGATTTACTCTTCATAAAGGCTAATGCAAGCTTTTAGTAGTTTTTTTTTTGTTTTTTTGGAAAGAATCAACGAACTCCTACAGCTCAACTGAGTAACTTGCTTTTCAATTTCCAAATAGAACATAGATCCTATCCACGTGTATGATTCATTACCATACCTTTGCCTTTTTTTTTTATCCTTTGAATCTAGTTTGGTGTTTATGCCTATGGTGCAACGCTTTTAGCAAAACTGAATAAAAGTTCAAAAATAGAAACACGTAAAGAAGGTAGAGGAAGATAAAATATCGGAGTATTAACTTGCAAATGGTTCAAGTTCAATTTTGCAAATCTTATGATGTTTCTGATAAACATGCTTTGGTGTCATGCTTGTCAGATTTGTGTTTATACTTGTATGTTTTGGCTTCACATAAATGCAGCTAAGTTAATTGCTTGTCTTGCATCTTCAGGTTTTCTTGGATTCACTTGGATGACTTGGTGGACCTTATATATGAATCATTAAAAAATCCTTCCTATCAAGGTAGTCTTCTAATAGCATATATGAGAACATAGCGATGTTTGCAAGTGTACTTATTAGTTCAGGTAAGATAGTCTAGTAACACCACTTCCAATAGTCACACCGGAGCCTACTAGATACTTCCTTTGAATAAATAAATTGTATGTATGTGTCTACTTTTGATTCCATGTTCCTAATCACTACTATTTTGGAGGAGTGTACTTCATGGGTCTAATCAAAGATGGAAGACTATTACTTCACTATTCTATCAGTTCCTAGGATGTGGCTCATGCAATTGTCTCTGAATACATGCATTGCTGCCACGATCAAATGTCAAGCAAACTGACTAACCCCTTGATTGGATTGAATCAAGAAGTTCTCATCTCCATCCTCAAGGATGCTTGTAGTTCTCAAAATATTTTATTGATTTTCTTAGTGGAAGCATTGAACATGGGAAGCTCGGCATCTTGCACTGAATAACATAATTGCTTGGTTCCTTATGTCATGCTTATTTGTAGTTAGTCTTTCGTCCTTGTATCATAGAAAAATAAACTTTCAGTTCAACATGCACTAAATTTGCAAAATTCTCAGGCGTGATAAATGGCACTGCTCCAAACCCTGTTCGTTTTGCTGAAATGTGTGACCAGCTAGGACAAGTTTTAGGGCGTCCATCTTGGCTACCTGTTCCAGAGTTTGCTCTGAAGGCGTTGCTCGGTGAAGGTGCCTCTATTGTATGTATTTTGTCACTTGACCAAATTGCCTCTCTTTATCTTCTTTTTTCAACACAATTTCTGATGAAGATAGAAAATGAGCACTCCTTTTCATCATTGTTTTTCAAATACAGGTTTTAGAAGGACAAAGAGTTCTTCCAGTAAGGGCGAAGGAGCTAGGCTTCTCTTACAAATATCCATATCTCAAAGATGCTCTCAAAGCTATTGTTTCATAGGAGTGCGTCTACTTGAGCTTCTTGTTTTGAAAGTTCACGAGTGGTTTTTGAACTAATCATTAATTCAAAGAAGCCGTATATAAGAAAAATTCATTATTTTAATTTATTATACTATTATTTAAATGATGGTGCTAGATTAAGAGTGTATGATTTAGCATGGGAAAGTAACTTTACTTTGGCTAAAAAGTTATTCCAAATATTAAACGATGTACCTGTAGTATGGTATTGTTGTTAATTTAGGACATTACTACCTGCATGTTTTGGGAGTGTTTTTCTTATCTTTATTTTAACTTTTGGTCTTCTAACAAACCTACTATAGCATTATAAAAAAAATTAAAATATTTTTAAATTATAAATGATTTGTACGTCATAGAATACTTATAGTATAATTTTTATTTTTTAACTAAAAACTAAGTCTATTTTTAAAAAATTTTAAAATTCCTTTTTTTTCCTAAAAATATGTTTATTTTAAGCATCTCTGAACAACTCTTTAGAGCGAGGCTAAACTGTACCTCCTAAATGTAATCTAGATAACATTTTGCTTCGGTTTTAGAATAAAGCATGTTGAATTTTATGGTAATCAGTTTCAACTTAATAAGTAAATCTGAATAATACTCAACTGTTGTTTAGGCAATACGATTGGTTCAACTTTAGTAGACCATACAGGTTGGACTTTAGGATAAGTAGGTTCAGTTTAAGCATACTTTAAAATTAAATCAATCAATTGTGTTATGTAGATAATGTTTAGAGGGGTGTACCACACGCAAATTCTATTGATCTTGCACGTATCATCACCATCATTCTTTCTACTCAAACAAATTAAGAAGAAAGAAAATAATGATCAGTTCGTCAATGTTAAAATGTGGGTGAAAATAAACTTTGTGAAGAACTTCTGTTTTTCTGTAGAAAAAGATTCACTACAAAAGTTTGCCTACACCATTTTTCAAAAATTGCTAAAGCACCCACTTGGGTTAGCATAACCATTGCAGTATTGTATTATTCAAAAAACAAAATGACCTCCTCGGGACCTAACCAGAGTTCCTAAACTCCTAAGGACCAAAATGAATAATAATGTTCGAGCAAATGAAGCAATACATAGAACCGAACCAACACTGAACCGTCTCTTCTGCAGATGCGAAGCCTTCTTCGCCGAATCTCTATTTTGCGAAATATACTCCAGAACCACCTCCAATTCCAAATCCAAATCCCCTTCTCCTCTTCAGTCATGGGCGCTTCTGCTGATCCCTTTGTAGCAACGCAAACGCCAACAGAAGACTCCGACGAACTCCTCTGCTCTGCCGTATCCAGCTGCTTTCTCTCCGATTCTTCCCTTCCTCCACCGCCGAGACCGGTGGTTTCCTGTCGACGAGTTGATGATGTGGAACGCGCATGGGGGCACTGGAGAAAGCTTGGTGAACCGAAACTGCTTGTGGCGCCCATGGTGGATAACTCTGAGCTGCCCTTCCGTATGCTATGCCGCCGCTATGGCGCGCAGGCTGCTTACACGCCTATGCTTCACTCAAGAATCTTCTCTGAGAATGAAAAATATCGATCCATTGAGCTAACCACTTGCAAGGTATCACATGCTAGAACAATTTTGTTGTACCTGCTACTACGTTTGGTCAATTCTCTAAGTTCAAATTAACGAACTGTGATGCAAAATTTTCGAAAAGTTTGTATCTTGTTTTGCATTGGAGATTCTGGAAATGTTGGGTTTGCTTGTTAAGGTTATGCACTTTGATGTGGGCTTTCTAAATTGATGTGAGTCATTATACACTTCTGTTGCACCCGTATTGTCCCGAGTTTGTCTGTGGTTCTCTTGTGAGAAGTTGGCTTTTGTCATATGTTTGTCCATGTTTTGATTATTTTTTAGTTTTACTATTTTCCTTTGAATTTCTAGTAGTCTGAGTTTTATTGCTGTTAGTGCTTAGTGCCCCTTTGAATGACTTTGCTTGACTTTTAAATTATCGATTATAAAACTTTATGCTATTTATCTGGGCTTCCTCGCTTGCTTGTGGCACTTCCTTTTTTTAGTTCACTAAAAGTTGCTAGTTTAAGCAAAATGCTAAGCACACCTTGAAACTCATGTTGTTTAATTACTTCTTAGAGTGTATTCGGCCATGTATGGTATTATGCAAACACCGAGGTATTTCAGAAAATACTATCATATTCAAAATACCATTGTAGAAGAACGTCTAGCAATGTGTTATATGGTAGTAAAATTATTAACTCCCCAAACTGTTTTTAAAACTTAAGGTAACGGCTCGGTATTCAGTTACCATACTTTTTTATCATGGTTTAGCACTTAATGTGCAAACTAGCCTGCATAATGTCTACTAAAATAATTTATTAATGGTAAGCTCTCACACATATTTCTGCCAACTAACTTCTTCAATGCACTGTAGTATATCAAAATCATCACAACCAAACACTTCAAGAATTGATTATGATATTTAGAATAAGGTTAATGTTAATGAGTGCTCCCCGGGTGCTTGTTAAGACCAAACACCCCCGATTATAAGTAATTCTTTTTTAGTAACCTTTTCAGTATTTCCAAATTAGAATTTGTATAATTTAGGATCTTGTTTATTTGATCAATTCATAAATTATGATCTGTACGAATTCTTTTATGAAATGTGCTAATGATCTTCCAATGCAGATTTTATAAAGAATTTGTAAAGATTGTTAAAACTAACGAACTATTTGCCATCAACGTCAATTTTCTGATGCAACTCTAAATAACCAAAATTTCTGAAAGCAAATTGTGCAGTTGCTGCCAATCTTGCACACCATCACTGTTGATTTTTTGTCAATCTTGTTTGTTGGTAATGTTCTTACAAAAACTATCATGTCATCGTTGTCGATCTCTCATACTAACATAACATAGAAGTTTTGTATTCTTATTAATAAAAGTTAAAGCTGTGTTCCTTGATCTATGAAAAGTATAAAAAAATTTTGATGTTGCTGTGAGAGTTATCTTCGTAATGGTTTAAAACAGGAAAGAATTTTTAAATATCCTAAGAAAATCTTTAAATTTTATAGAAATAATGTAATCCTACCCAACTGAATCTGCCATGTTGCAGATTCTGACTGGAGTGATTCTTGTTAATGGACGCCTCGTGGCATCTGTTAACAGGACCCTTAAGATAATGACGTTGAATGCCTCTTATAATTGTGTTGTATACCCATAAAAAAGTTTTTCTCGAAGCGCCAAGCAGGCCTGTTAGTATTCCTTTCTGCCTATCCCTTCTAGTTGATTTCAGCTGCTCATTATAACTTTAGAAATGAGTTTTGCTTGTGATGGTATTCTGTAAGCTGGGACTGCCAATTAATATTTATATCCTTTTCTTGTATTTGATATTTCTTTCATGTTCATTGATAGTTAGACAGAGTTGCTGCATGTTATTTGTTGTACTTTTTGTTTTCAAGGGAGATGATCTACTTATCATGTAACAGTTTCCTAAAGTGTGCTCAAGTAAGGTAGCTTCAATTTTTGTTCAATATTTGTAAAGATGCTGAATGTTTCATGTCATTCAATCGTAGTAGTCTGTAGCTCTTCTAAAGCTGGAACTTCAAAGTATTTTACATCATAGGATTTGCTTCCTTTGACATTTTAGGAGGATCGCCCACTTTTTGTCCAGTTCTGTGCAAATGATCCTGATGTCCTGTTGGAAGCAGCTCGATATGTGGAACCTTATTGTGACTACGTGGATATAAATCTAGGGTATTACACATCTCCTGTTTTTATGCACTTTCTATTACCTGTATAGATACTTGATTAAAGGTTAAGTAGGTCATTATTTTGTACCTGTTATAATTTTTTCTGCAGGATCTTGATAACTATGTAAGCTTCAGTATCTAAAGAATATTGCCACATTCTTCAAAATGGAGCATTTGCTACCTTGTTGTATCCACTAGAACTCATTTCGGGAGAATAGTTGATAACTTCTACATTTTGTTTAGTTGGTCCTGTATACATACACGTGTTGGTGCTGTTATGGTAGTATTCCTAAGAACTGAAGGGTCTCTGATAGATCTATCAATCAATGTTTACAGGTGTCCCCAAAGGATAGCTAGACGTGGAAATTATGGTGCTTTTCTCATGGAAAATCTTCCTCTCATAAAATCACTTGTTCAGAAGTTAGCGGAGAACCTTGCTGTCCCTGTTTCATGCAAGATTCGGATTTTCCCAAAATTACAAGACACTTTAGAGTATGCGAAGATGCTTGAAGAGGCTGGCTGCTCTCTATTGGCTGTCCATGGTCGTACTAGAGATGAGAAGGATGGTAAGAAATTTCGAGCTGATTGGAATGCTATAAAGGCTGTAAAAGATGCTCTCAAAATCCCTGTACTTGCAAATGGAAATATACGCCACATGAAAGATGTTAGGAGCTGCTTGAAATATACAGGTGTTGACGGTGTGCTCTCAGCTGAGACTCTTCTTGAGAACCCAGCTCTTTTTGCTGGGTATAAAACTGCTGAGTGGAAGGAGATCGATGAAGAAGGAACAAGTAAACCAGAACTGAATCAAGCAGATCTGGTGCTAGAGTATCTAAAGTTTTGTGAACAGTATCCTGTGCCATGGAGGATGGTGCGTTCTCATGTTCACAAAATGCTCGGAGACTGGTTCAAGATCCATCCTCAGGTGAGAGCAGAACTTAATGCTCAATCTAAACTCACCTTTGAGTGGCTAAGCAACATGGTGATGCGCCTCAAGGAACTTCGCGGTGGTGCTCCCCTTTATAAAGAACGCCTTGATGGAGAGCGGACAGCATCGGATGGGCCTGCCATTTGCACAACATAACTATTTGAGAATGATGAGCGGTTAAATTGGCAACTCAATACAGGTTTCTGTGGCAAAGTAATTGGTATTCTTTTGGTTATGCGTTGGGGAAGAGGTGCAGTAAAACTAAATCATAAGGGAAATGGAAGTCAATATCCTATGCTTCCAGCTCCCAGGTCCCATTTCTGACATCAGAAGAAACAAGCTAACTCAGGTTTCCCATTGACACTTACCATACAATTTATCGTTATTGTAACTTTCTTGAAGTATAAATCTAATATGGATGTGTATGCAACTGTAATATGTGCCATTTGAATTTGCATTGTTCAACTTGTGTAGTGTTGGATCTTGTAGCTCCGAATTTCTCTTTCTTTCTTCCTATCTCCCACAATCTTGCTCTTCAACTGTGTTGGGCTACTATGTGTAACTCGTTTAACTTGTGAATTTGGCTAAGATGCGTTTCTAGACAACGTGTCATGGTCCAATATGCTTTAATTTTAGGGTATTCTGGTCCAAGTTTAGGTTATTTTGATTAGACTTCGGATATGATCATTATATTGTTTAGGTAATGTTTAAGCGTTTTCTAGACAATACATTTTGCAACAGCTAAATCAAACATATGTCTAGATTAATATTTTTAGAGGATGCGTTGTGGCCCTGCTCTGTTGTCTTGTTACTAGAACACTACTTTTGAGGAGAATAACCTTTACTATCTCCAAAGCAACCGCTACATTGCCACTATTTTATTATATAGTGTTTCATATCATACTGCTCTATGACAAAGAAATTTAAATAAATATTAGTTTGATATTTCTCTTTTATATTGTTTTGCTTTTATGTTAAGCTTTAGATTTAAATTTTTTTCAATACTCTTATTTATATTTGTATGTATTTGGATATCACCGATATTCAATCTAATACGACTCACAAGTTGTATAAGTGTATGGCCTTTGTGAGCTTAGGTTTGGCAAAATCTAATCAATCAACAATAACAAACGATAATACTCCAAACGTATAGTTTCTTATTTCGTCAAGGTTGGCTTCAAGCAATGCAACTTTCATCAGATTTGAATGAATACTTTGAAAGAGATATAATTATAATGAAGGACAACGAAGATTCAAAGAGATTTGAATGAATACTTTGAAAGAGATACAGTTATAATGAAGGACAACGAAGTTCAAAGAGTGATTTAATACTGTCCATGTCTCAGTAGTTTCTTCAGTGATGGCATTTAATACAAATGGAATAATAATTAAAGATCAAAGAATACAACTAATAAGTGAAATCATTGAATTATTAACTTGTCTCAAAGATTGAAAACATGCATTTAAAAAAATGCAGCATGCAACCTATAAAAAAACATAACACAACAATTTTTTAAGTTATTTTTAAATGAAGATATTCCACATACAAACCAAAATGTATGATTGTAAAAAATATTATTATGCAACTATTTAAATTTTATTTTGTCTAAATAATAATATTTTTAAGTTATTGCTTTTGAAGAAAAAGAAACGGAATATCAAATCGAGCTAGGCTAACGCAACATTCGATAATACGTTTCAATAATTGTTTATTATAATTTTTTATTTTATATTTTTAATAAATTTTTTAAACAAATTTTAAATACAAAACTCATTTTTTGACAATTTTTAAAATTTTTTTTATTATAAAATTTTATTTTATAAATATTTTAGAATATCTCCTAAAACTTTTTAGTCAAACTGGGCGTACCCAATGGCAACTTTTAGACCTTAGCTTAGATTACAAATTCAACTCCCGGCAAAAGCAATCGTGACGTGAACGGAATCAATAGGATCTTACTCATGTTGGACCTCCACAAACAGCCATCTCTTTTCTTTCACGCCCAACCGCCTCCAAACAACGACGACATCAACAGCTTCGTTCCCAAAAAATTTCGCATGATAACTTTTCGTCCGATCGATTCAAATTTTACTTCTAGAATTGCTTTTTCTCTGCCGCGTTATCAGATCATCCAAGCCACTTCAGCTTCTTCTTGTTCACCGTCGATGTCTTCACCCGAACCAAAATCCAAATCCGGAAACAAGGAAGAGGAGAAGGTTGTGGTAGCACAGTTGCCGCAGCCGCCGGAGAAGCCACTTCCTAGTGATTGCTGCGGCAGTGGTTGTGTCAGATGCGTTTGGGATGTGTACTTTGACGAGCTTGAGGAATACAATAAGACCGTGGAAGCGATCAAAGCCAAAGAAGAAGACCAATTAAATTCGAAATCGAATTCTCAATAAACTGCAATCTTCCGTTGATTGAACACATGTACGCAAATTCTTAAATTGACAGAACATGTAACTTGAAACCATAGTTCTTGATTGGAATATGTCTTTGAACACGATGATTTTAATCTCGTGTGATGTTGAGCTGAATGAATTATGAGACAACATAAGGTTTTAATCATAGTTCTTACTGACTGTTGTTTGACGAGTTATCTGAATTTGATTTTGTAGTTGTGTGAGGCCGCCTATCTTGTTAAGATTGTTTGAAACATCTACTTCCACAAGATCTACTAGTACGAGTATGGAAGAAGGTTCAAACTTTTTAGGAGTGGTTATTAATACTTATAAAAAATATTTTTAAAATAAAAAGTTTGTTATCCTATTTATTTTAGAGAATATATTTTTTTATCTAAAAATAATAAAAATAAATATAATAAAAATTTAAGACATCAATATTTTAAATATTTTTAAATTTTGTAAATTATTATAAAATTTTATTAAAAAATATAAAATAAAAGAATTTTAAAAAGTACTGTTTTGAAACGCTCGTTCAAGCGCACCATTAGTTGAATCCGTAGTGTTGTTACATGAAGACAATTGTAATTGTTCCCTTAGAATTTCTCAAGCAATTTTAGGATGTGTTTGGAATTATTTATAAAATAGAATTTTTTTAAAATAAAATATATTTTTATTTTTTTTAAGAACGAGCTTTATTTTTTTACTTATAAAGAAATAATAAAATAGATACTAAAAAAATCTCATTATCTAGAATTATTTTATAGTTTTAAATTTTTAAATAAATTTTTTTAATATTTATAAAATATATATTAAAAAATATATAATTAAAAATTAAAAATTTTGTTAGAAAAATGAAAAGCCAAACCCACACTTAGTTGATTCAATGAAAGAAAGAGAATGCCTACCAAATACATGTATATGCACACATATATACTAGTCAGTAATCGCAATGGTATTAATTGGAGATTAGCAAGACAAGAAATAGGCATCCATGCACCAACGATAATAATGCATGGCGGGGCAACAACACCTATTCTGGGACTAGAGTGGTCTTTTCATACTGAAAACCCCTTTAGAGGTAACGGAATTTGGTTGTGCTTTTTCAGAAAGCACTTTTCAAAATTTCAATTATATATTTTTTAATAATATTTTGGGACAAAAAATATTAATTTATAAAATTTCACTTAATATTTTGGGACAAGAAATATTAATTTATAAAATTTATTTAAAAATTTAGAAAGTATAAAAAAAATTTTACGTCATATAATCTTATTATTATTTATTTTTATTATTTTAATATAAAAAATATAATTTATTATTAAAATATGACAAAAATATTTTTATTTTATAAAAGCGCTTTCTATAATCACTCCTAAGAATTCTTATAGATACAAATTTCTTTTAAATTTTTTGAAAAATAAGCTTTTTATAAAAGATGATATATAATAATTTTATAATACACAATTTAAGCATGCATGTCAAATTTTTTTATAAAGAAAATATTATACTTCATAAGATTTTTGTAAGAACAAAAATTCAAAGTAAATAATAATAGAGTTAAAATGCATAACTAAATAGAGTCTTAGTCATTATACAATATAATCACTTTGCTTTCTTAGAGTGTTATTATTAATACTGAGCCATAAAATATATAGTTCTAACCCTGATTAGGGGTGGTAATATATGATCCGATCCGAAAATTTGATTCGAAACCGACCTGTTTAATCAGGGTTAGGGTTAAAAAATTTGACCCGTATAAATATATGAATTGGGTTAGGGTTGAACAAATTTGACCCGATTATTAAATTGGTCAATCCGAGTTAACCCGAAATTGATCCACCAATCTGAAATGTCATCTTTTGAAATAATAATTTTTTATTTTTCTTACCGTATAATAAAATATTGACAATAAAAATAATTAATACTAGTTATTTACAAACTATTAAATTAAAATGTATTTATAGTTAATTCTTTATTTTTATACCTTAGTAAAATAGTATAATATAAAAATTATAATATTATCGAAAAGTATTACTATGTAGGTATTTTTTTTATGACGAATTTAGATTTTGTATAAAGATTTTTATGAAAATTTTGTTAGATAGATATATTTATCAAAATTTTTATCGAAATTATTAACCTAGTATTTGTAATCATAAATTTCAAATTTGTTATCATATATTTTTTAAAAATAAAAATAATATATTTTTTTATATTGTAAGGACCGATGAAGACATTAAGGAATGTTGTTGGACATAATTATATCTTGTCAGTAAAAATATCGTGCACTTTCATTCGAACTGATCTTATAATTTCATTAAAGCTTAAAAATAAATAATTAATAATTAATAATTTTAATTATTAAATGGGTTGATTCGAATTTGATCCGGTTATTAGTAGGTTGGGTTAGGGTTGACAATTTGACCCGTATAAATTCATGGGTTGAGTTAGGGTTGAACAAATTTAATTCGGTTATTAAATGGGTCGATCCGAAACCGACCCATTAATCCATATTGCCACCCCTAATAAATCGTTAGTAGCTTAATGGTTTGACACTTCACGAAAATGTGACTTTCCAACGTGTGCAACGGTTACTAGTAATTTATTACTTGATTAAAAAAATGTGAATACGTCACAATATATATTGATTAAATGTGATCATATATCGTCCCAAATATAAAGCTTAATGAAATGCGTAAACTAGCAAACAATAATCGTCCAGTAATAGTTCATATTATTTCTCAAAGAAATTCATACTAATGGCATAGCAGGCGGTCCGAACTAGAGGTATAAAAATAAGCCGGGCTAAACGGGTCAGTCCGTAGCCCAGTAAGTTGGTCCGAATATTAGTCCGTTCAGTTTAATAAATAGTGGTAGGATCAGATCAGTTCGGTCCGATTCTAAAAATAGTATCGGGCCGACTTTGTGAAGCCGCGTGCTCAGTTACTGTTAACATTGATCGGTCAATATTGACCAGTTAATCTAATTAATATTGACTATTGATTAGATCAATTTTTAATTAAAAAATATTTTTTAATTATAAAAAATAAATTTTAATAATAATAATTTATAATATTTATTATTAATTTAAAATAAAATTTTAAATTTATTTTATATAAAATAAAAAAATAAAACCGAATAAATAAGTAGAACTGAGCCATAAAATATATAATCGGACTAGATCAGTTCGATCTATTTATTTGGCCCGGGCGGGCTGGGCCAGCCCGTTCTGTCCATATTTACACATATAGTTCGAACCAATATATTGATAATATTACTATATATGTTTAAATATTTATTATTGGATTGGTGTGATATTTATTATTGATGATATTACTGGCCAAAGGGAGACGGAAAAGAAAGTGATAAATTTTTAAAGCATTTCGGAATTGTTTAGTTTTTCGTTTTGGATAAATAATTTATCAAAATTTTATTTTTATTAAATTTTTATAACAATTTATAATATTTATTTAAATTTTATAAATTATTTTTAAAAATTATATATAGTATAATTTTTTTATTATTTATTTTATAATTATTGATCAAAATAGTAGAACTTATTTTTATAGAAATAAATAAAAATATTTTTAATTTTAAAAAAAATTTCTTTTATAAACACTCATAATTTCATCAAGTTAAGATAAGGTACTCTTTGTCGCCCCTTTTGTTGACCATGCTTTAAATTTGTAGGACATATATTATTTATTATTTAAATGTGATTGATTATATGCGATTGCAATGTAAAGTATTTTAGGATATTTTTGATTACCATCCGGCTTCATTTTTTGTTCTTTAAAATTTGAATTTAATTATGTCATATATTTAAGTTATCATTTGATTTTATTTTTATTTTTTCCATTAAACTCTATTTTCACAAAAGTATTATTTCAAACTTTTATTTTATAAATTATAATTATTTCAAATTTTATTATCAAACTTTGTTTTTATAAATGTATTTTTAAAAGATTTATTATGTAATTGAAATACGCTATTGACTGCGGTGGTCTCTAGCTACGTCCCTCGGCAAATGACAAACAGGCAAAACAGCCTTAAACTTTAGAATTTCATTGAATATTCAACCAGCCCACCAGCGTTTCCGGCCCAAATTAAGCGAGTATTTATAAATTTTTCTGGAATAAAAAATAGTTTTATTTTTTATTTTAAAAAATAATAAAAATATATAATAAATAAATTTTCTAAATACTTATAAATATGTATAAAAAATTAAAAATTATAAATATCGTTTGGGAAATGAAATCTTAATTCCAAACGCATCTCAAAAAATTCAAGGTTCATTTTAGAATTGTTTATAAAATAAAATTTTTTAAAATAAAAAATTATTTATTTTTTTAAAAACAAATTTTATTTTTTTATTTCAAAAAATAATAAAATATGTAATAAAAAAATTTTATTACGAAAATTTTTGTTATATTTTTAAAATTTTAAAATAAAATTTCTAAATAATTATAAATATATATTAAAAAATATATAATTAAAAATTAAAAAATTTTGTTGGAAAAATAGAAATCCAAACGCACACTCAAACACGATAACAATTCAGGTTTATCAATTTTCAATCAATTCAATCAAAGGTAGCTGTTTACAGTTTAAAAAGCTCCGCATGCTCTCCCAAGAGTTGCCCCCACACTCCGGATCTCTACTCTCCTGGGCCGCACCTTTCACCGACGCCTATTCCTATTCATTCTCTCCCGTCTTTCACTCTTCTTCGCACCCTCATCTCAACTAAAAACAACGACGAGAACAACAGCGAAAAACGAAACATTACCAAATGCTGCAAGCTTGAGCTTTTGGAGCAATGGCAGGACCCGGGAAGTACTCCTCCCGCTCGGGAGGCAAACGGAACTCATCATCTTCATCTTGTGCTTCAACTGTGACGATCGTTTTGTTCGTTGCGTTGTGTCTCGGTGGAGTGTGGCTTCTTACATCTTCTTCAATTATACCTTCTTCTTCGTCTTCGAGAATTTCTGGACCGTTTTCAAAGAGCTCCGCTGGAAGCAGCACAGGGGGAGAGAGCAAATCGGAGACGAAGGTTGGGGAAGAGTTCGAAGATCATCACCCTAGTCTGATGCATCACCACCACGCTAGCCTTGTTGGAAGCGCTTTTAATAATGATGAACAACAATGGCAGCCGCAGGAGGAGAAACGAGACGAAGAAACTGCTGCTGGAGTTCACAATCAGGAACAAGAAGATCACGATTCTGATGGAACCATCATTGATTCTTCCTCTGGTACCGGTGCCGGAGATCGGCAAGAAGAGAACAGACAGCAGCAGCAAGAGGAGAAGAGTGGTGAGGAAGAACAAGAGAGTTCTCAGCAGGAACAGGAACAGATTCAACAAGAGAATCAAGAGCAGCAGCAACAGCAGGAGGAGAAATTACAGGAGGAGCAAACGGAAACAAAGATTCATGAGAATAGAGAGGAATTGCAGCAGGATAATAAGAAGGAAGATGGGATCGATTTGACGGATTCGCAATCGGAGAATCAGTCAGATGGAGATGATAATAATAATGTTGAAGAGCAGCAGAAGGATGAAGGAGGTAGTAATGAGAGTGAAGTGAACTCCGAGCAGCAGAAAGAAGAGAGCAGTGAGAATGAATCTCAGCAAAAGGGGGATAGTGAAGAACAAAGTGAAGAGCAGCATGAGCAATCCCATAATTCAGAGGAAGAGACCAACATGGCTGAAGGGATCCGGCAGCAGAATGAAGAGAAGCTTTCATATCCCAATGCGGGTGATTCAGAGGTATCAAATGAAGGTTATGGGGAAAAGAGACCTTGGGCAACACAGGAAGACCATTCAGAAAATGAGAAAGAGAGCCACAGGGAAGAGGTGCAGTCCAATGCTGAAGAGGCGTCGAATGGACATCTTGGGAACAATTTGGAGCATGATTGGAAGCTCTGTAATGTAACAGCTGGGCCAGATTACATTCCTTGTCTTGACAACCTCAAGGCTATCAAGCAGCTGCGTAGTGTCAGGCACTACCAGCATCGGGAGCGACACTGCCCAGAAGATCCACCAAGATGTCTTGTTGCCCTTCCCCCAGGATATAAACGTTCCATTGAATGGCCTAAGAGCAGGGACAGGGTAAGTATGAGTGAACTAATATCGGTTTGTGGAGAGAGGAGGAAATTCTAGTCACTTACATATCTTTAGTTTTTATTCACTTCTATGTAGATATGGTATAGCAATGTTCCTCACACAAAGCTTGCAGAAGTAAAGGGACATCAAAACTGGGTGAAAGTTACCGGACAATACCTCTCTTTCCCTGGAGGTGGAACGCAATTCATACATGGAGCACTCCATTACATTGATTTCATTCAGCAGGTAAATGTTACCTTATTGTAATGCTACATTCATGATAGTGTAAATTGTCTGCAGCTAGCTGTATCATTACGAAAACTTGTTTCACTAGTTCCCTTTAATTGCAAGGTACACAGTTGGGTACCTTGTGAGCCCTTCCTCTTGTTACTTGATGCATGAAATGGATCTCTTATATGCTATATAGCTTTCATACTATATGCACTCAACTGATTCCTCTTAGGAAAGGTAATGATCTTTAGGGTTTTTTTTTCTCTTATGAGATAAGATCTTAAGGAAGTTATGGACCCTTCTATTTACAGGCACTACGTGCTATTGCTTGGGGAAAGCGCACTCGTGTGATATTGGATGTTGGGTGTGGTGTTGCCAGCTTTGGAGGCTATCTTTTTGAAAGAGATGTTCTTACTATGTCTTTTGCCCCTAAAGATGTGCACGAAGCACAAGTTCAGTTTGCACTTGAAAGAGGAATTCCAGCGATATCAGCAGTTATGGGTTCCCAGAGGTTACCGTTTCCTAGTTTAGTTTTTGATCTTGTCCACTGTGCACGCTGCAGAGTACCATGGCATGCAGATGGTAATTGCTTAATAGCTTTCTAAGTCTTTTATATAAAAATTTGATCTGATGTTTGGTATAGGTGGTGCTCTACTTTTGGAGCTCAACCGTGTCCTACGTCCTGGTGGTTATTTTGTATGGTCAGCAACTCCTGTGTATCAGAAACTTAAAGAAGATGTTGAGATATGGAAAGGTTTCTTCAAAAGATTTCCTCTCTTTCTCTTTTCAACCATTTAGATTTTTTCTTTGTTACCTACAAAAGGCATCTTTATATTTCAGCAATGACTTCTTTGACCAAATCCATGTGCTGGGAACTTGTCACAATCAAGAAGGACAAACTGAATGGCGTGGCAGCTGCAATTTACCGTAAGCCTACTTCAAATGAATGTTATGAGAACAGGAAGCACCACGATCCACCTATGTGTCAAGCAGAAGAGGATCCTAATGCAGCCTGGTAAGTATGAAATGAACTCTTCAAGCTTCATAGAACTTGAACGGTTGATGGTGCTCAAGTACGCCCGTAACTCCCGTTCTTTTAATGGTACTCAAGCTAATAATTCCAGGATAAACTGGATTTCTTACTGGTTTTATATGCCTTAAAACTGGCGATATTTGATTTTGTTTCTGATGCTACTTACAAGATGAAGCCCCTAAATTTGTAATGTAGCTTTGAAAACAGATCCTAGATACTCTAGCATTCTTGCTCAAACATGCATTTGATTTATTTAAATAGTCCTGGCTTCACATAGCAGATTGCTTTACGACATCTTTTCTCTGATTGAATCTGTTGGCATTTATTCGCAGGTATATACCATTGCAGGCCTGCATGCATCGGTTGCCTGTTGATTCTTCAGATCGGGGTACAAGATGGCCAGAGCAATGGCCACGAAGAATGGAGGTACCTCCTTACTGGCTAAATAACTCACAAACTGGGGTATATGGGAAACCCACTCCACAGGACTTCAAATCAGATTATGAGCATTGGAAACATGTTGTGAGGAAGTCATACCTCAGTGGTCTAGGAATCAACTGGGCTAAAGTCAGAAATGTCATGGACATGAGAGCAGTCTATGGAGGGTAAAGAGACCTTGGTGTAGATACTGCATTTAATTTAGTTGCCACATATATTTACCAACAACTTTACTTGCAGGTTTGCAGCTGCTCTCAGAGATTTGAAAGTATGGGTCATGAATGTAGTAAATATTGAGTCACCAGACACGCTGCCAATCATCTATGAGCGTGGACTGTTCGGTATATACCATGACTGGTGTGAATCATTTAGTACATACCCTAGAACCTATGATCTTTTGCATGCAGATCACTTGTTTTCAAACCTTAAGAAGAGGTAATTGTATTGCAACTAATACATGTAGGATTTTCTGTGAGGTCCCAGAATTTATCTCTCATTTTAACATTACATGCGCTTCACGTTTTCAGATGTGACATTGTACCTGTGATAGTGGAGGTTGATAGGATTGTTAGGCCTGGTGGCAAACTGATAGTTCGTGATGAATCTAGTGTTATCGGTGAAGTGGAGAACCTGTTAAAGTCACTACACTGGGAGGTCCGGTTGACTTTCTCCAAAGATCAGGAAGGCATACTTAGTGCAGAGAAATCTGATTGGCGCCCAGAAACATTTGCGGAATCATCATGAGAGCTTTGCAACTTTGTAGGTAACGAACATATGGCAAGGTTTACGGACATGAGGCATATCAGTTCGTCCATTTTTAGGATTTGCTGGTAGGTTGCAACCCATCATATTATAAATCCGTGCTAGGAGCCTTCCCATATTTGTAGTTTCTATATTAGTGAATGTATAAGAAATTTTGTTAGACGTTTTCCCAATTGTTGTGCTAAAAGTTTTTTAAACTTAGTTGGTTGTACCTGATTTTCTCGCTGGAGACACATCTTCAGCAGAGTTCCGCTCCTAGTCATTTTTTTCCATATACTAGTAAAAACTATCAGACAAAAACTATATCTGATACTTTCTTTGAAAGACAGTTCGGAAGAGTTTCTTCGTTTAATTCTCTATTTGCAAGTGTACTTGTACAAGTTTAGGTCTTGCTTGTCCAAGTAGGCCTTTGAATAAAATATTATGTAGTGTTATGATTAATTAGCTCAGGAGCCATAGCCCTGGGGATCATATCTCCTTTCTCAAACTCTTCAAGACATCATTACAGTTATAACAATCTTTCGTTACACCAACACCATCCTCATCCTAACAGTTATTTGATACAAACACAAAGCAATGGCACAGCTGTCAACGTCGAAGACCAAGAAACTTGAGCACGATAGCAATGTAACTGAAACTGTACATATATCTGATAAATTGCAGCTTGTCTTCATTCCATGGCGGATTTCGGAAAGGAACTTCGACTAGAAACCCTCTTCTCAGCACTGCCTTCTCATGACTGAACGTATCAAAAGAAAACTTGCCATGGTATCTCCCCATCCCACTTGATCCAACTCCGCCGAAAGGTAGCGTATCACAAAGAAACTGTAGAAAAATCAAACTTGCACATTAATTTTCTCACCAAATTACAATCATGTTGTTTAGAGCTAAAGCAAAATCAGAAGCTACACAGAGCAGCTTCAGGAAAACTGGTCTAGTAGCTCTGTTTTTTTGGCATTTTCATCTTCTTTGTTTCTATGGCTACAATCTGAAACTTAGCCATATTCTGAATATACTATAAGCTCAAAGCTGACAACGAAGACGATGAGCAGATATGTTATCATCTTTTGAAAGTAAGCTGAACGAGCATAACCTCCCTAATAATTTATGCCATGCTAGTCTCCAAGTATCACCACTAACATACAGGATTAATAGCTACGTATATATTCTAGGTCAAATAAACTCATTGAATAATCAATTAGAAAAGTTAATGTAGATTATGAAGGAAAAGCTGGAATAACAATACCTCAACCATAGTGTCATTAAATGTAACACTTCCTGATGATGTTTCTGATATAATTCGTCTTTTTAGTGTTTCATCATGTGTAAATGCATAAAGAGCAAGAGGCTTCGGCCTATCTGCAACGAACAATATGCTCTCCTCAATGCTCTTCAGCTGTCAAAACATGATAAAGAAACAAATAAATATGACTTTATTTAGCGGAGACCACTTAGGTATACATAAATTTTACCGTGATGATTGGGAGAATTGGGCCAAATATTTCTTCAGTCATAATCACCGAGTCTAACGGTGGGTTTAGCAGAATGGTCGGCTCAATAGACCTGTAACAAGCATTGATGAATAAGGGCTTTTACTGAAGCATCACCAAGATCACGCGTTATTAAATCCTGAAAGGACTAACAACAGATGTTTGAGATGTACAGTTTTTCTGTATCCGGAGAACCACCATGGACTATGGAAGCTGCAAGTGAAGGTTCTTTCAAAAGGTTGCTCAATCTTTGAAAGTGTTGCCTGTTTACGATCCTTGAGATGTTCCCCGGTTTAGAGAAAAATTGCCTAGCTTTTGATTTCAGATGGTCAATCTGGAGATGAAAAATAATTAGAACTCATGATAGGAAAAAGAAGTTTCTAAATCATACGTATTAAGTCGTTAAGTACTCCATTATATTTCATACTAGGATTTCCTACATTGAAGCAAGAGAATGCAGGGTTACGCACAAGAGTCAGGCTAGTTGCTAATAGTCTCTTACAAGAAAGAAGTAGTAACTTTTACTTTAGGTGCAGACAGTAGAGGAGTTCGACAAGTTCTTGGTCATGATACATGTTGTTGAAGCATTACTTGATAGTAGGAGGATATATTACCAAAATTGAAGCATGTTTTTCTTCCACAAGCACATAATCAATGCCTATACAAGCTTGACCGCAGCAGGCCCCCCATTTCCCACTAACAATTCGACCAGCAGCCACCTTCATTATTTAACAGTTAGATTGCAGATATCTAAGACTTGCAACTTTCAAAAATTTGTCAGGTAATGTAGCATGCTAGTACAGAAGTAACTGGAAAGCATGTTTTGTTCACCGAAAATTATTGGAAGAAAAAATGTAGAAGCAAGATAATTGTACTTTAGGCTGCGTTTGGGAATTGCATTCCAAACGGAGCTTTTCAACTTTTCCTCATTTCATATTTTTCAATACATATTTTATAAATATTTAGAAATTTTATTTAAAAATTTAAAATATATAAAAAATTTTACGTAGTGAAATTTTTTATTACATATTTTTATTATTTTTTTGAAAGTAAAAAAATTAGAGCTCATTTTTCAAAAAAAACAAAAATATCCTCATTCAAAAGTTCTATTTCATAAGCAATTCCAGACGCACAAATTAGTTGTCTATCTGATGATTGTGTTACTGGTCAAAAATCACTTTGTAGGTACAGAAATAACCGTACCTGCATCGATCAAGTGAATGTTTTATTTGGTACAGCAATACCATTACATGCAACTCTTTTTTTCAATCTTCCAAATTAGTATGTCAAATTGTACATGTTATCTCCTCAATCAATTTTGTTAATCGATAGCCTGCTGGCTCTTGTCCAGCTCACAAAAGGAAAGTTAAATGCTAAGTGCTTGTGTGCCAATAAGTTCTAAAATACCTTTCTGTCACGGGAACTTAGACGAAAATCAACAATTGCAGGGCATTTCCCGCCTAATTCAAGAGTGACAGGTGTTAGATGCTTTGCTGCTGCAGTCATGATAATACTCCCAACGCGTGCACTTCCTGCAGGAAAATACGCAATAGTTATTAAAACTTAGTATGAAAAAAGAAAATTGATCGGTCACAAGAGATGCTCTAATGCACAAAGTATCCGCACCAGTAAAAAAGATTTTATCCCATCTATGCTCTAAAAGTCGTTCTCCAACTGCGGAGCCACCTTGAACGACCTTCACAGCTTTGCCATCTAGATACATACCGATGGTATTTGCTAAGAAAGCAGATGATGCAGGCGCAAGTTCTGAAGTTTTGAGAACTACTGAATTTCCAGCTGCAATGGCTCCAATTACTGGTTCCAAAGCCAACTCTACGCCAAACAATAAAGTAATCAGGTACAAGACTGACCGTATTGTCAAACTTGCAAACTTTGAAGCTCTCATTACCTGCAGGTTGAGATACGTTTGTTTATCAGGAATATTATGCTTTCTCATTTTAAGATATTAAAAATTCATTCAAGATATGTTAGTATAATTTTTTATCTTATATTTGAGCAAGGTGTGCTTAAAAAAATTTAGTACTACATTATTTATCAATAGTCCTAAACTAATATTCATAAAGATTTAAACTCATTCTTACTATTGCCAATTAGTTTTTCGAAGAACCGTAAACTCGTCGGGTGGAATTAGAGTAGATAGAGCCGATCGATCCAGAATATGACTATATCTAATTTCATTATCCGTTTCAATCGAAGCTTTATGGTCTGCTTTATTTCAGGTGAATTCTCCAGCTTCATTTCAAGACTTTTGGATCCGCTTTGTTTCATGTGAAAGTTGCCCACTTTATTTTGAGACTTTCATGATAAGCTTTATTTCATGTGAAGTCGCTTGCTTTCTTTCAAGACTAATGTGATTTATTTCAATTCAAAACACGTAGTCCATTTTATTTAAAGATAATTATCCACTTAATTTTAGAATAAATAGCTCATTTTATCTTCAGAGAAAATAAAAACCGCTCCGCTAGAGGATAGGTGTTAAAAAAATTTGGTCTCACATTACTATCAATAGTAATAAGATGATATTTATAAAGAGTGAAGTCACTCTTTCAACTACGAATTTGTTTTGGTGTGGTTCATAAGAATTGGAACCACTGAAAGAGTAATTCGGCTGAGCCACCTGTTAATAAGAAAATTATTAAACCTTTGTCTAACTCATGATTGTACCTACTGCAAATTTTCAAATCTTTAAATAGAAATTTGTTCCGTTTATAGTTCATACTCCCAAAGTCTAGTTAGCAGTTAGGATCTGAAAAGGATATAACATACACATCTAGTGAGACAAAACAATTTCTAAACGAAGTCTAATTTAAGAGGAAATATGACCTACCTAAATTCCAAGCTTCATGGCAAACATGTCTTTTAAGGTAAATGAAGAAATCCAAACGCACATACATTACCTATGGGGAAATTCCAAGCAGAGAAGATGAGCACAACCCCTAGTGGTTCAGGCACCAGCACACCTCTTGCTGGGAGCAAGCCCAATGGCAGACGTACCTATGTTTGTAGTACCATGGAAAAGAAAAAAGTGAGATATCACCAAATAAAGCTCAAAAAGTTACTGGATTTTACTTAGTTTAAAATTTAAATTGCTCACTCCTTTAGGTGCCATCCATTTCTTCAAGTTGTCTAGAGCCAGATTGACGGATTTCAGCAGAACTCCCACCTAAATAATAGTCGCATGACTTTATCAACAATAACTAACACTGCTTCAAGTACTTCTATAACTACCACTACTACTACTGTGAAGTAGACAAGAGCACAGATATCTCATTAATTGCCCTTTGGATTCTATAAAAAAGGCTCATTTCTGTTTATGTGAAGCCACTTTCTAGTAAAGAGCTTTACAGAAAGGAGCTGTTCATAACAGGATTAGTCAGGTTTGTAGGCAACTTTCGAAATGAATTTGAAACTATTCCATCTCACACAGAAGCCCACAACTCCTCACCTTTTGATGAAAATGATGTATAAAGAGTGCTCTGTTGTATTGCTGTATCAAATGCTACATCAGTACGTCTACTTAAGTGGTAAAATACTTTCCAGTTCACATAAAATCAACTGGACTTCTCAACTACTTTTGTGATGAACAAAACCTCAATCAGCATCCCAATAAAATGCATAAACAAGCTTCCTAAAAGAAACCTTCTATTAACCAAACTAAACAAACGTTTTAAGAAATGTGTTTGGATCAAAACTCCATCTCCACAAATAATCAAGCCCAAAACTGAACCTTAAAGTTTCATATTGCCATTAGAATATGTTAGTTGAAATATAAAACGAGTAAATATGCTATTGCTGGACTATGGACAAGTAAAAATTCTAGAATTTTGTTGTTTTTGTAAAATGTACTAGACATCTTTGTTTTAGACGAGTATACAACATATCAAGCATTTAAAAAAACTGTATAGGTATCTACCCAGTACTCTGCACAATAATATTAAAGATTTGTCTTCATATACTTATACAGCATAATGACGTATCTAAGATTTCTTAACCAAAACTTAGCTTCTTCAAAACAAAATTCTTGCGAAGTGCAACCTTAGACAGAGGAGCATCGGTTTGTTTTAAGTAACTTTCATATATGAAGTAAGCGACTAGTTAGGAGAAATTTTTGCTTGCTAATATGCACGCGTTATGTTCTACTCAATGCTTTGACTATTGGAAGGTGATCATTTATGGAATCTTACTATGACAATTTAAAAGATTGCAATTTTGCAAAGCTTACGTAACAAACATGTATAATTGCGATATTAGTAACTTGATCAGTTAACTAACCAAAAAAGAAATGCTGGATTAGATAGAAGATAAACTACCGCCTACCGAAAACAGGCTATAGGTATGGCTGTTCTGGTGGTTAATCAACTTAGATTCAAGAATGCTGTGCCCCACACATTTCAGTCTTGACTTGCCTCCATTGTGAAATAACTCTTCAGTTAAAGGATTTTCCAGTCCTCATAAAAGGACTTTCCACAGACTTGGAATTAGTTACAACGGAAGTTAAGCATCTAGTTAAAATTCAAACAATATTTACTGGGAACCCGCTGTTAATTAGTTCAAGCCTAAAATCCAAATAAATTTTATGTAAAAGGACTACCAAGAACTATCCAACATCTTGCTTTTCTAAGTATTACTTTTAGTTTAACACCAGATGATGGTTTAAAAAACATAAGCGACTAACTAAATTGTGTAGTTAGTTACTTTCCCACATCAGCTATATTACTCTAACCATTGGTTTAATTACCCTCGATACAAGACGTAGCCTTAAACATGAAGGAACAAACTAATTACAACACAAGCACAGAGTTAATCTCTGTGAGTGTACAAATATATTTTTCTGTAAGAACATTTAAAGATTTGATTCCAATGACAACTGCTGGTTGTAAAATGAGAACCAGTAAAAGTACATCATATATGTATGGAAATGTATAAGAACAGAGAGAGAAAGACAACCTCATCTCTGAAGGCCTCAACGTGGTGCTTGCCAAGATCTTGATAGAGTGCCATGAAGATCTCTGCTTCCTTTTCTTTGAGAAGTTCCCTAAGAGACTCCAGCTGCCTTCGCCGCCACGTGTAACTCTTCGTCTTCCCACTTCTATACGTTTCCCTTGTTTCCTCCACCACTAGCTTCACTGTAGCAGCAACACCTCCTTTGTCCTGCTCCATGACCTCTTTCACCTAGCTACCTTCCACTGTTTGAAAGATGAAGTAGATATCTATATAAGAGTTGTCAATTTGAATTCCTACGAAAAGAAAGACAAGGTTTTCAGTGATAGTTGAATTGGTTATTGATGCTACAAATGAGTAGTAGGCCGATTTATTACTTATTGGATGTTTTTTTTTCTTAATCTCATTTTTAGTTTTTCAATTTTCAAAAAACTTTTTATAATACTATATATCATTTTTTAAAAATTTAAAAAATATAGATAAAACATATTCTATAATTATTATATTTTTATTTTAAAACTAAATCAGTAAATTTATTTCTAAAAAACTTATAAAAAATTTGTTTGACTAAAAACTTTTTAGTTTAACTAATTTCAAACGATCCTTGTAGTCCGGAAGATGGACGAAAGAAGAACAGTTGCCATGCATTTAACCATCGCTGGCTTCTGCTACCTCATCAAGCACATGAATTTGGTTGGTTAGGCATTCAATGAGAGCCTTACAGAGGTTCCCATCACCTACGTTACCTTCTGAAAATGACTTATCATGTGCTCGCGTGGATGAGTTTAAATGCTTTGCGAATCCACAGTTGAGATAAATGCCATAGACTGATTCCCCATTAACATAAATTATAGATTTTCAGTTATCTTGTTGAGCAGTACTACTATTGGTCCCTCGCGTTTTTGTCCCTGAGTTAGTTGGGGTCGGGGAAAAACACTTAGATTAGTAAGTTCGTGAGAGTATATATAATATAGCTTCTGATACGCTAGGTTCCGATACAAAGACGCAGGCGAACGAAGAAAGTAGGAGAGTAAGGAACACTGCCTTGACATGCAAATAATGTCCCGGATGCATGCCTTCAGGGCATATTGGAGCGGGGCACTTAGGGAGCTCGAAGCACCCAGAAATTCCTGGAGACAAGAGTCCAGTGGGGTTCTTGTATCAAGAGTTGTATTTTTAGTTAAAGTTTAGGAGAGTTATATTAGCATTACAACTCTTAGTTACCTTGTAGCAGAGTTGTATAAACATTGAGTTTAGGAGATCAACTTGTAGTAGCTTTGTAACTCCTTGCTTGCCTGTGGATATGCATGTTACAAAGAAATCCTTGTATTTGGTAGTAGGCATGGATCAATTATAATTTTATTTTCTTCAAACTTTCTATTGAAACTCACTAAGAGAGATTGATTTTGATGACAACAATAAATTAAAAATTATGATTTATGATTTATATTGCACTGATAAATTGAAATCAAATTATGCAGGAATTAATAAAACATGTCTATTATATATCCAGTAGAGAACAATCTAGCTGTGTCAAAATAAAATCGACACAGTCATCAAACAATAAACTGTTCAACTACCGATTATATGAGATCTTCTCTCATATCGAACAAAATAGAGGATTGGATCCATCGACAAAGTTTATGCTCAAGCTTTCATTTCAAAATTCTACAGATACATATACCACTGAAGCAAATCACACTATACAAGATTTACATTGAGTCAACTATCATTATTATTCACAAGAAGAGTCAAGTTCAATCTTTAAAAAGAAAAGAAAGGAATCAAACCCACTACACTTGGCAAAAACCAACTAAGTAGAGTCAAGTTTTTGAAGTCCACCTCATTTAGAGCAGTCAACCCAACAAGTATTAGCAAATCAAGAGAAGCCAATTCAGCTGCAGACAATTTGAAAAAGACAACTCCGTTGGAGTAACCTAAAGTCGCAAACGGCAGATTCAAATTGTTTTCATCGGTGTATTTAATACCGATGAAAGGCTTGCACCAAAATAGTTAAAATAAATCCTGAAGTAGTGTGATTGATCACTGAAAAAATCCAATCTCTGAAGATTCACCGCTGCCCAGAGACACCAACGGATTATTCTCTCCAACGGGAAAAATTAGCCACCTACAACAAAGAAAGCATTATAAAAAATAGAGATGTTGAAGAATAGAAGCGACACATTGAGCGAAAATTTCAAATTCAAACTGCACCACATTAGCCAAAATCTCTCAAGTCGAGAAATTCATCATATTATCAATCACTACTGAACATCATGTTCAGCAACAAATTTGATCATCTCATTTGAAAATCTTAAGATTACTTATTTACTTTGAGATATATCTTGTTATCAAACCCGTCTTTCTTAATTCATTTATAAATGTGTGATAGAGTGTTAGCCAAGGGGATTAGGTTGGAGCTTGGAGAAAGTTTTTAAATTTTGTAACAAAACTAAGTTGTCAGCCAAGGGGATTAGGTTGTCTAGTAAGCTGAGAAGAGTTGTCTTGGTCAAAAAACTCTTAAAAGTAAGTGTGCTTGGTGAAGCATTTTATTTTTGGTTTTGTGTAGTTTGTTAAAAGTCTAATGAAGCTTTGGTTCTTACGATAGAACGTCCGTGGATGTAGGCAAAAGAATTACCGAACTACGTAAAGTTTCCTTGCATGTTTACTTTAACATAGATTGTCATAATAACTTCATAGTAACGCGCACTGCCTGCAGGATATAGGTCTATCGCAGCCAGCTGAAAATTTACTATCTGTAGGATCATCATCATTACGAAAACTTTTTTTATCAACTCAATTCACCTTTCTTCTCTTAAGTGTTCTTGTAGGAAATCAACACTTTCTTTGTTTAACTTTAGTTATTAGTCGTGGTGCATCAACTTGGTACCAGAGCCACCAATTCAATGGAGAATCGCGCCGGAGCAAATCCCATCCTCCCTTTCCATTGCCAATGACTCGCCACACCTAATGAAACCTTCCCTCTATGAGAAACTTGATCTCATTACCTCGATGCTGAACCGATTATCAGGTGATCTTTAGGACATTCAACTCCTTCAAATACCAAAAATTCCATTAGCTACACAACCACTCCACCAGCCCACTACTATACAAGTATACAACCTTACCAAGCAGGTTTATTATCAACAATATATAATTCATTAGCACTATATCCCGTCGAACTATCCAAACAGACCACATCAAATGATAAATATTTGGCAGCAAGCATACCAAGCAAACATATTTTAGCCAAGCCAAAAACCTTCCTTGCTTAGTCTTACCAACATTAAGCACTATCTACTAAACTAAGAATTTACCCACACCCCACAATGATAATCCAACACCAGTTTTCATCGGACAACGCCCCTTGCAACTCAATTGTTTTTCTATCAACTATAATGACAATCTGCACACCTCTTGTGCTATAAGTTTGATCACTTTGACGAAAATTAGCCTCACTAGTGGATTTATTAGCCAGAAAAATATTTTAAATTTTACTACATACTGCAACGGGAGCAAACTTCAACAGCTACATGATACTTTCATAGAGAAGCCAATAGATGGTACAAAAGCTACGAAGGACACCATCTGCAACTCTCATAGGAGGACATTAAAGAAGCTCTTTAACTCCGTTTCGATCCAACAACATATGGAACCGAGCATTGCATGGCACAAGCTCACAAACCGACTCCTTAAGTGAGTACCAAGAAGCGTTCGAAGACTCACGTATCCACGTACCGCATACTACCGAAGAAGATTTGATTGGATGTTTCTGTCGGGGACTTAAAGACTGCATTGCCATGGATATTATGAAATGCAACTGTGAGATCTTCAGACCACTTATCGTTTGGCACGTACCTACGAGCACAAGCACACTTGTGAGCAAAAATCTAGCAGAACTTTCTCCAATAGACACGTATCACCAGTAGGATCAGCCAAGCCGCAACAGCTTTCTGCACTATCCGTCATAGCTATTTTTTATCAACAAACAGCATATGTAATGCAGTTTATCTCTAGATGAGGTAAATAATCGTTGTGCCTAAGATTTTTGCTTTATTGTGACGATAAATCGAGAGAGGGCACCATTGCACAAACAGCTTGTACTTGTTAGCTGATTATGAGCTGATGATGATGAAGTGAAGCATGATTATTTTCCAAAAGATTTAACTTCTGACTACACCACTCTCTCATTAAGCGCAATGCACAGGCTTGTAGGACTATAAACCTTGTGCATGCTTGGACGCATCAAGAATCAAAAGGTATTCATTCTTATGACTAGGGAAGCACACACAATTTCATAAACAAGAGACTAGCTAAACACCTCTGTTTAGTTTCATAATGGCGCGTCCACTTAAAGTAGAATTAGCAGACGGCCGCCCTCATTCCGTTGAGGTGATGTACAAGCAAACACCACTTACTGTGCAAGGAGTTCAATTGGTGACAGATGCTCATCCTTTTCCTTTAGGTGGTATGAATTTGGTTTTGGGAATTCAGTAGTTGGAAAGCCTTGGTGATATCATTAGCAAGTATAAACGCAGCGAGATGCATTTTCTATTTTGGATCAAACATTTTTGCCGTAGGATATACACGAGGGTGGTGTGTCGCAGCTAACCATCTTCATGTCTGGATCCCTTCTCTGTCTTATGCGGTTCCTTCTAGTAAACCACCAGCTGAGGCTCATTTAAATGACCCGGTTTGCTCACCGCTTGCTACATTGCAACAATTTTTTAACAGCTTTCTAGCAGTCTTCAAGCTAATACTAGGACTTCCACTAAGGCATTCTCACGATCACGGAATCCCTTTATTGTCGGGAGCACGACCCGTCAATTAATTTTCTACTTCTATCTGAAGCCAAAATACATGATGTATCCAAACTTGCAAGCTCTTCTTTTGAAATACCAAATCTTATACTCAACATCACCGAGGCTCCATCTCCATGTGTCTTTCACAAGCATTTGATGAAAAACAAGATCTTCAAAAAAGTATATACAATTGATAAGATTTGCTGTAAGAAAGTTGCTTTGTGGATTGATCTGATCTTTGTTCTTTTAACGTTCTGGGCTATGTTAACTTGGAAGGAATTATATCCAGGATAATCCTTTTGTAGAGTTTGTAGAAGCTGGAAAGTTGCAAAAGTTGACAGCTAGGAATTTTGGTAGCTTTCTTCTGAAATTTTGTTCAAAAACGAGTGTTTAAACAAATAAAGCTTTACAAATGTCTTGAATATTAAAAAAAACATTGTTGCAAACTACTTCATTTACTAGAAATAAAGCTTTACAAACATTGTTGCAAACAAAAAAACATTCTACTTCTATTACTAGAAAGTTGTTTTTTTATTCACTAGCTAGTTTAAATTTTTTAAGACATGGCATTCAGGTTCTGCGCATAGAATATTATTTTCAATCAACTTATATGGATGAAACTAGTTATGCGCAGGTTATTAGTTGTTCCTGTATCTTCTTTAATTTTATTGTTAGTAACCTATGTTATCATTAATATATGATATAACATGGTCTGAGTTATTGCTCGTCTTACTAAAAGCTAGATATGTGGTAGGTGCCGAAATAAGAATGCACATTCTGTATCTTGTAATTGTAGTTTTAGTAATTTAGATGTATTTAGGGCGTGTTTACCAACACCCCTAAACTCTACTTCCTTTAAACTCAAATTTCACATAAATACTTATAAAAATTAAAATAAATTTTTTTATCAATAAAATTTTTTTAAAAATTCAAATTTAAAACTTACTAAAAATATATAATTAATATAAAATTTTATTTTTTATTAAATATTTTTTATTTTTTATTTTATTTTTTAAATTTATTTCCTAAAAACTCTACTTCCTCCAAAACTCCACTTCCACCCCCTAGGTAAACACGCCCTTATTGGTATAGTACTTTATTAAATAAGGCAGATGGGACTTTGCAATTAAGTTTCACTCGTAGCTAATTCAATTATCTTATTAATATATTAAAATAAAATAAAATAAAATTATTATTCTTATTTTCATTTTCACTCTAATAATTTATTTATTTATTTTTATTTATTACTTTTTGTTCAGACAACCGTAAGAGAGCTCGGAAGTGAGGAGTAATAAAGTTTTAGTTCATTCGAAAGCTTCTGGGGTTTAGACGGGTTATAACTTTGGTCCCATTTGAGACTACCAAAAATATTGCATATAGAGTAAGGTGACTATCGGTAAGATAAAAAATTTGGACTTATCAAGTCTAATTTTTTAACATACTTACACAAAATCTTTATTACATTAATTATTTTGAAGAATGAATGTTTGGCTGGAGAAGTATTTATAAGCAGAAAAAATAAAGATAACTAAAATATTATAAATATATAACATGGAATGTATATTAAATCTTTTATACTTAAACAATATTTTAAATGTATTTAATTTCTAATAACTTTTTATATTTTGAATTAATTAATTTTAGATTAATATATGAGTTGGGGCATCAATAACAATCGATGAAGTATTAAAATCAATTGTGTTCAAATTTAAAAAATACGGATATTGTTTTAAATTGTCAAGGTAGCACATTTCATACCACCGGCACACAAGTCTTTACGTCGACCACAATAAATGCGAGAAGGACAACCTGTATTGCTTCCATTACAACAGTAGAATAATAATTCAATGAAGGATTTTCCGTGTCTAATATATATATATATATATATATATAATTATTTTAAGTATATATTGGTGCGTATTGATTAATATAAGATACATAAAAAGTTTAAAATTTAATTATTAATATTAGATATAAAAAATTATGAGTCATGAATATTTCAATAAAATTTCAGCTTAATCGGATCACGATCGACCCCATTCAATTTTTTGATCAAGATTGATAGAGAAAAAAATATTTTATGTTTTGTAAAATTTGTTATTTTGTTGTCATCTTGATCAAATAAATAGATAAAAATCGATTCATAATTCGATTGAGTTAAAATTTTATTAATATATTAATGACTCATAATTTTTTATATTCAACAGTATAAATCAATTTTGAACTATTTACGCATCTTATATTGATCAAAGTATATCAATATACATCTACTATAATATATATATATATATATTTTTTTTTCTTGTAGTTCATCGAGAATGATCTTTGTTTAGGGCGTGTTTATCGACACTTCAAATGTTATTTTTTTAAACTTACTATTAATATAAAATTTAAAATAAATTATTTTTGTTAAATTATTTTCAAATTTTAATTTTAAAACTTATTTTAATAAAAAATTAATATAAAATTTTTTTTAGTAAATATTTTTTATCTTTTATTTGATTTTTTAAATTTATTTTTCAAAATTTATCCAAACTCAAGTTTTGGTACTCGGTAAACACGCCAAGAAATGTTTATGAAATAGAAGGTATTTTTGTCTTTTTTGAAAAATGAGCTCTTTTTTTTACTTCTAAAAGAATAATAAAAATATGCAATAAAAAGATCTCACTACGTAGAATTTTTTTACACTTTCTAAATTTTTAAATAAATTTTCTAAATACTTATAAAATATATATTAAAAAACGTGAAATAGAAAAATTGAATTTTATGAGCGTTTGGGATTGCTTATAAAATAGAGTTTTTCTAAAAAGAAAAATATTTTGTCTTTATTGAAAAACGAGCTCTATTTGTTTTACTTTTAAAAAAATAATAAAAATATACAATAAAAATATCTCACTACGTAAATTTTTTTTATATATTTTAAATTTTTAAATAAATTTTTTAAATATTTATAAAATATGTATTGAAAAATATAAAATAAAAAAATATTAAAAACAACGTTTGAAATTCAATCTCAAACGCGCTCGAAGTAAGCGTGCGCTACGGTCCAAAATTGAACATAAATGGAAGATATGTTGCGTTCGTTACGAGCGTATTTATATCATATTAAATTTATTTTTTAGAAATAAGTATATAAATATAAATTTAGAGTTACAAATAAATTTGAATAAATTTATATTTAGTTGTATTAAAAATGAGTTTGAAAGTAAAATTTATTTTAAAATTAAATTTTAAAAATAAATGTTTTACCAAATAGTTTAAAATTTGTATTTATTTAATTTAAAAGTTAGTTAAAAATTAAAGTTTAGTTTTAAAAATAAGTTTAAAGTGTAAGAAGAAATTCTGAGATCGTTTGAGAGTAATTTTAAAATAGATTTTTTTAAAATAAAAAATATTTTATCTTTATTGAAAAATAAGTTTTATTTTTTTATATTAAAAAAATAAAAAAATAAGCGTTAAAAAGAATGTAAAATTTTTTTATACTTTCTAAAATTTTAAATAAAATTTTAAATATTTATAAAAAATATATTAAAAAATATATAATTAAAACTTAAAAAATTAATTTTGAAAAAATGCTAAGCTAAACAGACTCATGTCTGTCATTCTTTCACACTGTTACTACAATCGTGGCATACTGACAAAAAACTAAAAATATTTTTTATTTTAAAAAAATTATATTTTCTAAACACTATTAAACAGCACTCTAAATATTTTTATTCTTACACTGCTATTTTTAATGTTTAGTTTTCTCAAGTTTTGATGCGGTTATTATTTTATATTGTTAATACAAACACGAGATAACTTAACCTAACAACAACATATATAGATTCCAGGCACCGAATATATAAATTCATTACTACTTCAAACTATCGCGTCAGTGTGCGTTTTGAATTGCTTATAGAATAAACTTTTTATAAAATAAAAAGTATTTTTATTTTTTTAAAATAAATTTTATTTTTTTTATTTTTAAAAAATAATAAAAATATATAATAAAAAATTTTCATTACGTAAAATTTTTCTACATTATCTAAATTTCTAAATAAATTTTCTAAATACTTATAAAATATATATTGAAAAACGTAAAATAGAAAAAAGTTAAAAAACTGCTCTTAATATGCACTACTAAACGTAGCCTAGACGTGTTTAACGGCACCTCAAATTTAATTTTTATAAGTTAATTTTAATATAAAATAAATATAAATTTTTAAAATAAATTATTTTTTAAGTTAATTTTTTTCAAAATTTAATTTTAAAACTTACTATTAATATAAAATAATATTAAATTTTAATTTTTTATTAAATATTTTTATATTTATTTAATTTTTTAAATTTATTTTTCAAAATTTATTCGAACTCTAATTTTGAGACTTGATAAAATACGCACTTATTGAAACTTATTAGCCAGCATGTTGCAACGCGCCCTCGAATTTGGATCAATTGCTTATATTCTAGAAATTTTATGTAGTATTTCAGAAATTTATGTAAGATATTTTGAAAAAATATTCTTAAAAGAACGTTTTATATCATACGATCAAAATAAATCACCATCTATTAATAATAAGATATTGTAAAAGAAAGAACTCTTCACATGTAACTATCGAATAAATTATAACTACCAAACTTTTGAGCTCTCTAATAATTCTAATAAACTGTTCTATTATTCGTACCTTATATTCTCTTTTGCTTCATGTTTTAGTATTTATCGGAATTTATTAAAATTTACTTCAAAATTTAGCATAAAAATTCTCTAAATACCAAACAGGTACTATTGATATCGTCACAATGTGGCAGTTAACAGCTGCAAAAACTATTTAACCAATTAATTCAATTAGTACTTCTCTTAATTGGAAAATCATGCATACTACGAACAGTTTATTGGGGTATTTGGTAGTGCTTATAAAATAAAACTTTTTAAAATTAAAGATATTTTTATTTTTTTAAAAATCGAGCTTTATTTTTTTTACTTTAAAAAAAATCATAAAAATATGCAATAAAAAGATCTCACTTCGTAGAATTTTTTTATACTATCAAAATTTTTAAATAAATTTTCTAAATACTTATAAAATATATATTAAAAAATATAAAATGAAGAAAAATTGAAAAGCTATTTTTGATAAGCAGTGCCAAACGCAGCTTAGGATTGTTAACTTGTCAGCTAAAAAGTACAGCACAAACAAAATTATTTTTTTATAATATATATTTTTTTAAATTTCAAAATAAAATAAATTATGTCTATAAATTTTTAATAAATAAGTTTATTACTTTTAATTAAACGTAAGCTTATTTTTAAAAACTTATTTTTTTTAAAAAATAATAAACGTATGTTTTTTAAAATATATATATTATATGTTAGTAAATTTTTATATAATATTTTTATTATTTGTATATAAAAATTAAAATAAATATCTAAAACATTTAAATAAATTTCTTTTTAAATTTGTTATTTTAAATAGTTTTAAACGACTCCAACTATTTAACAATATAATGGTACGTGATGGAAACTTTTGGGCCTTTTTATTAAGAAATTGGTTGTACCAACTACCAACATTCACTTATGGCGTGTTTATCCGCACTCCAAACTCACTTTTTTTAAATTCACTTCAAATATAAAATACATATAAAATTAAAATAAATTTTTTTTTAATAAAGTTTTTTAAAAACTTATTTTTAAAACTTACTATAAATATTAAATTAATATATAATTTTATTTTTTTTTTTAATTTTTAATTTTTTAATTTTATTTTTTAAATTGATTTTCAAAAAACTTACTTTACCCACTTTATCTACAAGTAAACACGCCCTTACAAATGACCAATTAACCAACCCACCAAATTAAGACGGCATACTTTTCTAAGTCGCAATAATGTAATTGTATGCTATACTGCAGGGTCTGTACTTTTCTAAGTCATAGTAATATAATTGTATACCATAATTGATGCTATACTGCGGGATCTGTATATGTCAAAAGAACTCACGCAATGTATTATGCTGCGTTTGGAATTGGTTATGAAATAAAGTTTTTTTAAAATAGGGATATTTTTATTCTTTTTAAAAAATAAGCTATAGGTTTTTTTACTTCAAAAAAAAAAAAATACGTAATAAAAAAATCTCATTACGTAAAATTTTTCTACTTTATCTAAATTTTTAAATAAATTTTTTAAATATTTATAAAATATGTATTGAAAAATATAAAATAGAAAAAAATTGAAAAGCAGTATTTGGTATGCACTACCAAACGCACTCTAATAGAATAATACATGACGACATGGAGATGGATCACGAACGGGTTGGTTGTCTGGCAACGTATCTATGTTAATCAAATGCACTATAACTTATGCTAGGTGAATAATTTGTGAGTCAGTGATGCATTGCAGAAAAATAGCAACCCGCAAAGACCTCGTCGCACGAGGCATCTAGCAAAAAAGTGCCTCTCTTGCTCAGGATGCACATAATAAGGATTCTATAACATGCTTAGCAATGCACCACTTAGGAGCAGCAGAATAATTGAGTTATATTAGGACTCTAGTATTTCAGTTGTATTGAAGTTGTTTTACTTGTTAGGAATAGTTCTCAGTTTTAATTCTTAGGAAGAGTTCTCTTAGAAAAAGAACTCTTATTTAGCTAGCTAATTTAGTTAGAGTTAGGACTCTTTAGCTAGTTATAAATAATTCCTTGTATGTTAAGTGGAGGAGGGAACAATGAAGTTTAATTTTTTTTTCTTAGGTTAGCTACTTATCAAGTTTTAGTAAATTTTTTCACCGAGTGCATTAGTTAGGCATGCATTTGTGTCCACCAAAATGATATTTGAAGGTCATTTAAATGTGCTTAAAATAAACAGTTTTAAAAAAGATAGTCCGCATCTTCACAAACATATCTATTTCATCGAGCCTCTCTCCGGAACAATGTGTAAATTGTTACACATCTTATACGAGTCGGAACTTACCCAACAAGATATTTCTTTATTTTAGGACCATTATAGTTACGACCGCCGTTCATCGGAGCTTCAATCGTCGGCTCCCTTATCATTAGGTCACGAACTTCTTTTAGCTTCCGGCACTAGACAGGTGTCATTTTTTCAAAAAAATTTATTTTAAGATTTTTGAAAAAATAATTTTATTTTTATTAAAAAATAGTAGTTATATATATAATGTATAATTTATTTATATTTTTTAAATTAAAAAATATTAGAGAAAATTTATTGAGAAAATGAAATATTAAAGTGAAATATTAAAATGAACTGACTGAAATACCAAATGTGCTCCAAGATCAACCCATGTTTGCGTGGCATGGATGTGCACTTACGTTCATGCACAACCATCGAATTGCATTTAGGTATACAAATAAGGTTTTTTTCCCATATCATATATAAAAATATTCACTGAAGATAATATAAATTAGAGAAATAATGAATTTATAACTTGTTATTACAGCTAGAAATATATGATCCAACTCACGTACGCGATTCCGAATCGATAATTTAAATTGAATTTTTATTTTATCTTAATTAGATTTAGATCAATTTGTGTCAATTCAAATTGATCTTAAAAATTAAATAGATTTAGATCGAACTCGAATAATTCAAAATTGACTCATTTAATATATTTAATTATTTATATTTCATATATTATATAATAAGTAAAATATATTTAGAATAATAATATTATACTGATTTGATCAATCAGATTAATCAGCGCCATTCGTTTAGTTGACCGCCGATCAGCTTTCTTTGGTAACATATTAAGAAAATTTTGAAAGTACTTAAGCTAAAAAAATTTTAAAAAATTATTTTAATTTTTTTAAAAAATAAGCTTATTTTTTTATTAGAAAAATAAAAAGTAGATAAAGATTCTGCAATATAGTTAACACTTTTCAAATTTTAAAATATTTTAACATATTTACAAATTTATTAAAATATAAAAAATTAAATAAAATAAAAATACTACAAAATATAGTGCGAAATAGATGCTACATACTAGTGCGCTATCAAAAAGTGCCACAAGTTCCTAACATCCACATCACATGCATGCGTGCGTGGTACACAACGGTTCGCTATCTGGCTAACTAAACCAGCTCAACTCAACAACCGGAACACTTATAAACAGTAACGCTCTGTTTGGATTGAGAGTAATGAAGAGAAGTTGGGAGTAAACAAATTCATAAGATTAATGAAGAGTAAATTGTTACACCACATATTACCACATATTGAGGTGTACTCAAGTGAAGGGAAATTATTGTGGCTGTAGACACCTAAAGTTACTATATTGTCCATCTTATTTCATTATATTTACCCATTGTATTTCATGTTCATCGTTTTCTTCTCAATGCAGTCATTCGACTCCTTCACTCGCACCTACTCGTCTCTTCTCCGTCTACGCCGCGCGTTACCGCCATTGATCCAGGTAATAAGTACTAGATTTCGATCTTGGATTTCTGTTCGTCACCGTGAATCTTGGATTTCGTTTGTTCTTCTGTAATAAGAACTAGATTTCGATTTTGGATTTCTGTTGGCCGGTAGATTTTGGATTTCTATTTCATTTCAAGATTTCTCTTCTATGTCTGATTTCTATATGAATTTTTTATTTTTTTCTGTACAGATTTTTTCTTCATCCCTGGTGTATCTTCTCCATCTCAACAGATTTTTTTCGCTTCACCAACTCGCTCCTTCTCTTTTTTTCTTTCCCTTTCTTGTTCTTTATCTTTTTCTTCCTAAATTATTCAGAGCAAACAATTTTGCTGCTTTGATTCTATGCTGAGGTTTGAATATTTTGTTTTTGTTTTTCTTTTAATTATTCTCCTGATTTGTTTGAAATTTAATCTGTTTGAAATTGTCACGATCTGTTTGTTTTGTTTGGATTTTCTAAATCTCTGTTGGAAACTTCTTCAAACTATTAAATTTTTTTTAAAATTTTAATGTTAAAGATTCATGATCGTAATTTTGGATTGATGACTTACTTTGTTTTCTGATATTTTAATTAAGATCCTGCCTTCTGATGAGCCTGGAGAATTGAAAATTCAAATTAGAGATACCTGTAATAACATTTTTTTGTGTTGAAATTTTCAGATTGCGTGTTGTGTTTGACTCTTGTAGTAGCTCACTTCTGATCAATATAAATACAAGAATGCCTCTTATAATTTCGGTGTATTGGTTTGTTATTGTTATTATTATTATCTTACTATGAAGTAGTTGGAAATTCTTTGATAAGTGGTTACCCAAAAATTATGATTTTTGACTGCAGAAAGCTCTTCACATGTTCATTTTAACTTGTGGAAGCTATTAGATTAGTTTGTGCTGGATTCTATATAGATAGTTAGTGATGGTCTTGTGGATCATAATTTGGTCAGTGATTATTAACTCCTTGCAGTTTGGAGCCCTACAATTTATTAACCCTGTAGCTTGAGTTAATTATCTAGTCATGCTAACAGGTTTGGGATCTTGGGGGACAAGAACGGCTAAGAGCATCATGAGCAGCATATTACTGAGGCATTCATGTTGTCATTGTAGTTGTAGACAGTATAGATAGGCAAGGGTCTCAATCATCAAAGATGAACTCTTCGAGCTTCTCCAGTATGGTGATCTTGCACATACCGTGGCTCTCCATCGCGGACAAGCAGGACCTCAAGGATGCTATGTCACCTCCAAAGATAACTAATGCTATATCACTGCACAGCTTCAAGAACCATGACTGGCACATTGGGGATTGTATGATGGCTTAATTAAGGGTGGAAAACTTAAAAAGTCACTAGAAATGCCACGACTGTTGATGTTTGGAAGTGGCTATATTATTTGAATATTGAAGGAGGAGAAGAAGACTTATATGTAATCATTTTCTTGTAAATTCTTCACACTCAATCTTCAATAGTTGAAATCTTCGATTGAACAACTGAAAACAAATGTGCATCTAAAATTATTATTATTCAGTATAATATTTTTGTTTTTCTATAATGAAATGGAATAGACAGAAATCTGTGTTTCATCTTTATAAGAAACTGCTATATGTAGATAAGACGTGGATGGCTTTAGATAATAGACTTGTTGCTATAAGCATGTCGACATTATTAAGTGTGGTATTCTTGAGGTTTGTATATTGGTCTTTTATTTGAAAGGATACTTTCGTATTGTCCATTGCTTCACCGATTTTCTTAGTCACTTCTATAGTTAAGTATTTCAAACCTAAAAATCTACTTTATTTTACCAAAAAACACAAATATAAATAAAAGAATATTTCAGATTTTTTATAAAAATTACTCTTATTTATTTTTCAGTTACCAAACAATAATAATATGTACTTTTTATTAATTTTATTAATATATCCAAGCATGACGAGATAAATTATTACTCTTACTTTCGTCTCCACCCAAATAATCTACTCTTATTTAATCTTACTCTTATTTACTCTTATTTATTATTTCTATATTTAAACAGACCGTAAAAGTAACATACTAATAAATTCCTATGTAGGATCAATACACTCCTCCATACGAGAGAAAATCATAATAAGAAGTGCATATAAGATATAGAAAATAAGTTTTCAAAAAAACCACTAACAAATGTTTTATTATCACTATCATTCTCTATATATATCTATAATCGAAACAATATGTAAGAGAATGTTGAATGGTAGTATGTCCTACATGTCCCCCTCGCACTGTTTAAGCCATTATCCGATGGTTTAGATGGAACCCGAATGTTTATATTTTGAATTCAAGATGCAAAAACATAAAAATATTTTACTTACTATAAAGTGTGTGGACGAAAATTTTGAATTGCCCCTTAATCCATATATATATATTTTTTATCAAATCCTAGTGCTAACGAAAAGGATTCAAGGTGGCGCTTCATCTCGTGTCTTTCATATTTTAAACTGACCAAAATAATAATTGATCCAGCCAGGTTATATCTTGGAAGCCGGACCATGAACTGATCTAAACCCAAAACCCCTAACAAATGGACTACCTTGGAGGTGCTCGAAGTGAAGCAGATTACTCAGGGCCGACTCTCTTTGGCGCTCTCTCTCTTTCCCAGGAGGCATGGCGAGCCGCCGCCTGTTCTCCACCACCGTCCGCTCCGCCTCTGCTCGCTGTCCATGTCCAGCAGGCTCTTTCTATCTATCTCCCGCTACTGACCACTTTGCTGCAACTTCGGTTTCCTCCGCCGTCCGTCCCCTCGGAAAGATCAGTGTAGGTGTTCTTCCTCAACCCTCTTTTGCTAATACTTCTTAATTATTTTTGTTTCAGGAATTGGAGTTCCTCTTGATCGAATTGTGTGTAGGTTTTTAAAATGATTTGTTCTTCTTGATGTAGTGTTTGGAAAATTGGATACTTTTATTTATTTGTATAAAAAGCCATGGGAGAATTAGTTGTTGCAAAGCAACATTCTTGGCTAGCTTGGTCTTACCTGAGGTTTTCACTCTGTTCATTTAGGCAGAATTTAGGACTCAATAGTTGAAGTTAATAAAGTTGACATAGGAAACCTTGGTACATATTAGTGTTAAACTACAGAATATCAGTTATGTTCCCAACCAATGACAAGTTAGCTCCCTTGATTATTAGTCCTGTAGTATCAAGATTGCATGGTTGGATTTATGCTTTGGTATGAATGGGGAGGAACTGGGAATTTTTGTATGATCCCTATAGCACTTGTTTTATTTTCATTCTTTCTGTTTAACCAATATGCTGTGTTGTTTTTTTTTTATATCGAGACATTGATCTGATTTAACTGAGAATTTAATAGCTATGATTCCATTACGCATTCCTTTAGCTATTTGCAATCTCAATGTGGTCTTGTGAAGCTTGCCTCTGGCAGAGCTTTTTCTTCAAGGTACGCAGATATGTGATTTTGTCATTGGCAATGTTTTGAAACCTGGACCAGACCGGCCGGTTTAACTGGTTTAAACGTGAACCAGTCCAGAATCTAGTCCAGTTTAGGCCTTGAAACCAGACAAATATTGACCCGTTTGAGCTGGCCTATTTAAGCCTAATATGTGCAAACATGTGCCATTCTGGTCCATTGCTGTACTCAAAAGTTCAACAGTAACTTACATGGATGTATGAAAAAAATGAAGTCTTTAATAGGATTCAAAACCAAGCCAATAGTAACCCTATAACATCAACTAACCAACAGAGTTACAAGATTTTTGTGACTTAAATTAACTGTTTAATATTTTATATAATATATATAACCTGGTTCAACTGGTGGTTTTATGGTTTAACCGGTCAGCCCCGGACTGAATAGGTGGCTGGTTCACTTCCTGTCCAGGTTTGAAAACGTTGGTCATGGTTAAGAAGGCGTTATCGCCACCATACTTAAGAGCTGAACATTACAATGTTCTTTTGAGAGAGGATGAGAATGGAGGCATACGGGTGATGCTATAGCTATGTAGCCCTTGATTGTTTTTGTGGAAAGGATACTGAACCTTTACTGTGAAAGCCTTTTGCTTTACTATAATGGGAAAAAAAATAGCACTAAGCGGCATATGTGATTTGAAAGAGAGGTTCTGGCATTAAGAAACCAGATCAGATGATTTGATATGGTCAATCTAACAATTAAGTAGAGGAGAAGAGAACATTGAGGACATTGGATGTGAGAGGAAGATCCATACCTCAAAGCGAATGGGAACATAAGTTTTGTTTCTTAGTACAACGAAGTTCCACCTTCTTGTTAGAATCAGTAGATGATTTACTTTTGTGTTGGGACAATAGAGCAAGCCCATCTGCAGAGTGTCTACATGGCACCCCACACGGTATTTGATCTTCTGGCTTGTATTGTACTCAAATCATGTCCTTGGCATTGGCTGAACTGGTTGGATCTAATTAGATCCAACTATGAGGCCAAAGGGAGATATCAAACATAAACTCCAGTTGGAGATGCTTGTTCAGTGAATAGGTTTTGCGGGCCTTTTGTTTTTGGGATAAGTCTTCTAGGACAGCTTGAATAAAAAGATCTTAGAGAAGGATAGTTTTTTCAAATATTGGTAAGGTAGTAGAGATAAATTTCCTTGTTGCGTTGTGGTTTGCATTGATCATTCTTAGTACTTGGTGTTAATGTCTATTACAATATGTCATCGGTAGCTTGTGTCTTGATCATTTTTAAATTATTGTCTATATGTGTCTTCTTAATTCTTTTTCAAATATGTTGATTGCTCTGACTTTCTGTATTTACAGTGGAATTTGTCTCTCTTAGGCTCCAAAGGTTTCTGCACCTTAGTGCCTGAATCAAAAGAAGGTCTTATTCCTCCTGAGTTAATGACAAAAAATAAAATTTTGACACCAGATCGTGTTATTGGTAAGTCAAGTTCTATAAAGCAGTAGGCACTGTTAATTTTAATCTCGTGTATTGACCCCTCAATGTTTCATTCTACTGAGCTCATTTTAAATCTAAAGAAGAAATCAACACTCTAATTAATGGTATCTTTTCCCATACCAGAATTAGGAAAGTTGCTAACTTTTGCTATTCAATGGTCCTCAAAATGCAAATTTATTTTTTCAAAAATAACTGGATCCTAGCAACTCCTTTGAATTTGTTATTAATGTAGGCGCATAGGGGAAACTAGTTGTCTGATGGCAAATCACTTGCCCATTTATAAAGAAGAAGTTGGAGTAACACAGTGGTAGAATGTTTTGGACTCTGGTGTTGCCTTAAACTTTTGATGCTTTTCGTAAGTAGCTTGTTAATTTTCTTCCTTATATATAACCAAGATGTTTGGGGCATTAACTTGTCATTGAAGGTGTTGGTGTGATGACAATCCGTGGGCTAATTCTTCATAATTTGCAGCAGTAACGCATGTTAATTTGGTGATTAGCCTACTTCAAATTTTCTCAGTTTGAGTATCAAGATAGGAGTGGAGCTAAAACAAGCTGCTCCATTGGTTTGGCGCTCTTAAATGTAGTATAGATACATTGTATTGAAGGCCTTAATAGTGTTTGCATTATGTTCATCTATACAGCAGCTACAATATTATTCTTTCAAGGAGCTAGTAGATTAGGTCTAGCTATTATGTTATATGTTGCTATATCTGCAGCACAAGCCTAATATAGAGTTTTTTTATGCATAGGAAAATGTGCTCTTTTGACATTTTGTTGTCAGCTTTTTAAATTGTAAAATATTGCATATTTTGACTTAGATTGTGGGATTTCTTTTTAACTCTAAAAATATCAATGGATTTAATAGAAAGCTTATTAGTTGCAGCATAATCTTCTTGCAAACCTAAGATCACAACTTAATCCAATTATAGTCCATTCCATACTTTTGAAGTAAAATAAGCTTGATAGCATTGAACATATCCTCATTATGGGAGTTGGACCAAGTTTTTCGTTGTTTGAACAATAGAATTTGTCAGGTTATTGTTGATTTCTTCCTATTTCAGATGAGGATCCTAGGTTGACTATTTGATCTTCTTAATCAAGTCTTGCTCTACTAGTGAGGTAGTCTATATGGATTTTTCTATGAAAAAACCATAAAGATTTGAAAATTTCATGGCTAGCTGCCACCATAACCCCGGTGCATCTCCTTGCACAGGCCTTATGTGAACAAGTTGACTATTTAATTAATGTTGAAGATAGATTCATAATGGGCTTAGTTTTAATGCCAGATGCCGCTAATATCATGGAGTTGTCATTTTTATAGAGAGAAAAACTATTCACATTTTCTATACATTTTTTAACATATATATCAAAGATTTTCTAACATGCCAATTTTGTGGGATTCTGAAATTTCTATACAATTTTATTTACTTTCATACAATGAACACCATGGAGAACTTCGCATATTCTTGTAAGGACAAGTAGTGAGCTATTTACCTTAGGTTTACTTTACATGTCTGGTGTATTTTCTGTACTTACGTCTGGCATGAGGTCTTATATATTTGCGTTTTGAAGTATTCCCATGTAATGTTCTCTTTCTAATTTCATCCTCAAACTTCAAGTTAGATGATTTTAATGGAGATAGTTTGACATAAGAATGATATTCTAATTCTTTCTGACATAATACTAGATTATATGACAAAACTTAGTCTAGATTTTGCAAGCTGTCATATCAACATTGCGTGTAATAGAACCTTCTAGTAGACTAGTTGTGTGAGTAAATAATGCTGAACCATTATCTATAAAATAAGCAAACTCACCAAACAGAGGTGCTTGTAGCCTTGTGCTTCACCAGATTTCGACATCATTTTATAAATTATTAAGACTTCTGCTATTTAGAAATCTGACGTTCCTGCAAGCTTTTCAAATTAGAATAGTTTTAAGATCAAAGCTTTTCCTCAACATGTAGAAAGACATTAACTTTATGTCCATGCCTTTGTATGGATCCCGTGGGAGCTTGAGTTCAGTTTATTAACATGCTTTATATAGTTAGTAATGTTCCGAACAATTAATGGTGGACTATGTTTTACAAAACATCGTTTATAGCATGTTGCATTATCTATGAAATGAAACTAGCTACAAGCTTTTTGTGATTTGACTCTGTAGTTTTGAATTTAGTATTTCTGTGTATTGGTGACTTTGCAGGTGAATATGCTGATCTTTTGACAAGAGTTACAAATTTCCATAATGAAGACAAAGGCTTCATGGTTTTGGCAGGTGATGTCTTTGATGTTCCTATCAGGAAAGATATTATTGGCAGAGTTGTAAGATGGCAGCTTGCAAAGCGGCGCCAGGTGCTCTTTCTGAAAATGCCTACTTTTTTTACAAAAAGTTTACTTAATTGAACTTTTAGTTGAAATGATGTTGACTACTTTGAGACCACCTTACAAACTGGTTAAGGAGTTTTTGAATGTAGGAACTTGCCACAAGTTATTTTAAATATTTCGTAGCTTGACTAGTTGAGCCTGAAAGACTTAACACTAAATAATAAGCAAATTGTGCGGGACTCTAACTTTCTTATATGATGCTTTAACTGTGTTTCAGTCTGGATTATCTTACTACTTGTAAAAGACTAGGGTTATAGCTGATAACTTACTCTTTAAGAACTTCAAATTTCCAAAATATGCATCTCCTAAAATTTTAACTCCCAAGATACACACCAGCTGCCCGTTTGTCACTATTTTCATCTCTCTATTGTTTGATAGCTATTATATGAATTTTATAGTCTCTGTCTTGTTATTAAATTTACAATCACTCTTTTATCTCTCGTCTCAAACAGAAAATTCAAACTTTATTCTTGTTCTTTTGATGTCCTCCCTTGCCTTCCTAAAATAATATCTAGAAAAACATTTTATTTAACTTGCCTTTCTGCTAATAATATCTAATTCTTGTAAAACAACATGATTTAATTGTGTAAGAAAATCAAGAACAAAGTGCTTTTTAATAGTTGGGTGATCCTACTTTGACAATAATAATTCAATACCTTCTATCTTCTCATTTTTCTCCACTCTCAACCATTTTGTAGGATATTTCTTTTTTGGTTTGGTTCGCCCATTCTTTTAGTAAGGAATTTCGTATAATAATCTTTCGTTATGATGGAGCTTGGTCACCATTATTGAGATATAATGTATTCTTCCTTGCAATCAAAATAAAGGGAAAAAATTCTCTTTGACATTGTTGCCATTGGATTCGCCTTGGGTCTCCTGCTAGATTTTTGTAGTGATGGAGTCCGTTGGGAAGGGAGGAGTATCGAGAAAAAACAATAGGATGTGTTTGCCTTTCTTAATAATTCATATTATTATTTTATTAAGTTGAAAGGAGTGATGCTCTTGTAGCCTCTTCTGTTGTTTTAGTTTCACTAAACTATTGCAATATTTTAATATTATTGTAAGATTTATGCTCTGTGTTTAACCTATTATAACTCAACAATTTGTTGGCTTCAAATATCAAACTTGATGCATCAAGAAATGATTTGAACTTGCTGGTTTTCTAGACAAACTTTATTCATAATTTTACTGTTATAGCAACTGCAATTCATGGTTTGAATGTAATACAGTCTATGTTGAAAAATATGTCAAAAGTTTCTGTCAAAACCAAAATGTTGTTGCGATGGGCATTCACAATCTCATCAAATTTTATGACCTCTACTATCTAAAGTCTAACACCACAAATCATTTCTTTACTGAAGTCAGCACTATTAGGGCCCCAAATTGTTGGTGACTTCATTGTTTTCATTGTGACTAGTAAGGAGGCAAAGGGGTCGAATAACACATACTTCAGAAAACTTTCTGATTAGATAAATGGTGGCACATCAATAAATATTACACTTATTATAAAAGTCTGATATGGATGTTTATCAGTCCTCAAGAGATTACAATAGTCTTGAGCCGAATACATGACTAATAATCTTGTCTCATTTATAGCAGATTTAATTGTGCTAATAAGTATTTAAGACAGTACAATTAGTTTGATGACAACAGTGGTTAAGAATAAATATGATATTAGCACCGCTTAACAACCCATATCTCTGCAATTTTCTTTTACCAACAAGCTTTTTCATCTTTCTCGTTCTACATCTGTAATTTTTTCCTTTAAAAAGGTTTTTTTAAATAATATTTGGAAGAAACGTAAACACTTATTATTTCAATTTAAATTTTATGTTATTATAATAAAGCATATTCTTTCAAAATTATTTGAGTCATAACCTTTAGAAACAATTATCTTTTGATATTAGAATAGAAGTACTTATACAATATTATGAGAAAGGCTTTTTTTATATAGTTAGATGGTTTTAAATTAAATTGTTAGTATTTAAAATAATTTAATTGTTGTTAGTTCATTTTACACTTATGAGGAATAGAAAACAAAATAAAAATTAGAAAGAGAATGTGGAGAGAAGAGACATGTTTCATAGTAACAGGCACCCTATGGCACCATCAGCCAGACACATATGCTAAGGATGGATGACAAAGATACGTGCCATTCCCTTTTGGAGTCTTCACATATCTTATGTCCTTCATTTACTTGAGCATATTGAATGGCAAGTTTTACTAAGTGCTCTTTAGATATCTGAAAAGGTTAAAATTATATTTCATGTACACATTTGTTGAGGCTAATACTCATTTTGGCACAAATGTGTATTTGTTTCTATACTTCACAGGTTACTCACTGGTTGTCATGATGGGACTTGTGAACTGTTGTAAATAGCAACTAGTTTTTCTTCTGTGCCAATTAGGCAGACCTATGATAAGGATTAGCTAGCCCAAGGCATTTCTAGTAAAAACATGTTGCTTGGGTACCGTGGGAAAAACAGTTTCACGTTATTGTTATATCATTCACAGACTTTATGTTTCTTTCTTCCACTCTTCTCCCGTTAGTTTGTCCAAACAGTTGTAATTCCATTTTATTCCAATCACTCTTGTCATGCTACGCAGTTGTTTTTCCCCTTCTAGAGTTTTCTCCCTTTTGGGTCATGCATGTGTTTGCATACTCCACTCAGACTACTAATTTTCGTGAAATTCTTCAAAGTAAGGGCGTGTTTCAAATGCTCGTAACTGAGTTTCATAAGATGAAAAGTAAAAAGTAGAGTTTTTTGAAAAATAAAGTGGAAGTGGAGTTCAGTATTTGTGTTTCAATAATATTTAAAAGTGTGTTAAAAATTAAAAAATATAATTGCATTGGGAAGTGTGCAAATAAGGAAGTTGGAACTAGAGTTCCGAATGTGAAAGTGGAGTTTTGAGTTCCTTTGTGTAATTGAAACATATGAACTGTTCGAAACTTAAAATCTTGCGGGAAAAAGTGGAGTTACGGGCATTTGAAACACGCGCCCTAACATATTTTGTCCGCATAATAGGCGTTGAGATCTATTATAGTTATATGACAAAGTTTTCTTTTTCTTGCATCAATTACAATCTCCTGTTTTTCTGCTTTGGCCTATATCAATCGCTAGAGTGTTACACAGATTTTGAGATCTTTACACTGGATCAATAATTAATGCACAGTCCATGCGTGTAGTTTTACAGTGTGGCAATCCCATTACTCCTACCACTTAGATATATGTTTTGGTTTCTGAGTTGCAATGCACTAGGCAAATCTTTCCTTTATGTGCTTCTTTAGAAGCACTTTTTTGGTTTTTTGTTGACTATTTTGTTTTCTTCCTATATTTGTAGTATGCTGTTAGATTACTTCGATTGTTTTTGGGCTTTACAGGGAACACATTCCACCAAAACAATCAGTGAGGTCAGTGGGACTGGGAAGAAACCATATCGACAAAAGGGCACCGGGCGTGCAAGGCATGGAACTCTGCGAGGTCCTCAGGTATCTACATGATTGCAGTTGGGTTGTCTTTTCTGCTGTTCTATTATGGTATCACTGACATTTCACTCAAATTGAAAGACTTTAAAAAACTATGCTCCAGGATGCTCATTTTACAGAAAATGATCTTTTATTTCTTTTTGTTTTTTAAAAATTTTTTTAGTGCTTTTTTTTTTAGAATTTTGTAATGCAAACATACTTCACCTAACCGTAGTGGGTCTTATGTTAACAGTTTAGAGGAGGAGCCACTATGCATGGGCCTAAACCTCGAAGTCATGCAATCAAACTACAGAAAAAAGTACGGCGTTTGGGTTTGAAGATTGCTTTATCAGGAAGAACAGCTGAAGGCAAGGTAATTCTGTATTAGCGCTGCCTTTCTTATTAGCAGAACTTAACAAAATTTGCGTTTCAGTTCCTGATACTTCAATGGATTTACAAATTTCTTGTTCATCCTATGATTTATGTTCTATGTACAAATAAATGAATTGTTAGAATGATAACTAAGTAACTTAGGATGCTTGTCTATTTCTGTACTCAATAACAAGGCACCCCAATTGTATGTTTGTAGCGTGTGCAGGATTAATCGTTAGAAACTTAGTAGGTGGAACCGCGATTTCTGTTGAGGTTTACTCCCTTCTTCTTGAGCTTATATGCAGTAATTTTCAGTGAGAATCTCTCTTGAACTGTAGTAATGTCTAATGTAATTTTTTATTTAACCTAGTTTTTATTGCAATTTTATGTATAGTATAAATTCATCTTCTGTTTAAAGAGCTTCACTGAATCTGAAATAGGAATTGTCAGAGCTTCAAGAGTTACGGGGAGTCTCTTCTCCTAAATAGTTTTCTCCTAACTGTCTGCTTTCATACAACTGCGCAAAAAAATATTTCTTATTTAAGGGAAAAATTGTCATCTTACCTCTTGTAAAATTGTCTTAATCACGTAAGATGCAAGTAGGCATCTCTTGAATTTTCTCATCTTGTTGGAATGAAGAGCCTAATGCTTCTCCAAGCCTCTCACAACTCGCTTCTCTGAAACTCCTCTGTATACTCTACAATCCCAAGATAAGAGAATTCATATATTAATAACATACGACTCTTGGCAAGTTTCCACAACTTTATGACAATCCAAACATATCTTACTGAAAATAATTCTGTAGTTGGGACAATTCCTCAATATCTTGTTCATTCGCAAGAAAATATTTTCTTTGTGCATTGGTAACGGTAAAAAAAAAAACATATTTTTTGGAGAGAGAGACAAGTGTAGGAGTTTAACTAGCAGTAGTCGGGGGAAAAAAATTTACAGCAGATATAAAACTGTGCTTTCTGCAGCTTTTAGTTTTTGAGGACTTATCGCTTCCAAGCCACAAGACAAAGAACATTGTGAATTATGTCAGCCAGATGAATAACACGAAGAAGACTTTACTGGTTGACGGTGGTCCGATAGAAGATAATCTGAAGTTGGCAACAAGAAACCTGCATTATGTGAATGTGCTCCCATCAATTGTAAGCAAAGCATTAAAATATCTGGATTTAATCTTGGCCAAATCAATAATGATTAGAGTTATTTTTCAGATTATTGCAAGTAATTGAGTTTTATCCTATGATGTGCAGGGGCTCAATGTGTACAGCATCTTGCAGCATGACACACTTGTGATGACACGTGATGCAGTAAACAGGATAGTAGAACGTATGCACACCCCTATCAGCCGATGATTTCCTGTTTTCATATCAAATCAGGATTTTCATGAGATAACCCAGCAAGCAAACATTTTATGGTCCTAGATGAGTGCTACTATATCAGAATCACCATTTGGAAGACATTGAAGAACCCAAACAGGGCGCAGAGTGTTTTAACCTCTCTGATGACACTTTATTACTGTTGTGATACCTATCAAATGGGCATCCTTTTATTTCTGCTTTTTCTACCAAAATCTGACAGAAGTAGCTGTAGGATGCACTAATTTACATCTGCTTAAAATGCAAGTATGTATCTTGATTTCAGTGGAAGATTGTGCATTTCCTTTGACAATATAGTCAGTATTGTAATAATCTGGCATGTTATAGTTCTTTATGTTGTATTAGGACTATATAGAGATAGAAATAAGAAAAAAGGGACTGGAAGATTGTCATACGCTTCAGCTTCTTCTTGCATTTCTAAAGGAAAAAATAACTCGTGTCTTGTTTTGTTCCTCATAAAACTTGCGCCTTGTTTTGGTACCATTGCAGTGCCGCAACTACTCCACAGATTCTCATGTCAGCTACTCGCATTATACAGATGGTGGTTTTATGACGGTACCTTGCCAGGCTTCCAGTTATTGAGGCTCATAAAAAAGGGGCCAGGAGGATGTCAACTGGTCTCAAGGCATGTCCCAACTTTTCTCAACAAAGAAGAAAGAAAGAAATAAAAGTAGAATATGAATTTAAGCATGCACTTCTGTACTTCGTACGTTAAATGATTTGCTTGTGGGTTCAGTTGTGAAATGCTGGCTAACATAACATATACAGCAAGGTCTTGTGAAATTGCGAGCATTCTTCTCTAATGCATGTAGTCTTTAGACTTCGGTTCTTTTAGTGAAGCTGTAGGCAATATCGTTCCGAGGATTAGTCGCTTAAATCTGGAAAATCATAAAACTTCGGTTCTTTTAGTGAACTTTTCAGGGAGTAAATTTCCAAACGAACGCTTGCGAAGTTTGGGAGCATCTGGAGTTGGATCTTAGCAATCTCCAACGTTATTTGGGAGTTGAGAGTTAACAAACACAAAAGTTTAATTTACTTGGGCTTTGCTGGGGATTGAGTTGAAACCATGATCTGGAAAATTTTCTTTCTGAAAAAAATGATTTACAGTTGGATTTTGATAAACAATCTTTTAATCATGGTTTGGTGCCTTACCACTGGAAAAATAAATTGGAATTAAATTTTCATAAAGCAATTTTAGAATTACTTTTTGCAAAATCAATTCGTCAACCTCAATAACAAATTAACGGAGCCTTATTTTTGCAATTTTTTTCTTATTTTGTCATAGGGCGATCATATGGACGGAGCCTTAATCCTCCTTTTGATGGATCAGAAACATAGGGCGATCGTATGACTATCTATGACTGAGTTCGTCGAAAATTTTGGCTACTTGTGGTTAACAAAAACCGGCAGCTGTAAACAAAACTGTTAACTTTGCAAGTGACTAAATATTCTTTAATGCATCTCATAGTTGGAGAATTTATCCCTTCTACTTTCTGGACTTGAGCTTCCAAGGACGACGATAATGCAAAGGACTACAAATCCACACATGAAGGCTGTACGCATTGTGTTCATAATCACCAACATTAAGTTGGATGGATCTTATCCTTCTTTGATTATGGCAACGTCATGATATTTGAATGCTACTTCTCCCTGAGTTATCTTTGAAGAGTTTTTTCTCTAGACGAGTAGAAATAGCTTCTAGCAAGGAGGATTTATTTGTGCTTTGCGTGTTGCAATGATATCTTGTTGTATATGCAATCCATAATTATATTAAAACTGTTTTACTTTTACGCTGATTCAATCACTTTTATTTTATGCTCGTTTGAGCTTTCGGATAATATTTTAAATAAAATTTTTAAAGCTCCCAACATTTTCTTTTCATTACTTGTCTAAATCATTTTTTCTGGCTTTCTCTATATAAAGTAGTTTAGGATGTGTTTAAAAAAGTTGAAAACTCCCTTAGGTACCTTCATATATGAATGTACATCTTCAATTTTTCATCTCGAGTAGGTGTATGTATGATCTCACGTCATAGTATATTATACTCTTGCTTAATTTTACAAGGTTAAGGTTTCGATATATATGAAGCATAATTCATGCTCTAACAAGGGTTTATACATAATTGATTTGTTATGATAAACTTTTTAATGGTGAAATTAGATAAACTTTCAATGTGTGCTTAAAATATCTTTGAGAATTACAAACATTGTAATACGATCTATACCCATAAAAAATCAACAAACTTCTATTTTCTTTCTAGAAGAACTTGAATGAACGATTTTGAATGTGCAAAGAGTCTCGGGATTCATTTTGGATGTACTACAAATTTATCTCCTTGAATTTCCCCATGGTTTTATTAATTAAGGTAGTCCCTTCACGTTTAAAACTTTCAAATATTAAAAGAACTATTTCGAAAGTACACTACAATTTGGCTCTTCCTTCTTTTGTAATATGCATTTTTAATATAGGGGATTCAAAAATTGAGGGAAAGAGGGGGGTTGTAATTATGTTAGCAACGACTTGTTAAATCTTGTTGAATATTTTGTGGGAAGACTTGAGAGTGAAAAGGATTATGCTAATCAATCGTTCGATTCAAACTTAACCCCAAGTAGAACCTTATTTAATTTGGCTCAAATCTCCTAATTAATTTCATACAAAATAGTTGCTAAGTTTCTCTGAAAAGTGCGTCCACAATTGCACCCACCAACATGGGAATAACTTCAGCTTTCTGTTAGATGTTCTTTGTTTTCATTTCGCTTGTTTCTCTAAGCACGATTGAGATTGGAACATGATCATTGATGGAATTGATAGTTTCATCACATATTGCTAAGCAAAACTTGTGTAGATCATCCATAAATACGAGAAAGTTAAAAGGTAGTGCATACATATGATCTATCAGCGAAGGCATATACATCCCCAAAAGAAAGGAAAATGGTCCATATGATTCAACTTGCAGTGCATGTGCTTTGGCATCAAATTCGTCGATATCATCATATCATGCAGTAGTTAGTACGTAGTACTCCTGGAGAACAGCACTCATTCAGTCACTTGTTATTTCTTTATCGCTGCGTCCTTTCGTTTCGGAAAGGACCATGTAACTCTTTATTCTTCAAATCTACCCCACATATACTCTTATACTTTAGGAGATCAGTTCTATATTTTGCACCTTAAAATTTTGTCGGTAGCAAGCCAAGCTCTTTGATGCTCGAGCTAATTAATTTACAAATTATCCATTCAAATGGCAAAAGGATTGAGCGTCTGACATGTTGGTTCTTTTTACTTACACATTAATGCCAAGAACGTCATTTCCTTTCGGTCTTCAGCATTTGTCATGTAATTAAAATATATACAGAAGTTGTTGAATTTGCTCCGGGTTATCTCTCTGTTGAAAATAGCATTGTATTACAGTGTTAGTACATGGTGCAGGGCTCAAGAACATACACAGTTTCACCTTTAAACTACATACGTACGATATCTGTGCACAGAGTTTAACAGGAACCCTCTTCTTACGTTACGGATGAGGAAGTGGATGTGAAGCACCCTGCTTCCAAATATAAAAGACTAAAAAAAATTAAAGGAGCTTCAAGAGAGCACTTAAACACAAAGCTAATAACTAGCTATAGTATTGCTATAGCTAGATTCTATAAGATGGAATCAATACATCAAATTAACTAACGGATTCTTCTTTGCTTGCCTAGAATTCAGAAACTTTCCAACAAAAGACTTCAAAGTAAAAGAAGAGCGCTGAAAGAGAGCCCTTGAAGAATAAGCTAACCAGTTAACAGCAATTTTAACGTTACAAAATGAAATCAAAATACTCTCTGTATAACCATATGGAAATTTTCTTTGAATAACACTGTTGTACTACGATGCGTTGATGTGTGATACTTAATATTAAATTATGTACTATTCTTTTTAGATGATCGATCTAGTGACAGTAGACAAAGTGAGTTCGATCCCCCCTATTGTTTAGTACTTTTTTCTTTGCATGCTTAAGTACCTGGTCTTCTTCTTTTTACTACTTATGTTTTATCAGGCTTATCAAAATAATGGTTTGAATCCGTACGCAAAAGCCAGCTCTCTACACATAGTGCAACTCGCAGCATTCATTCACATATCCATGTTACTATTTACTGTAGCACTGCTCGAGATCACAAAGTTGTTTTTTTTCTCTCGATGCTTAGCTTATTGGCTAGCTGCTGCTGCTGAACACAAGCATACAACTCTCTCTTTCTCATCTGAGAGGAGAGGAATAGATTGAAGCCATTTCTGGATTCCTCGTTTACCTCATCCATTGCTCAGTCATGTCATTGATTGATTCTTAATAATTATTAACATTGCAAATGTCCCCACCAGCCTGTGAGTGAAAGAAAATCATGTAGATGAATAGATAGCTCCCTAGAGCCTAGAGAGCGAAATAGGGAGTTGAAGAATGGGACGGTTTGTGGTGGTGTTTGTTGGTTTCTTTAATTCTTAAACTGGCAAGCCATGACATGTAGAAAAGTACTCACAACTCTTTCACTAGAATGGCAAGGGTTTCTATTCAAGGCAACACTAGCTTTTCCACTCCTTTCCTTAAACACACAACACCCTTCCCAAACCCTACTACACCTCATTCCCCACCACTCACTCACTGACTCACTTGATGCTAGCTTTAATTTGCTTATAACTTTACCAACATGCATTATTCATCACTACTTACCACTTCCCTTCCTCTTCATCAATCAACAACTTCTAGTAGTAGTATTCGCAGTCGAACAAGAAGTAACAAGAAGAAGAAGAAGAAGGTGCTGATTCAGATGGGTAGGGGGAAGATTGAGATAAAAAGAATCGAAAACACGACGAATCGGCAGGTGACGTACTCGAAAAGACGGCAAGGGATCATGAAGAAGGCGGCGGAGCTCACCGTGCTCTGCGATGCAAAGGTTTCAATCATCATGCTCTCCAGCACCAGCAAGCACTCTGAATACTGCAGCCCTTCAACTGAGTAATTAAGCAACATAGATGATATTCTTAGCATTTTCTTTAAAAAGTTTTTCTTCTTCAATTCTTTTCTGATCTGGGTACTTTACAATTGTTGCTGTTTGTAGTATCAAGCAAGTGATAGACGGTTATCAGCAAGCAACAGGGATCGATTTATGGAGCTCTCAGTATGAGGCAAGATTTCAACTTGACCATTAGATTATTGTTTTCTTTCCGAATTTGTTGAAAACTCTCTTGATCTCTAGCTACTTTACTTTCTTTTTTTTTTTGGATTTTCTTTTTGTAGATTCCCTAGTTGTTAACTTGTTTATTTGTTTTTGCTGTTACTGAATAGAGGATGCAAAACAACCTAAAGCATCTGAAGGAGATCAACCACAACCTCCGCAAAGAAATAAGGTATACAACTAACTATAACTACATTGAATCTAATCCAAAATTAAAAATTTGTCCAGGATATTTTTTATTCTTCTTAATAAAAAAATTGATGAGTTCGTCGGTGTTCTTGTGTAATAATGGTTCAGTCAGCGAATCGGTGTTGATAGTTTGGACGATTTGAACTTCCAGGAGCTGTCCAATCTCGAACATAGCCTTGATTCAGCTGTGAAGCTTGTTCGCAGTAGAAAGGTAAGTTCAAACCTGTAAATATAATTTCATGTCTTTAACAATTTATTGGATAAGTGATTTTGGCCTAAGTTTTCAAGCTCGTGCACTGTTCAACCTTGATTTCAGTAGTGAGCTTGAGTTGTGTAAGTAATTTTAATTCCTCCTTTATGTTGTTGTCTTAGTGTTCGAGATAAATCATTTGTTTCATTCTTTGTTTCTATATGTATTTTGTCACAACAAATCATGTTTTAATCTTTGGCTTTTTTTTCCCCTATGATGCAGTATCATGTTATCAGCACCCAGACTGATACCTACAAGAAGAAGGTATGCTGAGCTAATCTTGTTATGGCTTGGTTTCTTGTTACTTTGTTTTCATACCTGTATATGTTCATTTTGCATCTTACACACATTGCGACATTTACTTTTTTCCTCAGTACGTTCTAATTTTGTTAGTCTGTTTGCCTTCATTGCCTACTTATACGTTTTATTCGATAGCAATAACGAAGAGGTTTTTCACTAAATTTAAGAGAAAAATAAGTTGATGAGTTTCTAAGTTGGACTACATATGAACTCATATATAATTTGGTGTTATATAGTTATCTATGATCTAACAGCTTGCTTCAAAACAAAGTCAACACCTTTGATTCCTCAGCTCTACAGAACTTCACATCAGTATCAAGTATCAGTCATATCAAGGATTATCTTTGAAAGCCATCTTGAAAACATCACACTGATTAGTATAACTTAGTATGTAAAGAAAGGCACTGATAAAAGAACTTAGAGTTGACAGCAGGAACTATCTTTCCAAGGAAGCGACTGTAAAAGGTCTTAGCAAACTATGTTTCCAAGTTCTAGCTGTCAGACTTTTCCATTCCACAGTTGATTTTAGAAAGAATTCCTAGGCATCTAAAATTTTGTAGGGCCAATTGTTCTAAGAGATACGCACACCAGTCTTTTACTTGAACAATTATAAAAAGGAGATTTAAATTTCAAAAATGAAATCTCCGTTTATTGTTCTAAGAGTCCACCAATTAATCTTCTTCATCACCTTTACTCTTTACCATCCAAAAGTTTTGGTCTTTTATATTTTATTTTATTTTATTTTTGTTGAAGATTTGGTATTGAGAAGTAAGCTCTTGAATTTGAATATATAAAAAGGACTTCACTTGACATGGTTCGCATAGGAGAACATAAATAATTGCTGTCTCCGAAATGTAAGATTGATTTGATAATCAGATTATAAATAACAATCTAATTTAGAACGTGATGATTTAGAACTTAAAATTCGCAGATAAAGCAGGCAAGATGTGTATGTTGAAAATATTGCTAATGGATTTCTTCAAGTTATTCAAATATAATCTCTTATATATATTTTAACTTTAACTGAAAAGAAAAGAAAAGAAATCTATTGTATTCTTATAAAATTTCTTGTCTCCAAATTGCTATATGCAGTTGCAAACTTCCTCATTGTTTGCCTTGATCAATGCATTTGGTGCATGATAAGCACATATACTGCACTATTAAGTATCCAAGACAATAAATAAATAAATAAATTATGGAAGTGACATTCTTCTAATTGCTTTATTAGTCGATCGGTCTAACAAAGGCACAATCTACTACCCAAAGCTAGCTTATTTGTTTTGATTTTCATCTCTTTGTCCTTTAAATTCTGCCAAAAAAAACCCCCCCGAAATGTATTTTTCACAAGAACACATTCCACCAACAAGCAGTAGCTCTATTTTCCCAATTGTTACTCCTAAAATCCATGATATATATCGAAAAGCAATAAAGCATTATCTTCAGGTTACCTCTCAAGAAAAGTTAGTGTTCGCGAAGAAATGCTTATACAGATATAATTTGAAAAAGTAAAAGGTCCATATATGATGTTAGCGATTAGAACCTTCAAAGCTATCACCAACTACGTGCACATGACTTTAGTCAATTGTACATGTAGTGCATCTGCATATTGGTCATGCAAGATTTCATGATAAGAATGGATCTCAGAAACATAAGCAAACCATGTGCATGCATGCAGATACAGGACTACGAGTAATTTGGCCGTGTATGTAAAGCATAGATTGTCACCACATATAGGTATTGTAATGGATCGCAGTCATTCTATAGGCATGTACGACTGTGTCTAGCTATGCAAGTTCAAAAGTTCAAATTTACCACCCCGCACAACGGACAGGAGTTCATCTTGATTCATTCAAAACTGTTGTAATACGATTTAGAAATGGGTAAGCAGATATGTAGGTGATTCGCTACCAAAAACAATTTACACTCCTATTTGTTTGTCTACTGATGAAATCGTACACAAAGCCATGGCAACTATAGCTAAATAGAAGTCTATGATGATGATCCATCAATTCCTAGACAATCATGTTTATGGCAAGTTCATAGTAAAACATGAGATGCTAAAAATTGGCATATGACTATTATTTCACCATCAGGAAGGGTCATAAAAACAATTGCGTAAATCTGAAGATTTTGTATATATGTTACAAAGTACTTCGTTTGAAAGAGCTTTCACCCTTCACAGGTCATTTGGTTATTGGGTGCTGTTTCGCTAAAGAGAAAGGGTGAAGAAAATTGTTTACCGAGTATATAGTAGGCCATTGGCAAAGATTTTTTCTAACTACTAATGTTGACAATCAAACTGTTGCTCATGCTAACCTTTCCAACAAAGATATTCAATGCATATAGATCCAAATTAGTAGGACTTGAGAATTAGCAAATATGCATATTGGAACCCAGTTATATATGTATGTCTACATACTTCTCTAAGGGCCTGAGTAGCTTAAATCATTACATATTAAACAGAAGTGTAAATGCTACCTGTTTAATTTACAGGCTAGTGGATAAAAGACTTTGGTAGTCTGGTTCTGAATAATTAGCTTCTGTTGTATGTTATATTTAATCTTTCCTAGTAATTTATGGTTTTTGTCTAATGAATCTAAGAAAGTTACAAAAATAATAAGTATACTTAGGTAAGAAGAATTATAAGTGTAATATATATCCCAAGATGACACTCTGAAAATGGAGTTGTCAGCGTTTTCTTCTCGCAAAGTAGCTATAAAGGTAGGAAAAGAGCTCGAAATGACTAGGAATTGCAGCTTTGTAATAGATTGATGCACAAACTCATGCGTCTGTTCTGTAAGTACAAACACCGTGCAAATAAGACATAAAATAAGATGGACTTCATGCTGTCATACTTTTGCAAAAACTCATATGCACATTTTAGCTGTACCTTCAATTCCTGCATCCTTTTTTGTTGCTCTTCTGATATAGTTACGCCCCTCTCTGAATGACAAGGGCTTGTAGATAGAACAAATATTGATACTTACCTGACGGTCTTTCTTACTTCTACATCTTTAGCTCCTTTTAGTAGATTAGTTTTCTACTATAGGTTTACAACATTTGCCATATAATGTTTTGAAATTCAATGAGGAAGCTTTGTTACTTGTTACAGGTAAGGAACTCCCATGAAACATACAAGAACCTGCTCCGTGACCTGGTAATTAAGTAGACTTCCTCATCTCATAGCTAGATATATATATATATATATATATATATATATAATTTCCTTTATTTCCTCAGTTTTATCCATCATACATAAAGAGAGATGCCAATCTATATATATCATTTTTTCTGGTATGCTGATGAACTAATTAATTTATCATGCAAATGTTGTTTTTGTGGAAAAGGAAATAAAAACCGAGCAACCGATGTACGGGTTCATGGAAGATCCCATTGGGTACGACGATGGCGAGCTTGCACTAGCCAATGGAGGTTCTCACCTGTACGGCTATCATCGTGCACAGCCAAGCCAACCCAATCTTCACCAGGTCATGGGCTTCGGAGATCTCCGCCTTGCCTGATGCCTACCATCCAGAAGATCGACTGATCTATCATGAATGAAGAAGATATGTAATCTTGTCAAGTTGGTAGCTGTCTAGTGTTGCAATCCGCGCTGAAAGCGCACTCGCAGCAGCAGCAGATGTAGCACTACTAGTAGTAAGTAGCTGATCATGATAATGTAACAATCGAACAGGATTAAATGTAATATATCGGTAGCTACAATCTTGCAAGACGAATAACTCATTATCTTTCTTGAGTGACTGCCTAAGTTTAGATTCTGTCTTTGCTCCCTCCTTTGTGATTTTATTTTTTTCTAATTCTACGGAATATTTGTTTGTGGTTTTTTTTTCTCCCATTAATTATGTTTGGTTAGGATCCAAACACAAACAATTCCGTATTCACAATGTTTTCAAAAAGCATTGTCAACACTATCAGTAAAATCTTAATATAGGATATATTCATGGTAAATCAATTGCAATCAGCCACTTTGTTAGATTCATCAGAATAATTGATAAATTGAAGTATTTAATTTCTGAGGTGTTAGATTTATATAATTAAAGTTCCTATCACCTTTTCCTTTTACAACTATAGGTCAGATTACATAGTACTTTTCAAGGTAAGACGGTCTCATTTTGTAAAATAAATTGTATTTAGGATGTCTTTTAATTATATAAAAATGAGTTTTGAAAAAATGAATCTTATAAAGTGAAATTCTGAACCTCCAGATTTGTGACAAGTTTGTGGAACATCAATCAATGCCACTTGAACTAAACAGCAGCCACTTTGTCGAATCTCGACAAAATCAGATTCATCAGAATAATTGATAAATTGAAGTATCTAATTTCCGAGGTGTTAGATTATATAATTAAAATTCATATCACCTTTTCCTTTTACAACTATAGGTCAGTCTACATAGTACTTTTCAAGGTAAAACGGTCTCATTTTGTAACATGTATTTACATTTAGGATGTCTTTTAGTTATATAAAATTAGTTTTGAAAAAGTGAATTTTATAAAAGTGAAGTTTTGAATCTCCAGATTTGTGACTAAGTCTGAACATCAACCAATGCCACCACACACACATTAAAGAAAAAAAACGTACAAAACTAACGAAGTCCGATACCACTTATCAAGCCCTAAAGAGTGATAAAGCTTTGCAGAGCCCAACAGAGTAAAATAGCCCATTACGGCCTATTTTGGAAATAAAATTTCAATCTATCAACTTTTTGGATTATTTTCTTCATCCTATCTACGAAAAATAGATCGAGCTGTTCTTTCTACTACTGCAACATGGACAAATGCTGGCACGATTAGGCTACTCCACAGATGGAATAGCTTATGAAGTGATACAAAACTACATGTTCTTGATGATATACATTTCTCCACCGTCTATTTATGCGAAAGTTGATAAACAATAGCTCGAACAAGCTACTAATGGAGGAAATGCTACTAGAAAATCTTCAAAGAAGTAGAGGCATCACCATTAAGGGCTAGTACGATTACCCAACCTTGCAGGAGTGGACACCATAGGCGATGAACACGACCAACCTGTCAGACATGCTCCAACTGTGGGCACTAAATGGCCCAACATCAAGCAGGGCATTAGGTGCAAGGCTGCACACGAGTGTCACCAAGCGCAGCTGTTGGTGCCAAATAATTTCGAGTTACCATTTGAATGGTGACCCGAGCACAAATGGTTGCCCGAGCGCATTTCAAGATAGATATAAAGATGTGCTCAGTGATTAATCAACTGTAATAAGATTTCTTTTAACTATTCTATTGCAACTCTTTTATGAGCATTTCGAGTAAGGGGAAAGGGAATTTGAAATTCCCGTATGATCGCTTTAGACAAGTTTTTGTTGATGTATCTTTATCTAAATTTCTTCAGCTGAGCTGGTTTGCATTGATTTGCTATTTCTGGCTGAGTCGATTACTTTAAACAATGTGGATCCTAATAGCTTGAATTTGTTTTGTTGCTTCCCGTTGAGTTTGGTAGGTATGTATTTTTCTTTTCTTATTAAAGATTAAACACAAATTTTCTTATGAATAAGGATAAAAGGTTAACTCAATATTGATCTTGTACAATGCGATACGTGTATTCTGCTTCATTGATATGTATGTTTGTATGATCTTGAAGTGGAAACTTAAGCAGAATTCTTATTGATGAACCCGACCTCTATATTCTATATTAGTGAGAAAATCTTATATAAATAGTAGCTGAACAACTAGTTGTTTGGTGACTATGATTTAGCATAACTGGCTTATCGTCTGCTGGATGTAGAATATACCTATTTTATAAATTCCTGGAGAACTTGATTTTAACTTATCAGTCCAACTTAAATCATAAATTGTAATTTCAATTTACTATTATCATCAAAATCAATTTTTGGGAGTTTCAAGAGTCTCTTTTAGTTTGGAAAGTGTATTTTAAGTAGAACTCTCCTTATTATGATCGATCGCATTATAAATAGATAGTAGTCCTTAGTTGAGAGGCATGAACTCACTATATGCACCCACGTCTCCGATAATGGCGTCAATGATCAATGTTAGAAACTTTCTACAAATTCTCACCACACATATTCCCCTATAATCTCCTTGTCAACCGAGCATGCAAGATTTAGCAAACATGTCGCACTTTTGACCATAGACATCCGTGATCACAAATGCGAGATGCAACACACACTTTGCACTTTGAAAAGTTTCTTTGACTATCTTACACTAAACCCTCAATGACCCAACCCTACCGCCCTCACCACTACTACAATCACGACACCATTACCACTACTAAATATGTCATCTTCTCTGAGTTAGTCACAACTTAACTTAACAGACCCATCCCACGGACAGTCCTCCACATCAAAACCCAGCCCCACGATGTCTACCCCTCCCTACAATTCTACCATTACACCGTTCCCCAACCAAACAAATTCCTCCGTTCCATTTTTCACCACTGTGCATATAGCTGGATCACCCGAACTTCAACAGTCGCCTACCATTCTTCCTATGTTTGATTCCTTTCCGATCGGATTACCAGCACCCTACTGCATACCAGTACAACTAAGTATGTTTAACCAACAGCCCCAACTTCACACTCCTCTTTTGCTACACCATTTTTTTTTTTACACAACTGAATTTCAGCATTACATTCCTATAAATAAAACACAACTTTTCATTGTTTGACGGTACTTTGCACTCACGAATGGATTTACTCGGTGAATTGCTATTTTTGAAACTATCACACCCCACCATGGAAAAAGTGTATATTGCTTCCATATATCTACATGGTGAAGCAAATCGGTGGTACTAAAAATTTTAAAGAGACAATCCAAACCATTCATGAGAGTAGTTCACCGATGTTATACCTTTCAGATTTGGGCCAATAGCGTTTGGAAACCCAAGCTTCTCCCTCAAACAGCTTATACAGATAGATTTGGTTCACGACTACTAAAAAGTATTTTGAGGACCTATGTATACGCATCCCACATACCAATGATGAGGATCTTATAGGCCACTTTTGTGGGGGGCTATCCAAGCGTATTTCTCTTGAGGTTATGTCCCGAGAACCCCGAACCTTGCATCAAGCTTATAGGTTTACACATAAATGTGAGCTTAAGCAGTTCTTTGTTCGCTCTTCTCGTTTCTCCTCTGGCCACGCTGCCTACTCCAAGCTAGCGGCTTCTCCTACACTAGCTACTACTTCTGCTCTTGCTATTCCAGTATTATCATTCCATACTAGTCAATAGAACAACCATACACGCCCGTTGCTCTCTACTGTAGAGATCAGTACACGCCAAGCTAAAGGTCTCTGCATATACTGTGATGAAATTACAGTATGGGTCACCGCTGCACCAACAAGCTTTATGCAATTTCAGGAAGGATTCCACTCTACTTGACAACGAATTTTAAGAGGATGGTGATGATCTTCCTACAGAGAATGCCAAATTATCGTTGAGTGCAATGCATGGGATGGTTGGTCCTTAAACCATCTCTGTGGTGGGCATAATTAAAAAGCAAGATGTATTTATTAATTGATTACACTTCTAATTATAATTTTATTGCAGATCGTTTGGCCAAACACTTACAACTTGCACTAACGGCGGTCCGCTTATTGCATTTGGAGCTCCCCGATAAGCAGCCACACTCCATCGAGCAAATTATACTGCAATTCCCTTGACGATCCAAGGTCCTTCAATTGTAGTCGCTTCTTAAAGTTTCCATTAGGAGGCATGGACCTTATCTTGGGTATTCAATGGGTTCGAAGTCTAAGTGAGGGATCGATTCGACATGCGCTTCACCTTGCAAGATTGAGAACTCATCCTTCGTGGCATTCGAGGGGGGGATGTTTTGCAGCTAACAAGCTTTAGTCTTGGTAGCTTCCTATGCTCTATGCGCTTATGTACTGTTTCCTAGTCCAAAGATAACTAGTCAGCATTAACACTATCTCCCGACTTGCTACTATTCCTGGATCGCCACAGTTATGTGTTCAAGCTGGTCCTTGGTTTGGCTCCCAAACGAACATATGATCACGGCATTTCACTTCTTCTTGGGAACCTCGGCAAAATCCAGACCCTATAAATACCACCACATCCAAAAGGCCGAAATCAAATTGACTAATAAGGAGATGTTTCGTGAGGCATTATTCGTCCAAGTTGTTAAACTTTCTCCTCTCCGGTGTTGCTCGTTAAAAAAAAGAATGGCTCATGCAAGTTTTGTGTTGTGGACTTCAGCTCCTTAAATGAGATCACTATTAAGGATAAATATCTAGTTCTGTTCATTGACGAATTACTTGATGAGCTCCATGGTGCATGCTTCTTCTCTAAGTTAGATTTTAAATCCAGTTATCACTAAATTCATGTTAAGAAGGAGGACATCCATAAGATAGCATTTCACATGCACGATGGCCACTATTAATTCATAGCGATGCCCTTCGAGTTAATGAATGCACCGACTACCTTCCAGTCCTTAATGAATGATTTTTTCCGGCTATACTTACCAAGGTTGTTCTCATTTTTTGATGATAGCAAGTCCGAATAATCACTTAGTCCACCTTGAGAAGGTATTCGCCATCCTACACAAGGCATAGTTGTTTACTGACCGAGCCATGTGCCAACTTCGGGTGGACATGGTGGAAGCTTCGGACTTTCAAATGTTTATTTTGTCAAGTCTACTAGCCAGGTATGTCAATTGATATCCAACTTACATTTCTACGTGTTACTCTTTGTGTTAGGACCAAAGCCTCATCCTACGATGCATAGGGTTGTTGCAACCCTTGTCGATTCATAACTAAATTTGGGAAGATATTTTGATAGGTTTTATTGATGGACTTCTCTTATCGGAGGTCAAAGATGTTATTTTCGTGGTAGTGGACAACTTATCTAAATATGCCCACTTTATTCCCTTGAAGTATCCCTATTCATCCCTCTCGATGGCCATGGTGTTTGCTAAAGAAGTTATTCGGCTTCACGGCTACCCTTCATCAATTGTTTTCGATTGGGATCCAATCTTCTTAAGCACTATTTGGTAAGAACTTTATTGTCTTCATAACACTTCATTGCACTTAAGTTCGGCATATCACCCACAATCTATAGCTAATCAGAAGTTGTGAATCGAGGCTTTGAACTTATCTTCGCCCTCGCTCTTGAATGCGTTGGTTGCATTAGGCAAAATTCTCTTATAATACTATCCCACAACAACAAAATCACCCTATACCGACTGCTTGCTTCAGTCGGTACTCTTTAAATTCCATCAGCAAATACTATTACCGACTAAAATAAGATTGGTTAGTAGATCGCCGGCAAACACCAGTCACCAATCGTTTACCGACTTACAAAACGAATCAGTCCGTAATGTACAAAACTTCACTAAAATATTTCAATAGGTAAATTTACCGACCGAACATGCAATCGGTTAATTTACCAACCGAAATTGTATCGATTAAATTATTTTAGCTGGTATTTGATAGACTAAGTTTTGTTAGTCGATAATTTTTAGTCGGTAAAGATCATTTTTGTAATAGTGTCCACTCCGCTACTAAAGTATTCCTAATTGAGGCAATATGGACATTCAGGTTCACTAACACGATTCTATCATCGAGGACTTGTGTTTCCACCTATACCGAGCTTAAAATCGGATGAAGCAGCTTGCGGAATGTCATCATCAGGAGATATATTTCAATCTTTGTGATCGCGTCTTCTTGAAGCTCCAACCCTACATGTAAGGCTCACTCGCCTCCCGCAAGCATGTCAAACTACGTCATAGGGACTATGGCCTCTTCGTGGTCAGAAGGACTATTGGTCAAGTGGCATATCTCGACCTTCAGGTAGACGCATAGCTCCATCTTGTCGCGTATGTTTCTCAACTTGAGGATACTTGTTTTGTTTCTGTGAGCTCCTCATTATTATTCGGATCCACCACTTTAACATGTCTCGATGACGAGCCATTTCTTGAAGAAGAGGCAAATGATCACAACAGCTTGAACTAGTTACTAATGGAGGAAATACTATCGAGCACATCTTCGAGGAAGTATAGACATCACCATTGGGGACTGGTAGAATTGACCAACCTTACCGGAGTCAACGTCAGAGACTCCGGTAATCACTGACCTGGCAGACATGCCCGACTGTGAGCCTTAAATGGACCAACAACAAGCAAGACTCTGGGGTGCAAGGTTGTACCCGAGTGTCACCAGGCGTAGCTTTTGGCGCCAAAATAATCCCGAATCATCATTTAAATGCTACCCTGGAGTAAAATGGTTATCCAGGTTTATAGCTAGGTAACATGCTAAGTTTGTTATTTGAGTTCAATTAGTGTCCTAAGACTCTAATTAGTTATAAATTAGTTCCGTTTAGTTTGGAAAGTGTATTTCAAGTAGAACTCTCCTTATTATGATGGATCTCATTATAAGTAGGTGGAAGTCCCTAGTAGAGTCCTATTATGATACTGATGATAATAATGAAAATAGAAAAAAGTAAGAAAAATTTGATTCGCAAGTTAGCATCATCTGCTGACTAGATATGAAGTTAAGACCTCCTTCAACATGGAAGAAGATAGGTTTTACTTTGTTGGCTTACCAAATACTATGATATGAAAAAAAGTTCATTGGATTTAAAATTTTTATACATATTTTTTGTTAGTTATCTTTATTTTCTTTTAAATATTATTTATATAATTAAGTTAATGATGAGATTTTTGTTGTCGTAGATAACTGAACTTATTTTGAGAAAATTTAGGATTCTTAATTTGTAAGTCGTGTTAATATCTATCATCATGCAATATAGTAAAATATGGCATGATCTTAATATTTTCTTTATGTTGGTTGGATTGATTAATATTTCTTAAGAAATAATAGTAAAGATACAAAGTGATCAATGACTCATTCTAAAAAATACCGATAAAGAAAGAGCTAAAAAATAAAATATAATGGCTACAAAATGCAGACAAATTGGAGTAAAGTAAAAGAGCTTTACATAGAACCAATGCCCTATCTTTATAATCACCCGCAATTATGATTTTGTTTGTAACAATTCAAATAGAAGAAAGTAGCAAAGGATTAATATTCTAGTTATTATCACATTATTTCAAACCCAAAAACTTGTTTGTCTCTTTTGAGTTTAGAACCTCATTAAATTTATGTCAAGTAATATTTTCTATTATAACAAATTTTGTGAGATTAATTTAATTTACAGTTAATAATATTACTTATTGAACAAACTCTTTTGTTGTTATATAATAAATGACATTCATGAATACCCTCTATTAAAGAAGAAGGTTGTAGTTGATGGAGTACGAGGACTCATTTTCGTCAAGTTAAATTGAAACAACCAAAATATGTTTGATAGCCAATTGTGATTCGAAAAATAAGATTAGTGATTCAATTACGAATTTTTAATGATGCTATTTCTAAATTATATGAGAAATTCAAAAGGTTAAAAAAATGTTGAAGTTAGTAAATATGTACATGCATGAAAACGAATGAATGGTTAACTGAAAAGATTAACTTATTATTTAAGATTACTTTATGAACTCAATTGCATGTGATGACGAATTGCATGATGTGAATTGAAAATATTAAACTTACCAAATTTTATAATGATACGCTTGATGACAATGTGAAACTTATGCTTGAGAATGAAAAGCTCAAAATCGATAAAGTAATGATGTCAAATTGGATATTCGACTTGCATACTTTCTTTGACAAATTTGTAAGAGATAAAAAAAGACCTTATGCTATACTTGGATCTCATAAAGGAATCTTTAGAAAGAAGGAACTGCTTTTGATATTCTCAACAAAACCGAAAACCTTAAAGGGTCAGCATGATGAGTACTTTTTTTACAAATTTTGTTACATACTTTCGTTGTAATAAAATGCGTTATATATCTTATCACGTCTTATTGGAATGAAGAAAAAATAAAAACTAAACTAATTAGATCCCTAAAAAATAGGAGATGTTACCAACTTCTATCATTTGGAAGTAACAAGGTGGAAAAGTAGCACTTGGAGATGACAACAAGTGCTTATGTAACGGGTATAGAAATTTTCTATTTAATAACTAACACCTATGATAGGAAACATTTAGGGCCAAATAGAAAGTAATGTGTATATTATCTATACCGAAGATTTGATATTAAAATTTTTTGCCTTATAGACAACCAAGAGAAAGCCAATAAACTTTGGATATAAGACTCAAACTAGTACAATACCAAGGCAATTATAAAGCTCTCCCAAATGCAACTCGTCTCGAGTCTATGTAACATACAATATTGAATGAGAGGACAATAGGGACGCTTGGCTTAGCTTATCAAATGTTTTGTATTCCAAAAATGTACATCACATTTTCAAAACTTTTTAAAAAATTTTATAATTATTTGAAAAAATTAAAAATACAGAAAAATTGTATGTCGTAATATTTTTATATGTATAATTTTAAATTTTTTAGTCAAAGAAGTCCAGCTTATTTTCCAAAAATTATCAAAATATTCTTTTAGAAAATCTTCTTATCATAAGCACTTATAAGCATCCCAATATATAATGCATTTGTGAAAAGGAAACAAGTAAGGCCTCCTTCAAGAGGAAGTAATATTTAACTACCAAAAAGCCTTTTGAATTGCTTCGTAAGGATCTTTCGAATCAAGACACACCATAAGCATTGGCAGAAAATATATTACTTTGTCATTAATGATGACTGTTTAAACTAATGTTGGGTATTCCTTTTGGGTTTAAAAATGACGCGTAAGTATTTTGTTTGTAAATGCTTTATCTTAATCAACAATAAGATAATTTTGGTAAGCTTGATTTAAAAATAACAAAATAATATTTCTTGGCTACTCTTAACTCTTCTAAAGCATATAGAAAATTACATTACATGTAGAAAAATTCGTTCATATTGTATTTGATGAGACTAATTCTATCCAGGGAATGTTGAACATATATAGTGATGATCAAGCTGAAAATAATGCAATAAATACTGGCAACAAATCAGGTTCACAATACTTAGAAAGTGCCAACAAGTATAAGCAATCATTGGTTTACCGTCTAAATATTAGACACCAGAAGAAGTATTTCTTGAATAATTATCAGGGTTTGAAAATTCTAAGTTTTCAGATCATGTATTCTAACTCTTACCCGAAGTCATTCCAGCCTAAAACTATTCACCAAGCCAAAGCTTGTGCAACCAAAGGCCATTTTAGAACACAAGAATAACCTAAAGTCACTCTACTCTTAATCAGCTCATTACAATATTCCGCAAGAGCCAACGCCTGTGTCTATGGCTCTAATTTCCTTAGATTTTATTAACAGTCTCCTACATGATTTGGAGAACTAGAGATCATTTAAAGACAATTGATAAGAGTATAATAAATGTACTTTTAATATCTTCGTTAATAGAATTTAAGTGATGATTGTTTAATGAGAAGGAGAAATTTAATGCAAAGAAAAAAGGAGAGGTAATTAAATAAGCTATGAGTACAAAAAAATGAGAAGCATTTTGTTCAAGTGTGCCTTGTTCTCATCGAGGCCAAATATTGAAGAAAATCAACTACAAAGCAACATTGAAGAAAATCACATGAGAAGCTTATAGCAAGCATGACAGGAAAGGTTATCAAAATTTTGATTTAAATTATAAAATCTTATAATTTTACTTCACAAAAACGATCATATTTCATGTAAAGTCCTTGTTGAATGAAATTCCACCAGGATTCTGATTTAAATCTTAAATAAGTAAAATTCGATCTTTTTCGATTATATACGATTTTATGTTTGAAGGAATTTTTATAATTAAGTGAATTTGAGGGAGTTCTTTATAAAATTTGAGAGAGTCTTCTACAAAACATCAGAAGATTTTTTTAAAAAGTATAAATTTGAGAGACTTTTTATAAAATATAGCGAGATTTTAATAAAATTTGAAATTTAAAAAAAATTGTAAATGTATTAATTTTTTAAAAAATTTCCAATTGTACTAAGTTTTTTAATAAGATTTTTTTTATAAAAGTTCCTTAATGGTATTAAAAAAATTTTTGTAAATTTATCGATATGTCAAATTTTATGATCTTATTTTAAAATTCTAACTTTACGACTCTACTCAAACGTATAAGATCCCAATTTTGACAACTTTAATGACACGAGAGCTAAAGAGAAGAAAATTTTCAAATCAACTACAAGGGATCTCTTCACGGTGTTTCAATGAATTCTTCTTCCATTAAGTCTCTTCTTCCATTGAGTCTCCTTTAAACCCGACACCGAACCAAAGTTGTGGCAGTGATTCAACATCCAACCAGCAGATCTTTTTGGCTCATCTTCTCCAGCGAAGATTCTTGATGTTTGCCTCTCCAAATAAAATTCTTCACCACTAGATTGAGAGGGAATCGGATTTGCTTTTGGGAGATTTTAACGGAGAGATTTTGGGGAGAATTTCTGTTCTTTCTTTCTTTCCTTCCTTTGCATTTTTGAGTTGGAGTGAATTTCTTCCTTGAGAGAGGAGGTACTTCACTATAAATAAGAGGGAGCTCGGGTACGGGCTAGCAACCGAAACAGAGCTGTAGGGAGCATCAAGCAAAGAGACGGAGCTACATAGTAACAAGTTTTGTTACTCCAGATTTGATCTCTCTTCTCTTATACTTATTTTAATCAATTTTGTTGTTTGTCAAAGCATGAGTTACTAAAACTGTAAATTGAAATCTTGGATGAAACTCTAGTTTAATTTGCTTGAATTTTTGAATATATTTGGATGTATGATCATTGAATAAATTGTGAGTTATTAATCTTTATATTAATTGCGATTTAGATGTTAGATTAATAACTATAATTAGTGTTGTTTGAACCAAAATAACACGATTATATGATTTTTGAAATTTCGCAATTCTTAATGCATCTCTAATTTAATTATACACAGGACCAAAATTAAAATAAATTAGCGATACGTGATCCTAAATTGAACCAAAGTTAGTATCATAATTTGAATATGATTGAAGGACTACAATAACATATTATGTACAAAATCTTCACATTAGTCAATAATAAAATTCACACTTATTTAATGATTTAAGCAAATGACACTAGTGGTGGGTTATAGAATTCCAATTATCTTATCGCGTTTTTTTTCTGAAAATTTTATTATTTGATTATTCATTTTTCATACATTTTTGTAATTTGATTAAAATTTTCATCCTATTGCATATTCTGTGAGATTGGTTTTGAGTTAGAGTTAGCTTCCGTCTCTATAGATCAAATCTGTTATTTCTTATACGGTAGCACTTGCGGGATAAATTAGAAAAGAATCTTTAGAATTTTTTAGGTGATTTAGCCTCATCAACAATGGTGGTAGAATTTTCAGGTAACTTTTCTAGCATTGGAGATTGCTAAATTGATTAGAAATAGTCGGTTAAATGCAATATTAATAGGCATAAAAACTTCTATGACTCTTTTTGTGAGGAAAATTTTTAACCAATAACATATGTACTTCTAGCAAAGATCGAGCTTGGGTATTTCCAAAACTTACCTAGGGATCTCCCGATCATATACATATCCTCATGAGCACAAAGGAGAGATAAAAGGCCGTTCGATAGACGGGAGTTTAGTTTGAGGGTGTTTGATAAACGGGATAGGCATTATTGGTTTGGCTAAAGTCTCTTTAGTTTTGGAGTATATGATGGTTGTCGCTTGGCAGATGCATGATAAGTATGGGGCTATACATGTCGATGATTTGCTTGGCTTGATTTGTTAGAGTATTGGCAGCTAGAGAAAGCATGTTGGGTATAGGATTGATTAAGGCAAGGTTAGTTGGATTATGAACTGCAACTGCTTGAGGTAAGCTAGATAGCAGTTGGTCAATAGTAGTGATGTGCATTTATATGGTTGATGAACTTGTCATTTGTATAGTGTGTCGAGGAAAATTGTTGAAATTGATTGTTGGCTTTCTTCTAGTTTACATCGAGTAATAATTTCTCTTGCTTAGCTAGTTGTTGCATTATATGTCACACCTCCACAGGCTCGGTGTTCATCTCCGCTCATTTAGTTTTAGTTTGACAGCTCAGCGTTAATGTTGGAAATTATCAAGAAAAATTAAATAACAAGGCAATTACGTTATTCTTGCTAATTAATTCCTCAGAATGGTTTCTTGGTTGATTGAAGTGAATTCGATCTCTACAGGGTACCCTCTATTCCAACTATAATAGGCTAATGTTAATTATGTATAACAGGATTTAGCGATGCTTGATTCTCCATAAACTTATGAATCTATGCCAATTGATAAGGTTTAAGATCGCTCAAAGAGGTAAATATGCTTAGGCAAAACTAAACACAAGATAGTAAAACAAAAATAAATGATATTGATCCGGTGCCTTCCCTATTGGAATTGCATCTACTTATACAATACAACTTGATAAGAGCCCCTGAAGAGGTCTAAATCTTATTACAACTAGTAAGAGTCCTTAATGGACTTAAAGACTTCCTTTTAAACAAGGAAGTATGACTCGTGTCGAGTTATATACAACATTCCTTATTCCATAAGGAAAACAAATAACTGTAGAATTCTTGTTTGATTCCATATCGATGAACAAACCCTTTACTAGGCCCCGAATGCCTACAGCGTCTCACATGCAACTAAACCAAGAGTTGTAGTCTCTCGCATTTTTCCTCCCATGCCTTTGCGAATGAGTCCTTATTTGCATTGGGGACTTGGCCAACTCATTTGTATCAATCCTCTCCCTATAATGGTTGGACTCGTCCTCGACTCGAGTTTATGTGACTGATGGTTATCGACAAATGTATCTAGTAGCTCTTTTTTATCGACAGATTCTGCTTGATCACCTTTCATCCGGTAGGTTAAGTCATTATTGTGAGCCGTTGAAAGGTAGATAATTATTGGGCCTCCAAGTCATATTGAGTTCATATTAGTAGCCTGAAGGACTTTGTGGGCCCGAGTAAATGACAGGTTAGCTTAGTGGGTTAAATTCGAGTTCGTTGTATAGGAGCTTGGGATGGTACATAAATAAAAAATGAGTTAGCTAATTTGCAATTGTGCCAACAACTAATCTTAAGCTAAACTAAGAGAGCCCTAGCTTAGTGGGATTAATAACCTATGCCTCTTAATAGGATATACTAACTGGGTGCTAGAATATATTTGTGGTTATATTTGAGAGATATTAATCCTAACTGATTAGCCAATCATTTTATTTTGGAAACTCGATCCTACAATTAGTATCAGAAGTTAATAGGTTGAGCCACTAAGCATGTTGCTGGAGAGATATTATTGGGTCTCTAAATTAAACTGATTCCAGATTAGTAACGTAAAAACTTGGTGGACCCGAACGAAAGATCGACTAATTTGGGATAGTATTCGAATGAAAACGTGCTAGCCAACTTGGAAGAGGACCAGTAACTCGTTTTGGATCAGGCTAACTAGGACCTAGCCTTTTGGGCTTAACAATCCAATCTATTTAATTATCTCACATTGGCCGGATATTGGAACGGATTTGTGATTATATGTGTGAGATGTTAATCCTTAACTGATTGGCCAATTATTTTAGTTTTGGGACCTGATCCAACAATAATGATTGTTCTTTAGTTGAGATATATGAAAACTAGGTGAACCCGTTCTCTTAGTGATAGTTATAGTCGATCGTAGTAGCGATGTCGTAGCTTTTATAAATAGCCAGTTATCGCTAAAGATTGCCGAAATGGTTGGAGCTTGACGAACACCCACTCACCTTCCGATACTGTTTATCTCTACAGTACTTATTTGATTGTTGCTTCATATAATTTTTATGCTCTATGCAAGTGTTACTTAACACCCTTAGAATGTCATCACGATATTTGAGTTGAACGCTAAGCTCTTATGACTGGCAAGACTTAGAATTGACTACGATCAAAAAAGGTAGGGTGACCTATATATTGCTCAAGGTGAGTAGCCGAGTGGATGCTTGTATTGTATGAATATTTGACCCGATGGGGCTAGCACCATCATTTGCATGGGTGTTATCAATGAAGCAGCATAGGTATTTTTAAGGGCCTTGGTTAACAACTTCTATCTGCCCATCAATTGAAGGGTGGTATATAGTGCTCATTTAAAGAAAAGTACAATGCGTTACACCCTTGGATTGATCAAGGGTGCAATGGCTATATGCAATTCAATGGTTGAGATCTAATACAAATGACTACTTATTGTGTTCCAGCAGTTGTATCTTCTTCTCTAAAATTTTTCTAATTATTTCCATGGTTGACCATTGTTGCTGATGTGGATTTGTTCTACTAAGTATTTTAGAACGGCTCCTCAAAATTTGAAGTAGATTGGATATGAACTGAGGCTGCAAAATCATCCAATGGTTCACAATTTGCTCTAAGGTTTCTATTATTCTGCCATTCGAAATTGTAGAAATTTTTTTTTACTAATCAATATGATTTCTTTACATAGAATTAATCTTCAGAATGTACTCTTCAATCCGTATATAGATATCATACCAAAATTCAAATGGATATAAGTCTGCTTCACAATGGCTGAGAAAATATCATTATTAGGCAACCTAAGAGTAGCCTTTAGCTACTACCTATGCCTTGTCTTTGGCATTCTCAGTTTCATAATCATCTTCTTTCTTCTTATAATCCATTTGCAATCAATAGTTTTTTTCTCCTAGTTGGTACAAAAACCCAACTTTTACTCTTGTGCAATGGATCGATCTTTTCATTCATTGCTACAAGCCCTGATAGAGCAGAGGGATAGCTCGTTGTAGAAAGTTGGAGTAGGATCATTAATAATTTTTGCAATAGATACTACATAAGTAACAAGATATGGTTTATTGTGCTTTTATATTTGTTGCAGTTTAATTATGTTTTTTTCTATTTATTGCAATACTGTATTACTGTGTTCGAGTTTGAGAAAGAGAAGGTGAACTGTATGTTCGTCAACAGGTATATCAAGTAAAGAAGATTACGAAGACACAACAGATACGGAAGAAGTTAAGCTGCCGCTTTTCTTTATCACCAAGTAGCATGCCATATTAACTGCTTCTGCTCAGAACCTTTATCTAAGCTCGAATTAGATAATATATAATGTCTTTTCAATAAGACTTCTGTCCATATATTCTGCAACACTATTTCGTTACGAGGGATAAAAAAAACTGTGTAATACCTTACAATTCCCTCATTCAAAGAAAAGCTATTAAATTCTCCACTGCAAAATTTAAGATCTTAATCAGTTCTTCACATCTTAATCTGTCTCCCTATTTGCATCTCTATCAAAGATTCCGATGTTTGAAGGTATCAAATACAATGAAAACTAAACCAAAATTTCACTCGAGAAGTCATCAGCAAAGTGAGCAGATATTGGCAATGAATGAATATAATCGGAGGTGCCTTTTGTTTGATGTATATTTTACTGAAAGCAATTCTCTTTTGCTTACCAAATAGAATGCTCACAAAGTTCTACATTGCCAATTTTCTGATTGCATAGTAGACCTCTTTTGTTTAAAATTTCTAAACCTTTCTAACTCATACGACCCACTCATATGTGCTATTATTTAGTGATGTTGACTTCAGAAGAAGATGGTGGAGCAACAATCGTTGAACCTGGCAAATCTTCTCGGCTCCATCTTTAGATGAAATTTTACATTCATTAAGAATCAAGAGTGTTTAAAGAGATAAGATTTTGTTTCAAGTTATGTACATTGGTTAGAGTTCTCACACTCTATCATAAATTTTGATTTTAACTGAGTTCTCATAACTCTATCATAAATTTTGATTTGAACTATCCTAATCCTAATGATTTTGCAAGTAGCAAATTAGACATCTTGATAACTCCACCTTCAACTGGAGCATATGTAGAGAAAATTTCCTAATTGAAACATATTGTTAGGAATAATCTAAATTTAAGATTTATTCATTTATGCATTTAGAACTACATTCATCAACAATAGCAAGAGATAGAGTCTTCTGCAATAGTTACATCTACAAAGTTTTGATATTTCACTTCCTAACTCTGTTATGGTGTCCTTATCTTTTAGAGTAGCTATAAGTAACATTTATGTTCTCTCTCTCTCTCAAAAATAGCATCACTATATGTAGAAGATAAGAAACCTATAGAGATAAGTTTGTTGTAAATGATGTTCTTGGACAATAAAGATCTTAAGATCTTCAGTAGAGATAGTTTCTCTATAATAAAGAAAACTATTTTGAAAATGCTGATACAATCAGGGTAACAAACAAAGTAATAATAAAGCTTGATGTTCGTCTTCAATCTTGTCATCAAGATTTTGTAAATGCATAATAATAGAACCTAACTAGTTGATATGGAATTTAGTGGACATACGATCGGCCATACAGAGTGTATAAAGATATTCCTTTGGCGTTAACAGACTTGTAAGAGATTTTGTCATATATAACGACGCTAATTTAAACCACAAAATTGTTACAGTCTTTTCACCTAACACTTTATTAAGGATGAAGTCTGTCAAAAAAAGTTGAATGGCAGATAAGGGATGCTCCTCTAATTCATCCCACTCAATGTTAGTCATATTAGTTAGTTTCTATTAATTTTTGAATAAAGAAATCTTTAATTTTTTGTTGAGTCAATACAACATACATCCGCACACGCCGTACACCAAAAATGATGTTGTTGCTGAACTTCACGATGTCAAACTTTGTGACTGTCATGTTAGCTCCGATACTAATTTGTTACAACCAAACACACTTTTTCAAGAAAAGCCCTACAAAAAACGGGTAGAAACTAGAATCAGAGAAAAGGAGAACCAAAACAAAAAAAATAGTAAAGTTTTGTATTTGGTAGACAAATAGTTCATTAACTCTTTTAATAAGAAGTCGTCGCGCAGATCTAAAAGTTGGTCACCCAAGATCGCCCAAACATTAAATATGGTCACCAAAACCTCAAACTTTATCGCCCTAGGGTAAATCCAAGGCACAACATAACACTTCATTTTATGATCTTTCATCGTTGTTTTAGACCTAGATGTGAAGTGATAGCTTTGTCACCAAAAACACTCATGACAAAAACAGGTTTCACTTTATGTCAAATGACTTTTTCAGTTGGACACATTTTCTCATTAAATCCTGAAGGGCCAAAATATCTTGATTGAGCAAAGTTTTGATGTCCCAAAAGTGACAAAAGATGGAGTGACCGTTGCGAAGAGATCATGAAGTTAAAAATGTTCGTACAAGTAGTTTTCCCTGAAGAACTTATCATGTGGTTTCATTTTTACCATCTAAAAAAGCCATTGCCATAACTATCATTGTTCTTCTAGGAACTTGAAGATCCACTAATTTTTTATTCATGAGAACATGATTGCCGGCATCAATGCAGTGTTGAAGGTGTTGGAGTTGGCTTTGAAGGTATTTGTTTTTTTTGTTTACTTTCCACTTTTTTTTTTGTGGATTAAATTAGAGCTTTTTGTAGTAGCAAGTGCATTGTAATATCATGTCTCTACATTTGTTTAGAGACAAAGATCGCTCCTAATTGTAGCTGAGGATGTAGAAAGTGATGCATTCGCTACTCTCATTCGGAACAAGCTACATGCTGGTATCAATGCCAGTCATCTTTCTCCACATAAACTGTGTTAGTTTAATCATAACCTAACTACTTTAAGGTATATTTAGGTTTGTGTCACCAAAGCTCCAGGATTTGGTGAGAACAGGAAAGTTGGCTTACAGGACACGCAACTCCAACTTTTGGGAGAAGTGATCAGGCTTTTTCAACTACATTTCATGGGAATCTATAGCCGAACTATCATATTTACTTTTTAGGTTATAACAGAGGAGCTTGGCATGAACTTTGAGAAAGTTGAACTAAATATGTTTGGGACATGCAAGAAGGTACTACACATTTAATTTTTCGGTATAATGTATCATATTATATCTATCTTTTTGAGGTTTCTTGGAATATCATCTATTGACCCTTTGAAGACAAGCTTGTGATATTACTACTAGCTCTGTAGTCACTGTCATTTGACTCTCGAAGACAACTTCAAATAGGGATTCTTGCAGGTGATTATTTCAAAGAGGATACTGTGATTCTTAATGGTGCTGGTGACAAAAAGGCCATTGAAGAGAGGTGTTTGAACAAAATGTATTTTAACATTACCATAATAATAATCACATGAAAATTTTGTTAATGTAAGTATGAATTGTTGATGGCAAAACATTTATAATGTGATGCTAATAGTCGTTATACCTTTTTTCTTAGACAGATAAGATAGCTGACGAAGTAAGCACCTTTGAATATGACAAAGAGATGCTGCAGCAACGACTAGCAAAGCTTTCTAACAGTGTTGCATTTCTGAAGATAAGCACCTCACATGCATCTGGATAATTTTTTGCATGCCATCTTCAATACATCCGTCTTATTTTTTACAGTTACTTAGCTGGACGCTATTATCCTTAGCAGTAGCGACCAATAGCATGTTGGTCGATTACTTTACAGGTTAACACCACCCAACTCATTGGAGACCTCTTTTCGCACAAGATAAAAAAATTTTTAACCAAACTCCACCTCCATCCCCTAACCCACTCACCCACCCCCGCAACATCGATGCTCGCACTGCCGAACCTAAGCCTGCCGATCTCGCCGTTCGCCTACCGAGCTGCCTCACCGTTGTTCCCTCTCACTTATCGTTCCCACGCCTTGTCGTTGCGGCCGCTGTTGCCTTATCACTGCTCACTGCCGCACCTGTCGTGAAAGACTCTACTGGTTAAGATTTTTTTAAAAAAAGTTTATAAAAATTAGATCTTTTTTACTATAATTGTATGCGTGGTTGTTTATTGTGATTTTATTGTTAAACTTGTTGATTGAGATTTTTCACTTTGCTAAAAAAGTTATTTGTGAATTTAAGCTTGTTGACTGAGAATCTTCACTTTACTACAAACAAAATTATTTGTGATTGTATTCTTAATCTTGTTGATTGGGCATTTTCACTTTTCTAAAACAAAATACTTGTGATTGTATTATTAAACTGGTTTTATTAATTGAAAATTATTATTATAAGAAATCAAAATGTATTTTATTTGTTAATAAGTAATAAGGAATAAATAAATTAACTAAGTAATTGTACGTATATTTTTTGTTATAGGAATAGATAAGAGTTGGATGAGAGAGAGTGAGAAAGAATATACTGATGGAGTTAAATAATTTATAAAATTTGCTAGTGAATATTTGGGAGACGTGGAGCTAATACGATATCATATAAATTTTGTTTAAATATGTATTAGCAAACGTGAGAAGTAGTTAAATTACACTTAATGACAAAAGGATGATAAGAGGGCATTCAACATGGACAGATCATGAAGAGATGCTTTCACTAATATCTTTGGGTAACGATCGGAGAAATGAACGCAATTCCGACAAGTGCAATAAAGAGTGATGATAAGGATAATCAGTTATTTGAATTGATATAAGATGTGAGTATAAGTTTGTTCATTGATGTTGGCTATGAGGAACATATTAATTATGCAACCAACAATGATGATGAACTTGATAGGTTTACTTTTGTATTAAGAGATGTTCAAATACTATTATTTTCTAGAAATATTACGTCTTCTTTTCTTTCGTTCATCATAAGGTTGCTTAATATTAAAGTTCGAAATCAAACAACCAACAAGATGATCGATGATATTCTGCAGATATCTTATGATATTGCTTCCGAAAGTCATTCAATTCGATCATCGTATTACGAGGCAAATAAGATATTATGAGGTTTGGAATTTAGTTGGGAGCAAATATATGTATGCAAATATAAGCGTGTATATTTTACAAAAAATTAGCCAAGTAATGTAAAAAATGTAAGGAATCAAGGTGGAAGCATACAAATATTAAAAATAGGAAAAATTCTGAGAGGATACTGCGTTACTTCTCTATAACTCCAAGACTGCAAATATTATTGATGTTAAGGAACACTGCATTTGATATGCGTTGGCATAAAAAAGATTGTTCATCAGAAGAATATTTATTAAGCCATCCCACAAATAGTAAAGTTTGAAGGCATTTCGATAAAAAATTTTCGTTGAGGATCCTCAAAATGTGCGGTTAGGTTTATTAATAGATGAATACACTCCGTTCAACTATATGAGTAAACAATATATCATGTGTCATGTTATACTTACGCCATATAATTTGCCTCCATGAAAATACATGAAGAGCCTTTCTTATATATTGTTATTGATTTCCTACCCAAGCCAGTATGGTAAAGAATTGGATGTATTTTTATCACTACTGATAGATGAATTGAAAGTTTTATAGGAGAGAGGGGTTAAAAAGCCGACATTAGATGATGTCAATATTGAAAGCAATGTATAGCAACAAGTTAGATATTTGAATATCATGTTTGAACCTATTGTGAAGAGACCTATCCTCAAACTAAGAGCGACATAGATTAAGAGGTAATTGAACACCATAATGAAAATACAAGCATCCGCATAGATGACATTAGTGACAATGATTAAGGTATAAAAATTATTTCCATTTGTAATTTTTTATTGATCAATTATCAATTTATTTAATCAAATTATATCTAATTATCTTAGTATTTTTATCAATCTTTAGCATTAAAGATGGCTCCTGGTGGTAGATCGAGATCTCGTACACTGTTTGCCACTGCTTTTGCCTCAACTCTCTTCTCTGAGCTTCGATACCATACGCTCTTTATCACTTGCATCTTTATGTGATACTTCAATATCCCATACAGATATGTCAGTTGATAGTACTGGTAAGTTAATTTTAGTTTAGATTTGAATTTACATAAAATAATTCATATTTAATATGCTTTCATTATGTATGAATGATCCACTTTCCAAGACATGGAACGTATGCGTGGAATCACATGCGCAGATGCATTACATAATTATGCCAAGCGAGAAGAAAACATACATGTATAATTTAACGCTGATAGCATGTGTGTTGGTTTGAACTTGGATTGGCTTGTAAGAAAATACGGTATATCGATTCATTGTCATGCTTGGTAGACGTTGAAAGATGGAAATGGTTAGAGAAAAAACAACAAGGCATCATTGAAATGATACAAAAACGCCTAGTGATATTTTATCAAAATAACACAATTTCAATTTTATTTAAGCTTTTGTTAGGTAAGTTTATATTTTATATTTATAAAGAAAAAGTTTAAAATACACTTTGTAAGTCCGGTTTGGAGACATTGCTTGAGTAAAGCAGAGAAAGATGCGTATAAGAAATAGAGAAGTATGGCACACAAATATTACAAGAAAACATGAAGTGGCGAGAATAGTAGGGCTAATCTATCAGGGGATTTATTGCGAATGGTACACTTTCTAATTGGAATAATCTATGCAATCTCTCTGATCATACTATATCTATGATAAGTGTCAAGTTTAAGTTCCCATAAAATTATGTTTTTAATTAATTAACTTGCATATTACTATTACAGGAGGCGTGAAGAAAGTCCAAAGAGTCTCTCATGGAGATAGCAAAAATATTGCGACCATTTCTTATCGAACGATTTGTATATCTAATATTTAGATATGTATGCCTATAATACTTGTTTATATTCATGTTATAAAGTGTATACAGGGTGAGGGGCCATTAGGAATATATAAGATCGCGTATACAAAAGTGAATGGTGAATAGAGTTTAGAAAGAATACGGAGTAGCTATTTAAGTAAAATTTTAAATATCAATTACGAGTATTTATACTCTACTAAACGTTATAATAATTTTATAAATAATAGGAAAGGATGTCCTAATCGCTTGAAGAATCACGGCAAACTGAGCATCCGATTGACGAAAGAGCAATTAATGCAAAATGTTTTACAAAGCGCATCTGGATATTGCCGTGGTTGGGCATCTGGACCTAAACCACCACGTAAAGACATCAGCTCATCTAAAGTTACCAATCTTGAACACTAGCTCAAAAGAGAAAAACAAGAAAGAGAGAGATTAGCCGATCGAGTTGGTGTGCTTCTGCAACAATTAGAACTTCAGCAAAAAAAGCGATCTTATGGAAATGGTTAAGTCAATGCAACGACAGTCAAGCGACAGTTCTACAGATAACATCTTGTCTTCTTTTGCAACTCTTTTACTAAGATTTTATTGAATACTGGATTTTTTTATGATTATGTTATATTACAAATTTTTATATAGGAGACTTAATTTATAAAAACTTAAGGAGACAAAAATTAGAAAAAAATATCGAAATGCCACAAACCTACACGTACACTACCGTGTCAATGAGAGTGACTTGTAAAAAAAATGAAATTACATTTGAAGTTAGGAGGTGTGAGTTAGAAGCATTTATATAATTTTTTACATTTTATTTTGAAAACTTAACTTCATAATAACTTAATGGGTCAAAATTTTGAAAAATATCGAAAGGCCATGATTCTATGCGTACATGATCGTGTCGACGAGAGTGACTTATATGAAGAAACGAAATTTTATTTGGAGTTAGAACGAGTGAGTTAAAAATACTTATACATCTTTATATTTTCATTTTGAAAACTTAATTTCATAACAATTTAAGCGGTTGAAAAGAAAAAATATTAAATGACCGCGAGAATGACTCGTAGTAAGAAATAGAATTGCGTTTGGAGTTAGGACGAATGAGAAGTATTTATACAGCGTTAAATTTTTTATATAGAAGAACTAGCTTTATAACAATGTAAAAGTCAAAATTAGAAAAAATAGAAAAAGTGACAAAATGCAATGAAATCTACGGGTACACGATTTGTATCGATGAGTGTGATTTGTAAAAAAAGAAAAAATTGTATTTGGAGTTAGCACGAGTGAGTTAGAAATATTTATATATTCTTTAAACTTTTATTTTGAAAACTTAACTTCATAACAACCTAATGGGCCAAATTTAGAAAAAGGGTTGAAAGATCGCGAAACCTATACGTAGATCATTTTGGCGAGAGTGAGTTGTAGGAATAAACGAAATTGTATTTAGAGTTAGAACAAGTGAGTTAGAAGTATTTATGTATTGTTAATTTTTTTAAAAGATAAAAGATTTAGCTTTATAACAACTTAACTGGTCAAAATTTATGAAAAATGTTAAAAACATCGAACCAATGCATACACGACCGTCTCAGTGAGGATGACTTGTATGAAGAAATAAAATTGTATTTGGAATAAGGATATGGTATTGTGTTTTAAATTTTTTATTCTATGTGATTTTAAATTTGCTAATATTACGATTTTTAGTAACATATTTTTTTCGTTTGTTTTCGACACATGATCAGTGTCGGTGCCTGATGGGTGTTGATGGACTATATCTTGTAGGACGCCGATATTAATGAATATTATTGAGATTGTGCTTTGTAAACAATTATGTATTATGAGTATTTTATATTTTATATTATAATAATTAATATTAATTATGTAAAATTTATTAACTGAGTGAATTTTTAATAGTTATCTTGTTGTGTTTTTTTATTTTTAATATGTATAATTTATTTTTGAGATTTTATATTATTTTTGAGAATTTATATGTTTTTAACAATAAATTAAAAGTAAAATTTTATTAAAACTATTGGCGAAGCTCGGTGGTCGATAATAATTCATTAGCCACCAACTAAGAGATGGTCGCTACTAAACATTAGGTCACGTAGGCTTCTTGGGACGGATAAGAAGGCACCATCAGACGTTAATATGACTTACTAAATAGTAACAAAATAACTATTGCGCGTCTTAACTAGTAACCAGCACCGATATTTTTTTTTTAAAGAAAAACTAACAATGACTCTTCACAACAATAATTGGTACTAATAATATTACTATGATATGCGATTATTAATGTTCAACCAACAAAACCATTTTGTCACTTCTTTCTTCTGCTGTGTCTATCTAGTTCCAAGTTAGGTGAAGCAGTTTCAGAGCCAGAAGCTACCTACATACATGCAAAAACAAAACCTACTCTGTTTTTCAGCAGTAATCCTTTTGCATTCACATGCAAAATGCTTTCCGCCTCTCTTCTCGCTTGTCGCGCTGCTCTCTATCTCTAAGACTGTAAAACCCAGCAGTAAAGTCGTTGTGAACTTACTAGTCCAGTTTTCTTCCATTAAAGCGCCATTGCTATAAGAAACTGTTAACTTACACACACTGCTATGGTGCTACCAAACAAGATACCTTTTATAAAGAAAAGAAAACTGTCATGCTCTTATCACTATCTAGCTATATACATATGAAATTTCATAGAAGCTTCAGGTTTTACGTTACTAGCTACTAGGTTGGTGCTCGATGTTTCTTTTCTTTTTTTTTCATTTATTATATCTGTGCAAAACTTGAGTTCGGCATGCTTCAATAGCAAGCCTACTTTCCTCTCTCCTCTCTCTCTCTCTCTCTCTCTCTCTCTCTCTCCTTTTAAGCATAAAAAGAAAGAAGAAAGAAAACAAATTAAAGAAAGCAACACAAGAGCTCCCTGCTGCTTTTGTATATCTAAGGAACGGATTTCTCAAGTGCACTTGCATAGTTGGTGAGTACGCTCATTGATAACGTGTTGATGTACTTTACTAAACTTGAGAAGAGCATGCTTAGCTAGCGTAATCTTGTTCTACTTCCGTAACATTGCCGGAGTGATGTGCTTTCGTCATATGCAAGTCAGTAAGTTTAGGCAGAGTTCAGTCACACGAGTTGGTGGTAGTTCTAAGTAATTTTATCTAACATTAAAGTCAACCATCCCATGTTTTGAACAAACTGAAAAATTACAAATGAGCTTGGTTATAGTGTAGTCAATTAGTAAAGATGAACAAATCTAACCCAAGTAACGCATCCGAGTAACTTGCACTCTTCGTAGAGCTATTAAAGATGACTTTGAAATTGTGCCTACTCTCAATAAAGTCCAAGAACACTACCTTAATATCACCCTAGCTCCTAGTACATAACACAAATAGAAAAAGGAGGTAAAACGAGAATGTCCCTACTTATGGCATAAAGGAGACGTCCTTTAGATTGGTCTGGATTTGACCTTGTACCAAATTATCCTCAAAATAAGGGCGTTAGAAGACTTATCCAACTATTGCAGACTAGGGCATGCGAACTGGCTTCCATTCGCACCCCTAAATTTGATGCTCTTGGGAAGTCCAAAAGCTGGTTCCCTCGAAAAGCAAAACAAAACAGACGCTGATCACAGAAGCGCATATACAGATATATGCAAATGAAACCACAGTAGATTGATTATGTTTTTATAAATAAAATGAGGCCTTCAAGCAAAACAACTTGATTTGATTAATCAAGTGAAGCGTTGGTTATTTTTGTCAGATTAAGAATTGTTGTTGCCTGGAAAAGGCCGTACCACATGATGATAACCATTTCTGCTTAATTGTTTTGGGGTTAAACATAACATTATGGTTATTATTTATTTTGTTTGGTTATAAGCATAACATTTTAGGTTGAATAAGTGTGAAAATGGCACTTATAAATTGTGCTCATGCATCTATTAGAAGCTGTTGAAATCTATATTTCATAAGACACAAACTACTTTCTTTTTTTTAGTTAACTTGACTTTGTATATAGCATTGATGATTCTGTTGAGAAATGGACTACAGTCTAGTTAGAGTTAGGACTAATCATCTTTCTGATAAAGACAAATTACCAACAGTGTTTGCAGTTGAAAAGAAAACTAAAAATAACTGTAATTAATTATTATGGATAGCTAACTTTAATGTTGCTACATCTACAAAAAAATTTATGTTGTTTTGAAATTTAGTTTAGTTGAGTATTTTCTTTGTTCTATTTTTTTTTTCTGGTGAAGGTACGGCTAGTTTAGGTGAGAAGTGAATTAATTTTACTAAGTAACATTCAAAAGATTGGGAACACCTAATTCAGGGCGCGCGCGCGCGAGAGAGAGAGAGCCCTTGATCCCTCTACTGAAAACCATCAATCTTTCAACAGTGATAGAGTTTGTTCAAGCTTAGTGAGTGAACTGTTCTGATTATAAAAACAATAGCACTAACTTACAAGAATATTAACAAAAATTCATCCCTTTAATTATCATTTTCTTGAACAAGTTTAATTAATTAGGACGATATGGATCTGCAAGAGGAGATAATAATAGATAAAGATGGCAATGCAACAAGGAGTTAAGATATTTAATTTGTACATAGGATTGAAGCAAGCAAAAACAGAAACAAAACAAGCTCACCCAAAACCGTATGTTTGTTTGGTATGTTCTAAGGATCAAACTCATACAAATTCCATGATCAAAAGTACCAGGAAGCAGGTCTTGATCTCTTGTTATTGCTGATCACTGCCTGTGGCAGTGGCGGCGGCGACATCTGAGGAACGGTAAATGCGTCGTCTCTCCACCGTTGTTGCTGTTGCTGTTGTCTTCCAAATTTCAGTCCAAGTTGCTGCTGCTGCTCTACATGGATCTGGTTCATTCCCTTCCCTCCATATAATCCATGCTGCTGGTACCCATGTAAGGCATTAACACCATTAATATTGATTACTGCTGCTGCTGCAGTAGTAGTAGTGATATTGGCTGCCAAAGATTGCTGGGGAGCAGCTTGGGGCACTTGTGGAGCCCAAAGAGAGTACTCATCCGCCGGCGATACGCCTAGTAGTCCATTGTTCTCCAGATCTGCCTCTATGAACGGCAGCAGTTCTTGGTTCTGCTAATTATATGGAAATCATTTATTAGTTAGATCTTTACGTCTATCATCTTAAGCTTTCAGATTGAAAGATTAAAAAAAAATATAGTGTAATAAAAACCGACCTGGAATGATCCGTCCATGGCAAAGGAAGAGCCGGCAATAGAATCATCGACGAGTAGATCATCCACATGCCACCCAGGTAACATCTTTATCAAGTAATCCGAGATACTACTGCTGCTGCTGTTAGTAGTCGTCGTACCGCTAGCACTGCTAGTTCCGTTGGTACTCATTGTTACTGAAACTTTTGTAGCCTCCGTTGCTGCTTCCTGTTTCATGATAGATTTAGTAGTGTTGTCCATGGAGAGAGTTTCGTTCATGGAGCTGACAGCACCTTCCGAAGGCGCAGCAGCTGCTTCGGAAGAAAGACGAACTCCCGTAAGCAAGAACCTGTTGTGCTTCTTGGTGAGATCATTAGCTCCATGGATCGGAACGTCGCAATCTCGACATAAAATAACTCTATCCTCCTGGCAGAAAACAAACCCTCTCTTCTCCTGCAACCCAATCATATACATGTATCACAAAATACCATCAATCGATTCGTTAATTACCATTCACATGAGAAATTTTGATTAGTTATACCTGACAAATGTCGCAGAGAGGAGGAGAATGAGAATCAGACGGAGGAAGAAGAGAAAGACGACGGTGTTTACCGGCGAGCTTATTTGCTCGGTGAACTCTTCGGTCACAGCTTGTGCACAGAGCAGCTTCGTCGGCACAACAGAACACTGCCGCTTCTTCCTTCCCGCAGACGTCGCACTGCACCTTCATCTCACCAGTACTGACTATCTGCTCTATCTCTCTCTGTTTACTTCTAATTTCTCATTGCGAGAGATATTTGATGGAGAAGAGGAGATTTTGTGAAGGATTGTTTGCCGTAGGTCAATGGGAGCGGAGCTAGCAAGAACGAATGTTGAAGAAGAAGAATGAATAAGGAAAGGAGAAAGATGGTGATGGCTTTTTTGGGCGAGGAGAAAATTTTAATTTTAGGATATGGGTGTGGAGTATGTTCATATTATAATTCAAGTGACATTATTTTTTTGTTTTCTTTTTCATTTTTTTTTTTGGTTGGTGAACTGGCATTGCCATCATATATATAAGCTGTTTTGTTTTTTCTGAAGGGATCATTAGGGATTTTCTGAATAGTTATTTTTATGATTTTTTCCAAAATAGATAGACTTATTTTTTAGATTAAAAAATAAAAAATATTTTGTAGCATATAATTTAATTTATGTTTTTAAATTAAATTAAAAACTTTTAAATATTTTAAAATTTTATTTAAAATAAAAAGTTAATTATAGATCTAAATAAATAACTAGAAATACATCGAAAATATGCCGCAAAGTTGAAAGTTCATATGGTTTAGTCCATCAGTATAATTATAACACGAGATACTGTTGTTGCTGGTGCTGGGGACTTGAAAATGAGTTAAAAGTTTTCTGTTCCAGTTCAGAAAAGTACATATATATTTCATCCATATAGTTTTTCCTAAAATAGTAAAAGAAAAAACAAAGATCAGACACAATCTGACATAAATATCTTATAATTCATGTTAATTATTTGAAATTCACTACGCTTTAGCTATTATTTTGTTTCTGAGAAATGAAATTGAAGATGGGTGTCCGCTGTGGCAGTGACGTTCTCGTAATCGGCAGCAACGTAGCTGTTTGAATTTTCATATAAAAAATTTACTTTCTAATTTTTTATTTTAATTTTTTAATATTTTCTATAATAATTTTTAATTATTTAAAATTTAAAAAATATATAAAAATTTATCTAAAAAGATTTTTATTACTATCAAAATAGTAAATTTTATTATCGAAATAGAATAAAAAATTTTATTTAAAAAAGTTTTTTAAAACTTATTTTAAATACACGAATTTTATTTTTTTTCATTTAGATTCAAATACGGTCACTTAAGAATTGTAGTTACTATTTTTAACTTCACTTTTATCATTACATGAATTTTATTTTTATTAAATTTTAAGTTCATTTCATTTTATTTGTTTCAAAATATCAATTGAAATTTTATTTTTATCAAATTTTATTTTTCATGAAACTTTATTTTTATAAAATTTAATTTCATAAAATCTAATTATATGTATTTAAAATACGTTTTTATAAATACGATCCAACATTTTTTAAACCACTTCAATATTATTTCGTTCGTTGAACTGGAATGGCAATACTATTATGGATGTATTGAAAGGTGACTCCTATATCGAAGCGAAAATCAAATGAAAAGAAAAGAAAAGAAAGGTAGCTAATTAGAGCATCAAACTAGCAGGGGATGGGATATTATTCTGTTGTATAATGTCATATCTGTGTCGTGTTCTGTTTGTGCTTGTCATATGATGTGGAATTAATTTGATGAAAGGTTACACAGATTATTAGAAAGGAAATAAAAAAAGAAACGCACTTGCAATCAGTCGCTAAATCATCATATTAGAAGGGTGATATGATTTCTTTTATGGAAAACTCGTAACATAATCCTTCCACGCAAATCATACAATGTCAAGAGCAATCGTCGTCTCAACTAATTACATCAATCTTTATAGTTGAATTATTTATTTGTTTCTATAATTCTTTAACCTATGAATTTAAGCGGATAATAACAAATTTGAAGAAATTAATAATTTGAAAGAGATATATTTTTGTTTTCTTCCTTGATCATGAAAAAAAAAAAATTCTATATTTTTGTATTCAACCTCGGAAAGATATGCAGCCTCCAGCCTTCGCTAGTACTTATCCAAAAAAGAGGACTTGCTCTAAGAATGGTGAAATTTTTACTATTGGAATGACGAGTTGTGAGGCAACTAGCTCAATCTGAATCGCAAAAGCTTATGGCTTGATAAGAGCTATTGGAAGAGAGAAAAAGGTTGCGACATATCGTGACTTTTAGATATAGCAAAATTTGATATGCAGCATCAAAATGCGTGGATGTAAAAATTACATAAATTGATTGAGATTATTTACAGATAGTAATGTTAGGATAAGCTACCGTAAAATAGTAGAGAAACCTAATGAGTTTGCAAGAAAGAGTGGGGTCCAACCACGGAGTTCGATCACTAAGCAAAGAAGAAGACTTTGTTCTGTAGGAAATGCAGAACAAAACAGCCCATAAGACTAACATCATGTAAAATATTGAATGTATATTTGCATTGACAAAGAAATAACTCTTACTTAACTCGAGAGATTTCGATGCCAAGAAAGTATTAAAGACTATTCAAATCCTTATCAGACAAAGACTTTTCGAGAGGATTTAAGATTAGAAATAGTCATTTGATTATTTCCTATAATCATAATATCATCGATATAAACTACATATATATTTTGGTATGTCTATTGCATATGTACAAAGAGGATAATTAGTGATAGATTACTTGAAACCCTCACATACAATATTGTTGAAAATTTTTGAAGCGATTGACGCAACGCATGTTTAAGACCATGTATTGATTTACGTTCTTTGTTCCTTGGAAAGCGTAAAGGGAACGTCATTTAGATTTTTTATTTTAGGATCACCATAGAAAAAGACGTTATTGATATCAAGTTGATGCAAATACTAATTTATTTTAGATGAAATAAAGAATAAGCACGAACTACATGTAATGAGTTTTGTTGTTGGTATGAAAGTTATCTTATCGCGGCGAAAAATAATAATATGGAGAAAAGAAAAACAAATTCAGCAAAAACTAAAAAAAGTTCGGATTCGAAGGAGAGAACGTCAATTGAGAGAAAAAAATAATTATCTTATTGCAGCGAGCAGGACATCCTTAGTGAGTTGGACTGTGAATTTCACCAGAACAGCTGAAATTGAAACTAAGAGAAACAATATAGGAGGGAGAGTGAGATAATTCGTCATACTTGTGCTCGGATTCTAGTGATCGTGGTGTGAGTCGAAACCCTAGCAATCAGCGAGGGAGGTCGTTCCGCCAGAAGAAATGAAGAAACACCGGAAAGAAAACTGAGGAAGAAATTAAAAGAAAAAAACGAAGAAAAGTGAAGAAGAACAGCGAGAGAGCACCAGCAGGAAAGCTCGAAAGAGAGGCGAGGTGAGGAAGAAAAGAATGTGTGAATACGCGCAGCCGAAAGAAAATGAGAAAGGAACGCGTGATGCAAAAATGCTTCATTCGTTCTCTTTTCTCATCAGTCGTTTGACCGAACGATCAGACGATCGAAAATAAGTGTGTGAATGTACACACAGTAACAAGTGTGTGCACATTATATATATATATATATATATATATTAACAAAATACAAATGAAAATATTATAATATTAAAATATTATATAAGAAATATTTTTATGAAAATAAATATAACTAAAATTATTCACAATATATGAATTTAATTATATAGCGGTAACCATTATTCTTGAAGTGATCTTTAATAAAGAGAATGTTTTATTTTTAAGAAGGGAGTTTGTTTAATGGAATTAGATAGAAAGTACGTCAGAGGTGACAAAGAAAGTTCATGATAAATTTAAACATTACAAGTGAATTCGAATTCAAATAATCTAACAAAAAAAAGTGAGCATAATGTAAGTACAACAAATCCTATGACCTTGTTTATCTTAATATAAATTCATTCTTTGAAAGTGAGTTTGTTAAAAAAATTAGTTTATAGTAAAAAATAAGTCTAATAAGCCATTATATTACTTTATATTAAAATTGAGTTTGAAAATTAAAGATAGTTTTACATTTTTAAATTTTAAAGTGAGTTTTATGAAAAAAAAATTGAGGTTAAATTTTGTGTTTTCCTTTAATTAAGAAAGTAATTGAAAATTTGAAATTGTGTTTAAAAAAATAACTTTGGAGTTTAAGTAAACAAGACCTAAACTAAACTTCCTAGACTATTTCTTTATTTTCATTTATTTAGTTATAATTTTAGTCGCTAGTGAATTGTACATTGGTACAAATATTTAGAACTTGTTCCTTCCAAAAATAAATTCGAATAGATTCATAAACTTTTTAGCAGTAAAAGTAAAAATATGTTTCTATTTATCCTAAATAAAACGAATGCCTTTTATCTGGGCGGCAAGAATCTATATCCAAGCACGCTCTGACTTCATAGAGATTTGTGCAACATGTGCGTTAAAAAATAATAAAGGCCAAGCCTGGGTTTCCGAACAGACTACAGACGTGCTCATTGTTTAGTCTGTAGTCTTGATTGCTGAACCATATAATTAAGTTAGCTACCGCTGTCGCTTTCTAATTAGCAATCAAACTTAGTTGAAGTAACCTGTTGTTTTCCCCCAAGATGAAAAACGTACTTATCATAAAATGCCACGGATAATGTGGCCATACTTATTCGAGTAATGCATGATATGACTATTAGCCAATAATTGCAAGTGCCATCCCATTCTTATCTGCTGCGATATTATAGTAGTATATTTTGATTCTTATACAAGGTTTCTGTTGTTAAAATTGTATATGTTTGATTAGTCTGCTTTATTTTGTGGTGTCTTTTTTTATTAATACTAACAAAAATGTTTATCTAGCCAAATTTATTATATTAACTCTTCTTCCTCAATATTATCGAAGAAATCCGAGTCAAATAGAGTTTAAAGTAAACAAAGTTTCTTTTAACTAATAGTTATTCTAACTTAGTTAAGCTGGTGAGTTAACTTGTAATGTAATATTTTAATACATATACATAAGGATTTGCGGATCTGTGTTTTCCTCAATGAGGAAAGCAGTCACCAGCATCTTTTCTGTGTAGGCCTGGAACTTGCTGGATTACTTTTTTGTTCTCCACTTTTGTACATTCACTAATTAGATAATAAAATTTTTTAATGGTAGTTCTTATAGCTTCCAGTGAAATCCCACTACTAGAATTGGAAATTGATTACTCTAATATTGCTACTCTTATTCTAAATGCCTTCTAGAATTTCGTTCTTTCTGGTGTTAGTTTCTCTTTTGGTGCAATATTGTTAGAAGCCAAAAACTAGGCATGACCCACACTGAATTAAGTATGTAAAATTGAGAATGAATCAATGCCATAAATAAAGTAGAGTTATTATGAGGGTGCTGCGGCTGGCATTACGTTGACATCATTTGATACAACGTTGCAGTTGCAAGATTAAAATGCTTCTGTGGTGTTGTTTCTGGAAAGAGGTAGTTAAATTGTTTTATTTTTCTCAATTCTTCAACCTTTATAATGTTCATAAATATTCGCAAATCTTCCGACTTACATTCAAGAAATATAGTAGAGAGAGACTACAAAAGAATTTAGAAGAGATTCGGTGCATCTTCACTTATAAGAAGATCTACTTTGTATTCAAATTCAAAATCTAAAACTTTCATTAAATATGATCCAAGAATATTTATTAAAAACCATTAACCCTCATATATATTTCAGTAATCAGCAGACTAGTATGATTAACAACTTCGTTCTACCTTTTCACGAACACAACTTTTTTGGAAGCAGTACAGTTGTGCGGCCATGCATGAACATCAAGTAGAAAATTTGAGAGCAAAAGATAGGTAGATCTTGCAATGTTTTTCCTCACCACCTATCCGTTAAGAAAAGGTACATTTCAATTTTGCCTTCCTACCTCGGGTAAGATGGGTAAAAGGTGCTTTTTGTCCCTATAGACAACTTTTATATCAGTTTGATTTTTACACAATGATAAATATTTCAACTACATTGATCAGCTTTTAAGGTTAAATAGATCTTATAGTTATGCCTTCAAAATTGTTGCCCGTGATCAATAGAATTCTATCGCTAGCTTGGCATCAGTATCTTCTTCTATCTAGACGACCAAAACAATAATAGAAGAATGGGTAGTGTCTATGTGATCAGTAACCCATATTATAACCCCTCAAGTTGAAGGAAAAGTGACGGCCAGACACTTGCTGGTAGAGAATCCAAACCTATAACTAATAGTTTTTCAACGATATTAATTAATTATTTCATATTTAGAAACCTCGACTTCAAGATATTTAGAAAAAAAATGAGATCTTGTCGTTATGTGAATTTGGTAATGGCACTTCAACAATTTTTTTTAGTTCCAACTACATTCCATTATTACAGGATGATAACTGTAATATGAATAATAAATAGCGAAATAAGATAATAGATTGTGATCAAGTTTGCGTGCCAGATAGCTAACAAAACCATGCCTCCCAGCCTGGCTTTCACATGCGTGAAACCCAAAAAACAAGAAGTTTTTCTTTTAAAAATTAATAAAAAAGAGAACCTAGTTGAAGTTTTTAATTTGAAATTTTTCAAGGAGGTGTAGGGCAAATTGCATTAAATCTGTAAGCACTATTCTTACGTTGGCATTCACTTGTTAATAATATTAATTTTCTAAAAGCTTGTTGTGAATGGATCGAGTCCAGAAGGGGTATGATATGAGCTCATTGACGCACTCGACCATAAGTATGGAGGCCACGGAGACGACAAACTGTTGAGATATTATATATAATTAAGGTTCCAGTCTAGTTAAATACTTTCTAATTTAGATGAACTTCTATCGATAAATTGTATCTTTTTTATTGGGACAATTTGAAAAAAAAATCAACTTGTGACAATAGTTGTCGGACTTAGATCGAACTATTCGGATCGATCAAAAGAATCGTATATGCAATCGATCCATTTTGACCCACTTCAACCTGATCGATCTGTTCGTTCAGATTAAAGCGGATTAAATAAATTTTAAAAAATTAATTAAAAAATTTTAATTTATAATATATTTAATATAAAAATAATTATTAATAATTTTATGCTAAAAAATAATATGTAGTTTAAATTTTATATTTAAATATGATAAAGTAAAAATATAATTGATTATGTCTCATTTGTAAACATTAATTATTAGTAATTTTTAAATTTTTATATTGTAAAATATTCAGACTCAGATATGTATACCCAAAAAAATTGATTATGTCTCTTTTATGTTTTATCTATTTTATAATTTTATCTTCTTCTAATCGCCTAACTTATTTAAATATTTTTTATTATAATTTTTTTCTATTATTATTGTTGTTAGTAGTGATAATGCTATAGTGGCAATATTTTAATTTTTTTTATGATTATTGTTGCTGTTGTCATTGATAGTAATGCTATAGTAAAATAATCTAATTTGTTGCTGTAATTGTTGCTGCTATTATTATCGGTAGTGCAATGATGGTAGTAGATTTTTTACTATGATTGTTGTTATTATTGGTCGAAAATATTTTAATATTATTGACACGACGGTTCGACCGGTTGATCCGAGAATCGTGACCCGAATAGTTTTTCGATTCGACGTCCGGTCTAGTTCTTACAACTATGCTTGTGACTTTTATATTCTAATTTAGTAACAGAGCCCGATCTGGTTTCATCACCAATATAGCAACACACTTAGATGATGTTGCAATAGTACTATTTTAGGGGCATTTGGAATTCCATTTCGTTCAATTTTAAAAGTTTTTTAAATTTATATTTTTTAATAAATTTTTATAATATTTTATAAAATTTATAAAAAAATTTTAAAATATTTAAAACATCTACGTTGTAAGATTTTATTATTACTTTTTTTATGTAAAAAAATAGAGTTTGTTTTTCAAATAGAATTAAAATACTCTTTATTTTAGAAAAATTCTATTTTATAAACACTCACAAGTTGATACCATTGATTGACCAATATTAAAAATAAGAAAGCTCTAACCCTCTTACTATCGTTGACATGTAGCTGGAATCAAATTAGATAACAGATATGACCTCGAAATCACTGCGACACACAGATCCGTCTTTATTGTTTCGCTTCTGCTGATCATATCATATTGCTAAGCTCCGACCTGGTATCTTGCTCGCCTGCTTGATCGCGTACTCCCTCCACTGTTTAATTCGTCTCTCGCTCACGGTCACATTTTGCTCCAATCGCGGCTCTTAGTCCCTATTCGTGCCACCCCACGCACCTTGCCTATCAGCCGCCATCTCAGTCCATTGTGCCTATACCCTGTCATCATACTGAGCCCAGTCTATGCCCGTGTTTAAGAAAAAGACAGCGGTTATGTGAAGAGTCATTGCTATTATTATTAATCAAAAGGTGTTTGTAATACATTTTCAACGAGTCTAATTATAATATTTTTGTCTTGATTAGTAGAGGTGCATATTATTGAGAGAAAAAACTCGCTTATGTCAAGAGCAATATACAACCACTTGACGAATGACTAAATGAATATGAAAAATATTTATATTAAGAACCAGAAAGTTAAAATATAACTACTAATATTCATGAGTACAAAAATTATAAGACGCTACTTGCACTTACCACTGCTCATAAATTTTGGTGCGCCTTATCAAAGGCTTTATGTGATGAGAGTGATGAATTAAAATGTTAGATGATACGCCAATAGTGAAGAGATGAAGTTATATATTGAGACTAATTAGGTTTCAGATAATAGCGTGATACATTAGAGACTTGTATGAAAGTTGATGTAGTTAGCGCATATAAGGCCAAATCTTGCATATGCATAATTTATCAATTAATTTATGCATAGTTCTTAAGAGAAGCATATTAATACTTTTATTTTGATATATTTGAAGGCCTCTCCTAAAATGACAATTTTGTTTAAAATGAATATAGCAAAAAGGTGATGCATATCATGATGCTGAAAGGGTTAGAGCAATTGATAATAGGCGATTTATTTCATATTACTTTACTTTTGTATGTGGTAATTTAGTTACCTTAAGATGCAAATATAAAATATTGTAGCAAGTGCAGAAGTTGAATCTGAAGACATTTTATAAAGTGTTACGGTTGAGATTTTTTGAATGATTTAGATTTTACATATGAGTAACCAATTCGACTATATTATGACAATAAAGCAGCATGTGATATAAACAGATAATTCAATTTAATATGTTCGAACAAAATATGTGATATAACGGATAATCTTTATTAAGAAGTTAGATGTGAAATTTTTTAGTTTTCTAAAATCAGTTCAAAATATCAGCTGGTTGATAATTTTACCAAAGCAATCTCAAAACGTATGTTTCTAAAGTTCTTAGATAAGTTAGATATGTGTACATGATATTTATGCACCAAGCTGAAGAACTATTGAATGTATTACTAGTATACTAGTTTATTTAGATAGTTTTCTAATTTATATAGACTTAAAGTAAAATTAACGTCTGTATTTTATTTTCTAATTAGTTGAGTAGGACCTGGTCCTGGTCGAACTCGAACGATTACATTTTTTTATGGGTTTAAGTGAAAATGTTTATACAGAAACAAGCAACGCGAAATATCTTCTGAATGAGGGAGTCTACCCTGTAAGTTGTCAGTAAGAAATTTCTGCGAAGTATGCCCCAGCGGCGCCACGTTTGTTACGTACATACCATCTACATGAGCAGCACAGTATGCACTAGCACGTTGATGTGAACACATCGAACTTGTTCTTTTGCTTTACACATTAAACCACACACAACAGTAGCATCTAACAAATTTAATTAGCCTGTTTGCAAGGATGCCGACTTTGAAATTTTTGTAACCTAAATGGTCCTGAGTTCAACTTGTCAATTCAAAGTTAGATGGAGCAAACAACAAGATGAGATTTGATGATTTCACCAAATCCTGACACCTTTAGCATAGTCTAGTGAGGTATATACCATTTTAGAATATTAATCAATCTTTACTTGCCCTTCCCTCCTCGCCCACCCGGCCTCAAAATAAAAAGAATAAAATAGAATAAAATAAAATAAAATAAAGATGGAAAGGGTGAATCGCAACTGATATATTGGTTGTTATGAGACTAGCGAGTAAGCAGTATATGATTATAAATTATTTAAGGGAACCGTTGTATGTCATTGTTGGAACTCTTCTCCAGCTCTAAAACCAGCAGAGTTGCTCCATCAAATTTCTCCAGAAGTTGGAACTTATCTCATGCAGCGGTAAGAAAAAACCTGCTACCCACTAAGTGGCGGAAATTTAACTTGGGTCTTGTCTTCGCAGTTCTCCTAAATTACTAACTCTTGCTTCTATTGAATAAGATTTATTCGCATATATCAAAATTAAAGGTGAGACCTAAATAAAGGGATAAGATTCTTAGACACACACTAAAGGTCTAGAGACATAAAATTCATGCCTAAAATGCTTTGTGCTTCCAGAAACAATCCTGTACAATTGTCATCAACTTTAGGATCAATGGGTTAAGAGAGAATACGAGCATTAGATAGATATAAAATATTGGAACGATCTTCACACTACTTGTTTAAACAAAGATGTCTACAAAAAACCAGACACTACTACTCTCAACAAATTTTGTATATTTTTCTCGAACAAGATAGCCTAGAGCAACGTAGAATGATCATGCTATACCAGACTGTGATAATGCCAAAACGGACAAGCAATTCAGACATTATCCTTTGCCAGGCAATATTGCCATTCCACCGGTTAAAAATCATAATTCAAATAGATAGCAACGCTTATGACCAAATCATCAAGTCATATACATAAATGGTAACATCACCGAAGCAAATATCGCCAAAAACGTTTCATTTATAATCAGCAACTTCACTGTCTTGGAAAAATCTTCTTTAAAGCACTTTTAATATCAGTTACTAGCATCTCTTTAATCAATTAAAAAGAAACAAAAAACTTATAAAGCATAATACAGCTTTCAGAACACAGTACTTCAAGCTGCAGCAATCATGCGCATCGAGAACCATCCACTCTGTCCAGATGCATCGTCAGTATTTCCTAAAACACTTCTGCTATCTTCCTTGCAAGCACACGATCCCGTCTTTCTATATAACCAAAAGGAAACCAACCAGCTTTACCTTTGCATTCACCTTCTGCCCATCCATTGTTGGATACCTGCAAAGTAACAAGAGATGCGCATAAATGCCCTTTGATAGATCAATAACAAGTATTTCTATATGAGTTAAACAAAACATGCTTTCATATTATTATGATTGCCTACTCCAGCCAAGCTTCGACGGGCCGTGAGACAACCAACTATGAAATATCACCTTGAATTAAAACCAACAACCGACAGAATACTACTTTGATCAACTCGGGTTTAAGGTTCCCTATGCTAATCCGAAACAGTAAGCCCAATCATGTGAAAGGGGTTAGAAGAGAATTATGTGTACAATTACTTTATGCTCAAATCATCATTTGTAAGGCATTTGACTGGCTAGATAAGTAAGCTGTCAGTATTAAGGTCTTCCACATTCTCGTTTCACAGCTTCAACCTCATTGCAACTACAGATGCTATAGCATAAACAGATCTAGTTACATTCACAATGCAACAAAAGAGAATTATCAAAGTTCTCAAAGATGCTAGCTGGTCAAGCCAAGAAGATAATAGATGTATGTAATGTCCTGGTGATTGCACTACAAAACATTCGTTACAAATTAAATACCAACCAAGCTGTTCCAGAAGAAACTATGGAACAATGTGTACAGTTTTCCGACTTTGTTCCACTTAAAGCCTCATAATAAACTAAACGGGAAGTCAGTTGGGCGCTATACTATCTAGCTAGAGAAAACAAACTAGTTGACTTCATTTCTTACAAAATATGTCTACAGCTTTGCTAGCGCCAAAGAGAAATAAAAGACCCTTCAAGGTAGTTAGTGCTCAATTTATGTAATGTGCTAATTGCTCAGAGGGAAATCTCAAGCTTACACAAAGTTGAAGCTGGAAGCCAGTAATATCAAGCACAAAAAGAGGTACCAAGAAAAAATGGAAGGAAATACTTCAAAATTGGTGACCATTCTAATATTTTCCCCTCTAGTGACAGCTATAAGCTCGCAGACGTTGGCAAGTAGAAGCTAAATGACAATGGTTTCTACTTAGGTATCCATATCATCTACATGTTTCTGATTGCTTTTATGTAAAACATCTATTGTATACAATGGTGATCCACGAGCCTTGACATAGTTAAAATTCAATGTCAAGTACACTTCAACTAGGGGTATTTATGCACAAATCATGACAATCTTACCAATTGGTGGTCAAATTAAAAGAGAAGTTCCACTATTATTCATATTGGATAGATAACAAATATTTTAGAATGCGCCAACTTTCAAAGATGCTTGTAACAGTAGTATATAAAATAGTAAAGGAGTGCCTAAAGCCCTCCCCAATTTAAGGGCTTTGACTGCTATCGAATTCAGGAGCAAATTCAATGCGCCAAGAAATAATTTAAGTCTGCAAAAGGCTTTTAAATTGAGGAAATTTTGCTTAGTTATTCAATTCAATCCAGAGATATTCTGAGATATTTTCTTTCTAAATTTTCGTTATGCTTGCATTACTAAAACAATATAGCATAAGACCGCCAATAGGATGGTTGGTCTAGGTTAGGTCTACTTTACCCATAGCCAACCCAATCTCATACCAACGTATCTGAACATATCTATAACATAGGATCGGGTATTATATCCAAAACTTCATAACTGACCTGAATGAATAGTCAGATATATGAGGGTTGAATTGGATTTTGGAGCATTAATGATCTGTTAAGATGAGAACTTATAAAATAGGAAGATCAAAAAGTTTCCTCAATAAACAGAAAAGGAAATGCTAGTTTCCTAAAAGAATAATAATAATAATAATAATAATAATAATACTATTATTATTATTATTAAAAAAAAAGATTTCACAAACTATTAAACAAGAATAACCTTACAAGATCAGAGAATGGAGAGATAATGCGAAAGGATGAAAAATTTTAGCTTCAACGTTCGAGAACAAATTTTCATTGGCTGTCTCAAACTAGGTCATGCAAAGCGTGAAACCTACTTGAACTCAAATTGGTTACAGTTTCTAAATCCGATCAGACTTCATTCGAACCTTACAACATAGACGACTCATTTAGGCTAGGAAATTTGACATGTTTCAACATTGACACCCCTAGTAATAATATCACTAGCATTAAAACATACAATGACCTATTTAGGTTAGGGCAAAAAGGAAACCTGCATGTCTCAAAATTGACATCCCTAGTAATAATATCACTAAAATTATCCACCCACTTGAACCCTAACAAGTTATGATTTCTAAGTCCAACTTGACTTCATTTAAGCATTCATGCCGCTAATCTTAATCTACACCACCTAAACCCAAATTGGTTGTAGCTGTAAATCCAACCAGACTCCATTCAAGCCTTACAAAACACCTAACCATTTTTAAGTTAAAATAAATCAGACAACAGATTATTGCCAAATTGGCATCCATATCGTTGAAGTGACTAATAATTTCCATCGCAACTAAACTAGTTATCTGGCCAAATCATAGAACCTAAAATATTTCTAGTACATAGCAATTAATAAACATGCTAGCGCTAACTAGTGGCAGTAGTTGGTGATTACGGAGTGCACTGAAGTATTGATAAGAACAATTAGGAGTTCAGGCATTCATTACTTATCTAGAAGATATTCTCGTCACTTTATAAGCATTTGTATTACTCCAGCTATTATCATAATAATAATAATAATAATAATAATAATAATAATAATAATAATAATAATGAGATAACGAATAAAATATTCATTTTATTATTGTTCTAGAAGTTAGAATGAAAAAGACAAGAGTTTATGATATTGTTAGGTGCCACCAGGCCATTGGAATGTATCTTTGCCAAATTAGGGAATTTCAGCTCATATATGTTACATAATCATTTCCCTTGAGATTAGATTATATGTTAGAAAGTCATCTAGTACGGGCCTGGTTGTGAACAGGCAACTGATATAAATGCTAACATGTTAAACTTAAGGCCTGGCCTTGACCTGGCGGGCCTAGTAAAATGTGCTTATTTAATGTTACATATACATTAACTGTAAATCTGTAGTTTTACAATAAATTTATAATAAAGCTTACATTAAATGTTTGAAACTTATATTATTGTTACAAATTTTATATAAACTAAAAAATATTAGGTTTATTAAAATTAACTATATTGATTTTACAGCAGACTTTTATGGGGGCTTAGGCCTTCTTAGTGACACGTGGTTCAAAATTTGACCAGCAGCTGGTTGGACCCGGCGTACACCCTTGGATGCCCTTATGAAAGATCAAAAGTTTTTAGGAAGGTTTTGAATGCTACACATAAATACTAGACTTATAACACATTTAGCATGTCTATGTAGTCGATATTCCTTTCTTATTCATCTAGTAAATAAGATATCTTTCATTTTGTTTGTTATGTATAGTAACTTTCAACAGTAGAAACAACTGTCCATCTTCCCTTGTCATTTCTTTCTATATATACATATACACCTTTTCGATTCAAACTCATGAAAATTAGAGTCACCATTTACATGTTTGACTCAATATTCCACAAACACCTTTCCTATATAAACTTTAAGAAAACTTATATCCAAAAGAAATATTGTAGATTAAAGAAAAAGAAAATAAAGTGTGAACTTGCTATAATAGACTGCGAGTTGCTCAATCAGAGTTTTCTTCATAATAATTCTAATATTATGTCCTTTCGAAGGAGAAAGTACTTATTACAAATGATGTCTTGTTTTAACATAACCAACATTACCATATTGAGGACCTATAAGTTTTGGTTATCTGTAAGTTATCAATATGACTTTTTGTACACTATTATGTAATTATTGCAAAATATCTTGTGTCCTTACTAATAACTCTTATATCTAAATTATTTTAACCTCTCCTTTTAAGAATGACAAATTGTATACTAAACTTTAAAGGGAAAAAAAAGTCAAACATATGCCCACAATTCGCCACCAAAACTGTAAACGTTATTCTTTTATTGTACTTGTACCCTCTACTATAATATTAAGGTTCATTCTTAGCTCTACAGTCAGATACGGTAGAATTTTCTATTATTAGGTAAAATATATTTGAATAAGCCATAAAGATTATATCAGAAAGTTTTTTAGAGTAGAAATAATTCAAAACTACATTGTGCTGAATAAACAAAGGTATTTAAAATTTGAATAATGAAGTTTTCAAATTTCACTGAAATGCAAACACAATCATCTGTTCTATTAAGTTGAAAACCTTAGGCATCAATGGACAATTTTTAGCAATATAATACTCTTGAGATCTAGGTTATGTATCCGATGGAATCATCTCCCACTGTTTGGAAGAAGATGATTGAGAACCATCATCCACTGTCCACATGTGTACCTTATATTGAACCAAATAGGAATCAGGCTACTTATTTCGATGTTATTATAGGGATGGGTAACAGTATAATTGTCAAGCACATGATCTAAAACACCAAGAAGTGAATTTGTGAAAATCATTTTCTTTCAATGTTTTGTTCTAGGAGGCAAGGTTATGAATATACCGACTTAAATCTTAAAAATCATACGATTGTACGATTTTACATCATCAAAATAATTTATTTCAAATAAAATCGTTTTTTGAGTAAAATCGCAAGCGGATCGTGATTTAAATCGGTAATATCACAATTTTTTTACGATTTTAGACGAATTTACTTTTGAGGGGGTTTTTTTAATAAACTAAAAATTGAAGGATTTTCTGTAAAATTTAAAAGGACTTTTTCTGTAAATTTTAAGGGGGTTTTCTATAAAAGTTTAATATTCAGAGGTTTTCTGTAAAATACAGCAGGCTTTAATGAAATTTAAAAGAAATTTTTCTAAAATTTGTAAATTTACTAAAAAAAATTTTAATATATTAAAATTTTTTTAGAATATCTTAAAAAAACTATAAAAGAGTATTAAAAAAATTTATATAGAACTTACTGGCATGTAAAATCTTACAATCCTACTCAAGTGGAACGATCCTATCTGAAATTCCGATTTTTACAACCTTGTTAGAATGGTATGGTTTGTTTCATATTGATACTAAAGACACATACAGACTATTTTGATCTGGCTTTTAGCTTCAATGACCAAAAGTAAGATAGAAACTTTAATGTATTTTTTATGACCTACTCCTTTTAATTACATCACCAAATACTCCAACTTAATACTATATCATAATTTTGAGAAATGGGCTTCATTTCGAAAGAAAAATGAGTTGTAAGGAGGAATAGAATTAAAGCAAGACAAGAATGAGTTGAGGCTAGATTTAATGTTTATCTAAGATCCGCAACATACAAACATTTAAAAACATAACTTCACTCTTAAACCACTTCTTAGCATAGTGGTGGATAAATCCCACCCTTGCAAGGGGTTCCAAGTTTTGAGTCTCAAAACATGTGTCTATTGCCGTCACAATTTGTTTATGGAAAGAATCACACAAACAAGATTTAGCAGTAATGCTACAATTGTTGATGCATATAAACACATACAAACACACAAGTAGAGTATTATGTAAATGAATCAATTAATCTTTCTAAATATAAGATTGAGCTAAAGAAATAATAGTGGCAACATAAGGTATACCAGACATTTTTATCTCTAAATAGGGGGGGTGTGCTTATTTTAGGAAATGCACTTGCACCACCAACATTACACCTACATCACCAATTCTCTTTTCTTTCGTCACCACCTACTATCTTTTTCAACTAGCGACAGTCATGTTCCCAATGTCGTTCTCAAACTCTAGTATCTACGCCACTGATACCACCAAGTTATGACAACCACTTCATCACCCTTACTGCTACAAAAGTACTACAGCCACCCCCATCTTTAACCATTATAGACCACAATACTAAAGCTCATGGTATGTGAGGAACCACTACCATCCGACTATCTGAAGTTTATTTCAGTTTAAATCTCTACCATCACCAAGCTGATACCACCAAGTTCTCTGACAACCACTTTATTAGCCATACTACTACAAAAGTACTATAACCACCCCCATCTTTAACCATTACGGCTACAATTGCTCATGGTGTCGCGAGGAACCACTGCCATCTGGCTTCCGAAATATTTTCCAATTTAAAGCTCTACCATCACTACTAATTTAATTACTATCACTCAGCTCCAATACATTTGTTAACTACCCAATACATTTACTAACTACCATTACAACAAACTACTGTTGTGGGTCTCCTAACAAGGGTCCTGAGACCAATTAGAAAGAAAGTTCAATAAGAAGTTCCCTTCCTTTTAAGCCGCTTCAATACCTAACCATTAAACCTAAATTAGTTTTAATAAAAAGCAAAACCTAGAAGAGCATCATAAAAATTACCATTTTGCATCTCAAGAAAGTTTTGTGCGCTTAAGTTTTATCATAACTATTGTATGTTGCCTTTTTTAAACACAATTTACTTTCATTTCCATGCTTTCATCTTAACCCGATAACATAAGGACATGTATATAGACACATATACTCAAGTATATGCGGCTCTTAACTATACGTATATATCTCCACAAAAGTCAAATTAGATAGGGACACAAATGTATATGAATTTGCATCTTTGCCATGCCATGTCAAATCCTACGCTTTTCATGTTGCCATGTCTTGGTATATATGTGTATTTATGTTTGCATTAGATAGAAAGAAGAACGATGAATAAGGATGTATACCTTCCTTACAACAACGTAATCTCCGATAGATAGGCTAAGCTCCACATCAGACTCTGCTTGAAATGACTGCATCACCTGTATAGCAAGTAAAAATTACATAAAATAGAAACCAGGTGAACCAGATATTATTTAGCAACAAGTTTCGGCTTGATTCTATTTACCTCTCCTAAAAAGTATGCCACAGAGTCGATTGTCTCATCAGTTGTTGGAGCTTTTGGAGAAGAAAAAATGCCGTTGGCCTCTTCATATGATGGTGGTGGGGGCATGAAGTTCTCCACTGATGGGCTAGAAGGTGCCTCAATCCTTTGACGTTCTGATACCATCTACCATTAAGTAGCAATAAAGTTGATAAAAAAGATATTATGTAATATTGAAATCATGAACAATGTTTATCACTAAGTTAGCCAAGATAAAATATTTCCAGATATATCCAAATATAACCAATCACCTCAGCTTCAAGCTGATCAAGAATTTGAAGGATTCTCTGGTGGTATGTGCGCTCAGATTCAACCTTCAAAAACAGCAAAAAAAAGTACTCCAGTATAAGTACAATTAATTAATGAAATGGCATTATTCAAAGAAAGTAACATGGTAATGGATAGAAAATTGATTAATCAAAGTACAGAATGGTATCACTTAATAGAATGTACCATGGCAATAAGTCGTTGAAGGGTTAACCGTTGTTGCTGTGCTTCAACAGCAGCCATTGCTGCAGTAGCCTCCTTACCCAACACTGTCATATTTGATTTAAGCTCTTGCAACTTACTTTCAGCGGCTTCAAGCTTTAAGTTGTTATCAACATTGCCAGGTGCTTCCCTTACTCTTATTTGGCGCTTTGAAACTTCTATAGCCTATATGAAAAATTGATTGAAAAATGTTAGGAATCAATGTATAAGATCATGCTCATAATTACCAGCATGAAAGATGGCTAACAATTGAACCAAGCTATGAACAATAAAAAAGTAAAAACAAATGCCTGTGAAATTTGAATTTTGATTAAAGGTACAGAAATATGTAGGTTAAATTATCATGTGCTACTACCTGAGCGTCAGCTTCCTGTCTCATCTTGTCATATCGCTGTGCTAGGTGTCGAGCATCTTCCAGGGGGGCACCCATAACCATAGCTCGCAATGGCTCAGCCACCTGGGATCATATTTTACTAATTCCAGTTAAAATTCCGAGAGGATGAGGAAAATAACAATAAAAGAAACACTAATCAATACGGATAAGTGGAGGCAATTGGAACCACAGCAGATTTAACATCTACATGATTTAACAAAATTAATATCCTGAATAACCGCTTACTCTCCCAAGTAGGAAATCATAATGTTGACATAAACTTAAATGTTGTATTCCTCCATCCTTCGTGTACACCTTTTGTGTTGTCTATCGCATACAGGGGGAAAAAAAAAAGGTGTTCTATCATTTTCTCATGTTACGTACTTGTGCCACTAAAGAGTGCTATTCATATGCTTGGGCTTTTCAGAAGCTAAACAGAGCAACATGGCACATGGAAAAACGATGACAAGGTTCTACACTTATACGAGTTCTTATAGGCCTTTCGTAGTCCACTTTTGAGGCCAGATTTTCAAACAAAGTGATGGTTGCCTTGAGAAGTAATGTGTGATAAGTGAAAAACTAGTCAAATATGTTTATCGCTGCAGTAAATCATATGAATCTGACAGAAATTGCCAGCATATGCAATTTTGAGCATCAAAACCCAAGAAATATCAAACATTATTGAAAGAACGTCTGTATTTATGTTCTCAAAGAGTGTCAAATGTCAGTTTAGGTGCTTGAGCAAGATGAGGTTAACGTCCTATACCATCTTTAAGAAAGTGATGCTGACCAAGCACTGCTTGGCTCTTCTTCAAACAAGTAGATGACAATATATCACTACCAGGAATCAAATCAAGTGTAAGGTCACTTAGCCTTCTAACAGTTGCATAACTAAATACTCAACCATGAGGGTAGTACAAGTCCAGTTAAACAATTCTAAAATGGATGCTGTAAGACTTGCTTGAGTTTGAGCCTAAAAACTCAAACTTTTAATTAACTCATAACTCTGAATCAAGAGAGCTGAATAGTGTACAGGTGTCCCATTATCAGCTTCATCTCATGATTCCACCCGAAATTTCCGTCATATCCCATACTCCAAAGTGTCCAGTCATCTCAACTCCTGCCATTTTGTTATCCCTCCTACTTACTATGTGCCTAGTATAGGGGGCTGATTGGCCTATGTTCGACCATTCTCCTTGTTACTTCTTGTGAGAGTAACCAGATTGTTTCATAACAGCTTTGAAGATAAGAAGTCTATTGAAAAAATGAGCTCTAACCATAGTCCCGGAAATGGATTACAATTCCCAAACTCCTTTGTAACACTTCAGCATCGTATAAAGAACATCTTCTGTATCAATTGTGAACATGTGCAGTTTGCTTTGGAAATGTTTCTTACCTAGGCTTTAGACTAAAATGGATTTTGGATAACCTTTTGTGAAAAAGTAAATACAAAAATATGCGAGAGATGAGAAGTTGGAAATATTGCGGAGGATACTTGAGAATAAGAGATGACATGCTAAGAAGATCATGATAAAAGAACTTGTTAATGTTGCTCAACTCAATTAATCATTTTGATAGACCGTAAAAGAACTAAGTTAATAAGGTTGGTGTTTACACAAATATCAGAAATGGTTCTACATAACAAAACAAGAACCATACTTGGGTACCAAGAGCCTTCAGGAGATTTCCACGTTCCTTTTCCATTTGATTGCGAGCTCTTCCAAAACAAAGAGCAGCTTTAGTTAAAGTGTTACCGCTAGTGCATGTATTTTCCACACCATATTTCCTGCTATCCTCAGACAATTTGTTCCCTGCACCATATAAAAATGAAAAGAATATTATATGAAAGAAGGTCATGCACAAATTCATTAATCCATACATCTTGAAAACTAAAAAAAGTGATAATATCAAACGTGATTGTAATTGCACATCTTCAATTATATAATTCTTATCATCATTACCTAAAGAATCTCGTCGAGAAGAAAAATCATTGACTATTACCTATTTCAACTTGTTTGGAGCTTGTAACTATATAACCTTCCACACCACGAACAATGTCTCTTTGGAAGTGCTGCAAAGACAATGATATAGTTGAAACATAGAAGTGAAAATGAGCATGGGAGAAGAAGGATATGGCTCACCTTAGCTGCACGAGTTGAAATGTAAAGTTTCTCAAGCTTCTGATGTTGCTGAAGTTCAGCCTCATCAGTAACTACAGAATCAGAATTTCCATAACCACTGGCACCAAATTGCTTCAAAACAGCCTAGAATTAAAGAACATATATTAAATAACAATAAAAAGTAAGGATCATTTGTTGTTCACTTGTTCTTATACATGAAATATGCTCCTAGAAGGTTTCATGAAACAATAATATGAGCATACAAGTTCTAGTAAATTCTTTATAGCAAGCAGCACTTTCAATCTTTACATTGCTAATATCAAAGTATCCAAAACTATACTAAAGCATGATACAAAAATGGCAAGTACCACATTCATGTATATGGCCCGTTGTGCAGCCAAATTCATCTATCCCCAGGAAGATACTGCTAACATTGCAAATTTTTTTTTTTTTTTGGAAATCAGAAGCAACAACCATGTCACTGGTTCATAGCCAAATGTGACATACATTGATATATAATCTTATTAGCACCCGTATGGCATTGAAAAGCAAGACATTCTTTTAGACAACACTTAACCCAAGTTAATACTCAAGCGGAATATAGACATATACTAGTTCAAGTGCATAACCTGAAATGCGGATAAACCTAGCTAAAGTTGGAAGATACTGCTAAGTTGCACAAACCAGGAGCAGCATTCATGTTAATGATTCAAAAATATATATAATGCATACTCTTGTCAGCATCTGTGCGGTAACTGACAATCAACTCCTACTTAGCCAACACTAAACCCAACTTACAGCCAACCAAGCTCAACAATTTTCAAGACATTAACAGATACATGTCCAGTCGCAACCACAAAGAAATGTAACATCAACTAACAAATGCACAAGGATCTTACAATTAATAGATAATGATATAGGAACCCTTCAAATTCCTCAATCATGCTGCTCCAACTCGGTGATCAAGTCCATGTTAAACATTATATGTATCGAACTTTGCAGATAAAGAAACAGCTTCAAGGTATCAATCTTTTAAGAAAAAAATTTACACAAAAAAAAGAAATAGCCAAAAGTTCCTTCAAACTACCACAAGCCCAGCTCAATCGACTCATTGAAATGTAAAGTGAAAATGCTCCGATAAGGAAAGGTGAAGAAAGTTAAAATCCGCGATACTTAATGAACGTACCTGCTGCTGCCGAGCAACCTGCTCCCTGAGTTTGGTGGCTTGCTTTCGAATGGCTTCCATTCAGCCCCACCCGGCAGCGGCGGAAACGCCAGAAAGAATCGATCACCGACAGAGCGAGAACGATCGATTGATTTGAGATTGAAAGGATCGAAAGCTCAGAGATCGAGAAATGGGAGAGATGGTGGCCCGAGATCTGTTTGTTTGATTTTTCTTTTTCTTTCTTCCCCTGAATTTTGATTTTGTTTTCTATTATTATTCGAATAGTTTTAAAAGAGAAAAAGAACGGGACATAAGATTGAACAGTAGCATTGAATGAAGATGATGAATGCGTTACAACTTTCATTGGAACCGTTTCGTGACTTTCGTCTCAGTGAGAAATGCAGCACGTGACCTTAAATGGGCTGATACTGAAAGTCGGCAGGGTTTGGGTTCAAGCACCCAAGCCCACATCGAAGTCGTCGGGACTGAAAAAGATTTTTAAGGGCTGTTTAGCGGAACGTTTTATTTCAATATATTTATTTTTTTAATATTTTTATAATTTTAGTAAATTTATATTTATTTCATGAAATTGTATTATTATTTATTTTTGTTAATTTTTTTGAATAAAAATAGAATTTATTTTTCGAAATAGAATAAAAATATTTTTATTTCAAAAAAATTTTATTTCATAAATATTTTCAAATTTTAAGACGAATCACTAAATTGTTTTTAAAAATGTTTGTTTGAAATTGCTTTAAAAGAAAATTTTAAAATAAAAACCACTCTTTTTCTTCAGAAGATGACTTTTATTTTTTATTTTTAAAAAATAATAAAAAAAAATCTTACAATATGAATTTATTCTATCTTCAAATTTTTAAACAAATACTATAAGATATTGTCAAAATTTTATTGAAAATATAAAATAATAAAAATAAATAGAAAAGCAAAACCAAATATATGAAACTTCATCCAAACTTGAAGTAGCGTATGCTCGGGGCATGTTCGGGGAAATTTTTTTTTTAATTTTTATTTTATATTTTTAAAAAAAATTTTATAAAATATTTTAAAATTTTACCTCATAAAATTTTTTATTAATTATTTTTACTTTTTTAGTTAAAAAAATAAGACTTATTTTTAAAAATTTTTAAAATATTTTTTTAAAGCTTTTTTTCAATAAGCACTTCCAAATTTTAAAAATGCTTGAACTTTTTCAAAAATAAATAATATTTTTATTTTATAAAATTTTATAATAAAAAAAATTTTTATTTTTTAATTTTTAAATAAATCTATAAACATCAAAAATTTTATTAAAATTCTGATTTTTTAAAAATTGATAAGTGCTTCAAATAATTACTATTTTCACAATACTAAACTAATGAATGAGATGATTTCTAGTGAAATCATTCGGTACTCGTAACCTTTTCCTAGAATATTTCTGAAAATGTTTAGAAATTTTTAGAAATTTTACTTATGAAATAAAAATTTAAAATGAAAAAAATACATAAGGCGGTGAATGGCAGGATAAGAAATCCCAGTTACGTGATATGCATCTCTTCCCATGCTTCTAGCTACAAGGGATTTTAACTACGAAACAAATAAATATCTACATTCAATTTCGTAGTTCCTCTTGTCAATATATATACGTTCATAATAAACAACAAAACAATGCATTTGTTTCCTGATCAAGGAACAAAAGAAACAAGTCGATCTATTTCTTAGGAAGAAAATCAAGCAGCAAACTCTTGTCAATAATTTGAAACCGAACAAGCCATAGTATAATACTACTCGCATTAATCACCGACATCAAAGCGCCTCTACCCACCACCGGCTAGACGAACTAACCTTGCCGAAGCAAACCGGACAGGTTCACTCGAACCGAGTTCGCTCGTTTCTTCAAACCTTGCCGACTCACCGAGTCGTTCCCTGAACCTTCTGCCCATCCCTCTCTCTTCCATCTGCAGCAATTCGAGCGCCTTCTCCGCCTTCTCCTTCGCCGCCACCACCTCATCCCAAAACCCTTCTCTCTTCTTGCTGCATTCTTCCAACCGACGGAGTTGGAAAACGAGTTCAACCATATCAGCATACCGAACAGAGTCGAGATGATTTAGAATCGCGTTGACTCGCAAAACAATTGTCTTCTCCGATCTAACTCTAATTTTATCTACCATGACTAAAATCTCCTTCACCACCGTAGTGTTCATCGCGGAATCTAATTTGTCATCCGTCGGCGGTGATCGAGCTATCGAGTCAAGAACCCATGATAGTAATTCCACCTCTCGAAGTAAGTCAGGGATTGTTTTCGAAGACAAGTTTCCATCGCTGTCTTCGTCATCTAGTTTCAAGTTGTCATCAAGGAGAACGAATCGCTTGAGCACGGCGGCGTACCAGCGAGCCCATGGAGAGAGAAGGCGGGAAGTAGGAGATGAACCGTGAGGTAATCTGCTATAAACATGATCAAGAACTTCTCTTCGTTGCTGACGTGTAGACGGAGGATTGAACTCCGACTCGATTGCTGATCGTAGCAACTGTTTCGACTGATCGTCGGAAAAGAGAAATTGGTGAACGACAAGAAGACACTTGAGAGCTACGGAAGGGTTTCTGGTGAAATATAGTCGATCTCGTAGAGATTCGGCGACGGCTCTGGCGATGGATGAGTCCGCGCCGACGAGAGAGAGAAGGGATTGGATTTGGCTAGAGCGCGGCGGATCGAAAGGAGGACGTTGTGGAGTTGCTCGAATCACGGCAGTGCGAGGAGAAGCGGCGGAGCTGCCGAAGGTGGCGACGGCAGAGAGATTGGAGCAGTTTCCTTTTATGGAACCAAACAGCTCTCGGAAATTGATACCCATCAAAATGAAAGAACAGAAAAAACTGAATTTGTGAAATTGAATTGCGATGAGAGCAAAAATTAGCTAGAGATTGACTAGAGACAGTTTATACACGGAAAATTTTGACAATTGTGAAAAGAATTTCATCTACTAAAAACATTGAACCTTCTTATTATTTTGAGGAACAATGTCGATAAATTATTTTTAAAGTAGATAACTTAGGTGGTATTTGAAAAAGCGTTTATCAAAAATTTTATTTTATTTTTTTATTTTATATTTTTTAATATATTTTTTAAAATGTCTAAAAATTTTATTTAAAAATTAAAAATTATAAAAAGAAATTTTACGTAATAAATTTATTATTATTTTTCAAAAAAAATATTTTTTATTCTAAAAAAATTTATTTTGAAAATATTTTTAAATACTTCCTTAAATCTATGGTTGACAGATCCGAATCGAACTATTAAAATCGATTTATAAATCGATCAATTTGAAATCTAAATAAATTTGATTAGATTAATATTAAAAAAAGCTTACAGAGCGTCGATTTTTGATTAAATTTTTTATTCTATAGTTTAAATTTTTTGTTTCTCCGGCTCTATCCTAAATTGCTTCGCCTTCTTTTTTTCACTCTACTCTGATCTTCGCTCTTTCCGTACGTATAGTTGAGCAGTTATGAATTCTTAGTAAGAGCAACAACTAGATCGACCATCAAACATATTATATCTACGGCTGTTATGTTTACGACTATTAGGCTTTCCATTAATCTAATTCAATTCAAATTATTTTTCTTTCTTTTTTTAAGCTAACTGAATTTGGCGACTTTCTCTCTATCTCTCTTTGTGTGTTTTTTGTATTTCTTTGTGATTTATCTCTCTTATTATCTCTCTTTGTGTGTTTTTTGTAGTTCTTTGTGATTTATCTCTCCCTTATCTTCTTTCTATGTGTGTGGTTTTTTTAAGATTTGTTTTGTTTTATTGAAAGGAGAATGAAATTTTTTCATGATCTGATCGAGAATATGTAGTTATCTGCTTTATGAATTTGTTGCAGATGTGTTTTATGAGAACAATGAAGGTAAGAAAGCTTGGTTGAGCTGTGCAACGATGAATACGTGCATGGAATGACTAGAAGTTAGATGCAGAACAGTAGTGATTGATCACTCAATACTAGGAATATTATGTATTGATGTTTTGTTAGTGAGATTAAGACCTTTATATATCCTATTTTGTGCTCAAGTAGAAGTAGTGGACTAGGTTTTTTGTCGATGTATTTAAACCAGGTACAAGAATTAAGTGTGTACATTTTTAATCAAAAACAAAAAAAGGATTAGTTCTCAATTTAGTTTTACTTCAGAAAAAAAAGTGAGTTCTAAAAAACTAATACACGCTCATATCTTTTAACAATTATTTATTTTTCGATAATTCTAACATAAAGGATTAGTTCTTTTGCAATATATCTGAAGGAACAAGTCTTTTCCAAATATCTAATATTTTTTTTCTAATTTAGTTGAACTTAAATAGTAATTTGAAATCTCTAAAACTAACTTCAATGGTAGAGGATCCGAACCTAATAAACTTGGTTGATGTTTGTGAATACTTTTCAACTTTTTTTACTTCAACTTTCATTTTATGAATAAATCTTGTATAATATTATAGAATTATTTTAAATTTAAAAAATAAAAAAAAAACTATATATTATAAGATTTTTTATTATTTATTTTATTATTTTATTTTAAAAATATAGAACTTATTTTTATAAAATATGTAAAATGTTTTTTTCTAAAAAAGCTTTTATTTCTGAGTTCTACAAAGCCATATCTCCAACTTCCTTTCTTATTTTTCTATATTCTCTTCATTTTAAATTTTCTCAAAATAAGTCCTTGAAAAACAATCTTATAACATTCAAGTTCCTACTTTTAGAGTTTCAGCAAAATTGAGTTTATAACTATCACATTATTACTACAAGAAACATATGCGATAGAGTAATTACCTTCATAAATTCAACTTCTTTCAAGATCAGATCATAACAATGGATTTTGTGTATCCATACATATAGCTATGGAAAATATAATGTCTCATCTTAAACGATCGGAGTTCACATTGAAAGAATTAATGTTACAAGTATTCAATTCCAAAGCTGGCTACTATAACTTAGTCTAATATAATCAGACAACTAATTTTATTAGGAAAAACTTAACGACCACTTTAGTGGCGGTTGTTAAATGTAAGTTAAAGATATTGTAAATGTTTTCTATAAAATAGATTATCTTCTTACTATATTGGGTGAAATATATTCATCTAAACAAACTCTTAGGACTTGTTTGCTTATTTTTTATTTAAAGTTAGTTATAAAAAAAGCTATTGTTAGAAGTGAATTTAATTTTTATGTTTATTTGTTTAATATTGAAGTGATTTTTATATTTAACTATAGAGGTTGTTGGAAATTAATATTAGAACTAAGTTATGAAATTAGATTTGTTATTACAAAATGAAATAAACACTTACTAAATTTTAGTTTTTGAAAAAATTAAGTTTCAAATAAACATACTCATAATATTTCAAACAAGAAGAGGAGAGAGAAGAAGGAAAAGAGATTACACAAATGATTAGGCTGGGTAAAAACAAAAAAAGAAGTTTTCTTAATATTCTTTTCCGATACAGTCGTAACAGTTTTAAAAGCTTAAAATCGAAACAATCGCAACATCGTTAACAAAATTTTTTAAATTTTTTTTACTTGCCACGCACAAGGGTAAGCCGCTAATGCTCTTTTCATTTCGCTTTTTTATTTTTATATAATTGTACAGCTATTTTCTGCTTAAGTCAACAATATTAATCTTATAAAAATTTATTAAAAAATCAACTTTATTGTAAAAGAAATGCTTCTTACGGAGCCAGAGTTGTCAGTTTTTGTGTGCGTTTGAAATTATTTATAAAATAAATTTTTTTTGAAATAAAATATATTTTTATTTTTTTAAAAAAAATAAATTTTATTTTTTTATTTTTAAAAAATATTAAAATATGTAATAAAAAATTTTATTGCGTAAAATTTTTCTACACTATTTAAATTTTTAAATAAATTTCTAAATATTTATAAAATATATATTAAAAAATATAAAATTAAAAAAAAAAATTGAAAAGTAGTATTTGGAATACAATTCCAAAGGCACTCTTTATCAAATCATGAACCGTGCTTTGTAACGATCAGCATCTGAACTTTTTGTCAGGATGTTTTAAGCATATTTTCACCAACACATACGGAAGAAATTGTCACGACAAAATATGAAGAAGATTCAACAGAAATTGCTCTCATGTTGATTGCAGATTTATAACTTAATTTCGATGAAGAATTCAAATGAATTTTGGAGCTGATTTTCGAGGACATATTAAGCAACATATATGCTATTAAACTGCATCAAATTCAGCAAGAAATTTCATGAAATCAATTTCATACTGAAAATATTATTTGAAAAAGCGCATGAAAACTGTTTAAGAAAGGATGCTAAATTTGGTGAAGTCAATTATAGGTTTCAGAGAGGAGTTTGACTAAGAATTTGAAAATAATTCAAGCCAAATTTCAGGAACTTATTAGGTAAAATATTTGCTACCAAATACAACAACAAAGTTATGAAAATATTATTGGAAATATTCACTAAAGTTTACAGATATTAATTTGACGGCAACTGAAGGTTTATGAAGAAGGGAAGAATCGCTTCAACTAAACTTTGAAAGTTTCACAAAGAGGCGATATTAATAAAGTATTCAAATCAAAGGAATTCTAGCTATGGCAGTTGTGATTGATCAGAAAGCTTCAGATCTAAGATTGATTAATCAAGAGCCATTGAAGACTCAATCGCTGCATACAGTTTAGATCATACCCTCTAAATCAGAGTTCCTGTTTGGTATATCTTAAAAAAGAGGGTCTAAAAAAAAGATATTTAGAAAAAAATTTATGATTTTTTTCAAAATAAGCTTCAATGTATAAGTATTCATTATGTACAATAGATCTATACTCTCTAAATTTTTTAAAAGAATTTTACGGCAGTTTGAATTATTTTATTGGGCTTGAAAAGTTCAAAAAATAATCGTTTGACAAATTTTCGACCACTACAAGAATAATAACATTATTCAACTATTTTTTTAAATAATGGTAATAATGACCATTACTTGCATATAGATCCATTAGTAATTAAATTAAGTTAAACTTTTATCAGCATATTTTGTTTCATTATTCTTAATATATAATTATGAAGATTGAATTTGGAGCTCTATATATTCCTTTTCACATTCTAAAAAAAACTATATATGAGTGTCTAAAAGGGATAATGTCCTTATCCACCCTTACATTATTCGGTTATTGAAAAGTTGATCATTGTCCTCCTACATGTCAACCACTGCTAAAATAATGATCATTATTCGATCATTATTCTATTACTATTAGATCAATAGTCGAATAATATTAATAATTTGATTATTATTGTTTTGTTGCTATAAAATTGAATAAAAAGCAAGGCGAATGTTGATTTATCTTTTGAGTAAGTTGAAAATTTGCTAACATGTTTTAAATTTATAATTTTTTATATCTAATAGTGGAGATTGAATTTGTCCATAAATAAAAATTAATTAGCCTGAATATTTAATCAAAGAATATTTAATATACTGTTTATAGTATTTCTATAGAAGTACCGAACAAGGTCGAAAAAAGTCAAAATTTTTGTGTTTTGTTCTAATTAAGATCAAGTAAAGGTCGAAAAATTACCAAAAATAGTTGAGAAGATAGTGAAAAGTGACAAAGAGATTCTAAAAATTTTTTATTATTTACTTATTTTTATCACCTATTTGAATTCTTTTTATAGCGGCATAAGTGATTTGATTTGACTTTTTTTTGAAATAGAAGTACACAACTGTAATATTTTTTAATACTATACTTAATCAAAGTTTTACACATATGCACTAGAAAACACGTACAAGATTGGCTATTATCAAGAAGAAGAGAAAAAATATATTGAGATACCATAAGAAATATTTTAGTTAAAAGAATTATCAAACATATTAAAATTTTAATTTGAAGAAATAAAATTAAACCACATTTTTCTAAAGTAAAAAAGGTGTTTTAAATAAAAAAACCCAAGAATAATGTTGCTCCCTTGCATTAACATTGCCACATTATATCTCCAAAATCCTGAAAATCTAATTTTTTTGACTTTCCGTGCAACTCATACAGACTTTATGTATTAAAAAAATGTATGAATTTCATTGTATAATTTTAAATGCAATCACAATCACTCAACCTCACTAATTAATACGTACACAAAGAAATAAAGAAAAAAAAAGAGTTTTGGAACTTCTTAGTTGATGTTTGCAAGAAAGAAAGTCAACTGTTGAGTCACGTGCACGAATAATCGGACCGGTTCATTGAACCGACCCGTCGCATCTGCGGTTCGTGGTGACTAGCCGACTCTTCCTCTCCTAACCCTTCTCCGTTGTTTTTCTTGCATCCTCGACAACACCATCTCTGCTCTCTTCTTCACTTGTTCAATCTCCGACCAATAAATCTTTCTGAATCCTGGATTCCATCTCTTGAATGCAGTACCCGAGTAATATTCTTGATATTGTTGTTGTTCTTCTGCTTCTCTTTTTTTGCACCTGTCTAGTCTTCCGAACAAACAGAGAAGCTCGACCATGTCGGTGTACCGAGTTGATTCAATTCGTTTGTTCATCTCTTTAACTCGGACGAGAAGCCGTTGTTCTGCAACCAACCGCTCCTTCTCCACCATTTTCATTACTTCGTAAAGAATCGGCTGGCTACCGATTTCAATCTCTGGCAAAAAATGGATCTCTTCTAATAAACCAACTAACGATTCTGCTTCTCTTAATAATTCCTGCGTCGGCAAACTAGTAACTTCTCTTTGTGCTTCTTCTTCTGCTCCTCCAAGAATATTCGTCACTTGTTCGACTTTCACTGAAGAAACGGCAACAGTTGAAGAAGTAGAAGTACTACTGCTCAGAATATTTGAAGAAGAAAGTAGTACTTCAAGAAGACGGGAGTACCAACGAACCCAAGTAGACAATCTCCATGTTTCAGCAGAGCAAGAATCGCGAAAGGAAGAAAGATTTAATGGGTTCTGTTCCCCGGCGGTAGAATTCGGGAGAAAAACCGTAAAGATTTGATATTGGAGAATGAACCCTCCTGAAGAGTAGACGTAGTGAAGAACAAGAAGACACTTGAGTGCAACAGAAGCGTTGCGTGTCAAAGACAAACGAGAACATAGAGATTTTACGGCGGCAGAGGCGAGGGGGCAGGAAGCGGATGAGAGTGAGAGGATCGCGTCAACGTGCTTCTGAGTAGGTGGGTCGAAGGGAGGGTGGTGAGTTGTCGCTCGTAGGACAGACATGTTTGGAGAAACGGCGCCGGCGGAGTGTGAGCCAGAGATAACGTCAATGGCGACGTCAGAAGTACAACAGGAGAGAGCGTTAGCTTTGCTCAAGGAAGCTTTGTCCTTCAGGGCTCCCAAGACAGTTCTGAGCTTCCGATCCATGGTGTTTCGTGTTATTCTTCTGCAAATAAAGGGAAGGGTTCGAGAGAAACAAAAAGCACCGAAGGATGTCAGGTTTTATATTATACAGGGAGAGACAACTGTAGCGGTTATAAAGGTTTGTTAGGAGTCCGAATGATTATTTCTTTCCTTTAGTTTTAGTGTTTTGGTTTATCTTCGGACTCCGATTTGATTATTTCTTTCCTTTAGTTTTTAATCTTTTGGTTTTTTAAAGTTCTTTCAATGTAACTAACAGGAAAAGAGAGCATTTATTTGATGGATGGAATAATTAGGATTTGCCACTTCTTTCAATGAGTTTCTCAGTTCCTCACCACGAAGAGAACCTTCTTATTATTTCTGAGAAATAATTTTCTTAGTTAATTTACTAACGGCGACTTCAAAGGTTAGCTGGTATATTTTCGAGTAATTATTAATTTAATAAAACTATCTAATTATCTGTCGAAGCAAATAGTTATTGCCTTGCATTTGTTTATTTGTGTTTTCGGAATCTATTCCAACTTTTCTTCTGAGAAAAACTTTAACATGAACTATCATCAAAGGATTTTATTGATTATAAACTTTTATAAGGATTCAATTTCAAACTTCTTATAAACTTTTTTAAAATTGAGTTTTGAAAACTGAATAATTAAAAATATTTAATAAAAATATATTTATATATAAATGTTATATTAATAATAAGTTTTAAAATTAAATTAAAAAATAAATAAAAAAATATATTTTAAATTTTTTATTTATTTCATATTAAAAACTTTATTTAATAATAAAATTTAGGTGGTAAATAAACGCATTCACAACATATATAATTGATATACAACTGGCCGTAGGATTTATTTGGATCCGTGGATCCCGATCAGTAAGGACTCATTTACCCCTCTACTTTTACAAAAAATAATAAAAAATTGAAATTAAGCTTATTAACACTTTGGTAAACGATTAACGAATTGATCTAAAAAATTATTGTTAGGACTGTAAGGGCTTATTTAATTGATCTCAAAATTAACATACACATAGCTATCTTAGCATCAGAAAAGTTCCTGTAAGGGCTTATTTAATTGTTAGGAATTGATCTCAAAATGATTTTTAAAAGTGAATTTAGAAAACAAATTATTGAGAAGTATATTTGTAAAAATTATGAAAATAAATCAGGAGCTTATGTGACACTAAGTTTTTGATAAAATATAAATTATGAATAAAGCGAAACATGTCTTCAAGGCTGGCTAATAAGTTGCAAATTGTAGCCGGAGAGTAGCTGAAAGTATTTTTAAAATAAAAAATATTTTATTATTTTTAAAAAAGTAAATTTTATTTTTTATTTTTAAAAAATAATAAAAATATATAATAAAAAATTTAATTATATAAAATTTTTGTATATTTTTTAAATAAATTTTTATATACTTATAAAATATATATTAAAAAATATAAAATTAAAAATTAAAAACTATTTTCATGATGAGATAAGCAAAACGGGTTCTAACGCAAGCAGGCCCACCTTTAGGTTGGTGTTTTGGTGCCTGCTTGAGATTTAAGAATGCTTTTTAATTTCTTTTTAATTTTTATTTTTAGTTTTTAATTTTCTTATTATTATAAAAAACTTTTAAAAAATTTTAAATAAGTTAAATTATATAGAATCATTGTGTATAAATTTTTATTTTTTAAACTAAAATAGCTAAACTTATCTTAAAAAATTTTTTACTTTTTTATAAATATGTCTACTTTAAGCAACCTAAACGATTTCTTCATTGACTAAATTTCCCAGCCAAGTGGTCAGAAAATGCCAGGTCAAAATCCACATTTTCAAAGATTTTTTTGTGTGGGCGTGTTTATTTTGATTTTGAATTCACAAATTGAAAATAAATTTTTAAAAAATCAGTTTAGAGTTGAAATTAATTTGATAAAATAAAATTTTGTATTTATTTTATACTAAAAATAAATTTAAAAGCGAAATTTTAATTTTAAAATTTAAACTTAAATTTAAATTTATTTTAGTTTAAAAATAAAGTTAACAATTACATGTGAGTTTAAAAAAAGAATTTCTTACCGTAGATAAACACATTTATTGAATGGTGTTTTATGTGACAATTAATCAATCTATTTCTTCAATCGAATGAATAAACTTCAAATCATGACAATTTTATATGATCTTTTTTAAGTTCATATAAAACATATTGTGTTGGATTAGGAATGGCAATTTGAATTGCTGAATCGATTCATTTAATAAGTGGATCAAATTCGTTCAATTTTAATCAAACTTATGAATTTATATGGATCAAAATTGTAAACACTAATCTAACCTATTAATAATCGGATCAAATTCGAATCGACCTATTTAATAATTAAATTTATTAATTATTAATTTTATATTTTTAAACTTCAGCAAATTTATAATACCAATTGTAATAAAAATACATAATATTTTTAATAACGAGATATAATGAATATCTATCAAAATATACTTTTTTAAGTATCTTCATCGATGCTTAAAATATTCAAAACAAATTTTATTTTTATTTTTTAAAAATATATAGTGACAGCTGAAATTTTATAATTATAAATACATACTATAATTTCGATAAAAAAGATAAACATAAGTATTTAAATAAATTTATATATACTTATAAAAAACATAAATGAAAATAATAATAATTAGTTTTTAAACAAAGCTTTCCCAAACGACCCTCTAGAAGCAGCTACCGTAGCTCAAAGCTCTCTCTTACAAAAGAAATTTGAACACTGGATTACCAATTTACAAAATGACATGGGGACGTTTGAAAATATTTAAAATAAAAAAATTCTAAAAAAGAGCTTATTTTAAAATTGTTTTTTAAATGAATCTGACTTTTCTACCTAAAAAATAAGTAGTCTTACATTCTTTAATAGTTTAAATCGACAACGTTCTCCGTTCTATGAAGAAACAACTGAAATAAACATTGTATCTCCGTGAGCATCATCAACCACATATAGCTATCATCATCCTTTGCAGCACTGGGAAGTTTGCATGAACCCTTCTAATGAATTTCAGTTTCGATTGCCCTGTTTCTGTTGGCAATCTACCTTTAAAATGATGAGACATATACAATTTGGAGGTTTCCAATGGTTGTAGTAGACCTTCCAGAAACTTCTAGTGAACAGAACCTACAGTTCGTATTTGAACCTACACGATTGAACGCTAAATACAAAATGAGAAAATTTGTAAGGGCCAAAGTAGCATGTGGGAATCTGTGGTTGTTTTGGCAGATATTGCCTTGCATCCTCCTGATGTTGCTGAATTTGGTTAATTGATCCCTTACAAACAAGGAATAGCTGCCAAGTTTTTTCGGCATTGTTGGTCTGCTTTCATATACCAAAACTGTTCACAGTATAAACTCTCTTGCTGACATTCCTAAGTAAGACATCTCAGATGGATCCACTACGCAGCTTTCAGCTTAACAAAACCATGCTGGTAGAAGTCGTCATTATATAGCAAGCCACTTGGAGACATAAGCCGTTGCAAAGCTAGTGAAAATCGCGCCTGCAAAACATTTCTTTCGATCAGCTTACTAGATATCAGAAGAGATAAACATAGATAATTAATTTGCATAATTATTTAACCATCAGAAGGACTCTCAAGAAAATAATGAAATACCCATTGAAAGCCTACAAGGGTCCACCAACAGCCTGACAAACCACATCCTCTGGTGCAGACTAGCTGAAATATAAACAAAAATAAACTAGGTTATATTTATACATCTGGACCACAATAAAATGCGGGAGGCATGTAAGCAATAAATAGTTGATATTGCATATATAAAACCATCCCTTTCTAGGAGATAGCACAACAAGCATAAACAAGATTACAACATAAAAGGATCAGTTCGCAGTTCATTTTGAATAGAACATATCTCATTCTGATGATAAAATCCGTTGTCATATGCTCACAAATTGATGAATTGCCACAAGAAACATGTAACGAGTAGTATCATTAATCAATTCAAGACATAGAATGTCAATTCTAAGCTAAATTTGTATGTTAAGGGATAACGTGAATAATTTGCAAACTCGGAGGCCATTTAATTGATTTCTAAAGCTACGTGGAACTTGCACATATGTCAAATGTTATAGGGATGACATGATAATATCCCTGCATAAAACGCTGATTTAGAAACCTGAATTACATTTTTCTCATGATGGATTCCAGTATTAATACTCCCAGTCAGTTCAAATGCATGCACAAGACTAAAGAGGGATATGCAAAAGAGTAAGATCCTGAAATCTGAATATCAAAAACTCTAGTTTTAGCATTTTTGTTTAACGAGTTACTTAGAGGCATGATGGTCATTCTGCCTTCCTTCATCCTTAAAGAGCACTCGATATTTTTAAGGAATCAAAGATGGTGAAAGAGCAGCTCTTATATCCTTCCCCACAAACTATTGTATTGAGACGCTTGCCCCTTGTAAAGCTCAGGCGGTACTTTCGCAGCTAGAAACAAATACCTTAAAAATTTTTATTGATGATACCATTATCATCTCCAATTTCCTAGTATTACAAACTGCACTAGAAACTTTTTTTATCCCTTCTATCACATCAGGTATCTGGAAAATATCATGAATAACATGGAGCTCTTTTTCCTTCAATTTAGTCATCTTCTTGAATAGTTAATGACATGAACTAGAAATGTTAGCATCCATCTATGTCCTCATGAAAATTTGCTGTATGGTAAAAATCTACAAATATTTAGGAACTTAATCGAGCATAGAAATTGCTTTACTGCTATAGAACATAACTTTAGAATATGGTTTATTGAGATAAAACAACTACCCGTAAGTACAAAATAGAAGCACCGGCTAGCATAAATCAAGTGTTAGCAACAAGTTACCTGTCATCATTCAAGTTCTTGCTCTTGGGTTTGAATATAAATTAAGATAATCATTACCTGTAGTGCAGTCATTTCTATTTTCCAGATAGATATTCATCACAAAAAGAAACTTAATCTACAGTGAAAGTCAACTAGAACGTTCATCATACTATTTGACCTAAAAGGCAGGTATGTTTCATATTTTAACACTATTCGAAGAAATTGCAAAAGTTCAGTGTCAAATGTTAAGAAAATAACAAGTTAGGGAGTATGTGATCTAGGAAAAGGAAAACAATGTGTGAACATCTAAAGTCATACCCATAACAAAAGCCCTGATAAACAGAAGCATCCACTCATTGAAAAACTCAAGTATTTGAGATCTCTACCAGCCTGCACATAAACACAGATCAAGCAAATTGAATGTCAAAATGTGTCCAAAATTTTGAAAGTGATGAAAAAATTAATAAAATTGAATTACAATAATTAGTCTGTAGAAATTTTAAATTGCAAACCGCTCAAAAATTTCTTTCCCAATTGACTTCATCAGGAATTGAATTTAACCAAATCATACTATGAATCTTTTTCTTCTAAAATGTTGTTTATAGACTAACTCAGAAAGCCACAACAGTAAAATGTCATAAAATTTGCAAGAGCATCACTACATCTCGCTTACCTTAAAAACAAGACAGAAGAAGCTAATAGTCTGGAAAATAATAAATGTTAGTGTTCAATTGCCATCACCATCACCCCCGACTATTCCTCTCCAGGGAAAAAGGAAAAAGATATAAACACAAGAAGTAACTGAATGACCAGCAAGTCCCAGATACTTGTCAGATGCCAAAAAAACAAAATCAAAGTGATGTGTGGAAACCCAGTTTCAAGATAGCTGAACATGGTATAAAAGACTAGCAACAAACAGAACGAACTCAGTTTGTTCTTTCTTGTTTCTGATTATAATTTTTCTGTCAACAACAATTCAGATCAAAAGGAGAGGTAGTGAAACCCTTTTATTGACATAAAATGCAATTTTTGCAAATTGGTTTATTGTTAAAATGGTTTTGGCCAATTCTACCTAGTCCTGAAACTCAAATATCAATCCTCATTGAATATCCCAAATGGCTCATGATCCTGGAAAGAACAGCCGGAAGCATGAGCCATAGCCTACATAATATGCTAAAAAGTTAGATGATTTTTTGGGACCCTTTATGCTTGTTATAGTTTTATTACAATACTATTCTGCATTAAGAAAATGTCTATATTTGAATCATATATTCTATATATATTACAGGTTCTACTCCAACACAATAGTCATAACATACCATATGTATATAGAGGTGGGGATAAGGGCACCGTCACACTTACAATTCCAAATTCAATCTCCACCGTTGGAATGGAAAACTATTAATTAAAATCTATGTGATAAAATTTTAGCTTAATCGGATAACGAATCGATCTCCATTCGTTCACTTGATCAAGAGACAATATATATATATTTTAGTTATTTCTTTTCAGTAAGCACTCAAATAATTGTAGACACCAAATCAACAGCTCTGATGGAGGCACTCTTGTTAATCAATTGTGATGCACACATCACACAATCAAAAGTCTTGCCAAGTATTCTTTGTGTTCTCTCTCCATTCCGTTTTCAATGTTTCCTTTGCTACTTCACCTCGAGCTCGGCTCGATTCTCTCGAATTTTGGCTTAATTCCATCGATTCTAGCTAAGATTCTGGCTCAATTTTCCCATCTGCTTCTTCTGAACCAACTCTGGCTCGATTTCATCTTGTGCTTCATTTTGTTATCCAAGTAATGCTAACTTGACCTAAATGCCTCTATGCTTCAATTAGGATTTCATCTGTAACAATGACTTTTTCTTATCTTCATCTTTCTCAAAACTTCTCTAACTTCTAGTAATTGGATTCTTCTAATTTAACTAATATGCTTATGTACATCAACATTCATCAAAGTCGTTTATATCAACATATTTTTTATTAAATAATTCATCAAAATATGTCCTCCATCTAGTGTGATATTACTACTACGGAATAATAGTCCATCTATTGTGATATTACTATTACGAAATAATACTAAATTGTTACTATCCTTAGTGCATCTAAGTTGATTTATATCTCTACTTCCTTTTATTTTTCTTACGTGCTAATTCTATAGACAACAATCTCTCTCTCTCTTTAGTAGCCAAATATTATATAATTTTTCATATTCTATAGTACAAAACTCACTAATTATTTTCTTTGCTTATTTTTTAACAAAGTTATATTCTTCAAAGACTTCCGTATTATTCTTTTTAATAGATTTTTATAACATTCTCTTTTATACTTAATTGTGTTTTGTACATTTCCATTCTACCACCAAGTTTTCTTATTTGAAGGTTTCCACCTTTTGATTCTCCTAAGACTTCTCTAGAAATATTTCTAATGCAATTAGCCATTCCTATCCATATTATGTTACTATCTCCGTCTAGATTCTAGTTTCTCCTTCAAACATCGGCTTATAACTAGTCTTTGTTTATCTCTAAACAAGGACCACCATCACGTCTTACGTATTCCATTAGATTTGTCATTTCGCTTTTTTCTTTTTGAAATGCAATATCCAACACAGGTAACTATATTGCGCAGTTCAATTTTTCTACATGAATTACATTACAATCCTTACAGGATGACATATTTGCTTGCCTACTGAAAATATAATTTATTTAGCTGCGTGCTTGCCATTCTTTTAGGTTATAAAGTGAGTATATCGTTTTTAAAGATATGTATTCGTTAACACCAAATCGTGACCCTTTCATATCCTTTGTTACTTTTTCCTACATGGTCATTCAGAGCGCATTTGGGATTGCATCCCAAACGCTGCTTTTTAACTTTTCTCCATTTCACGTTTTTCAATACATATTTTTATAAGTATTTAGAAAATTTATTTAAAAATTTAGATAGTGTAGAAAAATTTTACGTAATGAGATCTTTTTATTGCATATTTTTATTATTTTTTTGGAAATAAAAAAAATAGAGCTCGTTTTTCAAAAAGGACAAAAATATTCTCCATTTCAGAAAAGCTATATTTCATAAGCAATCCCAAACACCCTCAATTACCTCCAATAAAATTTTATCATGTCTAGGAATTGCCTAAAGTAATTCATCCATGTCCTCCCAAAATTATTATTTTGTGACTATGTTTACTCCTATTTTAAGGGTATAAACGCTAATAATACTAACCGATTCAGCTCCTGCAGTCTAACCAATATGATTTTATTTCCAACCCGTTTCTCCTCTATAACCTTATATTTTAGACCTGCTATGATGATAATTCCTACCAAATCCTATTCAATTTACCTACATACTTAAATAGTAACCTATATTTTTTCGGGATCTTGAAGTCTCATCCACCTACTTAATTTCTTACATCAAGCAATGCTAAACTTTCTTCTACACATTACCTCAACTAATTCTAGAAACTTAACTCTCGACGTCCCAATATTCCAAGTTTCTATACTGACCCTACTATAATGGTGTAGCTTCTTTAACCGCTTTCTTCTACTAGATCGCATTAGGCACTTATTTGCTAGCACCCCTGCACGTTGAGATGTCACATGCCTACCCGAGCACGCCCTAACAAACCTTGCTCATTTCACACTATCGAATGAAATCTAGAGTAAATATATTCATATTATTAGAATGGATAAAGTTTTTAAACTAACAGTTACCCTACCGCAACCCTTTTTCTTTATCCAGGTTTGGGACCGGCTACCAAAAAACAAAACAAGAGTTAAAGTATTTAGCTAAAATTATTGAAAAATAAAAGAAAGAGAATTATATTAGTGAACACGCTAATCGCATTATTGGTAGTCATATCTTTCTTCTTAAGAGTGAGCAAAAGTGTATACGAGAAATGTGCATAACAGATTTAAATAAAAATTTGATAAAGCTCAAACTAAGTATGTATGCATGTCCTGTACGACGATGAAAATGGTAGTGAATCTATGCTTACTATTCACAAAATTAGAGCTTTGTCATTTGAGCAAATGTACTATGGTGTGAGAGTACAATCATATTTTATTAGCATATCAAACATTACCGACTTTCCAAATAGACACTAGATGGGCAAATCAGTGCCATCCACCACTATCACAATCCAAGATAACCACCACATGTAAAGTTTTTGGCAACTTTTGGACCTTACAATTTCAAAAATGCAAGTCACATAAATTCTACCAATTACTTGAATAATTAGAGTAGCATTTTCTTGAAAGGAAAATTGCTAGAAAGAAATTGAAGATGTTTCTAATAATAAACAATCAAATGCTACGCTAAATACCAGCAACGTCCCTTCAAGGCTATGTGTTGACGGCGTCACAATCAAAGCAATAAAATATGGCAGCAATACTTGGTGCATCTACATAAGACAATCAGCTGTCAAAAACAGGAAATACATGTAGATAGATTTATGGATGTGTAAGATAGAGGCCAATAAGGTAGATATTCAGAAAAACATCGTATTGCAAAAACAGTTGATACAAAACTTATCAATGAAGCCATGGTAAGTCACTGACATTTTAAGGAAGGCAAACTATGCCAAACCATGTGATCCGGCAATATTTAAAACAAATTCTAGATAAAGTTTTAATGTCTCTCATAACTTGACATCTTTCAGCCGATCGTTTGTCTAGATTGGACCAAAGTCTAATAGCCTTATCTGAAACCCATTCTCTTGAAGTAAATTGTAAAGGCATGTCACACCCCTACGATTGAAGAGGAATAATGAAGAAGGTAGATACTACACTAGCTTCAAAGATGAAATCTAAATGGCAATCTAAGTGCTATATCCTCTATATAAACAGCTAGGAATTTCTTATTAAATCTTCACACTAACGCGATTGTGTATTAACATGATTGATAAATAATCCAAGTTTGATACTAAAGAGATCACAAATGCTTCACCAAGCATGCTAACGCATATTGATTAAATTCTCGAAATTTCTTCCAAATAAAGACTCATGATCTAGGCATCATTTTATGTATATGGATTAAATGACAACAAATTTGAATCATTGGATCAAGTAACATTAGCAACCAACTACTCTAAATCGTCCATTTTGTTTTGTCTTAATAAACAATCAAAACGTGCCGATTTTGTATCTTGGTGCGGGAACATAAAAATGCAATCTGTAGGATAGGAGCTGAATCCTATTGATAGTCTCTCTCTCTCTCTCTCTCTCTCTCTCTCTCTTAGGTTTTTGTCCATCCTAATTCTAAACATATTACAAATAGACAAGTGACTGACATTTTTATCCTGCATGAAAATGTAAGTTCTTTATTGCTTCTTCTAATAATAATATGAAGTCACAATATACGTTAGATAAAGGCACCGCTAATCTTTTCCCTTAAAAGTATTTAGAGTTAGATCATTACCAAATACTTATAGTTAGAAGTATCTCCGAACCATTTGCTCATTTTAAAATCATTAATAGGGTGGTACTAGTGCCACTTTATATTGTCATTGCTATCAAAATTTCCTTTTGAATGCAGTGTAGGCTCTAAAGCAGTAAGATCAGTCTGTGGTAAATGTCAGCATTACTGACTCATTCTTAGCTTTATTTTCAAGTTAGTCACTAGCATTTTTTTTCTTTTCAAACCTGATACTGTTTTAATCTCATGCAAGTCACATTAGTATACCTAAGAATAATTTGACAGAGTTATTTATGGTGAAATAAAACCGGTGTTGTGATTTTGAGCTTATGCATTTCAACGGGTGAGCAGCACCTCCAGGTCGTCCATGTTGTGATATTGGTGTGTCATGCCACTTGTGAATAGTGCACAATGCGGTTCCAAATTTTCTATTACTTTAGATGAAAAATTGCATGTGTTCAGATCTTTCTGGATTATTTAAACTCCAAGATAGAAAAAAAAAAACAGCAAAAATTGAACAGCCCAGTAAACAATGCTTCTTTCATGAAGAGTGCGGCACATTAAAAGCTAGTATTCTCCACTACATTAGAGTTGTTTGTCTTGAGAGGCCTCTGATATAAAATGCATCTATTGACAAGAAAAATATTTAAAAGTAATAACAACAAACTTGCAAAGCAATGGGGAGGGAGAAGTCGAAAAAGATATTGACTTACCTCTTGAACAACCAAGTGATCAGTTGTGAAAATATATGGAAAGAGCCAAGGAACCGAGGTTCCAATAACACCCAATGTCAAACCACTTATAGCACCAATAATGACCAGCGATTTCAATAACATCCTCGCCTAGAATAGAAAGTGAGAACTATTACAACGTGTCCATGTTCCATAATTTAAATGAATGTAACATGTAACTAATCACCTTTAAAAACTTCAAACTGCAAGGAAATTGATAAGACACCACTTGAAAAGAGGGGGAAGAAGCTAGAAAATAAGCTCACAAATAACCTGTCTAGGAAGTAGGAATCTAATCCACCATGATGAACTCCAATTTTTCAAGAAGACTAAGACAATGTGTTCATTAAGGATTACATAAAACGATCGTGTATCAGCATGATAACAAAATTTGTGGCACACAAACTGTGCCCTGCTAAATCGTCTTCCATTTCAAAGACAATCAGATAACATAACATCCATGTGAGACCTGCCTGCCTTAATTTTAATTTTGAACATATGGACCTCCTATGACACTGCTATGATTCTATGATGTATGACACTATTATAAAACCAGGTATGTTCTAGTTCTAAAACTGATCCTATAAAAAAATACACTTGAAGGATCTGACCTCATTTGACATTTCATTTGGAAGAATATATGGGAAGATTATTTTATATGTAAGCTTACAATTTTGATCGATTTTACAAGGGACGTTTCTAGTGCATGATAGGATCTATTAACAGTGTAATTCCAACCTTTTTCAAGCTGCGATTGACTCCATGTATCAAACCTGGCATAAATGATTGTGCAGTTTGTGAGAGAGGCTCGCCCCAAACAGTGCACATGCAATACACATTGACCATAACCTACAGTGCCATGATGTATCCTCAAAATTAGAAAGATGTTTTTTAATAAATTAAGATTTACGATAACTATAACAAGAAAACCTGATGGGCTGCAATTGTCATCGTTCCCATAGATGTTGCAAAATACGTAAGCAATGAGTAGAATGCTACCTGAAAAATATCTATCAAGCTACAAGAAAACAAACTCAAAAACGCACATCAAAATAAACAACAAACCTTTGATGTCATTGTTATAAATACTGGAGCAGCTAATTCTAATATTTGCACAAGCTCCCTTGGTGATGGAACAATAAGGGAAAATGCACTGAAGCCTGTCTTGTTTAAGTTTTGCATCATCATATAAGCTGCAACAATCTGCAAAAGTCATCAGTGAGAGAGGATACCAAACTTCAAGGCAAGGACAAATCACATACGTAATTGGGAAATAACCTTGAATTTCCAGTGATGAACAAAATAAACCAAGTGTTGTTTCAAACATTTGAATAATAGTAAAGAAACACAAAACAGTTGATGAGGTAAAACTATAAAATGTGCCACTAAGAGATAATTTTCAGCCTGTGCTTACATCCTTTGGTACTTCACTATACATCAAAGCAATCAAAATTTTCCATCGTACCTAAGCACAAAGACACTATATTTCTAATAGTGTTGCATTAAGAGTTAACTAAAGAAAATCAAAATGTAAGGATTCATCGATATTGCAATAATCAACATCATGTAGCAAGTTTAGTAGACCAATCCAAATTGCAGTTCATATAGATTCCTCCGCTAGATTAACCTTGGGATTAGAGATGAAAGAAAGAAATTTACCACATTCAGAATTAGAAAAATAAGGACCCTAAATACAATTCCAAACACTACTGCACAAGTGAACAGCCAAAGGTTTTTATTTCACATTAGAAGAAAGGACAAGATATTAAGCCTTAGATCAGCTAGAATCAATCTTTAAGATATAAAATTCAGCAAAGAGAACTTTCCACAAACTGCTTACAACTGTAATTCTAATTGCTTAAGGGTTATTGAACTAGATTAGCTTCATCTGTAGCAGATTGGCCTAAGATATTTCCCAGAATGATTTACGCTATCCAAAATTTGGAGGATGGTACTTTGACTTTTAATTAGGATTGTTACTCTTTTGTTTAGCTTACTCATGTCTTTCCCAATAAGAGGATTGTCTTCCAAAGACGTGCATTCACTTGTCCTTACTCTTAAGAGATCAGAGTGTTACCCCTTAATTTAGATTATTGATGTTGGACCTAGCTAAACCTTTTTCAAGCAACTAGTTAAACAGCAGGTGCTCCCCGATAAATCAGTATAACATAATCTCCCAAAAGAAAATGTCAAATGATTTTTCTACTATAAATGTAAAATAATAATTTCTAATATTCTGGTAAACAATTCGACTACATACTCTTTATAGAGGATTTGATAATACAGTCAGATTTAAAGAACCCAACTAAAATGTTTAGTTAGTCACATGGAACACAAAGATGAAGGTGAAGCAAATGTTTTGTAAACATCATTTCGTCAATACAAAAAGCTAAGTTTACTTTATGTAAGGACTTCTTAACACAGTCTTTTCAAAGAATCAAAAAAGAAATAGATGAATGCAATTCTCGTAGAGATGAATGGGTGAAGAAAAAGCAGCTTGGTTACCAAATTATTGAATGTGATTTGGAGACTAGACGAACACCGGATGCATGGAGGAAGAGTACCTTAGTTCCTATCTTCAAAAACAAGCGCGGCATCCAGAATTGTGCTAATTTCAAAGGGATCAAATTGATAAGCCATACATAAAGCTGTGGCAGAGTGATCGAGCAAAGACAAAAACATGAAACAATTGTCTCTATAATCAATTTGGTTTCAACTTAGGAAGATTTGGTTTCATGTTAGGAAGACCTATCCCAGAATTGATTCATTTGATGAGATAACTTAATGGAGAACAGGGCGAATAAGAAGAATTCTCAGTGAGTTTTATAGATCTCAAGAAACCTTATGATAAGGTTCCAAGAGATATACTTCAAAAGGCCTTAAAGAAGTAGGGGATCCCCATCACCTACACCAATGTGACCAAAGATATCAATGAGAACACAAAAACGAGCATAAGAACTCTTAAAGCAATGACAGATTATTTCCTATTACAGTTGGCTTGCATGAGAGGTCTATTATAAGGCCTTATAACTTCGGTAAAACGACATGATCGAGAGGGGATACCTTGGTGCATACTTTTCGCCAAGGGCATTATGTTTGTAGATGAAAGTAAATGCGCCAGAAGGGTAAACTGGAACAATGGTAGATCTAAAATGAAGGGTGTCAAATTGAGTAGATCCAAAATAGAGTATATGGAATGAAGTTCAGCACAAGCAGCAGTGATCAGAATACAATGGTAAGACTTGGGAGACTTTTATAAAGAAGTGACCATTTCAAATATCTTGAATCTCTCATACAAAAATAAAGAAATAGATAAGGATGTCGCATGTAAAATAAGTAGGATGGCAAAAGCTAAGTGTTGATGGGGACGCGCTTCCCGAGTTCTATATGATTGAAGGGTGCCGCTAAAACTGAAGAAAAATCATATAGAACAGCAGTGAGGTTGGCAATTATGGAGCAGAGTGTTAGGCAGTAAAATGCCAGCATGTTCAAAAGCTAGTGTTAATGAATATATTGCACTAGATGAGCAAGCAAAACGATCAACGAAAAGATTAAAAATGAAATTATTAAAGAAAGAGTTCAAGTGTCCCCAAATGAAAGCAAAAACAAGAGATGCCTGTTCAAGATGGTTTGGCCATATAAAGCAAGATTTCCAGATGCATCTGTTTGTACATACATATCATTAAACATGCCTTTTGTTAAAAGTTCCCCACGTCTAAAAAAACGCTTAATCAGCTACAGTTCAAAATGACATATGTGTTTATGGACTGACCGAAATATATTGCTTTACAAAAAAGCACAATGACGTAATAGGATCCATGTAGCCGACCCACCTAATGGGACAAGGCTTAGTTGTTGTAACATAATTTTAGGTTAGGAAGTTCCGAAAGAGGTATGATATTACCAACTCCAATTAAGTGCACAATTTGTTGAGACATACCATGGTCATCAGAACTGGACTACAGAGGTCGGTTTGACCACCAAACCAACCAGACGCCAACTGATTTGGGTGAGTTGTCATATCATTTCTGCAACTAAGCTGCTTAGAACCCAGCTGACTTGCTGGTTTCCACAGAAACAGTGACCCAGTAGCAAAACAGACTTGACCAACTCATAACATTTAACTCCAAAAACATTTAAGTTTAATTTGTGACATACAAGATTCAAAGCTGGACAACTCTGTAATCAGTGCAATAATTGGCTAGCACAGCTAATGAACCTGACAAATTTATATCCTTTTCAGAAGGCAAGTCGATAAGCACAATATCATTTAGCAACAAAAACGCTATTTGTTGGAGCGGGACAGCATATTGATAAGGGATAAACATTATGCCCATGAACAGCCTTTAGCTTACTTTTGAGAAGAAATGCATTAAAAACTGGGTCAGACCAGCTCATTGACACCCTAGGCAACATTTTCAAAAAACAAGGTGATCTGTAAAACTTTATAGCCATACCTGAGAGAGTGCAGTTGCCCATGCAGCTCCAGCAATACCATAGTGAAACACACAACAAAGAAGTACATCACCAAAGCCATTAATTGCAGTAGCAACTGTTAAAGCCTTCAGAGGTCCCCAAGAATCCTTCATTCCTAGACTGCAAAAGAAGAAAAGGGAAAAAAAAGTAAGCCATGTAGTAGTTGGAAAGCACCGTAGCATAGAAGTTCCTTACAACACAATAAATTAGCTAAAGATGATTGTCAAATCTACATCTTCCTTTTAGCTAAATAATGAAAACATCACATAGAAGGTCAAAAGTTCAATGAACTGAATAATAATCTTATGTGTTTAAAGGTAGAAGTAATTTTAGAAAGGAAACTGACAAAGAAGCATCAAAGAATAGACTCCCTGTTTAGGTGAAAATTTTGTTTATGTGTCTAATACACATGGAGATTTCCACCAACTGATTTTGCCTATTGCTTACCAGCAGTATGCTGCTACATGCAACTTGATTTACATCAGATCGCTTCTAGCTGTGGTACTTGAAAGTACGGCAGTTAAACCAAACAATTTATAGGTATTAAGATCTCAAATTTCAAATAGCTTTAACAACAAATGTATGTGGGATCAGCATTTCAGCATCATGAGAATGTAGCAGCACGCTACTAGTGTGCCCCAATAGATCACATGCAGACAGTTAATCAATCTTCTAAATTGAAAGTTTAAGGATTTTTATTAAAATAAAGCAGCTTTCACATTTCTGTTTCGCCGATCTTTGTTTTCAAACTATTTGAACCAGAGCCACCTAAACAAGTGGGAAGCCACTGGCAGCATATCTCTAAATTTGCTTTGGAGAGCAGATAAAAGTGTATGGATTGTAAATAAACCAGACATATATATTGCATCTATGTCAAAGGTAATGAAACATAGTTGCATGTAGTGTATACCTAGCACTTTGAGCTACCATTCCAACAAGAATAGCAGGCCATGCAAAGGCTCGAATCTAACCAAAAGGGAGGCATTAGAAGGATCAGATGCAGATTAAAAGAAATGACTTGTGCAATTAAAGTGCACACTTAAGAGAGCAAAATAAGAAAATTATTTTCCAGGAAATTCTCAACAAAGGATTCTATTCTAACATGTTCTTATAAATGTCAACAACCTATTTGGTTAAAATAAGTAGGTAGAACTCATGATACAAATGTGAACTGAAATACGAAGTAGGTTTTACCCAGGATACTAACTAATATCAAGAACTGTATTTTGTTAGATAAATGATGTCACTTCTTAAGAAGAATGGAAATGCAAGAAAGCATATAAGGATGAAATGATTAATCAATGGTAGAGTATTAATTCCAAATTCTTACTTTGCAGACATTTAGGATTAGGATTGTCTATACTAAATGAAAGGAACCCTGAGCCAGACAAATTCATTAATAGGTTAGTTTAGTCCCTCACTAAGCGCTAATATATCAATGGCTGATATCGTCATCTCTGCTTCTACTCCACCATAGGCATCATTAACGCATTTATCTTGCCAGAGAAGTAACCAATTGATTAAGCCAATTGCAACATCCTCCATCATACCCATAGGTATAAGTTGTTTACTTTTATCCCAACCTTAACAAGAGTATTGTGCTTTCTCTATCGTCATTTCCTTTTTGTCATAAATGTAATAAACCCTTAGCATGTTTTGTGCTGACAATCTTCCAGCCTACAATACTACCTACCAACCTTCAAACCTTTAAACTTTCCCTTGCTTTGTAAGGGATCAGTTTTGTCCCTCATCTTCAGCGTTGTTGCATGCAATTGCAAGAAATATTGGTATACTAATTAGTCACTAATATCAATGAATGTTCATTTTTAACGACTAACATACTTTTCGCACTTAATGCAAAGTCCATGACAATATAAAGTAACTTCATATATACTGATGAAATCAACCACTTTGAGCCATCTTCATCATGCTATACTAGTTACCACACAGGTTTCCTTCTCAAAAGCATCCCTAGCTTTATAAGTACTTTGATTCAGTCAAACTCACATGATCCACATAATGTATTGCACTAACATTAAGGAGAATTAGCATTGATAAATGTTGAATTTGGGAAGTTTTGGCACATGTCAAACTGTAGAAACTATGCCAGTCACCCATGAGATTTGGAGAAGCAAAAATGAAATTATAACCTTATTGGCTTGTGCGTTTAGCAGAAACATCTTGAATATGAGATTGCAAAGTGACAATAAAATTATGATTGAAATTTGTCAATGTGCATAAAACTGCAGTTCAGTACAAAACTTTCAGACAAGTTTTGACACATGAATGTATGTGTTTATTACATAGAAAGCCAGGTAACAGCAAATACCTGAACGTATGTGTTTGTTGCAGGAATAATATTCAAATTCTCTGCTCCAGTGAATGCTGGCAAACGTAAATAGAGATCAGATGCACATAAATGTTTATATTTGTTGAACATGGTACCTAAAAGCAGAACAAGCTGTCTCTTTAAAACTTTTAATTTCCACAAAGTAAATGTCACATGTTATTTAACAAGTCTACTCCAGTATGGTTTCTTCCAGATAGCCGGTCTCAACCATGGGTAAAAGGAAAAGGTTGTAGTTATGTTGGTAGGCACCCGTAAAGTGTCTTTGGTCAAACCATTATGGATTCTTGGCAGAAGGATCCAAACCCATTTCTTGGAATAAGGCTTAGTTGAGAAAGGAAAAATTATTTAGTAAGTCATATATTATTCAGTTCTTCAAAAGTTATATATGCCAACCATTATGACATTAGATTATAGCATGCAACATTATCTCTTGCATATGCAGCTTAAATCAAGAATAGCATAAATCTTTTGATGCTTCCCAAAAATTTGCAGTTTCTACTTTAAATTTTCAAAAGGTGATACAAGCTACCAGCTACATAATGCAGTCTATCCAAGAAAAGAGAACATAAGGATAACCCTGAAGAAAGAATTCACGACAAGCCCCCAAAGTACGAAATTTAGGAAAGCCATGCTTCTGGAGTGAAGTTCATTTTGAAGAGCTTTCTATGTAGTTATCCTCCAAACCATTTATAAGCAACATTACACGACATATACCTAACTAAGCTCCATATAATGATATAGAATTAGATATCTAAGGTTAGAAAATGTAAACTCCAACAATAAAGTAAGTATGAAAATATGGGAAAGTTACAGTTGAGTAGCAGGTAACATAAGCTAAGTTAAGCAAGTTTGTGAGAAACAATACTAACTTAAACAGCTTAGCAAGTAGATTTATTTCATGATAGCATATGCAGAAACTCATTGAGCATATGCATATTAAGTGGTACTTGCTCAAGAGCAAGTGATAGTTCATATTTACCAAGTAATTGACAACAAGAGGTTGTTGTCTTGCAGAAGTAGAGTGGCAAGAATATGACAGAGCTAGCAGTCCAAAGAGGACTTTAAACCAAATCATCAAACTGTCATGTACGTTTAACTATTAATAAAGTTTGCAATTACCAAAATCCGGTCATCTTTATTCAAGTTCAGTAAATCTCACCTGTTAGAACTTGGCTACCAAGCGTCTTGGTAAACAAAAACATACCCAAGCCACAAGCAAAAGCAACAAAGAGTAGCATGGATATCTGATGTTGAGCCAGATTCCTATCCTGAATGAATGAACCATATACATTAATGAGAATATACAAGAAAGAACATTAATAAAGTCAATAAGATTGCAAAGAAAAAGTGCAGCAATGGTTGTTCTTTCCCTTTTCCATGTGAAGGATGATTAAAGCCATTATGCAGTTCAAATACGTCTAATTTTCAGCAGTAGTCCATGTGGATTAAGCTAAGTTTCACTTTGGTCCCCGTGCTGTGCTTATGCTCCATTTTGGCCCCAAAGTATTTACTTAAAGCTCAAAAGTAGTCCACCGTTAGTTTGAATCTAAATTGTTAATTGGTTGTCCTTATTGTGTTGAAATTCAAAAACATATATCACAAATACAAAATTATTTTTTTAATTATGTTTCTTTCATTCTATTTTTTCTTTTTCCTTAGGTTTATCTTTATAGGCTTTCTAGTGTTTTTTAATAAACAAAACAAAAACCCTCAAATACACTTTTACACAAACAAAAAAACCTACTAAATCTTTAATCACTCAAAATATCCTACTCTCTAATTTTAGTGTTACTTGGCTAATATTAAAGTTAATTTCATTGACCAACTGTAATGCATTACCAGTTGCATCTTTTTGACGTGTCTATTGCCTTTCCAGCTCACCTTGCCTTTTTCAACTTACAGTAGCACAAAGGATCTTAAAGCAAAAAGAAATTAAAGATGCAGACGATACTATTAAAGCAGACAAGAAAGTAAATTTAAATGCAATTATGACCAAAGGCAACATAAGTGAGACCATGAATTCTTCATAATATTGTTTTTTTAAATTCTCGCACTTCTTTGTCTTCAACCTTACTATGCCCCTTCCCATCACACTATATTTGGTTGATTTGACAGAGTTGTTCTTACATCTCTGTAGAGCTCCGCCATCTCGCCATCCACTACGATAATGGCTTTCTTAACAAGAAACAATCAACAGCATGTTCTACTTTTTCTTCTTCATTGTTTTATTTCCTTGTTTCTCCTTAATGAACAACCATCTATATAGTTCAAGGAAGTAGGACTGCCTGAGCTGCAATCTCATGGGTGTATGGACTGATAGCTACTGGGAAGCAGTAAACGTGCAAGGTAAAGATGCTTTTTTTTTCCTTTTTTATATCATTTTGATCAAGGATTTGATAGAGATCAATTCGTGGCCCGATTGAGCTAAATATTGTCACCGTGTCTATAACTCATAGTTTTTTCATACAACGGTGGAGATTATATTTAATATCTTTTATGCACTTTTCGGAAGGGGGTGTTCCTAAGGTGCACCTAAGGGTGGGGTGCCCCTATCCCCACCACCCTATATATATAGGGGCACTCCAACTCTTATGCACACTCCGGCGCACTCCACGGCCGTTTGTGGCCGTGGAGACCTTCAAATCCAATCTTTACCGTTGGATATGAAGAACTATGAGTTGTTAACATATTGACAAAATTTCATCTCGATCGGACTAAGAATAGACCTTTATCCAATCACTTGATAATGATGATACAAATAGTAAAAGTTAACAAAATATATATATCTCCTTTTTTATTCATCTTGATCAAGTGGCTGAATGGAGGTCGATTTGTATTCTGATTCAGATGAAATTTTGTTAGCATGTTAACGACTTGTAATTCTTCATATCCAACGGTAGAGATTGGATTTGAAGATCTCCACAGCCAAAAACGGTCGTGGAGTGCGCTAGAGTGTGCATAAGGATTGGAGTGCCGCTATCTCTTTCCATATCTATATATATATATATATATATATATATATATATATATATATAGATAGATAGATAGATATGTCAAAGGAAAAAGAAGAAATAAACAAAACACAAAAAAATTACAAAAGAAGATTTAGTCCCTCTGGTTTGTGTTTTTAAATTACAAAACCATGGAGAAGCCAGTTAACACATTAGGTTCAAACTAACAAAAGGACTCTTTTTAACCATAAGTAAAACATTGGGGACCAAAATGAAGCATAAGCAAGTAGAGGACCAAAATGAAACTTATTGTAAAGCACAAGGACTATGGCCGACTCAATTCACAAGTAGCATTCCATTAAGAATTTGAAAAACTCGAAATAAGATGGAGATCCAGAAGTAGGTATAGCATATACTTGACATTTACAATCAAGGACTTCTCCTTCTAGTCATACTCTTTTGCTTTTTTCACAAAACGATAAAAACACTAGATATGAACTTTCAAAAGTATTGCTTGATTTTGATATGACCATGATGGAAAGCTAAGTATCCGATCAACTATATTACTGCAATAATCAATACATTGTAGATTCAATTACAAATAACATTTTCACCCACATGCCTAATTGAATGGGTATGCTCCCTAAAATGTTACGTATGCTTTCCTATCTTGCATTTAAGTGCAAGCAATTTAGATGCATTGGTTGAGGAAGGACAAACCACTTCATCAATGAGAGAACTACATCGAAATATTTTGACCTCTCTACACAAGTTGGAAGATGTGAGTTAAAAGTTCCTTTGTTATGAAAGGTAAAGCGAGGCCCAAGAAGACTTGGCTAGAGAGTATTAAAGTTTACTTATCTAGTATTAGCCTAATGAGGGATATTATTCATGACAGATCACAAAATCGTAAAGCCTCCTGACTCCATATAGATAACTCCCTTAGTAGGATAAGGTTTAAATGTTATTTAGGTTATACAACCATGCTTATTGAGTCATATAAAAGACTGTTGTTTTAAACGTTCTTCTTTTAAGCAAAATGAACAAACTTTCATAAGCACTTAAAAGGTCAAATCCGAGCAATTGCTCCATTCTTTAACATCAAATGCCTGTTCTAAACGATACCCCAGCTCTATGAAGATGGATTGTTTCCAAAATTAGAACAGCGTCCTACTGCACATTAGACATGTTACCATGTTGATTACTTTCAGCTTATGTTGAATCTACTTAGAATACTCTTCAAAGAAACAAGATTAGAATATTCTGTCCAAGAAAAAAGAGGACGAAGAATACCTTCTTGGCAAGGGATGTTGCAACCATGTTAGAGGTGGCAATGGAAAGGAACATAAAAATATAGCACAGGTAATCGCAGAATACTGTCCCAGGCCCTGAGGTACATAATTCTGTTAGACTATATCTACAATATAACAAGTAACTGCTTCTAATATAATGAAGAAAAAAAACCCAAGCTACTGAGCAATTTACAATACTGTTTTGAGTATAAATATATAGAAAACCATCCCAACCTGCCACAAAACTGCTATTCAGTCACATCATAAACTACCACAATCTCGTTCCTTCATGCTATAACATGGATGCAAGAGTTACTGGAACCGAAACATCAACAGAAAATTGCATGAACAGCAGCTAACCAAGTTAACAATATCAACCAGGCGAAAAAAAACAATCAATCTCTCCTTTCTCAGTATATCAAAATGCAGAAAACTTCCCTAGCCCTTCTACAATGTCATCAAAGAAAAGAGATAGCATTCTACGACAAGCAACCAACAGCCACAATTTTCAAATTTTAAATTAAGTACCAAGTGCGGCAAGTTCCACCGAGCTGCTCTGGCCAATGACCATGGTATCGATGAGGCTCATAAGAGGCCCACAGATCCATAACCCCGTAGCTGGTCCGGCAAACACCGCAATCTCCTTCACCTGCTTCAATAAGCTCTGCTGCTGCTCTTCAATCAGCTCCACCGAATCATCAACACTCTCACTGGCGCCAGAAGAATCAGAAACAGAAGCAGCAATTATTAAACAACGCGGCCACCGTAACCGAGCTGATTTGGAATAGCGATAGCGGGCAGTGGAGAGAACTGGCGGAGGAGAAACGAGCAGCGGCAGCGGCGGAGATTGAGAGATGCTGTGGAGAGACAGTGGAGAGAACCGGTGGTTTGCCAGCAGCAGCGACGGCTGTGGTCGAAAGAGAAGGCGGAGGTCCATTGGATTGATTGATTTTGGAGAACTGCGCGCGGGTCGGAGTTAGTAGAAGAAACGAACGGCCGAGTATGCGCGTAAATGAATAAAATTTTTGAAGAAACGTTTGCAATACCAAGCCTCTTTAAAAGTTAAATGACAACTGTAGTACTTAAAAGAATCTAATATTTAGTATTAGGATGGATTGACATCGCACAAAACTATCCTACGCTTTATGGAAATTTGGCATTGAAGTGGCCTTGGAAGTAAGCTACTCCAAACAGCCGTCCAAGACCATCCAGCTTGTCCCTCGACGAATTGAATTCACTCAAAGCTGAAGGCCTTTGTTTTTACAAGTGCAAAAGAGGGCACAAAGTGCTTCAATCGTCCGTGCTCTCTTGCGAGCTATGAGGATGATGACGATGGGACAGAACCAAACACCTCTTCCATGTACCAGTGCTGTGGAAGATGCTACTCTATCTTTTAGTGCAATGCTAGGTTTAGTAAGACCTCAAACCCTGAGGATAATATGGAACATCAAAAGATAAGAAGTCTTCATCTCGATCAACTTGGGCAGCGCTCATAATTTCATTTTCGATGGATTAGCAAAAGGGCTACACCTAATTGCTAAGTCATTCCTACCATTCAAGGTTGAGTTGGCATATGGACGTCCTCACTCCTCACTCTATAGCGGCAATCTACAAAAATAATCCATTGACATTATTAGGAGTTGATACATTTGTCGATGCATATTCATTCCCTCTTAGTAGCATGCAGTTGGTGCTTGTATACAATGGCTCGAGAGCCTCAGTGATATTAATAGTAATTATAAAAGATCAGAGATCTCACTACAACAACATGATTTTATTTTATAAGGAATGAGATGGTGGTGTATTCCAACTAACAAGTCGAAGTACAGGATCAAGCCTATATTCCTTGAGACTCATTGCAGTGGAGTCTATCGGGAAACTTTTTTATGATACCATAACTCTACCGAATGATCTACAAAGCATGGTGGGTCACATGTTTGCCCTTCTCTTAAAAAACATACCATGGCATACCACTACTGCATGGAGTAATGACTTCTATTGCCCGTCCTTACCAATACATACATATGCAAAAAATGGAGATCGAGGGCACAGTTACGGAAATGATTTCCTAAGGTATAATTAGGCTTAGCTGTTTAGCCTTCTCCACTCTAGGTTTGCTAGTCAAAAGAAACACATATCATATCATTTTTTGTGTTTATTATGAAGCTCTCAATGACATCATGATGAATAAGTTGTCTATTCTTGTCAGATGAGCTTATGAATGAGCTACATGGAGCTCCTACGAAGCTGGACCTTAAGTTAGGTTACCATCAAATTCAGGTGCGAGAGGAAGATGTTCCTAAGACAGCCTTTAGGATGTATGATGGCCATTACGAATTTCTCAAAATGCCATTTGGTCTCATAAAACCCCCGCCATATTTCAATACTTGATGAATAACATTTTTCGCCCTTACATTCGCAAATTTATGCTTGTTGTTTTTTTAGGAGGAGTATTTGCTTCACTTGACCATAGTCTTTTCAGTGTTATAATCAAAACCATTATAAGCAAAGCTTTTCAAAGTGTTGGTTAGAATGCACTCAACTGGGATACTTAGATGGCCAAATTGTGTCGGAGGAAAGCATTGCTCGAATGGCCAGTCCCTTCTTCTGCAATGAAGCTACAATGGTTCTTATGATTGACAAGATATTACATTCTCTTTGTGAAGAGTTGTGGGATAATTGCAGCTCGTTTGATGGCATTGCTTAAAAAGGAGACTTTCACACGGTCTTCTGAAGCAGAACAAGCCTTTCTACAACTGAAATAAGCAGAACAAGCCCACACCCAATTTCACCATATCATTCTGTATAGAAACAAATGCCCCCAATAGGGGCGTCGTAACAATCCTTTCCTAGTGCAACTGGTTCATAGTATATTTTAGTAAAGCTCTCTCTCTCTTTGATGGTCGTATTCGAGTCTACCTACAAAAATGAGCTTATAGCAATGGTGCTTAAGGCACAAAGGTGGAAACCATATTTGTTAGGCCTTCTTTTCAAGTAAAATGAACCACTTGAGTTTAAATACCTCCTGAACCAATGGTTATCTACACCTGATCAACTTAAACGGCTTATAAAACTAAGGGGGAATGACTACTAATTTAAAAATCATTCAGGTTTGCAAAAATATCATGGTTAATGCATTATCATGTCGTCCAAAGGGTTCATTGGGCGCCTTGACAACACTATGGCCATCTTTTTAGGATTATCTCAGACAAGCATTACAGGAGACCCCGACATGTCCAGCATCCTTCAAGTACTCTAGCTAGAGGAGCTGTAGGACTTTTGAATACTAAATAGGTATTTTATTTAAAGGATAAGATGTGGGTGTCCAACCATCATTCCTATGTATGCAACTCTTATGTGACGCTCATAACTCGACAAATGAGGGACACGAGGGGATGTCCAATGATACCTGCATTGTGTGGCACATGTGTAAAAGCAAAAGGTGAGTGCTTAAGAGTTACGGCTAGACAGATGACTCTAGTCCTTACCTATACATGAAAAGATTTGATCCGAGATTTCCAATTTCATGAAAGAAATGTCAAGTGTAGAAGGAAAAGACATTATCCTTGTGATTGTCGACTGGGTATCCAAATATGCGTACTTTGTAGCCTTGATGCACCCTTATATCATAAGTAGCGTGGCTTTTATCAAAGAAATTATGTCATAGGACTCGGACATCTATTCTATTTAATAAAGACTTGGTCTTTCTCAAGTGGATTTTTTGGCAAGATCCTCGCCAACCTATGTCATGCAAATTAATAACAAGAATAAGCCAAAGGAGTTGATTGATCAAGCAACACATAAATTAGGCAATTAAAGTTCTAAGGCAGCGCTAAAAGTTATAAAAGTCTGCTAAGGATGTGCTTGAATAATGATGGTAACTACAAACTTCCCTATTCTACAACTGCTTGGTAAATTTTGCTAAATCATTATACTTTCTCGAATAATGAAAACGTAGACATTTAGAGTACAACATTCACTAATAATAGTTTTTGATTAATTAGGTCACATCTATTTTCATTTATTTTCTAATCATGTTGCTAAATTTTTTATTAGAATTTAGGTGATAAAATATAGAAAATACTGTCCTTTAGATTTTAGAATCGATATTATCTCTCGTTTAACATCAAAACTAATTTTTATTTAATTATGAAGAATTATCCTGAGTGCATTCGTGAAGAATTTCGAACATATGTTGCTTCGAAAAATACAATGTCCGTCTCTCTATATGTATAAAAAGCATTAACACCCATCTGAGTTCAATTATAGTTAGAATTCATCAAAAAAAGTTGGTGATATACATAAAAAAATTCTAAAGCGTCGTGCAGGTTGCATAGAGTTGCACAAGAATGCAAAAAAGATCGCACAATTTTAATTAACAATAGATATTGTGACATATTTCAAAATATACTTTAATTCAACTAATTATAGTTGTCTTTTATTTAAGAGAATTGCGTCCGAGTTCAATGAGAGAATTTATTCTAGATTTTTGCAAAACTTTATTCCTAATAGATTTTGTGTGAACTTGTGTTATTAGATCAAGTTGGTTGGTCCTATGGCAGCACTTGAGCCAATAGGTTGCACACTAAGGACCCCAAATATGACCCATGCGACCAAGTGTTGGTTAAATCAGTGAAATAGTCGCATATGATTGTACTCGATCTAATAAGATTACACAGCGCATGGATTACAAGTGCAACATATGCTACCAAGTGCAATTAGAATCGATGATGCACAGGGTCACCTCTTGGGTTTCTTCTCGGATTGAGAAAGCGGAACAAACAAATTTAGGTCTCTTGATGAGAGACAACTAATCTTACCAGTTAAAGTAAATATATTTGAAAGATTCATAATGTTTATTATTAATTAAACTTGTAGAACTTTGTATGACCCTGCAAATTATGAATCCAAGACAGATTTTCTGCAAATTATGTCTTTTTATATACGAGTTCTGACCCTAACTTAAAATTGAAGTTTAAGCTCACGGGAATAATATGAAACTTTTCAAGACTGAATTAGTCCAAGATTTTATTACTGAAAAAATTCAATAACCTCGAAACATAGGGTAACCAAAATATTGAGTATGATTTGCAAGACAATTATTCTCAATATTATTCTCTTTGGTTCTCGTATTTTTTTGGCCTTTTTTATATAATATCTTAGTAATAAAATTTCAAGTCTTACTAATTCAATATTAAGAATATTCATTTTATTCTATTGATGCTTAACCTTCAATTATAATTCTTCAGATATTCTTCTAATTTTTTCCACAAAAAATCTATTTAGTTGTCTTTCACATTCCAACTTTCAGTTGTATTGAAAATTTAGAGCAAAAGACTTATCTTTCTAGTTACTACCGCATAAACATAAAAAATTCAAAATGAATGTCAAAAAAATTCTATGTATACGATTTTGTGCCAACATATGAGCGGCTACGTGTGTGCTACACCTGTATATGCAAACTGTGCGCCCTAGCTAATGTAAATTCATGGCAATCCAAACAACAAAGTGATGGACACAGAAAAAAAGAACATTACTATCATCTCAACATACATCGTGAATCTATTGTTGTTTTTTTAAAAACAAGAGAAGGTAGGAACGAATTTTACTTATGTGTGACGTGATCGAACTCGGTGGGAAGAGCTTTACAGATATGATTGGAGACTATGGTGGCGCGAGTGAATTCATTATAAAAGATAAAATAATTTTACAAATAGAGTAGCAATTTACAGTAACAATGATCGGAGGTGAGTTTTGAGTGGAAAAAGAGAGAGTGGAGGAATTATGTAAGAGGAATATCTCAATACAAATTTCTTATGATTACCCATATTTGAATTGAGAATATTTTAATTTTTTGATAAGAAATGACTAGAAAAATAAATCTTTAAAAGTGGCCTAAGAAAAATAAATTTGAATTGAATGCGGTCTATTTGATCAAATAACCCAAATTTTTATTTAAATATTATTTAAGTTTAGTGTGCTGCATGAATAGCACGAGTCATTAATACGTCTTTGATTTTTTTAATTGATTGGTTTTTCATGTTTAGTGATTCACCATGTGTAAAATTTAATATGTTAAATTTTGTTGGTCAAATTCTATTACATTTTACTAAAAGTAAATGTAATAACTATAGAGGAGTATTATAACCACATACAAAGTATATATCTTATTTTGCCAATAGTCAATTCTGATCTTTGTATCTAATTATCATCAATGCTTCAGATTGATGTGACAAAATATGGGTAAGTTTGATGTGCCTATTTCTCTCTCTATCCTATATATATATATAAAGAAAAGTTAAGTGACGGTGGCCAACTTCGTTAATTATAACGACCAATTTAGAAAATATATAAAGACTAAGTAAAAACACAAAAATGAAATTCAAGAACGAAAATGAGCAAAATCCGATAATACATGCATGTACTAGTGACTTTGGCTTTCATTTTAATGAACTTATATTTTTAGTTGGGCCTACTTTTAGTTTGTAGATGATAGAAAAATGAAAGTTGGAAATGTGCTTGTTTTGTTGCGAGAAATTATAATAGATCCTGGCGCAAGTATTTTATATATCAAAGACAAAACACGTGTTATCATTAATCTCGTAAAGGTGGAAAATGATTCACCTAGTTAGAGCTCATTTGCCATTGTATTTATAAGGCATTTAATTTTAATTTTTTATTATATATTTTAATAAAAATTAAATAATTTATAAAATTATTTATGAAATTTTAAAATATAAAATTATATTTGTTATTTTTATTTTATAAATTAAATAAAACTTATTCTCTAAATATTTTTTAAAAAATTATTATAAAATAATTCTATATAGTTAATTCTAAACGGTCCCCTTAGTAATCTTATTGCTGATGTAACATTTTCTTCTTACATCTAGTTTAATAACATGTTGGATATATCAAAAAGTTTTTAACTACTACTATTACCAAAATAGTTTTAAAAGGGATTTTTAAAAACTGTTTGACATATTATCTATTGATTACCAAATACAGTTTCAATATTCTGCTTTTCTAAAAATGGGAATGTAATCCTAGGAATCTAGGATTTCCTAAAATAGGATTCCATTGATTTTAGAATATCTTGTGTTTAATAAAAAGTAGAATGTTAGAAAAATCGGAATTAAATACTTCTCAAATGGTTAACTTATTTGGTTAAATCGAGTTGTCAAGCAGACACCTGAAGAATTAATTACAACACTTCCGACTAGTTGCTGCCTTGGGTTCATAGTTTTTACAGAAACATGTTAAAAATTAGGACATGTTTTAATTGTGTAAAAATGAATTTTATAAAAATAAATTTCGTGAAAAATAAAATTTGGTAAAAAAAAAATTCGATAAAAATAAAATTCAGTATGATAATTGAAATCCATAAAATAAAATTTAAAATAGAGTTTTGATGAAAAGAGAATTTAATATAAAAGTAAAAGTTAAGATGACAATTATATAAATTGATCGTACTTAAAATTTTTTTTAAAAATAAATTTTAGTGTATTTGAAATGCGCTTTTTTAAGAGCATGGCTCGTCCTACTCTCGCTGCATCTATGAATATCCATTCCTTAGCCCAATAATCAGCTTTAAAATCGTGTCTCTACCATCGGCCCATTGGGTCTAATTGTAAGTTGAAGTCTATTAAACAGGGAGACGCGCTACAAATATTCAAACATACACATTTCGTTTTGATTTAAATTCAAACATACATACGCATTTGCTTTTGATTTTTAAATCCTTATGCGTGAAGCCTTCACACAAATACGTCCTGATTGAATTATAGGAAGTTTCGAAACCATGAACGCGCCAAGCTAACGATCACTGTCACAATCAAAACTTCTTAACCAAGGCAATGAAACCATTCAAAACTGGTCCAGCCGTGGCGAATTTTGAGCGCATCCCGGCCGCACTTGAGATTTCAAATTACAACCCGCTCCAAATTGGCGCGGGGGTGTTCACGAGATTCTTTAAATTAACCATTTATATAAGTTAAACCCCAACAATAGCTGCTACTAGATTTAGCCAATCACAATCCAGCACGTAACTAGCCGCTACTGTGTATTGCGCGCTCACACCTGACACCAGCCGGCGTGGTCGGTTTCATATTAAACCGAACGGTTTTCTAATTTACTGTTAGTACTAATGTGTAATTACTTATAAGAAGGGCCCACGTGGGTGGGAAATCCCGGTGGGCAGCGTAAAACTGGTCCAACTCCAAGCGCATACTTCGTTCACACGAAACGTGTGGGTGTTCATGGGTATATTGGTAAATTCTTGCCTGCTTGTTGTATTGAGGTGGGATGAAAGGAAAATTCCAAGTCACGTGGAAACAACGCGTCAAAGCAACGGAAAGGTCCAACTCCAAAGTTGCCCGAGCCCATCATTAAATCCCTTTACTTTAATCTAATTTAATTCATTATTGTCAATTACTTTTGTGCCCTTGATATGCTATCGGTCGTGTTTTAAATATTCGTAATTTTATTTTTCTTACCAGATTTTAAGCTCCGAACAATTTTTATGTTTCAATTATATAAAAAACTCAAAATTCTACTTTTATATGCGAAACTCTAATTTTAATTTTTTTATTTATATATTTTCTAATATAATTATATATTTTAACTTTTAATATACTTTTAAAATCTATTGAAATACTAATATTAAACTTTATTTTTATTTTATTTTTCAAAAAAATTTATTTTTTTTATTTTTATGAAATTTAATTATAAATATTTAAAACATCGTGGAGAGAGTTAAGGGTGTCGTGGGGCACGTGATTGATTTCAACAGCTACGGTGATGACGACTACAGAGTACAGAAGCTATTAGTAATTTGGTATGAGGTCCATCTTTTGGGCCTTGTTTCACGAGCACGCAAACAGCGTACCAGAATTTGTTTCAATCAACAATGATGCTTTCCTGGGTCAGTTTTTGTAATACTGGAACGTTTCTAAGGATATAATTGGAAGTAAATATGAGCGCCAAAATTAAGGAAGGCAAAATTAGTAAAAAAAAAGAAGAAGAAAAGCGCCAAAGTAAAAGCAACGAAAGGTGGCGGTTTCAAATTGACCGAAAGGAAGGAAGGTGTTGTGTTTTTTCCACTTTCAGAAAACGGGCGCAAAAGAAATTTTAGAAATAAATAAGAAATATGTTCTGGATCATTTATCTTTCATTTATTTACGTTTACGTTTCAATTTTCTTGAAAATTCCAAGAGTTAGACTCTTTCGTTTTCACTTTTCAAATATATATACGGTGTACAACGCAGAAAAAGTTTTGACCGAACTCTTTTTCTTTTCTTTTGCATGATGGGTTTAATTCTTTGGATTAACAGAGTGGAATAGATTAGAGAATGATATATACGGTGAATAAATAGTGAATATATATTGCCTGTTTAAAAGATTACTAGGGATAACATAGACAATAATATAAAAACAGTAGTACTAGTGAGAGGAAAAAAAATTCAAAGGGGACTCAAAAAGAGAGAGAAAGAAAAGAAAGGAGGAAAGAGGGAGGCAAAGGAACATGGCAGCATTTGTTCATCAGCAATCCACATAATCTTCTTCTTCTTCTGTTTTCTTCACTCAATCAATGCTTCACCACCAACCTCTCTTCCCTTCTTATTCTTCTCCTTTCCTTCATCATCACCCCTCTTTTCCTTCTCGTTTCTCTTCATCACAGGTAATAACAACAATCCATCCATGGAAAGTCTTCGAAAGTTGATTCCTTCATTTTGTTTAACAGAAAGTTTTGCTTTGCTTGGTTTGTGGTTTAGGTAGAGAAAGAGGGTTCAGGGATGGAGATAACGGCGCTGAAGAAAAGCAAGAGACCGGAGTTCCAACAACAACAGCAACAGCAGCAGAGCGTTGCTGCGGAGTTGAACTACAACTGGGCAGCGGAGTTAACGAGTGGAGGGGGAGGGTTTCTGGGAGATGAGTTCTCCGTCGACGACTTACTTGATTTCGAAGGACTCGCTGAAGACGAAGAAGGAAAGCTCGCTGATGGAGAGCGCCGGACGCCGGAGAAGTTGAAAGGTTCTCCCTCGCCGCCTGCCTCCGTCGTCTCGGTTCAACCTTCTCCACCGCCCACTGAAATTGGGGTTCCCGTAAGTTATTCTTCTTCTTCCCAAATTCAACTGCAACGTTTCAGTTTTTCAAAGAACTTAACAAAAAGATCGATTTCGGGTTTTTAAAAAATTTGAAATCAGCAGGCGGCAGATGAAGCGGAGCTGGAGTGGGTTTCTCGCTTCGTAGACGACTCGTACACGGAGTTCCCACCGTGCGCCACCGCCGCAGCCGCCATACCCGTCGTAGTGACAACCGCTGGGAAATTTTCGTGCACGAAAGTTGCCGATGATTCCTTGAAAAGGCCGGTGCCATTGGCGTTCGAGCCGTTGATTCCCGTGAAATCCAAACGAAGCGAAAGGAGGAGAATTGCCGGCGCCGGCTGTTGGTCTTCTTCTTCAACCTCGTCGACAACAACAGCCACTACAACTACTTACCATTCGCCGTCGTCATCTTCGTCCTGTGCTTCATCTCCTTCATCGCATGCTTGCCTGGTTTACGAGCACTACCCAAGCTTTGCCAGCACCGACGTTTTCTGCCCTGAACAACCTCAATTAATCAAGAAGCCAAACAAGCACCAGAACCAAAACAAGAAGCTCAAGTACAAGAAGCGCGGCCGCAAACCGAAGCAGCAGAACAATAATTACTACCAGCATCAGCAGAAAATGGCCGGAGCACAGCACCATAGCACGGCGGCAAGTGGCGGAGGTGAGCGGCGTTGCAGTCACTGCGGTGTTAGCAAAACGCCACAGTGGAGAGCAGGACCCTTGGGAGCAAAAACCCTCTGTAACGCCTGTGGCGTTCGGTTCAAGTCAGGCCGACTGTTGCCCGAGTACAGACCAGCGTGTAGCCCAACGTTCTCCGCCGCGTTACATTCAAATTCTCACCGGAAAGTTCTCGAAATGCGCCGGAAGAAAGAAGAACTCACCGTCGCTTCGGTTCCGGTTTCCTGACCGGTTAGGTTCGGTTTGGTTCAGCAGTTGTACATTTTGGTCCTTGGGTTTAATTTTTCTTCCCTCTTTATGACTGTAGTTAATGTAACGGATGGGTTGGGCTTTTTCTTTTCTTAAACTAGTTATTTAGTGATGAACCAGGTTTAGGCGTTGGAAATTTTATTGTTAGGTTTTAGTGAGTAGTGGGTAGATCGAGAGGAAGTGGTTTGTTTTGTTTTGTAGCTTTTTGGTTTTTATTTTGTTTTGTTTTTTAGGATCAGTGGCAAGCTACCTCTTTTGGTTATTTTTTATTAAAGGAGGGAAGAAGGAAGGAGATGAGGAACAGGAGAAACTCGAGTTTACATTCTGTGGGATTGAGAATTATAGTATCTGTTCCGACTGAATTTTTCTTTTGCTCCGTATTCTGATTATCTATCTAAGATTTTCATCAGAAAAAAGAACGTGCAAGAAGTGGAGGAAAGGGGTTCAAGGGTTTGAAAGGATGATGATATTTGTGCTGTTACATACATCCGTCGAAATATAATTCATTGGTAGCTTTTAAATTGGTACGATGTTTTAATGCTAACATTGATGAAGTTAGTTTTGCTTTCCGCTACCGTTGGCCTTGGATGTTAACATGAAGCTACGATCTGGCAAATTTAAATGTGTCTATTATATTATATTCTAGGTACATCCATTCAGACGTTTATTCATTCCGAACAATTTTGGGATGTGTAGGAATTTTGGTTTCATTTTTGTAGTTGTAGAATCAATAGGCTTAAGATGTGGTCTTTCGCCGTTTTGCTTGTTATATTACACTTGAGATGTATATTTTCCAAGCGTTTTGATGGCCAGCTGTTAATTTAAGTTTCAAAAACAAGTCTTTCTTGAATCAGCTAGCTGAGACCATGGTGTGCTTTTAGGTGATGCCAGCAAATCTCCATTACTATTTCTGTTGTTTTAGTGCAGTCATGCAGTTAGTGGATAGCTGGTGTCCGTTTCGTTCCTAACTCAAACCAAACCCAATTAAACAAACCTCGAAGGATAATAAAGGCGAAGAACCCTTAAAACAATTTGTTTGGCCATGGCAATATGTGTACGGCTGATGTGGGTCGTATCAATAACAAAACCATTAATCTTGGCAATTGGATCACACTAGTCTTGTGGTTTATCTTCCTAAACTACAACTACTTTTGGTATTGCTCCATGAATAAATCATGAGAGGCAAAATTGAGTTGTAGTTGTACTAGTGTAGCTTAGACGATGCATGATAAAATCAGGAACCCCACATGAACAACTTGATGTTGTCTCTCCCATTCTTTTCAATTGCGCTACGATCTTCCCTAGCTAACCAAGTGCGCTTTGACACTGTACCCATGCGAGCCTATGTTTGCTCCCTTGTAAGTCTTAACTATGAAATGGAAACAAACAGGAATGATATTTGCCACTCTTGTAGAAGCTATCACAGTTTCAAGTGACTTGCATGATGGCTCTAATGCCCGCCGTACTTTTGCATGATAAGTATGTCACATGTTAAAAAAATAAAAAACATGAGATTCCACTTGTTATGCGATCGAAAGGAGTTGGAAATACTGGAATTTACTCAATCTAAACTAAGGAAACTCAAACTAATTTTATTAGTCAAGTTCTCTCCCCTCGATAAGAGGTGTACAACACTTATTACTATTACCGAGAGTTTCCATCTTAATAGAATTCCCAAATACAATAAACTCCTACTAACTACCTTTCTAGATAACTAGAGTTTCTAAAAGGAACTCAAACACTTGCAACACCCAGTCAGCTAATGTCCACTAAATAGCATCGGAATGCATGTCAACTGCATCCGAGTGTTCAGCAATTGCACCCTGGTGTATAACAACTGCACCCGAGTGACCAGGTACAATCTGGGGCACCGTAAGCTGTCAGCACTTGTGCCCAGAAAAATCCTGCAGCTAATTGTAGGCCGCCTTTTCATTCTTAGCCGCTCTATTCTGGCATTCCTCACGCTCGCTGGATCTTGCATATCATTCCCTTTTCTTTGAAAATAGGCATCACCTCCGATGCCAACTGGAGCTAACGATGCGTCAATAGCACGCCTATCAATCACCACTTTGAAGAGAGGACGTGCATCCTTAAACTAAAAATACATGAAACACATGATGGAATTTCAAAGTAGAAGGCAAGTCGAGACGATAAGCCACTGGTCCAACAACTTCTATTATTGAATAAGGACCATACTAACGGAAACAGAGCTTATGCGATCGTTGTTCTGCCACAAATGATTGGTAATGAGGCTGCAATTTGAGAAGCACTTGATCTGCATGATGCTATTACTTCTCTCGCCTATAGCCATCAACATATTTTGTGCTTGATAATGATGACGAAGTTATTGGAGATTGACATCCTGTTTCCGCAACTTGATGCCTAGTTCGTGTGTGTGATTCAGCCTTATCAAAAACAAAACCAAGGGATAGGGCAGCCTATTGTAAAAGGCTTCGAACCGTGTCAGCTTAGAGGCCGAATATGTGATGGTATTATAGTAATACTCAACCAAATGTAACAAGTTGATCCAGTTGTGAGGATTGTCACTAACAAAACATCAAAGATATGCTTACAGAACGCAGTTAATTATCTCTGTTTGACCTGCTTATAAGCCGTGCCAGTGTGCATCATTCCTTGAAGGCGGCGCATCTCCTTTCAGAATGAACTCTTCAAGATCAAGCCTCGATCGCAAATAATAGAGTCCTGGAAGCTATGTCAATATACAATCTCCCTAGCAAACACGCTTGGTATTTCAGACAGTGTGTAGTGTACGGATGTTTTAAGTGCTGCAAAGTGCAGGTATCTAGAGAAGCGATCAATAAGTACGAAGGTTATGTTCATACCTATGGAGATAGACAACCCTTCGATAAATCCATCGATATGTCCATCCTAATTTTGTTAGGGAATCAGAATAGGTTGCAAGAGGTCTGCTAGCCGCAAACATTTTGTCTTTGCGCGGTCACATGTAGCACAAGCTGCAATATAATTTTGGACATCTTAAGTCGTACTTGGCCAATGAAATTATTGTATGAACAGCTTGTACATGCGAAACTACCCCTTATCTGTTCCTTCGACTGAGTTGTGTACTTCATACAAATAGTTGTGTACGCACACTTTATTTCTCACCTAGATCATATACTTGTAGAGAAAAATTCTCATTTGTTAGCTTCAAGTCTGATCATGTCTGTTTAGTGACTGCTTGTAGTAGCTCGGCTATTGATGCATCTTCTTGCTGGACGAGTCGTAAATTGTCTCAAAAGGAGTGTTGCAACTTGGTGAAGGCAGCTAGAGAGGCAAAAGACTAGTGGAGAAGTACATGGGCAGCCATATTTTGAGCTCCTGAATAGTAAGCAATTTGATAATCGTACCAGAGCAGCTTCATTAACCACTTGTGTTTTTCCAGTGTATATAATCATTTTCTAAAAAATATTTCAAACTCAGGTGATCTTTTTTATTCGTGAACTGCTTTACAAGTATGCCTCCACCTCTACACTACAAGGATTAACGCCAGAAGCTTCTTTTCATAAGTTGACTTGCGTTGAGTTGTGGAGGACAACCGTTCCAATTTAAAACGTAGTGGGCATGCTATGATGTGAGTACACCCGTTAGACCTTTATTTGGTACATCCTTTATAGGGTGGAAGAAGCTTGAAAATCTAGCGAAGCAAGGATCATTATTGTATGATAGGGCTCTTTAAGGACTAGAATGCGGCTGCTTTTAGACTATAGTAGAGGCTTCCTTCTTCAATGAAGTAGTCAAGGGCGCTGCGATGATTCCATATCCCTTGACAAACCTCTTATACTACTTTGAAAGTCCCAAGAAGCCCCTTAGATCGGTGGATGTAGTGGGTATTGGCCAATCCGTTATTACTTTTATATTTATTGGATCAATAGATATATTGTGCTCGAAAATTAGATATGTTTTCGTGTAACAGGTCTCAAAATTGAATCATTGCTTATAAAATGAAAGATTAACGAATCACGAGAGGTGAAAAAGCAACAATTTTATATGTTCTACCAGTATACCATTCGACATTTATGTAGATCAACGTAAGGGGCCTTTGGCAATGTGTTTGGCGTTACTCTTCGTTCCAAAATCAAATTTTCATATTTCTCAGTAAATTTTTTATAGTATTTTAATAATATTTTCTAAAAAACTTTAAATTAAGTGCACTCTAATTTATTTATTTTTTAAGCACTTGAAAATGTCCCAAATAGTACTACTAGGTAATCATTCAATACGATTTAGGTAACAAATCAATTAAAAAGCAATTGCGTGGAATACGTAATGCGTGTTGTACACTATTATTTGTAAAAGATAGCGTTCATGGTTGATAGAACTTCTATGAAATTGCAACATGAAAATTCGACTCGATCCAATTAATTGATTTTACAAAAGAAGGCGCATCATATATTTCATGTACAAGTAGTAATGGAACTAGAAAGTTTGATTTGAGGATGCAATACATAACTACTAACAAGTTGGGGACAAAAGGCAAATTTTCTTAACAATTATAGAGCGAATTGAGAAAATTAAGGGCTTTAGGAAGTCAAGAGTTAGAATAAGATGATGGCTTCAGAAACAGAGATTATTAGCTGTTGTAACCTATACATTGTTGTTATTTGGTATGACTATAAGAACTTAATAGAACGAATTAGGTAACTTAACACGCAAAACCAAGTTGGTCTTTGACATTACTAGGATGATCACATTCCAACTTCAAAGGTTATTCTAGTTCAACGTTCAAATATCAAAAGTGCCTTTGTTTTTTTTATAACACAAGTCTCAGCGAGTGCCTTATACACAAAAATATTTGTTCATATGTGATGAATTTTATCGAAGATTAATAGCCCTATCTCTTAACGAAACCACATAACTGCTTTAGAAAATGCACGAATAATAACGGAGTTCTTCAATACATACCATTTACTAACGAAGATTAGCAATAGTAGTTCTTATTTCATAGTCCATATTTCAGACAACGGTCATTTTGGTAGCTGGCCAACAAATACCCATTCTTTCACAATTAGAGTTATACTAATGCATTCCCATAAGCTAGAAAGTGAAATTTCTAGCTACCAAATAGTTCTTTAGGATATAGGAGTTGGAAGGATAGGTAACTGGAGAAGCCATAAGGCTACTGGCTCCTAAGCCAGAGTTTGGGAAGAGAAAAAGTTGCAGTAAACATTCTTTAACAATAGATATTGATGCATGAAAGGATAAGAAGAGAATTCTTTTTTTGTTTGTCTATGACCAGGCTTTTTAGTGAAAAGACGAAAGAGGAGAAAAAAAATAAGTTGGAGTGAATTTACTTTATCCTGTTTCTTGAGTGTTTTCTAGAATTCATTCAAATTCTAAAGATAGTTGCCAAAAAGCTCTTTTAGAATTTTCTGCCTTCACATTGAAATAATGAGAAACGTTTCCAAATTATAGTTTTATTGATTATCCAGGGCACACAATGTCAATGTGAAAGCTAGTTAGTTATTATTGCTAAACATAATAATGAGGGCATGTTTTTGTAAAGAATTAGATAAGATAGAGAGTAAGAAATAAAGAATTCTTCAGCAATTAATTTTGAATTTTGAAATATAAATTGGTTCACTGGTCCTGGTGGAATCATGAATGTAAATTTGACGGATTTGATAAAGAACAACAAATTTGAAAATTTTGTTCTATAGACTAAAGAAACTTTTACCTAAGGATCAATTTGCCTTTGTATCGAGTCGACAGATTTCAGATAATATACTCATTGCTCTTGAGATCCTATGCTCTTTAAAGAATAACGGAAAGGGTAAAAATGCTAAATGGATATTAAATTGATTTGATTAAAGCTTATGACCGAGTTGAATAGGATTTCTTGGAATCAATTATGTATGAAAAGACTTAGGCAACAAATGGTAAGTGGATCATCGCTTGTGTTAGATTTCTCACTACTCTATTATCATTAATGAAGATGTGCGGATATATTTAACCAACAAATGTTTCCGTTGAGATCATTTATCTCTATGTATATTTATGCTCTAAGACTTTCACCGTCATTATTGTATATTAGGATGGTATGAAGATTAGTAAGAGTACAAATCAATTGGTCTAGTCCATCCACAAATCATCTTGATAGAAATGCAAGGTCATTATGATGCAAAACACCTTGCACTTGCTCGGGGCTGTAAGTGCAACGAGGTACCTGGACGTCATGGATGACGCGTATGCCAGCACCTAGATGTGACCTAGGTGCAAGAGTAGGACACCTCTTGTGGCATTACTTTAGAATTTGCAATTTAGGACTTGTTTTCCACTTTCGACTGTTCCTAGCAGCTTCAAAATACTTATGTCATGAATGGTCAAAGGTAGAATCACATAGGAGTCTGAATACACATGCATCCAAAAGGGTCATATTGAGGCCATTATCTTCATACCAACTAGTACTTTGGCTTATATGGAAAGATGAGTGCTTAGGTACCAAACTAATTTGGTTTCTTTATATCTAAGAAGTTACAATAAGATAGGAATTCTAACCGAATCTAGAATGCCGGTTAAGGCTATCGATACATGTACACATTATCTAAGAACCCGTAATGGAATTCATTATTTTTCTTCGATTTTACTTTAGTATTTGTCCTAATTATCTTAATGTTAGTTTTAGCTATGATGTCATTTATCGAACTCTTATATGAGTAGTCAAATTATAGTGTATCAAGTCTTTGTTATGTCGGAATCACTGAAATAATTATCAACTTTGCCAACAATCAATATAGGGAACTTCCAACAAATTTCTAATAACACCTTTATTTGCAAACCTGATATGCCGAAATCACTAAAATCATAATCACCTTCACTAACAACTAATGCAGTGAACTTCTTGCAAGGTGGAGTAACAACGTCATGTATAAACTAAATGTTGTCACTATGTGATATCTCAATACAAGATCAGTTGAATAGATTAGCAACTTTGATTACCCAGCTCTTTGCACTCTTCATTATTGATCAATCAGAACCCAAAAAAGATATTAACGATCTGCATGAACACATGAATATGTTTAAATCCTCTATTGCTATCCAGTAAAATAATTTACCCAACCAATCCTTATCAGCACTAGTGATTACTACTACTACACCTTATGTTTACCCTCCACAAGTTTTCCACCTTCAATCTCACACTACAATAATCATTTTAATTTCCTACACCCATTGAGCAAACTCTCCTATGTTCATATAGTATCAAACAACACCTTAGGATAATATTCATATAGTGGCGATGTACATTAAGGCGAGGAGCACTTGTTAGTACCAAACTTTGAGTAGGAATAACCTTTCCACAATTAGGACGACTTGTCCATGGCTTTATTGCACCAATTTGGGCAAAGCGTGATCAACAATCTCATTGCAACAACTATCTCAATAAGATCTATAGTTGAGTTTTAAGCTGGTTTTGAAGATTTGTGGACGGTTATGTCCTATGCAATCGAGGAGGATCTTATGAGGCCCTTTTCTGGTAGACTCTCCAAGCAAATTACCATAAATATCATCACAAGACAACACACAAACTACCCCAGCGGAACATAAACTTCTCCAAATTGCATAATATATCATCACAAGACAACACACAAACAGTAACTAGTAAAAGGTTCTTTTCTTGTTACATCTATACTTCTCCTAGCCTTTTACTGTTTACCCTAGTGCCTTAGGACGAGGCATTGGAGCCGTCCTATTACAGGATGGTAAACCAATTGCATAATATAGCAAAGTCCTCTTAGCTGCGGCCTTAGCTAAATCAATATATGACCGAGAGCTAATGGTGTTGGCCATGCCGTGCAATGTTTTAGAGACCTTACCTCATCGCGCAACAGTTTATTATTAAAGCAGACCACCTAAGCCTTAAATACCTCATGAAGTAGCGGATTACTTTCTTTGAACAACAAAATTGGTTAGTGAAACTCCTTAGTTATACTATAAAATTGAGCAACATATAGGACATTTGAATGCTGTCGTAAACGTCTTATCTAGAAGACCGGAGGCATTGCTAGTAGCGGTTACCACATTACAAGCTTCTTTCTAAGAGGACTTAAAGCAAGCTCAAGAAGAAGACTCGATCACCTCTAGCTTACTAAAAGGAGCCAAGGAAGTAATAAAATTAGAATTGTCAATATCCTATGATTTTCTGGTCCAATATGGCATAATTTGTGTTCCTGATAATACATTGTAATTACTCTTTGAGGCCTATAACTCAACAAGTGGTAGTCACGGTGGGCGATTCCGGACCTTCAAGCGCCATATATAGCATTTCTAGCCAGATATGTTCAAGGACATCTACAAATACGTCACAGCTTGTTCCACAAGTGCCGAGGTGGAAACTAATGCCCTTCAGCCAGTAGGATTACTTTAACTATTTCTTGTTCCTTCTTCGATCTAGACTAATATTTTGGTGATTTTCATAGAGGGATTACTTCACTCAGGAGAGAAGGATGTCATATTCCTAATTGTTGATTTCTTTTTAAATACGATCACTTTATTCCTTCACAACACCCCTACACTGTAGTAAGCGTAGTAGCCGCATTTGATTGAGAGGTGATACATTTACACGTTTTCTCTTTCTCTATTATATCGGACCAACTCTGTTTTATTGAGCTCTTTTTGGCAAGAAATCCGCCTTAAAGGAATGGCCCTACATATGAGTACCACATATCACCCCAAACAATTATCCTGAGTCATAAGTTATTAATAGATGTTTAGGGAGATACTTCAAGTATTTCATTAGAGAGCCACTAAGGAAATGGATGCAATGCCTCCACTATGTATCCTTATAATACTAGCGTTCACACTACCAGTCTAGTCACTCTCTTTGAAGTTGTCTACCACCACCCTTGGTAGCATTTTTAAAGAAAAATCTACAGAATATCAACTCGAGAGGGGGGGGTGGGCGGAGTGGAAATTGAGTTATGTCAAATAAAAAACTAAATAGTCCATTGTTTTGAAAACAGTCACTCATTAGTTACCAGTAAGTCGATCAAAAGGTTACTGACTATATTACACAAAATGATAGCATAATATAATTTAAAGAAAATAATAAGAAATGCTAAGATATGCAAACCAGCCAGGATGAAGATTCTTGGAAGTCTTTGTCACCGCGGTACCTATGTCCACATCACTTGACATTACAAATGAATCCACTAACTTTGAAGTAACGTACAAATAACGAAGAGTTGACGTTTCCCAAGACACCTGCACATCAACTGAGTCTCCTCACAAGAACAACTCTAACCAGCATTCTAGACTTCGTCAAGTCCCTCCGGTTACAACCGTGTATGCCTTCGCAAAGGCCTAAAATAAATCGGTAACTTACACCTAGGCTATCAACCCGAAACTCCAAATTCTTAAACTGTAAAAATTTCAAAATGTCCTCTATCCATAGAAAAAACTAGAACTCCGAAATAGTGTCTAAGCTGAGAGATATATCTTTTGACGTTGACCGTGTCGATGTGTTATCCAGTTGATCCAATGATGTTGAATAGTATGATCAGCAAATTTTATAAGAAATTTTTTATTTTTAATACCTAATGAAATGGTCATACTCTTTTGTCTCAATTTATTCTCTATCATGTCATTTTCAAATGTAATTAAAAAATTTCTGTTTGGTGTTATGAGTAGAAAGATATGCTCGAGTAAACTTAGCATGTCAAGTAGATCTTAACACTTAGCCAACTCTACATGATGTTCTTTTCAGCTCCATATGTTTTGTTCAAATTCGATGTAGATATATTCAAATCCTGACAATGATTCGTAAATATACGTTACCATCAAAATATTTGAAATTTCCAACACATTTTTCTCTGGCTCGAAAAGTTCAGATGGTTGTCTAGTTGCGAGCATGAGACGAATTCTACGTGACCTAAAGCATCACTTAGCTCAAGCTCAAAATCGTATGAAGCAGCAAGCTGATAGGCGTCGACATGAGAATGTTATGAAGTCAGAATTGGGTTTTTTAAGCTCTAGCCATATTGACAATCGTGTACGGCAGATTGTTGATTTCACAGCTACGGCATATATGTTACATGTCTTTCCGTGTTACTATACAGGTTGGGTAAGTTACATAAAAGCTTGATTTGCCTCAAAAATCACGAATTCATCCGATCTTTCATATATCACAGTTAAAGAATGGTCGTTCTCGTCTATATGAGTTCGAATTTCAACTGCCTGCTCTTCCAGAAGAAGATTCAAATGACACCATATTGAACTTGCTGTAAGTACCTGCATCCAGACTCGAGGATGAGTCTTGTCTTTGTGGAAAGGGAATGATAAGTGCAAATCACAAGGATGGCCAAGGCACAACCACAAAGAGGATAAAGGAAGTCCACATGAGTATACAACGCTTACATTAGATGTCAGTGATGAATAATTGAGGAAAGGGTGTAGTGCTTGGATGAAGTTGCAGCTAGAGTAAGACTCAGTAGTGCTGAGCATTCAAGTAGGAGTGTTTAGCTAAGTAAGGTAGTAGTGTTCTATTCAAATAAGGATTCTAGTGTTTGAGTTTTATAAATAAACTTCCTTAGGTATGAATATCTTAGAGCTTCTTAGGGACTTTTGAAGCCTTGTAGCTTATAAGTAGGAGTTTGTCCCACCTGAGAATGGGCATGAGAATCAATTTATTTTTTAATTTTTTTTGTAAGTTTAAATTTATACCAATTTTTTTTAGCTATTATCCTTATTTGCATTACTATCTATTTTATTGCTTTCTTCTTAGTTACTGCATATTAGATCTCTAATGACCCTAATTTCTAAAGATGCAGAGACCATGACGAAAGTAGATATCATTCATTTGTGCTTCACAATCTCCAGTTGCTAAGTAAGTCTGACGACCACACCATCCACAAGATAGTAGTGCGAATGATTGGTTACTAAAGGTAATAAATAGAGTAAAAAACCACGAGAAAGAAGATAAACTACACACACCTTGTGTGTATTCATCACATGAAGATCACGGAAAGCCTAAGATTGCTTCCTATTTCGAACATCTTCATTAGCACCTAGAATTCGTTCTTAATAAAGTTTTTGCTAGATGTAAAAGAATTTCTTAGTATCGAAGGCTAGCACCAAACTTCACATACACTACTAAAACATGATCCACAGCACCACCAGGGGATTCTTCTCTTTAGCAACTTTCATCAATGCCAAGGTGCCATTGGTGTTCTTGTAAGAGATGACAAAGTGCTTTTACTAGCGGGCTCTTATTAAAGCCTCTACCTCGTGGTTCGCTAATGCTGCCGAAGACCTATTAGAAGACATCCATTATACATTGTCATAGAATTTAGAGAAGTTATTGTCGGAATATCGTGAAGACGATAAACAAAAAGTCTATGGAGTCTTCAATATACATACCTCTGCATGATATTTACATCATATAAAATTGGATTAAGGTCTTGTAACGTTGCATGGGTAAGTGACATAATTTTACAGTTCATACTGTAGTCGAGCATGGTTTGCTGATTGCTGCAAGCGTTTATTTGGTAGGAAAGATGTCCAAGACGGTTGGAGCCGGCTATTTGGTAAGTTTGAAATTTTGATTCTTAATGTAATAATAATTTCGGCCGTTTGAGGGAAAAATAAATAAATAAAAAAGAGAAAGAATAAAAGAATGAAAGAAAGAAATGGTAGCTTTGTTTTCTTACCTTGCTATTTCTCTGCCCAGCCTCTCTCGAATAGTTTTGGTTTTTGTCCGAAGAGAAGAAAGAGCGCCCGCGCCCGCCCCAGCCCCCGCCCGCCTCTTATAGTCTTTCAATCTCAAATATTTTTGGTGTTTGTCGGAAGAGAAGAAAGAGCGCCCGCCCGCGATTACCGTTCAGGCTTTTAGGCTTAGCAACAAAAACCAGATATATTCCAGATTTGTCCTCCTTCTTCTTCTAAAACAATTACTAGCTTCACAATAAAAGTTTCTTTTTCTTTTCTTAATCAACAAGCGATCCAATAGCATCTCTCTCTTTCGCTTTCTTTTTTTCTTTCTTTTTTTCCTCAGGCGAGCGGCAGCGACCAGCGGCGGGCTGGGGTTTCCTGCATCTCAACCCGCTGTGTGTCTTCAATCACGAATCTAATCTCGTGCTTTGCTTCTGTGAATCTCGACTCCATCGATTTGATCGATTAGTTGCGGTCGGTAGATTGATTGATTAGTTGGTGTTTGATTGATTGGTTGTGATGTCGGCCGCGGTGGCTGTTATTAGGAGAGCCAACGCCTCTGCGTTCTTGAGAACCGCTGGTTGCCGCCACATCTCTGATCTCGTCAAGGCCAACGGCCGCAGAGCTTTCCTCGTAGATACTCTAGCTCTGGTACAGCAACAATTACTTAGTCTGTTGCTTTCTGTTTTTTGTGTTAATGTGCTTTATGTTTTGGGTGATTGTTAAAACTACTGAGGATAATTGCAGGTTAGAAGATTGGAAGGGCAGGGCGTGCCATCGAAGCAAGCAGAGGCAATCACATTGGCAATCACAGAGGTTCTTAATGATAGCTTGGAGAATGTCGCACAGTCATTTGTCTCCAAGGCTGAGATGCAGAAGGTAACAGAGACTATGAGGCTTCCTTCTGTCAGAGATTTTTGGTAAATGTGCAATATAATGTTTGCTGTGGTTGATGGTTTGCGCAGGTTGAGATGATCCAGGAAGCCAACCTCTCCAAGTTCAAGTCTGAAGTCAATAGCTCTCAAGTACTTTTTTCGAATTGACTCCTCTTTCTTTACCTTGCTCATGCCATGCAGCTTCAGTTATAATACATCTAGAACCTCTTCTTCTTAATTTTGTCGCTTGTATGCTTAACAATAATTTGAATGCCAGTCTTTGCAGTCTACTTATTTCATACCAAATAAGGAGAATAGCATGTCACAAGATATTTTAACTTTAGCAGAATAAATTAGTTAATGGTGACATAAGGAATCAGGAAGGAAGCTTTGAATTGCATTGCATAAGTAAATAGAACCATTGGAGGACTTCTGATAATGTAATGCACCGGTTTATTAGGGCTTTATTGAGCTGTATGCATATAGCTTCTGTCCTTTATGAGCTGTAGTGTGTATGATTGGTGGATTAATACATGCCTGATATTCCCCAGTAGATCTCTACTAAATGAATTATTGAACTTCACAAATTCGACAGAAAATGAGGAAAAAGTGGTCACTTATACATGGGGGGATGTTGTACTAATCATTTAGGAGAAGTCCCTAATACTGGCTATTTTTCATGAGGCCATTTGTTGTCTCAATTAAGGTCTTTACCTCCTTGAAATGCATGTTTGCATGGATTTCTAGGATTCTATGATCACCTGGAGTGAGTATGATATTATGATGCCTAAATTTGTCACCATTGCAGTTCTTATGGCATTACAAAGCAGTTCTTCTCTGCGGTCTATGAGCATTAAGTTAGTTGGCTGCTCGGCTACCTGTATAAGAATTGGTCTGCAATTTGTTTTCAAGAACAGTTCCTTTTTGTTTGCTTTGGTGCCAATATTTTCAGGTGTTTTAATAATAGAACTAGATCAGTACTAAGTATGTGCTGCTATTGCCTGAGGCATGCGGAGGAGTCTCAACGTCGTAAATGCTATTTCTTTTCATGTATTACGTTGTATGAAGATAGTAGGTTCCAATTCTTACAGTCAGGAATGAGAAAAGCTGAGGTGATTTTTACTCTTTGCTAGAAATGAGTTTTTCTTGCATCTACTACGAGAGACTGTTTAAGTGGTTAGATTGTCCATTGAACATTTCATTTTGACTATTATTTATATAAGATTTTTGCTTGGAGATGTAAATATATCCACGGAATGTCATAAGGGACTTTTTTGAGAGTACTTGCTCTCATACTTATAGCACAGGGTACATGAGGGTTTGAAATGATTACTTTGGTAGGTTGCTTGATGGAGGCTAAATGTACTGATTGCGTGTGAAAGAATTTTCAGATTAATGTTGGTGCTTCTGGTGGCACAACGAGTTCAATTTGAGATTATGGTCTAGGTACAGGTTGTAAGCATCGAAGATGAAGAAGCGAGGTGTTGCAAACATATGCCAGTTCAGGTTAAAATAACACTCTTCACCATGACTTAGCATTAGCTTCGATCATCCTATCAGAATTGGATGAGATCTCTATATCATGAGAGAGAACTTCCTTGGCATATAGAGGTATGAGTTTGGTACTGTTTTAAAGATATGGCATATAAAGATATGACCGTATAACTTCCAACATATGTTGTGTTCTGGTAAAGCACGACCTGAAGATGCATACCATATCCCTAAGTCATTTTTCTGATAATTGCAGAAGCACCTATCTGTGGTAGATATACCCATCCAATATCATTGACTTGGATAACGTCCTTCACAGTTGCATAATTACAAAATAGTCATTGACATATTAAAAGCTATTCATTTGAAAGAGATGGATATCTTCAGGATTGTGGTGCCAGCTTCTTTGACTATATCTTTGTCTGGGATGGTACTAATTAGCATGATACATTTGTATTGATGTTGAGTAAGAGAAAATGGTTACTTATTAGATTTTTGTTTGACTAATCTGATTGAACCATAGTTGTTAAGGAGTTACTGCTAGTTCAGTTGGTGAGTAATTTGGATTTGGTTGTTCTTGAGACCTTACTATAGATATTTTTGCTGCTTAGTTTCTTGAAATATCAGATCTGCATGTGGTTTCATTAGCAACACTTTGGCTTTGACAGTTTCACCATCGTAAGAAAATAACCAAAGGATCTATCTATAGATTGGTAAGATAATCATTTATGTGAAGCCTACCACATTGTTGCCTTGACTAGATTAACCAATCACTTTGTTGAAAAGAAGCTAGTTGAGGAAGACATCTCGATATCTATCATCATGTTTTTTATGTTAATTAAAGTTGAAACATGCATGCTTTCTCTTCATGTTTTATGATTTTTGAAGTTTTCACATTTTCTATTTATAAATAATATTTAAAAATAAAAATAAAAAATGGCTTGCATTGTTTGAGTTATGCATTGGTTGCATTCCTTTCTCTGTCTGTTCATACTCTTTCTGGATTAAGCCTACTCTGAGATTGAGATTGGGGAAATGGATTGTAGAAAAAATTGGAACTCCTGCTAAGATAGTAGGCTCTAAGTGCTTACCCACCTTGTTTTTAAATGCTTTTTTTAATTTGAAGAAACTCCAAACACTAAATTGCATAATTACTCTTGCTCAATTATTGCAATCCTTTCGTTTCAACCTTAACCTTAAATGGAGCTCAAAGGTTAGGTTGAGAATTCGGAGCATGTTTAATAGTAGTTTGTCTTAGCCGAAATTGTGATTTGGAAAATGGAGTCTAGTAAAGAACTTTAGATGTCATCTAGAAGGTAGAAGTCTCTAGTTGCTTATCCAACCTGACTTTTAAAATGCATTTTTAATGTCTTAGCTGTTGAGAAGACTATAAAATAGAAACAATTCTTCTTGGTAGGAAGCTATTGGTTATAAACTGCAATATTCTTTTCCTTTGTACTTGGCAGTTACATTTAAGAAACCTTGAGTAGTTTGGAAGGTTCTTTTCTTATATTTTTCTCTTCTTTGGCTGTATTCTGTCGTAATCTTTTGTCCATCCTCTTACTAATCTCTCTTCTTCTATATATCTTCACCACCTTCATCTTAAGTAATTTTTATTTAATGAATATTGACCCGTACTTGCTATATTGCTTCTGATAAACTAAGCTTGAGCTTCAATCTAAATCTCCCTCAAAAATGGGGCCAAATTAGAAGTGCAGCTTTGGCGTGTATTCCTTTATATTTCTGGTAATTTGCTTTCTAAACTTATAATAAGCATTGCAAACGTAGCAAATTTCTCTGTCTTTCTTTCTAGACTAAATTCTAGCTTCTAGAACTTTGCTGCTCATTAGAGTGAAGTATCCTGCTACTGTTGCATGCCTAGTGTGCTCATAGCAGATGTCATTACCCATAGGGCACAAACTGGTTATGTCAATTTTGGTGTTGGAGTGAATGTTCTAAGCAGCCTCTACGATTGAATATTAGAATGCCTTGAAGTAGAGGCGCGTAGTACTTGAGAATTCATGGTTGATTTTTTCCTTCCTTTCTTTTTTAGACAATCTTGTAACACCTGGAACTGGTGTTATTACCGAACGGCTGTGTTTTTATGTTACTTTTTGTATAATTGATATTTCCTTTTTGTATAAGTGATGACGTATCTTGGATTATTTTAATTGAGTCTGCACTCCTTCATTTTCCCCCTTTAATCCTCCACATTCTGCACACAAACGATCATAATATCTTTACTCTTATGTGATCGCATGTTCTATCTTGATTTAGAGTCCTTTCCCCATCATAGACTTGGTTATATGAGGATTTTTATCTTAAAAAAGTTAGTGGATTACTTCTCTTGTACTTGAAACTTTTTCAGGAATTAGGATGTCTGTTGATATATATTTTGTCTCAACATACTTTTCTTCCTTAAAGCAGTTGATTTTTTCATGCAGGAACACCACTTTGCTTTGTTGCAACGTGAAACTGAAAAGCTGAGGGGTGATATTGAGAAAATGCGAAGTGAACTTAGGTATGATTTATGAATAGCTTTATTTATCTAATCCTTGCACTTCATTTCTTGCAATGTTGGTCACATTTACATAAATATATGGGCAGATATGAGATTGACAAGGTGACCGCTGGACAGCGCCTGGATCTGAATCTTGAGAGAGGGTAAGAACTTAAATTTGATTTAGTTCATTTGTTCAGTTGATGTTTGATAATGTAGTTTTCTATTGTCATTACTGTACTATAAGTCGCTTGTTATACCTTGTATAAGCTGGTTCGCGGTTCAATTGACAGGTCCATTCTACTTATGACTAGATATCAGTTTAATAGGTTGTAATGGTGTAGTGTTGTTGGTGCTTATTTACTTTGGTGTGGATGAAATTACAGTTATCTTGATCCATTTGCTTCTTTGGGGAATATATTTACATACTTGGAAATGTGAATATTACTTACTGGGAAGATATAGCGATGCTGAACCAATATTTGTAGGTGATAGTGGGAGATGCGCTGGATTTAGATTTGTGTGAGGATTATTCAGGTTTAGATTTAAGTTGGAGATTTTACTGTATTCTTAAGCAGTTCCCTTGGGACGTAGAAGCATCAAATTAGCAGGTATTAAGAAGATGTTGAGGGGTTCTGGCACCCTTTATTATAGGCACAGAGTGGATAGCAGAAACCTTCTGAAAGAAAACCCGACTTGTACGTTCTTTTTTTTTTTCTTTTTCTTCTGATAGGAAAAACCTTAGCCGATTTAGTGCATTAGAAACTTTAACAATGCTTGAGCTTCTTATGAATTGCTTTCTGATTTTATGGCTGATAGTCAGGCAGCTTTTTCTCATGAACAAGTAATAGTAACTATGCATTTAAATGTGCTGTATGTACATCATGACTTGCAGGCGTATACGTGATGAACTAGCCAAGCAGAATGCTGAAACCACAGATCTTACAACCAAGCTTGATAGGGTGAGTAGTATCTTTGGAAACACTTAGTCACTTGTTAGTATCAAGTGGTTGACATATTTGTTTGTTGTGTGCAGGAAATACATGCATTGAGAGCCCAATTAGAGGCAGCCAAGTATGATGTTATCAAATACTGCATAGGGACCCTTGTATCAATATCTGCTGTTGGTCTTGCTACTCTCCGCATTCTAATGTAGAGAGACCTTATTTAGCTTTCTCTACAACCGCGACAATGCAGCTCCCAATACATTGATTCTTTTTAGAAAGAAAGTGTGATCAGTTGTGTCATTCATAGTCCTTGAAAGAATGAATCATGCTACTGACATAGCTTTGTCGACCCATTGATTTACACACAGGATTGTCAATATCTCCCTCTACTTCTTTGATCTGTTCTGTGTATACCTTGTCATGATGTTCCTGGGTGTTTCGTCTGGCATTTCTGTATGCGATGTGGATAGACTTGCACAAAGATAACAAGGTCTTTTCTCTGAAAGAAACATCCGAAAACAGTTGGGCAGATGAATGTTAAACAACGTCGGGAAATTCTTTTCGTTCCTTTTCTTTTCTGATGATACTTGACCGGATATCCTCTTGACATTTGGTAGTTGCTCTCTCAATTGTGTAACTGTTAATCGTTCAGTTATGTTATGCGTGTTAAAAAAGGGGGAAGCACTAAGCACAAATAGAATAACAATCACTAGGTTGAAAGTTGCAGTCGAATTCTAAATGTTCCTGTCTAGTAATCTCTTGAGACTACTCATCGGCCTTGATCATCTGCGGTCCTACTTAGAAAACAATACAATGTGAGGTAGCGCATATTGTTCACGTTGGGTGCATAGAAAGTTCATTAACTTCCTTATATTTGAATATAAAAAATTATAAATAAAAAATATATTGATTTAGTTTTAGCTTAATCGAAGCACGAACTGATTTCTATCCCGTTTCTTCATTAAGATGATAGAAAAAATTTTTGATAAAAAACGCAAAGTATAAGATTTTTTTTCTATAATCTTGATCAAGAGTTAGATTAAGATCACTTCGTAATCCGGATGAATTAAAAGTTTGTGATCGTGTTCGATTCATTTTCTTGATATAACTGTGGATATTAAATATGAACTTTCTAGTCACTTTATATGAACTAATGCGTGGCAGTGTACTCTAAAAATATGTTATATATATAAATATATAGTGCTAAATGATATAAGGGAGTATGCCTAGTTATTTACTTTGGAGAAATTTTTTGTAAATTAAGAAGTTGTCTTGTTAACTTGGATTAAAAGTTCATTATCATATCAATCAACACTTACATAATCTCATTCGTCAATTGTCATGGACTGTCTTCATTGGAAAATACAAGTTTATAGTGAAGTATTAATCACATCAATAGAAACCACACCCTACAATTAGGAATAATTAGAATCTAACTCCACATTCCCACAAATCTATCAGTGCCTTTGACATTTTCTTCTTAATGCTAGGATATATTACTATTTCCTCAAGTAAGGCATTGTTGCAAGTTCTTTACATGTATGCAACACATACACGCTTCAAATTAGGGGTGGCAATATATGACCCGATCTGAAAATTCAATCCGAAATCGATCTGTTTAATCAGAATTATGGTTGAAAAATTTGACCCGTATAAATATATGGATTGGATTAGGATTGAACGAAATTGATCCGATTATTAAATAGGTCGACCCGGATTAACTCGAAATTGACCCACCAACCCACAATATCATATTTTGAAGAAATAATTTTTAATTTTTTCTTACTATATAATAAAATATTGACAATAAAATAATCGATAATAGTTATTTACAAACTATTAAATTATATTGTATTTATAATTAATTCTTTATTTTTATACCTTAAGAAAATAGTTAAGATGAAAATTATAATATTATCGAAAGTATTACTATGTAGGTATCTTTAATGACGATTTAGATTTCGTATAAAGATTTTTATGAAAATTTTGTTAGATAGATATGTTTATCAAAATTTTTATCAAAATTATTAATATATATTTATAATCATAAATTTCAACTGTTATCATATATTTCCAAAAAATAAAAATAATAATTTTTTTTGAATATTTTAAGGACTGATGAAGACATTAAGGAATGCATATTTTGTCGGACATAATTATATCTCGTCAGTAAAATATCGTGCACTTTCATTCGAACTGATCTTATAATTTCACTGAAGCTTAAAAATATAAAATTAATAATTGATAATTTTAATTATTAAATGGATTGATCCGAATTTAATCCGGTTATTAGTAGGTTGGTTAGGGTTGATAATTTTGATCCGTATAAATTTATAAGTTGGATTAGAATTGAACGAATTTGACCCGATTATTAAATAAGTTGATCTGAAATCGACCCACCAATTTATATTGCCACCCCTACTCTAAATGAGGCATTATTTTGGTCTAAAAGACTCTACACAAACCTTTGGTCAGACGTTCTTTAATTTATAAAAAATGAGTTTTATAAAATTGAGTTTGGTGGATTAAATTCAGTAAGAATTGTCGATAGGAGTTCGGTAAGTTCCAAATAAATAATTTGAAGAGAAAATAACTTTTGCGCAATTAAAAGAAGCCTTTTGAAGTTCACAAAACTTGTAGATTAACTCTTTTACAGAAAATGAATAAAGAAAACATGTCGAGAAATTGGTTGAGCTTAGAAGAGGAGGTTGACAGCTAGCTATCTGTTTGCGAAAGCTATGTCATGCAACACAAAAATACAAATATCTCGCAGACAAAATCTTCTCACCTCATGTGGTTTATCATGGCGAAAGTAAGCTTGTACGGATAATATTCATTTGAAAGTGTTGTTTTAATATTTTATATTTTATGTTAATTTTACATATTTTTAAAAACATTTTTTGTACAATTAAAAGAATATAAAGATATTATATATATATTGGTTTTTTAAAACTAAACTTATTTTTAACTTTTTTCATTAAAATTATTTTTTATTTACTTTCACTTATATAAGAAATACAAAGAATTATCTTCAGTTTATATTTTCTGTAAAAAAATATAAATTTAATTATTTTACAATATTTTTTATAATAATTTATTTTTAATAATTTATTTCTAGTTTAAAAGAATGTTTTATAAATGAAGTGTATAGTTAGTGCTTCAACAATGAACTCACTCATGAATGTCGTTGAAGGAATGAAAGGGGAAAATTGTATTAATTGTTGCTTTTCGCAGATGTCTGTGGAGGTTTTTATAGTTTATTGGTCTTTACCTTACGTTGAAAGGTATGGAAAATGAATTTCTTATCTTTTACTATCTAATAAGGTCTTAAATTGCCGTTCTACTTCAGGGATACTAGAATAAAGAAAGTGTGATGCCAACGCTTGTACGTATATACATCGTTATCGTGAATAAAAATTCTTGCACAAAAATTTGCGCCCCTTTGTGAGTTCTTTCATTTGTTTTTTAATAAGTGCACTCAAATATTTACTTCCAATTTTTTAAATACATTATATAGAAATTTAATTGTAAATATAGTTTCAACTAAAAGTAAATAAAATTTAACTCAATTTTTAAACAATTATTAAAATTTTATTTCTTAAGAAAATTTTTAACTCACTTTCTAACTATTGTTTAATTCTGAAACTCATTTGTAAAAGAATGTATTCATTTTCGTTCTACGGTATAAATATCTTACAAAGAAGGAGAGCCACTAGAGACCATTTTAAGGGAAACAAATGCTATACTCTGTCTATACACTATGTCCTCTAAATAGTATATACCATTATCAAAGGATATCTTCCGAAATAAAGAAAAGAAAGTTATTTCTAACATCAAAAGAGATTAATAAGAGCCACTTTTGTGCGCCTTTATTACGATTCATGATCATATGAACCGTGAAACTTTTTTAATTCTAGATAAAACTAAAGAAACTAATGATGAAATTAGAATAAAAATACTTAATTCAGTTCTTCTATATTCTTTACGGAACGTTTGGGAATACTTATGAAATAAAACTTTTCTGAAATAAAAAATATTTTTATTTTTTTAAAAATAAGCTCTATTTTTTTATTTTAAAAAAAATATATATACAATAAAAAGATCTTACTACGTAAAATTTTTCTACATTTTTTAAATTTTTAAATAAATTTTATAAATACTTACAAAATATATATTAAAAAACGTAAAATAAAAAATTGAAAATAAGTGTTTGAAAAATACAATTCCAAATGCTCCCTTAATAAGTACAAATACTATTACTTATAATTAGAACTCTTTTTTTATGAGTAAAAATTCTATTATAATTCTACTAAAGTTAAAATTTCAACCTAATTTGAATGATAAATATTAATTTACTAATGAAACTTTAATTCTCTTAATACAATTCAAACTTCTAAACTCTTTTAGATACAAGTATACTATGGGGGGGCCTCGGTAGAACTAGAACGTAACAGCCTTCCTTCGTTCAAATCGTAAGGAATACTTTCCAATTCCTTTGTGTTAATTTCTTAAATTTACATAGTTACTCGATTGAAAAAAAAATATATATATATATATATATATATCCCAAGTCTTCTGCAATCTACAAAGCTCAAGTATATCATGATTTTTTAATCAGAAAAATGTGAGTACTATGTTTTTCTTCTCAAAATCAATTAATATTGCTGTTACGCATCCGCATAAGTGATATACCTGAATGATTTAGATTGGACCATCCATATCGACCACACCATCCAATGCGTCATAATGCATCATTAAATCCTTTAATTTAAGATTCATATATTTACACATTAATATTAGGTATGCTTGGATTCAGACCATTTTTCTTAACTTTTATTTCTCATATATACAAATTATTTAATTACTTACTATTTAGTTTTGACATAGGTTATGTTTGAAATAACCCAAAAAATAGAGTTTGTTTAAAAAACGATATTTTTTTATGATTTTTTAAAAAAGAGTTTGCAAGTACAATTATATCATGACGTATAATGCATTCATTATTTTAATTTTTTTTTGGAAGTTTCTTATAACACTATGCATATTTTTTTTTTAACTTAAAAAGTGCAAAGCTGAAAAAAAAAAAAAAAACCATGCCGAAACTTGTGTTACAACCAAACCACCTTTACTCTATATGTTGTATTACAATGCAGCAATGTTACGTCTTGAACCACTAATATCTTTTTCGAAAGGTATTGTCTACAATATATTTTATATTCACTATGTCATGTTGAAAGTAAACTTAAAAAACAAAACAGATAGTCCAACACCGGGGTGACAATATACGATCCGATCTAAAAACGCAATCTAAAATCGATCTATTTATTTAGAATTAGAGTTAGAAAATTTGACCTCTATAAATATATGGGTTAGATTAGGATTGAACAAATTTGATCCGGTTATTAAATAGGTCGACTTGGATAAATCCGAAATTGATCTACTAATCCGAATTGCAATCTTTGAAAAATAATATTTAATTTTTCCTTTCCGTTTATTAAAATATTAGCAATAAAAATAATCGATAATAATAATTTATAAATTATTAAATTATATGGTATTTATAATTAATTATTATTTTTATATTTTAGTAAAATAGTATAAGAATTATAATATTATCGAAAGTATTATTATATATGTGTTTCTATAATAATGAATTTAGATTTTGTATAAAACTTTTTATCAAAATTTTGTTAGAAATTTAAAAAATATAGAAAAATTTTATATAGTAAATTTTATTATTTATTTTTAAATAAAAAATAAAAATTATTTTTTAAAATAGATAATAATATTTTTTATTTTAAAAAAAATTATTTTATAAGAATTTCTAGTCAACTCTAGAAATGGTTTTTTCTTTTGTTTCTTGGTCTCCTGTTCAATCTTGAAGCAAATGACACGTGGTTTTCTGATAATCAGCGGTTCTTTAAGGAATCACAATTTTGGGTCCGTTTAGAATTGCTTATGAAGTGAAGCTTTTTTAAAATAAAATATATTTTTTTTTGAAAAATTAGTTTTATTTTTTTATTTTTTAAAAAATAATAAAAATATATAATAAAAAGATCTTATTACGTAAAAATTTTTTACACTATCTAAATTTTTAAATAAATTTTTTAAATACTTATAAAATATATATTAAAAAATATAAAATGAAAAAAAATTGAAAATCGGCTTTTATAAGTAGCAATATGTGTAGCAGAGCTTTTCACTTGATAAGGATAGTATTGATGATCCCCTTTAGTTACTCTATGGTTTGTTTGCAAAATGAAAGATTCATCATTCAATGTTCTTGACCTGACCGAAAAGCCGAGACCTGTAACACTACTCAACCGTTTGGATCACTGATGGATGAAAGTTGATCCTGTTGAACTTTTTCATAAGAACAATTTTTGGGCCAAATGCATGTTCTAAATGTGTGAAAGTAAGAAGAGAATTTTATAAGAATAAAGTTTTTAAAGGTAGATTGAAAGTGAATTTAATCTTTTATTTTATTTCGAAGTGAGTTGAAAGTGAAAAATAGAGTTCTAAAAATTAAATTGATGAGTTTTTAAATAGTAAAATAAAAGTATTGTTCTTAGTTCAATGATGTTAACTAATACACAAAATTTTTAAAATTCCAAATCTGATGGAAAAAAAAGAAATTTTGGAATTTTGAAATACGCTTTAAATGTAAGTTTGGCTTTGACACTTGAGGTTTAAATTTTCATTTTGACCATGAAGTTTAAGTAGTTTTATTTTTTAGAGTAATTAAACATATTGAGAGGTTTTTCATATAAATACCAAATTTAAGATTTTTTAAATTGGCATATATATTGGTGTCACCAAAACATAATGTATCATGTGACGTATTTAACAAAGATTATAACGGTAGGGACAAAAGATTATAACGGTATTTAACAAAGATTAAAACTTTAGATGCCAAAATAAAACAATTTAATTTTAGAGGCTAAACTTAACCTAGGGGGCTATTTAGTTGCACGAAAGCGTGGAAGTATGAGAAACGAGTTTTTAAAAGAAAGTAGAAAAGTGATTTTTGAAATAGTGGTAAAATACTGAGGAATTGTTTTGGTATTTTGTTAAATAGCAGTGAGTGAACATGTAATAACATAATAAAATATACTTCATTATATTACGTTATACATATATTTTGTAAAATATAAATGTAATATATTTCAAAAATAAAACATCTACAACCTATAAACTAATTATATACTGTAATGTATAATATAATTAAGCTATTAAATATCTACAACTTATAAATTAATTATACACAAGACACTTTCAACCATTCTTAAACAATGTCATTTAAGCATCTTTGCAGGATATCGTAGTGGTCTTCGAGAAGGTCTGATTCTCTCTTATAGCCAATCAAGCAATTAGAAAATATTTGAGAGTGATTATTAGAAAAAAAAACTTTTCTAAAAAAAACTTTTACATATATTATTTTATAAAAATTTTTTAAATAAAAAAATTATTCATATAATTATTTTATAATGTATATTTTATCTGTATTTTTCAAATTTTAAAAAAATTGTAAAAAATTATGCATTAATTTTTTGAAATTAAAAAAAAGCTTATTCAGATTGATAAGCAATTCTAAATATGTTCTTAATGTTTATTGTTTATGTTTCTGATCATTTTCGTCGAAATTTTTTCTGTAATTATATTTTAATCTGAAAAATAATATAAGGATTTTGATATGGTTAAAATTACAATGAAAATATATGGATAAAAACAAACTTTTGAAAAGGTAATTTAGGTAAATCAAGATTTTCATTTTTTATCTTTGTTCTTTGTAGAGTAGTATAGGTTTGTTTGGTAGTGGTTTGCTTAAGTTTTGGTAAATCAAAATCAAAATTTTAGACTTATGTACCTAACAAATTATTTTTGTATTCGTTTAACACCTAACAAATATGATGACTTCACAATTCTATACTATTCTCGTTTAATATTTTACAATGTAGATATAAATACTAAAATTCATCAATTCATTTACATATTTACTAATTTTAAACAAGAAAACTTAAATAGTTTCAATGTTAACGATTTTAGTTATTAATTTTGTTAAATTATTAGTTAATATTTAAGAAGGTAATGATCGCCACAGCGTGAACCATTTTTTTTTTCACAATTAGAAAATACAAGGTAGAAAATTTTGAAATCTCTACACTGATTATTTTTGGTTCATAGGGTGTAAGAAATATAAATAATGATAGCAAAATGCTATCATTTAACTGCTTATATATATGACTAAAATTTACCCCTGAAATAACTGTTAAAACTTTGTTTTACTGGTTGTGGTCATATTTATTTTCATAACTAGCTTTTTTGTTTTGTGCAATAACTCATATTTGTTAACATTTTAAAAAATGGAAAGAAGTATTTTCAAAATTGAACTTATTCTATTCATTTTTTATGCCTGAGGTCTACAAAATACTTTAAAAAAAAAATATGCCAAGCTAACATATATTTTGCAAGCAAAATGTCTACTAACCATCCAAATCAATTGCACTCATATATAGTTGGCATATTCACCTCAAACTGGCTTAGTCAGATGAGAAACCATATACCCAAAATCAAATTCGAGATGTGTTTGTGTTTAAACTGCTTTTGCGGTCGATTGGTCAGAGCCGCATCATCTCAGGCAGGTACCAAGTCAATCTATTGAGCTAGTTAAATGGATTGATTCTATACTTATTAAAAAATAAAAAATTAAATAAAATACACTTTTGTTTTTTCTTTTTATGTCGGCCGCACTTAATCAAAAACCCAAAAGATCTAATGTCTTCTTTTCACTCTGAAGTAGATCTTTTGTCAATCATTTTTCTTGTTCTTTATTACCGATCGTTTTTCTTCTTTTTTGCGGTGGTTCTTTCTTCATTTTCTTCTTCATCTTCTTCTTTACACTAAAGAGATGTCTATTATTGGTTCTGCTCCTAATTGTGATCCTTATAACTACACACAATCTTCATTCAAATTCACAAAATCAAAATATTTCAAGAGAGAAAAAATGATCCTATTTGGAGCCATTATAAGGAGTCAAAAACTAATCACACTAATAAAAATAAAGAACCTAATATATTAGATATTGTTCACGAACTTTTAGAGAAATGTGGCATTAACAGAGTTAAACAACACGCAAAGCTTACAAATAAGTAAAAGCATAACATGCAACATACCCAGTCAAAGGAATCTATCTACTCCTGTCCCTCAAGTTACTTCATCAAATAGATAATCTATTCAACAGCTCTTTCAATCTTAGGAAGTAAAAATTCTTAGGACAGAAGGATACCATAAGTCTAAACTGAATTTCTCTCGGTATTTTGGACTAGCTAATTAAAAACTTATGAAGAGCTACTTCATTTAGGGCATGATCCGTCATAATACAAAAGGGAAGTGCTTCATGGGCCAATTTTCTCTTGCATTTCTCTCATCTCGCCACAAGATTAATCCCATTCCAAAAAAGACGGAGTGCTATTGAAATGCATATATTGGACGGAAATATGATTCCACCAATAACAATCTTAGGCTATGCATTAAGAAACAACACATATTTCACGTGTATCAAGAGCATTGAGAAATGTACATATCAATCCAAACATTTGAATCATATATTCAAAAAAACAAGCCAAACACAAGAATTCGAGGAAGAAATCAGCAATGTAAAAAAGATATAGAGAGAGAGAGATTTAGGGGATTACTTGCCATTTTGATTGAACGAACAGCAAAGGTGTAGAGGGTACAGAAATAAATGAGAAAAAAAGATTAGATGGGTAATAAAAAGAGAGAGAGAGAGAGAGAGATTGATGAAGGAATATAGAGGGGGAGGGGAGGAAATAGCACGAGAGGGGAGGGACAAGAGACATACATGCCTTCCACAAAACCCTTCCTCGTCGCCACGTCCAATACTACCACCAACATTATTCTTCATCATCAACAACGACAACACGAACACCTTCATGGTTGTCTCCTTGCTGTCTAAGTAGAAGCTTCTTATCGCCATTGGGACCAAACTGCTCAAGCTTCTCGCAGGTCTGTTAATGAGCGGTGTGCTTTTAATAATTAAAACAAACAGAAGTTGCATGGTACTTCAATTTCATAAAGATAAATATGACATTAAAAACGCATAGACTTCACATTAGTGATGAATACAGTGAAATATTGTCACAGAAAAGAACATACTGAAACTTCAGAATCAAAATGAAACAATTTAGACGTTTGAGGCCGAGTAGGTCCCTTTACCGATTGAAGCCCAAAGAGTTAGTAATCACACTCGAATACCTTCCAGATGTTACATTTGACAAATTGGTGGAACTACTTGGTCTTTTTAATTATACTCTAAAGGAAAAAGAAAGGAAAAACAAAAAATGAAAAACTTGAACTGCTTTTTCATAGAGGAAATATCCTCGGCAATGTTTGCTAGAATCAATTTGGGAGAAATACCGTATCATGTGCAAAAAGACCTGACCAAGATACAGAGAGACTATAGACAGATAACGTGAATCCACAGCATTCACAATGTAGATTCATTAATAAAACTAGTTTAGGTTACGTAAATGGTTTCATTAATCCACAGCATGACCACTGTCTCTCCTTATCAGCCCATCCGCATAGCAGTTCAACAGCAAAAATTGTCATAGAATCTTACTTCCTATATGCAACGCACTAGAACTAAAACATCAACAATTCCTTTCTATATTAATTTTGCAATAAATTCAGAGCACAAAAAATGAAGCCAAAACTTTCCAAAGACTATCTACTTACATTCTTAGGTAAAAAAGGGTGCAAAGAGAATGCACTTTCACTGCCTTTGGGAGATTTTATTGTGTGAAATATGAGATAACCACATTGCATTCATCCTTAATGATGTTATTATTTAGATACGTAGGCTACAGATGGAAATACAATATTCTTATAAGCGTACAAGTGCCTTGTTGGTAAACCTTATTTTGGACGTCTCTTGTAAGGGTACAACATGTCATCAAGGCCCTCTTTGATATAGTGTACTACACGGTTCAGGTTTCTGGCAACACCAGATGCTACCAATCCAGCATTTCTAGTGATCCTGTCGCACCACCATGTAAAAACTTACAACAAATGCAACATATATTAAAGACTATTGGAATTTCCCTATTACATGTGAATTTCAAATTGAAAGATTACAAACCTACTTAAGAACTCTTTCCCCGTGGAGAGCGGCAACTTATGTGACCGAACTTGTGGACGAGAGGTATTTTCTACAACTGACACTACACCGAGTGCATTGAAAAGATATATTAAAAATTGTCAATGCAAAACCCAATCTACAAAAGAAAAAATTAATACATTAAAGTCAAATAAGCATAAAATTAGTTTTATCAGTTAATTATAAACAGTGTTTTGTAATTGTATGATATAATTACAAAGCAACATTTACTTTCAAAGACTGAAATAATATGGTGGGGGTGACATGATAGTATAATAATTAACTCAGATCACAATGTAAATCAGACCCCAAATTCTAAAAAATCATTATGAAGTAAACAGAAACATCTAATAGCATGTTAGGTGCTTTTTGATACCTTCTCTGTGGTAAGCATGAGCAGAGCGCGGTCAGTTTCTGTGATTCTTCTGTCTACCAAAACCTAAGAAGTAAAGCAGTAATGCCAATTAATCACCTTAGTTAAGATTAAACACATCCTAAGACAATTTTTAATGAAATAGAGCACAACGATTAAGCATAATTCATGATAGCAATGTCAAGTTTGTTCCAAAATTACTTAGTTCTAGTATAAGGTTAACTTAACGATGAAATTCATTAAACAATCAAATTCACATTGCTAAATTACCAAAACTTTTGTTTTGTATATGTGCTAGGCAAGACATATCATATAGCAATTTGAAATACATGATTTTGGATATATCTTTAATTTTTGCTAAAGCACTTCAGCACTCATGCCGTAACGTCTTAACAAAAAATTGAGTTGTGGAAAATGATGCCGCCAGTATAATCCTCACAAACATTAAAATCACATTATAGATGACCAAAATGTCCGCACCAACAAATACCATATAAAACAATAAGTCACAAACACGTGCAAGATTTTACATGCAAACCTAACCAAGTCCAAGAGAAGAGCAACAAGAAGATGAATATTACAATAGATTTCATTGCCAAGTCTAAGCCCTCACTCCAAACAGAGTAAGCTTCGACACTACTGCAAAACTAGTGAGCTTCGCTCACACCGAACTATGGTTAGATAAGTTCTATAATTTCTTCCAACCAAAGGGCGGATCAAATATTCATCCAATGGGGAGACAATGCCTCATTGAAAATTTGGACCCAATCTTATATATAGACGCCTTTTTCTTAATATTGATCGCACAAGGCTAGGCCCAATAGCCAAAAATAGCTAGAGCCTCTATCTCTCCCTCGACCGGAGGCCAAATAAACCCTTTTCTTATCTTCGTTCTCTTAGTTGATTAGAGATTTGCTCTCAAAATTATTCTATTGTCCTTCTTCTATAAATCATGCATTATTTTTGCTTGCCCTTTTTAGATAAGTACTTGGATAGCAATTTGATAGCCAATCTAGGCAAGGTAAGAGGATTGAGATTTCTCTTGTCACGCTTTACAACTGATTTTGTAGGCTATAACTAGACACAAAGACAACTTCTTAATTAATTTTTTTCTTTAAAAGAAAATACGAACGTATTCTCTTTTGCATATAAATTGTATTCAATTTGTTGTATGTAGATTTGGAGAGGTAATTAGCAGACGACACTCATAGCTATTGAAACTAGTTTATACCTTAAAAAGAAACTGTTGCCATAAGATTGTTTTAATATTTTAATATTAAATACTGTTTTAAAATTTAATTATTTTGCTATAATTAAATTTAATATAATAGCATACAATTATTGACCCTACTAGACCAAATTTCTAGATCCGCATCATCTAAACCCAACAGTATATTTGGAAGTCCAGCTATAGAAAATAGTGCCATTTGTGCCATTTCTAGTGCCAATTTGGACATGAAACTAGACCATTTACACCCCTATTTTACTAGCGATGTTTATATGAATTAGATTTCGAGCTAAGTTCGCAAGTATTAGCTATTAAGAGGTCCACAAACCGAGCATTATGCAATTTACATCACTTGTAGTTAGCTACCGACCCCTACTAGTGCACTAACATTATCCATAACAATTAGGTTTCAACTTAATTACGAAGGTGTTAGATATGTACAACACCACAACCACCACCTAGCTTGCGTGGTATGGACATATTGCTTATCCCACTACGGTGTCGACTCAAATAATGGCAGTTCGAATGTCTCAAAAGGAAAAGTATCAAAGTACAGCTTTGCCCTTAACTGACACCCAAGCGTAGAAAACTATTCCCTTAAATTAAATTTCTGGAAATTTGCTCTCTTAAGTGAGTAATATTACTCCAAACTCCAATCTTGTGTTGCTGACATGGCATACAAGGGTTTTCTATTCCTCTTACATTTATCTCCTATGAGCAGTTTTGTTTTTTTTTTCTAATTTTTGCTCAAACTTTATTTGCCTACTAACATTGACATAAAGACCGAGGTTATGGAGTTCTAGCACTTGTAGTTTCTCCGCCGGTAAATCCACTAAATGAGCTGCAGTGGTGAAGTATGCCTTGGCGGACAAGGATGGCAAAAGTTCCAAACGCTGGAACATGAGATTGCTCCTCCAATCGCGAGACTCTTTGAATGTGGTGGCTAAGCAATTGAACTACCTCAATCTGTGGTGCGACATACCCCAAATAGGTTTGCAATTCTCTCAAGATTAACCACAACCAAAAACCATGAGTTTAGATCAAGCAAGGAAAGGTTATAACGTAACCGTTCCACAACTCCTGAAAAGTTCTCTTCAACTTCTAAAGCAATAACAACTGTGTGTGTCGTGCTAGCATCATGCATGCATACCAATTCCTTCCAATACTTGTTAAATCATATATTCTTTTTTTAGAATTTGCATCAACTTCTACCTCTTGCATTCGCATTTTTTAGTTGACTTCCTTGTCCTCCCTTCATTTTATTAATTTAATTATGTTGCTAAAACACTGATCAAAGCCTTACTTGTGCCTCCTATGCCAGAAAACAAGATGGTCATGTTTAAGGAGAGAAAATAAATTTTTTCTTATTTAGCATCCATGCTACAATATTACATGCTTCCAATAATAAATTCTTTGTTGGGTTTCTCCTCTTTTGTGGAGGTGACCCAAAATCCATATGATTAAAACCTATATGAAGAGGTAAGGACATTTTTGTCTTTTTCTTCTTAAAATGAATCTTTAGGGTTTGTAAATCCTATGCTTCAGCCACCACCAAGAAAAAAAAAGAAAAAAAGAAAAAAAATAGGAGAAGTTATTGTCTTGCTGTCCAGTTTGATCAAACGTCGGATGAACGTCGATTTGACGTCCGATTGAGCTGAAATTTGGTCAGCATGTTTCCGGCGGATAGTTCTTCAATCTGAACGGTGGAGATCGTATTCGGAGTTCTCTACGTGCAGATCCGTATGTATTTGTGAAGCCACCAATTTGGGTGAGATATCTCTAATTCTCTTTTACGGTTTGCCAAGATTGTTGAATCTTGAGATATATGATTGTATGCCTCTAGTTTTAGCTAGAGAGAACTTGTGTATTCCCATTATTGTGATAGTGGAGGTTTATTGGTTGCCATGATTTTTACTCTTTACGTTGAGAAGGTTTTTCACGTAAATTGCTTGTGTTTATGTGCTTGCGATTGTGGTGATTTTTGTGCATTGAGTATTTGCCTATAACAGGTGGGTGTACAGAGTGAAGCAAGAAGAACACTTTTCCCAACCACGTTATAAAGCTAGACTGGTTGTCAAGGGATTCAGGCAAAAGAAAGGTATTGATTTCGATGAAATCTTTTCTCCCGTTGTTAAGATGTCATCTATACGTGTGGTTTTGGGTTTAGCAGCTAGTCTTGACTTGGAGATTGAGCAGATGGACATCAAGACTACTTTTCTGCATGGTGACTTAGACAAAAAAATTTACATGCAGCAACCAGAAAGTTTAGAAGTAAAAGGAAAAGAGGATTATGTGTGCAAGTTGAACAAAAATCTTTATGGACCGAAACAGGCACCGAGACAGTGGTATAAGAAGTTTGAGTCTGTTATGGGAGAGCAAGGCTACCGGAACAACTTCTGATCACTATGTTTTTGTTCAGAGATTCTCTGATGATTATTTTATTATATTGCTGCTTTATGTTGATGACATATTGATTGTTGGTAGGAATGCTTCTAGAATTGACAGATTGAAGAAGCAATTGAGTAAATTCTTTGCTATGAAGGATTTAGGACCAGCAAAGCAAATTCTTGGTATTCGGATTGATCGAGACAGAGTAGCCAAGAAGTTATATATGTCACAAAAGCAATATATTGATAAGGTGCTTGAAAGATTTAATATAGATTAGGCTAAAGTGGTTAGCTCTCTTCTTCCTACTCACTTTAAGTTAAGCACCGAGCAGTGCCCTTCTACAGATCAGGAGAAGGTAGACATGGAAAGAGTTCCATATGCTTCAGTAGTAGGAAGTTTGATGTATTCAATGGTGTGCACGAGAAGAGACATTGCTTACGCAGTTGATGTTGTTAGCCGCTTTCTATCAAATTCAGGAAAGGAGCATTGGGATGTAGTGAAGTGGATTATGAGATATCTACGAGGTACTACTGATTTGAGACTCACCTTTGGAGGTGGAAAACCAGTGCTTGTGGGCTATACAGATTCAGATATGGCGGGAGATGTTGATTCCAGAAAGTCTACTTCGGGTTATTTGATTATATTTTCAGGTGGAACTGTATCTTGGCAATCGAAACTGCAGAAATGTGTTGCACTTTCTACGACTGAGGCAGAGTATATTGCAGCAACTGAAGCTGGTAAGGAGTTATTGTGGTTGAAAAAGTTTATTCAGGAGCTCGGTTTCAAGCAACAACGTTATGTGCTACTTTGTTATAATCAAAGTGCAATTCACCTGGTAAGAATTCTAATTTTCATGCAAGATCAAAGCACATTGATGTGAGGTATCATTGGTTAAGAGATGCTCTCAATGACAACTTGTTTGAATCTGAGAAGATTCACACCGATCTCAATGGCTCTGATATGTTGACGAAGACACTACCAAGAGAAAAGCTTGAAATTTGCCGTTTGATCGCCGGGATGGCGATTCCCTCCACATAGTCGAAAAGGGAGAGATTTGTTGGGTTTTTTCTCTTTTGTGGAGGTGACCCAAAATCCATATGGTTAAAACCCATATGAAGAGGTAAGGATATTTTTGTCTTTTTCTTTTTAAAATGAATCTTTAGGGTTTGTAAACCCTATGCTGCAGCCACCACCAAGAACAAGAAAAAAAAGGAGAAAATAGGATAAGTTATTATCTTGTTGTCCAGTTTGATCAAACGCCGGATGAATGTCGATTTGACGTCCGATTGAGCTGAAATTTGGTCAGCGTGTTTCCGGCGGATAGTTCTTCAATCTGAACGGTGGAGATCATATTCGGAGTTCTCTACGTGCAGATCCATACGTATTTGTGAAGCCACCGATTTGGATAAGATCTCTCTAATTCTCTTTTACGGTTTGCCAAGATTGTTGAATTTTGAGATATATGGTTGTATACCTCTAGTTTTAGCTAGAGAAAACTTGTGTATTTCCATTATTGTGATAGTGGAGGTTTGTTGGTTGCCGTAGTTTTTACTCCTTACATTGAGGAGATTTTTCACGTAAATTGTTTGTGTTTATGTGCTTCTTGAAATCCTCAACCCTAGAAGCCAATTCGCCCCACATAATCGACGTAATATAGTAATGGTCGAGACAATCCAAGTGAAATGAAACTTATAACATTCATAATAGGTCCATTGAATTACAATGCAATTGACCATTGCCTAGAATTTACAACTTAGCCCTCAAGAATGATCATTCAGTTACTCTAATGATCGCAACCTTTAACTTCATAGCAGTGTATAGGTTCACTTCATGTGACAGCTAATACACTTATTGATCAAAATCCTTAAAATTGAGCAAGATGCTGCAATCAAAAGTCATAACAATCACAGTGATCACAACAAATACCTGCTGCAATCAAGTTTTGAAAATCACTGCCATTTTAGCTAATTTATACTGCAATGAAAGTTTATTAAAATCACAATCAATACATGCTCCGATCACACCCAAAATTTAATCGATATATCATGCGATCAACTCATAAAAATGAAAGCAATTGCCGCTAATACATGCTATTATCAACACAGTAAAAAAAGTTTTTTCAGCCAACCAATCTGTAATCAACATCCATAAAGATCAGAATATTCACAACCACCAGATGTTATGACCTAAGCTGTAAAAATAACATCCATTGTAGCTAATAAATGCTACAATCATAACACAAAAGAAAAACTACAATTTTCAGTCAATACATGATACGATCACATCCAATTTTTAGCCAACCAATTTATAACTAAGATGTTTGAAAATCATAGCGGTCACAGCCAATGCTGCGACCAAGCCATGAAATTCACAGCCATTGCAACTAGTACATGTTGCAACTAAAACCCAACAAAATAGTCACAACATTTAAAGCTACTAGGATACTTCCATACCAAGACATGAAAAAGCACATAACCACAGCCACCAAAAGCTACGACTAAGGCACGACTTCTGATTGCAGCTGGTCAAAACCCATCAAATTCATAATCATCATTGCATACTGTTGGAAATACCAAGTATGTTCGATTGTCGATAGACGTAGCGAAAATATAAAACATACTTAAGGATCTTGCGTAAGCAATATAAGAATTGAGACAAGAGCAAAACAAATACAAAGATAAGTTTACGTGGGGAAAAATAAAAAAAATCCCACTGAAAGACAAACTAGCATTCAAAGAAATCATTAAACCAAAGCAATTTATAAAACTCTTGTGTTACAATTTAAATTTGAACTCTCACTATTTATTTTGCTTCTATCTCTCACACTTGATATCGTGAGTGATGTGAATGATCTTGATCATTTTCATGTTCCAAACAAATATATCTTATTCATATATATAATGCCTCAACGAGACTTTTGAACTTCCAAATAGTTGTCTTTCAATCTTCCTATTAATTGTTTAAGTCTTTTGTCCTTCCATTTTTCAAAAGATGCTTCAAAATTTTTAACTTTTGGCTTTCCAACTTCTTGGGTGATAGTTTATCTTTCTTAACCTTTGGTATTCCAATATAAATGCAAATTTAATTTATTACATTCTAATGAATAACTAATTTATATAGTAATTTTACAATGTCTAACATACATCTAACTTGCATACAGCTAATTTGTCATACATCCAAAAAGTTACGAGAATCATAGTTGACAAGTGATTCATAACTTTAACTAACTGAAATCAACGACGCAACGACGAGTTGACATTGGAAAAGAAAAAATAAAATATTAGGGTTTCAGCCGACATGCTAACTAGTTCGATTCGGTGTTGAAGAAGAAACCACGAAAGATCAGCGTAGAGAGGAGGCCGAAAGAAGAAAAGCTAAGAAATGTGTGTCTGCCATTGATATAGGTATGTGATTTTAGTATTTCATTTATATACACATTATGTTATCATGATTATTATATTTAACTAAACAATTGTTATCGACTTAATATTTTATCGAACTAATATATACATTTATTGACATAATTTCTATGTTGGCGATCTAATTTATATATTTATCGACTAATTTATATGTTATCAACTTAATTTAGGTTTTCACAACTTAATTTATACATTTATCAACTTAATAAGAGCATTTCAGATTTTTTAATAGAAATTTATTTTACATACTCGTCACTTTACTATTCTATCTATATAAGGCTAACTCTCTACCCTTCAATACTTTTACTAATAATATCTAAAAAATGAAAGCAAATGATTACCTTTCCCTTGCTTTTCACTCTATAATTTCATCTTTATTATTCTTCCTGCTCCTTACTATCTTGTTATTCAAATAGAGTGCGAGGGTGGAATAAAAGCAATATGTGTAGACTAGTAAACAATAGAACTCTGTATACCCTTTTGGTAAAAATAAATTTGTTTTTGAGATTTTTTTATATATTTTAAGGACTTCACGAAACGAGCTTATGAATTAATTATACACAAAGCCGAGTCCAACAGACAAGCAAGCAAAACACTGCTTTCGAAAGTTGTCATATACTATCACCCAAAAAAGAAAGTTGTCATAATCACTTTTCCAACAGTCCGTAAAAGCAAAGAATATCTGATAAAAGTATCATAGAAATCAGTAAGCATTTAAAATTTGTAACCGCCGAAGCGCATCAACTACAAATGTTCCATATCATCAACTTCCGCTGACGCAGCGCCATCGGCTCAAAGGATTTGCGCAGGCATATAGCTCATGAAAGTCACCTGCTATTAGTCAAAAACTAACTGTATGTTCCGGTACAACAATAATCAATTGTCATGGTATAGCAGTAAACACATGCAGTAAGAAACACTTGCTAAATACTCTTTCCAACCAAAGCAGCACCTTACCGGGTTGCTTGGTGCTCAGCACAGGCAATATCGACCTCGTTCCCAGTACAATAAGTAAATACCGTTAACAACATCACAGATGTAAAGATCAACTAGTGTTGCTAAGAGTAAAATCTTCCAGGACATAAATATGCAAAGTAGAGCAGGTTCCCAAAGTGAAAACTAGTTCCGATTATAACTTGTGAATCACTTCACTAGGAGTTCCAACTACAAAGAACTTTAGGTTTTATGCCCAAAGATGCAACCCATAAGCAGAGAATGCCGATGAAAGTACATAAGGGTCACCGTAAAAGTAACTGCAAAAGAAAAATTACTCCAAGAACTATGTAAATCGTTCATTATTTTTGCAAAGTTCACCATAAGAAACATTGCGGCACTGACATCGTTGCTGTATAATATGAAGTTAGTTCAGGAATATACAGCGAACTCATTCTTCAAAAGAAACAAACTGAACATCCAAACACACCAAATTAGAAACTTTTAAGAACTTTTGGGCCATATTCTTCCTGAAACTATATTGTAGAACTAAACCTTAGCTCTCAAATACGGATGGAAACTATCCATAAATTATGAGCCTATTGTAGGAACATATTGCCTAGTTCCGTATTTAATAACTTCCTAAAAGACCTTGGTCGCATGGGCGTGGCATAGCTTCATAATATAAGTGCAAATTGATTAACCAAAAGTAATGCGAATTAATGACTTAGCTGATGTAAACCTCAAACAAAGTATCTGGGCATAAGAGAAACGATGCAGAAAGAAATGGTGTTCCTACAAAAAACGTGCCTGGAAATTAGCTGCCGCATTCACCTTTTGATTCACCAACACAAGCAGCAAGATCAAAATTTTATAGATAGAACAGCACTTTAAGCTGCCTGGCAAGAATTCAGCTGCATCACTGAAGCCTATGGACGTGAAGCCCAATTGACTTGTGATAGCAACAACCAGGAGGATAATCACTATTACACAAGGCAGTATCAGAAAGACATACACATCCTTCATGGTTAAGATGAAAAAGTACTGTACAGGGAAGAAAGAAAAAGATGTTAAACTGCTTTCTCCTATGAACGGTGTACCCAATTGCAATATGCTCCTTTCTTGCAGTGACCATTCTCATGGAACCAACAGATCCCTGAGGGTTCTCCAGGTCCGCTAGACTGTGTGTTGTTCCAGGAATTGATACCACCACCATGGCCTGGCCCACCACCAGCAAAGTTTCTCTCGCTGTGCGTATAGTTGTCATCTCTATTGCGCTTCTCTTGAGAGTTCCAGGCATTAGGATTTCTGGCTGAAGGATCCACAGGTATGTTCACAGATGATCCGGTTGCCCAGCCAGCATTCGTATTTGAATTTCCTTGTGGCAGAGCTGCCCAATTTAGGTTCTGAGCTGTATTTGCAGGCGCTGAAGTTGAACCACTTTGTGGGTACATGTTTAAACCAGTGTTTACTGTTGTATTCGTTGGTGTTGGAGCTCCCCACCCAGCAATTGCACTGTTTCCTTGTACGGGTGTCGACCAACCTGGGTTGGTGTTTGAATTTGGTTGAGCTACGAAACCAACATTCATGTTTCCACTGGCTTGAGCAGGTATTCCCCAAGCCATGTTCATAGCTCCGGGAACTGCTGTACCCCCCCATCCAGTGCTAAAGTTCCCATGTAAAGGTGCACTCCAACTCAAGTTTCCTTGTACCGCTGCATTTTCTGGAACTGAGTTGACATTCTGAGGAACAACTCCGCAGGCTACCATCGATTGCTCTGCAGACAAATTCACTTCATACCCAGAAGGTATTGAAGGTCTCGAATTATCAAAAGAATGTGATTGATTGGATTGGTCACTACCTCCAAACTGTTTTGAAGGCGGAGTAGGAGATGGCATTGACAGCTCGCTGCCCTTTGACTGAAATTGTGTTTCTGTGTTACCAGAGTTCAAATGCTCCAAACCAGCAAGATCCAACCCCTCCTTTTGTGATTGATTCTGTTGCCAGTCATTCATTTTAGAGGCTCCAGACGAGCCCAAATTCTGAGACTCTTCCTTTGGAGAAGAAATTGGTGACCATACTTGAGCATCGGAGCCTGACTTGGGATCTGAAGAGGCGTGTGTTGACTGAGCCTCTTGTTGCCCTCCTTGTCCTGCTTGAGATAATGATACTTTGGATGTGTCAGCTTGAGCTTTATCAGCGTCCTGGTTCTCGTCACCTCCAGCAGAAACAGAGGACTTAGACTGAAAGTCTTTGCCTGCAGAGCATGAACTAGGTAAATCTGAATTCTTATGTGAAGAAATAAGAATCTAGTAACTCACCAGTTACAGTTCCAATGCTAGTAGTTGTTTTTGCAGTTTCAGGGTGCTTCTTGCCAGTATCAACATCAGCGAAACTTTTTACCTCACTGGAAACAGGACCTTGAGGGCTGTGTCTGGAGCGTGGCATATCATTTTTTGGTTGCTGCTGAAGTTTGGGAGTTGGATTAGCAAAATCACTTCCTACATTGGAGCCACTACCAATTGTTGGATTAGTTAACTGGCTTGTTGTATCTCCATGGACATACGGTCCAAACGGACTAACCTCCAGATGTGAAGCTTGAAGGTTGCTTACAGAATGTACTCCCTCAGTATACTGTGCCGATATAGGTTGTAACATTGTCCCTGCATTATTCATCGAAACAGCAGCACTACTCAATCCCCAGCCAGTAACTTGGTATGCTGCTGGCATACTTGCAGTAGGTATATTGTTTAGTGCTGCTGCCATACCGCCACTTGGTACATTGTTCATTACAGGAGCTTGATATGTCTCATTACCATTTGCAGTTCCTGACCAACCAGAGCTCATAGATTGAACAAAAACAGAAGATTGGTTTGCCAGAGTTTGACCTCCATTCCAGCCAGCAGTGCTTGGCTGTGGAGTTGGAGTAGTATTATTAAATGAATTACTTGTCCACTGAGTTGAGGGGGAATTTCCAGGTTGGACTTTCCAATTTGCCCCAGAAGAACTTTGATTTGAAGAATCCCAACTAGAATGATGCCTTTCACGACTCCCACTACTAGGATGAAATCCGCTAGATCTATTCCTTAAACTACTGTTGTCCAGATTCCCATGCCATTGATTAGAATTTCCTCCACGATCACCTCTACCTCGATATTGTGGAGACCGATATGAATTCCCTGCAACCGAAGCTCCTGTCCTAGGGCTATTCTGGCCTTGTTGCCCAGACCAGGCATTACTATGGACTGCTGATTCCAAGCCTCTAGGAGAATCAACTATTTCTGTTTTGCGGCCAGACCAGGTTGATGGCTGACTGACCCAATTTTCAGCTTTCACAGAACCACTGTTAGTGGCAGAAGAGTTAGTATCGTTCTGATCTCTATTCCAGATTAGGGCATTTTGCTTGTTGTCTGTCCATGTTGTGTTGGTGCTGCCTATGCTCTGATTACCTTGCAAATTACTTCCACTGGAAGGAGCGACCATGACACTCTGCCGTGCATCAAGCTGAGGCAAAGCCTTTTGAAATTTACCGCTGAGAGCATCTGTCAGCAAAATGGAATCTTCCTGTCTCCCAGATGTTCTCCATATGCTGAGAGTAGAAGGAAAATATCCAGTTGTATTCCACTTCCTCAACTGCGACATTGAAAAAGGACCTTGGATCTTTCCTGAAGGGTCTTTATAGTGCCACATCTTTTCATTCTCATCGATGCTTAATGGTGATGGGAGTCCACTAGGTGCAGATACTGTTTCTGGCAAAATCCCAGATGATTGTCTAGTTGGGCTGCCATGGGCTTTTGGTACAACCCAGCTTGACGGTATATCTTTTACTGGACCTGCTAATATCCTATCACTAGCATCCTTGCAAATGTTTGTGCTTTTCTTTGACCAGCTAGAACTTGAAAGAGAGCCTACACTTCCAGGAGAAGTCACATCCTTTCCCTTCTTAAAAGGTGAAACTTCACCCATTTGATCATGGAAATCTGCACATATTAAGGAACATATGACTCAAGAAATTGAGACAAAGAACTAAAGATGAAAACCAAAGTTCCTACACACAAGCAAATCTGCAATACCTCTTTTAACATCAGGCACAGCCTCTTCCTCGGCAGACTCATAATCTGGGTCCATATTGGGATCAGAATGTATTTCAGGGACCTCGTTCAACCTGCGGGCACGTTCCTCAGGTGTACTGAGAAGCTGTAGCTTTTCCACACATTCTCTAAGCGTAGAACACAATTAAGGATAACCAAACTTGATTTCAAATGTCCATTGACCTAGAAGAACTTAAACAAGGACAGTATTTTGAAACTTGCTATAATATGATCAATGACTAGTATCCCCACTCAGCATCAAAACTAATTTAAGATAACAAAGAAGTGGCTAGAGAAAGAATGGGTGTCCAGAAATGATTATGTTTCATTTGCTTGTACTTGCAAAGACAATAGGAAAAAGGTCGAAAGAACCAGTGAGGAACAGAAGACATACTAGACAGTGCCCTGAGAGAGCTACCTTGTGCTTGAAAATATATGAAGCCATAATGAAGAGAAGACATACCCTCAACAGCTGAAAATACATGAAGCCATAATGAAGAGCACATATCCAAAGTAGATGGAATCCAAACCTAACATGCATGGAACAACTTGCACTATCTGAAATATATGTTACTCAACATATTAACTATGCTAAGTACTCAATAGCAATGCACAAGCATTTCTCTGTGTCTTCAGCTGATAGCCATTGATATGAGACACTGAATTTTGTTATTCCTAAGTTTTAGGCACAATAAGGTTGGAGGATAAATATCAACTTGTTTAAGAGCTAGGAATATTTTTTTATTATTTAGGTGCCGTTTGGATAGACTTAGTTGAAAACAGTAAAATAAGAGTGTTTGGATGAACAACTTATAAGTTACTTTTTCAACTTATAAGTCACAAAAATAAAAGTTACATTGAGCAACTTTTCCAAAACTTTTTTGTTTGTTTGGAAAAAAATAACATTATTAACCCTGTTAAGTTAACATTATTATCCCTCCCCTATATATATGTATACGTATATACATATATATAGGGGAGGGATAGGGGCACTCCCTTCCCAGTTTATGGTCGGGGTGACCTCCAAATTCAATCTCCACCATTGGATATGAAAAACTATGAGTTAGAAACATATCCATAAAATTTCAGCTCAATCGGACTACGAATTCACATTCATCCGGTCACTTGATCAAGATGACAGAAAGTAAGAAAACTTAAAAATATATATTGTATCATTTTTGTCATCTTGATCAAGTGACCGGATGGGCGTGAATTCGTAGTCCGATTGAGCTGAAATTTTATGGATATATTTTTAACTCATAATTCTTTATATCCAACGGTGGAAATTGAATTTGGAGGTCACCCCGACCATAAACCGGAGAGAGAGTGCCCGAAAGTGCCCCTAAGGAGGGAGTGCCCCTATCCCTCCCTTATAAAAGATATTTTAGTCTTTGTCAAACACCTTATTCAACTTTTTTTTTAAAAAGTTTTCAGCTACTTTTTTTTAAAAAAAATAAAAAAAGTAACTTTTGTAATAAAAGTTAAAACTTTTAATTTTAGCCAAACGGCCTCTTAACAAATTGCCGTTATGATTTGGTTGCAAAGGACAAATACTTGAAAGGAGTCTTCGTAAATATAACTAGCTAACCTACAGCGCAAGCAAAAACCTCCTGCAAACACCCAGAGAGTAGAAGAGTACGAATGGGACCAGAACATAATACACATTTGCAGATTATTAAATTCAGCAATCTTATATTCATAGAAAATGATCTCATCTGTTCATCTCAAGAATTAAATCACAAATCAGTTACAAAAAAGAAAAACTCAGAAGGAACAACAATGTCTTATGTATTGGAACTGAAATTTTTTACTAAATTCATGATGATGGATTGATCAAACTTTTAGCCACAGTGCGCTTTGAGATTGCTAAATTCTAAAATGCAAGTTCTGCTTGACAAAATCTATCTCTTGGACTTCTACCCAAACTTTAAGTAGGAACATTTGTTAATTCTTCAAACTTGGTTAATGCAAAATTTGTAGATCACGCTTCTATAAACTATACAATTTTGATATGAACTCCAAACTGATGAATACGATTTCCAATCACTCATGCTGATAGGTGCAGTATATTTAGTGAGTGTACTACAAAGACGCAACTCACTTCAGATACCAATCCAATGCCTACATGAAAGCCCATGTTTAAACACTGTGACTGAAGTAATCTTTACACAAAGGTCGCAAACCACCTCAAAACACCTATATTATAAACTATTACTTACACTATATATGGAATAAAGGACATATCTAACACCTATTAGAACACTCCTACTAGAAAAACATAGCACACCATTTTTATCAAAATGTGCTAAAATCTTTCAGACAACATATAGGTAACTTCATCCAAAGAGCTGTAGCTGTAGAACCATTTGTTGGAGTGCGCAAATATGTCACTAGTTAAACCATATAAAAGACTACATGATACATTATGTTGTGATGCACCAACCACATGGCACCAATGGTAACTGTTGTTTCGAGGAACCCATAGGATTCAGCGTGTCAATCTCTATATGTCCAAATTTCACGAGTACCTAAGAATATTCTTATGAATTTCACTGATCCCTATACACAAGTTGCAGCTAAAAATGAGACCTTCTTGGGCACGTGAAAGCCCGTGTCATACTTGGACACCCCTATAGTGGTCAAACTCTACTAGCAGGAAAATGGTTCATTCATACCAATTAATTTAAGCTATTGTTCTTTTATTTAAATTTTAGATCACACTCACTCCAGATCTTTCAGTTGACAATAAAGCTTCAACTGATTGTAGATTTAACACATCGGAAGAGACGTATATTTAGAAAGAGAGTTCAAAGGTTCTATCATAATTTGTTAAATTGAACTTCATTATTGGACTTTCACAACTTAAAAATTAAATGAGTGAGAATAATACTATGTAATCCACCTCTAAGAAACATTAAAATCTATTTAGAAAACATATTTAAAATAATCCATCTTGCGGAGATATAACTTCAGGAATGACAAGATTGTGAAGGTAAGTGGTAAAGCAAGTTCTAGACGGAAAGCACAAAATTAGTACAAGGATAACAGGTATCAATCTATTGAAATCTCATTTCTTTCACTTTCTTACTACGTAACACTAATGGACAGAAAACACAATAAATTGCAATGTTAAATTTAAAAAGGATATTGTTTGCGACGTCCTTGTTCACTAGCACGATCACGAAGATGACCAAGCCGTGACTTCTCGCTCTCCAGCCACTGATGAAACATAGCCAGAAGAAGGTAAGCATGCACTTCATTTGCTTTAACAATAAAGGAAATACATCACACATGGCAGGTTGCCTTCATGAAAACCATCCACATAAACGTGCAACAAGAAATGCAAATATACTCACATCATTCACTCTGACAGTCTGTAGAGACTTAGCTTTCTCTTGAACCTCTCCCTACAAATATCAACAACTAAATTTAATAGTTACATTGGCATGAATGTTCAAGTTAAATATAGAACTGGAAAACAGTCACTTACCACTGTCAGTCGTCCAATTAAACCACATTTTATACTTTGTCTCAACCGCTTACACTCCTCCTATATAAGAATAACAACTAGTCAGAAAAAAAATTGTTTAAAGAATAGATGTACTGGGATTTGCTAAGCTTAGAGGTAGTAGTGCAACATTGATCTATTCAACAACAACAATGTCAGTAAAGAGTCTCAACCTAAACACTTTGACTACTCAAAAACTTATGACCACACAGAACAAATCAATACCTCCTGAATACAGAGAACCAAAATCAACACACTCCGCACTGGTTAGTTAGGATATTTCCTCTAAGTAAATCAATTTTCCTAAAATTAACAAGTTGATGATCAAATTCATGATAAAACATAAAGCCAGATGTTAATTGGAAACCTTTACTAAAATTGACAAGTTGATGATTGAGTTTCTAAAAGGTGTCACATATGCCCATGCCACTCAAACCAGCATAATTTCCCCCAAAACTACTTGATGTTACATTCACAAAACTTTGTAGGCAGAATAAGCCTTCAACAGTCATCAACCACCCATTTTTCAGCAACAGATAATAATCTGGCATAATTATACATGCGAAAAAATCATCGGTTTCACAAGTTTTGAAGCAATTATATGCCAAGAGCTTGAGCACCTAGGTCCACTAATAATTGCAGGTCAAGAAGCCACAAAAAATAAGGTAAATAAACAGCTAAACCAAATAAGAATATTTTGAAGATTGAATCGCTGCAGCCTCATTGAGAGAACAAAAAGAAAACTTATATATGTCCAAAAAGTGAAGTAACCTCAGTGAAATCTTGATTTGAGATGATATCAATTGTGATAACTTCTGTCCTGTCTAAGTTCAGTATCTCCAGTAGAATATCTGTCATCTTTTTACCAGCTTTGTACTTTCCACCCGCTTTGCGAGTTCCTGTTAGGGAACACAAAGGAAAAAACCTAAAACGTAATCTAGAGTTGCAACTTCAAAGAAACAGCATAAGTTCACAAGGAATCTTACCAATAACTTGCACCAAACGGTACATGTCTTGTCTTTGGCCAGAACCAGATATCCTTATCCTCACAAAAGAACCAACAACTTTTTCCTCAAATCCCTCAACATCATCAAGCAAATCCTCCATTAAGTTACGCCGCAAGTACACTAAATTAATGTTGTGTACATCTATGGCTGCATAGTCATCGAGATTTTTTTGCAATTCTCTATTCCCATATCGCTTTCGTGTTTTCCGCTTCTTATCTAAATTCATTTTTGTTGAGGCATCACTATTTCCTTCAGTTTCCACTTGACTAGAATCAGGATCCACAACCCCTCCTTGACTCTCATCTGTTACAAACTGTGAATTCTCTTTTATAAAAAAATGGGACTCCAGAAGCTTCAGCATTTCAAAATGTCCAACACGTGGTTTCCCAAAAAGGTTCTGAAGCATCACATCACAAATTATTTGACTTTTTCGACGAGGGTCCCGAAGATTCTGCTGTTTAATGTATTCTAGTAAGAGATTCTGAACATCAAACTGCGATAGCAAAGATTTATCACCATTTCTCATGTACGAGACAAGATCCAAGAGCTCTTTTGATGCCCATTCAATGCCCACTGAACCGGATGCGGCATCACTCTCTTTTTCTGTTACTGAAAAATCATCAGCATCAGTTTTCTTAGAACGTTTCTTTCCTTTCTTCCTCAAAGAATTTTTCCTGCCTCGATGCCCAGAAGAGCAGTCTGAAGTAGCCCCTTGGTCAATCTTCATATCATACAATTCATCAGACTCCTTACTGACATTAGATAAGTGAGCTCCTTTTCGTAAATATCTTGCCTTATCCAATTCATCACATGTCAATGACAACTTGCTTTTCAAATCCAGCCAGTACACTTTAAACATGTACATCCAACTGTTTTTGTCATCAAAATCAACGCCCGTCTGACATGAAATTAATTTACTTCAATCCAAACAGGATAATCAAAATGCATAATTTGCTACAAAACATTCATAGCAGAAAAAAATAAAAAATAAAAAAGATAGGTCTTTTGGTGCAAACTTATTGGAGGAAATCTTTATAGGCATATATGGCCCGTACTTAAAACACATATACTAGAGCCAAAAACTGACTGAGATGTGCCTAAATATGCTAAAGGAAAAGAGATTATGGGCACATATAGCATGGCCGAAAAACTTGCTTTTCGAAAAGAGAAGATTAAAAAAAAGTTTTTAAAAAAGCAACTCATGTGTATAATAATTCCAGTGACCCCCAAATTTCTTTAGGGAATATATATATATACAGCACTGTGGAAAGGTTTTTTGGGCTTGAATAGCCCAAAAGCCCTTCCAATAAGCCATGCCAAACATGGTATATATCTGTGATTGTCAGAGATGACTACTAGATGATTGAAAATTAAGTTAATAACTATTTTTGAAAACACAATAAAAGAACTACTTCACTCACTATCAGTTAAAGGTGCAAAACGCTATACTGCCACATTTTTAACAATTATTAAATCTAATTCATAAACATATGATCTTCATAATGATTGCAGTCAAAATATAAAGAAAGACGAGAACTTTCTCATCTTCAGAATTGTTTTTATTTCAATTTATGAAATAGATGTACATCTAGACAAAAGAAATCCAAATATGCTAAAGATGAAGAAATTTTTCAGTCTATATATCTAAAACTTCTAGACAACCACTATGAGGCCGGTAGTAGCAGGCATGTGTAATTCACAGCAACTAGCTAACACAATGAGCAATACACACACTCAGAAAAATCCTAAATCTTAATATAAAAGGAAGTAAAGCGCCAAACAAGATATGAGTTTCATGTGCATCATGACAATTCATTGGTAAAATACTTGTCTATAGACCTCCATAAAACCCAATATGTATCACCCCTAACTAAGCTAGCACCGCAAGCAAAATGTAATCCAACTAAGCTTGATAAATTGTCGCCTTCATGCAAGAAAATACGCAAGTGTTGAATGGAGTAAAGATACCATTGTATCATTTTGCTCGTTCTTTTCTATCATCATCACTGTACTAAGACAGGTATCACAGAAGCCTTTGTTCCCCCTGACACAAATAAATCCAGCAGCTTCCTTGATGCAACCTTTGCATAAAGAATATGTGCAAGTATAGCACATAAACTGGGAAGCTTTTTGACAAATGCTACATATATGCCAACCTGCAAAAAACATGGTTACAAAAGGTTTACCTGAAGAAATCTAATAGTACAAAAACTCAACAAAAGATATACTAAAAAAATAACATAACACATCCTATTTCAAAACAATTCTCGATCTGCATATGCGCCCTGTTACTAGTGATTGTGATACAGTGGCAAGAATGCAACAGAAGCAGAACAGCTCCTATGGCTGGCTGTAGGAGGGAATAATTGTAAGTGCAGAAGAAACTGGGAAAGTGACTTGAGGACAAGATAGAAGAGACAGTAAGGCCAGATCCACAGAAGAGGAAAAGCAGAGATGAGTAAAAGGGATGTCCCCAAAAGGGGGTAGTGAAGGCTAGGTGGAAATGGGGGATGTGGCAAAGTGTCATGATGCAAGTTCTAATACTATGTAGCAAAGAGTATCGAGAGGACGTTCCCAATTGGTCACAACTATGGAGACCAACGAAAAATATCACCAAGTACTGAGTTTGGAGATGTAAGCTATATCCATTTAGCACAGGATGCGTAATATCTTTTAAATCAACATAGATATCATCGCTTGCAGAGTGCTTTTTATTCGGGTCAACTCAAACAACAAAAAACCGACCCAAACAGAAATAGTCGATCGGTTCAGTTCAGCCCTCAATTATTTCAATTGGGGTTTCAACCCAAACCAATTCATATACACCCGTTCCAGTTCGAGTCCAGTATTTTCAAACCGAACAAGAACCCAAAATCGAATTATACATACATAAGCAATATCTACCAATTTTCATTTGTTTCCAACCCAGTTTATTCTAGCCCAAGGAGACATTGCGAGCGTTTTGGCTACCCTGCACAACCACCACCATACAGGTCTATATATTCATCACTGTCAAGTAGATCTTCCTTCTCAACCACCCATGTGCCTCTATCACCGGATCACCACCAATCTTAGTCTCTTCAAGGAATCTTGATCTCATGCTCCTGCATTCTTTCTGTCTAACACATCAATGATCCTCGCTACCTTCTTCATCATCTTCTTCTTCTTCTTCTTCTTCTTCTTCTTCTTCCACTCATCATCGCCATCCTCTTCTCCTTAGATAATAGAACAGAATTTATAATTTTTTTATTTAGTTTTCAAAAACTGAAAAAACTTAACCCCTTATTTTGGTTCCAACATAGATCGGTTCGATTTAAGTTCATGAAGTAACAAATCGAAAAGACCTTAACCTGAATTGGACCAATCGAAACAAACACACACCTATGGCCTAAATACAAAAGCCTAATTAGCCATCTCAAACATTGCTCCCGTATATGCACTCACACAAAATGAGTGGTTCATGCATCTTTGCATCCTGTCTATGGTACTACGCTGGTTTTAATGACACCTATGGCCTTTGAGCAATGTTGCTCAAGCCACAAGATGCATCAGCCATGAACAGATTCGGGGACGTGTGTGTACTATGCTAGAGATAGGGATGCTCATTATGCAGGAACATGTTTCAATATATTCATCCAAAGATGGCATCAAGGTAAAAACTCATCCTACTTGTAAAATTACCTCAACATAGAATTCATAGCAAAAATGTTTGATAAAATAAATAAAAGTAAAAATTTTAACCATAAATGAGAAGGCAACAATCTTATCGCATTTAATTGTCAAATGAAATGGTTTCCACTCGCGAATAAAGGTCAAGTGCCCACCTTGATCCGTTTTGAGGAATATCGGGAATAAAGGTCATGTGCCCACCTTAATCCGTTTCGAGGAACACAGACAGGAGAACCTAGGTCTTGCTAGGATACATGGAAAATCTAGTAACAATGTCTATGCATACATTGCTCCCTTGTAGTGGAGAGTGCCAAGGCAAGTCACTTGCAAACTGGACATTCAAAAAGTAAGCAGCTTTACCACCTAGCATGCATTAAGAGATGTATAAATCTTATGAGCTTAAGCAAGCGGCTTAGGATATCACATTGAAGAGTCTGTACAATCTAACATGGCCCACTAAAAGAATGAATGGTTACAGTGTGCCCACAGTTCCAAAGTCTTACATTAGATAAAAGATTATAACTCCAAATCCAGTAGTGTTTCTTGCAGCACATTCTGACTAGTAAGAAGCTTGAAATTAAAGCTTGTGAAATTTTCTTTTAATGATACAACTTGTCATTCTATGTCTCATCTACTTCCCTATAAATCCTGCCAAACATGTTATACACCTTTCCATGTAGGGGTGGCAATTCGGATTACTTGATCGGTTTTGGATCGACCAACATAATAACCGGATCAAATTGTTTAACCCTAATCCGACCCATTTATTTATATGAGTCAAAATTGTCAGCCCCAACCGACCTATTTCATAACCAAATCAAATTCGGATCAATCCTTTTAATTATAAAAATTATTAAAATAAAAATTATAAAAATTAATTTATAACAATAATATATAAAAATTATTAATTAGTATATATTTAAAAAAAATTAGTAATTTCGATAAAATTTATAAACTAAGTAAAAATAAATTAAATTAGGATAAGTTAAAATATATATATACAAATTAAATTCAAAATTCATATTATTATTATAAATATTATCTAATTATTAAGTAATATATACTATATAAATAATTATACGGGTTAAATTTGTCAATATGGGATCAACCCGACCGAATCCATTTAAATTTTCAGGTCAACTTAGAGTTAACCCAAACCCGTCTAAGGTCTCATCCAAATCCAATTTGTTCGGATTGGATTCGCGAGTCGGATCAGAAATTATCATCCCTATTTACATGTAGCAACCCCACCTAATGGGATAAGGCTAGAAATTACACTGTTATATGTACCATGGTGGCCTCTGTCCCACATACTCCAGGAAAAAAATGGCAAACAACAAAGCTTAAAGGAGGAAATAGATGGCCATAAAGAAACCGCCTCTAATATATCACATATAAATCACATCAACACCGGAAACAACCAAAAGGAAAAGATCAGAATTTCAAACTAACAACTATGGTCCCTGAGGAATGAAGCATACCGCAATTCCATCGACCCTTTTGCCGAAAGAAAGACTCCTCACGATTGACACATGCAGGGTGATAAACCTTAGGACAACCCCTATAACAACAAAAAAAATAAGATATATATCAACTAAACAGAAAAAGTTTTGAACCAAAGAATTGAAGATAAACCAAGAAATGAACAAGTTGTTGGCATAGGAAGCTCAGTAACCTCCGATCACAAACAACAAGGTCTCCCCCATCAAAGCAAATGAAGCATACTTCCTCCTCCTCCTCCTTCCTCCTAGATAAGGTCTTCCCTACATGGCCCTTAGGCTGGCGGCCCCTTTTCCTCTTACCACTACTTTTTCTCTGGGCATCATCCTCCATAACCACATCCATATCCTCCATAACCTGATCATCCCCTGGAGGTCCTAGATCCAATGCTGGAGCTTCTTCTGTCTCTTTCTCCTCTACAGAATGAGAACGACCACTCCTGCGCTTTCGTGAGCTCCTTGAGGAATCTGGCACTTGCTCCTCTAAAGTATCTTCTGCGGTCATTTGAGCATCCTCACCTTGAAATCCATCACCACTTTGTTCATATTCCAAACCCTGTGCTTGCATCTCATCAGCACCAGCTTCATGGTCAACTTTCTCATCAAGTCCCAGCTGGTTCTCCATTGCACTTTGGGGCTCTTCATTGCCAGTTTCACTGGCTAAACCTTCTCCCTCTGCCACCACATGCGTGTCCATCTCTTCTCCTATCCTATTGTTACGGTCATCCTTGGTGGACTCGGGATCTATTTTTGGAGTTACCTTTCCATCTTTATCAACTAGATGCTCCTCCTGAACAGGTTTGGATTCTTCAACAGTAGCATCATTAGACAAACCTTCTATCACAGGAACCATCCATGTACCAGCATTCTCTCCAACTACACTGCGCCTGAAACTCTCAGAAGAGTCAGGATACAACATGAGATCTTCCTTACTATCTTCATCCTCCACAGCAAGGTGGGACTCAACTTCGGCAGCATCATTGCCCAAACTTTGTCCATCTGCTCCCAACTGCATCTTCACATCTATTCCAAGCATATTGCCCCTAACACCCTCAACGGAATCATCATCAAACTTTAGAGCTGCCTTACCCTGCTCGTTATCAGCAGCAGGTTGGGACTCACCTTTGGCAACATCCTTCCCCAAACTTTGTCCCTCTGCTCCCAACTGCATGTCCACGTCTTTTTTTCCAAGACTATTGTCCTTAACATCCTTAATGGAATCAGCATCAGACTTCTGAGCTAACTTACTGTGCTCATCATCCAGTGGAGGCAGGGACTTGTCTTCAGCAGCATCACTCTTCAAACATTCTCCAACTGCTGCCAACTGCATGGCATCTACTCCAAGCTTATCATTTCTGTCACCCTCAACCAAATAAGGATCAAGTTTTACAGCTTCCTTACTATCTTCTTCATCCATCACAAGCTGGGACTCATCCTGGGCAACATCATCAACAACGCTTTCTATCCCTGCCACTATCTCCAAACCAACATCCTCCCCGACTGTTCTATCCCTGATATCCTCAACAGACTCAGCATTGAACTTCACATCTTTCTTTTCATTTCCATCACCAACCAACGGGTGCTCCCCCAAGACAGGAGGGGACTCCCTATCCTCAGTACCAGCCAAACCATCTTCATCTGCATCCAACTGCATGCCTACATCCTCTCCTAACAAACTGTCACCAGCACCCTTAAAGGTTTCAAGACCCAATTTTGGAGCCTCCTCGTTCTCAGTCACAGAGTCCTTGCTGGCAGGAGAAACCCTACCTTCAAGTTCAACCGGTGATTCTTCTTCCGGTACTCCTTGAGCTTCAATTTTCTCCTTCCCTTCAATTTCAAGTTGAGGCAAACAGTCTTCACCCCCGATCACAGCTTCGCCATCACCTTCTCCGTTCACATCAACAGAATTAACCTTGCTTTCTCTTTCTGCCTCCGTAAATCCCACAACACCCTCTGTTGCTGCTTGCTGGACCTCCGCTCCGCTATCAAATTGGGCCTGCTCTGCCAAATTTCCATCTAATTGGTCTCTGTAAACAATGGAATCCAATTGTTGCTGCTGCTGAGGATTGGAATCAGCCATTCCCTCGACTGCCTCCGATTCTTCGTCGCACATGTCAGCTTCGGTGGGACCGAAAGACTCGGTAGGGCCTAGCGGAGGCCATCCATCGATGACCGAAGGCGCCGCCGCTTGTTTGCCGACATCGTCGAAGTCGGGGGAACCGGTGCCGGCGACTGTGGAGTCTAGTGCTTCTTGATCTTCCATGGAAGAGAAAGAGAACTAGGGTTTCGAGAGGAAAAAACCCTAGCTTCGTTTATTTCTTTCTATCTGTCTGATTCGTTCTTTTTGTACCTTTTGTTGTTGTTGTTCTGGTTCTTGGTTCGTGCTGCTGGTGGAGATAGAGAGCGGAGAGGGAACTGTTGGGGCAGGTGGTGCTCATTAGATAGCTTGGGCTCGCTTCAGTTAATTGAGAAATTAATTATAAATCAGACTTTGATTAGATGGAAATCTTTTTCTGAATCTGAAAGTAACGAATGTGGATGTTGTGGATTCATTCATTTCAGCCCCTCCAGCTCAAGTCAAGTCGGTGGTGGTTACGATAAAAGCTAAAGAGGGAGAGGAAAAAAGGGATTTTAAAGCTGTGTTTGGATTAAATAGTTAAGGAGAAGGAAGCGTTCGGAAAGCTAAGAAAGGAAGAAAACCTAGAACAGAGTAAAAATTTAAAGAATAAGTTAGTAACAGTTAAAAATTAAATGTAAATTGTATTTGAATTAAAAAAATAAACAAAAGAATAATGGAAAGAAAATTATGAATAAAAACTAAAATACTGTTTCTTTGATATATGTAATTTTTTTATATCACGATTTAACTTTGCTGCGATCGCTCTAGACTACATCTAATTTAGATAATATTCAAATTCGATCCAATCTAGTAAGCTGATCTAATAGCACCATAAATAATTTACCAAAATATTTTCAAATAAATACAATTTCGGCAAGATCTTTTTTAAAATTTCAAGTGAAAATCTGTATCATAATAAATCACTCGACAACGACGAAATAAACGAGAAAAACAAAATAATATCATTACTACAAGCAACCAAATAAAATATCTATTGGCTACCGATAGCCGCCCACACCTATTACATACATAAAATATTAATTTATAAATCAAATACCAAATCAAAAAATACATACATAAAAGTAATACATATTTTTAGAGAATAACAGAGCCATCTATATAACAAAGTGAACTATAAATGTGCAAATCTACTGTCGACGAACTATGCCACTACTCGGTACTGTATCATGTCAATTTCCGCTAGTTTCTATAATATCTGGAGGAGGCCAAAGATAAAAAAGTGATAAACCCAATCTCAGTGAGGCGAAATAACGGAATGTACTATTTACGATATCTAATGCATTACATAACTGTTTCAATCATATTCGCTACATGTAATAAATTCAACGATATATGAGAACAAGCTCTATCGGGTACTAGGTTATCTCATACCAACCTAGTTCCAAATAAAAACAGATATGGAGGACTTGACATGCAACTAATGCAATACAAGAGATATCACACTATATTACTATGCAATAATATTTATTAGATACTTTGTACTATGAGAACAAACATAGTTTATATTTCTTTCATTTTAGCATCCTAAATACATCAAATCTACCATGCTGCTATAACACAATTATGCATTCATACATGCATCGTGCATTATCCAAGCACATCTATTATGATATTATGCAGGCATATCTATCTATATTCATGATGTAACACTAGTCAGAAAATCAGAAACATAAATATATAATATAGAGCGAGACTCAGTCCCCAGCTCAATCTACCAACCAGGCTACTTTTATCTCGACGAGGTACAACCATCCGGGTTATCGAACCAATGGGTTGCGGTATTACTCCCACGCGCATGAGTCTAACAATATTATGGCAATAAATGGGTGTCCGCCCCACACCCACTGAGGTCCTGAGATAGTCCTTCTGACTCATCTGCCCTCGTGCAGCGCAAGTATTTATGCAATATGACAAGCAAGGCTTATGCCGTTATAGTTCAATATAAGTCATGTCTCTATGCACATAAGTGGTTCCATAGTTCATTTATCAATGCTCAAAGATCATGATTATGTAATATAAATAATAGTCATTCTCCATTTGTGCAGAATTACCATGCTTGTTATCATCATAGATAATATTCTAACATGCTTCCAAGTGCACTATGCATTATATGCAATAACTCATATAATATATATAAAATCAATCATGCTTTAGATATAATCAAACGTTAAGATCTTTAATTACCACATGCTACTAGATTAGTTCATAGAGAATTCTTACAAATATGCTCTACACATATAGTCATCATCTAATATGAGGAATAATTTATTCAATATAAAGAAAGTGTCGAGTTATGCCGAGGTTCCAAGCAGATGTTACCTATATCAGAAGCCTAACGCAAACTAAGAAAGAAAGGGATAGTAAGCCTCACTTGTTTTCTCGCGATCACTTAGTCTGCTGGTTACTCTAAGTCATACCACTCGGCCCAAGTCCTTTACGAAATCCTATTACACATACAAACACATCTATTATAAACACATCTTCGTAACGGCGAAATCTCATAATAAGATTTCATCCAAACAATCAATCATTTAATCCTATCCACTACTCATATATACTAACATTAGAGGATTAGTAAACTTAACGAGTTTAAACGAGACGATCGTACTCCAAGTAGCTTTGAACATTCAACAAATCACCAATCCTCAACTTAGCAATCACCTAAATAAAAACTAATTAATCAACCATCTAACCAACGGTGTCTAATGCACACCTACATGTATTTCAACTCACCTGCAAGTAGGGCCCACTTGACTGTTGGATTCCGGCGTGAATAGTGTTGGCTGGAGAAAAATCAATCGGAAGAAAATTCAAGCAGCTGTGAGCGCAAGCAATTACCACTGAGTTAGAAAAATACTCCAAAAATCATCCAAAATGATCTCGTCGACCGAACGATTAAATTTCCATTTACAAACTAAAATTCGACTCAATTTAAAAGAGAATAACATTATTGAGATAAGGGGATGAGTTTTAGTTGCTTACCACAGCCGAATGTCCGGCGGAAAGGCCTGGCGAAAATTCTAGATTTCATCCAGTGTAGTGAAAGTTGGAGAAAACGCGATAGCGAGGTCTGAAGAGGAGTAAGGTGAATGTCGGAGGGCAAAGAGAATGTGCTCATTGTCTGAAAAGAAGGTTGCGCGCCGGAAGATCACCAGATGTCGAGGGAGGAGGGGGGGGGGGCAATTAGAGGAAGAAAGAAATAAAGGGAAGAGATTAGTGATAATATATGATAGTTGGTTTTAGTTGGGCTTATCCAACTTGCAAAGTATGAGGTGTTATATTTTAATTAGAGTATTAAGTGTATTTATTTTTTAAAAATGTTTTGGCCGCACAAACTTAAGTATAATTTAGTTTGTATTTTTAATTATGGAATACATGCTTACAATACAAAACTTGTATTTTGTAGTGAAGATTTAGTCAAACAATGACACTTTTTTTTCAGTTGCTTTAGAAGAATCAATCCATAAAGAATTATAACTTTATACATTATAGACGATGTAAAAATCACTAACAAATAAATCAGTATCAATAATATACACAAATGAGTACACATGATTAGTAACATTAACATATGAGTATAGACGGATGCAAAGATCACTAAATACCTTATCAGTATCAAATAGGTAAATCCGAATAAGTAACACATTTAATGAAGTCTTACATGCATGATCCAACATGCACAAGCATATAAAGCCACACAATAGACAGTTTATCAATCATAAATGATAAACACAATATTGTTCTTCACACAGTAGATGAATATAAGAAAGAGTTTGATTGTCCCGAGAACGCTAGCAAGACACATAGCTTCAAACGCAAAATCTAAAACACCATATATGATCTACAACATAAAACACATGTTAGAAACTAAATTACATAAATACCTACGGCTTAAAAATCCTCCATCAAAAGCTAATAAATATTTCTTAATGGACGATTGGCAAAAGACAAGTTAAATATACAAACTACATTTTAAATTAAATTTTTTTAAAAAGAATTTATTCATAAATAAAATAGATTAACTTTCAAAAAGTTAACTAATAGTTTATCTCACCTCATAAAGAAGTATTAGCAATTTTTTTTGCAGAAAGGAGTGTAAAAGTGAACGATTTAATCATTGACACAATTCTTTTTATCTCTTTCATTTCATTTTTAAGACAACAATTTCGATCAATACCGATTGCTGGTATTATTATTCCTTTCAATTCTTTAACAATGTATTTTTTTATAGATTTTTGAATTTTTTTATATGATAGTGCAGTCCGAAACTAGAGTCGGAGCAAGCAGAAATTCGATTACAGTCTTTCAATTGCAGGTATCTCATTTGGACGTTCAATTGTGTTTCTTTTTTTTTTGAATCTTTCTCTGTTTTCAGGAAGGCCTGATGATGGAATAGGTGACCCGCGTGTAGGCTTTTTTTGGAGCTCGTCGGATGCAACTTGAGTGGCTCTAGGCTCACTAGGTGCAGTCTTGAGCAAGTATCTACTTGCTTTCCTTTCTTTTTCCTATTTTTAATGCCGATTCTTCTACAGTTAATGAATGTCCATAAATATGTTTGAATGTATGGATGTATATCTTGGTGTAATGGATACCATTCATGTAAAGGTGTAGAGTCTTGTAAACGAATATTAGGTGTTTTTCACCGGTGAATGGCAATATAAGCTTGTAGTGTTGTTGCTATGACAGTATTATCAATAACTTTTATACAAGCTTGAATACTGAATGAAATGTGATTGTAATGCTCAGGTTGAAATCCAATGTATATGCTATGTGAATGTCTTGAATGAGTGACTGGTTCAAAAGTAAAGCAGAATATGAATGTCGAATATGAATTGAAGATGTATGAAGGGGTAAAGTAGACTGCAAGCTGCATATATGAATGTGATATGTGAATGTGAATGGGTGGTAATGAACTATATTAACTAATGTGAAAGTGAATGTACATGATTGTGAAGTGAATATTTGCAGTGGTGTTACCGATAAATGGATGACAGGCACAACCAAACTAATGCATACATGACAGAGGAGACTAGTGAGCATCACTCGCTCTACTAGCTCACTGGCCAGCTGCCAAGTGAGCTAGCAAAGCTCACTAGTTGACTGATTGGTGCCTTGACGGTGAGCTCACTAGTCTGGTCTCCGGCCAGTGAACACACCGATCTGCGGTCAATGAGATGGCAGAGTTCTAAATTTTTTTTTCTGTTAAAAATTATTTTATAATGCAGTTTAAACAGATTGAACATACAAATTTATTTAAATTATTTGACAATGCATCTATAAAAAATCTGTTTTAATATAAAATAGATTAAGCTTTTCTAACTCACTGGTAACTAACCAGTGAGCTTCCATAACTCACTGGTCAGCTGTTATATAGCTTCTAGTGAGCTCACTGGTGCCTTGATAATGAGCTCTTTGGCCTGGTTTCCGGCCAGTGAACTCACTGGTCTCCGGTTAGTGAGTTGGTAGAGCTCTGGTTTAAACAGATTGAACATATAAATTTGTATAAATTGTTTGGCAATGCATCAACAAGAACTCTGTTTATGTAAAACAGATTGAGCTTTTCTAGCTCACTTGCAGAGTGAGTTTCTATAACTCACTAGTCAGCTGCCACTGTGCTTCTAATGAGCTCACTTAGTGACCTGATAGTGGGTGCATTTGGGAGTGCTTATGAAATGAAATTTTTCTAAAATGGAAGGTATTTTTGTCTTTTTTGAAAAACGAGCTCTATTTTTTTTACTTTAAAAAAAATAATAAAAATATGCAATAAAAAAATCTCACTCCGTAGAATTCTTTTACACATTCTAAATTTTTAAATAAATTTTTTATATACTTATAAAATATGTATTAAAAAATATAAAATGGGGAAAAATAGATAAGCAGCGTTTGAAACGCTATGCCAAACGCAGCCAGTGTCTTCGGCCAGTGAGCTTGCTGAGCTCTATTATTTTTTTTTTTTTGTAAAGCTATTTTAGATTGTAGCCTAAACAGATTGAAAATACAACTTTGCTTAAATTGTTTGGCAATGTATCTAAAAAAAATCTGTTTTAATGTAAAATAGATGGAGCTTTTCTAATTCACTGACAGCTAACTCACTTGTCAGTTATCAGTAAGCTTCCAGTGAGCTCACTTGTGTCTTAATAGTGAGCTCTCTAGTCTTGGGCCAAAATAAAATCAAATATTATTTTTTTATACCAATAGTTGTTCAATACAGCTTAAATAGATTGAACATAATAGGATTTTTTTTTCAATGCAATTTGAAAAGATTCTGTACAGCATATAAGTGGTTATACAAAACTGTCAAAATAAAATTCATTTAAAAGTAAAACTTGAGAGGCATCAACTAAATCTTGTAAATTCTCATTGCGCATACATGAACATACTACTGGATTCTTATCCTGATCATTAGTCCTCCTAACTTTCTTAAGCCGCACCACTGTATCTTCCAATGCTTGCAATAAGATTTTGTATCCCTCAATAGTTTCAGCAGTTTCATAAACTATTTGGTTGAAAACCATTTGCAGTTGGATAGTTCTCAATAATTCAGCAATCTCATGGTTACTTAATGGACCTCTATTATACTTGACTCTGTACTTATTAGCATATTTTCTTCACCACTGAAGAATAAAATGATCGAATATTTCTATATCTGGACTCTGAAAGATTTTCACAAGATGTCGACAAATAATTTCCATAAATTTAAAAAGTTAACATTCACATTTACCGTATTTTGTGGCAGGATTAAACTTCACTTTTCACTCACGCCGATCACATTATATTCGAGACATATAAATTTAGTCGTGTAGCTATCACAACCTTTTTCATCATTATGCAAAACATATTGAGACTGAGTTTTTTCGTATTCCTATTTAAACTTGTTATACATATTTTTGGTATATAGTTTTGCTACACTTTTCAAGACATCTGAGTTACTTTCTATAATGCGACACAAGTGTTTAGTCGCGTAATGTTTCTTTTTTTCTCAATAATTTTACTCAAGCATTTCTCATTATTCAGTACAAACTCTCGAATAATTGTTAAGGGATAAAAAAAATTCTTATATATATCATTCATATCTTCGGAGCGTCTGATAGTATTAGAACCGGCATAGAAATGATCTAAATGATATACAGGTGCTCACTTTTGTCGAAACTCGTATATTCTTCGTAGCTATTCATTTTTTTACAACTCATATGTACACATCAATTCCTCCCATCTCTTTTCAAAGGTGTTAGGAATATAAGTTTTACGAATACACGACTTGATATCTTTTTTTTAAATTTGACTTCTTGAAATAAAATTTGAAAGCTTTTCGGCAAATTTTTTCATTAATGTGCCACAAACAAAATCTATATCTTGTATTCGGAGATACCTTTGTAATGACTGCAGTCATAGCTTTATCTTGATCTGTGATAATTGAAGATGGAGCACGTCCGCCCATAGTCAGGTCTGAAAAAGTCATTGAAAGGATTTTTCAGTCTCATCCAAAGTAGTGCACAGCCAAACTGAATTGACATTTTGTGATGGTTAACTCCGGTGAATGATGCAAATGGCATCTCATAAACATTCTTACAGTAGATGGTGTCAAATAATACAACTCACTAAAATAATAAAACTGACAGCATGACCTACCATCTACCCAAAAAATTGATTGCCCTTGACTCTTCATCCATTTGTATTGTATAAAAAAATTTTGAATTTTCTATACTTTTCCTTTTAAAAAGGTTAAGCGATGCGGTAGTATCGCCATTGATAGGCTTCTTGTATTCCTTCGAACGACACAAATGGTTCCAACAGTCTCTGTGTTCAAATCCATTTTGTAGTCCGTTAAATATATTTTTAATCTTAGTCATGGGTATGCCTTTATTCCGAAATGAGTCGAAAAGACTTTTAGCTGCAATAGGTAAGTTTCTGCAAATGGACATGCGTATTCTTGTTGCAGAGCTAACAAGGTTGTGATTATTATCACCTTCATAACCCACAACTTCTCATAATTCAGTAGGTTTTTTTTCACTCTCATTGTTACACAACACCTATATTTTGCCGTACTTGTATTTCTCTTCTGCTTAACGTCTTTTTCAGATTCGACGTCTATTTGTTGTGGTCGATGGCCTCGATGATTCCCAAAGCGGTCACAAATCATTTGACAAACAGTGACTTCATCTGAATAAGCACGGATCTTTTGCGTAATTCGAGCCACGGCGCTAAATCTCGGCTTTTCTATAATTTATATAAAAAATTGCTTTGCAGCTTCGAAGAGGCTTTCAAATGCCACCCCTAAGCATTGTGCTTTGTGATTTTCACTGGTCACGTTTGAAATTGGTAGAGAAGAAGACTCGACCTCGAAATCTGTAAACTCCTGCGATATGGCATAGTCAAACAAAATGAGGCTGGTTCCCGTCAACAAGAGGAAGACTTAGAGGAATAAATGGCAGGAGTAGCGGATGTAAGAATAAGAATAAGAGAGACAAAAAAAAAGTGTAGTTGATTTAGCTTTAGCTAGGAAGAAGTTCCTACTAAAACAGAGCTAAAAGCTAAACAAAGGAGAGATGTATCTCCCGCCATAACAGAACAACAAGAGGGAAAGGGTATGTTGTAAGGAAATGATAAAATTACCCGCTTTAAATGTTGTTTAATTAGTGTTGTTTTATTATTCCTTTCTTGTTATTTTCAATTGTTGTTCTTTCTGGCAGAGTAACGTGCATATATATTTAGAAAAAAATTATGCAAAACTAAATCTAATCTTCAAATGCTTACAACATTTGATGTAATGTTTCAAAAATTCTTTTTTATTTCATCAAGCAATAATAAGATACATATAGAACAAGCTCATTGAGCATTACATTCACCGTAAACAATTTGACCGTAAACAAAAAAATTTTACGGAACTCTCACAGCAACAATATCACAAGCTTAGATTGCCATTCACTAGTAAAAAATACTTAACATTCGTTTACAAGACTCTACACCTTTACATGAATGGCCTACATTATATCAAGATAAACACCCACATGTTCAAACATATTTGTAGACATCATTCACTACCCAAGAATCGGCATTCATGAAAAACAAAAAAAAAAGGAAAGCAAGTAGACACTTCCTCAAGACTGCACCGAGTGAGCCTAGAGCCACTCAAGGCTGAATCTGGCGAGCTCTAGAGAAGCCTACACATGGGTCACCTCTTCCATCATCGGGCCTTCCTGAAAACAGAGGAAAGATTAAAAAAAAAAACATAAAATTAAACGCTGAAATAAAGATACCTGCAATTGAATCTCTCCTTGCTCTGGCTCTAGTTCCAGATTGCATCATCACAGAAAAATTCAAAAAATCTATTAAAAAAAACATTGATAAAGAATTGAAAAGAATAACAATACCAGCAAACGGTATTGTTATTAACAATAGAGTGATATATATATATATATATGGGATAGGATATAGGCACTTCATTTGCTATACACACTCCATCGATTTTTTCGGCCATATTTGGCCGGAGAGATCTCCAAACACGATCTTTACCGTTGGATAAGTAGAACTATGAGTTGGAAACATTGTTAACAAATTTCAGTTCAATCGGACCACGAATCAATCTCCTTCCGGCTACTTGATCAAGATGACTTAAAAACTAAGAATATATATTTTGTCAACTTTTACTATTTGAGTCATCTTAATCAAATTGCCGGATGGAGGTCGATTCGTGGTCCGATTGAAGTAAAATTTTGTAAGCATATTTACAACTCAATGGTCTACTTATCCAACGGTGAAAATCGGATTTGGAGATCTCTCCAGCCAAATATAGTCGGAGAAATCGATAGAGTGCATATAGCACATGAAGTGCCTATATCCTATCCATATATATATATATATATCACTCTATGTGCAATTAACACTCCATCGGTTTCTCTGCCATATTTGGTTGGAGAGATCTCAAATCCGATCTTCACCATTACATATGTAGAACTATGAGTTATAAACATGATGAAAAAATTTTAGTTCAATCGGACTACGAATCGACCTCTATTCGACAACTTGATTAATATGACTCATAAACAATATATATATATATATATATATATATATATATATATATATATATATATATATTGTTAACTTTTACTATATATATATGTCTGAATCAACTCCAATGGATGGGTCAACAGGTCAATTCGAAAACCGTCAAGATCGTCTCGAATCAAATCTCTGAATTGAATCATAATAGTTTATTTGCATGTCCGGATCAATTTAAATCCCTGATTGATAATTTCAAGATATATTCAGATGATCGGGTTCAAATTGGACAATTATGAATTATAGATAATGTTAAAGGAGGATTTCCGAAACCTTAAATTTGTCATCAAACAATCCTATAACAATTTAGAAATCATTTCAGAACAATAAGAAACTTTTCTAAGAAAAATTATTTAAAGAATTTTCAAGAAACAAATTTAATTTATTCAAAAACAATTTTTTTAAAATACTATAAAAGTTTTACTAAAAGCTAAATATTAAAATAAAATATAGTGAAATAAAATGAAAAATTTTGCTAAGCGCTGATATCGCTGAAAGCCTTATCCCCGCCAAAGTTGTTTGGATTGGGTCCCGGTTCCGGTCAGAGCCGACCCATGAATACCCCTAGCCATTAGACAAGTTGCATCCATCAATACATTCAATCTTTAAAATGTTGGTAAATCTTCGTCAACAGGGACTCACCGATCATGATGAATTAATTTATCATGGCCTTACAAACGTGAAATGCACAACGTATTCCTCTCCAACAAAAACTAGAAAGTCTGCATTTTAGAATTGCTTATAAAATAAAACTTTTTTAAAATAAAAAATATATATTATTATTTTTGAAAAATAAATTTTATTTTTTTCTTTTAAAAGAAATAATAAAAATATACAATAAATAGATTTCATTATGTACACTATCTAAAATTTTAAATAAATTTTCTAAATACTTATAAAATATATATTAAAAACTATGAAATAAAAAAATTGAAAAGTAATATTTGGAATGCAATCCCAAACGCGCTATTAGAATGTGTATTTTTATTTTTATAACTCACTTTTTTTAACTAAAAATTAACTCTCAACTCAATTTCAACTACACAAAAAATAAAAAATTAAATTCACTTTCCATAATACTTTTTGTAATAACTCCTGAATCCTAAAAGAAGTTTCTGATATCGCGAGCTCCAGGAACCAAGCTATCGCCATTTGTCAATAAAAAGCAGACTACTCATGCAAACCCATATTTAAAATAGCTGTAAAACTAAATTTTTTGAAAAAAATTTCAAATATTCTTTTTATATGGAAAAATTTTGGTACAATTTTCTCTTTCAATTTGGTTAAGTTTCCAGCGACCTTCCAATGAAACCAAGCATTTTGATTGAAACTATATACAAGTAAAAGAATTCATAAATATGTTCCAACTGTACAGTTCATTACACAATACAAAAGCCAGGCTAGATATATAAATGCTTATTGGCTTCACTACAAGCAGATTGTTGAAACATCCTGCAAAAGAAGAAAAATTACTTGCGTTCATCTACGTAAACCAATGAGATCACCGTGTTTCTTAAACAAACAATATAAGCTCAAAGAAATCTCTGGAAAACATTGAAAACTGCAAAGAAAAAAATCATTAAATTATAGGAATCTCTATTCCAATGCTGACGAAAGAAGTGCATGTTCCTTTGAGCTGAACAATGGTATTACAACATAGCTATAGACATCACGATAATAGGAGAATCACTAAGACCTGCAGGAAGAAATTACCTCATGATTGGAACAGAGTCACAGTAGCTATATAGCCATTTTTCATGACCTGGTCAGAACAGTCATTCAATCAGAAAGGGTCTTTAACAACTAATTACAAAAATGTTATACATGTAAATTAGCAAAATAAAAGATTGAAAACATGAATACTAACAATCCCTCACCTCAAAAGCCACACTGTAGTATCCATATACAAAAGTCGAACCAAATGGGTTATTCATGGAGCCTTGTGTTTGAATAGCAGCCCTACCACCATCTCCAAGAATCTCCTATCATAAATGTGAAATATAAGCTACATAGCATCCTTGAATTTCAGACTTACAGCAATCATGCAAGTAAGATTCTGGAAATCAGCTTATACAGTATAATTCACAATGGATGTACAGGACACAAATCCAACACAACTGCAAACTTTCAATGTCTATTAGCTTCATACAAGATCACATAATACATAAAAAGGTAACACATTGCACAACGGTAATTGATACTCAATGTAGATCAGACAACCTCACTTCAGGGAATGACTAGCAAATACCTGAGAACTAACATTGCTACTTCTTTTTCAGCCAAATAACATAGCTATTAGCTTGGATTCATGATTGGTCTCATTAATATCTCAGTTGTAATTTGTGTACCACCTCATTAACATGTTAATCTGCTCAGACATCACCTATAAAGAAATATGTTGATATGCTAAAGGACAAAGGTGGGGACAGGATGTCTGGTGTCCATAAGAACATTTCCAAATTGTAAAACAATGTTAATTGTGCATCTAACTAAGTGTGCGAAGAAGCTGACCACTTTATGTGCTTACAAAAAATTACATTATCTTTCTTAGGTAAATTTTGAAAAGCGTCAACAGTACCTTAACTTGTTCCCACTTTGTGTTAGGTGTGATACAGTGCTTGAATGAATTTCCTCCCTGACCCTGAACTGCCTCTTCAGCTGTAGATCTAAAAATTAAATTCTGCAGTAAAATACATGTAAAGACTCCAGAAAAAAAAGGTACTCACCATTAGCATCATAGATAACAAAATTACATTTTATGTAAGTGTTGAAATCCGAATGTCCAGGAAAATTGGTGTGCAGAACAAATTTCTTTATTTTATGGGTCTGCATTCAGAACAAACTCTCAGAGTTGTGCCATCTTATGCATCACAAGTTTAAGTCGTGAACTCAAAGTAACTGCCATATGTTCAAATAGTATTACCTGTCCATCAAATAATATGTCTAGACCACGAGAAAAGTAATTGTAGAAGTAATCTCCACAGAGTGTGGTCCTTGGACGTGGGTCTGAAGCAGAATGTATCACCATTTGATCAACCTGTAACATAAAGATTAACCACAATAAGTGTGATATTGAAATGAAATGGTATCTTATGCTTGCTTTTAGTAAGAATCTAGCTTGACCATGAAAGATCTAAATGTTTTTATTTTTATTTTTATTTTTTAAAGTAATTGCTTTGGTGCCACTAGCATCATGAATTGCAAAGGAAATATAGGGAACCTAACATCAAGAAATTGAAAACTACAGGTACAATAGAACACACTCAAACACTCAAAAGCTGTTTATCCTAAAAATGTAGTTATCTGCCTTTTGGCTCACTTAGATGGACAAGAATGCTATAGAAAAGCAAGCATCAAAAGTTGAATTCACCTATGTGGTAACTTTAAAAAATCAGTTATACTATGTGCTCCACATGTATGTGCCACTCTAAATGAAAATCAGTAGGTAAAGCAGATCTATCCTTCAAGCCTGTTAACACTTTTCAGTTGTGCTCTAATCATGCAAGACAAGGTAATACCTTCACAAGGCACTGTATCAAGCTAGAAGTTTCAAGCCATTGGAGCTAACCTATTTCAAAACTTGCTCTAAAGAAATGCATGTTCCTTTATTTGCTGGATTTCATCATTATTTTTGCTAATACCATCTACACTTCTATACTTATTTCTCAAACTTCATAAGCTCCAAGGTTGCCACATGTCTACAATATCAGATTGTCAGCAGAGAGGGCCCTCAAAGTCGTAATTTAGAGCAGCTGTAAGTGGGTCGTTTCCTAGGAACAATCACACGTATAAATCGAAAGGCAATAAGAATCCAAAGGCCTAGATAAAGTGAGCATCACTTAAACGGTACTTCCGTAAAAGAAATATCTGAAAGTGACACCAAATTTATTTGAAATAGTGCATTAGTCAAGCACAAGCTGGTTCATCCAGCCTATTACAAGCTTGAAATCAAATATCAGGAAGTTCGGCAATACAAATCGGAGAAACTCAAGCTCATAGACGCCTGGGATTTGTCTACCATTGCATAGAGAAATAACCACATCTTTGACATAATTAAAGACACTCGACAGTTAGAATTCACACCTGCTTTTGATGGATGCCACATGGTCTCCCCAATTCAGTCCACACATCCTGAAAATAAGTTGATAGTTTCAAAATAATAAGTCCTAGAGAGGCTTTTCTTTAACACATAAAACCAAACTTTCACTAACTTATACAAAGTAAAGTAGCTGAAGTATAGTTCAGATGCAAAATCAAACAAACTACATAACTCGCGTCATGCACTTTCATCAAGAATGAACTTAAAAAAAAAAAAAAAAGATTCCATACAATATTTTGCTCTCCACATAATTTAATCAATATACAGTACACATGATTACAGAGACAGGTAGGATAACATTATCTTCTCGAATAAAGTGTGCCAAACAGAACTGAGTTTTCCTTCCTTCTATAAACTGCTGATGCGACCAGCAGTAAGTAGGACTATACAATGGTGAAAACATTTCCATTTGGAACTGTAAATTTTTTATTTAAAATTTCCAAAAGGTCAAAGTTTTGTGGAGAGTCGAGGAGCTATCAAGGGACTGCCTTTACCTAATACGAAATTACCATGACTATTTCCAAAGGGTATGACTGCCCTTTACCTATGTAATCGAATGTAGATTCTCAAGATATGTTCATTAAGGATATAATTATAAGACAACTACTTTCAAAGATCCCATCATTAAACATCAAACAAACATTAAATATCCAATCCTGATTATTTCAAACACTAATGTAAAAAAGGTTAATATCGCACTGATGCAAAATACAGATATTGATGGTCCATATTAGACAAGCATGACAAATTAAAGATTAAAGTGGCAGGATAATGAATGAACCTAAATACAGAAAATTTACTAGGCAATTATAAAGGCAAACGTGCTATTTTCAAAATCAATAAAACTTAGATAGACGGCTTGAGTCTTGCCTGTGGTGAAGCACCAAAAGGAATATGCTGACCCCCGATTGTGAACCATAGCTCTTCTCCAAGCTGAAATATGACAAATATAAATTTCAAAGTTACATAATGACCTTTTAAGTTGACATACTCAGAGTATCAAGGCATGCCAGAAAGAATATACACAATTTAAGCTGCACTCCAATCAGATATTAAAAGGACTTGCACATCACTTTATGAAGTAGTTTCAGCCAAATTGAAAAACCAACTATCGTGATACATCCACAAGGTTAGGAAAACCAATCAAAGTATTAAATCTGTGAGGAAAACAACAATCTTATCTTAGTTCTGATGAATGATGAGTATGGTGACTGCATTGACAGGTGGTGAAGAATGAATTAAATACATGTATAGCACCAGTACTAATAACAAACAGTTCAAGACGTACCTTAGCATGTACCTCTTCCATGTAGAGACTGCCAGAAGGCAATGGGGGAACCAAAGCCTTATCCATCAAGGACCCTATTCCCACTTTGCTGTCAGGAGAACTATCATATACAGATACACGGCAAGTAACAGGGGTTGTCCCATCAGGAAACTCTAGCGGAAGCTCTGCTGACACTGTCATGTATTCATAATGTGTACGTTTATCAGTTTAATGAAGCATGTAAATCTTAACCGAAAGTAGGCAAATCCATACCATCCACATCATGGCAGCAGTTTGTATATTGGCTTGGAATAGGGAACGCAAAGGACAGTCCCTGCAATCAAATAGCTAAGCAAGCATTCAAATACATAATAAGAAAATTTAATGACACAACTTCATAAAGCATACCGGATAAAACAGAGTATAAACCCCTCTATCTTTATCATAAATTCCTGGAAAAGTTGGTCCAAAAAGTCCATATACAGCTACAAATGTAGCTAGTGTAGAAGGGCCCCTGGAGGATTATGAAAGTTAGTAGATCAAGCTTACATACAAAGAATCAAAGAAGAAAATGCAATCTAGCACATACCCTATCAAAGAAGTTGCATAACGCATTTGCAATCGCTTGACATCATAGACCTCAATTAGCCGTAATCTCTGCAGAGACATGGAATCCTAACTTCTTAAGACCATAATTTCCCATCATACACATATGCACATGCATATACACAAACATATTAAAACATGGATCACGTTTCAATCAAATTCAAAACCTTAGACATCTCTAGCCACAAATACTGATAAGGAGCTGGTGAGAACCTGAAAAAGATGATAATAGCAGGTGGAGTCGCAATTGACTTTTTTTGGCCAACTTCTCAGATATTGTAAGAACATGCTGCCAGAAGTGTGTTACTTAAACTTGGGTTCAATAAGAAAATCGTGATCCAACCTGTCTCATAGAGTTTGATCGCCAAATTTTGCTTATACCATTTAAGATAAATAGTAGAGATAGCACACTAGAACTCTGTTATTGCAGAAACTAAATATGAAACCTAATAAGTCCATCAGTTCAGAGATTAGACTAAGGAGGTCATAAAAAATCAGATGAAAAACTATGTCAGGATACCATAGATGCATGCATCTATAGCATGTGATTATGGAACTTGACATCAACCAAGTTTAAAGGGGCTCACCAAACTAATACATATGGGTTCAATTCTCAAAACAGTGAGTTCTGCCATACATAAGAACCTCACCAAGTGAATCTATAAGTGAAGAATAGTCGAGCAGTGATATAGTTATCCTAATCCATCGAAAAACATATTCAAGAGGTTACCTGTGACCAAGGATCAAAACGAAGATGAAAGCCATGATCGGGAAAGCTAATCACAATGTCTAACTTGAGAGGCTCCTGAGATGGGGATACATTAGAGTAGAATTTCAGGACAAACATATATGGTCTAAACATGCAAAAAAATTCAAAATAGACAAAAAGGGCAATTTCCATAAACGCTACGTACCAAAAATAAATATTTGCAAGAGAAATATGTAAGCTTCTTATGTAGTATAAGTTTCATTCTCTTATTATACATTACATTGCACATTTGCACTTAGTAAGGCGCATAAGAATCTGAACACATTGTCTCAAATTATACTTACATGATACCTGAAGTTTTTCACATATTCATCCAATATAAGCTCCTAATTTGTTATCATCGTATATGGAACAACGGTTTTCTTCTCAGAAACTACTTATTCCATGAAAGTTTTTCTACAAGAAACTTACTAACCATAACTTGCATACTTAAGAAAATAATTGGACAAAATGCATCAAATTCTGGAACCTATTATGTCATATTAATTGTGTATAACAGAAATTCATGTTCATGTACTTTGGGTAACAATCTCATAACACAAGATTCTAGTGAGAAATCAATTTTCAATATATCTCCACAACCGAATGACTGTTAAAACAGGAAGCAAACCTCATCAAAATACTTCACATGAACAACATCATATATATTGGGTTGTTGTTCAATCTGAGCAAATGCTTCACATATTGGCATCCCTACACAGCAAGAGAAATAGAAACTGAGTCATGTAACCTACAGAAAGTTAGAATATAAATATATCAAACCTTTTTACATATCTCAACACAACACTTTACTAGGAAATCCAAAATTCACTAACATCACTATCTAGGGGTGAGAGGAGCTAGCTTGCCCTCTATCTCTAACCTTTTCTAATTCTAGTTAAATTTTTTCCCACCCAACATTAGCAATAGCCTTTAAGTTACTACCATTTCTTTCCTCATTTGGTTCGTTTTTCCTCGAAATAACAAAGAGAATTCCAAATTCGTCTATGTCATTGAGAAACAAACTTGAATCAAGAAAAGAAAATTGTTACCTAGACAGAAGGGACCGAGACCGAGACCAGGACGGAGATCAAGGGTAATAGCGCCCATGGCCGTTCCCTCACACCTTCTTCTTGGTGCCACCGTCGCTGCAGCAACCGACATGATCGGCGCAGCCGTGGGTCGCTGCTGACGGTGGTTGTAATGGCTCTGTAGCTGCTGCATCGCCCCCCAATTGAATCACCTACCCAATTAAAAATCTCTGAAGTCACGATTTTCTCTATCCGTTCAAAGGAATTGAACTTTTACTTGATCAATTGCTTCCTCGCTGTGGTGATTTTGTTTTGAGTTGCGAGTTCTCTCGCTTGCATGTTTTCTTTGTTCTGTTTCTTTTCGTTGCGTGCGGGAAACACACAATGAAAGGAAGCAGACGGTTCGTTTTCGACGCTGTCGGTTCGGTTCGGCTCTAAACAACGATATGTGAAATAAACTTAATTGGACCGAAATAATTAATTAGGAGTGTTTTTTAGATTGAATTCTTTTTAAACGAAAAATATTTTTATTTCTTTAAGAAATAAAATTTCTTTTTTTAGTAAAATAAATTTTACTTTTTATTAAAAATAATAATAATAAATAATAAAAAGTTTCAATATATAAAATTTTTTTATACTTTTTAATTTTAAATAAATTAATTAATATCTATAAAAAATATATTAAAAAATAGAAAATAAAATTAAAAAATTATTTTTTGAAAATTAACGTAAAACGGGCTCTGGGTGCAGTTTCGTTGTTTCAGTGACTGCTTTTATTCGGTAAGAAACTGAACCATTTATAACAGCCTTTTCTTATAATTAGTTTACCTTGGAAATTTCGAAGGACGTTCACTTAAACTACCGCCATAGTTATCAGAACAGAACCGATCCGTTCGGGTCGACCCAAAAACCGTCGACCTGAACAGTAAATTGGTCCGAATTTGTAAAAAGACTATTTATGCAATCAATCCGTTTCGATCCGTTCTGACCTGCTCAAACCCGATCGACCCGTCCGTCCGGATCAAATCAGGTTAAAATTCTTTTAAAAAAATTAATTAAAAAATTTTTTTAAAATTAATTAAAAAATTTTAAAATGATGATATATTTAATACAAAAATAATTATTAATAGCTATATGTTGAAAAATGATATATAGTTTAGATTTTATATTTGGATGTGATAATGTAAAAATATAATTACTTATATCTTATTTGTAAATATCAATTATTAGTGATTTTTAAATTTTTATATTGTAAAATATTTAGACTCAAATATGTATATCTTAAAAAGTTAGTTATATCTCTTTTATGATTTCTCTATTTTATGATTTTATCTTTTTCTAATCTCCTAATTTATTTAAATATTTTTTATTATAAATTTTAGTTGTTATTATTATTATTGGTGGTGGATTTCAATTTTCGCTGTGATTATTATTGCTGTTGTTATTAATAGTAATGTTATAATAAAAATATTTTAATTTTTTGTTATGATTGCTGTTGCTATTATTATTGGTTGTGTCATTAGCAGTAGATTTCTTACTATAATTATTGTTATTATTAATTAAAAATATTTTACTATTATTGACCCGACGGTTTGACCCAAGAACCGTAATCCGGAAAGTTTTTCGGTTCGATATTCGGTCCAGTTCTTACAACTATAACTACAGCACTTATTTGGGGGAGCTAAAATGAAAGAACTTATCGGAATAATAAATTATTTCATAGGAGAATCTGGACAAAAGAAGTTTATATTTCCAAAAAGAAAATATTGAGAATGGCGCTTTGGTAATAAATACTTAAAAAAGGAGAAATAAATAAGTAAATTATTCTCGACATATATAGATGATATATGTATAATTTTTTTTTACTTTAATATATTTTTTAAACCATATCACTTTTTATATTTTCTAATAAAATTAATATTTGACATTCATTTAACTTATAAACATATTTCTTACAATAAAAATTTATAAGAAAAAGTTTTCAATTAATATTTTATGAATAATAAGTAACATTTGTAATTAACAAGCTTGTGAAATTTTTTTCATATAAGTGAACTTTTTATTTAATATATTTATATAATATATTTAATTTCAAATATTTTTAAAAATTAATTCAAAATATGTTAGGGTCAGTATTCTTTTTATAAATTTTCTAGCTTATCGAAACTAAATTATTCTTGAACTGATTTTGAAGCCATTATTTTGATAAGTTGTGGTATGACTTAGAGAACGTTTATGAATGTCTACATTAAGAAAATTTCCTAAATAAAAAATACTTTAAAGATTTTCCAAGAAACGAACTTGAGTTTTTTTTTATAAAAAAAAAAAGTAAAAAGTATAAACATAACGACATCCGTAATTTTCAAAATTTTTAACAAACATTATAAATTATTATAAGAAACTTATTAAAAATGTAAAAGCTTTTGGAGAATGAAAAATAATACTATAAATACTGCCGAACATCCTTATTCGATAAACCACCAGCAAGCGGTTTGTCGAACTTATAAATAAGCCCTCTCCATTTGCTAGTGAATTTGAACAACTAATTTAGACAAAATGCAGTTATATAATTAGTTTTTGAGCATCCAATTCTAGCTTACGTTTGCAAAGATAAATATTTTTGTCTACGATGATAAGTCATCAAAATAATAATTTGTAGAATGTTCACCAAATAGCAAATTGTAAAGTCATTTTTTCTAAAGCAAAATTTTCCAAATTATAGTTATGAATTTAATGATAAATAGATCCTAATCCAAGTCGTTTAATAGCTATCAAGCTCCGACTTTTATAAGAGGTTATGATTAGATTTTTATACTTGTATGACAGATTATTATTGGTCGATGAATGCTAGTAATGAATAACTCTCACAATGAATGCTAATAATGAATATCTCTCACGATGAATGCTAGTAAATTAGTGGCTTTGATTTCTGACACATATATAATAACCATGAACTTTTATTGTTTAATTAGAAAAAAGCCATGTTAGGATCCGCTACATAAGCTTCTTTTGACCTTATTGTGCGTGCGCTATATTACGAGCAATACTTTTAGTTAGTGTAATGAAAAGTAGCTAATGGCATGTTTTAATTATACAAAATTAAGTTTCACAAAAGCGAGTTTTGTAAAAATGAAGTATGATGAAAAATAGAATTTAGTAAAAGTAGAATTCAGAGTGATAATTAAAATATATTGTAATCCCAAGGTTGATTTTGATAATAACAAATATTAAAAATTCTAGTTTATGAGTTAAGTGAACTAATGGTTTAAACTAAGCAGTGCAAAATTAAAAATACAAGTTTTTTCTACTAAATAGTCATAGTTCAGCCAGCTACTTTATAGAATACTCTATATCAAGCGTAAAAGAAAATTGGCTAAGTGTTGAAGTAGCAAAGTAGAGCAGATCGGTCAGATTAGAACATAGGAGCTGAATTGAGCAGAACAGAAGAGTCTCATGAGAACAGTCGACTAGCTTGTTGCTAATCATGTGATTTCAGAGGTAGATTTGATTGTGATGCAAGTTCAGTTTGAGCATGATATTTTACTAGAATTAGAACAACATGCACACAACAATTTTGACTAGAGAGTTCATTAAATTATGGTATATACAACTTTGGAAAATTCGTGGAAGATAGGAAAAAATTTAGAAAACACACATTGTAGAAAATCAGAAACATTGAAACCTATTTTTAGAAAAAATTTGATCTTTGAAGTCAAAATTTGATGACATGTTGAACATCATATCTATTATCATTTCACATCAAGCACTGCAGAAAATTGCAACAAATGAAGATTAAAAATATAGTGCAAAGGTGCCATCAGAACCACTCTTTCAACATGCCAGAATTAAGTTCAGGATTTGAATATCAATTTTAATTCAAAGAAAGGACAAGGATCCAATTATAAAGAGTATACATATACTTGATCTACCATTTTGCTACCACGATACATCACACTAATATGCTATATGGAACTACCACACAAATTGAGCAAAACTATGAAGCTAGTAAAAAAATAGTCTACAAAGGACTTTCATACAAGATTCGCAAGATGAAATTCAATCATTCTTTCACTGCATATCGGAGTTGATTTTAATGGAACATCCAGATCATAATACACTTCAAATCACTAACATTCTTCACTAAAAAACAAATCTATACATTGCAGTCACAACAAACAAGTTGATACGAAGCCATCTTAGAACTGATTAACACCCGACGGGAACCTCTCATGGATGATCTATGAACTCAGAAGGAAAATTTGAATTTGAGCTTGATGTATTGCAAACGCCTGATTAGTTCATCGTCTCCATACTATGGACCATCAGAAACAGCAAAAAAATTGAACAATAGACAAAGAAAGAGAGCACACGCGAGAGAATTTGAAATCACCGACAAGCTTATTTAATGCTATAAAATAAAGATCAAATTAAGCCATACCAGTATGAGCAATTGAGATTTAAAATGCTAGTTGAAAGATTTAATGATATTATACTTATCTCTCTCAAGATCCATCCGTTAAAACATACCTGATGGAACCTCAAATGGCAGCGGCATAGAAGAGCAAGTTGATAACACTGTAGCAGACTGTTGGTAGTTTATCTCGATAAGTGAACCGGTTGAGGTAATAGTGTTTGGTTAAACATATTATCTTGGTATTGTAGCAACTTGATAAGAATTAGTGAAATTCACTCATGATAAAGAGTGGCCATGGACGTAAGAAAATTTATTTGCCGAATCATGTAAATTCTGCGTGTTTGTGTGTTGAATAATTTTCTTATATTGCTTGCACTTGAACTAAATAGAGAATGCTAAACAGAAAATATGTTTACGTCCAATTAACTATAGTGCTACTAAATTGCAGAAAACTAAGGTTTGTTAAGTTATAAATACTACATTAAATTTTTAGCTACCAACATAATTCACCCCTCTCCTTTTGAGTTAGTTGTACAGGTTTAACCAACAAAATATATAAAGAAAAATTTGAAATTAAATTTTGATAGAAGTACAGTTTGGTAGAGAAATAGAAAAAAAATTCGTAGTAATTGAAACACATAAAGTGATGGAACTTAAAACTTTAAGGGAAAAGTTAAATCTTTTGTAATTAAAACATTCCTTAAGATATAGTTTTTTTTAGAAAAGATTACCAAATCTCTGATACTAAAAAAAAGTAACTATCAAAAGCGATAGTTTGGGATCTATTTTCATGTGATTTGAGCCCAAATAGTAAAAATAAGTTTTAATGACATCAAACCAAGAATAAAGTGAAAAGAAATCAAGGCATACAATTCGACCATCAAATTTTGATAAAAGCTACATGACTTAACAACAGGGAATACGATTAAGTATTGTTTAAACAATGTGTCACCCTATGCATGTGTGAGTCTCTCACTTCATTATTTTTGTCCATATAAAACGCCTTATCTTGCTAAAATATCTTATTGTCAAGTTAAGATGTTTATATAAGAAAAGTCGAAAGTAAAGTAGAAATCTCGAACACTTCTGCCGTATTTTAGTTTCTTAAAATGACTTTCATGAACATAAGTTTCGTGAAAATAAACTTTGATAAAAAATAGTTTTGTAGAATTACCGACTAACATAACAACGAGTTCAATCGAGAAAAGGGACACACTCGAGAGATAGAATCTAATGAAACCATCGCGGTTCGGATCCGATTTAATTTTACTTACTGTTTAAATGTCATTTAATTTTACTTACTGTTTAAATGTCACACAGTCGATAAAATTACCGATTTTATAAAATTCGTCAGCAAGTTGCACAAACGCACTAACTAAATCCTTTTTCAAGTCGATAGTTAGCTAATTTACTGACTACGTCCCGCAATTAGTCGGTAAAATTTTGAAAATTACCGACGAGAATATTTTCAAACAATAATGCCGAATATTAGCAACTGTTTTCTATTAGTTAGTAGATTTCAATTGGTGACTAAATACATAAAGTGACATTTAGAGTAGATATTTGTAGAAGTGAAGTTCAATGTACAAGTGAAATCCTAAATGGCAACTAAAACACCTGAAGTAATCCGACAAAATCTAGAGGGAGAAGTAGAGTTTAGAAAACTAAAACATGGCCTTAAAGGTTTTTATAAGGTATGTTAGATATCTTGGCAGATGGAGATCTTTTCTAAAGATATTATATAGAAACTTTTTCTACCAATATTTCTCATTATCCGATCAAAGTAATTTTTGTTGTTTATTGAAATGATAGGGAGGATATAAATGCAGAGCCTCATTATAACTAATAACTAAGGTTTGTAACAAATCATTGGAAGTCTTATAATAATTCTTTCTAAACTCTCTTTAAGTATTCTGCTTTCCTTCTTTCTGTCAAGTGTATACAAATTTTTCAGCTATCTGTGGATAATGTCTTTTGGGTAAAGACTAAAGATTGATTTCGCCACAAAGGATTGACTAAATATTGAAGCAAGGTAAAACTTTAAGCCCCTAACAAGTTGTATCACAGTCATGGTTCTACTAAGGGAAATAACAAGTGCCAACAATAGTATTGTCTTTATGTTGACCAAATAGTTCCTCTTTCGCTATTCCTTCGGAGTTGTAGCAAATATGCTGCTATTACAATATTGAATTAGTGGACGACTGAAATGAAAACATTCGCAAAGGGAGCAATCGTACTTCTTTTAACTTACGCTTTCGCACTATGCCAACACTTCACTATTTCTTATCAGGTGAGTCATCCATCTTTCGAAGCCTTGACTTAACAAGACGTCGTATGAGGCTGCGACTTTCTCTGGAAGAAAAACTCCCCTCGCCCCTATCTCCAATTGCACACATGATGGCCTTCAAGTTGAGGTAGGGGGGAATTCACCAACCTGCTATGAGATTCGATGAGTATTCCCTCCTGCAGAGCTCTTACTCTATAGTCGGGGTTCGGGGTTACTCTCGGATGGGTGACGGAGGAAGCAAACCTATTCTCCTTAACCTTAAGGTCTTGAAGCACCTTTGTGAATTAAACTTACAAGAGGTTATACTCACTTAATAAGGTATCTTTCGCCTGTCTTTCCTTTCGCTTTGGCCCATCCAATCACCTAAGCGAGAAAGCTTAACCCACCTTCAGGAGTAATTAATAAAAGAAAGGAAGAACTCGACTTATTTATTTATTTACGCATTTCGCTTAGGCAGGAGAATAGAACTAGGTCTATCAAGCCAGAACGACTACTCGAATAGGAATGCCAAGAAAAAAGCAACAATCTAGCTACTTTGTTCTGAGAGGACTTTCCTATTAGAACAGGTTGCTTAAAAGGATCTCATATTCTTCCATTGAATATTTTACTTTTTCCCGGACACTCAGGTTCAAACACCCATGGATTTTTTGTTTGTTTACTGGCTTCATATAATTCAGAAAAAACTAGTTTTCTCGAAGCCTCTCGCTCATATCTCTCATCAAAATGTGCTATTCTATAATATCTCTTTAGCAGGTCCTTATTAATTTGTTAACTGATAGTTAAGTAGGAAGAATACTCAATAAGAAGTTAATCGAGGACAAAAAAATATAACATGAAAGAGAAAATAGAACAGAAATTAGAAGATTTCACATGATAGTTGTTATAGAATTTTAACACTGTTAATTTTTTTGGAAGTATTCTAGCTAGATACCAATATCAAAGATTAGGGAGGCTAAAGAAATAATGAAAGAGAGACATGTTTCTAATAGAGTTCTTAGAATCACTCTTTATTAGAGGTACAATTCAGTGGCTTAGCCCTCGTCAGCAATCTAGTTTTTTTTATACTCATTATAAGAAATCAGGTCACATTAAGGATAATTATTTTCAGATTCACCCGTATTTGCTTACTCAATATCGGAATTGGAAGAAGTCAAAAGATTTCTCCACTACAAGTTCTCCAATTGCTCAGGCACATGTTGATAGTTCATCTGTCTCTCAATTAATCAATATGATTTAACAAATATTTAGCATCGCTTGCTCCGATAAAACCTCAGTTTTAGCGACAATCTATTTATGCTAGCTCATCTACCTCTACTTCTCATATTATGTTTTCCTCTTAAATTTTAGATTTTGAATCATCTTATCATATGACTTCTGATCTATCACTATAATCTAACATTACATCTTTACCATCAAAATTTTCGTCATTAGATACTTTTGATGGCTCTCAACTGACCATCACTCAAATTAAATCCAATTTTTTCAGACTTTCTTACTCTACCTTTTATCTTATATGTTTCTCATCTTAACCTATACCTAATCTCAGTCAATTCGAATTGTCAAAGCAGGCTTATTATTGTGTTTGATTCTATTAAATGTTCAGTGTAAGATCTTTGTACTGGCCATATAATTAGTTGTGCTCGTAGAAAAGGACGACTATATCATTTAGAATATCTCTATTTTTCATTTTCTAATTGTTCAAATTTAGCTGTGCTAGTGCAATCCCATTTGCTGCTGATATGTAGTATAGACGCTTAGTTTATATTTCTGAATCTCGTTTAAAGAGTCACTCGATAGTGGAGTCTTGGGCGAGTTTCTTTTTCTTCTTTATCTGCTTGTATTAGTTGTAAGTTAGCAAAATATTCAACTTTATTTTTCAATCAAAGTTATATAATTGTAGTGCTTTTGAATTATTACATTCTGATATTTAGGGATTAGCTTTCATTCCATCAATGACTGATGTTTTTCACTATATAAGTTTCATTCCATCGTTCTGATTTTTTTACCTTCTATAACACATTCAGTACTATGGTTCATATTTTAACTTAATATTCAAATTAAGATGTTACATCCTGATGGTGCTCGCACACATAATTTTTCTATCATGAGATCAATGTTACAGTTTTACTGCACCCTTTTTCAGCATTCGTGTCCTTATATTTTTTAACAGAATGGTGTAGTAGAACGTAAACATCGCCATATTGTTAAATCCACTCAGTCTCTTCTGTTATACTCTTTAGTTTTTTAAACTTTTTAATCAAAAATTATTATTACCTTTGTTAATCTTATCAACATCACCAAATGGTTGGCTTCGTCTGGTAAGACACCTAATGAAAAGTTATTTATGTCTCCTACGGATTACAGTATGATTCGTACTCTTAGGTGAACTTGTTTTATTCTGCTTCTTCCGATTAAGCATAAGAAATTGACTGCTCGATCAGTGAAATATATCATAACTAATCGATAGCTGTTATGATTTCGTAGCGCGACGTTTTCGCATTTCTCATCACGTAACTTTTCTTGAGGAGTCCCCTCACTTTTCAATCTCACATCCCGCTGTTCAATTCTTAACAATATCACATAGTCTTCCATCTAGCTCATGTGAAGAATGCATTTTTTTATGATACATTATTTGAGTATACTTATATGCGGCCATCTAAGAGTCTTATTACTTTTCAAATCATGTGTGTCATTTTCGTCGTGATATTTATGAACTTAAACAAACTCATAAAGCTTTACTTGAGTGTATAGAGACCTGTTTCTAATAAAGAGTTCTTACTCTTTATTAGAGGTACAAATTCGAGCCGGACTAAACGGGCTGGCCCGCAGTCCAGCTAAATAACCCATGGCTTAGCCCTCTCGGTCTATGAATAGTAATATTATCGGGTCGGCTCGTTCCGATCCCACAAGTAGTACGAGCCAACAATGTCGACCCGCCCGCCTAATTAAGTGCGCGTTGATCGGTTAACGACGACATGTTAACCTGATCGGCATTGATAGTTAAACAAGTCAACTTCTAATAAAAAAATTTTCATCATAAAAAATTTATTATTATTTTTATCTTATTAATAATTTTTAAAATAATAATAATTATTTTTTCATTATATAAAATAAAAAATAAAAAAGGATAAATAGGTCGCTTAGGACATGAAAAATATAACCTGACAGACCAGACCCATCCATTTTTTTACCATTTATTTTTTATTTATGTGGTACTCATCGAAACGACGGGTACTCATATTTATAGGTAAAAATACAAGTAAGGCCAAATGGACCGGCCCGATCAATTGGACAGGGGTTTGATCGCTCGGTCCGGTGTTATAGGCAGTATCGGTCCGCCCACTGCCCGCCTAGTTACGGTTGATAGTCATCTGACATTATCGGCCCACCCAAATCAATTTTTTAATTAAAATATTTTATTAAATAATAAAAAAATAAATTTAGCAATAAAAAAATATTTAATTTTTATTTTTATCTTAATAATAATTTTAGAAGTTATTTTAAAAGTTTATTTTAAATTTATTATATAAAATCAAAAAGTACATTGGATAAACCGATCGAACTAAGTCATGAAAAACGAAATCGGACAGAGCCTACTCAGCCTTGGTATTGGAACCAGACTGGGTTAGTCCGGCATGATCTATTCATTTGGCCCGAGCGGGCCGTTCATATTTGCACCTATACTCTTACTATTATATGTAACTGATATATTCTTATAAAGAATGATACTATAGGTATTGCAGCGACTAAGAAGCACCTTTATCAATAGTTTTAAATGAATGATCTTAGCATTTACGCTATTTTATTTAATTAGATATTTGCCAAAGTGCTCGAGATTTTCTTATTTCCCAACAAAAATATACTTTTAACATTATTATATATGCTGGTTTATTGATAGTCAGACTGTTGACACTCTCTTAGAGCTTCATGTAAAGCTTCATCTCACAGATGGTGAACCTCTCATAAATTGTATTCGGTACAGACTGATAGTCGATCAGCTTGTCTATCTGTGTATAATTAGGTTAGATATTTCTCAATTAGTAAATATTATGAGTCAATTTATTTCTGCACCGCGACCAGCACACTATAGTGCTTTACTTAGAATTCTCAGATATCTTTAAAGCACTATTGCTCGCTATGTTTTATGTCTTTTACATCTATCTTGAACTCTCGAGCTTTTACAAATACAGATTAGGTTGGTGATCGTACCACTGAACGGTTTATCACATGTTTCTTCTTATCCCTTAAAGATTCATTAGTTTCGTAGCGAAGTAAGAAATAGAACGTCATTGCGTATTCATCTGCAGAAGCTGAGTATAAAGTTATGACTGCTATCGCAAGAGAAATTATTTATGTGCGAAAATTATTTACTCATATGGGGATTATATTTATAGGAGCTACTCTTTTTTACTGTAGCTATTTAGATTGTAAGAATCTTATTTTTCATAAATGAGTGAAATATAAAAATTAACTATCACTTCGTTCGTGAACGTTTTTCTCCAGGTATTATCTTTTTATCACATGTGACATCTACTAATCAACTGATGGATTTTTTTATAAAGTCACATCCAATATCGAGATTTTAATATTATTCGACAAAGTCATATTGTTTGACCCATCATAAGTTTGAGGAGGCTATTGGATTATATATTGTCAGGATATATGTAAAATAAACTCATTTTGGTAGTGTGTATATTCGCACGTGTAAACTCTATTCATTCATTCTTAAAAATTTCTATATTTATCTTTTTACATATTGTTTCAGTAGCAATTGACCCTTGTATTAACATGATGACAAAAATTTCGTAGGAATTCATGGATGGGCAAGTACACGCCCAGTGGAATGATATATAATCCAGGAGGAAGCAATATGAAGCATGTTACTACCATTGCTTTCCTCTTGCTCACCTATGCTGATTACCTCTCCAGATCCATACAAATAGTGAATTGCAGCAGCACCATTGGAGTCCTAATATTCTTCGCTTCCTAGCTAAGAAACAGGTCAGGGTTCAACAGTACGTGAACAATATTAGATAGATCAGGTTAATGCATCACTTCTTCAATTTTGCACACATAATTCTTTTGCTTTTGGAATATTTCTTTCAAAATATATATGTAGTCTTATAAAGTATATGACGTTCACTTGGAAAGTGGCTGTTTTATGTGGCACTGGTAGACTACATTCTTGGAGACAAACCCAATGAAACTGTCATACATGATAGGCTATGGCTATGGTACATGCATCCTAGACGCATCCACCACCATGTTTCATCGTTGTCGTCCATCACTCATCTTCCCTAGTTCATCGCTTGCAAGAGGGATCTGTTTATTGTAACTCGTCCTGCTCGAATCCTAACCCATTAACTGGTGCAGTGGTTGGAGGTCTAAGATAAGACGGTGTCTATGAAGATGATCGAGCTGATGACTACTTACATCAATGCTCCTTTAGTTGGTGTGTTGACTTACTTTGTTGCCGACTCTAATTAATCACCCATATGGTTTATCTTCATCTAACAAGCTAAGAAAAATGAACTTCACAAATTAGATTTACATGCATGTACGTACACATAGAATGAGTATGCAAATACTTTCATAGGGTTCATTTTAGTTTTCAAGCATCTCGTTACCCTGTATCATTACAATTCAGTAACTCACTATATGTGTACATAGGAGACTAGGAGGATACATGGGGAGTTGGGATGATATAAAGTTGTGATTTTCTTGGAGTAGTAAGGCCTTGTCCTTCTATCATGTCCAAATCTCCAGGCCTCAAACCACCGGGCAGAGTCCAATTGAAATGATGCAAAAGATTTGCAAGTGCAAGCTCAATGCTGATAATTGCAAAATTAATGCCAGGACACATTCTTCTGCCTGCACCGAAGGGGATGAATTGAAAATCAAGCCCTCTGTAGTCGATATTGTTGTCCAGGAACCTTTCTGGTCGAAACTCTTCTGCATCACTCCATGAATTTGGATCTCTTCCTATTGCCCATGCGTTGATGATAACTCTGGTTTTCGCGACGATTTCATAGCCTTGTAATGTAGTGTTTTGAATAGTTTCTCTTGGCAAGAGTAATGGAGCTGGTGGGTGAAGACGTAATGTTTCTTTTGCTATAGCTTTCAAGAACTGCATTCGGTCTAAATTATCTTCATGGATATTTGACTTTCCATTGCACACCTTTCGAACTTCTTCTTGTGCTTTTTTTAGTGCTGTTGAATTTCGTACAAGCTCAGCCATGGCCCAATCCAGAACTTCATAGGATGTATCTGTCCCAGCAGCTATCATGTCCTATATATTACAAAATAATTGAAGAAATTGAAGGTCTGTAGTTCTAAACAATCGCTGAGACCAAAAAGGGTGACATTTTGTGGGAAGGTCACTAGATAGTTGTCAGGTTAAACCTTCCATTTTCAAGTTAGAAATGTTTTGAGCATCACTGAAACAACTTAAGTTGAACTTGGAACAAACCTGTCCTTCTATTTTGAAGTTGAACTTGTACAGCGGCACTATATCCTTTTTACTTAGTAATTCATAATAATCTTTTTTTGACTTTTTGAAGATTTTTTAAGAATAATCCTTAATTTCTAACAGTGGCAAAGAATGATATTTTGCAGCACCCGTATCCTATTCAGCGTTCTCTCTATTATTTTAAAATTAATTTATAATCTGATTTATATTGACTTATACAGTCAGATATTACACAGAAAGTATACTATTGTTGAATGGAATTACATTTAGCCCCTGTTCATTTTGAGCGTAAATCAGGGTTAGACGGGTTAGTACCGACTAACCTGCGTAACCCTTAAAAAGTAATTCCCAATTAAGAAATGACAAAAGTTAAAATATTCTTCGTCTTTCATAACAATAATATATTTTAAGCTCTCCTTTTCTCAACTCATGGAATGCTTGCGCCGTAAAAAGTTTACTACTTTTCATTACCTAAGGTTAATTCCCTTAAAAAACTAATCCCTCCCTCTTTTAACCTCAACTAACTCCTTAAATAACGCAACCTTAGCCATGTGTCTATTATAATGATGCATATAATTAAGACAATAAGGAAGACTTACAACAGTAATGGCCTTGATTTCATTTTCAGTAGGGACAAACTCCCCATCCCCACCTTCAGCTAGCGACAACAGGACATCAACAAAGTCTTCTTCTCCGCCTTCCGCCGTAGCCGTGGCTCTTTGCCGCTTATGCTCCTCCACTACCTTACTAAGCAACTCATCTCTTCTCCTCGCCACAGCCTGGAGTTTAGCATCCAATCCTAGCACTTTACTCAACCACCCTATTGAAGGAAACATGTCGAACACCTGGAACCCGTCCAGCAACATTCCTTCACCTTCTTCTTGGATTACAAACTTCGCTTCCCTGCCTTCTTCTCTTGCCACTCTACCCGCCGCTGCCTCGCTCACAACGCTGTTTGAGTATGTGTGCAATAGTTCAGTAAGGTTGACGACTTCGCCGACGTGTTCGGTGATGGTTTTAACGAGTTTTGAAACTGCTGCGTAGCGGAGACGGCGGAAGGATTGCACACGTTTAGGGCTAAGGAGATGAACGATTGCAGCTTTCTTCGCGTGGCGCCAGTGATCACCGTAGGGAGAGAAGGAGACGTTGCGAGGCCCGTAGGTGAGTGCAGCGGTGGCCTTGGAGATGGGTCGGCTAGCGAAGGAGAGGTCTTGAGTCTTCAAAACTTCACGAGCTGCGTCCGCCGAGGAGACGATGATAGTCGGAACTTGGCCCATGTAGAGAAGCATGATAGAGCTGTTGTGTTTCTGCGCAAGGGAGTGGAGGGAGCGGTGAGGGAGGGAGCCGAGCTGGTGGAGATTGCCGATGATAGGGAGCTTGAAAGGAGATGGAGGAACGTTGCCATGGCGTCGACGGTGATTGGACAAGGTATACTTGTAGCTTAACATTAGCAGCAGGAGAAGGAAGGGGAAGAGCAGCACTGGCGACATGATCAGTCGATTGTCTTTGTTGGGCCTGCAGTAGCTATAGATGACAATGATGAATGAGCATTAGTAACCCCAGAGCATTTCTGACGACTTCCGAATGCTTTATGGTAAGGAATTTTTTTAAAATAAAAATTATGTAAAAATTTTTTTAAATTAAAAATTTAATTTTATTAATTTAAAATTAATGAAAGTATATACAAAACTATATGATATATAATTTTTATTTTCTTACATTTAAAATTTTTTTAATTTAATAAAAATTTTAAATACTTTTTAATAAAAGAATTAAATAAGCTAACTTTAAGACTCTATCTTTTGTTTAATTAAAACATGGTATTATCACACTATTCACAATAAGAAGGTGCTACTAAACCAAGTATTGTGGTTAGCCACAGTTATTGACTATTATTATATGGTGGGAAAGATGACAACCAGTTGTTGAGGTTCGTCTGTGGTGTGAGCTGGAGACAGATCTAGGAACAATCTTTCCAGATAATTGAAAATAAGTTTTATGAAATATGTAAAATATTTAAAAGTATTTATAAAATAATATGTTTAAATAAAAATGTTTTTAATTATTTTTATAAAATATTTTTTATTTTTTATTTTAAATAACAATAAATAATAAAGAAAATTTATAGTAAATTTTATTATATTTTTTAAATTAAAAATATTTTAAGATAACATTTTAAAATTTTACTCAAAAATTTGTCAAAAACACATCTCTACTATTAATAAATAATTTTTAATATTAAAATTTTAATTTATTTAAATAATTTTTATTAATATAAAAAGTAATTTTATTTTTTGAAAAACTTTCTTAATATTTTTCTTAGCACTCTCAAACAATTCTTCTAAATATTTCACTGATGCATTTATACGATTCCTTTGCAAAGATTTTATTACTTTATATGCGATATAATTCAAAGCACCATATTTAACATTCAACTGGTCAACAAAAATGTTCATAATTTAATAACTCCAATATAAATAATTGATACTTTAAAAGAAATAGTTGAACAATTAACTTAAAGTTAGGAATAATTAACTGTCCAACATAAAATAAGTCGAAGATCATAGCAAGCCATGCGCATGGAACGTTAACTAGGTTGCAAAGATATTGTTTATTGATAGTGACAGATTTTTATAGTGAATGCCATCCTGACTTTGGCCATCCTAAGTTATCTAAACCAGAATCTTTCATACTGTCACATATTTTATAAGATTAATTTGAGTTAAATTCATCTTAATTCTTACAGATCGAATTTATTATTTGCTAACGGATAGATAATAGTTGTGCATTTGTGAGATAAGTTTAGAGTAAAAATTTTGGGATTTCTTAAGTCTTTTTATCCACATCACTCAATATTTATGTGTACATATTAGAGTGAACTAGAATAGGTTTGGACTGGGCTTAAGTTAATATAAACACCCACTCAAAGTCAAGATGGTATAGTAGATACCAATTAGAGTTTAAAAGCCACTAGTGGAATAGACTTGGTGAAAATATTTGTAGGTTGATCAGGTCAAAAAATAAACTGAAGCTTGTGACACTAGGAATGGGATATTGGCAAACAAAATGAGTGCTTTTTTCGATGTGTTTGGTGCATTTATGAAATCCTTCATTGTGAGCAATTTGGATGGCACTTTATGATAGACATAAAGTAGAACTGTAGCATCAGCATGGATAAGTCTCATATCTTTCAAAAACCAATGATGTCGAAGAAGTGCGGTAATGATATCGGCTAAAGCACTATATTTAGCCTTAATGCTGGATCTAGCCAAAACAGTCTGTTTCTTTTTTTTCTAAGAAAATGAGAAAATTCACCGAGTAAAAACAGTAACTAATAGTAGATTGTTAATTAGTAGGATCCTAATTTGGCTAATATTAGGAGGCGTTTAGAATTATTTATGAAATAAAATTTTTTCAATAAAAAATATATTTATTTTTTAAAAAAAAAAAAGCTTTTATTTTTTTATTTTAAAAAAATAATAAAAAATAATAAAAATTTTTATTATATAAAAATTTTTTATATTTTTTAAATTTTTAAATAAATTTTTTAAATATTTATAAAATATGTATTAAAAAATATAAATAAAAAAAATTTCGTTGAAAAAAATAAAAAATAAACGGACACTAAACCGGGCACGCAACTTCAAAGACATTTGAGGAGAAAATAGAAACCTACAAACAAAATGACTTTCACATATGGGAGGATATGAAGAGCATTTACATAATGAGTGGAACGAGAAGCAGCCATAAATTAGCCCACTACATATTTTTTAATATGTAATTCAAAATGAGTGACTATGAGATAAACCAAGTTCCCGACTAACTGGTGATATAATATCACTTCATTAAAAAGAGGCCCACATAAAGAGTAAGTCGCATATTTGGTTCAATAGATATTGGTTCATTTTTGCCAATAATTAAATCAGAGCATGTAAGAAGATTGCTTGAGAGAGAAAATACCCATCTAAAAAGGAAGATGCAAAAGAAAAAAAGAAACCTAAAGCTACCCAAATATATCATTTCAAACTGTCTAGTAAATAAATTATTAAAAAAACAGATGCTAATATCATCATCATAAATAAAAGTTATATATTAACATAATTCAACGAAAGATAGTAATAGAGTTTGATTGGAGAATTAAACAAAGTCGAGTCATGAGAGCTAGAGAAAAATTCCAACGGGGCAGTAATAGAGCTAAGACAAATAAGCATGTGGAGCGTACTTGTGAGAATATAAGGCTCATCGAAAATGACAAACCTTATGAGGCGAATGGTCATACATAGAGGAGGTTGTATGTAGACTTCCTTAGATATATCAAAACTGAAAAAGATATTTTTTTCATCCATTTGATAGAGCTGCCATTCTGAATAAGAGTAACAGTAATCAAAAAGCGAACAGAAATGAGTCGAGCATTATGAACAAAGGTCTACTCTTAATCAATACCATATCCTATGACTCCGTATGCTACAAAATGATAATTTTAGCAGTCAGTGACAGCTATCAACTTTATTCTTATTATGTAGACCCACTTACTACTCATAGCACTCTTACTAGATGGCAAGTCAACTAATTCTCTAGTATGATTTTTCTTGAATGCCTGGTAAATCAACTAATTACCAAGATGGTAAATCTGAAATACTGGCAAATTTCGTATGATTCCAAAGTAACAAATCAAGAAATACGAAAATATTTATAGATACAATTATACTGTCGATATCTCTTATGTCCGATTTATACTCAAACAAACAAAACAAGCAAGTGATTCTGATTTGTTTCTTTAACAAGACTGTAGGAGAACAAAATAGAATACTCCGAAATTCACAGAAGATCATAATTTGGATAATGCCAAAACAAATATTTATAAGAATTGGCTTCTTAAGGCAATTACATCCGGCTTTGTATACTACGCATGGGGAAGGGTGTCAAATTGTCTCACATTATTTATATGCCTTATTGTTGTGCTTATATGGATTTGAACAACTTTTTATTAATAGTTAGCTTTTTAGTTCTAGGCATTTGACATTCAAAACGATTAGACCACATGAGTATCCTTAACTTTCAAAAGAAATTTTACGTAGGAATAAAAAAAACAAAGGAATGAGAGAGATGATTAAAATTGGAAGTGTTTACATTGTTGGATTGTAGAGTGAAACATAAAAGGAATAAAGACTTGAATTTTTAATTTTCATCTCTATCTAGCGCACCTAGTACGTCACTTACGATTTTCGGCTTTACCGGCCCAAAATTATTCTCCTGCTGAAGTGCATAATTAATAAGATCCGGCCTATTTCCAAATATATACAACCTACGATGTTCCTTATGATTCCAAATTTTTATCAGAAAAAGGGAAGGACTCAAAGACGGTTGTTTTGCGCAACAATTTGCTTATAGAGAAAGGGGCGGATCCATGAACAGAAGGCTTGAGGGTTCAATCACTCATTAACAGTGTTAGTAATGTGAATTTTGTAAAATCTCGTATATATAAATTTGCTTATAAAACCCATTAAAAGTCATTGTTTCTTTAGCTCACACTTGCTTATCATCCTTAGAGAATTTACAAAAGTTGCTAAAAATTATAGAATTAAAGTTATGGAAACCGTTAGTAGGAGCTCCTAAGCTATCACTAAGAAAAAAATCAATCTTATTATTACAAGTTATTTTTAAAATATTATTTCTTTAAACTAAAGAGAAATTTGAAACAGCAATCATATAATTTGAGACTACGATCTATTAAATTATAATGTATACATAGTATATCCAAACGAAAATCAAATCAATTTGTTAATAATTAATTGTTTACCAAAGAGTCTTCAACTACTTTAAATAAAAGTCAAATTAAGATGAACTTTGGCCCGAGATCATTAATTTAAGAATGTGTGGCGAGTCAACCAATTTTATTGACGATGTAAAATAAATATTTTATTACCCACAATAATTTTTGAATCAATTATAGGAAATTGTCAATACCAATATGCAAAATGAAATTGATAAAAAAAAGGTTATAGTATCCTTAGTTTTCTTTTGGTAAAATTTTACCTATATGCATTGCGAAACCCATTGCTATCGGCATTATGCTGTTCTAAAGATTAAAAAATTTAAAAATAATACAAATATTGAAAATAAATTTAAAACTTAATAAATAATTAAAAAATATTATTGGAAAGTTAAAAATTTTGGTAGTAAAGATTAAGTAATTATGATTTATATATTTGAATACTAATTAGTTTAATCTAAATGTTTCAGAATAACATCACAGAAATTAGTTAGCTACTATTTGTAATTCTTAGTGTGATAAGGAGATCAGCTAGAAAGTCAGCTACTGCTGTGATGTTGATTTGTTGAACAAAGCACTTATTCCGAAAGGAGAGCAAAACAGAAATCTAGTTGGTACGCCAGTCAGCTAACACGCTGTTATTTAGTTCAATATAGCATCTATGTAAAGCAGCCGAAGAAGTAGCTACTTGGGAGAGCTGTTACTTATCAAACAGAAAGTAAAAGCAATCAGAGTAAAATCGACAAAAAGAGGAAAAAAATCAGCTTGATATATATTTACAAAAGGATAAGACTAGATTGCACTTTCAGAGGCAATTTCGATATGATAGAATCGTTCAATTGGGCCGAAATTTTAAAGGCACAGAAAGCAATATATCTACTACGAAACTAGCATAAAAGATTCAACATGCATCAATAAAACAAGCTAAGAAAAATTGTGAAAGTAGCAAGCAAATTAGAAAATCAATGTTCCTCAACTAACTTTCAAATGACCTAGTTTTTACATGTCACACACACCTATCTATTTACCATAGAATTTTGAGAATAAAGAGACCAACACACTAGTTTTTATATCAACAACATACATCAACAAAATAGATATCAAATGACATCAACAAGATGTATCAGATAAGCTAGTTACACATTTTGGTTTGACGAACGTTATTCAAATTTCCTTTTTGTATGCTACTTTACATAAATTGCTTCATACCCACTCCTCTATCATATTGCATCCATAATACAACACAATTGCAACATTAATGTTTGAATTGTTGGAGCCAAGAAGCAAACCCAAGCTAAATTAGATTGATGAAGAAAATAAGTTTTGAACCACATGTCACGAGAAGAAGCTAAATTGAGATCTCACAAATCAAGAGAATTAATTCATCCACCAGAATAACCATAGAAGATGAAGAAGAAGACTGGATTGAAGAGATGACTTCATCATTTTCAGCTATCACTAGTATAAAAATAATACCAATCGAAAATGGAATTTTCAAGTTGTCTACTCCTTATTGCGTATGCGGAAATTGGTCAAGATAAATGAGATAAAAGATAAAGAAGATAGAAAAGAGAAAAAAATGCAAACAAAATAGAGGGATTGCAAAGAAGAGAATAGAATCCATTTTAAAAAAATGACACGTCGAATTAAACAAAAGGAAAGCACCACCACTCCACACAACGTATGGAACATGAATTCGTTCATGTTGGATAGAAATTTATATGGGTAGAGATATGAAGGTAAAAGACGAAGATCTATCATAGAGAAGGTGAAGCAAAAATTAAAAAGAAAATAAAATTTTGATTTGGACTTAAATCCTTTATTCTTCACGATAAAAAGCGAATCAGTCGACTGCTTGAATTGTATCACTATAAAAACTAATCTTGAGCTAAATCCTAACAGTGCGAGAACCTTAATAAAAATTCTAAATTTTGTAAATTTTTCATCGAATGAAGGTACAATTAGGATGGAGAAATGATTTGGTATAAGCCTTCTTGATGCTATCTTTATTTCGTAAGAGTTAAATGGTGCAGTTAGAAAAGATTAGTGCAGTACAATAGGCTGTGATTGAGTGTCCTGAATAGAAATTCGATTGAGACAAAAAAGTGAGGGTGGAATATATGTCTCGAGATATGTAGTGCTTTATAAAAGGATATAGTGGTCGTAGATGTAGACTGTATTGGTAGTCGAAATGCGTAAAATTTCTCATGTGCTTTTATTCTTACGTCACTATGATTGTATTATTTAAATTGCAATCTATTTTATAAATTTTATGGAAAGATCAGTAAGCTAATAGATAGCTAGTTCAATGACTAATTAGCTCAATATCTAAATTATTGATAGCTATTTAATAATCAGTAAAATTATTAAAATAGGAACTATAAAAATTAACTTCTGATAATAATAGGTAAAAATTATTATGTACTATGTATTCAAAACAAAAAATTATTAATATTGCAAAATCTTATAAATTAAAATATTGATAAAATATAATCAATTAGTAAACAATTTATATATTAAATTAAATTAATATTATTATTTTAAATATTTTCTAATTATTAATTAATATATATTATTTAAATAATTATATGAATTAAATAAATTATTATTTTGAGTCAATTTGAAGTGATTTATATTTATTTAATTTATCCCGTTGATTTCGAAATGACTCTAAACCATCTCAAATCCGATTAAGATCAAATTCATTTAAATAATCAGTTTCGAATTGAATTGCAGATTGGATCATATGGTCGATCTCTAGTCTAACAAGAGAGTGGTTAAGTGTTTTGGAAACTGATCTTACTAGAGAATCCTGGCAGGATTAGTTAATTAGTTAGTTGTTGATATACCAACAAAAGTAACAGTATTGAAATCCAGCAGAGAACATGCAAGCTTTAATTAATGTTTTTGTACAGTATAGAAAAATAGGTAGAGAAGCAGCAGCAGTAGTCAGTCCTCTTCTTTCCCAACAGTCCCTTTCTTGTCCCGGGTCTCATGCTGCTTTCTCCCTCACTAGCCAGATCCGCACTTCAAAAACCAACAAACATTTTAATATTTAATTGTTTATAACACAGGTTATTCAAAATTATTTTAAAATAGAGTTTTGAAATATAAGATATTTTTTTAAAAAAATTAGGAATAAGAAAACTTATACTCATAATAATTCGATGAGCGTATAATTAGTTAATACTTTTAAATTAAAAAAATTAGAGTACTATAAACAATTTGTTAAAAAATAAAAAGCTAAAAAATATAAAATAAACAGTGTGATGTGAAGTAATACAAAACATCACCTAAAGATGAAAATATAAAGTTATCGTATCACGCTGTGTTATTAATTTGACAGGTCTCAAACTCTTTAGGGGAAGTTTAGAAAAGTACTTATAAAATATAATTTTTTTAAAAATAAAAATTTTTTTATATAAAAAATAATAAAAATATGTAATAAAAAAATTTTATTATTTAAAATTTTTTTACATTTTCTAAATTTTTAAATATTTATAAAATATATATTAAAAAATATAAAATAAAAAATTTAAAGCAATATTTTGAAAACGCTTAGTTAAACGGAGCCTTAAGCTTTGCGCAAATGCTGGACACAAACTGACGGACGTTTGTAGTATTTACAAAAAATAATTTTAAAATAAATTTTTTATTTAAAAAAATAAAAATAATAAATAATAAAATTTATTTATTTATTTTAAATTTTTTAAATAAATTAAAAAATTTTATTATAATTATATACTGAAAAAATAAAAAGTATTTTTAAAAAAGAATGTATTCTTTTTTCCATAATATCTAATTTCTTTCCAGTAAAACTTATATTTAATTTATTTTAGCTGCAAAAAATGTAAAAAATTATTTTTTTAACTGATTTTTTATAAAAAGTTTTTTATAAAATAAAAAATTAGATTTATTTTCACTAATATTATTCATATTAATTTCTATTTTAATAACTCCTAATTTAATTTAAAAGAACAAAACCGTAAGGATTGGGAGATTAGGATATGTAGATTAAAAAGTGGAGGTTGGGAGAGCGCCGGTTTACTCAATGCCCTGTTTAAATTTTCACGTACTCTACGGAACCTTTTTATTAATGCTAAAATCTAATAATGATATAAATCTTGAGAAATGGACGCCTCCACTTGCAGAGGGATACTAGGTTTTCTGAGGTAAGGAGCAACTGTTCTTTTCAGTTCATGTCTTCTTTTAAAGAAGTGATAGTTACACTTATGGGTGAGAGGCATTGAGAGATGGATGGAAAAGAAACAGAGCAACTACCATCTACCACCGACAAGATTTGGCGCCATGGCAGGCGTTCTCCTTTCTCCATGCGATAAATAAGTTTGCAATACAGGTGAAAAGAAAAGAAAAGAAGCCCAACAGCTTCATTACTGTTCATTTACTGTATTTCTTGTTCTGACGATCAGACTCTTTGGGTTGTTAGAGGCGTTTGGTTCAACTTTTTTTAAATATTTTATTTTAATATTTTATTTTATATTTTTTAATATATATTTTATAAGTATTTAAAAAAATTTTAAAAAGTATAAAAAAAATTTCGTAATAAAATTTTTTTATTAAATATTTTTAATATTTTTTTAAAAATAAAAAAATTAATATATTTTTTATTTTAAAAATTTTTTTATTTTATAAATAATTTCAAAAGCACCCTTATTGTTCTGGTTCTGGGTGCGCTCGCTATTCATACTTTAACAACTTTGTCAAAAGGTTTCTAACTGCACCTGGTCCACTTCCTTGGCTTACTTAGATCTGGAAGACTTTTTATTACTCGCACCACATGACACATGCATCAAAGGTGAAAGCTAAAAAGGTATACACTATTATACAAATTATCTCACACTATTTACGGTTCAACCATTACATTTTTTTCACTAATATGTCAAGTTCAGGGACTTCTCCACATTGATTTTTGTTTTTTTTTTAATTTCTTTTATTGATCAACAAGTATTATATAAATATATATCATGATATTGTTTAACGAAGAAAGGCTACATTTCTAAATAGATAAAAAGCCCTCTACTGGTGAGGTACAAAAACTTGCATCAAATGACATTCATCTTTTTAAAAGAATCAAAACACTTTCACCAAAACGCCAAGACCAAATCTTTATAAATACAGACACCTATTCTTCCATGTGTATTTGTCTATAGGATTTGTATGGACAGTTTTCGATTTTAATTCATCATTATTTTGTTCATCGCTTAGGGGTCTGATGTTGTCTACGGCCCAAGCTTTGAACGATAAAATTTAACTAGCAATCCTTAGTTGACGATGAGATCCAAGTTCATGACCTGAATTCAAGGACGGAAAAGGAACCAGCCAATAAATGACATATTCTTAACTAAATGCAGGGATAGAAAAGTCACAATTTTCAATGATTTCAATGATTATAATAATACTAATAAGATTGATTCCGCTTCCATTTCTTTAATTATCTATAGAAGGATAGAGAAGTCATAATTTTTCAATAATTATAATAATTCTAATAAGCTATTCTGATATAGCCTTATGTATTTGTTAATATTAAAGCAAAATCTTAGGTCCTAAATACTTTTTATTTATTTATATTAAAGTATATAGGTCAATATCACCAAATGGCGCTTCACTAGTTTATTTTGAATTTGTAATTTAATATGCTACAAAAACATTCAACTTCCTTGAAATGCACAAAATCAAAATTAGTTTGTAAGATTTAAAAAAATGTGTTGATTATATCACAATTAAGACCTATTAAATGAATCAATTAAATCCATCCATGAGTGGTAGACTAGTAATATTGGGTTGGGTACACAGCTCTACTTTTTGTTATTGTTTCCTTTGAGAACTAGTCCTTGTAATAACACTAATAAATGATGATCCTGAAGATGAAGCAATTTTAAGATGCAGTGCAGCAGTAGGAAAGAAAGAAAGAAGAAAGAAAAAGAAGAGAAACAGAGTTCAATTGATTCCATGCATTGCGGAGAGAGGAGAAAAGATCAACATCAGGATTGATTCACTACTTACCTTAAATATCAATTTGAGAGAGAGACATTACAGCCAAGCAAAACAACGAAACCAAACATTTTGCCTTTTCTTTCTCTCTCTCCGCTTTCTCTTTCTTTTGTTCTTCTCCATCAACAACAAACAAAGAAAGCGCGCCAAAGAAGAACAAGAGGAGGAGGAGCACTCCCCTCTATCCTTTCCTATACCCATTCTGTTTGTTTAATCTTATGAATCGTTCGTAGAAAGATTTTGAGACTAGGAGTCGAAAGAAAAAAAATCTCTACTTTTGTTTTGTTTTTGTTTATTTACCTTTGTCCCAGCTCCAAGGAAGCCAAGAAGACAAAGAACTGTTTGTTTTGTTTTTCTCTCAAAATTGGAGAAGGAAGATAACTAGCTAGAAGTTTGTGTAAGGTAATGTACCTAGCTACGTTGCTCTCTTTGGTCATTTGTTTCTTGTTTTTGAAAGATTAGAGTTTTCGGAGGGCGACAAATTTGTTGGGATTTCATTTTCTTGAAACCTTCCCAATATCCATTTCAGAGTAATTGAACGATGGTCTTCTCCTTTTAGGTGACATTTTGTTTTCTAGATCCTTGGGATTGCTCTCAAATTGCATTCTCCTCTCTTCTTTGGTTCCATTTTCTTGAGAATTGTTTATTTCCCTTGAGAACTATTCTGTTGAAAATCTCTATACATTTTTGCTATAAGAAATGAGAATATTGGAATAGGTAATGCATTCACATTGCTCTCTTCAGTTGTGTTTTCTTTGGTTTTTTTTTTTTTGGTTGGTCAAAATTGGAATTTTAAGGGATCGCATTTGGTGTATGATCATCTTCTACTGAAGATTCTCCTCACCCATGTGAGAATTATTGAGGATCTGTGTTAACCAAATGGACCATGTAGAAGAAACCAAACCCAGAGCGGCAACCCGTCAAACAAGAGAAATCTTAAAAAGAATTTAGTAAGAAATTCTGGAAGAAGAACAGCCTGTTTGTTTGCTCTAGAGATGTTAGGGATCTATTACTAGCAACGTGGGAACTCCAAATACTTTGTACAAATAATTCATGTTTTACAAATAATTTACTGCTGTTTGTTTGGTTTTTATTCAATCTTCCATCTTTTGTTATGACTTGGGTCCGTTAACAGCGAGCTTTGTCATCTAGCATTCAGATTCTGAATGACATTCTCTATATTTTCCAACTTCAAATCATCCTCACTCATCTTGTCTGTCCGGTGATTTTATCAAATTTTTTTTTGTTAGAAAAAGTACACGTCAACAATAGAGAGTTGTTCTTTTTAAATATTTTTCTGTGCATAATGAGCATTGTTGTGGTTGGCACAGGGGAGGCAGGGCCAAGATGGGAGCGATTGCCGGAGATGAGGTCACTCGATGGGAGCATATGGAGGGTAACAATGGAGGAAGCATTGGTGGGGGGAAGGAGGAAAGGATAGTTGTATCTGTGAGAATGAGGCCAATGAATGAGATGGAGCTTGCAAAGAATGATACCAGTGAGTGGGATTGCATCAATGACACCACCATCATATCCAAGAATGCTATTGCTGAGAGATCCATGTACCCATCTGCATACACATTTGGTGAGTCGCTTGTGCACATTGTTGATTTTACCTCTATCAACTTAAATATCTGGGCTGGATGTCATGGATGCTCCAGACTTTCTTTCTAACAACGAACCGCTTATTAATCTCAATATGGTGCTAGGTTCTTTTGTTCTTAGTGAGTATATCTTAAATATCCTGAGGTTTACTTTCCAATTTCCTCACTTCTTATATGTTCTTGTACTTTTATCTGGCACCTAATTCTAGCTTCTGGATACCAATAAGTTTCTTTCTGATACTTCTCTTATGTGTCCCTCTGAGTAGAACAATTGACATTACTTGCTAGAAGATTGTGCACTTCAGAGTAACTTTGCCAAATGAGTTTTGTGCATGAGTAATGTATTTGATGGCTGGATTTATGAGCTGCCTGAGGCATTGAAGAAGTGCTCTTTTCTTACAAACTACATAGTTATGTATCTTGAAGCTTTATGCTCAGTGACTCTTTTTCTTATCTTCTCTTCTGTCTTAAACCAGGCATATTTGTGATGTTTCTCTTTGTTCTAGTTATGATATTGCTTGATTTCTGACTCATCGTTCTATTGATTTCTACTTGATTATAGACCGTGTATTTGGGTGTGATTCCAACACGAAGCAAGTTTATGAAGAGGGAGCCAAAGAAGTTGCTCTTTCAGTAGTTAGTGGTATAAATTGTAAGTCTCTCTCCCTTGATTTTTAACTAGCCAATGTGTTTAATCATGTATTACCAAATATGTTATACATATGCGTTAAATCTTGTATAGACTTACTAAACCTGTGATATAAAATTTTGCCAAATTCAGCAAGTGTTTTTGCATATGGACAAACAAGCAGTGGCAAAACATACACAATGACTGGAATAACAGAGTATAGCGTGGAAGATATATATGATTACATCCAAAAGGTAAGCTTATACTTACTTTCATAGCTCTCCTACTTGTAAATTAAAATTTTGAAAATATATTTTCCTGTGACAGCACAAGGAGCGGCAATTTGTACTGAGATTTTCAGCAATGGAGATTTATAATGAGTCAGTTAGGGATCTTCTCAGCACAGACAGCTCTCCTTTGAGGCTTCTTGATGACCCAGAAGTATGCTGTTTACTTTTCTGATTAAGGTCAATGGATGGTAGCTTTTATTTTGCAAACAATTCTTGCTTTGTTTTTGCCAGAGAGGAACTGTTGTTGAAAAACTTACGGAGGAAGTAGTAACAGACAAACAGCATCTCAAGGAGCTACTCTCATTCTGTGAAGGTATAAATGTGTACCTTTCCATTTATTTAGTATTCTTACTTGAATATCTTTGTATGATATGCTAGATATGGCATATCCATCATGGTATCTTATACTTGTACATATGTTCAATTTATTCCTTTTGCAGCTCAAAGGCAAGTTGGAGAGACCTCCTTAAATGAAATGAGTTCAAGATCTCATCAGATCCTAAGACTGGTGAGTTTTTAGCAGATTTCAACTTTTTATTTATTCCTCGAACAGCACCCTATTTACAAGTGGCATTATGCTTTCCGCAGATAATTGAAAGTTCTCCATGTGAGATCTCTGGAAAGGACAATTTCAGCACCCTTGCAGCTTGTGTGGTAAGGATTCCTCTTGCACTTTTTAACTATTTCTGTTTACAGGTTTTGAATAGATGGCATTAAATTATTTTATGTTCAATCTACAGAACTTTGTTGATCTAGCTGGAAGTGAACGTGCTTCCCAGGCAATGTCTTCAGGCAATAGATTGAAAGAAGGTTGCCACATAAACAGAAGCTTGCTTACCTTGGGCTCTGTGATTCGCAAGCTAAGGTTATTGAACTATTTAGATATAGTTCCATCGCTTTAAACAATTCTTTATTGAATGAAACCTCAACTTCTGGGTTTGGTTTTAGATGATCGTCTTACTTTAATAATTTTTGAAAGCGAGGAGACAAGTAATTTGACTTCTTTTCTATGTCAAAGATCATAGATAATTTAGACAGATTATCAATTCAGGTGTATGCGATTACCTTGTGGTTGCTTGTGCCGGATGATGAGCTAACTATTTTTGTGCCAAATTTTGCCAAATTCAGCATCCTCTGTAACTGCCCACGCAATCAAATTCCTACTGGACTTAGCTGCGCAATTATTCCTATTGCCTTGAGATGGGTTCCCTGGATTTGACTGAACTATTCTAACTTTGAAAGAAATGATTACGTATCTAGGCATTTATAGTACTGAAACTATATTAAATAGACTTCCTGCTTGCACAATGCATTAGACTCAAATCTATAATTCAAAATCAACTATCATTAAGATGCTTGTCATTTCTGACAGATGAGGTGCTAAAATTATAATGTAGATATAAGTATCACTTGGAAGATCTATGATCTTCTAAAATTGAAGTATTGTAAACCATGATGTATAGGGATGTGGTGGTATGTTTATTCTAAGCCATTTTCTTCTTAAGAATATTGAGCCATTTAGCTTGTACCTTGACAGGGTAATTATTAACTAGTTCTTAATGTCAATGTCCTTTCCCATGTCAAGTAATGTGTTAATTAAATATTATTTTGTTTGCTTCCCTATTGAATTTCTATTTTACATAATGATTTTTTTATTGATAACTCTTGCTTGTTTTAAATGTTGTTTTTAATTTGGACTTCAGCAAGGGAAGAAATGGGCATATTCCTTATCGTGATTCAAAACTGACAAGAATATTACAATCTTCATTGGGAGGCAATGCAAGGACTGCTATTATCTGCACAATGAGCCCTGCACGTACCCATGTTGAGCAATCTAGGAATACACTGCTGTTTGCTACTTGTGCAAAAGAAGTTGCTACTAGTGCAAAGGTCAATGTTGTCATGTCTGACAAAGCCCTTGTAAGGCAACTGCGAAAAGAACTTGCTAGATTGGAGAATGCATTGAGGTCTCCAGGATTCTCTAACATAAGTGAATCCAATGTTCTAAGGGAGAAAGATGCGCAGATTAAAAAGGTAAAGATGAACTGCTGAAACTAAAGGTACTAACATAAAAAGCTTACAAATGCATGATGTTTAACATGCCATGTAATAGACATCCCAGTTGCAAGATTAGCTACCTTTTATGAGTTAATTGTAAGTAGGGCGGAGAAGAGCTTCTGTAACTATTCCAACTCTATCCAACATGGTGTTTCTCATCTCTGTTTCTTTGAAAGTAAAATCATACTGGTTAGTGAAAAGGTCAGTGTTTAACCTTTTGCAGATGGAGAAAGAGATGAAGGAGTTGATTTGCCAAAGAGATCTTGCTCAGTCTCGATTGGAGGATTTGCTTAGATCTGTTGGCGATGATCAGCCTTCCAGACAATGGGTATGCCTTACTTTAAGATTGGTAAACTAGTATATCATTGCAGAGCGTCTTCGCTTTCACCAAATTATGATGAATGTTGCATGTTCAGGAGGAAATCAGACAGAACTCAGCATCAGTATCTGATGCATCTGGTGTTTCTTATCAAAATCAAGATTTTGATTGTAAACCTCTAAAACCATCACATTGGAGGAATGAAAGTACTGGAAGTAGCTTGCTGCTTTTTGAAAATCTAGATGAGCATGATGCTGGATCGTCAAGGAACTCTGTCAGCAGTCTGGACTTAATTAAACTTTCTGCTCCTCATGAGCCAGTACATTTTTCACATGATGCCTTTGATGAAATTGATGATTACTGCAAGGAAGTGCAATGTATTGAGATATATGAGTCACCAAACAAAACTGAAGAATCTGATGTCTCATCAACTAACAATAATTATGCAACAGCTACTGATCTGAAGAAGAATGAGGTTGGAGACCATGAATTGGAACCTAAAACAGTGATGAATTTGACTGCACTACCAGAGGACAAACTCCAGACTGTCGATAAGACAATTGAGGAAAAAGTTGGAGAGAATTACGATGAGTCAAATCAGAAAGACGAGTCAAATCAGAAAACTCGGAGTGTTGAGAAGGTAGTGGATGATGCGGCGAAGGCAGTAGATGTAGTCAAACCTAATCTTGTTGAGCCACATAAGTTCCATGCAACGGATGATCTAAACAACTACAGTTTTGCATTAAGCAGAACTAAGAGCTGCAATGCCACTTCATTACCTGTTTCTTCTTCCCCACTGTCTCCAGAGACAGAAAAGCAGGATAAAGGACCTGTTATGAACTCCCAGAAAGATTCCTGTGCAAGAGATGGTGAACTCCACAACAGATCTGATAACTCACAATATGGTATTGAAGTTGACAAGCTATCGATAGATGAACCTCACAACGCTGAAGAATGCTGTACGAAAGGCACATCGGAAATACACAAAATAAAAAGTGAACCTGCAATTCATACGTTAGTATGTAACTCCATCGAAGAGTCTAAGGAGGTTGCTGATATTAAAGGTCAGAAAGAACTCTCATATGAACAGGTATGACTATTATACTCACGGTATCATTTAATCATGTATCTTGTCAACCTTCTTTATAGACTAAATTAGACAACGTCCAAAAAATGTAACTGTGGTCAGTGGATTTTCAATTCCAAACTCTGATTTTGTTTTTGCAGCATATTTTATGAAACAAGAACTTCACATGATATTTCATGTCTATAGTAGCACAAACCACTATGATATATATCTTACCAGATTTTTGCTCATGATGATTTCTTTCTGCAACTTTTAAGTTTGGATGATACTATGGATGTGCTTTGCATGGTATAGGGTTTTGGGATAATGTAGCATGTTATTATCTTGACTTTTAACTCCGCGAGCACCCTAGAGACTCAAATAGCACTTCTAAGGCTGAACATAGAATTTGCAGGGGATTTTACACTCGTTTCTCAAAAGTTCCCTTTTTTTTTTGAAGAGTTAGTGTAAGGTCTTAACTGCTCTCTAGGGAACTCTCTCAGGATTACCATTTACTTCTAGCACCATAGTTGCATTCTATCAAATTTATTGACATCGTTCATGCAGCACTTGCAATTTGAAGTTGGAAATTGAGATTTTTCCCACATTATCTAAATGTTTATTAGTGAAAAACCAAAATGCAAATTCTTTCTTTTGAAAACATGACCTAAAGATTAGAAGCTTTGTGTTGAAGTTTTGAACATTCTTCTTCCCTTGTTTTACCTAAGTTTAGCACACTCCAACCTCCGTCATTGAATGTAACTTTCAGGACAACGAAGGAACTAGTAAAGACCTGGAAGCTCCCAGAGTGAAGGATGCTGGTGTCACTGCCTCACTAGAATCGACAGAAGATCCTTCAAAATGGCCTCTGGAATTTCAGAAGCAGCAGAAAGAGATAATAAACCTATGGGATTCCTGCAATGTCTCTTTACTCCACAGGACTTACTTCTTCTTGCTTTTCAAAGGTGACCCTGCTGACGCTATATACATGGAAGTTGAGCGAAGAAGGTTGTCCTTTCTGAAGAAAACTCTATCTGAAGAAGGCCTCAGTTATACAGCTTCAACAGATGCAAAAAGCGTCCTAGCTTCAAGGTATGACCCTCTTGTTTTATAATTTGTTGATAAAGTGCACACAACCCACTTACACTTACTAACTTTTATTACAAAGAAAAGTTATTAATTAATGATGTTCAGTCCTCTATATCTTTTGTTATAATTTTTTCCACCTAAATCTACTGTTATGCCTTTACTAGCTCATGTTAAACTTCTTCATTACAATTTTGGCAGTCAAAAAACCATAAAGCGGGAAAGGGAGATGCTGAGCAGACAGCTGCAGAAGAGAATGACACAAGAAGAGAGGGAGAAACTCTACATAAAGTGGGGTATAGAATTGAGCTCCAAGCAACGGAAACTACAGCTTGTGCAATGCTTGTGGACCAAGACCAATGATTTGGAACACGTCAAAGAAAGTGCATCCCTCATTGCAAGGCTGCTAGGGATACTCGAGCCAGAGGTAGCACTCAAGGAAATGTTTGGACTTAGCTTCACACCCAACCAAACAAATCGTAGGTCTTACAGTTGGAGGCATAGAAAGTCGTCCTTCAAGTTCATGTAAGCAAAGAAGCCACTAACTTAATTATCACTGTTTAGTGTTTATTTTTACATTTGTGATTATTGATTTAGTGCTCAAAGGATTTGTAGAAAGTTTTTCGCATATCCTTTGTAACATGTTATTTATCACTCAGCTATTTTGTTGCCCAATATTGTACATGTGAATAATGATGAATAAAGTCTGTAAGTGTCTGTTGCCGCCACTGCTTGGCTCCCCTGATTAACACCCGAATATGTAACTGTACTCAAAGAGAATCCATATTAGCATTGATGAATATATTATTTCTATCTGAGTAAAATGGAGTCGAGATTTATTCTACCTAGTGTGGTGAAGGGGAGGAAACCATCGTTGTTACTACCGTTGCATTGCAATTCAATATAATAAAATAAGCGCATTCACAATCTCCAGAAGAATAATGAAGACATAAACTTCTCAAAAGAAAATTCAATGCTACTTTTACGTACATCAATGTTGGTTTGCCATCTGAAAGTTATATATAATGTACCTTATTCTAACACATCACTCTGTAAGCAAACAACGAAACAGACGACAGACTTGTTCAGCTCTGCTGAACCTAAACATACTAGATAACTGCCACTACTACGACTGAAGTGTCAAAACAGAGATATCATAATGCTTTAACAGAATGAAATACATCAACTTGTTCAGCACTGGCCACGCTTGATAACGCGGACGCGGTTGCAGTTTGCCTCTGGGCATCCGCACCAGTAGGTGACTCCATTGACCCCGCAAACCGGGTCTGGGCGGAAGCAGTTGATTGTGCAAGATGGTTGTGCTGTATTTGGTGCAGCTGCAGAGGAAGAATAATCGCCACCGGTACTGGCGCAGATGTTTACAGTTCTCGCAGAAGAGATAACAACAGCCAAGCTGAGTAGGAGGAGAATGAGAGAGAAGCTTTGCCTATTAGCCATTGTTGAGTACAGAACCGGTTTTTCTTTATCTACTTGTGATTGAGCTGTTATTTATAGGAGTTTTTTTTATAGCGTGTGTTGAAGTTTTTGGTGACTGAGCGGAGGTTTTCGATTTGAAAAAAATGCATGCACGCGGTGGTCCAACGAGGCGGCGGGTAGTGGATATACTTGAAAAGCAGGGACACTTTGCTTTGTCTCGGTTAGAAAGTCCGCCGCACTACGTTCAAGTTCCGAAGATCTGATTGATTGACTTTGATTCTGAATAAAAGATCGAGTTTTGTTTTCTTTTAGTTCTATTGACTATTGAGAAGAAGGTAATGACGTGGTTGGTTGATTATGATTTAACTACTGGCCTTGAGGATGAGATACATTGCTGGTTATAGACTTGACTGGTTCTTGTTTCCAATGGGAATCCAGGTTTCTTTTTTCAAGGTATGCATAGAAGTTTCAGGATTTCGTGAAAATCATCAGGGATCGGTCGGATTCAGATTGAATCCACACAAGATTGAATTTGAGTTTGACAAAACAGGAACGAGTTTGAACTCATCCAAATCTTATTAGGAATTAGAGATTTATACATAAATTTATATCCGTCTTATAGGATCGGATATCTACACCGAAAAAATTGATCAATTTTTTACAAATTATTATTTCTCATTTATAAATACATATTTATTCTAACATGTAGCTAATATGAAACTATTAAGAGTAGACTGTTAAGCTCAAAGAATCAGAATACACTTGATCCAACTCAATACGAGTTACTAGCTCATCTCTAAATTTACTAATCAGTTTTTCACTTGAATACCATTTCAAATCTCTACGTTATTAACCTGACTCATAAGCCCACCAAAATAATTCATCTTTCAGTTGGATTTATCAAATCCTACGTGATATTAATCTCGGCCTAGCTTAATTTGAAAATCTAACACGGCTATTTATGGTATGGGTTAGATTTCGAAATAACAAACAATATATTTTATAAATACTAATTACAGAAGCAATAAATTTAGTTATATATAATTAATTAATCACAAAATTTTATTTACATTTCGAATTTAGGTTGAGATTATGAATGAATTCAGACCCGTCTTGTTAGCCTTTTAGACGTACCCGAATCCAACCCAATTGTCAATCTGGTCCAACTTTTGAGATCAGATTATTGAATTTTGGGACACCATTGACGCCGCTAAAGCTAGCTAGCTATTCATAGTACACAAGTCTATATTCTTCATGTATGCAAGTGTCAGCTGTGTGTAAACTGTCATATGTTAGATCTTAATAAAGGTTTTAGTTCAAGATTTTAAATAAGATAACAAGAATATTGAAGGAAAAATGTTACAACTCGTTATTTTTTATACTTATTTTCAACGTTAGCCCACATCTTGTATGCTCTTTTAATTTTTCGAAAGAATACATCATAGACATATATATAATTAAATCTAAAAATATATTGAGAAATCTCTACATCTTTATCCTAGTACGAGCTTGATCAATTTTATCTTACTCGGCTATAATCATCAAACTCTAAGATGGTGTTTGAAAATATTTTTCAACTTTTTTTTATTCTAAATTTTTATTCCTATTTTTTGATTAACTTTTTATAATAATTTACATAGTTTTTGTAATTTAAAAATATAAAAAATTATACATTGTAAATTTTTTTATTATTGATGATTTTTATTTTTTAAATAAAGTAAAATTTATTTTTAAAAAAATTTTACTATATAAACACTCTCAATATTTCTATAAATATATTTTTAAAAATTTTTTCATCTTCAGATTTCGATTTGAACATATTCTAAGCTTTTAACCTATCGTTTTCTATTCAGCATTATCTTCACTTAAATTGATGTGTAAGAAACATGAGAAAATTTGTACCGACTCAAAAGTCATCAATACGTAAGTATACCTCACGGTAGTAGTTGATGCAATGGTATTTCTTAATTATTCTATTTTAATCTTATTTCTCTTAATATTGTAAAATACTCTTTACTATTTAATAATTTGATTCTTCTTCCCATGTACATGTTGGTTCTTTATATTTGGCTTGATATTCGTACAACGTGTTCTAAATACACATAATTGAATTTTGTGAACTAAAATTTATGAAAGTAGAGTTCTAAAAATATAAAATTCAGTAAAAGCTGATTTTAGAATGACATTTAAAACAAATAAAATGAAATTTCAAATCAAATTTAATACAAAAAAAATTTTGTGTGAAAATAAAAATAAAAATTAAAATGATAATTAAAATATATAAAATGATCGAGCTTAAAATCTAAAAAAAGCAAGTAGAGTTTTGTGTATTAAAACAAACCTTTACTCTTCATATGAGAGTTTTTTTTTTTCTTATGCTCTTTTCCATTAACTTTTGTGAAATATCAGCAAAGATACGATGTCTTTTAAAAAATGTGTAGGCAGTGTGATCAGAATTTATATTTTTTTACCAAATATTTATGTTTAAGCTCACTTTATAATACAAAAATTATTTATTGTATAGTTGCGAGGAGTAGAGTTTCTTTGTTCATAAAAATATTATTTCATCATTACAGAAAAGGTCAAAAGGAGCACAATCATACTAAAATTTCTTGATCTAAAGAAGCTTTTGATAGTGATGAACTTTCTGGAAAGAAACCGTAGATATGCTTAAATTTGTCTTCCAACAAATTTTTATGAGTCGATAAATAAATGGTGAAGACCAAAAAAAATTTATTCACGTGTTATGCAGCCATATTTGAAAAGTAAAGAAGTACGCTCTGCTACCCGATTCTTCAATCACGATCTTTAGAAACTTTCCGACAAGAGTTTCGACGTTAGCTTTTTGATATTGCGATTTTAAAAAATAATTTGTAATATTTTATAATTTATTTAGAAAATTGTTTAAAAAATTTTTAAAATATAGAAAAAATTATGAATAAGATTTTATTATTAATTATTTTTATTTTTTGGATAAAAAATAAAACTTATCATTTAAAATTAAATAAAAATATTTATTATTTTAAAAATATATTTTTAAAATTTTTTTTCAAAGACGTACTTATTTTTTCTTCGGTGGATAGGAAAGCTGATAGGTTAGGAAATTTGGTTGCGGAAAACAACGCGCAAGAATGTCTAGTTTTGGAATTGCGTTATCTTAGCGCTCTTTTTTTATTTTTATTTTTTAATATATATTTTATAAGTATTTATAAAATTTATTTAAAAATTTAAAAAATATAAAAAAATTTTATATAGTAAGATTTATTTATTATATATTTTTATTATTTTTTTAGAAATAAAAAAACTTATTTTTTAAAAGAAATAAAAAAATACTATATTTTAAAAAAACTTATTTCATAACTAGTCCCAATGCTCGTTGTTACGGAAAGGCTAGAGAAAGTTTCCTAACAATGGCCATTAATGGAACTCTTATAATGTGGAATATTTGATCAAACGTAATACATACGTTGTCTTTTGATTAGAGATTGCAATATAAATTTATGAGTCAGTTTAAGATCGACTTATATAATAACTGGATCAAAATTATTCAATTTTAATTCGATCTGTTTAGTTATACGGATCAAAATTATCAACCCTAATCCTAACTTATTTATAATCGGGTCAAATTCGGATCGACCTATTTAATAATTAAATTATTAAATAAAAATTATAAATATTAATTTTTAATAATAATATATATATAAATTATAATTATAATATATTTATAAAAAAAATTAATTTTGACAAAATTTATAAATTAAATAAAAATTAGTTAAAATTAAGGTAAATTAAAAATATATATATACAAATTAAATTCAAATGTTTTGCTATTTTTTTTTAATTATTAAGTAATATATACTATATAAATAGTTATACGGATTAAACGGGTTAGTTTTGGGTCAACTCAAATTCGATCCGAACTTGTTTAAATTTTTCGGATTATTTTCGGATAGATCCGAAATCGACCCAAATTCGAATAAGACTTGACCCGAATTCGATCTTTTCGGATCGGTTTGGGATTGGATCAAAATTTCCCGCCCCTACTTTTGGTCACTGTGATTTGTGACTATACTTATAGCTTATCTAATATTATCCCCAATGTGAACAATGATAGGGATATGTTTGGCAGTATTTATCAACTATCACTTTTTTTTCATAAAAACTTTTGAATTTTTTATTTTTATAAATTTTATACAGAATTATAAAAAACTAAAAAATTTAGAAAATATAAATAAACAATCTTTACATGAACAATTTTTATTTTTAAGATAGAAAACTAAAATTATTTTCTGAAAATTTTACTATTAAATTTTTTTAATATTTTAAGTACTTCTAGAGCTATGTTCATCTTCATTCTTCGATTATGGTTAATATCTTTATCAAATAAAGATATGACAGTTTCCAAAAAAGAAGAAAAAGGATGGTTTGGTAGTTCAACTAGATTAAGGAAATGTTTAGAAGTGCTTACAACAAGAAAGTTTTAGAAAAAATTTTAATGTTGGATTTTTTATAAAACAAGCCTGATTTATTTTATCTAAAATAAAATCAAATTATATATATATATATATATCGAGCGCGATGTGCGCACACAGGTTACTATGTGCGCACATCAAATATGGACCGTCCGATCTTGATCGGGCGGTCCACATTTAGCTCCTTACGTATTTACTGTGTAAAGGCACGCTTGTAATTTTGCGTGCCCTTACACAGTATAACACTCGTTTTTTTTTTATTTATTTTTTTTCCTTCATTTTTCTCTCCTCTCCGCCCCCGGCTTCTTCGTCCCGCTCCCGACCCGATCTCTCCATCGCAGCTCCGAGCCGGCGATCGGAGGGATCCTGTCGAAACTGAACTCAGTGGAGCCTCCTCTTTGCTCCTTCCTTCAATTTTAGATTTTTAGTCTCCTTTCTCGCAGCCATCAACAAACCCGATGGCGGCGAAACCTGTGCGTGCCGACCCGACGAGCGTCAAATCGGTAAGAAATTGTCTTCTTTTCTTCTCCTCCTCCTTATTTTCCTGTTCTTCACGTCAATTTCATTAATTGCAAGTTCGAGCTTCGTCGAAGACGAGTTTCCCGAATTTGTGCATTCCCGAGCTCACCTGACTTCTTTTTCGAATTCGGTCATTATCGACATTGCTGGTATTGTCCTTACTTCCATTAAATACCAATATTTGTTTTTTTTATGATGTTTTGTATTTCTTTCCTGTGTAGGTGCAGTCCGGAACCGGAGCCGGAGCAAGGGGAGATTTCTTTGCAATCGCAATCTTTTAATCGAAGGTATTTTTTATTTCTGTGATTACTTTTTTTTTACTTCTACTCTTTTTGTATCTTCTCTCTGTTTGCAGGACAATCGCACATATGCAAGAGGTCATCGGCGTTTTTGCTGCTCTGGAGCTCACTGCTAATGATTTCTTGTGTCTTTGGTTTTTTTTTTTTCGTTTTTCATGAATGTCAAGCATTGAATAAATGTTTGTTAAGTGTAGTGTGTCTACTGCTGTAATGCAGACTATAAGGCATTGTGTCTGCTGTGTCCAAGTATTGTAAACTTGTGATTGTAATTCAAGGTTGTAGCTTTTGTTGTGAATGCAATGTAAAATCTTTTTACAAATTTGTGTTATGAATGAAATGCGATGATAATTCTCTGGTTGTGTTATGAATGAAATTTTTTTACAAACATGTGTGAATGTTAATGTGAATGTGAAGTGAATGAGAATGATGAATGTGATGAGAATGTAATGAGAATGAGAATGAGAATGTTGTCAATGCTTAAATGTGATGTATAAGAACTATGCAAGCTCATTGGATGAATGTGGAGTGTGTATAGACCAGTGAGCTATGTTCTGGCAGATGAATGCTTGCCAGTGGCAGATGCATATTTCATTGGCAAGGGAATACATCACAAGAGCTCACTGGCTTGCAGTGGACACAAGAGCAGCTTGGCAGGACCAGTGAGCTCTGGAGCTCACTGGTCTCCGACGAGTGAGCTCACCGGACTCCCTCCAACCAAAATAAATTTTCATTTTCATTTTTTTAGTCGGAGTTGTACGATGTCATTTAAATAGATCGAACGTAACAAAGTTATTTTTTTTTTACAATGCAACTTAAGAAAAACCTTTTTTTTTTTTTTTTGTTGAGCTATGCAAGCTCACTGTCCAGTGAGCTCACCGGACTCCCTCCAACAAAAATAAATTTTCATTTTTATTTTTTTTAGTCGGAGTTGTATGATGTCGTTTAAATAGATCGAACGTAACAAAGTTATTTTTTTTTTTACAATGCAACTTAAGAAAAACTCTCTTTTTTTTTTTTGTTGAGCTATGCGAGCTCACTGGCGGCTGCCAGTGAGCTCACTGGTCTCCGGCGAGTGAGCTCACCGGACTCCCTCCAACCAAAATAAATTTTCATTTTCATGTTTTTTAGTCGGAGTTGTACGATGTCGTTTAAATAGATCGAACGTAACAAAGTTATTTTTTACAATGCAACTTAAGAAAAACTTTTTTTTTTGTTTTTTTTTTTTTTGTTGAGCTATGCAAGCTCATCAAGGTGCCGCCAAGCTGAGCTAAAGCTCATTTGTCCGATGAGCTCATCATACTCCCTCCAGTGAGCTCATCGGACTACCTCCAGTGAGCTCATTGGACTCCGGCCAAAATTCAGTCAAAAAAAACTTTTTTTCTTTAAACAACAGTGAGCAATATAGCTTGAACAAATTGAAGAAGAAAAAAAATTTATATTTGAAGTGAGCTCACTGGTCACTTGATTCTCTGCCATTGTACACATGTTTATATTTGAAGAAGAAAAAAATTAAGCACACAACACCAAACAGAAAAAAATTTTATAACAAGCTTGCAGAGGTCATTTTTATCATTACCTATTTAGTTGCATCTGTTTTGAGCGGGAGAGAGCAATAAAGCGGGAACAGAGAAGTCTCTCTGTTCTGTTGTTTTGCTCTCTGTTCTTAGGTGTTCTGTTTTAGCAACAAGCAAGAAAAAAGCTGGATTATTCTTTTTGTTTTTATTCTTCCTCCTACATCTAAACTCCGCCAGTGAGCTTGCATAGCTCAACAAAAAAAAAAAAAAAAAAAAAAAAGTTTTTCTTAAGTTGCATTGTAAAAAAAAAATAACTTTGTTACGTTCGATCTATTTAAATGACATCGTACAACTCCGACTAAAAAAAATAAAAATGAAAATTTATTTTGGTTGGAGGGAGTCCGGTGAGCTCACTGTCCAATGAGGCTCCAGGCAACTGCTAGTGAGCTCCAGAGCTCACTGATCCTGCCAAGCTGCTCTTGTGTCCACTGCAAGCCAGTGAGCTCTTGTGATGTATTCTCTTGCCAGTGAGATATGCATCTGCCACTGGCAAGCATTCATCTGCCAGAACATAGCTCACTGGTCTATACACACTCCACATTCATCCAGTGAGCTTGCATAGTTCTTATACATCACATTTAAGCATTGACAACATTCTCATGCTCATTACATTCTCATCACATTCATCATTCTCATTCACTTCACATTCACATTAACATTCACACATGTTTGTAAAAAAATTTCATTCATAACACAACCAGAGAATTATCATCGCATTTCATTCATACCACAAATTTGTAAAAAGATTTTACATTGCATTCACAACAAAAGCTACAACCTTGAATTACAATCACAAGTTTACAATACTTGGACACAGCAGACACAATGCCTTATAGTCTGCATTACAGCAGTAGACACACTACACTTAACAAACATTCATTCACTGCCTGACATTCATGAAAAACGAAAAAAAAAAGCCAAAGACACAAGAAATCATTATAAGTGAGCTCCAGAGCCATTCAGCTGCATCCGGTGAGCTCCAGAGCAGCAAAAACGCCGATGACCTCTTGCATATGTGCGATTGTCCTGCAAACAGAGAGAAGATAAAAAAAGAGTAGAAGTAAAAAAAAAGTAATCACAGAAATGAAAAATACCTTCGATTAAAAGATTGCGACTGCAAAGGAATCTCCCCTTGCTCCGGCTCCGGTTTCGAACTGCACCTACACAGGAAAGAAATACAAAATATCATAAAAAAAATAAATATTGGTATTTAATGGAAGTAAGGACAATACCAGCAATGTCGATAATGACCGAATTCGAAAAAGAAGTCCGGTGAGCTCGGGAATGCACGAATTCGGAAAACTCGTCTTCGACGAAGCTCGAACTTGCAATTAATGAAATTGACGTGAAGAACAGGAAAATAAGGAGGAGGAGAAGAAAAGAAGACAATTTCTTACCAATTTGACGCTCGTCGGGTCGGCACGCATAGGTTTCGCTGCCGTCGGGTTTGTTGATAGCTGCGAGAAAGGAGACTAAAAACCTAAAATTGAAGGAAGGAGCAAAGAGGAGGCTCCACTGAGTTCAGTTTCGACAGGATCCCTCCGATCGCCGGCTTGGAGCTGCGATGGAGAGATCGGCCGGGAGCGGACGGCGGCCGGGAGGAGAGGAGAGAAAAATGAAGGAGAAAAAAAAAAAAAAAAAAAAAAAACGAGTGTTATACTGTGTAAGGGCACGCAAAATTACAAGCGTGCCCTTACAAAGTAAATACGTAAGGAGCTAAATGTGGACTGCCCGATCAAGATCGGACGGTCCATATTTGATGTCTTGACAAGAACTTTGTGTCTTTACATCGCACTCGTATATATATATATATATATATCTATGATGACGTACAATTTATTTATATTTTTAAAATTTTATAAATTTTAAATAACTTTTAACCATATGTATATTTCAATCCTTCAAAGGATTTTGTTGCATCTAAATTTAATTCAAAGACCAAAAACTTAACATTGGGAGCCGTTTGAAAGAGCCTTAAAGTTTTAACTTTTTTTAAAATGTTAGCTTTTCTGATTTTTTTTTGTTGCGAAAAGTAGCCGTAAATTTTTTTTTAAAAAGAAGTTATGTGTTTGGACAAAATTTAACCTTTTTAAAAAAAAATTTGAAGAAATTGTTTGAAAAAAAACTATAAAGCTGAAAAAGAGTATGAAATAGTAAAATATTATATATATATATATATATATATAGTATAGATATGTGTATATTGATGTTAAGTGCACATTGTGCACATTAATTTTGGACCGTCGGATTGCTTGATTTGACGACTAGAAATAAAAAGCTGATAAGTGCCGGATAAAACACACGAAGGAGCATCTTTGTCATTTCGCTCAGTTTTAATCATGCGTGTTTTGTTCTTTGTTTTTTCTTCTCTTTTTTGTAGGAGCGATCCTGCCACTGCTCCACGTCGAGATCCGAGTACCTCGCTGCTGCCTCTTTCGATCTCGTAACAATCTCCGATGCTTAATGTATTTCTTTTTTCTTTCTCCTTTTTTCTATCACTAAGATAGCTCTCTCTATTCTCGTGGCGATCCGAGCAGCCCGCCACTGCTCGTAAAATTCTTCCCGCTGCTCGAAAAATTTCTCTCTCTGTCTCTCTCATTCATTCTTTCTCTATTTCTATTTTATCTAATTTCTGTTTTCATTTTTTTTTTGTGTGGATTCGGGTGAGATTTCACCGAGATATTTTTTAAAAATTTTGAATTCTTGTGTTTTTGTTTTTCTCGGATTGGAAGTTCTGCTGTTGATGTGTTTTGTGTTCGGATTGGAACTTTTTGTGCTTTTGTTTTCCATTTCGATTCGGATTGGAAGTTCTATTTCCTTTTTTGTGTTCGGATTGAAATTTTTTGCTGTAAATTTTTTGTGGTATTTTCAACGTGAATGATGTGTATCAATGGATATCTACAGTACTTTGAATGTGAACGAGATTGAGTTATTTTTCCAATAGTGTGTGAATGAATGAATGATTATGAGCTCTGATGAATAAATGGTGTTTTTCCAATCTCCTGCAAGGAGACTCAGGTATGTTGGGCTTTTGAATGAATGATTAATTGATGAGGATGAGCTCTCTGGCATTGTGTTCGATTTGTGCATAAGTTGTTGGTGCATTTCAGAAATTTTATCGATACCTACGGATGTATATTGGTTTCATTTTTTTATGTGCTTTAATGGGTTGGTCGTACTGCAGCTTGCTGGTATTATGCACTCTGATGAAATTATTTTTATTTGCTAATTTTATAGGTTGTCATTACTGCAGAACTTTTACAAGAGCAATAGAAATCTGAGATATTGTTGCAAGTTGATGCTGTGTTCTGTTTGCAGGCTGTTGTTGTGTTGCTATTTTTTAAGGGACAGGGTTGATGTAGAACTCTTCAGTGTTGGCTGATGAAGACATCACTGGAATGTGAATGTTTGTTTTAGATTGAAACTGAGGCATAGTTTGAATGTCCATACTAGTCTATCTGTAAGAAATGAGACTAATATTTGTGTTTAGGGTGTGAATGTCCATCTGGTCCACAGTTCTAATGTCCATATATGTTGTACGTTGAATGTGAATGTAAGACAGTGAACTCATCAGATTTTATTGTTGAAACTGGGATTAAACTAATATTGTGTTTCATGTACTTACGATTGTATTAAGATTCAATGACATTTGCAATGTGAGTATCTTTTGTGAAAATACGGATATTCGAATGTGAATATATATGATTGACAACAATTGTGAATGAAATGTGAATGGATGTGAATGTCAATTGTTGATAACTGTGAATATACATATACATATATATATATATATATACATTATTTTTTTCATCTTGATCTAGTGATCGGATAGAGGTGAACTCGTGGTCTGATTGAGTTGAAAATTACTGGGTAGGTTTCTAACTCATAGTTCTACATATCCAAACGGTGAAGATTGGATGTTAAGATCACTTCAACCACAAACCGAAAAAATAGTGTCCGAAAGTATCCATAAAAAAAGAGTGCCATTATCACTATATATATATATATATATATATATATATATATATATATATTACTTATATACTATTTATAATACTAATGTTATATTTATAAATACTATTATTTAAATTAATAATTAGTTTATACATATATTTTTAAGTTAATTTAAAAGATATACATATATTACTATTTGTATATGTAATTATCATTAAGTACATCATATTTAGAAAAAAAGCTTATTTCTGATAACACTATAAATATACAAGGTTATTCAAATTTCGATTTAAACCTTAAAATCGGTAAGATTTCGATCTTTTTGCGATTTCTCTTTTGAGGAAAATTTTACAAAATAACTAAATTTGAGGGAGGTTTTTGTAAAATTTTAGGGAGTCCTTTTAAGGTCTTCTTAAAAAAGATAATTTTGAAGAATTTTCTATAAAATATAGAGTGGTTCTTTTATAAAATTTAAAAGAATTTTAAATTTATTTTAAATGCACTAACTTTTTAAAAAAAAAATTAGAATAATTTCTATAAAGATCCTTAAAAGTATTAAAAAATTATTTAGAAAATTTTATCGGTATGTAAAATCTTACTATTTTATTTTAAAATCTCAATTTACAATTCTATTCAAGCGAAACGATACTATTTAAATCCTAATTTTGACAACCTTGTAAGTATATATTATATATAAGCTACAATTTCATTACAAAACACACTACTCAAATAACAATAACAAAATTAGAAAATACATAGAAAATCTCGCTTGCATGCTTGGGACTAAGACAACATTAATTGCAATCACAAACTAGAACAACCACATCAAGATTTAGCTCATTTCATTCACCATTTATATAATTTAATTTAACTATCAAGTACTACAAGTGTCGCCATATTTTACAACATTTATGATACATGGTGTGCCACTATCTATACGCAAAATTTTTTAAAGTAAGACCAGCCTCCTCACCATGGGACTTTAATTTCTCCTCTTCAACAAAACCTAGTACATTACATATAAACCCTAAACGACTAATCTTGAGCGTTGAAAACATTACAAGTGTTTTCAGTACCACCTAAGAATTATTTTTCTTGCTTTGAGGAGAGTTCAAGGTGTTGTTCAGCAAACTTATCTAGGACGTCAAGCGCTTGACATAGCATCAAATAAACAAGTTAGTATTCTTTTTAGAAATTTATATAACAAAGTACTATTCTTGAAAAAGATCAACTTAAGATCACCTCAGGAACACTGGACTCTAGTCAGAACTTGGGTCCATCATATTGGTACAGGAAATTGGACATAAGGCATCTCCTTCGAGAGATTTGTAGTGTTTTCTTGTAATCACTTTTAACTTGTTACAAAACAAAGCTTTAAGTTGACAATAGAAGATAATAATAAAAAAAACACTATTACAATTCTACCTAATCACAATTTAAAAATAGATGCATGTATCAATTGAAAATTTGTGAACCCTAAAGCTTAAATGTACTGATTATTTATGCATTGATCAGCAATGAAATAGCTTGAAGTACTAGCTTATGGATGAAAAGTTCTACATTGAAAAAAAAACTCAAGAAATGACTTGTTATTTCCTATGAGCATGCATATTATATGAAACCAATCGAAATCTCTTTAGCCACATCATAGAGAGATGTAATCCACTTCTTTCCCTCCTTAACAGCACCATCTGGTAGTTGATCCTGCAGAGAAAAGTTCATGAACTAAGCAAATGTTCACCTTTTCAAATTCATTTTACAAATGATTAAGCTTTTTTCATACTATAATACTCATTTCAAAATTCAAACAACCCACATATGAGGATTAGTTGTATCTGTATAATAAGGATGATTAGATCATTTTAAATGTGATATGTACTTTAGGATATTGTAACATCAATGACCTGTTATGTAATAACTATAACCTTGTGGGCTGCATGAAGCTATTGAAAGAAATAGTGGCCCTTACATGCAATGTTTCTTGCTTAGGGTTTTTTTTTCCTTTCTTCTTCCTTCCTTCCTTCCTCATTTTTCTGCCCTAACCCAGCCGCCACTACTCCGGCTCCTCTCCGGCGTGAAATCAACCCCTTTCCTGCGATATTCACTCCATTTCATCTTCTCAAGTCATCCTTTTTCTCATTTCCGCTAGTTCTTATCAATTCCGGCGAGCTACGCCGTGCAGGACAAATTTTTAAAATTTGTCCGGCCATTTTTTTGGCGTTCCGGCAAAGGTAAGTAGATAGAAACATTCCTCTCAAATTGCTAAGCCTTTTCCCTCATTTAATTGCATTGATTTTCAGCTCCGGCGATTGATATCGCGTGAGTTCGCCACCGAACGTTATTTCGTCGATTCCGGCCACCGGCGACAAAATCAAAACTCGTCGTTCATTCCGTCGGATTCTACTAGCGGTATTATTCATTTTTACTGTTTTGAACGCATTTGGCCGGAACCTTAGCTTGCCGGAATCCGGCGAACTTTCCGGTGACCTAGTTAGGTGAGTTAAAAATACTTGCATCGCGTATTTGAGATTGTTGTTAGATGAATTATTAATTCGTTTCGTTTTAGGAAATCGTTGGATTGAAAATACGTGAGTTGTTGCCGATTAAAGTCGTATAGCATCCTATCGTCTCGCCTCGTCGGTAAGCTTCTTGGATTCGTTAGTTAGTACTTATTGTGTAGTGGATTATGAATTTGAATAAACCGTTGAACGAATAAAATTCTATAATAGTTCACCGTATGCTATTAAACCTTGGATTCAAACTTAGTTAGATATTTATTACAAGTATTTGATTTAGCTTTCATTAGCGTGCTTATTATTGAATATGCCCGTATGCACGTTAAGCGATTTAATGACTTGAATTCGGACGGTGCGGCTTAGAGTTGACAGTTGATATAAATACTTGCTTGGACTACAGGTGAGGGTTACCGTGCCATATTTTCTTCCTAGATTAACGTTAAGGCTTTCGGCACAGGTAGCATTTTCTTTGAAAATTACGCGCACTTGTCATTCTCGTTACGTATTATGATTTATTCCTCATGCTACATATGCCTGTACATGCTTAGATTTATTCCACATCATGTTTATAGTTATTACTAGCATGTTTGCATATTGTAGACTAAATGACATAATTATGAGAATATGCTATATACATGTCAATACTTTTCCTTTCATATATGCATAAGTATAATCACGATAGCATTTAAGGCATTGAGCATAACATGTTCATTGAATGAAAACCTATTATGTTGCATCTACTTGTTAGGGATTGCATTGGTATGTACTGTCATAACCTATTATATTATATATGCTTGAATGAGATATTGATATGGTGGGTCCCAGGATATACTGGGCACCGAAATATATGGATAGCCGATGGATCCCAGGACATACTGGGCATCGAGTTATAAGATATGGATCGCTGATGGGTCCCAGGACATACTGGGCACCGAGCTATGATGATATTACTTGCCGGTGGGTCTCAAGACATATTGGGCACTGAGCTTACCTGTGGTTTGATATATATAAACGTATTACGTATGTATGCTTGTATGATATATCCGATAGTATGATGTGAATTGGAAAAGTGATCTCACTCGATCGCCTATTTTGTATGATTATGACACTTGATGCATCCGTATACATTATTATATATATTTGCTTGCATGGGTGCACTATATATATGTACATGTATTATAGTCTTGAGAGTGTCGCATAATATTGTTTCATATTATCGTATATCTCTGCTAAGAACTGAGTCGGTATGGGACGATTCAGGACTTAGTAGAATCTGATCTGATCTGATCTATCGTTGCATCTGCTTCATGTAGATAGTACTATAATACCTATTTAATGCATTATCTAAATTGGGCATTCTATTGTTTTACCTCACTGAGATTGGGCTCACCCTCTTTTCTCTTCTTTGGCCTCCCCCAGATAGGTCAGAAGCTAACGGGCGCTGATTAGACTCGATATTGCTGGACCGAGAGCGTACGGAGGGTATTTGATAAATCTTTTGGCATGTAGTTAGCTCTGTAATTCTCGAAGGGTATTGACTTTTCTTATACTTTATTGTATTTGGTATTACGATGGAATTTATTTTGGATTGTAATAGGTGTCGGTGGCTACCGGTAGTCCATAGATATTTTTGTTGGTTTTAGTATTTATATGATTTTGTTTATTTGTTTTGTTTTGTCGTTATTAAGTGATTTATTGTGGTACAGATTTTCACTTGAAATTATAGGGAAGGTTTTGCAGAAATTTTATGTATTTATTTTTGGAGATATTTGATGAACCGTTTATGATGTTTTGGGTCAGGCTTACTGGGTTAGGCCGAATTTGGGCCTTGTTTAGACTCGGTTTAGTTCAGTGCCGGTCAGGGTCTAGTTTTGGGTCTTGACATGTTATTTCACATTAGTAATGATTAATCCATAAGGCCAAATAAAAAATAAGAGCAAGCATGGTCTATTGTATCTTCAATTTTAAGATACACGAGCCACATCTCTCAAGCCAACAGGATAGCTCCACACAAGCGAAACAGATCACAATACCAACACACATTTGTATATCAATATGCGAACGAAATCAAATGAAATCAAAAGCACTATTCACCAAACATACAATAATCACGAGAATAATACAAAAAGAAGAAGAACAAGAATTAATCAGCTGATCTTGACAGAAGAAGAAGAATTAATTACCTTTTTGCAGTTGTCTTTGACTCAAGAGTTCGATTGACCTATGTAACGGTTGCAAAGATAGTAGCGGTGAAGAGAAAGAAACGAGAAAGGAAAGATCAACGTTGGGTAAGAAACACGCAAGCTAGGACAAGAGATCACTGCAGAGATTGGGTGTGAGCGGATGAGAATATATATATATATATATATATAGAGGAGGGATAGGGGCGCTTCCGGCTCGGTTTATGGCCGAAATGATCTTTAAATTCAATCTCCACCGTTGGATATGAACAACTATGAGTTAAAAATATACCCATAAAAGTTTAGTGCAATCAGATTACGAATTCACTTTCATCGGGTCACTTGATCAAGATGATAGAAAGTAAGAAAACTTAAAAATATATATTGTACTATTTCTGTCATTTTGATCAAGTGACTAGATGAAAATGAATTCATGGTCCGATTGAGTTGAAATTTTATGAAAATATTTCTAACTCATAGTTCTTTATATCCAACGGTGGAGATTAAATTTAAAAATCATTACAGTCATAAACCGAGAAAGAAGTGTTCGAAAGTGCCGTTAAGAACAGAGTGTCTCTATTTTTTCCTATATATATATATGTAATTAAGTAAATTTAGCAGGGATAATATAATCAGTTGGCACAGCTGATGAAAACAGTCCTTTAGCGACTTTTGAAAAATTATTCTAAGTGATTTTTTATTTTTTAACTTATAAGTCATACAATAAGTAACTTATAAAGAGATTTAACAAACACTTAACATTATAGTTTAGAATTTTTTTCAATCTATAAGTCGAAGAACAAAAGATAACCCAAAAATACATATAAAAAAATCTGTCAGATGGTAATTGATTATTGAGGAAAAATATTCGGTACATGCCTAATTTACTTAATTTAGAGAAAGAAAAAAAAATGAAACAAGAAAATAAAGAACATAAAAGAAGAGATCCTAAGGTTTGTGACTTTCTGTTTTAATTTTCATTTACTAAGAAAATGTGAAAAAACAACGTGCTGCATCCTTTAAACGCCCGCTTGGTGTCTAAGTCGGGTTCGCTCGGAGCTAAAATTTTTAGAACAATGACGGCGGCGGCGCAGTGTTTAGCTTGGCGAGCAATGGTGGCGGCGGCGGCGGGGCACCGTCTTCTCTTCTCTTCGATATCATCAGCACCGGCGGCGTCTGCGCTCGGAGCTAGTAATGATCTCGTAGCTTGCGGTCGTGGCGATAAAAGAACGAAGAGAGGGAAACGGTTCAAGGGTTCCTTCGGCAACGCCCGACCGAAGCGGGAGAAGAAGATCGAGCGTATCAAGGACCGTGTTGAAGTCCCGAGGTCTACTCCTTGGCCACTCCCCTTCAAACTCATCTAATCGAATCGAATCGAATCAAGTCTTTTTCTCCTTTTGTAGTTCTCTGCTTTCTTAATCCTGTTGTGAAGAGTCTCTAATCGTTGTTGATAATGTGTGTTGGACCTCTTGTGTTGGCATACCTGGAAAAATGAATTCAATTACTCCTTTCGTCATGTCTTTGTTATTCTTTTATGATATCTTCGCTTTTGTTGTTAGACATTTTACATTTTCGGTGTCTTTTTACCTATCCCTTACATTTTTAATGATTTTTCCATTATAGTTTAATATATGGAGTCCAATGGCTGTTCTATGTATGTAATTCGATATTTGCTCATGGTAAAAGATTTGGACTGCTGCTTCAAAAAATCAATTTTGTTTGCTTTTCTGATGGCAATTGATAACTTACCTGTGTAACTAGTGTCTCCGAGTGTGGGTTATTTACTTCTATACAAGCTTCTCCTTCATATATTATATTTTAGTCACTCTGAAGTACTTGCGAAGAAGTATAGAGACTTAGCTGTTATTTTATTTTGTGTGTGTTAGATTCTCAGGACGAGATATATAATGATATCTGCTAAAATCTGAAGAAATTGTATTAGAGTATAAATGAAGAAGCATGTATTTAGGTGTGCCATACGAAAGTATCATATCTGCCTAGAAGGGGAAGTTCTTTTCCACTGGGGCATAGTAGGATGGAATGCTAAGTGAATATCTAGGGAATATTTGCTGATGCCCTAGTGGGAATGTAAATGGAGGTACACCTTCATTGGAGAATCTCATGATAATTTGGTGCAACTCGATGGAGGAATTAGTCTTGTAAATTTCATTCAGTGTCATGGTTCTTTGGAAGTTTCAAAATTAGGCTAGTAATGACATGGTATTGGTAGTGTTTAGGTTGAATTATCATCTAGTTCTACATGTGCCCTTCCTAGTTTGAGATTATCACTAACTGGAGCAAAACTTTGATGATAGCATTCTGTAGAGAAGAAGGGTAGACATGTAAGATATTCCTTTGTTAATAGTTATGTGGAAGGATTGAAAGCTCAAGGACCGTATAAACTGAAAGTCTCTTGACGTCATTTACAGTTTTAACTGTTGGTTAATCAGCAAAATCAAATTGATCACAGCAATGTTGCAGCCTATGGATCAAAGCCTTTGTGCATGCAGTAGGATCCAAATGGCCTCATATAATGCAGATGAAATGTCCTCTTGTCTCATTTCTCATGCTAATGGAATTATGAACCTCTAATAGAGCATAAATTGACTTATCCGAAAATTCCGCACTGAAAAGGAGCCAAAGAAGGACCTGCTTTCGATGATGACTCATATAAAACTACTAACCTATAGGTTTTACTGCACTGCCATGGCTCAATACACATGATTGCAGAGAACAATGCCTGTCTCAATATGTACCAACCTTGCAGCGACTCCTAGATGTGTGTGATTTTCCTTGTAGTTTAAGTTACATAGATGATTTACTTACAAATAGTTATGCATCTCAATATGTACCAACCTTGCAGCGCCTCCTAGATGTCCTGTGATTTTTTAAGTTATATAGATGAATTACTTAGAAATAGTATTGCATGCTAACATTCTAAAACTGTTCGTTGATTTGCTTCTTGAAGGTCATTTGTACTGCAGCATGTCGACTTAGTAAAAGTATAATGCTTTAGAATGTGGCGTTGTTTGTAGGATGTCCAATAGACAATAGTGTGTTTTGTAATATAGTGAGAAGCATCAGCTTGTAAATTGGTTTTTGCTAGTCTCTCGCCTCACCTGATATCTTCCAGGTTGTCAGTGCCTGTAGGGCTTTTACGGCATACTTTTGTACCATTAATCATCTGCATTAGTAGCATAAACCTTTTGACATAGCAATCAGTATGAAAGTTTCCCAACTTTATAGAGTACATGCTTTCTGAATTTGTTTTCTTTCCAACATCTTCTCTGATGAAGCAGTATTTGGCATTTAATCTGAAAGTAGTTTCTTCTTTGTATATCTGTAGTGAGCTTGAGATATGAATATGAACATTCTTATAACACCATGCTATGCAGTGCGCATGTTTTGATCTAGATTTCCCAGAAGACTGCATGATTTTCTTCTTATTTAATGCATCATGTTGTTCAAATTGCAGTTGAGACAAAAATTCAAAATGAATGGTGAGAAAGTATTGTTGATATGCACGTTATGATTTGTCGTACGAGATTGAGATGTTCTGTTAACTGCTTGATGATATGTTGAACAGTCAAATTAGATACTTCGGCTGTAAAATAATGATTTAGTGCGAAGAATAGTTGTTGAAGTGCAATGAATTGATGCATACATTAGGAACAACGTGTTTGCATGATATTGTTGAGACTCTATTGCTGGTTGTAGTGGTTTATTTGGTATCGTCATGTGATTATAGAAGTGCGGCCCTGAAGTTTAGCTTCAAGAGTAAAACGATAACTGAAATCTCAAAATTGAAGTCCGGGAAGCTTTTCTAATGTTAAATGAGCTACATGTTCTGGGGAACCATATCCTGCATCGTAAAAATCTTTCAAAGATTAACCTCACTGCTGTTAAGTCATATTGATTAGAAAGCTTTATCAAATTTTTTGAGCCATCATTCTTAAAGGTTTAAAAAGATTCCAGTGTGAGTTATTCTACATAAATATCTCATTTTCACTTGTAAGTCTTTTTTTGTTAGCTGTTCCCTCATTCCTGAACTTGCCTTTTGAGATTCATCCAAGTGGAGAAGTCCACCCAAAAATTCAGAAAAATAAAAAGAGAGGGCTACTTTGTGAGGACGAGGAATCGGCGCACTCGCTAAGTAACCTGGTCAAGGCCACCGCAAGTCACCCCCTACGAGCCCTCGTGTGGCAAGTCAACATTCAGGGTCACCACCGCAAGGCGTCGATGTTTTTCAAGGGTTAAACATCGGACAAAGTACCCCTTCCTAAACTACCACAACATACAAGGACACTGGACTCCTCAGTGAAGAGGATGGTTTAGGGTTTAAGCACACTCACAAAATGTGCCCATATGCAGTGGTGCCCAGAATCCACTTCACCCTCAGCGGTGCTCACCTTAGAAAGATGATAATGTATACCACAATGACACCAGCAGCAATCAATGTGGGACTAAAATTGGAGCTGTCCTCAACTAAAGGTTGGCTTGAGAGTTGTGTTGGGAATGTAGCAGTAATACTACTGCTCCTGTGAATGGAATACAGCTTCTGGTGTGGAGTCAATTAAAGTAGTTGGGTTTCCAGCGCTCTATTCTTAGAAGAAAAACAAATATTTGTAGCTGCCAGCCTGCCAAAGGTTCAAGGATTGTTGTGTTTATTTCTCATAGCATATTGTCCTCTGCAAATACATAGATTTCTCGAGTGAAGAGAAAGTACAGCATAGCTCACTCTAGTACAACCCCTAAATACAAATATGAGGGCTTTAAATTGCTAAAATGTATAGATCTAGGCACCTGAATGTGCCATAGTATAGTTTATAGTGTTTTCGATATGTTATAGATAGTGGCCTCATGTCGCAAAAGTTCATCTCAGACGTCGTCGTGTCTGTGCGCTAAAGCCCCTCACCTTCCTCTCTGAAAGCTCAAGCCGGCTGTTTGTGTGTTCTTCTTGATTTGGTTTTCCAAAGCCATGGCTACTCCAAATCGAAAGGTGCGTATTACGAATTTCTTTTATTATTATTCTACTTACATTTCTTCTGTTTCGAAAAATTGAGTGATTTGTTCTTTTCTTGAGCATTTGATTTATTAAGTGAAGAAGGAAACGGAAATGGACTGGGTTTGATGCATAAGAAGGATGTAAATGGCATTCTGAGGTAAAAGATCAGTCAAACAATCTGGGTTGTTTACACTTAAGGAATTTAATTCTGAAGTTGCAAATTGTTTCTTGATAAAGGAAAATGTTTTAAGTAGTTTGATTTTGGTCGGTTGAAAGCTAATACATATTTAATTGATGAACTGTTACCAACAATACTTTCCTGAGTGAATGTTAGTAGGAAGTTTTCATTGCTGAAATTTGTGAAAATTCTAGAATCGCTATCATCTTTGTTACCTCGTTAGAGAAAGAGTTAGAGTGGCGTCAATTTAAACTAAAATGAGAAAATTAAGATAAGTTGGTCATGTAAAGTGAAGACCTTGAGATGTATTTATTCCTAATTGTGAATCATTGAATATGTTTTTAATTAAAAGAGTTAGGAGGATTAAAAAGATATGATAAAGTATCGTTTAAAATAGTTATTTATTTATTTATAGTCTGATCGAAGAAATTGGTTTAGATAAGTTACAACGAAGACAGGTTGAAAAGGTAAAAGATTTCTTTCTTGTAGACTAGACTCTTCCAAATTCAAATTATTTGTGCCCAGGTCGCTTTTAACATTTTTAAAGGGGCAATTAGTTTGCAAAATAGATCAAATTCAAATTATTTGTGCCCAGGTTGCGTAATCATGGAGTATGTTTTTCTTGTTCTTTGTTATTGATCCAACTAATGTACTGATGCTTTCATACTCGCATACATGCATACCTATATGTGGACATGTAGTATAGAATTTAAGTAACTTTGATTATGAGTGTGTTGTAACACTGCTCTCTCTTTCTCACTAACATTTAAAGTAGACATGACCTTATCATCTAGTTTGTAATTTTTCCCTGTAACATTGCATCTTGCTTTATTCGATCTTGTTAATGCTTAAAGCATATCCCTAAAGAATTGACTATTTTCTTGGCTAATTTTATCAGACTCTGTGAAGGTGGAGAATTACTAGATAGAGTTCTATCCAGGTAAAGATCCCTTTTCTGATGATCTAAAGATGAATAGTTACTTCATCTGAAATTTGAAAGTCCTAATACAGTATTCTGCTCATTGTGCTTTCTGGAAAAGTGGTGGAAGATACGCTGAGGAAGATGCTAAAGCGATTGTTGTACAAATACTTAGTGGTGTTGCATTTTGCCATCTTCAAGGTGTTGTGCATCGTGATCTGAAGCCCGAGGTTTGCATTCTTTACACTGTTACCTCCTTTGATGGTGTCATTTGGTTTTTGCCTATAAAATTGATGTGCTTTAACAGAATTTTCTGTTCACCAGTAGAGACGAGGATGCTCCTATGAAGATAATTGACTTTGGTCTTTCTGATTTTATCAGACCAGGTACTTGATGAGACACTACTCATCTTTGACATCTTACATTTTTAGATTTTCTTTCTCTGGATATCATTGTGAAATGGAACCTGACATCATACTGACATTCATCACTTCATACAATCTACGTTTTCTTTCTTTCAGTCCTAATTTACTGTAGTCTCTCTCTCTCTCTCACACACACACACACACACACACACACACACAATTTATAAAAATGTGATGTTTTGTAAAGTTGACATATGGCAACTAATTTCGATGTTATCCAACTCCTTATTAGAGTGCATACTTGTTTTCTTCCCATTACATTGCTTGCCTGAAGCTCCTAAACTTGTGTGGTGAGCTTGGGGAAAATAAATGAGTTTCTTTCAATAGTCTGTTTTTTTGGGTTGAGAAGGGACAACTACATGATCTTAATACAATCACTTCTTAGATAAGTGAAGAGAAAGTTACTTTTGCTGTCACTTCAACTAAACACCCAAAAATCACAATTGAAATTTTTAGCATGAAAACATTTGCTTCAATGTCACACATCCCTAACTAACATTCCCTTGTCTGTATGTGAAAACACACCTATGCCAAGAATTTAGTTTCCTTCAAAGTACATTTTACACTTTAAGAGGCGTTTATTGGTAGTTTGAAGTCGTATGCCTCGGTTCTGTTTTCCATAATTCATGGATCATGGTCGACTATAAGTCAATTGCGTTTAAATAGAAGCATGGAGTTGCAGCTTTGGTTGTGTATATGAACTTTGTTGAAATGCCCAGTTCACATTCACCAGTCCAAAACCCTTTATATTTCCTGTTGGGCACCTAACCCCTACTAGGCTACATGTTCAGGCATTCACAGCATAACTCGTGCTCTACGAATCCTACTATCACAGATGTGAACACTAGGACTATGCCCTTATGAAATGACCCTTTGTTGGCAGTTTCTTCCTATTATTCATGTGCCTCATTAAGGGACTTAGGGCATGTTTGGGGGAGCTTTTCTCCCCATCTTTTCATTTCAGGTTTTCCAATAAAGCTTCTAAAATATTCTACAGAAATTTTTTAAAATTTTAAAAGTACAGAAAAATTCTACGTCGTGAAATCTTTTCATTAGTTATTTTTATTATTTTTTTTAAGTGAAAAAAATAAGGCTCGTTTTTAAAAATTCTCAAAATATTCCTCCTTTTCGAAAAGCTTGTTTTCAATAAGCACTCCCAAACATCCCCTTAGTCTTTTGGTGAACAGTCAGGATTGTTACTAAAAATAGATGAATTAATCAATCAAAGGTGAATTATTCACTTAATAGATGTGCAGAAAGTGAAGCATCTGCAAGTTCTGTAAAACTGCAAATTGGTTTTGCTTAGGGGTACCCAAGATATACTTTTTTATATTTCCTAAGGTACATTCTTTGTCTTCTATGTTTCATCCATTTCTTCAAACCTGAAGGATAAATACTCAACAGGATGACTCTCTTTGAAGGAATAATAGTTTTGCTTCTCTAGCAGGTTACTTTTGCTTCTTATTTCCTGCTGGATATCCTACTCTGACAAAAGTGTTTTGCAATTGGCACTCTTTTGGTCTTTTAGAGAAGCAAGATTTTCGGTGGATCTGTTTCTAAACAATTTGTGATTGCCAACCTAACTATTAGATGATGTGGCAAATTTCACAGATTACTATTCTGCTACTGTTGTTTCTGTACTGTTTTTAAAGTAACCTTGTTCTATTTAGTTTTGTTTCTGAATGAATCTTTAAAATTAAAATGAACAGCATTTTAGCAAGATTTACATCGGCCATTTGGTTATTTATCTGCCAATTTGATCCAGAACATATGGTGTTAAGCACCATACAAGATTTATATTAGTTTCATGTCTTCAGCATGTTCTTTTATCAATTATGAACTGCAGACTAGAAAACTTATGCTCTTAAACTTTTCTAATGTAGCTTGAGCCACTTAAGCACATAAGGATGGACTTCGAAATATTTTGTGAGGGTGCAATTAGTCCCATCAGCTTGAAGCTTTGAAAGGGTGGGAACAAATTGCAAGTGCCGCTTATGAGTTCTTTGACCTGGAAGGCAACAGAGTTATTTCAGTGGAAGAACTGGCCCAGGTACAAAATGACCAGCAGAAGTTTTATACGAAACAAAAGTTATAAACATGTGCTTGTGATTGATTATAAAACTGTTACCTGCAGGAATTGAATCTTCCCCCATCCACGTACCCAGTTGTTAAAGATTGGATCAGACCTTCTGATGGTAGACTCAATTTTCTGGGGTACACTAAATTCTTACACGGTGTGACAATGCGAAGCTCAAATACAAGACGCCATTAAATTCCATATGTTCATAATAGCTTCAAAATCCATGTCATTGGTTATAGGTCTTCATATTCTTTTTTTGTTGATTATTGCTTTTTTTAATGGGTGTGCTTGTCAATGAAATTATAGTAAGCTGGATGTCAGGTTCTTGGAGAAAATGCGCGGAGTCATAGTGTTAGTTATTTGGCGACCATAGGATATAACTACACTTGCATGAAAGTTACCGATTCCTTATTTGTATCAGTCTGCCGAGAGTTTCATTCTAGGTAATTTCTACATTGGTTGGACAAATGGGTACAGTACCAATATGATTGTGAAAGGCGAAAGATTCAATTCATACGTTTAATAATGATCAACCAAATGAACTAGCTTTCTATTTTTGTATTTTTCCTCACAAAATTTATGGAATGTAAATTTTATGCGCCTTCTAATCTCACAAGTGTGGAATATCTTGAAAGCTACTGAGGCATTTTACTGAACAACATTCTTTATAGAAAGGATCAAACAATTGGCATGCAACTTGTGATTGGTTCATCACAGAATCGTCGTTTCACTTTCACATCCACAAACTTGAAGAGAAGCACAACCACTTGTTTTAGATTCGATCATATCGTGAATGAAGATGGTTTTAGAATGTTCACCGTAGCATTTTACTAGTGGAATATATCATGACAACTCCAGAATCTTTCTAATTTATGGAGATTTCACCCCATTTGCAAATGGCAAATGCAACGTGTAAAATGTCAGTAATTCGTTAAGAAAGTTCATTCCAGTCAGAAAATTTTCTGTACATGGTGAAGGTTTCAATTGTGGACGCCCAGTGATCTTTGTTCTATTTTAATTATTATATTATTATTTGGGTTTTGCTTAAGGAATAAATTTATTCAGGCTAAGCGGGCATTAGACTAATACTGGGTTTAGGAATTTGCAGTGGACGTTTTACATGACTCTCACTGCTCAAATTAACTTACAGTAATCGCCATTTCCTACAACTTTGGACAAGTTCAACGAGGAACAGCTTATAACTTATATGTATAAAGTTGGCTACAAGGTCATGTATCCTTTGTTCTTAAACGTATTCTAACCGTACTCATTTGCATTTTCAATGAGAAAGGGCGAATAAAGAACGAAATAACGCGTCGTTGATGGAAGGTTTAAAAAAGTAAAGAGCATCTCATTCTTCTTTCAGGCTCTAAATTGTGTTCTCTAAGCATTTAGTTGGAAACCGATTCTGACAGTTGGGGACTTTCTTCTTGGACACCCATTGATCAGCTGTCTTCCAATGGTGCTTGCTTCAATTGCCAACCAAATCCAATTGTTAATGAGTTTGATAGATTACCTTTTCAATTCTTCAGTCTGTGAAATGTCTTCAAACAAGCTACCAAATCATGCCTTTAGAACATGCACTCAAAATTTTTTATCCTTGAAGTGAGGATGGATTTCGTAATACTCGTGCCCTTCTTCGCTTAACTATGTTAACAAAAGATTATGTCAATATCCTAGCTAGTTGTTAGCTGTCACTAAATTGAAAGAAAGAATCAAGCCATCAATCAATGAGTTGCTTCTCCCAACTTCTGGTTGTGTGATTGCTTTTTACTACTTACTACCTGTTCTTTTTCTTTTTCCTTTGTTTTCCATTAACTTGCTCGAAATATTATTATACATTTCAATAATTCACCTTTAATCTGTACGCTTCCGTGCAGCTCAATAGTGATAATTTTCTTCTTGTTGGATTCGCAACAGTGGTTTTTGTTCCCGTTGCTTATACTTAGTGGCAGGCATATTTTTCATTATTGAGCAAAGTCTTTCTAAAGCAATACGACTAATGATTTCTTTCTTTTAATAAAACTATTGCAATCAGTGCGCGTGAATGAACGTGGGAGAGGGCCACTGTATTTAACGCGTTGACTAAATTATTGCAAGCAACCGTATTAATAATATACGAGCAATAACACATAGCTATCTTAAGTCAATCCTGGCTTATACCATGTTTAAGGTAAGTATATTAGTAAATTTTACATAAATACTTAAAAATGAAGTTTACATATTTGTCTTAATTCTTGTCTTGGAAATCTCAATCATTCAAAAGCAAGTAAATTAACCTGCTTGAAGCACCTTGTAAATTCTCTGCAATGGAGTTAAACCCAGAGTATTCATCATATCTAAATGAGAATCCAACAATACAAAAATGGTAAGTGGCCATTATTACACGTCCAGATTCTAAGAAACTGTTTGGTTTTCTTTTTTGAATTTTGGGAGAAAAGTAGATAGTGATTTTCATGATCAAGATTGCGCACCCAAAAAAAAAATTACAAAAACAAAAAAATGAAACAGTAGGTTTCACCAATCTTGAAACACTTGGAAAGTAGTTATGTATGGCATATCTAATATTTGTTCAGTTGTACTAAACACCTAAGTAAAATGGAAACAGGGTATGGCAGTAGTGTGTTATATTCTCAATATTCTTTAGATATAAAAGATTAATCCAAGGTCTACCAAACAATGAACTATAATCTTATGCATGTAATTCTTTTTTTTTTCCATTGAAAGATATATGATAAATGTTAAACTTTCTTAGTGAAAGAGAAATGAAAAGCAGCTAATTCCCAACTAAATGTGGCATCTCCCGGTAGGTGTGTATATCTTGAAAATACCGATTTTCAGACGTGTTTTATTTGTTTAAAAGTGAGTTTTTGGAAATAAATAAAAAAGTGATTTGTTAAGAAATGAGTATGTGAAAGCAAATTTATAAAAGTAAATATAAAAAGTCATTCGTAAGTGAATTTTTTATAAGAGAAAAATTAGTACTGGATCACTTAATAATGAATTAAACAAGTTTTATATTTTATTGATTCTTGACTTGTAGTGAGGTTTAAGATGTGTTTTAATTGTACTGAACTCACTTTTTTGTACTAGATTTTGAGTTTGAACTTTTATTTTTAAGTTTACTCCGGACTAATTTTTAATCCACTTTTATCTAAACTCAGTTAAACCAAACACAATTTTATTAAATTCACTTTATACAAATTAAAATACACCTATAAATTTTAAAAGAAATCTAAATGTATCCCTCCTACTCATCTGCTCTTTCTTAGATGCACCGTTTGTCTCTTCCAATAGTAATCTAACGGAATTATCTGATCTCACCTTTACCATAATTATCTCAATTTAGAAAAGTTTAGATGTTATATAGACATACATTGGCCTACTTGATTCTTCATAATAATTCAATCAATTTGCAATGATACAAATATCCCCCAACCAAAATAGTGTATATTATGCAAGTTCTTGGCTCCACAGCATGACTGGATCAAATAAAAGTAAAGAAAATCCAAAAACTATATAAGCAAAAATTCCCCCTGGTTCCTGAACTGTGGGGTACATTAGATGTTGTCTACAGTTGGGAAGTTGCAATGTAGAGACCATCAAAACTGCTTGCAATATTTTGTGTTTTTGTTTTATCTGTGGTCTCCACTTCTGCTTGACGATAACTTGGTCTATATGTATCTATATCTCATGGACATTTTCCTTGCAAGGCATAATGCAACGACCACCACTAAAACAATGGTAATGAAAGTTAAAATTGAATCTTATGCCACCTTCTAACAAGAAAGAAAGTAAAATTAGTCTTCGCAAAACTGATTCGCTCATTACATACACAGCAAGAACATATAGGAAACATGTTCCAGACTTACCTGTTCTGCATTACTGACAAATGCCGCAGCATATCTATGACTGCCTAGATGTTTGCAACATATTCTGAACCATATCCGTTCAAAAGTGACCGGCCAAGCAATCTTACCGTGTCTTATGCATGTAGTTGAATCAGTTCTGTCAAGCTCAATAAGAGATAACATGTTAACCCTTCTACAGTAACGTACCCTGACAATCTCATATTAAGAGGAGAAAAAAATAAGTCTCAACATAATACAGAGAACGAACTGTTGGCTGCAACTTGAAACGGGATCTTGATTTCTACCCCTCGCGTGCCGCTACCATCAAATAGATACTTCTTCGACAGGAACTAATTTGTTTTTATCATCGCGAGTAGTAGTAGTAGTTTTTAAGTTTTAAGTTTGAAGAAAGTTACTGGAAGTGACCTTAAAATTCTCAAGATCTAGGTAATTACATGTGAGAGAAAAATTAGTTATATCGAGTCCCAACGTTCGTATTTATCCACATTCAAACCATCTTAACATCTTTAGGGACAGAAAACAACTCCACAACTTCGATTTTGGATACAATATACTAACCAGCACATCAATGGTACTTCCGCAAATTAGCACACTCATTACCAAGATGAAGACTGTTTTGTTGTTATACTACCTAGTTAACTTCTCCATACATGTATGTATGTATATGTATGGTGGCTTTTCTTTCTCAATCTCCCAGGTGTCACTCCAAGCTTATCAACTACTTGGGAACGTGTCTGAAGGCTTCAACTGATTGCTTCCGGTGGCAACTATCCTTACACTAGGAGCTCACCTATTAGCTACAACTACAATTGGTCCTTCTCTCCTTTATCCGAAGATGCTACCCTAGTACCAAACTTGTACCACCACTATATATATACAGATATCATTCGATAATAATATAATAACACTTCATTCTGTTTTATATACTATTATATATATACGTCTGACATGTTCTATTTAAAAAAAGATATTTGCTGCAAGTTCAAACCATAGTATATGAAAGTTTCTCAACTGTATATGATTGAGGAAACATAAGGAGCCACAGGCGTCTATTTCAGATTACTTAATAAGACTTTTATAAAAAGAAATTTATTTGAGCTTTTTAAAATAAATTTAAATAAAAAATAGAAATTATATATATATAATTTTATAATGTATAATTTATCTATATTTTTTAAACAACTAAAACAAAAATTAAAATAAAATAGTAAAATAAAAAAAATGAAATGTCAAATACTCTCAGTTTCTTCTTTGTATATGTAATCGCAGGCATCTTTATGCGTTAGGTGATAAGTTAGTCTCATAGCCTTGCTTTGTTCCGAAATTTATGCAACACATACTTGTCAACCATTACTAATTACCCAAACAGTTAAAGCCATTAACACGTTAAAGAGATTTTGAATTCAAACATTTGATATTTATTTCTCCTACAGTTTCACTCGCCAGGCGTTACTTGCACAGAAATACAAAGCTCCCTCTGAGAAGTAAAGTTTGAAATAATTATATCAAAGAAAAAACTAAAATTTTTTGTAGTTAAAATAAACCTATATATACCGACAACAGTTTGTTACCTCCTTTATATTTAAGAGATTATAAGTTTTAACTTTTAGCGCGTGATGGCTGCTAAAGTATTAAAAAACACAAATGCTATTTACGCCTATACGGAATCAACCGAACGTTTCTAGAAAAAAGATCACCGACTTTGAACTTTCAGATTTATCAAATTGATAATCTCACACAAACATGCGCCGGGCCGGACTCGTCAAGAGATGATCATGACTTCAGGTAAAGAACTTGCTAACGTTAACGGTGTATTTTAATTGTGTAAAAAAAGTTTTTGCATAATAAGTTTTATAAAATCAAATTTAATAACAAATAAAATTAAGCAAAAATAGAATTTAAAATAATAATTAGAATATGTAAAATAAAATTTAAAGTGCAGAGGTAAAAATAAAATTTAAAATCACAATTAAAAACTAAGGCGATCGGTGTTCTGAAACTGCAGAATCATTTTCAAATAATAAAATAAAGTTTCAGGTAGTTAAGAGGTATATCGATTGAGGTATGGCCCTGGGAAGGACGCAAGTGCTGTACTTAGCCTGTAAGGAATAAGTAATAATATGTTGTATGTATGTCCCTCTTCGACCTACAACAATGTAAAAGTTTCTTCTCAATTTTGAAATCTTCTTCATTGAATATACTCGGTCTTCTCATCTCTGAACCGAATACATATAATATTATACATATTAAAACACAACTAGACACCAAACCATCTAAGCAATTTTCAATCCTTTCGAGGACTTAGTTGTGAACCTGTGACGTTTGCGTGTAGCCGCTTAAATTATCCCATACATTCCATATAACTTCTTCTTCAGTTGAATGAATACCTTTGATAAAATTTAGTTAAAATAAAACATGAACACCCTACAAAATAAAAGAAAGCAATTTGTCTCTCTCCCTTTACATTTAGAAATATTTAAAAATACTTATAAAATATAATTTTTTTAAATAAAATATTTTATAAAAATTTTAAAAATTAAATTAAATTTTATACTAAAAATAATAAAATAAGTAATAATAAAACTTTATAATTTAAATTTTTTAATATTTCTAAGATTTTAAAATATTTTATAAAATATTAAATAATATTAAATAAAAATAAATATAAAATAGAGTTAAAATCACTATCAAATATCACCTTAATCTCCACCACTCTTTTCTACATTTTATTTATTTTTCAAGAAAATTCTAATATTATTAGTTACCTTCAATAAATAATAATAAAATAATAATTCCCCAACCTTCTTCTTCAACTCTTCCTTTCTAGAACTGTTTCATTAATTATATCATCACCAAACTCAATCTCCTTCCCACCGCTCTCTGTCTATATATCTACCCCTGTAGGTTTCCCCTCTCTCCCTCTCTCTCCCTCTCTTCGATCTATATGCCTGCAACTGAATTGATTTCCTCTTCTTCTTTGAACATTGTTTGCAGAGCCCATTATTATTATGTCCAACGTTCCTACATCTCTCTGTGATTCTTCTCTTACACTTTTCCACCTTGCCATCTCCAGTTCTGACCCCTGGCCTTTCTCTCTTTAACCTTCACTACCAACCCCTTCCCTTATATTCATCTGTTCGTTCCTCCCAACTTCCAAAAGTTTTCTTGCTTCTTTGTTTTCTTTCAGTTGTGGTCTCAGACATGGGTAGTGGCCATCATGGACATAGCCACCACGGGCTACGAGGGTTTCAGTTGGGGAGAGGGCTTGGGAGCAAGAAGGAATCATCATCATCTGAACACAGCTTGCCACCGAAAGGTTGGATGGCGATTAGGGTTGGTGAAGACGGAGGTGAGCAACAAAGGTTTCTTGTTCCAGTCGATTATTTGAATCACCCTTTGTTTGCACGGTTGCTCAAAGAAGCTGAAGATGTTTACGGCTTCGATCAGAAGGGCGCTATAACGATTCCCTGCCATGTGGAGCACTTTCGTCGTGTTCAGGGAATTATAGATAGAGATTCCAGCACTGCAGCCGGCAACCATCACGGCCATCATCATCATCATCACCATCATCATCATCATGGTCACCACAACCATCATAGTCATCTTCATCTCCACCTCGCCGGTTGTTTTCGTGCTTGAAAATATTTGGTTCTTCATTATCAGTACTGCAGCATGCATGATTTGAAGGAGGACGATTTTCTTGCTGGTTGATGTTTATTACGGTTTCCTTTGATAAATCTGGTAAAATTAATAGGTTAGATTAATTTCTTGCTTCTTAATGATGAGAAGGGGAAAAAAAAACAAAGTTGATATTTGTTGATGAACAATCGATGATGACGATAAGCGTAACTGTTGATCATCAAGTGATGATGAATAGTGGATTGTTAAGAACCATCAAATTAAGAATTGTTTTGGAATTCTTTCTTTTGCTTTCTGTCACTGTTTGCCTCCGTTGGTTGGGTTCTCATTCATGATTCTTCTTCATCACTATTGTTGTTTTTTCTCTTCTATCTTTTTTGTGAATCATGTTTGCTGCTTTTTTAGCTCGTGATAACGATGATGAAAGGCATCTGGCAGTTGTATTGAATGAATTCTTGTTACGCTTTTTCTGCTTTCAGTTACCGCTTGCTTGGAAACATCAATGAGAATCCATTAAAAGCAAGACATTTTTAATTCAGATAACTGCTCCTTCTTTTCCAAATTCATCAGGTTAATTACTTAAGAAATTAATCGTTCAAACAAGGTTTCTAAAATTTTGAATTAAATGATGACTTAGAATTAGTAAGGGTTGTGATAAAAGTCAAAGCATAATTAAACACGTTAACTGCTTCGTTTTTCCATTACATTAATTCGTGTTAATTAATTGGATTAGACAGAGAAGCATGTCAGCCTCCACGTTGCCACCGTTTGCTGTCTTGTCAGGGGAGTTTTCCAGTTCTACGAAATCCCGGATCCTTAACATAGATTGTATCTACTACCATTTAACTCACTAATCGTGTAGACCCTCAAGGGCCAGTCATAGCCCCAAATGTATATATGTAGTAAGATACGAAAAAAGTTGCAATTTTTTTAAGAAAATGTAATACAAATCGTGTCAGGTTTATATACAATTGGTTTTTTATGGAAGTATTATTTTCCGAGTGATAATTGATAAGGTGGACAATGGTTTGTCCTTAGGCTTAGTTTGTACATATGTATGAGATTTTTAAGAAACAGCCGTGACTTTTAAGGCCAAGCAAACAGGGCTGCTTGGGGGAGGCCGTAGTCAAAGTGGGAGCTAGCTTGTTCTGATCTTCTAGTTTTTTATTTAATTACCAATGTAAATGAAAGAAAAGTTTTCTTTGTGTATCACACTAAATTTTTTCTTCTATAATATTCTTAACTTATATTAGTTTTCCTAGAGGTGTTTTTGTATAAAATATTGTGAAGTACATGTTTTATACTTTACACCATCTTAAGATAATTATCGTGTACGAGTGTGATCGGTAGAGTTGAAAATAGGTCTATGAAAACCTGACCAGATATTTTTTTAATCTCAAAATTAGTAATATTTCTTCAAAAGTGTATTTATAGAATTGGATGCTACGATAATCGGTCTAACTATTAAAACACAAACTTCTAATTTATTCAAACTCACGATGGCCAAGATGGCCCAAAAATTGGATTGGATCACATTGTTTATGGATCGGATAGCGCTGGGCTAGTAAAACTAGACAAAATTTTTGCCCATTTACAGACCTGACAATATGAATCTTAGAAAAGAAAAATAGAAAAAAAAAAAAAAAGATATGCGACTTATAAATTTATGGCACGTTTACCCTTAGATAAACTCATCTTTAAAAAATGAATTTAAAAATAAAACTAAATTAAAACTGTAAAAAATTTATTAAAAATAAATTTTAATATTTATTTTGTATTAAAATGAATTTTAAAACTAAAATTTGAAAATAAAATTAATAGAAAAAGTTTATTTAAAATTTTTATTTATTTTATATTAAAAGTGAATGTAAAAAAATGTGAATTTGATGGGTTGGTAAAAAAACTCTTATGGTTCGTTTGGATTATGGATATGAATGAAGAGGGATGGTGAAGTTAATACATTCTCATCCTTATCCATATTTGATAATCCTTCATTAAAACAAAAAATGGAGAACTCTTCTCATCACTTTTTACTATTTCATAGTTAAATGTGTATACACAAAATTGGCGAGTACATATGGTGACAAAAAAGGAAGCAAATTTACTTTCCCTTTTATCTTTTTAGTTTATTTATTTTTGTAATATTACTTATAATTTAATATTTATTTTTTATTCAATATTTTTAAATTAAAACATGTTAGTTGTATATATAATAATTTAATTAATATATCTATTTAATATTAATTAGTTTTAATTGGTAGAAAAATAATATATTTATATGATTATTTTTTATTTTTAATAATTGATATATTTTTATATTAATATTAAAAAAATAATATAAAAGTTATATTAATAAAGTTATTTAAAATTATATTAATAAATTAGTTAAAATTATATTAAATAAAATAAATATTAATAAAAATAAAAAAGAGCATTTGAGTCATTTATAAAAAGTTTATTTTTATTACTCATTCATTTACCTATCTATTCAAATATTGTTAATTTGTTATCCTTATTATATATCTAAATATCGTAAAATTAATTAACTATCATTTCTATCCATTCTTTTATTATTTTTCCTATCCGTCCTCTTACTCTTATTTCTTACCTATGAATCCAAACATACCTTTAGAGAAAACCTAGACATGCAATAAATCGTGTGAACAATTTTTCATTGTACCATCATATTTCATTATATTTATATGAAGATCTTATCTTAATTGGTCCCGGAAGTAATCAACAAGACCAATGTTATCAATATTAAACTAGAATGATCATAAAACATAATCTCCAACTCACTGTTCATATACAACAAATAGCTTCAATAATATTATATATATTTATAAATTTTAAATACTTATCACCGCGAATAACTTATATTTAACAATAACCTTTATTAAAAAAATAAATGGTTGTCCTTTGAAAAAAAATTGAATAATATATTTTTTTCAAATAAGAACTATTATTCTACTTATTTGCAAATAAAGATCACTATCTGACTTATTTCGGTTTTTTACTGTTATCTTAATCAATAGGCGTGATAATTAGATTCGTAATCCTATTGATTTAAAATACTATAAATGTATTTTTCAACTCTATAATTCTTCATCTAGTAGTATAAATTAAATTTAGAGCTCTCTAAGCACATTTTAAAGTTTTCAATCGAAAAGTGTCAAATAATCATCTTTATTCGAAAATAAGTCAATAATGATCATTATTTGAAAAAAACTCGAACCAGACCTTTCTTCTGATAAGGATGGACGAAGAGTGGTCTGGTTAGAATTGTTTTGGTATAAATATCATTCTTCTACTTTCTTCGACTAATGACCAACATTCGACACTTTCTTATCGAAAATTTTAAAAGGGATTAAAAAGTTCAAATAAAATCTTCATAGATGGATATGAAAAAATATGAGTTACAAATATGAACATAAAATTAGAATTTAATGTGACCATTAATCTACCTCTACTTATTATTTTGATCATCATTACAATAATAAATAAAATAGTTGAACAATAGTCGTTATAAAAAAAGTTGTTGAATGATAGTCCTTCTTAAATAAATCAAATAGTGATATTTTCGAATAAAGATCATTGTTCGACTCATTTTCGATTTTTTACTATCATTTTAGTTGAGAGGCGTGATCTAACCGAACTAAGAATTTATCAGTGTGTTTCGTACTCAAAATTCTTTACGTTCAATAGTGGGGATTAAATTTGGAGCTTTCTAAGTTTTTTTAATTTTCAATATGAAAGTGTTGAATGGTGATTATTGTTTGAAAATAAGTCGAATAATTATCCTTATTCGAAAAAATCTTGAACAGAACTATTCTTCAAATAATGATGGTCAAAAGGATACTCTGCTTCAAATTATTTTCGAATAAAGATCATTGTTCGACGTTTTCTCCGAACAATGACCATTGTTCAACCTTTTTTCCGAATAATGACCATTGTTCAAACATTATTGATTAAGAGATCTAATGTAGATCAATATGTTCTTTATATCCAATAAAAAAGATTAGATTTGAAGCTCTGAGTTATTTTTAAAATTTTCAATTAACAAAATATCGAATTAAGTGATTGAAGAGATATTGAAGGTAAATCTATTTTTTGCTTATTTTTTTCATCTCTTTAACGATTTTTTGTTGCTAAATGGTACGTGATATAGTATCGATTTATTTGGAGATATAAATTGACAGTTCTATTTTTTTTGTACAGTTATTTCATCGAAATCTTACACATGCACACGTAGAGTCGTGTCACAATATTGACTATTATTGATAGAAAGATGAAGAAAAGAAAGAAGAAAAAAGAACAAAACAAAAAGAGAAGATTGAGAAATATATGATAGTTTGATTAGTCTAATTTAGAATAGGTTAGAAAACTTCAATGAAAAGAATCAAAAAGGAAAAACCTTTTTGTACAATTACAGAGTTATTTCAAATAGAAATCCAACAAAGTTGACGTCCTTTACCATCTGTTAGTTGCTAATCACGCCGATTGGAAAAGCTGTTTTATTTATGGTTTTCTGAGAGATCAGGAAGTTTGTGTTTGTTTCTTTGAGGTGTTCTTTTTTAATTGAAGTTAGAGTTTTTTTGAAGTTTGATTTTGGAAAAGGTTTTGTGTACATTTTACTAGAAAAGTTATATAAGAAATTTTTTGAGTTTAAAGATAAAAATATTTAATATTTAGAAATTACAGTAAAGGTTATTTTCATTATTTTCATTATTAGTATGGACAAATAATTATGTTTATTTGATTAGAAAAATTAAAAGCTCAAAAATATAAATGAGTATGTTTACAAATTCTTTAATAATTTTATTTTCTTTCAACTGAAATACTCTTAGGGCATGCCTCAAGGTGTTTATCACTGCTTATAAGAATTTTATTTTGACTTTTTTTCTTCCCTCCTCGGTTCCTTATTTCTCCTTTGCTCAATTTGACTACCCCCTTGATGTATATTTAGATAATGTAGAAGGTTCTTGAGTTAGTTCTTCTAAGATATGATCTAGTTTGATTAAAGTTATTGTATGATAGTAATTAGGATTTAATCGAATTTACTATATCAATTCTTCTAAAATTTGATTGACTTTTTTGGATGGTTGCCATGAAATTTTAAATATTTTGAATGTTTCTTTATGGATGTTAGTAATTAGGATTTAATTGAATTTACTATATCAATTCTTCTAAAATTTGATTGACTTTTTTGGATGGTTGCCATGAAGTTTTAAATATTTTGAATGTTTCTTTATAGATGTTAATGATGTCTGTGATTGCTGATTGAATGTATACTATGCCTTGATTGGTTAGTGAGCGTAGTATTTAATTTGATAATTGATGCAAAAAATCCCTTCCTCTTTCTCATGTTAATTAATCAACTCAGTTTATAACTCTTAGGATGTCCTGTTGCATAAGATGTCTTCGTTGCTTGAGGTGAGGTTGTTTAGATCATAATTGGTAGGTTCAGACAGACTATTTAAGGGAAAGAAATTGTTGATCCGAAGCTTAAATCGGTCTAGGTTTGGAAATTAAATCGGACCATAATCAACTTGGGCTATTTAGAAAAAAAAATCCTTCAACTATACTGTAAAAAAGTATCTTATATTTTTCTTACCTTTCTCTTTTGATCTTCCATTATTTTTCTTCCTCTCTCTTTTAATTCTTCTCCTCGACAGCCACCCACTCGTTCTACTTCACAGGCCGGCCACCGTCTCTTTCGATGCTAATTTTTCTTCTTTTTCTCTCCGACATCCATCTCCTCATCTCCCTCTTACTCTTTCTTATTTCAATTTCATTGGATTTAGTTTAACCACACATCGAGCAAAAATCCTAATTTCGTGGGTGTCTCTTGCCGGCGATTTGATGCCACTGATAAGAAACAGACCCGGACAACTTTTTGGGTTAAGGTCCGGTTCATTTTTGCCAACTATATTTTTGATATTTGACACACTATCTATTATCTTTTAATTTGTTATTTATATATTAATGTTGTACATGTTAAAATCTACGATTAGTAGCGATGTGAAATAAAAAACCACGTAGAATAAGCATAACATATAAAATTAAATAAGGTGCGCATGCCATAGTTTTATTTCTATTTGAATGAATCAAGAATGGAAAGGAGTATTAATTTAGATATTTTTACATATTTTGAAAGCCAATGAATGTATATATAATTTCGTATATGTGGCCTCGATAGCTTGTAATTGTGCTTGTATACTAATTTCTATTGGGGCCAAAAAGTCCATTTAGCATTAGAGGGAGGATAAGTTATCAATATAGTAGTATTCTTAAATCCAAAAGTTGTAAATTTTAGTTTGTGCTAAAAATTTGTTACATGAAAAGAATGTCTTCACTTTATTTCTTTTTAAAAATTGTTGTAATAAAATATTAACACAATTATTTTTTAACACAATTATTGTATGAACTTGTTAAGAATGTAATATAAGTGAGCGTCTCACTAACAACCGAAGTTCATCCATTAATAAATGAAAATAATACTATGGAGTAATGAACTTAATTGTAATGTTATGAACTTTATCTTACTATGTTTTATTATAATAAGGTCATACTAATTTCTTATTAATTGATTTTGTTATACAGAGTTGATAGTATGGTTTGATTATGTAATTCATTGTTAATCACTTCTATATATGATTGTGAGTTAATTTTTCTTTACATATAAGCTTGTGATCATATTGTATATATTTTATATGAAGTATTTATGAAGTGTAATTGAAAGATAAATTAATAAGTGACAATTAAACAAATTTATCTAAATTTAATCCTTTATTAAATAAATTGAATTATGATTAATTATTTGACCGATATAAATATATAAATCGAGTTAGGATATTAATTTTGATTTGATTATTAAGTAGGTTAATCTGAAATTGATATATCAGTTTGGTTTACCACTTCTAATTTGGCTGTTGTTTAGACCACACTTTAGTCTAAATTATTTTTATTTTAATATGAACAAATTCAACTTTTGCCTAAGCTAAATTGAAGATGTTTAAGGGGTGCAATATACCCAACTTTGCTCATCCTACCTAGACCCATAATCCTAGCTCTAATTTGTCAGTTTCTTTATAACTTGCGACTGCACATCTAAGATATAATGCAAGGTTGAAATTTAACACTAGGCAAAGTTAAGTAGATAAGCACAAAAAAAGTTACTGGTATGCAAAATACAAACTAAAGACATAAACTTCCCATAAATTTTAATTACATAAAATCGTTGCTTATGTTACATAGTGCAAGTACTAAACTTAAACATGTAATTATTGCCCTTAAAATTCTATGTATTATTAAAAGAAAAAACAGAATGGGTCAAATATCAAAATGTGGCACATTGGAAACCATAAGCTTACGGTTCCAAATAAATACACAAAAACCATTTAGTTGTATTATCTTCTATACTAAAAGTGGTACTAGTTTAGAAAAATTTCACCAAATGTTCAATAAAACGAAAATGGCTAACCGTTGATGCACTTGACGAGGATCCAGAGGAGGGGATGAATGCAGAGGAAATAGAGTAGGCAAAGGAGATGGAAGAAAAAAGGAAAGAACAATTGCATCAAAGAAGAAAGGCAGCTGTAAGTTGCCCAGACTGCATTGGATGCAGTTCCTGAGGTGACCTTGGCACATAGCACCCTAATGTGCCTCCGTTACTTTTTAAATTTTCACTTGGTGCTAGAAATTCATAGGACAAATATTTGAATGGTGTCCTAATCTAATAATACACTGGGGTGCTCTTTAGAATTTGAGTACAGTTTAGATGTCCTTAATTTGTGTTTTATTTTCTAATGAACTTTGTAAGGAGGTGTAGAGTTTCAATTAGTGGGAACTCTTCCCAAGTTATAAATAACAGGCATGTACCCTTAAGTAGGTAGGCAAGTTTGATCAATTAAATTTAGTTTTTCCACGTAGCATTAAATAACTACTTTTGGTTTGAGGCTTGAGGGTGTATAATCCCAGCCAGTTCTTGCTCACATATTTTGAATCAAGTAAATGATGACAGGATGTGGTCAGTGGCGTAGTAGTACTATATTTTAAAATCCAACCCGAACATCTACCTAAAAAAGTTATCGAGTCACCCTTAACCTGATGAATTACCGAATTGACCCATCAGGTCAAGTTGGGTTTGTCAAATATTTATAATATTATAAATATGTCATATGCATTACATAGTATATATATTATAACAACTATTCCAAATATTTGGAAAAAAGTAATTGCGTATAACAAATATTGGACATATTTTTTAAGCTACATCTCTCATATTTTTTAAAGCAACAAAGTCTTCAACACAATAGCTAAAAGACCCAAAACATAGTGGAATCTCTCTATAATACGCATTCAAACTACCAACACTATAACTAATTGTACCTACAACATGCAGCTATTGTCTTTAGATTATGAACAAAGAGAATAAAGAACAGATTCATGAACAACAGGATAACTAATTATGAACAAAAAGATAAGTTATGTCTTTTAGATTCATGTTCTTACACGTCAACACATGTGACAATAAAGAATGTTTATTGTCATCCGTCTCTAGGACAGCTGAAGTGTTTCATCTAATACGATCATTTTTGAAGTGAATGAACTTGTAAATATGCATAAAAATTATTAATAACTCAGAAATCATACTACTACTATAAAAAAGATCTTTACCGACTGAAAAATATCGACTGATAAATTTTAGTGGGTAAGTTTTTAAACTACCGACTAAAAATATAATAGTCGACAACTCTGATCAAATTACCGACTGATACACACTTTGGTCGGTATGTTAATAACATTATCGACTAGATATAATAAGTCGTAATTATATTGACAAATTACCGACTGAATACTTAATTAGTCGATAATTACTAATTTGTCGACTCAATAAGTAATCAATCGGTAATTATTTTAACAATTTGCCGACTAAATAGTTAATTAGTCGGTAATTATGAATTTGCCGACTAAAGTAGTCAGTCGATAATTTATTTTAATGAATCCGATCGAACTAAAACTCACTCATTTTTCCCCACTTAGCCCTAGCTAGCTTTTTGCCGAAGTCATTCCCTTCCCTCTTCATCTCACCCGATTTGCTTCCGTCCGAAGCTAGGAGAAGATATTTCATCGAAAATTGAAGAAATCTCCCCAAATTTGCTCTCGTTCTGCAGTTGTTTGCTGGTGAGCTTCCCTCCCATTCTCGAATCAAATGAAAGCTTCTTGTGTTTAATCTGTTGAATAAATATTTAAATTTCTATATGTTTGATTTTTACAGCGGCGGATTTTTGTTTGTCTAGTAGTTGTTGTGTTTGTTGGTTGTCTGGATCAAAATGTTGGCTAATGTAGAATTTGTTGACTGAATTTTCAAAATGTCAACGATGCCCATATTTGCATCCCTTACTGAACAACATTGATCTTTTTCTACGAAATGTGAGACGTTGTTCTGAGAAAGTTGCAACTGCTAAGAATCTGTACTGTTGCAAAAATGCAAACTAACACGCATACATGGTGATTCTATATGTTACTATAGACAGAATGTTGTAAAAAATTTGAGTGTTAAAAGCATGCACATTTGTTCTCAAGTTATATAAGTATATGCTTTAGTAATCTGAAATACTATCACTTACAAAGCATAATCTTATAGCTATGGTAGAAAATATATTTAGACATATTTTCAAAGCTTAGAATTGAGATGCTAGTTGAATATATAAAAAGAATCTAATCCTATGTATAGTATCTTTTGACTTAACAACCCTCTTAGGACTCTCTCAAAAAAATAAAAGAATGACGTAATTTGGTCCATAATGGCAATGCCATTACTCTCTCCATAAAAAAGAACAAAAACTCTCACTTGTAAACCATCATGCAAAATATTTTAAATATCAAGCTTTTGTAAGAAATTCAAGCATGTTACTTTGTTAGTAAAATTGTCTTTCATTTATACTTCTCCATTCCCCTTTGTTCTATTTGTTTAGTATGGTTTCGAAAATCTTTTACCTTACTTAGCAACTTGGTACAAAATTTTGTGTATTTTTATAAATTTCTTAGATAAATTTTTACTTCATCTTAGTATTAGTTGGTGTTTATTTTTTTTAGATATGTGAACACTTATAAATGCTACTGGACCACCTATATAGTAAGTTCATTATGTGTTTCTTTTAAAAATTAGTATTACTTTATTTCAGCTAGAGAAAAAATATATTTATTGCTTGATTTTTTTAATTATTTTTTTGTTGACTGATTAATGTTTGATCATTATTAGTTTTACTTTATTAGTTTTATTTTACAAATTTACTTTGCACCAATAGCCTTGAAGTAGTTATACTTTAACTAAAGTTTAAAAAAACCATCAATATGCTACTGGTTTTCCAAGTTTTACAACAACTTTGTCACTACTTGCCTATGCATATGAACTCATGCTCTTCTGTTTGAATTTATGAATCCAGCATATATTATTAATGTAATGTTTGAACTCATGCCATTCTGGTTTCCCATATTGTAATGTTATTAGCGTAATGCTCTTATGGTTGCCCATACTATAATGTTATTAATGTGCCTTCTGTATGTTGCTACCAGTTTATATTATGAATCCAGTCCATAGAGAAGTTGACTCTATTAATGCATATTTAAATTTTAGGAGTGATGATTTCAAAACATATATATTTTTTGCTCTATGTCTTATAATAAAATTATTTGCTTTGTTTGTTGCAGGGATGGTGTTTCAGATAGCTAGATAGGGTCCTTCATTGTAAGAGAAACCAAGCTTTTCTTTATTCAATTTCAATTAATGTATGAGATGATGTATGGATGCAACAACATAACCGAATTGAGTTTGATTTAAGCATTTGAGGAATATAAAAACTTAAAGTTTTCTTTTCATCTGTCTGTGTGTGGAGCGTTTGTGGTGAATGGATAGTAGAGTCGTGTATAGACTATCCATATTTTTTGTTAGTGAATGGATAGTAGTGTTGAGTAATGTGAATATAAATATTTTTTATTGTGTATATGCTAATAGAAACAGAAACAACAGACCAATGCTGTCTAATTACTGACTGCATATTTAATCACTCGGCACCGAGTGTAGTCGCTAATTATCGACTACACTGTTAATCGGTAATTTATCGACTACGGTAGTCAGAATTTACCGACAATAAAAGTAGTCGGTAGTTACTGACTACAGATCCAGTCGGTATCTACTGATCAAATACGCAGTTGGTACTTTTTGACGACAAAAGCAGTAGATAAGTTACCGACTGACCTGTCCGTCGGTAGACCAACAATTTAATCAGTAATTTGCGACAGAACTGTTTATTCTGTAATTTACTGTGTCGTGCCAACTATATTGTATATTCAGTTGTCAAACGGTTTACCCGACTTTGATTTGCTGACGCTTTGCCGACTGCATCTGTTTTAGTCGTTAATTTATTTTGTCAACCAAAAAAGATAGGTTGCCGACTAATTGTGTCAGTTGGTAAAGCTATATTTTGTAGTAGCGTACATTAGTTAGTTGATACTATGTGACCTAAAAATATCGTCAAACATAATCATACAAATTTCGAGAGGGAATCAAGGGTTGCCGTAGAAGAATGCAGCTTGAAACTTGAAAGAAGTATGGTGTCTATATAACAAATCCAACTCCCTGTATTTCATGTGATTGCTTTTGAAAAATCATTCAATTTCGGAGTACAAACAATATGATTCTGCCAACAAGATATTCTTAAATTTCTTAATAGTTTCGTTCCACAGAGATGAAGATCAAGACTCAGTTAGGAAACGACGAAGAAGAAAGAGAATCACCAATGGATAGAAAAGAAGAAAGACCAATGAATAAGAAGAATGATAGCAAAGAGGAAGACGAAGAATGATTGGCGACAAAGACGGAATAGAATGATCGGAGAAGAAGAAGTACAAAATCCGTCAAAATGTCGAAGAATAAGGATTGGCAATGAGGAAGAACAAATAGAAAGATTGGAGAAGAAGAAAATTAGAAAATTAGATGGCAAATCAAGAGAGAAGTAAAACCTAGATTCACGGTGTAGAGACAAAAAAAAGAGCTCAGACTCAAAAATAGATTGGATAGATTAAAACTAGATTTATTAAGCATTTCAGCTAAATTTTTTATTTTTTTAATTTGAATCTGGATGATGCAAAAATTAGTTGAGTTGACCCGATTTTCACCGAATTGATTGCACAATCGGTATATAAAATAAGTCGGTCTAATTTCAATCCTGATACGTTAGTTTTGGTCTGGCTCGGCCGGTCTGGATGGTGTTTTAAACTAAAATAGTAAAACTATTTAAACATTTTTAACATTTAAGCCGAACCAAACTAATCCACCATATTAATTAGATTTAATTAAACCAACATGCATTGACCACTTACTCTTGCGCTGCACTACACTGCACCTGCATCACTAGGGATTTTATTCATCCATTCGTTCTTATTTTTGTATATGTATCGACCGACTCTTATTGTGTTCACTGGTTTCACCATTGAGAACTCATCTAACGGCTAAGTAAGAGTTGGGACATCCGTGGCGGTCTCAAATTGATTGATTCACCTTTATGAAAAGGCAACTGGATTAGAAAAATAGAAAAGAGTGTTCAAATCGTAGTTTTCATTTTACATACTGAATCACGTCAGGTGCACTTGATTTACTAGAACTAGAGAAGAAGAAAACAAAACGGAGAAGACCTAGAGGCCAGAGCTTTCCTACTGTTTTTGATAAATATTGTTCAAAACAAATAAAAATTTCTTTGCATTATGGTTATTTTAAGGTAGTTTGAAATGGCTTAAAATAAGATTTTTAGAAATTATTTTTTTATAATTCAAAAATTAATAAAAAATTATTTTTTTAATTTATTCGTACCTTTTCAAAAATTTTAAAAAAATTATAATAGATTAATCGTGAAAAAGAAAAAAGTTAAAATAGATATAAATTAAGCTTATAGAAACACAGTCAAACAAACTCTTAGTTTTATTCCACTTTATAGTTGATACAAAAATCAACAACGATGCAAACATATAGCTTTAAACATTTGTTTTCTTTTAATTTAGAGAAGCATTGCCATTGTTTTAACCGCGTCCAGGTTAGTTTATTAGGATGAAAAGTGTCAAAAACCTTTAATACATGTAACGACTGTACATTTTATACAACGATTTGACCATTTCTTTCGAAAATTTATTTAGTATAGTAATAATACCTAATCAATATTTGATATTACATTAGAATTTAAAAATAAAAAATTATAAAAACGAATCAAATCTTTTATTATTATATAGATCATGATATTTTAAAATCATGATTCAAATTTAAAATTCATTAAACAAGGCAATTACTATATCAAAATGAGAAAATTTGGAGAAAGTTTATAAGGGGATAATAGAAAGGGAGATCCCAGCTGAGCCTGCGGGTGGGCCGACCGAGTCTGCCTTTCCTGTTTTGACATTTACTGGACAGATACACGCAGGCAGAGCCCATATAGAGAGAGAGAGAGAGGGGCGAGGATCTTTTCTCTCTCTTGTTACCTTTTCATCTTCTTCTTCTCTCTTTCAAAATGTAATCATTTCCTTCATCATCACACCCAATCTAACATTCTACCCATCTAATACTCTCTCTCTCCTCTCTCTCAGAAACCTTTCAATTTCTTCCTTGATGATCTAAAATCTACAACAATCTCCGTGGCACCAAAACAACAAACAAACAGATTTGCGGAAGAGAGGAAGCTTTCTCAATGAGGGGAATGTTGTCTGGCTCGAGGCTGCTTCTACCTAGCTCTGTGTACTGCTTGTTAATTATTCGTACATTCACCATCTGTTTTACTTACATATTATCAGATCTATGATATGTATAGGCTGTTCTTAATTTCTGGCTAATTAAGGTCTCGGACCAGGCTTCATTCCCCCCATTTAAAGCTTCCTTTTCATCTTAACAAAAGCCGTTATATCTGATCAATTCATTAAGGTCAGTTTCTTAATCTCTCTCTTTTTGTTTTTGTGGGTTTCATTTTGTATTTTGTTTAACCGGTTGGCTTGAATAATCTTGGCTGTTTTTTATTCTTTGACTTGTATTTCTGAGATGAAGCAGATTGGCGTAATGATGATGTGAGAAAGGGTTCTGATTCTCCCCTTTTTTCTTCCCTCTCTGCTAGTGAAAGAGGGGATAGAAAAGTTTGTCATCATTACATTCTAAAAAGGGTAATAATCTTTATTGTATCTGTCTTTAGATTGATTCACCTTTTCCTAGCTCTAACTATGATTCTATCCTGCTTCAGTTCAGATCCTGAGCTACTGAGCTAATCTATTTAGGGCTTAATTACTAGATAAACCTTAACATCAGTAGACAAGTACTAGTATATCATCTTCCAGTACAAGTGGCCCTTTTTTCTGATTGATTCTCTTATTACAGAATGGTTTGTCTCAATTTGGACTTTAACATGCATTGCTCTTCTGTAAATTAATTTCCTTTCATCTCTTGTTGCTCATGAATATTTTGTCTTTTACATTACTACTGACATATATATATATCTTTGGTGTATCTCTTGTCCCTTGTTTGTTTATTTTTAACTTAAAAACTTTGGTTATGCATGTTCTACATACAGACCCTAGCTATATACATCTTGGAAATGGTGTATAAACAACACAAATTGCTGTTTACATCTTACATCTACGGAAAAAATGCAATGTACTTAAACTCATGTGATTATTTCAACAACTACGGTATCCAGCTACTCCATAGAAACGAGTTAGTAGATTGCATTTTCAACTCTTAACTTGTAAAGCTAATTAGGTATCTACTTGCATGTCTGCAGATCGAACAAACTGATGATGATTATTAGACGACATTGCTTGCACTAAACTATAGACAACAATGTAGTTAAATATATATGATCATTAAACCTTGGAGGGGAGAGTTGTCTCTAGTGCTCAGGCATTTTATTGTAGATCTAGAGACTCCCAAGATATAGATGCGTATGTTTTGTGTACATTTAATGACAGAGAACACACCTCGAGAGATGCTCTCTTCATTAGCCATACGTTTGAGTATTCAATTGTCTTGAATGCTAAGGAATCAATTGCTCATGTCATGCACGGGTTTCGAGTACTATATAGTATAACCGTCATTTATTTTCATTTTATAAACCTCAGTTCTCTTGAATATTGAAAACTCTTGATGAATTTCAGTTTTACAAGGGATACAACTGTTCACTATTCACGACCGGCCATAGCATCGGTTCTGCTTGAAGGTAGTTGATGAAGTTAAAAGAAAAAGACGAAAACATTGAGGTAGTTTCTTTTTGTAAGGTTTAATTTTGCTGTTTAACTCTATTCATGAAGTTGCTGACCAATACTGCTAACTCCAGATTAATATGGCGAAAAAGTCTGGTTCAAAAACCTTTAAGGATTTACTGGAGTTTGGAAGATAAACTGGATGTTATAGTTTTATCCCAAGTCAAGAATCTGAAAGTAGTTAAAACGTGCGTAGGTTATTCGGTCAGGAATCGAATTTCCTAGCTTGTTCGTTTCCATTTTCCAGCATAGAATTAGTTTCCGTGAACTCTAGTCTCAACAATAACCGGTTTCACGAGATAAAATGTCATGATCTCAACTTTAGCATCAATGAGACATGTCTACACATGCTCTTCTGAATACATCAGAGTTAAGAGGTAGTCTATCAAGAAGCACAAATAGCAACACGTCCAAAATTCTTTAAGTTCCCTGATTATGGTCTCACGTATACATTACCTTTAAACACGGTATATTTCAATGGATAAAGATCATATGTGTAGTAGTGCACACGACCAAATCCTCAAAGTTAATGTCTCTCTTGTTTCAAGATCTCCAACTTAAACTTATTATATTATTGATTTCATTCCAATATCGTTGTTTGAAGCTTTTGAGTCGATCCTGATAAGATGGTTGGAAGCAAACCTTGTAACTCAAGTCTGGAAACCAGAACCATTCCCTAATCATGAAAAAAAAGGTCTTCACCTCTGTGGTTGAAAAAAATTTCAACAAGATCTTTTGACTTTCTGGTTTGTAACACTAAACACGTTGGGCCTTAGGGAACAGCATAGCAGCGAAACAGATACCTTTGCAACTTGTTTAAACACTTTTTACTTTTTCTCTGCTTTTCACACAGGAATCTTGTCTCCTTTCTTCTTCTTTTTTCTTCTTCCCTTTTTTTCTAGTAACACTTCGTATATACTGCTGTCTGATAAAAGTCATAGATTGAAAGATAGAGGAAGTCCATGGTGATTCCAGCTTTTGATTCAAATGCATAAGTAAAAGAAAAAAGATAGATGTAAAGTGACACAGACTCTTATAGGAAAGAAAGAAACTGTTTCTTCTCTTTCATATTTATATCTCATGTACTGCTTGTCTGGTTATGGTTCTTTCTATTTCATAAATGCTTTGGCTTCAACCTTTAGCTTGTTATGGATTACTGTTAGTTTTGCTTGCAAAGAAAGTAATGCCATTTCCATGCAACTGAAAGGTCAGTGTCCAGACCAGAAGAAGCTCTAAGCTTTTAGAAGTTAATATACTAGTTACTAAGTTAAAGTTTGGGGTACAAGATAGCAGCACTGTGGTTAACATACGATGTCTTTGGTGAGTGGACATGACATGGACTTCTTTCCGAATTCCTTGATTTGATCTTATAACATTTCTTTCTTTCTTTGTTTTTGTTTTTGTTTTTGTTTCCTTTAATTTGATCTCTAACAAATGTGGCAAAAACTTGTAAATTGCTTGCTTCACTGATGGCTAGTTGTTATTCGGTTGATAGTAAAGAAGGTCTCCTTGCTTCATAGAACACACCTTGTCATCTTGGCCAGCGTTACACATGGACCGAGACCAATTTGATGAGCAAAATAGAATATTTTGCAAGCATATGATCAACATTATTTGATTCTTCAACTTGTAACAAAAGACTCGGTTTCCAATTTGGACAATAATACTTGTGAGATAAAAATGGTGTCTCTCTACTCCTTCATGAATTAAATTGCCATTCTTTTAAAAAATAACAGCGAATCACTATTCGCTGGAAATCACTTTTTGGCCAAAAAAATCCTTATTGGAAACGTTATTTCTAAAAGAAACAACATAAGGATGAAAATTCTGCATGATATTGTTGTTCTCCAAATTATGTTTCCAAATTCATTTCGCAATTCACGAACTATGAATATGCAAGAAACTACTTACAAATACCTACGAAAAACCATTTTTGAGTGCACGGATTAGTTCATAAAACGCATGCAAATCCCGTAACTGGAATGGACTTGTTCCTTAAAAGGATTAGGATATTTTGACTTGTTATACAATATATGTTACATCAATGTGATATAAGATGTCAACTGCTGTGAAATCTTTCGTGATATTAACATTTTAGAGGTGTCTGGTTATCCTAGGAAAAACACTACGATTATGGTAGTAACAACTTAGAGACATCAACATATAATCCGACTCACAGATCCAACAAAAAACTGATGTACTTAAATTAGGTTAAGATTTGATCTTAGGCTCCGTTTGGACGTGCTGAAATTTTTGTGCTTTTGAAATAAAGCTGCTTTAGAGTGCTGTAAGCGGCTGTAGAGCTTTTGCTTTAATAGCAGCTTTATGCTGAAAAGTGTTTATAAATTGTTACTATATCGTGCTTTTTAATGCTGAAAGCTGAATGAAGTGTTTGGCTAAACTTATACTTATTTCTGTATAAAGTATAAATAAATAAAATGCTCTTGAATATATAATAATTGATATATTATAAAATTTTTAATTCTATTTTATATATTATTTATTTTCTAAATTTAATAAATTTATTATGTAGAAATTATATAAATAATTATTTGTATAAATATTTATAAATTTATTAACAAATTATATTATTGATATCAATCAATAATTAACTTGAATAATTGATTATATAATAATTATTATTATATTAAATTTGAAATATATATTTAAATAATTATTAAATTTTTTATATTATTTAAATAATTAATATAATGTGATAATTTTACAAACTTATCGTGGATAATATAGTCATTTCGCAGGAAGAAAAAAAAGCAGCCGCGTGCTTTTTTTCATAAGCATCTCTGAGATGCTTTTCAAAAAACACAGTTGAAAGCACTCTAAAGCAGCTTAAAGCTGCAATATCCAAACGCTCAATACTCTATTTTGTGCTTTTTTCGGGCTTAAGCCCGAAAAAGGCACAACCAAACAGGGCCTTAGTCGAATTCACATCAGTTTCGGATCATTTTAAAATTGACCAGGTAAACTACATAGGTGCTAGTCGGGTTTGTATTGTTTCGAAATTGTCCTATTTTTAATCCGTCTAATTATGTATTTAGCGTATCACATTGAATTTTAGTTTACTTTATATGTTTCTTTTATTTAGCTTATTATATTTTAATTATTTTATATCTAATTTATAGATATTATTAAAACTAATATTTTTTTATTTTTGATATATAATATCTAATAATTTCACCTATTATTGTTAGAAATTAATGTTTATTTATAATTGCTTTAAAATTTTGATTATTAGATAGGTCGATCCGAGCTTGATCTAATTATTATAAATATGGTGGGTTAGGATTGACAATTTTTACCTACATAAATATATGGATCGAATTAGAATTGAATGATTTTAATTCTATTATTATCTGGATCAATCGAATCGACCTATCAAGTCATAGTGTCACTCCTAACAATATTACTTAAGCATTCAAATTCGACCAAACACTAGAAACGATTTCAAGCACATTACTACTACATTGAATTTGCAGCTCCGAACTTTTCTGCTAAAGTTTCACTTTACTTTCTAAATTATGAAAAGGTTTATTTCTGAAACAATTTATAGCTGGCAAAAAAATAATATTGATGGATGTACAGTTTACATAATATTAACAAGTATATTATGAAATAGTAAATTATACATGTAGTGTTATGATAGTATTTTAATATAAATATAATAGTTGAATAAAAGTTTAATATACAATTTTCTTAAAAGTATAATACTAGTATAAGACTTTAATAACTTTGACTCTTATCTTACATAATCATTCATTACATTATCTAAATAAAAATTTATAGATCCAATCTATATGTCGATGCAAAAGTCTTTATGCTTCGGGATTGCAATTCGAACGGCCTAGTCCTGCGGCAAATTGGAAGTTGATTTGCAAATGATGCGTCCTTATTAATGTAATAACAAGTCGCTAGAGACCTAATATTGTTAAACTATCATATATGAGGATTAGATTTTATTGGAACTCTAAGATTGATTTTGATTATAACAAAGATTAAGAATTACAATTTATAAATTAGGGTGAGCTAATTATTTGAATTAAATTTTATAAAATTTTACAAATAAGAGTTATCCTACACCTAGTAGACAAAAAGCCAGCTATAGCAAAAGAAGACTTTTTATCTACAGACAGCCACCTAACAGTCAGCTATTTGCTTATTATCTATATGTGAAATTTCTTCAGAAGCGTATGAATAGTAGTCAGAGAATAGAACACACACAAACAGAGAAGCAATTAGCTGTATAGATGCTACATCCTTGGCACTGAGCAAAAAACTGAATAAAGGATTATTATTATCACTAGGACTACAAACTTCAGTCATTAGCTCAAGATTCAGAACGGTTATAATACTGTAGAAGTTTACATGAGTTCAAGGTATGAAAAGATAATTATCTCAATACAAGTTGGAAGATAAACACGAGTTAACCTCCAAACCTAGTCACTGAAGAAAACGAGCCATGAAGTATGATCAACGAATTCATTAAAAGATACTCACCATTTAGCTCAGTTCCAAGACAGAAAATAAGAAATAAATTATAGGAGTCCACATCAACTAAAGAAAGTCAAATAAGCTAGAGAAAGTTAAATGAAGCCAACTCAGTAAGAGCAAGTGGGTAGTCATGAGGCGAGAGTTTTAAACTTTCATTTCCCTTGCATTTAATGCTGATAGAAAAACTTGTATTAGACTAGCTAAATGAAATCATGTGGCAACTAGAAAACTGCTGCATATTTTCACCACAGCCGTTAAAAGCCAGGAGCTTCAAGGTAGGTACTGAAATCGTCTTGAAATCTGCTGATGACTTGAAGACTCCAACGGTAAAAATTTGAGATACTTAGCTTCACAAGCAGAAATATTATAAGAAGAAGAATAAATGCAGAGCAAAAAAAAAGGGGAAAACATTAGGAAAATCCAAGAGGAACGAACGAGCTTTACATAGAGTCTATCCTTCAAAGAAAGACATCTTTCAACTGCTAATCAAATTTCTGAACACACTTTTTGGCAGCCTTTTGATCATCTCAGTATGCTTACTTTATATTTATTTCTATTTTGATATTGATCCTATGCCTAATCTGTGTTAATAAAATTTCTATAAAATAGAGGGTAAGTGTTTGGAGCACTTATGGAAGAGACTTTGTAGGAGGCTGGTAGGTGTTTACTGACTTTGTAATAAAACTAGCTATTCATACATGATGACGTGTGTGTCCAGTCGGCTATGAAAAGGTTGTCTGGTGTAAGGAAATCCATAAGAACAAATGTGTTTGGTGAAATACTTTGCTCTTGATGTGTGTAACTTGTTAAAAGTTTGGTGAACCTTTAGCTCTTGCGATAGAGCATCTATTGATGTAGGTAAAGACATTTACGAAATCACGTAAATCTTCTTCTCAATTGCTTTGATTTACTATTTCATTCGCTTATTATAAATCTGCTGTACTGATAGCTTTTTGCATGGCTTATCGCACATATAGCCGGCTGCATAATTGCTACTTGTAGGAACTTCTATGAATCAAAATTTTTAACTATCAATTCAATTCACCCCTCTCCTCTTGAGTTGATGTTCTAGATTTATCTAACAAGAAGGTCTCCCAAAAGAAGGTTTAACCACCTTCAGGTAAAATATCCATATGACCAACATTATTTATGTTCCAGTTGGGAGGATCTTCAAACCGACCTCCATTTTTTTATGGATCAATCTACAAAAGCTGGAAAACAAAAATGACAGTGTTTATTCTAACTCAAGACTATATGGTTTAGAAGATCATACGTGACGGACCCATTGTACGTAACAAAATTAAAGCAACTGGAAGGAGAATACCAAATCTAAAAGAAGAATTCACAGATGAAGACAACCGATCCATATCACTCAATGACAAAAGCCATGAACCTATTTTACTGTGCTTTAGACTCTAACGACTTGAGCCGAAATTGTTCTTACAGCATAGCTAAAGAAATTTGGAATCAATTCGAAATAACACACGAAGAAACAATACAAGTTAAAGAAACTCGTGTGAAATTATTGATGCATCAATATGAGAACTTCAAAATGAGCAAATATGAGTCAATTACACAAATGTTCTCTAGATTCACGAATAATATTAAATTCTTTGAAGAGTTTAGGAAAAGCTTTCAAATCGGAAGAGCTTCAATTGAAAATATTGCGAGCAGTACTACCCTCTTGCAGCTCAAAGGTGGATACAATAGAAAAAACTCCTACTTTTTCACTGATGACACTTGATGAACTCATGGATAAACTTCTGGCTAAAGAGCTATTCATAAACAAAATGGAAGATCCGTTGGAGGGATTTGCAATAAGAACAAGAAATAAGCAGGCAAGTAGTTCCTCCTCAAATGAAGAAAATAATATTGATTTACTAACCAGTAAATTCATGTGGTTTCTGAAGAAAAATCAACAGAGAAGTAAAAATCAGATGAGGAAAAAAGAAATAATTGTATGGAGTGATGAAGATGAAACTTTCAAAGACAAGTGTGAATGAATTGCCGATCAGCAAGAAAAAATTAATCTCTATTTGATGGCAGATAGCGAACAACCTAGTGATGTAAGTTCATATGTATTATATGACTCAAATGGAGAATTGTAAGAAAATTTTGATGAGCTATATGCTAAATACATGTATGTGAAAAGCATGAACAAAATTATGAAAAATGGTATGCGTGAATACAAAAAAAAGAATAAATTATTGACTGAACAAGTACTTATTTTTAGATGATCTTATTAGTAAAAATAATGTGAAGGAAGATGTTTTACCTACTAACCAATTAAGTACAGAAATGCATGCATTACGTGCTAAAAATAAAAATCTTATTGAGACAAATGAGAAACTTTATATCAAGTTGAATGACTATGGCATTGTTAAGTACCCGAGTAGTTCTGGCATCTGTAACTCCTCCACTTCTGTGAATCTAAATGAGAAGTTTAGAAAGTTAGAAGTAGATAATACCAAGTCAAATGCAGAATGATTAATATGCCCAAGTCAAAGTAGCAAATAAATTTTATACTACTAAGTGCTTACTGCTGAGAAATAAGGTGAAAGAATTGGCTGCCAAGAAGCGTCCTAGAAGGTTCTCTAGCAAGATTTGTTTAAGGTAAAAACATGTTGGATGCTATGCTTGGCTCACAAAATGGTGCATCTAAAAAAGTAGGTGTTGGGTTTCTGCAAACCATTGAGAATCTTACTGTGAACCGAATCAATAGCAACCAGAACATTAAAACTAAATATATTGCATTTCTAATTAAGTATAAGACCAACAAGGTATACTCTTCACTCCCTTCCTTAAATGTTTTTATTGTAGTAGAAAGAGTCATAAGATAAGATCTTGTTGATATGAGAAGAATGAAGGTAAGGCAAAAGTAATGTGGACTCCTAAGGAATCTATAAGGTCAACGAACAACAAAAGAATTAAAAAATTTGGGTACCAAAGAGGTAAGTGTTTCAACAAGAGATCTACAGTATACCTAGGTAAGTATTCATATCGATTATTCATTTTAATGATACTTATTGTGGAATTTATGCTGGAATGTTGTGGGAACTCTATACTTAATTTTGTATTGGTTTATAATGTCGTTTGCTAGGATTTTGTTTATTTTCATATTGTCTATGAAATTGTATTAGAGTGTTATAAATTTAAATTGTGTTATTTTTGCTGATGTATATTTAGACTCCAGATATATTTGTAATTTATGCTTAATTATTGGAATCTAATCCTACTCTCTTGAAATGTTGTCAAAATAAAAGAAGAAAACTTGCCTGACTGGAACAAAAGTGCTGCTGAAATCAACACATATGTTGAAAGTGATTTCAATACTAATATTATTTTCTGCAGCTGAATGACATTGCTTGAAAGAAAAAGCATGTACTAAGGGGGAGCATGCAACACTTTTATGTAAATTGCTATATTAATGAATGTAGTTTGGATGAAAACAGAAAAGAACTACATATTCTGGCAAAAAGCAGTAGGAGAATAGCCAGTTAGAATACTAACAGAGAATGAGTAACTCTTTGTTGGATCTTCAGAACAGTCAGAATCTACTTCTATTATGTCACATCACTATAGTCACAGGTACAACCATTCATAAAAAAATTCAATAGTTAATATCTTTGAAGTGGTAAGTATTATAGAAAGTATAATGAGACAATTAATGTCTTTAAAGCTTTGTTGAAGTTGGTGTTGAGTTATTTTCTCTCAAAATTTTAACTATGTGCATTTTGTTAGATATTCTGCAAGATTAACTTCAAGAGGGGAGGGGTGAATTGAATTAGTCTATAAAAATTTTTGTTAAGTTTGTTATCCTACTGGCAGAGAGCTAACAGCTGGCTGTATCAATGCTGTAACCTGCAGACAGAAGGTTAGTGTGTTTACTGACAGAGGTGACAAAGAGTAGTGCTCGGGGTATTTAACGTGGTTCGGCAAAACCCCTTTGCCTACATCCACGATCGCTCTATTACCAGAGCCAAAGCTTCACTAGACCTTTAATAAGCTACAAATACATCTAGAGCGAAGTGCTTCGCCAAGCACACATACTCTACCGGATTTCTTCGCCAAGACAACCCCTACCAGCCTCTTGGACACGCCTGTCCCCCTGGCTGATTTGCTAGCACTATTACAAGGTCTAAAAGTTTACACCAAGCTCTACCTGAGCTTTCTTTACCGGTGCATGCAGCACCACCTTTACACTGTAAGTGATAAGTTACAAGAAAATAAACAAGTATTGAGTGCAGGATCTATCTCATGAATGTTAAGTGTTTAATCAGTGATTCAGATGAGATGATCGGAGAGATTGCTGAGAGATTTCTTCAGTATGATTTGCAGCAAGATTTGTTTGTGTGGAGTAGTCAAGTTCGTGACCGGCAGTAGGAGTTTTTTTGTGTAGAGTGGTAGAGTTCTTGTATGTCTCTGTTTTTGCTTGGATTCTCTCTACTTCTGTTTTCTTTTTGTTCTCTCCCTGTTTTTCTCTATTTCTCCACCACGTTTCCTCGTTGCTGTGACTCCCTTTTTATAGAACATCTTTCCTGTGCAGGAGCCGTTGAGGAACGTTGCTGTTGGCGCTCGGTTCTTCACGTCAGAGAAGGAATGGTGTTGTCCAGTGGTTCTTCAGCTGTGTTTGTGCAAAGTCTTTGTTGCATTGAATGCGTTGAAGAGATTTGAATTTGCTGCCAACGGTTGAGTGCTTAATTCAGCTAAGCTTCTGTTTGAATCTCGGTGAGCTGATGAGTTGATATGGTATGTCCATAATAAATGCAGTGCAGGTTGACCGCTTGACTGATCAAGGACTTTGACTGCTTTCTTTCCTTGATTATTGAGCTTCCCTTTTGTGTGAAAGTGAAGATGATTCTAGCTCTTGTAAATCTTCTGTTTGAAGTCCTTCAGTCCGTTGTGAGTGCAGGTGATCTTTGAAGGCAAGAAAAACTTCATTGCCGTTGAATATATGGGTCTGTCCCGAAACAGAGAAGTCTGCATATGCTTCAATAGCCAAACAACTGACTGTAATGTGGCTGTTGCATCCTCTGTCCCGTATTTGTTCTCTGTCCCGCTTCAGTAGCAGCATAGCAGTTGGCTGTTATTTAGCTATGGCATCCTCTGTCCCGTATGCTGTTCTCTGTCCAGTATGTAGTAGCATAACAGTTGGCTGTATGATGGTTGTTTTTGTCTGTTGTAAATTAAATGATCTTTGTTTGTCTAATCCTGCAGACTTGTTTTCAGATTATTAATCTTATATAAATCATAGTTCTTAATTCTTTGTTATCATCAAAATTATCCTTGTATTTCCAACACATTTCTACTATTATACTTTGAATGCTATATTCCTCTCATTTTATCTTATATCTTAACACAAAGGAGAAGAGAATGTAAGAACTGTTTTACAAGTGTGCATTTAGAATGGGAGAGAAGTCCTAAAGTTATGCCAATGTAAATTATGATATATACAAAAGTATATGTATCTCTGTAAATTAATAAATACTTTACAGGACCTATGATATGGTAAGAACAGAACATGTAATGCTTCTCTTGCTGTCCCTATAATGTTATTCTTTGCTAGAAATAATATGAAAGACATATTAAAGACCCATCATTTCGTGAAAGAAAGAATTATGTCGATTAATAATTTATCTTAATAAGAAAGACTTATTATGCTATCAAAAGAAATTTCAAAAAGTAGTTTGCTGAAAAATCTCTATTGGTAGAAGACTCCAAAATCAGAAATGATCAACGCAAAAGAGATTGTTGGACATATTGCGCATAAAAATTGTCACCCACAGATAAAAACAGTAAATTACAAGTTAGTAGGTACAATCAAACGATCTTTTTTTTAGATTGATATTATATATTATCTCTTTGATTTGTATACAATCAAAAATTAATTTGGATTTTTTGAAAGACGAGTTGATATTGATGATTCATTAAGTTCAGATTCTATTTTGGTGAATCAATATTGCTAGTTTGAGTTATTCTTGGAAGAGTTATACATTATGATTGTGTTTTATATGTTAAAATGATACTAAAAACTTCATGAGATATTTCATTTAGCAATCTCTTGCCAATACTTACTGCACTTGATGAAGCTAATTTTCTTTCAAGAAAGGTATAATTTATTGATGCAGGAATCAATGACAAAAGGAGAAAATGGCTAGCATGAATAGAAGTACTACTAAGCACAGTAATAAGAAGTGACTTTTGACTATCAATATTAGCTCAAACACAAATCCAGCCATCTAGAGATAAAATATTTTAGTGGTAAGCATCAATGTAAAAACACAAGATAAATCTCATAAGCTTTAATGAAAATGATTCTAAATTACTTCATTCTTCATGACTATTCATATTGAATAACCTCCTTTCATCCGTTTTGTGATTGTGATTACAGAAAAGGGGAAAAATAGAAAAGTTATTATGTGCAGGTGATTTCTTATGTTTATAGAAAAATATAAAGTATTTACAATGAGTATTTCATTTAGAGAGAGTTATTATTTTGTACTTAATTAGAATCATAAACCAATAATTTCTTAATTATTTTGTTATAATCTACAGAGGAAGATTGTTGGAACTCCAAGATTGATTTTGATTATAATAATGATTAGAAATTATAGTTATGAATCAGGTGAACTAATGATTTGAATTAAGTTCTGTAAGATTTTACGAACAAGATTTATTCTACACCTAGCATACAACAAGCCAGTTATAACACAAGAACACTCTTCATCTACAGACAACCACATAATAACCAGCTACTTACTTGCTACCTATATGCAGAATTCTTTCAGAGGCATATGAATAGTAGCTAGAGAACAGCACACACATAGAGGAACAGTTAGCTGTATAGATGTTACATCCTTAGCACTGAGCAAGAAACTAAATAGAGGATTACTAGTAATACCGAGACTACAAACTTCAGTATTTAACTTAAGATTCAAAATGCTTAAAATATTGAAGAAGTTTACATAAATCAAGATATGAAAACTAAGATGATTACCTCAATACAAGTTGGAAAATAAACACGAGTCAACCTTCAAGCATAGTCACTAAAGAAAACAAGCCATGAAGCATGATCAACGAATTCATCAGAGGAGACTCACCACCCAACTCAGCTCCAAGATAGAAAATAAGAAATAAGTTGTAAGGGTCCACATTAACTAAAAGAAGCTAACTCAGCTACACTTATCATACACATAACCGGCTGCCTAACTGCTACTTATAGGAACTTCCGTAAATAAAAATTTTTAACTATCAGCTCAATTCATTTCTTCCTTTTTCAATTGATATTGTAGGTTTATCTAATAAATTTTCTAAAACATAACTTTGTTAACAAGAGCCAACCGTCACATCGAGCTTCTTTGTCTCTCTTTTTCATCTCATCACTTCGAATGACTTCCTTATTTCCCACGATTTATTTTTCTTCTTCTTTGCTTCCAAGCTTCAGTCACCATCTTTTATTTTCTTCTTCTTCATCATCTTCTTGATTTGATTGTTTTGTTTATCAATTGAATAAACGTTAGTATTTGTTCTAAAGCAAAGAAGAGAAGAGGTGGCTTTTGGAAACCAACAATTAAGTGGTACCGGCAATGCTTTTTTTTATATGGGCTTGATGCCAATGAAGTCTCTTCAGATATGTCTCTAAGCTTAAAAATAATTGAAGATCCAGTGGTTATTGGGTTTGTTTCTAAAAAAAATTGATTTCTTTCAAAAATTTTGATAGAGCAATTTTTTGCTTTTTCTTCATTAAGTTGTTAAAATTCTTTATATATCTCAAGGAAATCTAGGAATATTTGTTGTATTACATTTTCTAATGTTGTTTGTTCACAAAATTGAAATTTTTTTTATTCAAATCTGAAAAGGTTTGAAACATTCTTCATCGAATTTGTCCAATAGACGTCTGTTTTGACGAGACCAACCTCTATTACAAAGGCTTCCGATTCTACAATAATTGTTATTTCAACTAACATCACTGTCTACCCCTGGCCTTCTTCAACTTCACCACTCTTCTCTATGATAACTTTCTTTCCCTTTCCTTTATCTCTTTTGTTTCTTCTTTATCATCACCTTTGAATTGTTTGCAAAGGTGGAGAAAAGAAGTCTACTTAGCGGCTTGCATACGATAAACCTGATCAAAGAGAAAAGTTAAGAAGGACAATGAGAATAAAAAACTGAGAAAGAGAGATTAAAAAATTGAGCAACAAAAGGAACCTAACTCAGTGAATCACTCGATCACTCATTCACTCGAATGAAGAAGATTATGTTTTTTTTTTGTTCTGTCTGAATCGACCCTTGCGGTCAGTCGACAGGTCAACCCAAAAATCATCAAGATCGGCCAGGTTCAATTACAGATCCAGTTAATCTACAAACCAAAATGTGTTTATACTCCATATCGAAGGTTTTTGAACTGATCTGCATAGTTAAGTCTAAATTCGCCAGCTATGATAGATACCCATTTAACCTCTAATAACCGTGGAACCAACAATTCGATGAAATGATTGTCTTTGGAGTTGCCGGAGCAATGACTTTGGACTTAGAGCTAAAGACGGAGGATACACTCGATTCCACTATTTGTTGTTGTATAATCCAAAATAATCAAAGTAATATAATTGTAACATATTCATATTACAAACAAGCTAATTCAAAACTATCCCAAAGCAAGGGCATCTTGATAAGTGTAGCAAAAATACCAAAAATCTTATGACAAATATATACCAATTAGGAAACAAGATAAAATACAAATATTTACATGAGACAACTCTCACTAATCTGAACGAAAAAAGAATAAGTTCACTATAATATGAAAAGACGAATTAGTTAGATGGGATATGTTAGGTTTAGTAGTGTAAGGTCTTAAGAATGGTGTCCAACTAAAAATTAGTTATCTTATAGGCAGCTAGCATGTCGTCTTTGGCTGCATCAAGTTAGACCCTACTCTGGTGAGCTTAATAACTTATAGTCCTTAATAGTCTCAAATTGTCTATATACAAAAAAGGGTATATGGTTGTAGGTAAAAGATGCTAATCTGTAATTGGTTAGCCAATCATTTAGTATGAGAACCCAATCTTGAACTCATTACCAGAAGAGAATCAAACACTATTATAAAGGCAAAAGAAGTTTCACAATTGGATACATACTACACACATCGACTTACAGCGCTACTAATGGGTAGCTCTTTGCCTCTGTTGTACATTTGCTACACCACAGTTCACAACTCTGGTACACTCTCGATGCGATTGTTGCATTCTACTACATGGCCGCTACTTTCTGTGCTGCTACTTCTTGCAACACTCCCATATATCCTAATTAATCCTATTTCTCATTTATCAGCGTCTAGGCATAACACTAGTTTAATCCGTACAGTGCATTACCATGTTAGTCCAACACGTGCCATTCTTTATTATGCGAGCGCTCGTGAGCTCTATTATCTGTCTCGTTTGCTCTGCCAATGGGATCTGATCACTGTATCTCTACAGCTAGCTTAATTCGCCACTCCTACGAGCGTTGTCATTTCTCCAAGCATTGTCGCATCACTCGCCATGCGCCACCCGATCGCATCCGATCATTAGTTATGCACAAAGTGAGCAATCGATCTTTGGTTGCTCGTGTCAACTCTAATTGCTCCGTCGCATTCACAATAGCTCGTTGTTCTAATCGTCTTCCAAGACGATGGTGTTGTCTTCCTCACCCGCTGGTTTGGTTCGCTTATTGAGCCTAATTTGGGCAGTTGGCGGGTCTTTAAGTTTTTTTGAGCTGCAAATCTAAATTTTTATATGGATGGCTTGTACCTTATTATTGTATAGAAAGTGCATTTTGTGTCGAGGGGTGACAATTAAACAGTCAAATTCAGGTCGAAGTCTAGCAATTGAGTCAAAATTGTTCATACAATCTGACCTATATATTTATATGGGTCAATATTATCAACCATAATATAATATATTTAATAATCAGATTAATTCTCTCTTTCCTTTAATAATCAAACTCATATTTTTTTTAAATGAAAAAATGTCAAATCATTAAATTAATTGTTTACTTCACGGTATATTGTGTATCGACATCAAGGACTTTAGGCACATATTTCGATTTCGCCGAACTTATCTTTTTCTTACTTTAAATTAGGATCACTTTACGTGTTTCAATTACCATTTTGATAGTTCTATTTTTACGCCAAACTCTACGTTTACTAAAACTTCATTTCAAACTTCACTCATTGTGTTTCAGTTTTCACTTCGAACTCTAATTTTGTCGAAATTCACTTCCCACTAAATTTTGTTTTTGCAAAAGCTAACTTTTGTGAGATTCACTTCAAAAACCTAAAACATGCCCTTAGGAAACGTTTGCTTTACTTCTAAGTGCATGCAAATGGATCGTTTAGTGTTTATGCTTCGTGCATGCCTATATGAATAGCAGAAGGGGTCATATTTCTTAATAAAGTGTAGTTTTGATAAAAATAAATTTTGCAAGATATTTAAACAAATAAATTTATTATTTTTTCTTCAAAAATTTTATATAAAAATTTTTATGACGTATAATTTACTATATTTCTAAATTTAAAAAATAATAATAATGCAAAATAAAGATCAAAAATTTTTTAGGAAATGAAGAATTAAAGAAAAAAAGATAAATTAAAAAAATATAAGTAATGACAACCATTACTAATTACCTATAAGAAAAAAGAATTTTTGGGGGGGAAAAAAAGATAGTTATTGATATCATAGATTTATCTACAGAATTAAAGGATTAGCATGGGCTTTACACAGAAACCAAGTCAACAAAGAAAAACAAGACAATTATGAAGAAGAAAACCACTAAGGAATACTTAGGCGCTCAGTAGACAAAGAAATATTGAAGTTCTATTTTTTTTGTTCTTTTAGAGCAACCAAAGCATTTATGTCTTGTTTTAGTTGTGGAGCTGGATGCAGTATCAAGTCTACATCACTCTTCCTATTGGCATTTCTTCCATTACCTATCTGGAAGAATCTTCGATAATCACTATCAACGGCAACTCTTTGACGGAGATAAGAAAGTTTCGGTCATCGCCATGTAGTTCGTATACGGTACAGTTTCTCCACAAATCGGTACTTCTGCTTGAGAATTTTAGAGCTGTTATTATCGACAACGAGGGATAGAACGGAAGAACCGAAACAAGGATAGCTCCGAGCGATTACGTCAAGGATCTAAAGACATGTTCTAATGACTCTATGGTTACCGTAATTGGGAAGGATCGATTTGGTGTTGGTGAAGTTGAAGAGGTTTCTTATAATATAAGAAAATTATATAGGGCAGTTCTAATATTATAAGGACAGTTTTAATATAAATTTGAGTCGTCCAATCGCGAATCGATCGGCTCTCGTGAGCGCGATTGATTTTATAATTTCGGTTCTCCTTAGGGACAAATATGTTACCTTACATTCATACAATATAACAGTCCGAGTGCGATCCTGCGGGATCAAGTACGTCCGTGTGCGACCAACACAGGTCACACTAAGTGCACCCGTATCAATCCTAAGTGCAACAAGAGTGCGACCTAGTGGCATCAAGTTCGACGATGTTCGACTAATTATGTGCTACCAACACGGGTTGCATTGGGTGCATCCTAAACCAAATCAACCCAAGTACGACCCAGTATAACCATGTGCAATTCAATTTAGAATAAACTTTTTCAAAAGTTTAAAATAAGTTCTCATTAGGATTTGAATTTATGTCTAATGATCATCACCTTACCAGACAAACTATAACATATTTTTAAAAGAAGTCACAAGTTTTACTATTAATTTAAATTAGCTAACCTTGTGTGAATATTTTTGTTACTTTGTACGACCTCCGTGAAATATCATGTATAATGGCACATTTATCTCAAAAGAGAGCCGAAATTATAAATTTTACGCTGGAGTTGGAAAAATTAGCCGGGCAATGTAAACCATTAGATTCACGATCGGGCAATTCGAATTTAGGCATAGCAGCATAGTATATAATGCTGCGCCCATATATATATTAAACGACACGATCGAACTCCACAATGACTTGAATGGACTATAAGTTGCCTATTCTAATCCAACGATCACCTAGGGCGAAAGGAACCAATAATTGGTCTAATATCAATTTCAAATACACTGTCCAAATGTTAAAATCTCAAGTATTTTGATAATAACGTATATTTGATAATCTTTCCTAAGCTTTGAGCCTACCAAAATTGATTTAAATATCATACCAAAATTGATTTAAATAGCATATGCAGCAGGACGGAACAATATGTAGATTTTAGCTAAGTGTTGAAACGTTATTGAGATGCCAACTTTGTACTTGCATATCTCTCTACTCACAGCACTAAATGGAGATTTATTAATTGCATTTGAAAGATGGCATGACAGAGAGTAAATTGAGATAAAGAGCATGTCATCATGTATCAAAGACAAAAAAGTTTGTAAAGATTGCTGATCATACTGCCAAACAGTACTAAATCACCTAGACAACACCTCCAACTTCAATCCGATCTAGACAGACGTGTCCAATCTGACTCAGACAAACAGAGTCAACCCGACCCGTACAGACAAGTTCGACCCAACTAGGACATACAAGTTTGATCCAAACTGTACAGATAAGTCCGACCCAACCAGGACAAATAAATTCATTCCTACTTGAACAGACAAGTATGACTCACTAAGCAAGTTGAACATCTACGATATTCTTACACCAATTTGAGAGGAGTGTTGGCGTGAGTTAATATATATCCAACATTTTAGGTATATTAGAATTAGATATTTTTTTTATTTAAAATTCTTCTAGAATTATATTTCTTTCTTATAATCTCTTATAGATCCAATCCGGACAAGAATGGTAAATTGTCGAACCAGTTTAGCGTGCCCAATATGTCATATCTTTCTTCCACCAACCACTTCAGTTCTTCTAATTCTTCTTCCTATGCTTGTTTGCCAACAAGTTCATACCGCTACCTAACACTGACACATAACGTTGTTTAGCGAAGCCCATCTTCTAATATAACGAAATTTAATCTCATGGAAACTACCATTGTGAGCAAAAGCTGCAATCAATTCTGTAGATATCCGTGCACGGATTACAGCAGATGCAGAAATCAGCTTGGGGCAGAAGAGATGGTTAGACGCAATCATGCGGATTGTTCGCTAGTATACATTAAGGTGCAAACCTATAGCACGGTGAAATATGAGGCCATAAGCTGACTCCTTTATAGGCCTATCGACAAATATCGCACTGCTGAGAATCTCTCCAGCTATATCTGGATGAGAAATGATCACCACCCGTGTCCAACCAAGGTTGAGTGCCATGAGGCACTAAGCGTCAAACTCTTTTGCTAAGATAGCAAGCTTCCGGTGGCTAAACCAATCATGAGTTCCATACTACCAAAGACTGGGAAACCCCTCGTATGTAGTACTTGGTCCAGTAGTACTTCCCCCATGCTAGTCTTCCAGGATAAGACTAATATAAAATTGCCATGGCTAACCAAGCAAGAATTCCAAAAAACACTGAAGTTACCAAAGCTGAAGCATCAGAAGCTGCACTACTGCTATATTTAGCTGCTAAAGAAAGGGATAAGACCCACCAATAGTAGTACTTCTCCATCCGACATCTTTAATTGTTCTCAACTAGGTGAATCTTTCTAGGTGGAGGAAGAAGGAAGATGAATAGGCTATTTATAGGGTATGAAATAGTTATGACTCGATAGTGTTTGTAATTGTATAAGAACCTGATCAAAAAATAAACTAATATTAACATCATAGACATATATAAATATTAACATGAATATTTTGATAGAGTTTGTAAGATATAGAGAAACAAGTGTGTGTATCGGTGTAGGACTATGGTGTGGCAGTTTGTCGCGGAGTTTGTAGCAAGGCGAGGAAACACATGACACGAAATGCACCAATCTCTAAAAATCGAGTTCAACAGAAAAATGTGCACGCTAGGATACATCAATCTTCCACAATTAAAGATGAGAGCACTAGCACATGATCACAAAGATTTTCTACAACTACCTGTCGATTGGTCTAGAATTAGGAGGTGGTCATCTACTGCAATCAGTGGTTGGAATCACTACTTCATGAGAGTAGAGTATGTGGTTTAAATGCAATAACATGTGTTGCACGCAATTATATATACACATATGACTTGTAGACTCAATTACCTTTCTAAACTATGTACTCTATGTTTGCTAAATGGTCAATTTGATGAAAAATCAGAACTACTTTAGAGTAATAACAATACATTTAACTCTCCTTTTCACTTTCAAATTTGCTTTTTCATAAAGAAAAGCTATCAGCAATTAAATTAAGCGATTGCTATCTTTTTTATATAGTTTTCAATCCATACAAATAGAGTTTTGTGAAAGATGTAAAATGCATATTATATTGTATCTTCTGAACAATCTTATACATAAAACCATAGCATTCAATTTTATTTTCCTTTTGATCAAATAATACCATTCAATTTTTAATTTGAAAAAAATTATTCCAAATAATTTGACATGCATTCAATGTGAACAAACAGACGGAGGGTTAAAACTACATCCTTAAAAATCGGGTATTAAGGAGAGGATGCCCCTTCCTTATAAATTTCCACAAGTTCAAGCTAACTACTAATATGTGATTATTCTCACACTCACCCTCACGCACAACGTGGACCATAAGGACTGGCATCAGAGTTAGGATCTATTGCCCCCCTCCACACTCTCTTGTATGCCACACAAAACATCTACACGATATTAAACTTAACATGCACTGAATAACCCACTCATAATTCCAGCTCTGATACCATATGAGCAAATTGACGGAGGGGTAGAACTACACCCTTAAAAATCGGTTATTAAGTAGAGGGTGGCCCTCCCTTATAAGTCCCCAAAAGATTAAGCCAACTATCAATATGGAACTATTTTTACATTCTGGTACTTGAAAAATAAAATAACCATTTTAAAAGTAGATTTTTACATACTAACAACATTCAATCGTGCAAATTAGTCTGCATGCATGCATCCTAAAAAGTTTGTAATTTTAGTCTACAATCAAATAATGAATTAGTTTTAAACACCTTAAATATTCCCTAGTAAATGAGCTTGTAGTTCTATGGATTAGGTGAGGTAAAACCACATTAAAAAATATTCTCTAAGAAGAAAGTAGAATTTGTCATTGTTGGACTCGGTTTGAAACTGAATGCACTAAGAGATTAATCCTTTAAAAAACTGGGGACGTAGTTGAACTCAATAATTAGCAGTGAGACAACTGGATGAATAAAAAGATTCTATATTGTTGTCATGTATGTTACTCTTTTAAGTGTATGGATGCTAAACTAAAATGAATATATATATTTTTAGGAAAAAGGGCTCTAAACTGAAGGATAAGAGCTTGGAGTACAGCAGAATACCGGGGTTCGAAAGTGTCTCTTTCCTCTTGGACGTGGATTGCTTGATCAAGCATGAATTGTGTGAAAGTCAGTGTGCCAAATGATAGCACTTTTGTAGGAATAATTGCCAAAATAGGGAAATATGTAGCTAGTACAAAAAGCACACCACATGTACTAGAAAAGGTTGATTTTAGGTTAAGGATTTGTTGATTCAACTAGATGTGTAATGCTTTATAGAGTAGTCATATCAATAACATTGTCCTGTCCTTTTAATTCAAGAACAATCTGATTAAAGCGAAAAGCGTTTGTATTCGTGGCATTAGCTAAATCTATATCGAATCTATGGCCATGTGATTCCTTTAACTTTTACCTAAGTGGTATTCCATTGATGTTTGTTCTACTAGAAATGGTCAAAGAGCTGAAGAACACTCCAGCTCCATTATTACTGTAATTCGTTATCTGCAAAAAGAAACAACATAAGCCACTATGAAGACAAATATGATGAAAAAAACAACAATATAATATTGGATATGGTTGGTGCTAGAAATGCTACTATTGTTCTAGTAGAGCACTAGCTTTCTAGTTCTTAGAAGTTCCACAGCCATCTCAAATAAGGCTAGCTCTTATAGTGTGATATGTAAAACATAAATTGTATGTTGCCAATAAAATCAATTAATATAGTTCTTCGTATGGAGATTTAGTTTTGATTTAGCTATCTGTATCTTAAGTATACTTACGTTCTAAGTGAAGAAATATGTCATTTACATTGCTACTATAGCACCTAGAAAACTAGCAGCACTAGTTCATTGATGCATAGTCTTAATCTTCAAAAGATTCTATTCCTATCGCCATCGGTCTTAATTCTTTACCTAAACCCGAGTTTCTTGTTTGAATATCTACTTATATTAATAGACAAAAAGATGAGTTTTTTTTGTTTTGCCTAATGTATGATGGAATCTCAATTATATTATATGAATCTATAAACTCAAAACTTTGAATCATCACTTGTTTGTGAATAACGTTTTTGCAATGAACTTGTTGAACTGATTTTCCTATGTCTAATAAGTTGGAAATAATTCTATAAATTCTTATGGTTTCCTAGATAGTTAGAACAACATGAAGAAGAGAACAATAATCATTTAGTCCTTATCTTCTCTCAATGATTCATCTTATATAACACTTCATAACTCGTAAAATGACAACAGTGTAAGCCTCAATAATCACACCTTTGCTAACTGATTCGTGGACACAAGCAGCTGTAGTGCATCATGTACCAGTTAGATAAGGCAACGTACAAATAATACTTTTGCTCTATAAAATTATCTTACAACAAATTCTACCCTTGGAGCACTTAGAAATTTGGTTTACTAGATGTAGAACTTGATGAATTGAACTCAATCCTAAATATTGGCTGCAATCAGTGCAACTTTTCTCTGAGGATTCATTGAAAAAATTGCCGAAAATCATGAACACAAACATAGGAGTATCTTATAGCAGTTCGGAGTTCAACAATATGCCCAATGTTCCTAGCCGGAATGTCAGCAAACAATGACACAATTTGCAGGTTTAAATGGTAGTAATATGATTTTAATATTGTTCAAAAGTAGCTCGATCATTTAGTTTGTTATGTAGGAGCGTGGACTTTGTCACCGGGACTTCGTCACCGATTATATATCCTAGAATTTTGAATTGCAAATAAGTTAGATTATTTTGTGATCCTTCTATAGAGGAATCAGAGGCAAGAAAACACAACCTTCCCTTGTACCAGGATTCTTTTCTATTTATCTTCATCAACTTCTCATATTTCTGACATCTCTACTCCGGGTGGGTAGTTTCTAGACTTATGAGAGAACCAAGTTCTCACATTGCAAATAATAGTAATGATCACTTGCGAATTTAAAAACAAGAGCATTTCCTTAAAGTTTGATACTTATGTCGTATTTGAATTATATAAAAATGAGTTTGCCAAAGTGAAGTTTGGTAAAAATTTAAATTCGGTGAAGTAAAATCCGGAGTGGTAATTAAAAAGTGTGAAGTAAAGTTGCAGTTAAATTTGAACAAAAGTGGAGTTTAGTGTGAAAGCGTAAGTGGAGTTTAGATTGATAATTGAATATATAAATGACGAATTCAAAATCTGGACAGAAGAAGTGGAGTCATTTGTAATTAAAATATACCCTTATTCTAAATTGCATAGCAACACTTTGAAGTCAATAAAATAATAAATAAGAAAGAAGAAGTAACACATGGAATATCACAAATATAACATCTAGAGGAAATCTGTTTTAATTAATAACTGTTAAAAAGGTTTAGTCCTAACATTGCTTATCAATAAATTTGACATGATATTGATAAAGACTTGGGCTCACTTTTTCTGTTGTAATTTGATTTTATGAAGAAACCTAAGTTCGTACAATGTATCAAATTCAGGTTTCAATCCTAAGACTTGGGGGTTATGAGTCCGCATGTGGGAAGATTTATAAATTTGTCACACTGTATCAGAATAGATGGGCCAATTCGGTTCAGTATTTGGAGCTAATTTGACTATCCCATTCATTTATGACATTTATGGTCCACTTTATTTCAAGACAAGTCGCATACTTCATTTGAAGACTTTCATAATTTGATTAATTTTCGGACAAGTAGCTCGCTTTATTTTAAAATAGGCACCTTGCCTTGTTAATTGGTGATCCGCTTCATATCTACACAATAGCTCGTTTTATTTAAAGGCAGCTAGTCTACTTCACTAAAACAAAAAAAGCAGTCACTCTAGTGATGACATGTGTTAAAAAAATTTAGTCTCACATTATCTTTCAATAATTTTGATAAGATATTTATAAAGTTTTGTACTCGCTATTCCTATTGTCAATTGATTTTAAAAAATATTTAAAGTTCGCCACAATAACAATGGAGAGAGATATACATAGTTCTCTCTTTATACACATCCTTGCGCACTACACACTCCTTTTAATCGCTAATTAAGCTACTCGATTGACCATGATTCAATTAAGTAATCGCAGCATCTAAGAAAAAAAGGGTTAATTTTCTCCTAACAATGCGAATTCAAAAAGAAATTTACTATGATGTGATTCTCCAGCTCATGCTTCTTGTTCTAAAAATAAAGAATTATAACATAGAACTTCACCTACGCAACCCAATTACCGTCCTCAGTCCATGGCAATCGAAAGACGGGCACTAACCAATTTATAGGCATAACCAATTTAAAGTTTATGGAACTCAGTTCACCAATTGAAGCTAATTAACCAAATTGCTACATAGCCATCTTAGTAAGATGTATTAGACCCCAAGAGCTGTGTTTTAAAACTCAAATCGAATCGATTAGGTCAAACCGAAAATCGGTGATCCGGTACTGATTTCGGTCTGAGTTAGTGGCAGAACCCGACATGCAACAAATCCGGTAAGATCTGCATCGATCTGGCCGTGTTTCAAGTCAACTTGGTGATCTAGTGGAACGGGTCGACCTAGTGTATTACTATAAAATAAAAAAAAATAAAAAACGCATTCATGCCTTCGTGGTTTGTCTGGCAGTCTGGTTCATTCATCTCCGAGTTCATTCGTTCAATATCCGTTCCCGACAATATTCTTCTATTCTCCTTCAGCACCGATCATCCTGCTGATTACCGTCGCCGGTCTGGCCAGTCTCTTCTTCTTCATGCCGATTCTGTACCATTTTCTACTGTTCTTCATGCCGGTCTAGCCGACTCTCTATCAATGGTCTTCTTCTTCTTTCTAAAAAGCATATGCTCCTAATCTTCTAAAAGGAAACACAATTTAAAATATTGTAACCAAAAACGGTCTATTAAGCAGACATGATGTAATCGACGGTCTTATAGCCACTCAAACGATTACAATCCATTACCAAAAACACAAATAAAAAAACAAAAAGAGAGAAAAAAAAATAAACAATGATAAAAAATGAAATAACACGAATCAAGCCGAAATCAATTCAATAGAAAAACATACCAGATCGACTGCTTTCATGACGACGGCTATCAACATTGCTTCCTTCTCCCCCATCTCTGGCCTTCAATAGAAACAAAAACTAGAGGGAGAAACTAGAGAGAGTTGAGAAAGAGGAAGGCACGAGGGAGTGGAGCTCAAATACAAAACGCAGGATGGAAAGAGAGAGAAGATGGTGATAAAAAAAGATAGAGAAATAATAAACAAACTAATAAAAATATGAAAATGAGAAAAAAAGTTAGGACTAATTAGAGAGAGAGATGGGAGGGTGTAGGAAAGAAAAAACACTTTTAAGAAAAGAAATTCTACTGAGTATAAGTAAAAGAATAAATAAAGACTGCAGTGAACCGAATGAACATGTGGGCAAAGTTGGCAGAACCGGACCAAATATCGATCCGAAAACTTGTCTGCGTCGACGGTTCGTGGTTTGACCCGACGGGTTGTCAATTTGACCTGCCGGGTCACTGTGGTTATCTTCAACTCTTCATTCATATAAATCCCCTATCGTTAATACGCATCAACAATAACATTCCTTCGTTCTGATCAATCGATTGATCGGAGCAGCAATAACAATATTCCCTCATTCATTTCTCCGGCGACAGCAATCAAACACCAATCTATGCCTCCTCCCGCGTACTGTATGTTTAGCTCTCTCCTCTCAGCATGTCGTCGCAACGGTGCCTTACTCTACGGTGGCGGCAAGCTTCACAACACGGGCACCCTATTCACCTGCACTGTCACCTTCTACATCATCACCGGCTGGGCTTTCTAAAGTGGTAGAGTATGTGATCTCGAAGGTTAATGACTTGATGAATTCATGTAAAATTTCAGCTCCCAATCCCGCACTCACTCTTCCCATTTTCATATCTAGGTTTTCTTCTTTCTTCCCTTCACAGCTCAATCTAGAACTCTGAGATCTTCAATTCGGTCACATCCATCTCGTTTACAAGCTCGAACTCTCGTCTACGACATCAAAGAATGATCCAGTTTGGTGCGAAAAGCCAAGTACTAGATCAGTAAGCCTTTCAATTCCTCTTCTGAGAACATAAAAACCAAATCCATACGCACCATGTATCCCTGTCATCAACATCTCTTCTTCAGGTGCTGCAATAGCTATAGTGAAAGCTTGTGAAGAGTTCGGGTTCTTCAGAGTCATCGGTCATGCCATTGATTATGTTTTGCTATCAAAGCTGGAATATGAAGCCACTAAGCACTTCTCTCAATCTTAGAAGGAAAAAGACCGTATCGGTCCGGCAACCCTTTCGGCCACGGCAACAAGAATATCGGCTCTAACGGCGACATGGGTTGGCTTGAATTCCTTCTTCTCGATGTTACTATGAACCATTTTTCCCTTTCTTCTTTTGCTTTCCTTTCTAATCCTTCAATTTCGTTACGGTGAGTCCAACTTCAATACATTTGATTTTGTAGTATATTTTAAATATCAGTAGAAATGATGATTTTTTTCAATTCATCCCGGATCAACTCGTACGAACGGATCGACGATCTTTTATAAACCCAGCCGAATCTATACGGATCAATCGAGTCGATGATAAATCGAATTAATTTACAAACCCAGATCGATTTGTATTTCAAATTGAGGATTTTTGAATTAATTCGAACAGTCTGATAAAATATATCAGCTATGCATGTGCGACTCAAAAAGAAATAAAATAAAAATTAATTATATCAATAAGATAAATATTTTGAATTTTTTTATATTATTTTTAAAATTATTGCTTTAATATATAAAAAATATAACTTCAAAAACATATTTAATATTTATTATATATAACTATATTTTTAATAAAAAATTGTATAATTATCACAATAATATTGTATATAAATATATTATATTTATAATTTTAATATTTATTTAATAAATTTAATTTATTCCGTAGGTCGGTAACCTATCCAGTTATTCAATAACTTTTTCGGTTCAAGAATCAGATTGGATTTTAAAATTATGCCAGAGTATTAGTAGACCAAACCCCATAAACAGGGAAACAAACTGTGGACCATTAACTTTGGACCTTTACAACGAAAGTAGGAATAAGAGCAGTTGACAACCCGAGGACAGAGTAAAATAAGTCGCAAACATCTGGAATTTATTATTCATAGCTATCAGCCTATACTGAAAGGGGCAATAATAAGAAACAGTATTTTCAGGTGAAAACACAAGAGCCTACTCTGCACAAAAATAAGACACTGATCACGTTCATGTGTCATTAATGTAGAGGATTATGTTACTTTGTTAATATCCTACTTCTTCACCTCTTCATACTCAGCTTCTGAAGCCTGTTCACCACCTTGAGACCCACTAGATGAAGACCCACCAGAACCACCAGACATGTGCTGCCCAATCTTTGAAACAGCTTTGTTTGCAGCATCAAGCTTTGCTTTGATCTTCTCAATATCATCACCAGCCATCTCCTGGCGCAGGTCATCAACTGCAGCCTCTATCTCTGAAGCAATTTCAGATGGAATCTTGTCTCTGTACTCACCCAGACTCTTCTCAATGCTGTAAATTGTAGTGTCTGCACTGTTCTTGATGTCTATCAGAGCCTTCCTTTCTTTGTCCTTCTCAGCATGCAGTTCAGCTTCTCTGACCATCTTCTCAATCTCATCCTCTGATAGGCCACCAGAAGACCTGATCGTAATTTGTTGTTCCTTTCCAGTTGTCTTGTCTTTTGCTGAGACTGTCACAATACCGTTGGCATCAATGTCAAAAGTGACCTCAATCTGTGGCATTCCTCTTGGTGCTGGAGGGATGCCCACGAGTTCAAACTCTCCCAAAAGCTTGTTGTCCCTGGCCATTTCACGTTCTCCTTGCAATACTCGAACACCCACCTGAGTCTGGTTGTCAGCAGCAGTGGAGAACACCTATAACCAATGGAATTCTTTTATTAATACTGTGTCTTGCCCATCTTCAATACAAAAATAATGTATACATCCAAACTTAGATTCGAAGTATATTATATCAGAAACACTAAAGAGGAACAGTAAGCTACCAAAATGCTAGCTTTCACCATGTGAACAGAACCATAAAGTCAATGATTCCCTAAAGTAAAAGCACAGGTGAAAGAACATCTGCTCACTCACTGATAGACATCTAAAATTCAAACACCGGTGACATTGCAAAAAGCACTCCATGCCTTGCATTAAACAAATTTCTTACATTGCATAATTCAGTTTTACTAAGTTGCAATCCATTGATCATCTTGAAACATAAAATGATCCCATGAAAAACAAAGAGGTAAAACAAGATGCACTGGAATCGATATTCACAGCAGATTAAATTTCAAAGAACTATGAAACACCGCTTATTGCAAAGAAAGAGAACCTTTTGAGGTTCCAAACTATTTACAGAAACAGCTAGTTTCCTGCGGTATATTAATTACTTTTTCAAAATTGATTCAATGTGTGAAACATATTGGTTACTTAAGCAAAGTTAGTTTTATAGGGCACCTTTACGAATTGTAGGTTTCTTTATGTTTTAGAAGGCAACAAGAACTTGAAGAGAAATTACAATTATAACACAAAAAAGATTAAAAATTATGCATCCATCACTTCATATGCCCTCGAAATATCAGGAAGTACAAAACAACGGACTCCCAATGGAAATTAAACGAATTCTTAATGCTTTATAAATGAAGGAGTGACCTCACCTGGCTCTTCTTAGTCGGGATAGTTGTATTCCTGTTGATCAATCTCGTGAAGATACCACCAAGTGTCTCAATACCAAGAGACAGTGGAGTTACATCTAAAAGAAGCAACTCTTTGACATCTCCACGAAGGATTCCACCTTGAATGGCAGCTCCCATTGCAACAGCTTCATCTGGGTTTACTCCTTTGCTTGGGTTCTTTCCAAAGATCTCTGACACTACTTCTTGAACCTTAGGAACCCTGGTCATTCCACCAACAAGAAGAACCTCATCAACTTCCTTGGTGGATATGCCAGCATCTTTTACACAACTTTTGCATGGGTTTTTAGTCCTCTCAATCAAATGATTGACCAAACTCTCAAATTTCGATCTTGTTAGCGTAATATTCAAGTGCTTGGCTCCTGAGGCATCAGCTGTGATGAATGGCAGATTGATCTCAGTTTGAGACGTGGAAGACAATTCAATCTTGGCTTTCTCAGCTGCTTCACGTAACCTCTGGAGTGCCAACCTATCTTTTGAAAGATCAATTGCCTCTGTTCTCTTAAACTCACTAACTAAGAATTCCAAAAGGGCGTTATCAAAATCCTCTCCACCCAAGAAGGTATCACCATTTGTTGCTTTCACCTGGAGCAGAATAAACATCAAATTTCACTCCTTTTTTATGGTACAAAGTAAAACTTAGAAATGCAAGATACATACCTCAAACACACCATTTGATATCTCTAGGATTGAAACATCAAAAGTTCCTCCTCCAAGATCAAACACTGCAATCAAACCTTCCTTGTTGTTCATTCCATAAGAAAGTGCAGCTGCTGTGGGCTCATTGATGATTCTTTGTACATCAAGGCCAGCAATCCTTCCAGCATCCTTCGTGGCTTGCCTCTGTGCATCATTGAAGTATGCAGGAACAGTAATTACAGCCTTGGATACTGATTTACCAAGATAGGACTCAGCAGTTTCTTTCATCTTTGTCAAAATAAAAGCACCGATCTGGCTGGGAGAGTATTGCTGTCCATTGGCTTCTACCCAAGCATCTCCATTAGGAGCCTTGACTATCTTGTAGGGAACCATCTTCATCTCCTTCTGTGTCTGGGGATCATCAAATCGCCTCCCTATCAACCGCTTGGTCCCAAAAAGTGTGTTTGCTGGATTGGTCACTGCCTGCCGCTTAGCTGGAGTCCCAACAAGTAGCTCCCCCTTCTGATTAAAAGCAACAACTGATGGCGTAGTCCGAGCTCCTTCAGAGTTCTCTATTACCTTGGGGTTCTGCAAAAATAGCAGCTACGATTAAAAATAGAAACATAAGATCAATGGATGGCCTTCAGTTTAATTAGCAGAAACTGAACCTTTCCCTCCATAACAGCAAGACAAGAATTTGTAGTTCCCAAATCAATACCAATAACATCATTCCCAGCAGGTTTTGCACTATATTCATAAACGAAAGGTCAGAAACAAAACAAATTATCAACATATTATATAAAATGGTAACTGCTGATTTATTCATATCTAAAAGGTACCTGAATAGCCGAGTGAAGTTTCCCCATCTACTGCACAAAGTTGATCCAGCTACAGAAGTATTTGAATTACAAGATAGCTGTAAAGTCAACCACAATGAAAGGTTACATTGCATGAATACTAACCGAGCTCAACTAAGCCTGTTCGATGAAGATTCAAAGAGTCTCCATTTAAATTATTTTAGAGGGAAGCAATGTAACCAACATGTAACTATATACTATACTCCTGATTGTATGATTCCAGGTAAAGCAAATCATAAAAGTAATGCAAATCATACAAATGCAACACCACAGCTAAAAATCAGATCAAAAATAGGAACACTTGGGAGATAGATCACTAGAGTTACCAAGATGCTAGAAAAAGTGGCTAAGTTTCATACGCTAATTCCTAATTTCCTAACCCTCTCTCTTCTTTTCATGTGGCTTACTTCAGGCTCCTCCACATCTTAATAATTTTAAAGCAGTAAACTCTGCAGCTACAAAACTGAATCATCTCACATGGTATGCCAGCACTAGCTCAGCCACCTAACGGATTCCTTAGATTAAATAACCCCAAAATCTTGATTCCCACTAGACAAATCATCTGAACCCGAAACTCCATTGAGAGACGAGATCAAACAACATAGCATCAAAACATACATAATCATGCAGTTACAACCAAGACAAAAAAGCAGTTACCAGATGGATAGAAGCGAGAAAATATACAGGAGATTAGCCTAATTTAAATCACTAAAAGTGCAAAAGTACGAACAATAGTCACATTCAGAAGAAACAAAATCAATCCACACATTCTACCAGCAATTAGCCTTCTTATGTTAACTAGAAGCATCCTCCCTTCTCGGATCACCAACCTCAAAAAAAATGATCAACTAACCAATTCAATTAAATAAAAGCATTGTTATAACACTCAAAATTCCATAACAATTTGGAACCCATACACAATTCGGTCAGTCCAAGCGTAACAACAAACCAAGAAATCAGCTTTATTGTAGAATATAAATTAGCAGCATCAGCGACCACCCTAATTCCCCAAATCAAATACTATCGGTCTCAAGCATTCAATTAACCATTCAGATTTCCATAAATCGGTAAGCATTCAATGATCATGACAAATCAATTCAAAGAAACAAAACATTTCAGAAAAAATAAAACAAGGCCCCGTTTATATATTCACAACCGACTTAGACCACCTTAAGAAATCAATCAGATACATAGGAGAACAATGAAATGGAAACGGAAGGAATTAAAGGGCAGATAGAGGAATATTTACATATCGAAGGGGAGAAGAAGCGAGCTCTCGCCGCCGCGCAGAGCGGAGCAGTACGGAGGCGGCCATTTAACGGAGCTTCCCGGCGGCGGAGAGGAGAGGTTATTGAGTGATTAGGGTTTTGGTAGGGTTTCGTTCGTTGTGGAGCGAGAACAAGAAGAGGCGAGAAGGTTCGCAAATGCTTCTTGTTTGTTGTTCGTAAGAGAGAGTGTGGCTTTCGATTCATCTGGCCGCGTTGGCGATTACTTTTAAAATAAAAATTTTTTAAACGAAATAGTTTTATATTTATTTAAAAATAAAAAAATTAATTTTAAAAAATAAAACTAAATAATAATACTATTTTAGTATGATAATTTTTTAAAATTATTAATTAAATTTTATATAATATTAATAAAATTTTATTAAAATATATAAATAAAAAATATTTTTGAAAACGTGAAAAAATAATCGTAAACGCTCAATAATCAAATGTAAAGAGATCGCGATGCGATTCACAATCTCTCCGCGTACGTGTAAATTCTCAACTTTACGGGATATCAGGTTGGAGTTTTTAATACCTTCTTATCTTTAATTTTTTAATAATTTTTAGAATATTTTTAAAAAAATTTAAATTAAAAAAATAAAAAATTTTATCTTCAAAATTTTATTATCACTTAGTTTTATATTTCTCTAATCAAATAAAAATTTTATTTTCAAAATTCTAAAACTTTTTTTATCTCAAAGGAATTTTTTTTAATAATTACTCTTAAACATCTCCTCGATCACTAGCCAACGATCCATCTTGCTATTCACATCAGAATAATCAGATGTGAACATACGGAGAAATTATGTCGTTGCCCATATAAAATTTATACCGTCACTAATTAAATATAATTCGTGTCAAATAATTTGAAATCCTATATACTTAATTTCTTTATTATATACTAATTATGTTTATATAATTTTTCATATAACATATTTTTATAAATAAAATAGAAATATCATATTTATATACGACATGTTTATGACTAGAACAACAGCCATACTCTTACTGTTGAGAGATTTTGCATGATTAATTTGTAAAGTTAATTTACAAGTTTCACTCCTTAAAACAGAAAATAGAATATAATATTATATACCATACTCATTGTTTTCTGAATTAGTTTTTAAAATACAAATTTTAAATTCAAAAGAAGAACCATTAGAGTTTAATTTTCATTATTTTAAATTCTCGCTAACAAAATTATGAAAGAAAAGGTTACTTAGAAATGCTTAAAATAAAAATAAAAAACTTAGAAAATTTATTTTAATTTTTAAAAGAAATATAACTTTTTATCTAATAATACTAATAATAATTACATTAAAAATAATATATATTAAATAAAATAATGTAGTAGAAAGCTTATATCCTTTTGAATTTTATTATGTCAAGCGTGTGTTTACGAAACATCATGCGTAAATTTTAATGTATCAAAGTGAACATTATCCAAATCATATATAAAACTTTAACCACCATTTCCTAGAATATACTCCACTTTCAACATCATAATGTTTTGTTTAATTGAAAATTTTGGCATAGAAGATAAATATCTAAATATAAACGCAATGCGCTAATATGTAATTGAAAAGACCCCAAGCTTTATGTCTATTTATTTTATTTTATTTTTCTTATTCTTTTTTGTCTTTTACATAAAAGAGCGAAAGTTTAGTTTAAATAAAATTTGCACGACTTATAAATTGGACAACTTCTTAATTGGTTCATAAAAACCTATGTAAGTGATGATTTCAAAATCCAATATTCGACCCTATAGACTTTGGATATTGTCACAGTATACGGTTTTTAACTTATCTCTCCATCTCTTATGCTTTGATATATTGGCAATATGGAGGCAAAAATATTTTATAATAAATACTTTAAAGAACACTGTAAAGAATATTTTATACCATTTAATTTCTATCATCTATTGAAAAAGTCAAATGGGTCTAAATAAGAGAATAATGCCCGTATTTCGGAACCAACAAGTAAATGTTGTAATAAGGTAATTAAGTTTTATAAGAGTTCTTTTCAAACTCTCCTTAAGTGTTCATCTTTTTTTTTTTCTCTCAAATGCATACAAATTTTTTTAACTATTTTGTATATCTACTTTTGGGGAAAGATTAATTTAGCAATAAAAGATGCTACTAGATGCAGCACAAATCAAGTAAATTTTTAAACCCATGATAAATTATATCAGAGCCAAAATTTTGCCAAAAAGAAAAGACAAATAGAAGCGATGTTACCATTCACTAATGAAGATAGTGTGAACAAAGGCTTTCGAGAGTAGCAAACAATACAGAAGAAAAGTCTATTGGCTTAATTGCGGAGATTATACAAGACTGTTAGGGTGGAGATAGTTGTAGCCGATAAGATTGATCAACTCGAATAGGTGAGCCAAAGCATTAAGAAGTTTAAGTGAATACAACAAGAGCTTCACGGAGAAATATTAGACGCCTTGAATATGATTACTGGTTAATGCTCTAATCATAATAAATCTAATCATGATAAGATACTGAATGACTCTCTTTTGTTATATTGATGTTGTTAGAAAAGAGCTAGCATTCCTTAGAAAAGATATCGAAAGATTGGCAAATAAGTTTGAGAGATGTCAAAAAAAACGAAAATGGGTCTCTTTACAAGATGGCGGCTACAATGTCCTCAACTTCTCAGCTCTTTCAAAGATATATGCTCTAAAATCTAAAGCATACAAGGGGGTATAGAATGCGAAAGAGATCGATAACTTCCTTTAAAGCTTGAAATAACTCTTTAAGGAGTGCTGGCATCATAGAGGGTGCTAGCAATATCAACCATATATACTACCATATATTTGAAGATACCAAAATAATATAGTGATGGAAGAGGCATATCGAGATTGAAAAGGGTAGACATTAAGCTGCCACATAGGACGAGTTCAAGATGGAACTCAAGCGCCAATTCTTTCCACATAATGCTAAGGACAAGGCAAGGGCAAAACTTTGATGCTTAGCTCAACTAAACAACGTAAAGGGCTACGTGAAAGAATTTCGGAGTTAATCTTGAGATCCTTGACTTTCTAGAAAAGAAGGCCTTTTTTGTCTTCATGGACAAGTTGCAAATATGAGAAATATTAAGGATACAATATAGGAGACCTCAAAGATCTCAACTATATCATTGCTATAAACGAGACCTTTATTAAATTCAAAAAGCCAGAAAAGTATAAGCCTCAGAGAAACTTCAAGGACAACGATGGAGGAGATGACTATCATTCGAAGGAGGCACCACATGAGTTGGTAAGGTTCAAAGGAGATTTTTACAGAGGCCAAGAAATGTAGTAGGAATAACCGAAGGAACGGTAACGCATCTTCGAAATATTTTCTTTGTGATGGAGCACACTTGGATAGGATTGCTGAAAATGGAGCAAGCTTTTCGCCTTAATTGAGACAATAGACAATCCACAACAATAGAAAGAAGTGGTAAGTATGGATTCATTATGACTCCTTAGTGTTGTGGAAGTGCCAAGAGCTAATGCCGAAATGTGGGTAAAGAGATGACGGTACGTGAAGAGATGACCGTACATGATAGCTAAGATTAATAGGCAAAATATACGCTTCTTGGTGAATAAAAGAGCTAGCAACAACTTTCTTGAGTAGAAGGAAGCTAAGAGAGCATAGCTCAAGTACGAAGTGGTGTGAGATGGCTAAATGCGGACAACTCGAAGCCCAAATTTCTTTTAGATGTTGCTCGTAGAGTAAATGCTTGCTCAAGTGACTGGCCTGCTTTGTGGACTATTCTGTTGTGAAAATAGATAATTATCAAATAGTTCTTAGAATGAGTTCAAGGATCGCATAAGATCGTGCCTATTTCATTTCCTAAAAACATGTCGATCTTAGATGAGGAAAATATTTATATGATATCTTTGGCGCATGAAATGAGCTTCCAAGCTAAATTATTTCGGCCATGAAACTATGAAAGAACCTACGATCGGAACAAGCTATCAAAGAAAATCCAAAAGGTTAAATTGAAGAGTTGCCATCCAGAAAGAAGGAAGACACAATAAGAAAAGTCTAGCATAAAGACACTTTTTGTGTTACCATATGATATGGCGCCTCTAGTTTTGAGAGATCGAGGAATTTCATTACAGCTTCACGCGACCGCGATGATGTCATCGAAAAATAAGTGGAGGAGAATACCACAGTACTTGTATTTTGATTTCTCTTCATTCTTACTTAATAAAATACCTTATTTCATTTGAAGTATGCCTTATGTAAAGAAACTTTAGATATAGTAGAATATTCTAAACCCTTAAAGTATTTTAAATTTTTGGAGATATTTTAGGAGGTTGAGATATTTTTTGTGAATATTTATAATAATTTTTACAATTTATTGAGAAGGTGGAGTAGATATGAATATGAGGGCTTATTTTGAAATCAGCAAGTATTATATTAAAACAATCGAGTTATTTCTAAACTCTCTTCAAGTATTGATCTTATTTTCTGTCAAGTTCATACAAATATTTTAACTATCTTTGATAGCTACTTTGTAATAACTACCGATTAGCTAAAATTGTGTGATTAAATACATATGAGTTGAGGTAAACCCTAACTCCATGATAATATGCATTGTGAGGAAATAATAGTACAACTACATTTTTAATCAATTTTAGAGACATTAATGGCTTCTACATTATTTTTTAATCTGTGCTAGAAGCTAATGATCTTCTTAGGAGACATTTGCGAGTACTTATAAAATAATTTTTTTTGAATGATATTTTAGAAATATTTCAGAAAATAAACTCTATTTTTTATCTAAAATAATAATAATAATAAATATCAATTAAATTTTACGATATATAATTTTGTTATAATTTTAAAATTTTAAAAATAAAATATTATAAAAATTTATTAATACGAAATAAAATAAAATTTTAGAATGAAAAGCTCTAGAACTGGACCGCCAAATGGAGCCTTTATGCTAAATATGCGCTTTTATGCATGCTTGTAGCAATCCAAATCAAATAAGTCACTATGCATTAATCAAATGTTCTCTATAGACCATAGTTGTTAGACTAAAAAATCGTCGATCTGGACGGTAAATCGGTTTGAGTTTACAAAAAAATCGTCTATGCAATCGATCCGTTCTGACTCATTTGATCCGCTTCAATCCGATCTACCCGCCCTGGGGTCAAACCGGGTTGAATGAAATTAAAAAAAATTAATTAAAAAAATTTAAGTTTATAATATATTTGATGAAAAAAAATTATTAATAATTCTATGTTGAAAAATAATATGTAATTTAAATTTTGTATTTATATGTGATAATACAAAAATGTAATTGGTTATGTGTCATTTGTAAACATCAATTATTAGTAACTTTTTAATTTTTATATTGTAAAATATTTAGATTCAAATATGTATACCTAAAAAAGTTGATTATCTATTTTATGATTTATCTGTTTTATGATTTTATTTTCTTCTAGTTGCCTAATTTATTTAAATAATTTTTCATTATAAATTTTCGCTGTTATTGTTGTTGTTGTTGATGGTGGTGATAATGCAATGATGACAATATTTCAATTTTTACTGTAATTGTTGTTATTGTTATTGTTAGTAGTGATGCCATGGTGAAAATATTTTAATTTTTTGCTGTGATTATTGCTGCTATTGTTGCTAGTGGTGCCATGATGACAGTAGATTTCTCACTATAATTATTGTTATAATTGATCGAAAATAATTAGATTTTTTGTTGTGATTATTGTTATTGGTCGAAAAATAACATCGACGATGCAGCCTTCTCACTTCTGTCGACGCTTTAATATTATTGACCAGGTAGGTCACTTCGAAAATCGTTATCCGAATAATTTTTCGATTTATATCTAATTCGGTTTTTATAATATGCTATAGACTATAACAATGAAACGTAGCTTCAACTTTTAAATATTTTTATTTGTGAATATGATTTATCATTTGTTTTAGTTTGTCTATACGTGCTTCTGTGTCAACGTGTTATAATGAAAAGGAAAAAAATATACATTGTTTTAAGCAATCTATCTAATAATCTAACACACTGCAGTGATAAGATCAAATCATATTTTAAATACTCATTTAAATCAACAAACCAGAGTATAAAACAATTCCCGCTCAGTCATTCCCATTCAGAAGTAGAAGTAGTCTCTCGAATTTCCAACTCGGACAAAACTCGATCTAATTTGTCGTCTCCTCGCTTTCACTGTCGATCTCGATCTCAACGGTTAGTTAACTCCCAACTGTTCTTTCTTTCCTCAAGAAAGGACCACCCAGAAGAAAAACAAAAAACTTCTCTACTATTATAAAAATGATCACCACCACCGCAGTCGGATCCTTCATTCCATCGATCTCAATCTCTCCCCATCAATCACTCCCTTCCATATCTAAAAAATTTCGATCTGGTTCTCAAATTTCTGTTTTTCCGAGAATCAATTCTGTTTCTAGTTGTAGAGGAGTGAAAACTCGGAGTTTGGTTTGCTCGATGGCTTTGGAAGTAGCGCATCCTGATGATCCAAAACCCGTGAGGGCGACCAAGCCGGTGCTAAGGGTTCACGATAACGAGGAAGAGCTTGCTAATGCTTTAGCTGAGTATGTTGCTCAGTTATCTGATCAGTACACCAAGGATCGCGGCGCTTTCTCTTTTGTGCTCTCTGGCGGATCTCTTGTTAAATCACTCAGGTCAAGTTGACTGAATCCTTTTGCAATTCATCTTTCGGAGTTCTTTGTTCTTGTTGTTTAGTTTGTGACTGATCCGTGTGTTTTGAATAAGTAGAAGTGATGGTAAAATTCGTTTTTTTGAAGGAAAAAGAAGTTTTGCTTAATTAATAATTTGTGAACTCTGTTGAAGTTTGCTGTGTGATATGGTTATTAGTTAGTTTGTATTGTTCATGCTCTGATGGATGATTGGTTTGGGAAATATAGGAAGCTAGTGGAGCAACCGTACGTGGACTCTATTGAGTGGTCAAAGTGGCGCGTATTCTGGGCAGATGAGAGAGTAGTGCCCAAGGACAGCCCAGACAGTAATTACAAGCTTGCATATGATCATTTCATCAGCAAGGTATTGACATTTCGATCATGTCTTTCTTTATCTTGATCTAATTTTGAGATGGCGTATAACTACACTTGCTGGCCAAATAATTTTTAACTGAGCAACATTTCTTTCATATGTGATTATATCTGGGTCACATAGTGCTTAATCTTGAGTAGAAGAAGCTTATTTACTTAGTTATTTATCGTGTATTTTCCAACCTGTTAGGGTGGTTGGATGAGGTAGTGGAAAGTATTCAAGAGATTTTACTTCATACTAATTGCATTACGTCAGGTCCCATGGAGGAGAAAAGTGATTTATCTAATCTAAAGAAGAGAATGCTTATTTTGTTACATTGGCTGGCGTGATAATTTCAGCATCTTCTATTACTTGTAAGCTGCATAAGGTTCTGACAAGCTTTAAAGACAATCTTTTAAATATATTGGATGCATAAAAGGTGTTGGGCACTCGTGAATTTTGTTAGATTTTTAACTAAGAGTTTCCTTTCAAAGATTGTAAAACTGTTTGAACTTATATTTAGTTGAAGGATAGTACAAGGAGCTTTTTTGTAATGAATGGAGACAAATTACCTTGATTTATTGCAATCTAAATTAAGTTGGTGTTAATGACTAGAAGTACATAACCAACAATGTCAACTTAAGATTTTGTCTTCTTTTGCTGCACACAAGAGCCAACACTTTCAGATTTTAGATTCTTTGCTAAAGTCTGGTGTTACACTTCCGGGGTCTTTTTGTTCAAATAAGTTACATGCTCCTAATATTTGACAAAGTGGCGTAATTTTGATGAAGGTAAGTTTATAAGCTTGGAAAGTTGTTTCTTGTCCGAAAACAAACTATGCCTGATAGAAAATGTGGTAAAAAAAGTAGATAACTTTAATAGATAACATGGTTTGAATTAGACAAGGTAACATGAATAGATGTTCTTTGGTAATAGCATCTCATGAGATGAAGTACAACCAAATGTAGGGATAAGTAATTCCACTCCACTGTTTGGACAAATTCATAAGATAAATTTTCTGGAGATAGTTGCAAGCATCACCAAAAAACAAATCTTGTCTTCTCACCATTACCCTATCCGTTTAGATTTATCCTACAACATTACGGGATAAGGACAATAAGCGAGACAACGTTTTTGAAGTGATTGTTCTTTTCTGGATAATCGGGATTGTGGGATTAAAATAAGATCGATAAGGATGATAGTTTGGTAAGGTTCTCTCTTTGAGGGAAGTTATTTTCATTGGAGTAGTTATTTTTTGAACTTATTACCATGGAAATTCTGTACAAATTTGTACAAATTTATCCTAAGTTATGAATAAGGGGGTTTGTTATGAATAAAGTAGGAATATCTTAAGGATCCTTTTTTTTTTTGAAGTAGTACAGAATGTGGATATACCTAAAAAGATCAGTCCTTTAATATGTGTTCTTGCGTGATAGTATGGATAGCAGGATAAGGAAAATAATGAGGAGAATGTGAAATGGTTTTCCCAAATGAGAAGTTATTCCTTTCAGAATAGTTGTTTCTGAGAAGTTATTCCTTTCGGAATAGTTGTCTCTAGAAGAGTAGAATAAGGATAAAATGAGTATAAGAACCTTGGGGTAAGTTTAATTGTGCTATTATAGAATATTGGAATAAATGCAATAAGCTAAACTAATGAAACTTCTTACATCATTCATTGATTTGTAGAAGTAAACATTAAGTAAATTGTTAGTAGGATGAGAAAGAGTTGCTTAAAAAAGAATATTATTTCATATTATTGCTACATACGCAACAAAGAATTGTGATTAAGTCATACGATAACTAATGAGATAGAATCTGCTATACCCAAGCGCAGATGCACTTGAGCCACGCCTCACACCTGCCCGAGTTGTGAGTACCAATAGGGTGTTGACTCCACAGATGCCATACCGGGTGCAAGCATTTGGTGGAGAAATGGTACCTAGGTGCACTTAAGGAGTTCCAACGCTAGCAAAACTCAGCATTACGTCGATGCATGTTTCTTCAGTTCCAATTGCTTTTAGATGTTCTAGAAGACTTATGCCACATATATGAAGAGTTTCAATCACTTGGGAGATTCAATTTGACCAAAACACTCGGAGGTGTTTGTATGTTAGGAAAGCTAAGTGCTAAACTACCAATCTACCGAGGTCTTTGTATCTTAGGAAGGTATTCCATTAGTTTAGACACTCTAGCTAGCCTAGTTAGAAGACTAGCATATATTATAATAAAATCTCTAAATAAGAAAGTTTTGTAGTGAAATGAAAATGTATAAAAAATAGTTGAGTATGAAAGAGAACACTACAAAAATCTAGCAAAATGAAAAAATACAGAAGCTTTTGAAACATAAGTTAGCTAAGAATAAGTCAAAAAAATAATTAGTGAGTCTCATGTATTAAAAATAATATAGCTATCTGGTATTAAGGAGAAAGATAATACTGTATATAATATTATACTTCAGAGATAAAAGAAAAACAAAATTATAAATCGAATAGATGCATTAAGGATGTGGATCATTCAATTGTATTACTAGCAGTGATATTACAAATAGGTGGATGATCTATTTTATAAATTTTAATGAAATATGTTGTGGATATAATCGACTTGATAGATATTACTATAGATAAGAATGTAAATTATGTTAGAACGATCCAGCCATCAGAGTTAGGGAGGTTTTGAAAAGAATGAAGATAAGAAAAGTTATTGGTATAATAAAATTATTTAATGTTATTTTAAATATGAAGACATGTCGGATAAATAGAAGGAAGTGTATTAGTGCTTATTTATAAATGTAAATAAGGCAATCAAAATTGTGCGAATTATAGATGGAGTAAGCTCATCAGCCATAATAAAAAAATTTTGGAGAGGGTTATTGAACATAGCTTAAGATGTCATTCGAAGATTTCGAATAATTAGTTTGATTTTATGTCAGAAACATCTACTATGGAAGCAATTCTTCTACTAATGAGGTTAATGGAACAATATAGAGAGGAAAGCCTACATATAATTTTTATAGATTAAAAAAAACTACGATAGGGTATATAGAGAAGTGTAATTGTGAGTGTTAGAAAGAACATATGCTTACTACATATATAAAAGCCAGTAGGAATATGTATAAATGGAGTAGTCGAGTACATTGTAATAAGAATAGTAACAGAGAGTTCAATAAGTACACAACAAGGTTCAACTTTAAGTTCTTATTTGTTTGTCTTAGTAATGGATGAATTTGACATATGTGTGTTATTCGTCAAGGACAAAATTTTAGTTGACGAGACAAAGAAGAGATTAAACTATAAATTAAAATTATAGTAGTTTTCAAAACTTAAGGGTATTAATTAAATAGGATCAAAATAGAAAACATGTATTGTTCTTTTAGAAAATATAAGAATGATAACGATACTTTTAATGTCATAGGCGATTGTGATGTACCGCAAAATTGATATTTTTAGCTATCTAGGTTAGATTGTTTTATAAGAAGGAAGAGTTGAAAAGAGATGTTATGCATATGATTAAGATAGGATGAATGAAGTGATGAGGTGCTATTGATATTGTGCATGATAGAGAAACTTTTGAAAGGCTAAAAGGTTTGTTTTATAAAGTAATCATTTGGCCTGCAATATTATATAGTTGCAGTGCTGGAATATCATAAATCAAAATATTCATAAGATAAGCGTAGCAAAAGCAAGAATGGTAATATGATATGTTGGTAGAATAAATAAAATATGAAATAAAAATATACGCCAATAAGCAATTGTTGCGCCAATCAAAGACATTATTAAAAAAAAAAAAGGTTTAGATCGTTCGAATATGTATTGTGCAAACTTAGAAATGCTGCAATGCGTAGACGCGATGCAATTTTATTGGACCACCTTAGAAGAATGGGTAGACTAAAATTAACTTGGCATAGAGTGGTGATGAAAGATATAAAAGAGTTAGATCTTTCGAAAAATTTGATGTATATCAAACAGAGTAAAAAAAGGGATTCATGTAGCTGATCTCATTCAAGTGGGATAAATATTAGTTTGTTGTTGTTGTTATCGCATCAATCACAATCATATTAATGTACGTAATTGATTGCATTAATATAGTACTACTCTTAACTAAGTTGTACACAAAATTTGCCTAACGTGTAGATAATGTTACACTAAACATAAAGTATATCATGCATACTACTATGTCATTGCACTCCAAGCAACTTCTATAATTTTTGGGCCAACTAACTTAGAAATTACTTTCATTACCACACTTAAAGTTTAGGTGGAATTCTGAAAGTAGAATTGGATTCAATTTGAATTAGGTTACACTCAATGGACCAATGCCAATTGATCAAAGCCCACAAATAATATGTAAGTACAATTATAAGATATTTTCTAAATTTCAGCTAGCCCAAAGTATTTAGCAACTCCAAATTCAAATTCATTGCTAAAAATTATCCTTACACAAAATTTGGGTATTACATTTTTTAGGGGAACTCTGTCAAATTTTACCCAATTGTGATGATTTCTTTAGTTCGATATCGTCTTTTGAAGTAGGCTTTTTATGGGGGATCCAAGAAGGTTTATGTAGTTTCTCATTTACTTTTGTAGTTTTATACCTATATCGAGATTTTTTCCAGAAGGTTTTATTTAGCACCCCATTAGTGGGACAAGGCTTTGAAAAGTATCATATTAGAAAAGCATTTTTGTCACGTTTTCTATGCTGTCTTAGAGAGTAATAGGCTGTGTTTTATGCATGTTGTAACATTATCTGAAACCGTAGCTTGCGGAGTTTTGATTGGCGACTTTGGGTAAAACTGATCTTACTTGATCAGACTGCTATGAATTTTTTCAACCCGGTACTGGAGCATCGTGAAATAGTAACTGCAATCTCTTACAATGTGGGAAGCAAGACTTCTTAGTGAGTTGCTTTTAAGTATGCCAGCTGGATATTATTTAACTAGTATTGATGTTGATCACCGCTTCTGCATCAATGCTAGTTTATGCAGAATAAGTTGTTAGCACTATGACAATGCCCCCCCGTTTTTCATTATAAAAGTACATTCAGAATGCATCCCTTCATCTTCCTTTTTATGGCTATGCTCTTATTCCTGTTCCTCAAATGACAGGTTCCAATTCCACCTGGCCAAGTCTACGCCATTAATGACTTCTTATCAGCTGAGGAAGCTGCTGATGATTATGAGACTGGTTTGAAGCAGTTAGTAAAGAATGGGGCAGTGGATAGTTCAACAACCACTGGGCTCCCAAGATTTGATCTCATGCTGCTTGGAATGGGTCCTGATGGCCACGTTGCTTCTCTTTTTCCCGGACATCCTCTTCTCAAGGAGGACCAACGGTGGGTTGCCTCCATAAAGGATTCACCAAAACCACCACCAGAAAGAATTACTTTCACATTTCCTGTGATTAATTCATCCGCTTATCTAGCGCTTGTGGTAACTGGAGCTGGTAAGGCTGGCCCTGTTCGTCAAGCCCTCGAAAGTGAAAACAAATCCACATCAGATGTACTACCTGTTCAGATGGTATGGCCTGAAGATGGTCAGCTAACTTGGTTCACAGACAAAGACGCTGCTTCACAGCTGCAGGACAAGGCCAAGATGTAAACTTGTGTTTGGTGTTATTTAGTGCACTGATACAAGTTTTTCAGGAACGGTCAGTTGGAAATTTTCGTTTGGAATGTTGTTACTGCTGATGGAAGAAAACATTGCGAGTCTTTTGTAAGTCATGCTGGCTAGAAATTCTGGTGCTTCAGTTTAATGTGCTTTTGCCAACTTATTAATATTAATAAAGCAAATGTATTGGTCGGGGATGCATCGACCTTGCAAGTACTGTGAGTGTTGTACTTGAATAATTCCTCCATGGCAGGATGATAAGCGAATTAAAGCTTTTTCCTTGTTTAGACTTGTGATATTTTACTAGAGATCACTTCTAGCATGCCCAGACCAGAAATTGATCAAGAGACGAGTATCTTGAACGAAAAACAGAAGAACAAACAACAGAAAGAACAAAACGTAAGAGATGCATACACAAATCTCCGTGCAAATCATAGTAATCGTAACCAAACGATGAAATGATCTTTTCCCATCTTTAGTTTTCTAACTCTTCAAGAGCTCTCCTTCAGATCTTTTCTTCTTCTTCAAACGCAGAGGTCGGAAAAGCCCGGCCGACTCCGATCGAAGTCTTGAAATATATTTTTGCACCATTGTCAACCAAACTCATCTCAGTGATTGGAACCCACAGCATAAATTGCTTGCTCTTAACACCGGTCATCTTCTTCATCTTACCGTTCTCAATATGCGCAGTAACTTCTGCGGCGTAACTGACTTTCGTCGCAGTTCCTTTGAAGTAGTGTTCACTCGGAGCACTCTGTTTCATCCAGACAAATCCTGTAGACTTAACACGGCCGCATTCTATAAGGTTTTTCAGTGGCATCACACTTCTTGGAAAACCCAGCTCGTCAAGTAATTCCATTGAGTGGCGGTGACAGTCTTCAGCGCCGTAGACTATTTCCGCTCCATCTCTCTCGTTCGTCACCAAGCTCCCCATTGTTATTTTCTTGGTTTTCTTCTTCTTCTTTGCTTTGCTGTGCTATTGGAAAGAGTTTAGGTTTATTTATAGAAAGATGGAGGAACGGAGAAGGAAGACAGTTAGGTGACGGTGTGTTGAGCAAACATACAACAGTTAGGTAAACAAATCTAGCACGGTTACGTTAGCCATGTTAATTTGATGTTAGGTTCTGAAATAAATGGTAAGTTTCATCTATTTTTTTAACCGACTTGCTGAGCATAACTCAAGTTTGCCAACTGAATCAGAACTACCCAAAATTAATGAGGATGTGTTTTTCTCAAGGAGAAAAGTGACTTTTTAGCATAGAAGTCAGATCTAATTAGACATCAATCCGAAAATATTACAGGATCACCGGCTTCACCGACTCAGTGGTTTATCTGACAGATCATCAGGTCAACCTATTAGGTAAATTTTTTTTAAAAGAAAATTTTAGGCTTTGATAAGCTCACCATAGACAAGACAGTTTCACAGTGTTCTTATATCATGTAGTCAGTGATATCACAATGGGTAAACAGTCAAGCTCGATGAATAAAAAACGGTTGAACTAGCGAGTAAGTAGATCCCAGTCGATAATGTGGAACATGAGCTTGCCACCAATACTGTGAAAAGATAGCTCAAATTTAGAGCTTATTGGCGATGACCTTTTCTAACTCTACCTCCGGTGAAGCTAATGTCGTTTCTTTGGGTTAATAATCCCTGGCCACATTGGTACTACAGCAGTAAGATTCGGTAGCTCCTACTATTAAGAAAAACCGACGCGGCATGCCAGGTTTTAATTAACCAACCAATCATGATTTACTATGAATAATTGAAGTGTAAAATGGAGTTTTGTCTATTTTGAAAATTTAAATGTTTTGATGGATTGTATAGATCTAGATGCGAGGTCATAGTCTTGTAGCCAATAACTTCACTAGTGGTGTACAAGTTCATGTGTGAAATATGCAACAAGAGATTTCAACGTGACCAAAACCTTTCAACTTCACCGAAGAAGACATAATCTTCCATGGAAGCTTTGACAAAGGAACAATAAGGAACTGTAGAAGCACGTCTACGTTTGCCTAGAAGAAAGTTGTATACACCCTGATCCTTCCTATGCACTCGGTGACCTCAACAGTATCAAGAAGCACTTATATTGGAAACAAAGCAAGATGTCATGGAATACGCAAGCTATTGGTATAGATTGGAGGACTGATTGATTCGAGATCCATGCGGAATAGTGCGATGACAGCTACGAGCGTCTTATCTAAGAAGTGATCGTAAGCACAACGAGTGAGTGTGGCTAGTGTCTAAAGCTCGTACAAGGCTATCCAATGGGCTCTAGAGATGACCGGATATTGCTGATAAAGCTCTAGAGAAAATCTCGCTGTTCAGATTAGCAAATCGTACGAAGCTGAACAAGACGATGACGACAATGCAAACGCTAGAGAAAAGACAAGTGTAGGACGTGACTGAACTAAAAAAGCATCAAGTATTGGTTTGTATGAACTAGTAATTAACTGATTAGGCCCGCAACGACGGCCTGCTTGCCGATTGTTCGACCCGACCGGTCAGGGTCGGGTCGACTATACTATTTTTTAGAATAATAAAACTATTTCTATATAATTTTTTAATAATAATTTATTTTATAGAACTAATTTTTTAAAACTTTATTTTTTCATAAAATTATTTGCTAAAATGTCTTTCACGTAAAAGAACATACTCTTGCGAGATATTAGAATGAGAAAAAGTGGGAGAAATTAGAACATACACATCATTAAAAAGATGCGTAGAGCAAGAATAGTCCCAAAAAAGTTTCTTAAAAATTTTTGAATTCTTTGTTAGAATTATCTTTTTTATGGTTGCCTTTGTATTTCTAACCTAATTTTTTCAAAATAAAATTTTCTAACCAACTTTTTACACGAAATAAAAAAAATAACTTTCTATTCAATTAAAAATCTTACAGTGAACTCTTCTTTCCATACTCAAAATTAATTTTCATTCTATATTATAGTGTGATTATGAATGCATCCGTGAAAGATTTTAACATCATACTAATTCAAAAAAATACCATAGGAAGAAAAAATACTCTTCATATTAATTCTAATATCTGAAGAAAAATTAACACCAAAATAAGCTAAATAAAGTAAAAAATTCACCGAGTAAAGTTCATAGAAATACACCAAAAGTTATTTAAAAATATATTCTTCGAATTATCTTTCTCAATGATTTTTAGTTTTTAACAATATTCTCAGCAAGTGTTCGTAGGAGTAGTTATGAGCATGATTTTAACAGATTACAACTAGTTACGAGCATCTTACGACAGTCATATGAAGACTTCCCGACAACCTTTCTATCGCCTTACAATAATTTTTCTTGTTAATTTTTTTAATTAATAGTGATATTCTTAACAAGTGTTTCTCCATCTTTTTTATTGCGAAATTTAGTTGTAGATCTATTCCTAAGATATTGTAATATTCATATGATTTTAATATATTACGACTATTTACAAGCATCATGGCCACCTTTGCTAATAGTACCAACACAACTCTACTATCTTCACAATCATACGACTATATATATAATTTTTAAGAAGTTATCTAAATTATAATGATGTTCTCATCAAGTGTTCATACACTTTGTGGTACAAAATTAGTTATAAATCTTCTCCTAAAATATCTCTTAGTATTTACATAATTTTAACATATTACGACCACTTACGGGTATTAGGACAGTTCTACCACTTCTCTACGACCATCTTACGATAACCATACGATTATCTTTTTTTTGTTTTTAAATTTATAGCGATATTCTATCAAGTATTTAAGATTTTTATTATGAAATTCAATTATTGATCTCCTGCTAACATTCTTGTGAAGTCTACATGATTTTGATATATTCAGATTATTTATGAGCATCAGTACCACCCTACGACAGCTATATTATAACCATACGACAAAATTACGATAACTATACAGCCTCTTACTATTTTTTTCTTCAATTTTTCATAAAAAATTATAGCGATATTTTCAGCATGTTTTTTTTATATTTTTATCATGAACTTCAGTTATAAATCTCCTCCTAAATTATCTCGTGAAATCTACATAATTTTGACATAATATATTATTTACGAGTATGAACAATCATACGATAAGTATTACGGTCGCATCATAGCTATCTTACAACAAGCTTATGATCTTCTTATGATAAGCTAACTACCTTATGATAAGTTACATTTTCTCAAACTTTAAGACATCCTTATTACCTTATCACGAGTATACAATCGCATCACGACTATCTTATAGCCACATTACAACCATTTGTGAAGGAAATATGAAAACAATATTATGGTAACACAGTCGTACGATTGACATAAGATTGTATATATTGTCTTATGATAATAAATATTCATTTGGTAAAGACATTAACAAGTTACTCTCGCACGCGCATACAAATCTCTCCAACACGTCTCATAATTTCTTAATGAAAAATTTAAAATATAAACTTTTTTCAGACAAAATCAGCAGCCTAATTACAATTTTGAAATATCTACCAAGTAATCAAGAAAAGAGAGATAAATTAAGTTGTAAAATAAAATTTAATTTAAAAATTTTCTTAACCAATGAGAGGATAACAAATAATCAGCTAACTGATTAAATAGGTGGTTTATTGAAAATCTAAATTATTTGTAAATACAGTAAGATTAATTACAAATCAGCTTGTTGAATGTCTACTAATTATATTATTTTCAAAATAGAGCGGAGTAACAATTACGTCAGCTAATTATCTACTTACTGGTTTCCTGCACTTTTAAGAGAGGTTTACATTTTAAACTAATCAGCTGATAGTTTTTACGATTAGTGATCACAAAAACTGTGAAACTATTTTAATACTAGATAAATTAAAAAATTAAATATAAATTAGAATAAAATAACTAATTTAATACTTTTTTTTTCACTTTTAATGAGTACAAATATTTTTATTTATAATTACTTCCTTTGTAAGTAAAACTCTAATTTTACTACAACTTTATTATAGTTAGAACTTCATGAACACTTAACACATAGAGCTCGTTTGGGAGAGCGTTTGAAAAACGCTATTTCTGCTTTTCCTATTTCATATTTTCTAATATATCTTTTATAAATATTTATAAAATTTATTTAAAAATTTAAAAAATATAAAAAAATTTTACGTAAAATTATTTTATTACATATTTTTATTATTTTTTTAAAAATTAAAAAATAGAGTTCGTTTTTTAAAAAAAATAAAAATATTCTTCATTTCAAAAAATATTTATTTTTTTAAACGCCATTTCAACATTAATGGAAGAAAATGGTTCTGTAGAAGCAAATGGAATCAAATATGAAGAAGAGGGATTAGAAACTAGAACTCATGTAGCAGCAGCGGCAACGCCGGCGCCAAGGTAATTAAATTCCAGCAGTTGCGAAGCACCATCGTTGTCACTTACCAGAAGTCAATCAAGTGATTGACTATCGGATTAAAGAAACATTTAAAATGCTTATAAAATAAAAATTTTTTAAAATATAATATTTTTATTAATTTTGAAAAATATTTATATTTTTTATTAAAAAAATAATAATAATAAATAATAATAATAAAATTTTATTACGTAAAACTTTTTATATTTTAAAATTTTAAATAAATTTTTTATATATTTATAAAAAATATATTTAAAAATATAATAATAAAATAAAAAACGATTTTCGGGAGACGTTGAGCCAAACGACCCTGTAGACTCCTAATGAAACTCTAAGTACTCCTCAATCTCAAACTCTAAACTTCTAGATACCCTAATGCTGCTGGCCAAAGTCTTCCTCTACCCCTTCTGAAAACCAACCTTGTTCTTAAGATGACTGCAATTGTTGCTTCGGAAGTCTAACTAGCATATTTGTTGGAGTAGCTAACCTCAAAGCACATGAGCCAGATATCACCCAAACATCTACTACAAAAAGTTGTTACGCCAATGTCATATCACTGTAGACCAAAAACAAAACCCTTGGTGATGTATTTCAGGAAGGGAGGGAAAAGGGTTCTGAGCAGTGGAATGTGTTGTCTGAAGAGGCCTGTGACAGCAAAACATCCCAGTATTGCAAAGTAAAAGTAGTGGTTGAATCCTCTTGAAACTCTTGCATCGAGCACCTGCCAATATTTTGGCCCTTGTAGGCCTCCTTGGAACTCATCTGGTAAACGCCTTCAACAGCAGAGGAGCAGATCCAAACATAGTACCTAAATATGAAGATATTGCCGTGAGAAATGCTGTCACCAATTGCAGCAACACTTTCAGGAATTTCCAGTCCTACAAAATCCAAGCACCAAGGCTTGTGTCATTGAGTGTTGCACACAGCCACTTAATGAAGAAAATCCTCAGGGCATCTCTAGCAACTTCAACAACACCTTCTAGAACCTGTTCAGAGCATTATGATGCAACATTTTCTAGTGTGTTATACAAGAGAGGTGTCAACAGAAAACGCCATGCTGTTTGTATCTCAGGCCGGGCCTCCTTGACAAGCAGAGCCTCGTCTTCTAAACTCTGACAATTGTTGAGAAGAGTTTGGTGGTTTCGATACCAAGAACCTACAGAGCCTGTGAACAAGGTGGTCTGCATCATCCTCATCTCCCCTGGAAGCTGGTACCTCAAGCAAGAGCAGGGATTCTAGTGCTGAAGAAATGCTTTGGGCACTAACTATTTGCATGCATCAAGGTCCAAAGACAGGATCATGATTGTGTTGTCATATAAGCCCACATCAAGAAGCTAGAACACTGCCGCTCCTCAGGAACAGGGGCAATATTGAGGAAGGCAACAACACCTCACAATTTTTGCTTCTCGACCTCCTTGTGCTGTTTAGTGTGATCCACCTTCACACTGACCTTCCCAAGAGTCCTCTATTCATTAATATGCTCATCCCCTCTGATATGCTCCATGCTGTTAGGAAGAACCTGCATCAGAGAATCACCACCAAGCAACATAACATTTGGGAGAGTGATACAATTATATAGGCATCAAACTCATCAGGATTGTTCTTCTTGATGGCCCACACAGCATTAGAATGAACAGGGAGCTCTTGTCGAGCCATCGCACCAACAGCTAGCTTGGGTTGAGTATTCGGAAGAAGACCTTGGCCTGCCGGTCACAGGGCGTATAAATCTGTAGGGTCTTCACCTTATAGAGATTAATAACACAGTTCTTAAGAGCCCGAGGGTGGAAGAACACTAGCCGGAGCCCTTTCCCCGTTTCCATTAAAGAATGCTGAAGATGCCTCTATGTCTTATTATCTCACTTGAAACTTCTCGCAAATAGTACCCCTGAATGAATCAGCAAACTCTGTCTGTAGAAGGACGAAGAACACAGTCTTCTGCTGGTGATTGCCAGTAGCATCCATCAAGATACTAGGCTCTGCTGCAAACTCTGCAGGCCGCTCCCCACCATCAGAAGTTGTAACAAGTAAATTTGCAAACATCACAGAACTTTTGAACCCAACCCGTCCTTCAAAAGTGGAATGATCGATTGACGAATCAAGCGATGAGCACCTCTTTGCGGCCAATCCAATCTTATTGACCTTCTCAGCTTTCAACTGCTCAACCGCAGCGCTCAAAATCCTCTCAGAAGTAGGCTCAGGTGTCTCTAGCTCTGGAATCTTTCCAGTAGGATTTATTTTAAGAAACTGAGCGTTCCTTACTATTACTTCCTCCGGAAAACTCACCACCGGACTTGTCACCACCACTGATGAATCGCCCATCATCTAAACCGATGGAGCTTCCTCACGTCTCTGTAAGGAGAGTTGAGATGCAACAGTAGTCTGGCCACCAGGGTCAATTGAGAACGAGGATGGCGTCGGCGTGCAGTATCGGGGCCGGAACTTACGCCGATCGAGGGGCCGTGGGTCAAATCGCCTGAAATCTTCATCGCACGCAGAAAATTTTAAGCTTTTGCCAGCAGTACCAAATAACATATTCGAACATAAGAGATCGAGGTCGTCGTGTGGTGTGGAGCTCGTTGGGATTGCCGGAGCCGAGACGAACTTGGAAGCACGAACTCGGAGTCCGTCGGGAAGATCTTCTGAAATTCGTTCTCCTTCTTCTAGTGTATCGTCTGAAATAATTCAGAAATTCAAATTTTGGCAACAGCTTGATCAATTTTGCCGGACTTCACCGGAGGCCTTGACCCAATTTGTGGACGCAGCGTTGGTGGTTTAGAGAGTGCGAATCCAGCAGCCTTCGAAGTATTAGTGGCGCCAAGCGAAGGGGGGATAATGGTGATCGGTCGCGGCGGAAGCTTACTCCTAGCGGCAGGTGTCGAGGTTTCAGTGAGCAAGGGAAGATGTGGCAGTGAAGAAAGAGATTGGTTTACGATGAAGAAAGATGGGTTCGGTTATCTTTATTTGAAGCGGATGTTTGAAGTGCTTATTTAAAATAAATTTTTTTTAAAAGTTATATTTACATAATTATAAAATAAATATTATTTTTTTATTTAAAAATAAATTAAATTAATAGTAAAATTTTATGATATTAAATTTTTATATTTTTTAAATTTAAAAACTTTTTAAATATATTATAAAAATTTTATTAGAAAATATAAAATAAAATTGGAGTGAAGAAGTTTTTAAACTCTCCCACACATCCACTTGGATTTGGGTATAGGATTAGTGTGTTTAAGTTTTGGGTTTGATGCAATTGGTGAAGTTGGTGTTGGTGATTATGGCAATTTTGCCTGGATTGGAGTGATGGTGGCTATGGTGAAAAGATTGGTGTCATGAAAAATTTGTAGAAGTGGCGGCGTTGTGACTGTTTTACTGATCCAATTGATATTGAATTTGCTGAGGACACTAATTATAATGCCAGCAGTAGTGGGCAAGCATCATGATATTGCAAATATGATTGATAGGATTGCAGGTAAGTTTCACATAGGTGGGGCGTTGAAAGAATAGGCGTTGGTGTGTGATAATTTGTAAGGGTAGGACAATTAGAAAAAAAATTTCTTATAATATATTGTTGTAGGAATAGTAGGATAAGTAGTGTTTGCTATTTTTTGGTAGCTTGTTGGTGCAGGCGTTAGGGCTATGATAAGTAGGCTAATAATGTGATGTTGTATGGGTAATGGATTGCTGTTGTATGGATGATAAGGTGTTAGGGTGGGTAAGACTAGTGGGATAATAAGAAGGATCATGATGCAGCTACATTGACGAAGGGTGAGATACTGGTAGGATTCTGACAACGGAGCTGAATATTGTTCGTGGGATGGTGGTGGTGCTTGCAACTTTTGGTGTTGAGGAGAAGCTGGATATGTATGGTGATGGTTTTATAACTGCTCCTCAGGTGGATGATAGTGTTTCCAAAGATTCTGACTTTACAATTACTGTTGCCATGATTGCTCGAGAGCTGGAGTTTTTGGTAGAAATCATAAATAATTAGTCTTTATAACTGATTGATAATAATCTAGCATAAAATTAATTTTTATAAAAAATTAAAATAGAGTTCCATAGAAGCCGAAATTATCATAGAATTAGTCATTCTGATATCAATTATTATAATTCGTAATCATACGAATCGCGAAACTATTATAAAACTAGATAAACTAAAAAACTAAAAATAAAATAACTAATTTAATTTTTCTTCTCTTTTATTTAGTAAATATAATTACTCTTATTTATATCTAAAGCTCTTCTTTTGCGAGTAAAATTTTAACTCTATTATAAGTCCATTAAAATTAGAATTTTAATTTAACCGGAATACTTAACACTAGTTTTTTAATGAAATTCAAGTACTCTAATCTCAAAATTCTAAACTTTTGGATGGTCCAATGCTACTGTCCCAAGTCCTCCTAAATTTTCATATCGTAATCTACGTAAGATCCACTATTACTATGCAAAGAGCTACATCCGTCGAGACCTATAAAACGTTTGAAGCTTAAACAATTTTCTTATATGACACTGAAGTTCCTACAAATTAACCATAGAGTACAGTTATACTACAAAATTTTTTTGGAGACATTGAATGGAAAATGAAGACAAAAAGACATGCATAACACTTCCGCCCAAATGAACGCGTGCTTCTTAACTCAACAATCGAACTTTAAATATGCTTTCCTTTAGTAATAGAACGGCAAACATTGTTTTAAAACTTGTTGTTTTTTAAACAAATTCTTAGAAAAATCCTAAGCGTGAGATGACTACACTCAAAATCAAAACACAATTTCCTTCCAAAGTCTTGAACTGATTCTAAAAGTAAAAATTATTCCTACTATATAGCCAAACAAACAAAAATTTTGTTTGATATTGAATATTATTTTTTGTTATCTCTTTTTATCTTTATTAAAAATTTACTATTTTTTAAGATTAATTCATAATTTTTTAAAGTTTACTTTTAATTTTTTATTTTTCATAATTTAAAAAATAATTATTGCACCATTATTCTTTATTTTAATTAATTCTTAACGACTCCAAACTATAGATTTAAAATTCGAACCGGAATCAGCGACCGGGCACCGATTCCGGACCAAGTTAATATAAAATTAGATCGCTTATCCGGATCAACTCGGTGACCCAGTTTTAGTATTAAATATATATATATTTATTTATTTAAAATAGAAAAGTACTTTTATTAGCATTCTAAAAAATACACTTTATCGGATACTCTTCCGTTATTAATTTATTTTTTCATTTTTTTATATTTTATTATAAAGTAATAAATAAATAAAATATAGTGTAGATAATTTGTTCTTTGTAATGCATAAAATATAAAGATTTTACTATATGTTAAGCTTTTTGATTATTATCTTAAGCATTATAACTGAAAAAATATAAAATATATAATTTAAAAATATATTCAATATTTTTCGTATACAATTATTTTTTTAATTTTTTAATAGTTGCTATAAAAATACTATATAATATATATAATTATATTTATATATTAATATTTATTTAAGAATCTAGTTTGATTTAATGCATCGATCCGATGATCCGTCCAGTTAACTGATGATCCGATAATTTTTTTAAATCATGTTGGATTTTAAAACTATCTTCCATACTAATGCATTAGCCCGGTCCAATTCGGTGAACATCGGCATTAATCTGGACTCACGTGCAGGTCCCAATAACGTTTTCCACCACTTCATTGGTTTACTTTTCTTCTTTTTATTTTTATTTTTTATTTTTTAGGTTGGTTGGGTTCGCGCTTAAAATTTAAGCCTAGCCTTCGCATGATCCTTGCTCTCTCGTTTTCATCACTCTATTTCTTTATTCTCCTCCTCTTTTGATTTTCCATTTTCAAGACCATCTCTTATCATCAGTTTTAAGAGAATGTTTGATAATACTTTCAACAATTTTATTTTTTTTAAATTTTATTTTCAAACAATTATTATAGTAGAATTTAAATATAATTAAATTATACGTAATATAATTATTATATATATTTATTAATTTTTAATTTAAATAAATAGATATTTCAAAGTTTCATATATTTTTTAAATTTATTTTTTTAATGATTCTCTTGGCTAAATTTTTTAAAAAAATAATTTTTGATTTTGTAATATATTTTTTACGAGTTTTTAGAAAATTTATTTAAAATTTTAAAAAATATAACAAAATTTTACATAATAAATTATTATTATTAGTTTTATTTATTATTTTTTAAATAAAAAAACTTATTTTTAAAAAAATAAGAGTAATTTTTGTTTTAAAAACTTTATTTAAAAAAATTCTCAAACGCTTTCTAAATTTCTAGAAGTGTTTGACGGTGCCACACTATTTTTAACTCCAAAAGCTCTCCTTTTTTTAATAAACTTTATAAATATTTTACTAGTTTTTGTAAATCTAAAAAATATAAATAAATTATATATCAATTAATTTATATATATATATATATATTTATTTTTAATAAAAATATAAACTTTTCCAAAAATTCCAAAATATTTCTGTTCTAAAAAAATTATTGATTATGGGAAAGAAACAAAGATTTTATTTATTTTTAGATTTACTGTATTGTGGATAAATTATACAGATATAAGTAGGTATAGATGAAAGCTCTTAGACGATCACACACGACATCGTCGTCCTCGTCTTCACCGTCGTCGCCTGCGAATTTCAGCTCTTCCTCGTCGTCGTGGGTTCACTTGAGATCGCTGCTTGTTATTGCTTCTTCGAATTCGTCTTCTTCGTTCTCGTCTTCATCTTCTCCTGTCTCTGCCGACCGGTAGGTCTCTTGATTTACTAATTCTGGATCACCGTATCAGTCTTGTTAGATTTGGGAAACTTTTTTTTAAATATTAACTTCGAGCTAGTTGCATTGGAAATTTCCAGAAAAGGATACCAAATTGGTGTCCAGATTGGAGCTTAGTAATAATTACTTTCGAAGTATTTAGAACTTACTGGTTTTCCTTGTTTGGGTGGAAGTTTTATCCGATCTTAAGTTACTAAAGTTGGAGCAACTAACTTGATGCGAATTGATCCTCTTGTTACTAACTCACTGGCTAGTTATGTTTGTTCCTAGCCAGTCTTCCTGTTGAAGCTATAAATGAAGCTATCTAGATTCTCATTGGGTGATCTCGATCTGAAAAGTATGTAACTCAATGCATCTGAAGTTTTGTTCTTTTTGGTTCTGGATCTCATATAATGTGTAATTCTTTCTTGTGAAACTTTCTCAGCTTTCTTGAATCGTCTCAACAATTACATTACACTTACTTGAGTCTTCACATGTCCATCAAGTGCTTTTCTTTTTGTCTTTGCAACAAACTCAGCTAGTTCCCGTTGTCTTTTATTGTAATTTCCTTTTTCTCGTTTCCTGGTTTTGTGCTGTGGCATCTATTGTCCTTTTAACAATAGACAAAATTGTTTGCAGTTTTTTGGGCTTTAGCAGTTATTATTAATTCTTTGTAAAATTTCAGTGGTACGCTTAAGTCACCATGGTCTAGAAGAAAAAGAAAACTAGCACTCTCTCAAGATCAGTGGAAGAATCTGTTTACACCAGATGGAAAGCTTAGAGATAGAGAAGTGAAGTTCTTAAAGAAAGTTCGGAGTGGTGTAAGCACTTTTAATTTCTCCCGCACTTTTCAAGTCCTGTCTTTAACAACTCCTTCAGAAACATTTTGCATTGGGTTTATTGCATCACCTTTTATGATTGTCACTGAGCTTTCATTTTGAACAGGGAACCGATCCAAGCATCAGGTCAGAGGTGTGGCCATTTCTTCGTGGACTGTAAGATTCTCAAACCACCTCATTTTTCAAATAATTATATAAACTGTGAATTTTTTTTCCTAGAAACTCTAGATACATGTTAATGCCAAATTTTTGAGTGAATTAATTATGCAAAATTATTAACTTGACAGCAATAAGATTATATCATGGATGAGTCGTGTTATATGAACTAGCTCAAGAGGTAACTTAGTTAGCAGCATATGTCAAACATTCATTGGTTTGAATATAGAAGCACCATTGGCTGCAGGCAGATCCTGGAATTGTGTGAAACTTTTATCTAATATATGGCAACATGCTACGTGTGTTTCATGATGCTGCAATACGATTGCAAAACTAGTTTATGATTTTCAAACAATACAACAACATAAGCCTTAAATAATACAAAAAACATTAGCTGTAACAGACAAGATCTTTTATGCTAACCGTACAGGTGTGTGCATTTGAAGACAAATCTTTAGAGAATAATAAAAGCCAACAAATCCTTAATTTACTATTTCCATAAAAATGCTTACCATAGGTTCGAAATGTAGGCTCAATGTTCAAAGAAAATATGTCTGTTTCAATTATTTCAAACCTCACTAAACACTGCTTCTAGTGAAGTGATTGTGAACGTTCTGGATGCAGATTTAGATCCTGCCAAATTGTATAACTGCCTAGTTCGCTTATGTTATATTTTATTATTTATTTTATCTAATCTAAAAAATACACTATTAACAATACAGTAATCCTCCTATATAATCGATTTTTTTTATTTGTTATCCTCTGAAGAACTATAATTTTTTATGGGATGTTCGTACTCACTGGATTCTAGGATGTTACTGGGGAACCTGCTACTAGAGGTTGTATGAAGAGAACTGATTCAGGATATATAAATGATATAGTTAGAGTTGGATTGGCTTGATAAATATGATAGAATTTTGAATTTTTTGACTTGGAGTTTTCAATTAAAGTCGTTGTCTCTTCTGCCGGAATATGCACTATGCTAGATTTCCTCTAGCATGATCCGTCATTTTGAGTTACTATTTAATTCTACGTAAACTCTACTTATGCAGTCCACCTTAGATTCTGAATGCATGTTTTCCTATTAATTGCAATAAGCAGGAAAGTATTGTGCAAAAAACATGTTCAAGGATTCTCGTACTAATCTATTCATATGGAGAACATATTTTTTTTCTGAGTTTCCTTATATTCTATACGTAATAGAGTTCCCAGTTTTTCTTTACTGCAGACCCTGTTTTTGAATCAGTGTTCTGTGGTGCAGGTATCACCTTGATAGTTCGGAGGCAGAAAAAAATGCTATAAAGACACAGAAAAGGTATGGTTGACCCTTCATTTCTATCACAATCTGATCTGTCTTCTCAATATATGTCCTATTAAAAACTTGCGAAAGGAAATTGGCAATTCATAAACAACAAACCTGATAGTTCTGTTGTCATCATCCAGGAAGAATATGAGAGACTAAGGAGACAATGTAAACGTCTTTTCAAGCCCAATGCAAATCTGGGGAATTAAAGGCAGTAGATGAAGTCAGAAGCAGGATTTACCCTATTTATGATGAGGATCCTGATTCTCCTGGCCTCGCAGATTACATAACCAGCTTCTCTCTCTTAAATGAGGTCATAAATCTCAATGATGGTAGTGACAAAATACTGCATGGCAATAGAGCTCTCTGTGACTCTGGAATTGCAGAAGAAGAAAGTGGAGTGACGCAGGTTGATGATTTGGCAGCAGGTACAGAATCTTCACCCTCTGAGTCCTCACTTGAAGATGAAAACATGCCAATGTTTATAGAAGAAGACACTGAAACTAACCCAAAAATACAACAGGATTCCTTCATTAAAAAGAAGTTTTTCTAAAGTAGATTAAATGACTTTGGAACTTGGCAACGAATTGTTCGTTTAGATTCTATTCGTGCTAATGCCGAATGGGTGATCTACTCCCCAATTCAAGCAGAGGTATCTCAGGACATAGCATGGCATTCTGCTGAAGTTGTTGGTCTCAAGAATTATGATGATTTGGAGCCATGCAGGATCTACCATGCCGCCCGCCTAGTTGCAGTGCTTGAGGCATATGCCCTGTATGACCCAGAGATTGGCTACTGCCAGGGAATGAGTGACCTTTTGACACCCATACTCGCTGTTATGGAGGAGGATCATGAAGCTTTTTGGTGTTTTGTGAGCTTCATGAAGAAAGCCCGGCATAACTTCAGGCTGGATGAGTTAGGAATTAGAAGGAAGCTGACTACAGTGTCAAAAATCATCAAGTATAAGGACTCACACTTATACCGGCATTTGAAGAAGCTTCAAGCAGAGGACTGCTTCTCTGTGTACCGCATGGTGGTGGTATTGTTTCGTAGAGAGTTGACCTTTGATCAGACGTTATGTTTCTGGGAGGCGATTTGGGCAGATCAGGCAGCGATTCGGGCAGGTGTTGGTAAGTCAGAATGGGGAAGGATAAGGTCTCATGTTCCACCAACAGAGGACTTGCTTCTGTATGCGACTGCAGCATGTGTACTGCAGAGGAGGAAGCAAATTATAGAGAGTTATAGCACCATGGATGAGATCTTACGGGAATGCAATAGCATGGCTGAGCAGTTGGATGTCTTGAAGCTCCTCGACGATGCCCATGCTCTCGTAGTCGCCCTCCATGACAAGATTTGATGGCCTTGGTGATCCAGTCCTATCCTCGCCACTATTATTACGATACGTTAATGAATTTTTCGCTCTATGCTCGCCTGTTTAGTGTGATGCATCTCATTGCATCCTTGCGCTCATGAGTAGCAGCCTGCTCATTCAAGTTATCCTGTTCAACATGCACCCTTTTGAATATAGAGAGGGCCTCAGTTTGGCAAAGTTATATTGAGGATGACTAGCATGTTTTAAAAAATTTGATATTTGTACAATCACATCAATCTGTGTTGTAAAAGCCAATTCCCTCTCAAACTCACTTTTGCTTCCGTACTAAAATCTTCTAGCAATAACCTGTAATTTGCTGAAATAGTCGCTTTGTTTCTGCTTATGGCTCTCATGTGTATCATATGAACTCTTAGTTTGCAGTCCTAAAATGGTCGAGCATCTTCTGTAGATATGAAGTTTTGCTCATTACCCAACTGCTTTAGTTTCTTAGCTTCTAGTTTAAATGAATGTCAGAGTTTGTCTGCTGATAAACTCTCATCCTAGCAACATTAGGAGATAGCTGCTTCTTTTAGCAATTCACGGCGAGGATTTAGCACCTAAAAAGGTTATTAAATGTTTCTTCTATTGATTAACCTCTAAAACTGTACCATATGGTGAAATGTCTGCAAAATTCATTTGCAATTTAAATTTGCAGGAGCAATATGGTTGATGTATTCGACATGTGCTTCACAAATAATAGTTTTACTAGATTCTTACGATAGGTATATGTTTTAGAATTTCAATTTCCTTGTTCTGTGTTTATTTATATATGCTTAACGCACAAGGCAAGACTTACATTAGATTTAATGCAAAAGAAGATAATATACTAGCAAGCAATGCTCTTCTTTAACATAAAAAGAAAATTACAGAAAAATATATTCTGAAGATTAAAAGCATTATGAAACGACAAAGATGCAACTATATATTACGTAGTTCTCGCACTGGAAATATGAATTAAAAACTTTCTCCAAACAATCTCTTCGAATGCGTGCATAATTCTGTCTTGCTGCCTACTGCAATTCCTTCTTGTATACTTGCAGTACATCTGCGAAAACAAAGGCATAGTAATGAAGGTTAAATTGTCTGAAGAAATGAACTGAAATCCAATTGAGAGAGCTTAATCCCGACTTTATAAAAGCCGTTTTCCTATCAATCATTAGTTAGCCTAACGGTAGGATATTCCTCAATCCCGGGCACGTATAGCTGTTTTGGCTGTTACCGTTTGGTAAAACAGAAATCACTTTTAGAGTTCAGAGTTTTGAATAGAAATGTTCATTTGCTCCAAGCTCTTTATAGATACAAATCAGAAGACACCTATTATTAAGTAGAGTTGAAGTTTCAGATGGAAGCTTCTGCATGGGGTCCTTCATTGCGACCTTCTAGCTAACAAGTGATGGATTCAAAACTTCTGCAGACAAGTACAGCTTTGAAATCCATCCTCAATTAAAATGCTTTTTAGCATTTGGATGGAGAGTGGAAGCTGGGGACGATGATAAGGGACCACATATATGTACACTCCATTTAACGAGACAATTATTAGTTCTTTTTTCGTAAAACTATAACACTCAGCTTTTAGTTTTCAGTACTTTCTTCGAAGCTAAAAATTAAAATATCTGAATCTTGAAGTTGAAAGATGTTTCTTAAAGCTAAAACTTAGTCTTGAAAGTAAGAGCGTAAGCTGATAAACGAGAGACCAAATAGACGTAGATAACAACTCTTCTCAGCTAAAGGATTTTCATATTAATTACCAGAAGGATATAGGCAAGTCAGCTGCTGCCACTTCGCCTTGCATGCAGTTTTATCGGATTGTTGGCGCCGCAGCTGCTCTGATGGATAGATCTTCTTCTTCAACACCCCTGTTATCAACTACGTATCCGTTGCCACAACAAAAGGAAAAAAGAAAAAGACATCATCAATAATTCCCAATACTACACTAGAAATATTATAGCTAACAATGTCCGGCCGTATGCATGAACGATATTAACTGTATACAGCATAGTTGTGTAGGAATTGATAAATCGAAAAATAATAACAATAGAAATTACTACACATTACTCGATGAACTTTGGAGGAAGTGGCTGGTGTCGGCAGCGATTCGTCCTCCTTCTTCATCATTGATTCATTCTTACGGCTGCCATGGTGCTTGGTTTGAAGAAATTGCTTCTTGGCTTTTAGGCTTGGATTCTTAGGCAATTTACTGATTGACGTTTGGGCGACGGAGTTAGCACTTGAGCCTGAGAACTCAGAAGCAGTAGCAGCTAAGAGATCTGCAAGTGTTATCCTTGGTTTCGTTGTTCGTTCTTTATCTTCTTTAAGCAATGGTTGTGAGATTTCAGTGTTGGAGAGCTGTCCTCCTGCAACCTGCAACAATCACATTATCGTCATGTACAATTAAGTACTCAAACTACAATAGTTAGTCATACCTTATCGTTCTGCAGGAGTACGAATGATGATGGATCTAGTTTGATTGGCTCAAGAGTAGGCACCGAGCACGGTGCTCCTACTACGACGAAATTTGCTTGATCTTTCACTGCATTAATCGAAACATTTATTGCCTCTTGATCCTTGTACTTATCATTGGATTGAATCGAAAGGCGGTGGTCCTCATTCACAGAAGAACACGGTGAAGGAAATGGAAGCAAAGGGTAGTGTGGTAGCTGCTCGTGCCCAAGAGTGCCAATTGTGAGAATGCCATCAAACACATTGTGCAGCAGCATTTCCTTTGTCGTTGTGCCCGTCTCTGAATTAATTCCAGCAAAGACATCTAATTCAAGTATGCAAGCAGGAAACCACAAATTTTGATTCATTTGAATATTGCAAAAATTAATTCTATGTGAAAATGGAATATCTCAAGAGCTGAACTGCATGAAGTGAACCTTTATTCTGGGATGAAACTTTGCTGTAATCAGTGCTAGGGTTGAGCTTGTGCATCCAGCTGAACAGCTGCAACTCTCGACATTAATTTTTCTTGTTAGCAATGATCACAACTGAAGAAACTGAAATTTCAGGATGTAACTTCCATTTAAGCTTACCTTCATGATGCTCCCTAAAATCTTATCGCTGATTTCCTTTGAAGCTTGGCTAACTGTGGAGGTTGAGCTTACAAAAATGCCGTGAAGTCAGATCCCCAGTGTTTAATAAGACTCTTGGAAGTTAGATAGTGGGGCATCCGATCCAAAACCAATTCGTAAAAAGTGGAGGAGTTCAGGATCTTATGCAGAAGTGCAAAACTATATTTACAATTATCTTATTAACTCTCTCTTGGTACACCCTGTAGTGATTGGTTTTTTTTCCCTGATTCTTATTTAACCGAAGCGGGGTACAAATGGATTTAGTAAGATATGTGCGAAAAACTGCATCGTCGCTAGAAAAATGCCACGAGAAGAAGGCATTGAATTTAAAACCAATTAGAAATGAACAGAAAACTTCAAAAACTTACAAATCAATGCAATGTTACGCAACTATCTAGTGCTTGACTAACCATTAACGATCTCGTAAATAAACACTTCATGATACTTAACCAATAGTACTATAATGAAAAGGTGGCCGTAGGCTCTATAGGTTTGGAGTGGTTGATCCAATACAGAGCTAGGGTCCCAAACAATTAAGCTTCTTGGAATAAACAAGCATAGTTCTTGCTTAAAACTTGATTTAAGGCATACAATATAGTATTCCACAGATCATGAAGGAAGTGCTGGTAAAACTAAAAGTGTTTTTTTTTGTTTTTTCAAAAGTTATCACGAATGTGGTGGCACTAAGTTTATGTATACGAAGCGAAATATCACTAGCTTATGTAGGTTTCTAGTGGTGATTGATCCAGTACAAAGCTTTTAAGGGACTCTAATAATTACATTTCAAATTCTTGGTTTTTATAGTGGTAGGGTATATATATATGCTGGTCCTTCAAAGTTCATCATTGTAAGTGTTAATAGAACAGAAAATGAGAAAGCAGATCTAGCTACTACAGATCAAAACTTATTTGCTAGCTCTGTACTGAATCTTTATAAGTTTCATGTTCTAATCAATTTATACTAAAATCAGAATTCCAGTGGTAGTCTTGCTTATTTTCCTTTTTGATAACTAGCTAGCGCCAAAAAATCCTTAAAAATGAATCTAAGTTGCCGGAAAGAAAAGAAAAAGAAAAAGAAGAAGTTGTAATGGCTGGTCACGAAAATAAAGATCAGGTTAAGTATCATCACCACAATGGACCTTCTTCGGTAACAAGGAGAAAAAGCTAAAGAAAATGATGCATAACCAAGTTCTCTCTGATTCCTTTATTCTAAAGCAAGGTGTCTTCTACGATTCGTTCATATTTCTTTGGAGTTAGTTCTCTCCTTTTTCATCCGCACTCCAAATTCTGCAGAAAGCCAACTTGTTTTCGAAGGATTTCTTGTAATGATTTTGCAAAGTTGTAAGTGCCCAAGTAGTTCATGTTATAGCATAGTTCATTCTGAATTAGTACATCTTAATCATTGTAAATGCGTGAGCCATTGCATGCATCTGAAAAACAACTGCTTTATATACGAAAGGATGGTTAAACTAGCTTGCTCCGTCTTGACCAATTTATGAAATTAATGGTCATGCTTCAATTATGTATGTTATGATTTGGTAGAGGTCTTCTTCCTAGCTACACAGTATGGGCGACATTTTTGAACAATTCTGCTATAAATCTTGAAAGCCAGTTTAAGTGCTAGCACCAGAAGTCCATAAAATCACATAGTCATAGCGTAACTTTGGAAAAGAAAAACTTCAAAGTTTACTTACAACCGAACCCCAGCAGAATGCATTGGATTCTTTTGGACCCAAATACTTTTCCAAGTTGTATTTTCTAGAGCACTGTTCTTCGTTCATGCACAAACGCTGTGTATCATTCTCTTGAACTGTTGTACACGTAGATTCACCGAAAGCACCAGGACATGTACTTTAAACAGCACTCCATATTCCTTGTCTAGCACCCTTACTACATGCACACAATGCCTTTGATAGATGATGTAAAGTTAATGAATTTAGATTATATGAATCATGAAAATTAATGTATAGCAATACGAAACCAATTATGTTCTTATACACAAAGGGATTGAGACTCATGGCCTTATCATAGATTCATCCTAAAAGTTTAAATTAGTAGATAAGAACGCACCCATTATAGAACCTTTCTTTAGTCAACATGGGATGATCAGGAACCGTGAGGGTTCTTTCTTGGGTCCATTCTGCCGTTCAAAGTGCCCTACAGCTCAGAAACTATCGTTGGCGTACCAATCCTTTGTCTTCCATTTCATTATATTTTCTTCAATTATAAACCCCCCTACCCTATGGTTATGGGGAGTGTCCCACGTATCATATGGGCTATTCATTTTCATCATGAGAATGTATTATAGCTAGCGTCATTCTCTTGGATTGAAGCAACAAGGACTTGATAAACCAACACTTCTACTGAAGCACATGCAACGCCTTTATAAAAGAATCCAACTCCTATAAAGAATTATATAATATATGAAAATTTTGGAAGTGCTAACGATAACTGTAAGTTTTTCTAAAAAATTATTTAAAATTTTTTTTGAAACAGGCTTAATTTTTTTAACCTAATAAAAACATTATATATATATATATATTATACATGAGGGATAGAGATATTTTCTTTTTAGGGCCATTTTTTTTTGGTTTATGGACGGATTAATTTACAAATCTAATCTCTACCGTTTGATATGAAGAACTATGAGTTAAAAATATATTTATAAAATTTCAGCTCAATCGGATCACGAATTCACGTCTATCCGATCATTTGATCAAAATGACAGAAATGATACAACATATATATTTTTAAATTTTCTTACTTTCTGTTATCTTTATCAAGTGATCAGATGAATATGAATTCATAATCCGTTGAGCTGAAATTTTATAGGTATATTTCTAACTCATAGTTCTTCATATTCAATGGTGGAGATTGAATTTGGAGATCACTCCGGCCATAAACCGGGAAGGTAGTGATCCTAAATATAGATTGCCCTTATCCCTTATATATATATATATATATTGTACGACAAGTAATTCACATGTATTTTTAAACTTTTAAAGAACTTTACAAATTACAATAGAAATTTAGTAAAAAATGTAAGAGATTTTGGGGAATGAAAAGTAATGTCATAAGCACCACTAAACATCCCCAGAGTTGGTACATTACGCTCGTGGTTTTAGTTGCTTGAAGCACTAATGAGTCTACAGGGAAAAGCTTATATAAAATTTTACTGAAAGTCACTTGGAGAGAGGCTACTTTTAAGAATTATGCATAATACAATTCAAAGAAAAAGGTGAATTAAGTTACTGTAAATAAAAACTAATTAATTCTATAAGATATCCAATTCAGATTCAGTTGATTGGATGGAATCCTTACACTAAAAATTGTTGGCGCAGTAAAATGGAATCATAATGGCTAAGTGATCAAATCAGACAACATATAGAGATTTTTATATGCTTTAGTAATCTCGTTGCCTACGTTCACGATACTTGAAAATTTTCAAGTGATTTGCACCTATGTTCGCCAAAGGCAGAACTCTTAGAGTGATATGTTATGCCAAACACTTCTGCCTCAATTAGAGTTTCTCACAATGACAAAACTTCTCAACCTCCTAAAATTTGCCAAAGTCTCTTCGGTTGTAACCTCACAAGCCTTAAACTAATGCATTGTGCCAAACAGGTTTAAACCTGTTAACTTAAGCCTAGGTTCACAACTGAGAACTCGCATGTTCCACTAAAATCTTTACATAAGGTTACAAGTTATAGATACTGCATTAAGCACCATGATATCTCTCAGTATAATGAACATTCTCACAATAATGTTTGTCTCTGTTGACAGTATTTTTCTCAGTTCACGTGTTGTGTTCGATTTTGCAATGCTCTATATCATGCTAATTAGTCTTTCCCTTTGATTTTCAGATAACTTCTGCTCAGTTGAATCAAGTCTTCAATGGTTGGCAAGATCGCATGACTCAGATCTAAAGGAAACGGCTAATAACAAATTTGTCATTCATAGGAGTTTCTATGAAAGGCTTCCTTTGCATTTTTCTTTCTATTAGCTCAAAATCATTAACATAAGATATCTCCTATAATGTCTCTGGATAAAATCTTTAAGATCTATATCTATATGAGATCAGATATCATTTGACGACTTGAACTAATCCAATAGCTCTAAGTAGTTGCATCTGCATGAGTTGGGCACAAGTAGGAATTTCAAGGGACTTGATCAGTGAATTATAGTCGAACCAATATGTCAGATCGTCAGCTTATTTGACATCAACTTTACGATTTCTCTAACCTATGTTCTTGCATAAATTTGGCTCAAATTTTGGACCACAATATCTCTAGTATATTGGCTTCATATTGCAAAAGCCGTATCACCAAAAGGTTGCACGAATTATGAAAAATCTCGGGCTCAAAAATTTCTATCCTGATCAGCTGTAGAGTTGACGCTGTCGACCCCTGCAATCACTGATGTTTTATGCTTTTTCCTGTCTTCGAGATCCACAAATTGCTCGTAACTTACTGTAAATAATCTTTAATAAGTCTATTTTCAGCTGCAAAAAGATAGATTTCCAAAATATTTCTTGAGTTGAGAGAAGCCGAGCTTGGAAGATGCCACTACGATTACTCTCGATGGACTTCAAGGAATATGCTATTCAGTCGCTCTTCAGCTAACTGGACTCAAACTGAATCTGGCATGTTTCACGTGTTTATTCTGCCCTTAAATCAAACGCAATATTAACTTGTTCAATGCTTAAATATTAATTGCTAAAGATTTGTTATTATCAAAAAACAGAAAACACTTGGATTTCGAACAGAAGCTGAACATGATGGCCAAAGTTAAAACTCTATGTGAAAGTTGTTCTTCAATCATGTTCTATTTTAAGACCTGCAAGTTCATATGTGCTAATGCCTATTTGCATCAATTTGTACTAGCATACGCGACGTAAATGTTTTGCGACTAAAAGCTGTGCCTCAATCTGATGCTAAGGTTGTCATATATAGATGTTCTTTCGACTCTTTCAGATATATATATGTGAAAGCTTTCACTTTATATCAAAGGCAAAATGCTATTATGCTAAATACAAGGGTACGTGAATTATTTTTGCTTCAAACTGCATGCTTTGTCTTCGGATAAGGAACAAGGAAAATGACGCTATGTTAAGGGCCGACTTAGAAACAAATTAGCTGTCCCTGCGACATGACAAATGTAAGATGCAACCTGCTTCAACAGAAAATACCGACAGCACCTTCTAACTACAATGGACATTGTGTCATTCGCATCCATATAGCTCGTCCGATCCACGATACCCATGAGTTTAAACCTTAAACAGGCTTCACACTCTCATTTACTAATTCAAGACATTTCACAAAAACAATCCACTCAACATTCTAAGAACCTGAATGACTGTACAATGATGATGTTGTAATATTCAGTTAACCGTTTGCAAGTAAATTATACAATAAAATATTACACAAAGAGACTCAGCAAAAATCTAATTTCAGCATTACACAATATGTAACAACAATTTACTGCTGAGTTGCATTGACCTTGTTGGCACCCCAAATGCTACAGCAAAAATTGAAATACATTGATGGCAAAACACTAGTTACGGATTAAAAAAATCACAACTCAACCAACCCTCCTGTTGTTGGTTATACTAAAACTTGGTAATACATCTCTAATATATTACAGAGCCTCACATTCAGAAAAACAGACAGCTGAACAACATCACAGACGTCTCTGGCCTCATACATTCTGTTGTCTGTCATCTGATGCCTGTTTATAGTTGCAAGAGCCACAGTATAGTTGTTGCTGACATATGGATGTTTACAGCTTCAATATGAGTAAATTTGCAGTATAACATCTTGGACTCTCCTTTTTATTAGTTCCCACGGTTATTATCAGGATTGCCTTGTAGCAGTGCTCAGACTTGGAAACTCAAATTCTATGTTTCTGGACGTATTCGGTTACTCAACCTGTCACACTTCCTCTATTTCTGTTTCTGGAGTGCTCAGACCTGTCACACTTCCTCTATTTCTTCAATCCTATCTTCTTCTTCACGGCAATATATCGCATTAAGCTGCTGTTGTAACTGTAAACAATGGACCTGCTAATTAGCAACTTATTCTTTGTAGTATTATGCTGGTAATTCGTCGTTACAAACAGTTCTAAATTGTCATACGAGCACAAGGAGAAATGTCTCTGATAACATGATGGTTAATAATCCATCTCAAACTATTAAGTTACTTAATCTTGTTAGTTCACAAAAAAGTAATACTGGCATAGAGAATGCTCGTTTAACTTAGTTTGTATTGGCTATTCTGTCCAACAAGAACCTTATAGAATGTTCCTATTACTTAATTTTCATTGGCTATTTAGTCCAACAAGAACCTTGCAGATACATTCTACAATTACCTGACAGACATATTTAAAAGAAATAAAGCCATAACTAACCCTCATCCCCCAAGGTGGGTTTGGCTAGCAAAAGCAACACAATCCTAACAAGATAATCTAAACAGAAAAGTTCATGCAAGGCAAGATTTCACATACAATGCAACATCCCGTGCCTCCAGCTACAAGCTGTTCCTTTCTTTTTGTCATTTTGTTCTTCAAGAAATGCACTTTATAGTCTATATCTCTATATTTGGCAGAAAAAATCTAGTTACAACTGACATAATATGAAAGAGAGATAATTATAATGGTTCTAATGCTCTAAGAAGAAAGGTCGAATAGCTAACAATGAAACTTTCCAGGATCATGTTCAAAATATAGTTAATCAATTAGATCGTGCCAAGGTCCACAAATCTTTGCAAAGGAGATTATCTGAAAATTTCACCATATGAATAACAGAAGAAATTTGTGTCCTGGATGAAAGTTTTGAGACTGCACTCGGGAAATCATGCAAGGTGGTGTAAAAGGCTTTTATAGTGAGAAACTATCAATCTCACTCTTCAACCACAGGTTTACTAGAAAGAAATATGTTGCATATACTATTGCTTCTTAACTCCACTTCTTAGAAGAATTACTTAAATAACTAAATTTTTGTGAGAATTTCTCTTCATAAACTCAAATATTAAACTAATAATCTACAATCATATCTTTCTCTTGTACATGCAGCGTGAGATTTAAAATGAAAATGAGATACCATAAAAATAAATCTCTAGGTATTATTTATCATTATTATTATTCTTATTTTGAATGTTTTTGTAAAACATTATTCCTGTTTTAGGTTTATACAGAACATACTATATTGACATTTGACAATTTGGATACTTGGAAGTAATACTTTAGACCTTAGAAGTATAATATTACATTTATTAATTTGAATGAATCTTAGGAATTGCACAGAATTATCTTTAAGGAAATCAACTGAAAGAATAGAAAACTTGCTTGCTGAAGAAGCTTTGGTTCACTTGGGTTTCTGCACGAACCAAGTTCTTTCACGATTTTGTTTTTAGTCAAAGCATCAAATTGTTATTCCGCAATGCAAACTAAGAGTTGGCTTTAGAAAGTGTTTGAAGATTGTGAAGTGGAAATGATTTGTTCGAGTATACCATGGTAAAATCTGCTCTCTTCAAATAATCCAATAAAGAATAATATTATGTATGACTTAGAATTTGAGATCTAGTCTCTCCTTATTGTGAAAATTGAATGTGACAGGACCTCCGTATACTAAATATTTCAAAGTTAATCTTGTCAAATTTGATTTTTTGGGGGTTTGATATGGGAAAATGAATAGGAAATTGCAAAAGATTTAATGTGAGGTATTTGATATATATGGCACCTACAAAGCCGCATGTGTGCTATGTTGCAAAAGAAACAAATAATTAGTTTCAAACAAGATCAGATGAAGTAACCAAAAATGTGTAAGCTACTTGAAAGTAAAAATATTTTAATGTCGAGTGCTTCCATTTTATTGTCTTTAAATTCAATTAAGGAAGCAACGATGCATCCACAATGTCTACACCAAAATCTATGCTTGTCTAATGTAAGAAAAATAACTATGAACTTAGTCTACGTAACTCTGTCCACTATTGACCTGAATACTGTGGCCAAAGAACAGAAAATGTACAAACACGGATTTGTGGAACTACATAGGCCCAAAAATTCCAAACTATATCTTGCAAAAGCTATATAAAATGATGCAAAATCAAGACATCATTAGGTAAGAAGGCTGGCTGAATGTACATTATAGGAGAGGAACAAACAAATGGCAGATGGATTAATTTAGACCAAAATTATGATAAATCTTCTTATCTAAGAAGTGAATTCATGAAAACAAATTATGTACTGCATCATTTATTTTAACTTCTAAATATAGTATGGATAGTTTAAGTATATAAATCATCAGTGCAACATTGATATGAAACTTAATACTAAAGAAGAGTCCCAAAGAAAAAAAAGAAAACACTTTACGCTAAAGATTGCTTTTTCACTTACCTGCATATGCTTCGTTCTCGCCATTGTTAGTTCATCGACTAGATAGCTCATCCTACGTAAGACGAAAGCAACAATCAATTCAACGAAGATAAGCTTTCCTTGAAGTTGAATGAAAAAATGCACTGATATCATCTCACCAATATACCAGCTTATTTCTTTTAGGTGAATAGCCACTCAACACCCTCTTATTAAGCTAAAATGTCGATTTTTTCGCATATAGTATTATGTGGTTGCGTTCTTTCTCCTGTTATTCAAGCTGTTATTATGTATTATTTATTACTTTATTTTTATTATCACTGTACTGACTATTAATTGATAATTATTGATTTAATTAAATATTAAATAGTTATTTATTTTAAGTATTGTTTCTTCTTCATACATGCTTATACGCACGACTTCCTCTTCACAATCTCTAACAATGTTTCATTGTTCATCACTACAACAATGAGATAGCATAGTCACTACCATGTTCCTTTAGGACAGATCTCTTAACACAACAAGGGTTCTGTTGATATGGTTGAACGAAAAATATCCATCAAAGAAAATCCATATGTTTCGTCACCCACTAAAACCAACTAATGTTTGATTTAGAGACTACTGATAACATGAAAATTTATTACCCCACATCACCAATCAGATTCAATTCCCTGATGCCGTTAAAGTAAACTACTTATATCAATTACAATAACATATACTTTCAACTTAAGTTCTATACATCTTATACTTGATTGATCCTTAATTATAATGTAATGAAGCCAACTTCACTTTCTAGGTAGCACAACAACTATTCTCTTCTTGGCACTCTCTTATTCCTTTCCCTTCTAATTCTACTACTTCTTTGCGTCCTTCTCATACATGTTTTTCACATCACTATTAAGCCTCTGAAGCTTAATAGTAGAAAGAGATCCAACCGGCTCGAAGTTATACTTCACGAGCAAGACCGACATCAGAAAAGAAGAAAAAATAATAATTAAAATAGTAAATTACTTAACAATTTATCACTTATTATAATGATTCATAAAATAAACAATTGCATCATAATAACGTGAATAATAAGGGTAAAAATGTTACATCATACTAGAGAGGCAAAAACAAACATTTAAAAAAATAAAGGGGCAAAAAATTCACATTTTAGCAAAACAGGAGGATTTTAAATAGGTTTACATCTTTCTTTAAACAATAACAATAACAACAACAGACTAAGCTTTTACCCCACTTACGTGGAGTCAGCTACATGAATCTTTTTTTTTTATTCATTTCGATTATAAATCAGATTTAGTAAAAGATCCAATTTTTCTAAATCCTTTGCCACCACTCTAAGCCAAGTTAATTGTGGTCTACACCTTTATTTAACGATGAATAATATATAAGAAACAAGAAACTAGCTATCATCGCTAAGTTAGAATCACTTATAATATACTACCTCAGAGTGCAAATGGTAAGTTTATATTGATGCTAATTACTTATAAAAGTTGTTCTACCAAGCTCGAGATCTCCTTATGAAAGTTCGTGTTCCAATATTACATCTATTTATAGAATTTAGTATTTCAAAATTACTCCTATCTATTCCTGAAAATGCACCTACATTGACAAATCATCACATCGCATGATGATTACATTCACTTGTTTAATTAGTAAGGACAAGTCGTCCTTATCATCTTTTGTTAACTCTTCTTAAAGGAAAAAGTCTTTCTTATCTAAATTTTTAAAATTCGCTCCAAGATTCCTTTTTGAATTGCTTTTGGAGAACCAATCCTAAACTTGCTTTTAGAAAACAAAACCATAAATAGATTGGATTACCATAAAATAGAAAATTAAAAAAATGTCACGCCACACGAACAACTAATAAGATTCTTTGGTAGATTTTGTCATTTTTTTATAGTTTAGCCACAGTGCAAGTAACCGCCCGTGTTGCCTAATTGAGAGACGAGCTCCTTTAATTTAGTTTAATAAAAGTAGTGTCCTTTACAGTTTAAATCCAATCACTTTTTTTAATTCGAACCCATGGTTTGTGTTTCTATATCACTATAACAATAAACCATTCAATTAAAAGAGTATGTGATTTATGTTGAATTAATCGGTTTCTTCTGGATTTCTATATTGTTTCTTGATTTGTTTATGTTCAATATTGAATATGGATGTAGTTCTGAATGAATAAGAAGTTTTCCGAAATAAGGAGTTGAATAATATACAAAACTGTTGGCTTTTTTATTCGTGGATGAAAGTTTTGTACAGAGTTAATAGTTCCACTTTTTATATTTAAAATATCAAACTAGGCCCAGGTACAATACGAAACCAGTTTAACTAATGTCACAGCCTCCTCTAACCATCCATCCTAGCCGTAGTTATTGGGACCCACCAAATGTTATGGTATGATGCAGAGTGACATTGTGATACTACTTTATAAGATACCATCTCCTCTGCTTGATAGCATTTGCATTCGTATATTAGGAAGGCACAATCTTGAGACTAATATACACTAGTCAAAAGTAGCTTTTGCTGTAGTGTTATTGAATTTATTGTAAACATAAAGAACAACTTTCTTTAATAGATTATAGTGCAACACCTTATTTCTATCAATCTAGTCTAATAAAAAAAATAGTATAAATAGTAAAACTAATCAAAAGTTAGACAGAGAAAGAGCACAAATGTGTAGGTGTAAAAACAGAATGTTATTCATCAAAACACTCCAAACTAAACTATCTTTGAATTGAACTTCCCTAAATACTTCTTGGTTTGGGTTGGATATTTTAAATTTTGGTTTCATGATTTAGAGTTGGTTCAGTTTTCAAAAATCCAAACTAAAAAATCAAAAGAAATATATTTTATGTATGTACCATCTTTGAACACAAAATTGAAATCTTGTTGCTCTTTTCTTTAATTACGGTTATCCAAATATTGATTAATACATTAGACAATTACATTAAACTCTTCTATGATTAATCTACTTAATACTCTTGCAATTATGTCTATTAGTTTGATTTGCATATTTAAGTACTTGTAATATACTTAATTAGCCAGTTTGTATAGGTTTTAAACCAAAAAAACAAACTAAACTAAAACTAAACGAGAAATTCATTTAAATTGCACCTATAGTTTTACCACCAAGGTTTAGCACATTTTAAATTTTCATGATTTCTGCTTTGTATCAAAAAAGTCCCTACCATCTAGTCTTAGCAAATGGTGTAAACTAAATGCCACTATGGTCATGAACATGGCATTGGCTGCCATGCTAGCATATGTCCATCGTCTAACTTGTAACTATATGTACATTATGATAATCTTTAAGATACAAAAGTAGGCTACTTATTCGCCAACAGTTGCAATTGAGATCTCAAAAGTATGCTAGCATGGCAACTATGCCATATTTAATGGCCAAGCAGAAATTCTGTTGGCACAGTTTGGTAAAAAATAAGAAGTGGTAAAAGTTCTGATATAGGTATAAACATTAAGGACAAAATTGCAGGGGAGTAAACCTGGGACGAATCTACTTTGTTAGAGATCATATAGATCATTGGTGCAATTTAGGCCAGGAAATTTTATTTCCTTATTAAATAAAATAAACTTTCTTTCAATTAGAATATTAGATTCCGTGCTGTATGGTATTTTCAAAAGAAATTTCAATTCATATTGACTTGGGATTTTGCGAAAGTCTAAAGAACAGTAGCCACTCAATTGTACCCAATCATATTTGGTTTTAAAGTCAAATGTTATTTAAACAATTAATCTAAAGTAAATTTTGGACAATTCAAAAGCCAGCACTTTAACCTAAACATAAATCTTTGTTTCTCCAACAATATTGCGGACACACAAAAGATAGTGGCTCAAGCACAAACCCTTTGCTTCACACGCATGCACGCACAAACGCATGCATGCACGAACACACACACATGCACGCACGCACAAACGCATGCGCACACACGCACGCGCACACCCGCGCACACACAGTTTATCAGCACAACAACTTGAGGTTTTCATACAATAGAACTTTCAAAGACAGAACCTTCTTGGCTTTGTTAATAGATCTAAATAGCCACTTCATGAAATCTGAGAAAACAATGACATACCTTGCCTGGAGTTCAGATATCTTGATAAGCAATGAGCGTTCTCTTTCAGATGTTGCTGTCTCAACCTTCAAAAAAAAAACAAAACTTTACTGCCCATGACTATGCATCATGTTTTAAGACTAGAAGACACACTCGTACTACGTATTTATATACACATGATTGTACAATCTTGAACTCTGTTAAAGAAACATATTAGGTACAGGAATACAAATGGAGCCAGTAGTAACTCTAGATTAATTTTAAGCCACCAGTGAGGCCCATCTCTAAAAGGTAAACATTTAAAGTTCAGTAAACTAACTACCAAAAAAGTAAGCATGATTCAAACTGCATATATGATACATAATTTAAAGAAACTTAAGTTACACCAAATAATGATAAAAGAAACATAGGAGAACCAGTAAGGATGGGTGTAAACTATGCAACTTTCGGAGTTTATATGAATCTGTGATCAGGTTTAGGTACAATATCTGACTACCGTGGATACTTCACGGAATACAACAACATCAGAGTAAGAATGATAGTACCACCATCGAACTTATACTATTTGGCTATGTTTGCTCCATGCATGAATGAATTGGCCATATCAAAACTTATGCACTTAATAACTTCATATAGTGCATTTTACATCGAAAACAATTGACAAATGAATATACATGTTAACAATTGAACCATTCTCATCTCAGAAATGACAACCACAAGGTTCCTGTATTATCCTCAATATTGTTGCATAAAAACAAAATTCTACAGATGCTAGGCACTAGTATAGACGAAATATCAGAAATTATCAGAAAATAGACATACCGCTATATCACTCTCTGGATTTTGAGCTTGTGCCATTCCAGTTTGGGGAACTGAGAAACAACAAGTTCATTTCAATATATGGTCCAATTTCATGCAAATCAATCTTTGTCCATACTTACCATCACTAGATTCAGTCTGTTGCATGCTATTCAGCAAACTCAGAATAAGATCCTGATTATCAAAAAAAAAGACAGTAAGTAGGAGGATATTCAGTATAATCTCTAAGCACCAATTCAGATAACTTTCTGCAGAGTGGATGTTTATGAAAATAGTCTCCTAACTAAGTTTACCTGCTGAAACGAAGTCTGCTGAAGGAGATTCTGAAGTTGTGGCATCAGAAAAGATGCAGGTATCGATGTGTTTGGAATTTCCATAGGATTTTGGCTCATTGGCTGAAAATAAAATAAAAGATGACCAAAATTTTTGCTAAACAGAAAACAAGTACACAAAGAAAATAGATAGATTTTCATAACGAGACAAACACAGAAGAGAAAATAAAATAACTACAGGGCTACATGACAGAAATCCCAGGAGCAGCAACATAGAACAATTCTCCTACAACATTATAACAAGAAAATGAATCTAGAATCAAAACTATGGCACTAATCATTAAGTTTACTGAGAACAAAGGTTATACATCCTCAACAATCTCAGCAAAAAATAATCAAGAAGGCTGAAGAATTCTGTTTATCGCCATTAGCACTAAGGGCCAGACTGAAGGGGCCCCCTTATCTAAAAATAGGCATTAAGAACTGAAAATTCTAGATATCACTTCAAATGATTTCTGGATTTTTTGCTTTTTTCACTTAACCCTTTTTTTTTTGACTTGTAAATTCTTTGAGTTAAATTTCCCCCACTTAACTTTTTTCTACCATCTCTCCTTTAACCCTCCTTAGCTATAAAGCAGGCTCCAGCCATGACCATAACATATTGCTAGATGACCTTCTTTGTGGCATCTGCAAAAAGTGAATTGTCACACTGCCGTATAAAGCCGATTCTTTCTTGCTTTATTTTTCCCACATGTATCCACTGAATATTTGTTGGTAAGTTCATTTCAACGGAACAGAAAGTGCTGGGTCTATGCTATCGTGAACTCTCTAGTTAATGTTAGAATCGGGGTTACTTTGCAAAAAAGTTCATCTGTGTCAACTGTAGTACCACATCTATAGAAATTCTCCAATTGTATAGCATCTGTGTCCTTACCAATGTTTGTGTAGTGACTATAAGTGCAATTTCCGAACTCAAATGCATTGCAAATTTTGCCTGTTGGGTTCATGAAAGGTCAAGAGATCATGTTTTTTTCATTTTTATGCCCACTGCATATACCTTTGGACTTTAACCATATGGAGCAAATTCTGAAATTTCACCTTCATTTCTACTGGATGTTATTAACATGTAAAAGAAAAACAATCATGAGCCAAACACATATCTCAAGTTGCCTTTGCTGCCTTCAGGATATCTAATTTAGACACCAAATGGAACTAAAAGATTCTTTAGGAGAACATATCAATATCCCATCGGGATTTTAAATACTGCACAAGCTTCCTTGCATTTCACAAACCATTAATAAATAGTTTTGAGGTAAGCCTGCGTACCACTTGTTTAGAAGCAACTAGCCATTCCCCAACACTTGCTGATTTTCTCAATGAAGATCCCTGAATAAGTAGATTGTCATTGTACACAGGAACAGAAAGTCGTTATTCTATTAAACGAAAGAATCATGCGAAGCATACAATATGAAGAGGAGAAAACAAGAGTTATCCAGATGTACCTGGGATGGCCTTCGTGACACTGTACATAATGAAACATCCTGCAGCCAAATAGTTTTCTTTAAACAAGGAGAGTTTTCATTAGTTATGTTCTATGCGGATACTACCTTCACAAGATCAACATTTTCAGATGTAACTGAAAATCTTCCTCGTATCTGAACAACATTGGATTTTGATTTGTCTTCGGATGAGTCAGAATACCCTGCAAAAGAGAAGAATATTGCGTAATTTTGCTGGTAAGGATACTCCCAGCCTAATTATAAAAAGTTGCATGTCAACTGTTCCCAAGTAAAATTTATTAGGTTTCAAACAATTTTCTGGTGCGGCGATTAGTTAATTATACATGGACAAGCCATGTGTGCCAAGAATGGTAACAAGAAACATGCTTTATGAAACTACAGCAACAAATGTAACAAAATAAATACATAAATAAAACATTATTGTAGAATTAACATGTACTTCAGGCGGTTTCTTAAGGCAAAGTGACTTAGGTCAGAACACCAGAAAGAGAAGAATATAAAAAAGGAAAGCAAAACGCAACTAACTTTAAAATATTATGAGAAACACTAAAAAGAAAATTTTAAAAAGAAGTTTGGCTGCCAACCACGGCCTATCTCAGCCTTTATTCCATAAGGTGAACAGAGTTAGGATCACAATTGTAGATAATTAAGTTTGGGGCATTACCTGTTGATGTTCTGATTGGAGCAGATAGACTGTTTCCAGAGGCATGTCTTGGAAGCATCAAAGGGCCACTAAGGTTTGGAGTTTTCCGAACATCATGTCTATGTTTTTCATTTGCCATCTGATTGTCACTGTCAGACCTGAGAATAGAAAGACATAGAGTAAACTTATTCTAGGACCAGGACAAGAAAAAGGCCCTGATTATCAAAATGCTGGCTTTAGCAACTGCATGATCATACACGAATAAGTAGATTCCATAAATTTGGGATAAAAATATACAAGGTAAAGGCAAAATCCAGGCAGCATAACATTACAGAACACAGGGGATTGTATCAACTTGGAAGTTTGCAGCTCTGTGGAACTTGATGGTAATGGGCCCTGAATACAACAACTATAGCTGATTCAGCTCCTACGGATATTGTTTAAAAATTGAATACTCTACGCTTGCGCAATTGGAGCAAATAAATTCAGATGGACCACAAAATACTTCTGCAATAGTGGAAGCAAATCCAACAATATAAATATAGAGGTTTGAACTAGCAATAACTAAGGACTTGATGAATTTGCTGTCAAACCTTGTGTGCAAAGCTAAGTGCCATCTAATATTGACCATAAACGATAACATTATACAAGACAACTAGATTGATCTTCACATCTGGAGTTGGCAGACAATAGCTTGGAGTGACCAACCATGATTTGTACTATTTGTCATAGGAGAAATAACAAAAGATTGCTAGTTTGAGGAATTCATCTTCCACCTATCTACTTCATGAAGCAACAATATGATCAAAGAAAACAAAATCCCACAGAAACAACAAATATGAACATAGATAGATGCTAATTAATATATTATCGGTCTTTGAACATGGAGATGTATACTTAGAAGAACATGAATCTAGATATATAATATATATCTGTATCTATCCTAAAGTTTTGTTTTCCACAACCCAACATCCCCATGCATCTCTTCTAACGTTTGTTTTCTTCTTTAAAGATTAAAGTTAATTGCAAGATTCCACCCCTTGTCAGAACTTCTGGACAAAGGGATCTTCTTGATATAGAAAGGCGGGCTCTCCATCTTCATTATTCCACTCAAATGAACAAGATGTTCCAGAATCAGTACTGCCAATACCAATTTTCATGATACTATATTTCACGTAGATTACATACTTGGCAGATTAGACACATGCTTAATTCCTCTTTCTTTCTTTTTTTCCTTTTCTTTTTGGTGGGGGGGGGTGTATAGATTTTGAAAATACCTTAGTCGACATGTCTATTTCAACTCTTCAAATTCAGTTTAAACATGTGTATTCTTCATCTTTCCCGTTTCTCTCTTCTCTCATTTTTGCACTATAGGTAAAATAAATTTTAGTGTTAGATGCAAACATACATTAGTACTTAATGCAGTATTTTGATTTCTAGATATTTCTATTCATTTCCTCAGATCATTTTCTTTCAATATGGTGCCATCTGAATCCTTATGGTATTCTGTTGTGTCAATCATGCTTCAAACTCACCTCTATAATATTAAATTAGTGATATTATTATGATAAGAATAAATTAGTAAGATTTAATGAACGATCATATAAAATTTAAGGTTACCTGTGGTGAAACACAGGCTTATTGCTAGTAAATATCAAAACTCAAAAGCCGATGCAAACCTTTCAGTAGTCCTGCCCTTTTCTGAAATTTTGGCAGTCAATAACGGACCACTATGAGCTAAAGGCTTTTGACTAAAATCACTTTTTGAATGGTTAGGCACAAAAGCTTCTTTCAGTAATGTCGGAGCAGGATTAGTTTTAGATCCACTCTTGTCCTGAACATCGATCTTATCTTGAGCATTTAGATATCCAATATCCTTTTCTCGAATTTCACTTTCTGAAACCAAACATTTTGTACGTGATTCCTCTGTGACATATCCATTATTCCTGCACAACAGGGAAAGAGCTCTATCCTTACTAAAATCACTGATCAAAACCAATTTATTGTCACAAAAAGTAGAACCTTCCTCATTAGCCATGAATAATTTTGCATGAAGTCTCTAGTTAGATTTACAACCTTCCCAAAGTTGGAAGGATATTAATATATACATTATAAAGATAAAAAACTAACATGTAAAGGAAGAGTTGACATGAACATACATCTGCATTGAATAATGGCCATAAAGGACGAGTTGAATATTGCTAAAATCTTGTTGCTGTACATAAAGAACAGCACTATGTTCATTGGCACGCTCAAGTTATCTTATGAAGGTAATACCAGTCGTGGGGGCATGATCAACAGTACTATGATTAAGCAATCATATGGCCAAATCAAATCGGTGCCTTCCTTCCAGCTTTATCACATTCCATATGAGATTACAACGGAAATGCATGAAAATAACTAAAATGAGTAATCACACAGTTTTAGCTGAATATTTCATGATCTGTGCTCCCACGATAGTAATAAAACAGTAACAATAAGGAGCAAAGTTTGAGTTTATCTTTATTTGTGACTCAAGCACAAATCTCTGACTTAACATAGCATCACCTCTTTACTAAGGTTAATACTAGCACATGCATTTAAGTCAGTCATATTTAAATCTCTGACTTAACATAGCATGGCGTATTTCCTAAGGTTAAATTCTTGCAAATGCATTCAAGTCAGTCATATTTCACATAGCTCAACTTTGAGCTGAATGTAGTTGTGTATGCTCAGCAATATTATCGGAGTCCTATTCAATACCTAATATTCCTTGCAAAGTTTTCTGGTAACAACTTTCCCTTCATGAAAATAAAGTCCATCAAAGAGATTTTATTCCATATATAACTACAGTGGAGGGATAAAATTTTGAATGAATTATTGTGATATGGGATTGCTATATCCGGACCCAGTTAAATGGCATACCTGCAGGATGCATTATCATTATTTGTCAATTTATCATGGACGACAGGCTTGGATGTAGATGAGTCCTGTAACATCCAGTAAATACTAAGAACAAATTTTATCAAGATGGGAAAGTGAAATGAACCATAAACGACTAGAAAAGTGGCTTATTCGCAAATTCAAATATATTACAGATAAATAATAGAAAGACACATATCCACACCTTATCATTTATAAAGAGTTTCAAACGCACCTTATCATTTACAACTTCCTCTTTAATTCCAGGAATGTCCTCATCATCTTGAATCTATTGGAAGATACAAAGTCAAGGATGTTATGCAGAAAGCCATAATAATCTAACTTATTAATTCAAATACATCTTGATAAAGAGTTTGCAAATAGTTGCATACCAATGAGGCTTGTTCCTTCAGATCTTCAATGTCAAAATTCCAAGCACTGACACCACGCTGATACTCGCTCTGATCGGCATAGTATGATTTGTTAATGAAACAATAATAACAATCCAAAACTCATGTCATGTCTTCTATATGCAAATTCTAAAGGAGTTATGCTCAAAACTTTTTCAAATCTTTCAGCTTCCTATGTATCAGAAATTACAAAGCTACATACAAAATATATACAAAGAAATAATTCATGCAACAAAAACATCTCCATGCTTCACAGATAGGGGGATAGCGTTAACCTGTGATAATGCTTCCTGTTCTGCAGAAGGCATTTTCTTAAGTGCCAACTGAGCAGCATCTTTAATCTGTAAATAGCATTCCAATAACCATCCAATCTAAGTGAATCATACAAAACGAAATAAATATAGCTAGCAGGATTATCTTGTGGCAGACCTGAAGTGCCTTGACACGGTCCCAAAGTGGTGGCAAGTTGGCAAAAAGGCTTTTCACGTATAGTTCCGGTGGCTTGGCATTTTTGAAGAAAGAGTGTTTCAATAACTTCTCAGCAGTTGGCCTTTTTGTTTGATCTTTCACCAAGCACATGGCAACCATCTCTTTAAAGGACTGATTACGACTGAAAATTCTTATAAGAATAGAAGCTAGAAAACCCAACAAATATGCATCTTTTGGATTTCATCCAAATTGCAATTAAGCTCTATTTTCATTATGTTATTCGGAGTCTTCTGAAAACAAGCTTTGTCAACAAATAGATTTGCTAGAATCCAATGATACCTTTGAAAACCGTTTATCGCGCTCGTAATCAAGACCAGGGGGAGCATTTTGGAGAGTCATTAGAAGAACCTACAGCAAATAAGAAACTCTGTTATACACAAACTGAAATACAATGCAAATTTTGAATTAAAGAAATATCTCTGAACAAATTGGACAGTCTGTGTCTTCCCTTTTCTAATAGAACCTATTCTAGATGAGAACTCTGTTTCTAATGCTAAATATTAGCTATGCCTAAGTTCTAATTTCTAAAAGACACTTCCGTATAAAGCATCAAATTTAGTTGCAAGTTACCTTCATTGGTGGGTATTTTGAGAAAGGAGCATGCCCATGCGCCAGCTCTAGTGCAGTTATTCCAAATGACCAGATGTCAGCTCTGCGGAAACAAACATGTGCAGCCAATAAGCTCAAATATACTAGCTAAATGTAAAACTCGATCAATTATGTATCATCTTCTCCAAACAGTATGTCTTAAACAGGAGAAATTTTTTAAGCCATCTACTCCTTCAAACAACTGTATGCCCGATAAACGCTCCCCCTTAAGTAGGTCCTATTGCTATAAAACAAACATGGTGAGTACAAAGGTCCTGATTGCAAAGATTACAAAAGTTAAGCCCCTGGATAAATGAAAACAGAGTGAATACAAAGGTCCTCTTAGAGTGCAGCCAAATATATATATAGAACATGATCCTAAAGACTATGAAGGAGAAGCATACTCATAAATGTCTGTTAATCATTAATAAAATTACTATTTGGAAAGTGTGTAACCCAGTAAAGCCCATCTTCACAAGAAAGAGGACAAGAAAGCTGGCACCTGTGCATAGATCTATTCAGCTCCTGGACGAGTGGTGTTAGGGATTCCACTTTTTTATTTGGGCCTAAACTTAGTTTAGTATTTTAAAATATTTAAACTAATATAACAATAAATGAGAATAACAACATAAATCATGGTGTTTATATTTTTGAAAGACAAACCAAGATATGTGCCAATAACCTTAGACCATAATTACGTGTCATGTGCCTACTGACAAGTTTCCAGTAAGGTTCCTTCTACACTTCCTTAAACAAATTGTACACCTTTAACAAGTTTAGAAGTCACAGACATGCCTATAATTTTACATTAAGCTCTCATGCACAATAATTATGTAGAAAAGTAGAGTTTGTACATCCAACTATTACAATAGACTTATGAGAGTAATAAACTTGAAGGTATAAATTAGTCAGAGGAATCATGATAAATAGGCAAGTACTCACTTGAAATCATATCCGCTGCCAGGCTGCAGCACCTCCGGAGCCATCCTAATTGAGTAAGTATAGAACTTAGATGGTGGACACCATTATATAAGCATTGGAACAAGACAAACTTGCATTCACATGAATTAAAGTGGTCATCTTACCAGCACGGGGTCCCTACAAATGTATTTCTTGAACGCTGCCTATCTCCCCTATCAAACATGCAAGCAGAAACACCAAAGTCCCCAAGCTTAACAATTCCAGAACCATCAAGAAGGATATTACCTGCCTGCAGTGACCAACCCCTCATGCATTAGGGAGAGAAACACATAAATGATCATGATATCACCTCTTCATAATCTAACCTTGACATCTCGATGGATATTCCCATGTCTATGAAGGTATTCCAAAGCCTTAAGTGTCTCCTTGAGAATAGAACCAATAACTGACTCTTCAAATCCATCTGGATATGCTATTTTCATCAAGTGCAAACAGGAGCCTTCTGACATGAATGGCATCACAACCCATAGGGAATGCTCAACAACAAATGAACAATATGCCCTTATAACATTGGGGTGATCTATCAAGCTCATCGTTTGGGCTTCTCTTCGTACGTCATCCTTCAAGAAAATGAAACTCCATCAATTAGTAATTCAATAAATTAATAGAAACCATATGTGTAAAACTCAAACTGGACTGCTTCATACCATACAAGTCTAAGATAAATTTGGAATGCAAAGACTGATATCCTAAAGGTAGCAAATATACAAAAGGCACCAAACATCGGTATGAAGGTGTATACAATGTACAAGTTCTGGTGACCAGTTATTACTTTAGTTGAAGGTCCTTAGCACTACCATATGATGCGTCAGCAGCAGAAATTTTAAATACAAAATTTCATTATATTAACAACAGATGTTAAAAAATAAATAAATAAATAAAACTGCCTCACTTAGTTGTGTCAATTGAATTTAGGCAGAACTTCAATTACTTTCTCTGACCTAAAAGTCATGACAAAATTTGATTCCTTCACAGATAAAGTAAGTAACCTTCCCAAATCCTGAAATCTAGAATTTCAAGACAGTTTGGCGCTATCATACTCCAACCACAGGTTAGTAATAACATCAAACTACAAGAAGGGAGTTAGAAGAGTCTAACCATGAACAACGATGCCACTATCAGTCTCATATGTGCTACATATGGATGACTAAACAAACTGAGGAGCTGAAGATTGCTAAAAACACATTCAAACCACTATTTCAACTTATTATCAAAAACAAACATTAAACAGCAAGAGGTCAGGAGCAACATGCTACTTTTCGACAACCCAAAACAACATGCATTATAGTTTAAACCAACAAATTTGTACATTTTTATATCCAATCATACCAAACATAAGTATCCAGCCTTCAATTCATACAGTAGCACTTTGTTGATCAGAGGGTACCTACTAAATTGTTCAAAAACCAGATAAGAACTGCTAGTTTTGAGGAGTTTCATTCAAACTTGAAGGCACTGATATTGATATGTAGCTACTTTTCAGTTCTATAAGAGAGAGAGAGAGAGAGAGAGAGAGAGTATTTCTCCAAGAACTGCATTGTAACCACTAGTTCTTAGGATTAAGTTATACCTTTAGCTTAGTAAAGCAATGCACCAGTGATTAGCACAAGCTTCAATGAACAGAATAAATAGACAGAAAGCAGCAGCACATCATGAATAACTTTTACCATTAGGACCCAATTCAACTTTGTGTACATATGAAAAGAGGAAGCCACTCCATCTGAATTTCTAGACATTAGCTTATGGCTGACATAGAACTCAGCTAAGTAAATCAATAAATGTGATGAAAGCTAGTTGAGCCAATGAATTCGACAACTAAAGAGGGAGAAGAGCAGAGTTCAATTACTGACAGAATTTTTTATTGAAAATGAAATCTCTCAGGATCCGCTAGCTATTCAGCTTTGGTAATTCATTCAACAAACAGTAGGCAAAAGGAAATTCCAAGATATATCCAAAGCTCTTAGCATAATTATTTCGGTTTTGCTAATCGAATCACCAAACAATAGCCAAAAAAATCAAGAAATGACGAATAGTTCGATCCGCTACGAATCCTCTGACAACTGAATTTTTCGAAACTTGAGATAAGGATCTACCTACTACCAGACCATCTATTTCTTCAATCAACTCACAAAACAATCACCAACAGCAACAACGAGACTCAATCAAGTACACAAAGAATTGAAATTTCTTACAAGATTGCTGTTGCATCGATCGAGATCAAGACACTTGACCGCAACGATCTCGTTGTCCGGCAAATAAGCGGCGCGGTAAACAGTAGCGCTAGCTCCGTAACCTACTTCCTCCATCAACTTGTAATCCCCCGGCGATACTGAGTAACTCCGTTTCCCTCCGCTGTCTTTCTTCCCCATCCCGTTAACCCTTGCTTCTCGGTCTCTCTTCTCTTTCTCTCTTCGACTCGCTTCAATTTCTATAGCTTCAATGCTTTCTGATTTTTTTAAATTATTATTATTTGCAGCTGGCGTGCGCTTAGTGTGTCACGGCTCCGTTGACTGCCATGGGAAATGAAGAAGTCGAGCGGTAGAATGGCCGGGGGACTACATAGCTGAGCTGGCGTGGTAGAGTTAGGACCCGCTGGTTGGGGAGGTATGTAGATCTACGGTCTGGTTTGGTCAGATCTGGTCCAGAAACTTTCAGAACAGTTACCAGTTCGAGACTTGAGAGAGAGTTCGGTAGTGTGCGATCAGCTCCGTACATGGCCCATTTAGTACTACAAGAACTTCAATTGTTACTAGATTTAGATTGCTGAATCAGTTTTAAATTAATTTATTTAATAATTAGATTTAATTTATTTAATTTTAATTTAATTTATAAATTTATACGGATCAAAATTATTAATTTTAATTTAATTTATTAATAATTGAGTCATTCAGATTGACTTATTTAATAATTAAAATTATTAATTTTAATTTTATATTTTTAAATTTTAGCGAATTTATAATATCAGTTGTAATTAAAATATACGATATTTTTATTAACGAGATACAGTGAATATCTGTCAAAATATGATCTTTTATTATTTTTATCGGTTCTTAAAATATTAACAAAAAAAAATTTTTTTTTTTCAAAACTATGTGGTGATAGCTGAAATTTTATAATTGTAAATACATACTAATAACTTTAATAAAAATTTTGATAAACATAGTTATCTAATAAAATTTTGATAAAATCTTTTATATAAAATCCAAATTCGTCATTACAGTAACACTTATATAGTAATACTTTCGATAATATTATAATTTTCATATTATATTATTAATTAAGATGTAAAAATAATAATTAATTATAAATAATATATGACTTAATAATTATAAATTATTATTATCGATTATTTTTATTGTTATTATTTTAATAAACGAAAAAAAATCAAATATTATTTTTTCAAAAGATGGCAAATTTAGATTGGTGGCTTAATTTCGAATTAATCCGAACCGACCCATTTAATAATCGGATCAAATCACTCAGTGATACACAGCTGAAGGATGAGAAGGTTACCCAAGCATCTAGCCAATACGTGCGGTGTTCAGACAGAAGCACTAAGGGAAAACCACGTGGTTGTGTTAGATGCGATGAGTGTTAAAAAGAGTCTAGTAGCTAAAGGAGTCTCGTAGGAGTGCAGAGTCCAGTAGAGTCTAGGAGTTATGAAGTTTGTTAAGTCCAGACTGTCCAGCAGCTCAGTTAGGTAGTTTAGATGAATAAGGACTCCAGCTGCATTAGTAATTGAATAAAATAGTTGAGTTAGATGAGAACTCTATAAATAGTAGTATGTAGCTCAGTATAAATAAACTCATTAGGAGAACAGAAAGGATGAGGGGAAAATTAATTTCATTACTGTAACTTTTTTTGCTTCTATTTACTTGTTTACTGCTTAGTCTTTAGTTAATAGGTTTGAGTATAATCAAACCTTAACACTTGGTATCAGAGCTAGGCGATTCTATGGAGAATTAATCCGTCACTACACCCACTTCACCGCAATCGCCGTCGGTCTTACATAGTATGGGAACGGAGAGTTTCTTACGGAGACAGAACTTACCTCAAACAATCAAGAAATCATCTGGAGAAATTGATTGGCAAGAGCAATACAATTGCCTTGCTACTCAATTTTTCTTGATGATTTCCAACATGAACGCTGAACGACTGGAGATGAACACCCAACGAGCAGAGATGAAACAAATGATGCAACAGCTTAGGTTAACACAAGAGACACTGCTACCTACGCTATACCAGAAAGAAACAAACCCAATTAATTTCAATGACCATTCTCAACCCCTATCAATTGCACAGATGACGAGTCCCTCAAATCTATCTATGTACACATATTCCGCCACTAACCCACTGCCCATCCTACCTCAACCATTAAAGTCTAGAACCCATCTAACCGTACCACAACCAATGCCATAACCAACATACTTCCTCCAGCAACCACTGTCTTGCATTACTCAATACCTACCATACACCATCCAATCAACACCCAAATTATTTCCAACAACTAGAGAGACCTTAATCTCCACTTCAGATAGAAAAATCAAAGTAAAATGCATATCCCACATATTAAACACCTTCAGACCAGCTGAATACTGCATACCGAACTCCTTCAAACCAGCCCAATACTACATACCAAACTCCTTCAAACTATAGGGTGCCTACAGTAACACCCTTTCAGAATTATATGAATACTTACCAAGCATCACCAGGAGGCATGGAACAATCATCAGCTTTGCCAAGAGAAAGGCATACTTTTCCTAGCTTTGACGGAAAGAGTCCACACGAGTGGATTTACTTGACAAACAAGTACTTCAAGTACTTCCAAACGCCGCCACGGAATCAAGTAACCGTCGCAGCTATGTACCTGCAAGGGAAAGCCAATCGGTGGTATCAAAACTACGAAAGAGATCGACCTCATCATAGTTGGGAAGAGCTCACCGAAGCATTAGTGCGACGATTCGGACCATCAGCATATGGACACCCCAGGTTTGCATTACACAAGCTCTCACAGAAGGGGACAGTAGCCGAATATCAGGCCGAGTTAGAAGATCTGCACAGGCGACTAACTGATGCAACCGAGGGAGACTTGATTGGAAGGTTTTGTGGAGGTCTGTACAAGCAGATTGCAATGGATGTAATGGCGAGACAATCTAAAGATCTGCAGCAAGCATACATGCTCGCCAAACTATATGAAGAAAAGCTCAATTACTTCGAAACAAGTCCAGCACGTTCTTTTCGCATATGGCCGCCAGCCGCTGCAACTTCTTCAGTTTTAGAAACAAATACAGTGAGTGCACCGGCCAGCATGCATTCTACTTCCTCTCGATCAAAACTGTCACCTTCAGAAATTAATTCAAGGAGAATTAAGGAGTTATGTTTTTATTGCGACGCTAAGTTTGGGAAGGGCCATAAATGTGTCACAGAGCTTTACCTCCTTTCTGGACTAGAGGCAGAGGATGATGAGGAGGACTGGCTAGACTCACCTGATGACTCAAGAGCAAAAGGTAATGCAACCTAATCATTGAGTGCAATGCAATGTTTAGTTAGCCCACAAATTATCTATGTGGTTGGCAAAATCAAACGCCAATAAATTTTTATTTTGATAGATTCGGAAAGTACCCATAACTTTATTGTGAGACGACTTGCCAGGCATTTGAGGTTGTCTCCAGTAACTGTCCGACCCCTTAAGGTGGAATTAGCCGACGAAAGACCGCAATCAATTGATGTGCTTTACAAGAATATACTTTTGGAGATGCAATGGGCAAATATTGTGGTAGACACCTAGCCTTTTCTTTTAGGTGGTATGGATCTTGTACTAGGTATCCAGTGGCTAGAAAACCTATGCGAAGTTATTTGTGACTGGCGTAAGTCATATATGAAGTTTTCACTACAAATTATGACTTTGTCTTGGAGGGATTGCGTGATGGAGGAGTGTCTCAGCTCACAAGCTTGCATCCAGGAACGCACTTGTGCTCTTTAAGATTGATGGTTGTGACCTCAACACACAATGTTAAACTAGACAAATAAGAAGCACTACCTCTTGAGCTGCAGTGCCTACTGGACCAATATGCCATAGTATTTTGGCCAGTCTTGGGATTGCCTCCTAAATGCTCCCACGATCACATAATCCCTTTACTATCCGGAGCAACTCCAGCTAACATAAGACCTTATAGGTATCCTCATGTGCAGAAAGCTGAAATTGAAAAGACTGTCGCTGAAATGTTGTCTCAAGGAATTATACAACCCAGCAGTTCGACGTTCTCATCCTCAGTCCTGTTGGTAAAAAAAAAAGATGGATCATGGTGTTTTTGTGTAGATTATCGAGCACTCAATGAAATTACAGTAAAAAATAAATACCCGATTTCAGTAATCGATGAGTTGTTGGATGAACTCCATGAGGCAAATATTTTTTCCAAGCTCAACTTAAAGTCTAGATATCATCAAATCCGAGTTAAGGAGGAGGACACGCACAAACTGCATTCCGAACTCATGATGGACATTATGAGTTCCTAGTCATACCCTTTGGGTTGATAAACGCCCCGGCAACATTTCAATCGTTGATGAACGTGGTGTTTCGTCCCTATCTTCGCAAATTTGTTTTGGTATGTTTTGATGATATCTTAGTATATAGTTCCAACTGGCATGATCATATTCAGCATCTAGCCAAAGTATTTTCTATATTACAGAATGAGAAGCTCTACGCCAATTTGTCCAAGTGCGAATTTGGCTGTCAAAAGTTGGAGTACTTAGGCCATGTGGTCTCGGCACAAGGCATAGCAGCGGACGATGCAAGGTGCGTGCAATGCTCGACTGGCCTACACCAACTACCATCTCAGCTCTGCGAGGATTTCTGGGACTCACAGGGTACTATCGGCAATTTGTCAAAGGCTACGGTGTCATTGCCGCCCCTCTTACTAACCTGCTTAAGAAGGATTCCTTTACTTGGGATGTTGATACAAAGGCCGCTTTCCAAGCACTAAAGACAGCCATAACAACTACTCTCATTTTAGCTACACCTGATTTTGCTAAACCATTTATCATTGAAACAGATACGTCAGGGAGAGGTGTTAGGGCTATGTTGATGCAAGAAGGAAGACCAATTGCATACTTCAGCAAAATCCTATCACCTTCAACAGCGGCTAAATCAACATATGAGAAGGAGTTGATAGCTCTCATTCTTGCAGTGCAGCGATGGCGGGCATACCTGCTTGGTCATCGATTCATTATCAAACAGATCACATCAGTCTTAAGTACCTCCTAGAGCAACGTCTCTCCTCACCAGACAGCTCAAATGATTAGTGAAACTCGGATACGACTATCAAATTGAATATCGAGCGGGAAAACTTAATGTTGCAGCTGATGCGTTGTCCCGCAGACCAGAAGGATTACTTGCTGTCATGTCCATCCTGTATACATCTTTTTGGGATGATTTGAGACAAGCTCTGGAGAAAGATGCTGACACGACAAGTCTCTTACAAGAAGCAGAAGATGGTGTTCGTAAGGACCTGACAATAACAAACTGCCTCCTACTACAACATAGGCGCATAAGGGTTCCTGCAAATCAGTCATTGCGTAGGCAACTCTTATTCGAAGCTCATAACTCTACTGGGGGAGGTCACACAGGGCAGTTTCGAGCAGCGAGGAGATTGTCTAAGCAATTCTATTGGCCTAGAATTTTTAGTGATGTTCAGAGGTATGTTGACGCATGTTCTACTTGTGCTAAGGCTATATCCAGCACTTTAAAACCAGCAGGCTTATTGCAACCTCTACCAATACCAAAATCCATTTAGACAGAAATCTCGATGAACTTCATAAATAAATTACCACCGTCTGGAGTTAAGGATACTATCATGGTCTTAGTAGATCGCCTATCTAAATATGCTCATTTTATTTCACTCCGACACTCATATACTGCCACAAGTGTAGCTTCTGCATTCACTAAAGAAATTATTAGACTATATGGTTGTCCTAGCTCCATTGTCTCTGATAGAGACTCGATCTTTCTCAGTTCATTCTGGCAGGAGTTGTACCGCTTATAAGGAACATCTCTCCACATGAGTACCGCGTACCATCCACATGGTTGTCCTAGCTCCATTGTCAAACAGAAGTTGTCAACCGCGGCATCGAAACTTACTTGCGATGCTTTGTAGGTGATCATCCACGTCGATGGCTACAATGGCTTCATTGGGCAGAATATTCATACAATACAAGTACACATTTATCTACTCAAACGTCACCGTTTGAATCAGTTTATGGCCGCCCTCCGCCCCCTTTGGTGTTACTGAACTCCGAGCTCAATCAATCAAATGCACTACACCTTCAGTTCCGACAACGTGATGAAATTTTGCGTGAGCTGAAATTTCACTTGTGCCGAGCACAAATTTGAATGAAGCAGCAAGCCGATAAGCACCGCAGAGATAAAGTCTATTAAGAGGGAGATTGGTTTATCTTAAACTACAACCAAATCGACAAACTTTTGTGGCTGAGCGCCGCTTCCACAAGCTACGATATCGGTACTGTGGACCTTTTCGCATCCTAGAGAGGGTTGGACATGTGGCTTACAGATTAGATTTACCACCCGAGGCACAAATTCATCCAGTCTTCCACATCTCCAAGCTCAAAGATGGCCATTATCCTCCTCCAGATAACTCGAGACAACTGCCAGAGCTACCGGACGAGAATCTATAGGTAGAATTGGATGAATCTAGCTAATATGTGAATCTCCCTACTTCTCGTGCTAGTAATGAAGATACTCTGTGTGTATCGAGACTCGAGGACGAGTCCAATTTGATGGGGAGGGGACTGATACACAGCTGAAGGATGAGAAGGTTACCCAAGCATCTAGCCAAGACGTGCGGCGTTCAAACAGAAGCACTAAGGAAAAACCACGTGGTTGTGTTGGATGCGATGAGTGTTAAGAGGAGTCCAGCAGCTGAAGGAGTCTCGTATGAGTGCAGAGTCTAGTAGAGTTTAGGGTTATGAAGTTTGTTGAGTCCAGACTGTCCAGCAGCTCAGTTAGGTAGTTTAGATGAATAAGGACTCCAGCTGCATTAGTAATTGAATAAGATAGTTGAGTTAGATGAGAACTCTATAACAGTAGTATGTAGCTCAGTATAAATAAACTCATTAGGAGAACAGAGAGGATGAGGGGAAAATCAATTTCATTACTGCAACTATTTTTTGCTTCTATTTTACTTGTTTACTGCTTAGCCTTTAGTTAATAGGTTTGAGTATAATCAAACCTTAACACTCAGTTATAATCCAATCCATATATTTATACGGATCAAATTTTCTAACCCTAATTCTAATTAAATGGGTTAATTTCGGATTGTGTTTTTGGATCAGGTCATATATTGTCACCCCTAGCCTAGAATCATAGGGCCATCCTTCATTGCTGCTAATGAGGAGGTTTAGGCTTTGGGATTGGAATCTCACCAGGATTCTATATACGAAGTGATTTCCATATGATTTCCATCCAAACGGAACAAACTAAACAACCAATAAGTTTCTAGGGCATATTTTAATTGTAAAAATTTCACTTTCTTATTCTAATTTTGAGTTGGACTATTTCATGTGTCTCAACTATCAATTTCATATCAAATTTTATTAAAATTTAAATTCTACTTTATGTGTTACCACTACGAACTCTATTTTTTTTCAATCTTCACTTCTCATCAAATTTTACTTTTATGAAATATATTTTTGAAACTTACTTTCATATAATAAAACACATACTATTAGACTTTCATATTTTACTAACACTTACCTTGCACATTGCGATGCAAGATGGCACAAAAATAGCGACATTTAAGACAAATATTACATAGTTATTGTTGTTATATATTACTTTTTGTTCAAAATATAAATACTTTATTTTTTAACATTGTCATCAAACTTAATTTTGGAAAAAACTTTAAGACGTAAGTTTGCGCCTTACTAGAGTTTGATTTAATCCAGTGCTAATCATGACTCGATCATGATAGTGAAATAAGCACATGACTTCTTTAACAATATTGTCATTTATAATTTGTTTGTGAACTTATTTTATCTTATAGCTACAAAAGCAATCTTATGTTAGTGTGCAAGTCATTAATGATAAGATTAATCTTAGACTCATTTGTGTACTCATGTACATATCACATTTTTGTTAAATTGGTAGATAAACTAAATATCATGATTAATTTATGGTATATAGTTGAGTTTTTTTTATACTAGTTTTTGCAAAGGAGTATAAGAAAATAGGCCGTAAAATAGGAAACTCTTCTACTATATAGATAATAAAGTTCTCCTAAATTGAGATTTTTTTTTAAATGCATTTAGCAAAAGAGTTGAAATTGATATACTTTCTCTCATATTATTCCTCATCTTTTAATATTTGTATTATGTTTTGAAGACACTTTATGTTTTGAATCTTGATACAACTTATCCTTATAGGAAGAGCTTGTCAATTCATATTGAATTAAGCTTGTTTGGAAGAGCTTATTTTGAAGCTAAAAATTGAAGATTGAACAAATGAATAAATGTGATTGACCCAATATAGATAGATTACTCTTCCTTATCGGCTCCTTTAAGTAATTAAAGTTTATTTGAAGTTACAATAGTATTTCATAGAACTTTTCAAAGCTTCTTTAATTTTGAATAAACATTAGGTGAAATTTTCAAAACAATTTCTTAGTAAGTAAATGACTAACTTGACATCAAATTAATCTCAAATATGATTTATAAGTTGAGGATAAATAAATATCTAAGGTTAACTTCAAATTTTATATAGTTTTCAACTGTAAATGTATATCAAGTTCTTAAATATTAGAAGACAAAATATTGATGATAATAAATATTAATTAATATGGTTTATGTATTTTGATACTAATTAGTTTAATCCACACTCACAAAATGAGAATATATATTAATTAGCTAACATTCGTGCTAGCTAATGAAACAAAAAGTCGTTGTTCTTCAATATTAGAAGACAAAATATTAATAATAATGAATATTAATTAATATAGTTTATGTATTTTGATACTAATTAGTTTAATTCACACTCACAAAACGAGAATAGAGTTTAATTAGCTACCATTCGTGCTAGCTAATGAAACAAAAAGTCGCTTGCAAATTAGTCAGCTAACATGCCGCTGATTAATACAATCACTTAAAAATAGAGTATTCGAATAAAGGGCATGATCAAATATAAGCAGGCTGTAGGTATAATAGTCAGTTGATGCGTTGCTGCTTAGATCAATGGAGAATCTATACTAAGTAGCTAAACAACTAGCTAGCTAATGAGATGTTGACTATGTGACAAAAAACTTTCAAAAGATCACTCGAGAGTGACTGACGGGCATCTTCAGAGCATATCTCGTGGATGATCTTAACTACCATCGAGTTCGATTCTTTCAACATTTAGAAGGATATATAGACTACCAAATCCAACAAGAAGGAGCATAAATGAGCATTAATTAATCTCAAAGGAATCAACAAGTCAAGAGCTATTGTTTATAAGAAAATTAGTGCGATCAAGCAACTAAATTGAGATCAAAGTATATCAACAAGATGCATTCAAAATATGTCATTGACATTTTCAACTTAAAGGTCTCATCCAAGTTTCACTTGTAAGCTACACTACAAATGATCATTCTATACTAATTCTATTATCTTACTACAATCAACATCATGTATCACAAATTGCAACGTTAAAGTAAAAAGAAGAAAAAGAGAAAGTGTCCAAGCGGAGCTACCGACGACTAAAAGAAGACATACCTTAGACGAACTGACACTAGCATATGTGGAAATTTTTGAATTAAAGGAGAAAATAATCAAAATTAAGATCATTAATTGAAGATCAACCAATAAGCACAAAAGAGGAATAAGGTCAAGATGGAACTATAAAGTTGACATTACTCTTCCCAGTAGCATGAAAAGAAAACAAACACCAATTGAAAATAAAAATTCAAGTTATTTGCTTCAGTAACTAGTCAAGAGAGCATAAGGGAAGACAAAGAAGACTGAAACGATTCGAGCAAAGTCTCAAAATCGTAGAGAAATTATAAGAATGCATAGTAATGATTTCAAAAAATTGGCATGTTGATCATAAAAACTTGTCGTCTCGTTAGAGAGAAATTCTGAGATCATGACGCCTTAGAAAAATCAATTCATGCTATTGGGAAGAAGATTCAAATGAGAGATAATTATTAGAGATAGGGAGAAAAGCATAAGATGTAAAATCGAATAGAGATGAAGCCAAAAGAACATTTGAGAAATATACATTGAGAAATCGTCTATAGTGAAACACTTAAAAGAGCCAAACCAACAAGCAAATTAGTCGACTGTTTCATTTGCTAGTTAATGTAGTTCATTAACTATTTCTTTCTTTGATCATCTCTTATTCTTATTATGTTATATTACTATAGAGAGTAATCATGAGGGAAAATGGTAATAGAGTTGAAACTTCTGTAAAAGTTGTGAGTGATTGTAAATCATTGTATTGATTACGGGGTGCACTAAGGGTGAAAAAATGCTTAGGCTGGAGTCTTCTCAATGCTATCTTTTGTAAGAGTTACATGGTGCAGTAGAGAGAGATTGGTGAATTATTTAAGAGGTTGCATTGAGTTCCCATTGTGAGAAAACTCATTTGTAATAGATGCATTTTGAGTGAAACGTACAATTTTAGAGACACGGAGGCGTTAAGATGGAATGTCGAGTGTTGGATTTATAGCTCTTTTGATAAAAGATAGTAGAATACACTCGGCTTGGACAGTCGTTGACATAGGGTATTGGTAGTCGAACCATGTAAATCTCCTTATGTGCTTCTTGTTTTAACTTGGTTTAATTTCAACGTTTAGAACCAACGTTAAATATTAAACTAAAATTCTTGCAAAAAATCAATAAGATTACGACTAACTATCTTACAGGCTGATTAGCTCAATATTTAATTTTAACATATTATTAAGTGTACAAAGTCAATAAGCAAAAGAGGCAGCTGATTCAGCTATTTACTCGGCTCTTTATCGAACGCAATGAAATTAATTAAAAAAATCCAACTTTTTTAGCTGCCGATTTCTTTGTGCTTCAAACGAACAGGAAGATCCATAAGACAATTAGTTTTAGATGATTTAAATTTAACTTTTTTCTGTTTGTAAGTATCAAACATACTCAGCAATCCAGCAGCTCAATGAGTCAACTGGCCTATTTGCTAACTTCTCACTGCTTAGTGTCAAGTTTTTTTAATTTAATAGTTGTTTATAACTCAATTCACTCTCCCTTTTGAATTATTTGAGTGGGTGTTCTAATTTGAAGTGTTTAAGTTCCATATTTGAGAATATATCTTAGAAACTATGATTTTTTTAAGTAATATATGAAACTTGCAATGTGTGCATTGTATTTGTAGGAATGAATTCACAGGTATTAGAAGAAGAGAAAAAAGAAGAAGAAAGAGGAGAAGGACAAACAAAAATAAAAAAGACGATTGACTCGTTATAATTGCGGAATCGATTAGAAATACATCGATGAAAATAAAGATTATCTTTTGTTGTGTTACTTTATCTATGAGAAAATAATTAGAAGCTTAAAATTACTTTTATTTGATCTTGTCATTATTTTACTTTTTGATAGTTGAAAGCTAAAAATAAAAATCTATTCACTATATAAAAAAATTATGAAAACATTAAAAATTAAGGTAAGTTCTAAAAGTATATCAAACAGACTCATTATATATTGTTTTAGTTAATGCCATTGATTAAATCTTTTAAGTGTCTAATAAGTAATAAAAGAAATTTTTTCTGAATTGATCACTAATTAGTTTTAAAGTTATCTATGAGTAATTTTCTTAGCGCCTTAGCGGTAAATTTGAATAGCCAAATTGTAGCCAGATTATCTTAGACCCAAAACTCAAATGGCTAAGGAAACTTACAAACGGCAAACATCCCACGTTCTGGCTCCTCCAAAAATCAGAAGTTACAAAGCTCGCGCTCGCGTTTCCCTTTTTCCAATCCTCAATCGAACCTTCGAACCCAAGGCCAGCTGCTCTTTATTCCTTCTTCCTCTTCCTCAAGACAAGCAAACAACAACAACAACAACAAAAACAAACAAACGGCAAACCAAAAATTCTCCGCAAACAAATTTCACTGATTCTAATTCAATCAATTAATCTTCAAAATAGGCGAAGGAGGGAAGACAGATTGTTGGTGGTGGTTGCCACTGCGGCGGCGGAGCATGGGTTCATCGGAGACTCGATTCGTTCAGGAGCTTGTGTTGTACGCTGCGAGCGCAGCTCTGAGTTGTCTTGTTCTCTTCGCTGGACTGCGGCAGCTTGATCCTAACCGTGCCGCATCGAAGAAAGCTTTGGAGCACAAGAAGGAAATTGCCAAACGACTTGGTAGACCCCTTATTCAAACCAACCAGTATGAGGTAATCAGTAGTATATAATGATGTAATTGATTTATTTTGGTTTTAACTCGATTGTTGTTATCTTACTTTGCTATGTGTTTGTTGGAGTGTGTTTATATCACCCACGAATTCATGGGCAAAGAATTAGGGAAAACTTTCCTGTTTTTCTTGGGATATTTTGTCTTTTGTGGTTCTTATACAATAACGAAAGTTGGTACTCTTCAATGGCTTATTTGAAGTCGTGATCGTTTTCCATCCTTTTGTTTGCATTGTGTGGAGTGTTCCAAGTTGAACTGTGCAATTAGACAAGCACATGTTCTTTGCTTACTCCAAGAGTTTATATGTTATTTTGAAAAGTGTGTTGAATTTGGCAGACTGTTGCAGAGCGGGTATTTATCAGACTGGTCGAATGACTAGCCATGCCTAAGTATAGGAACAAGGAACATGCTGGAGTGTGAATCTTCTTGCAGTATCACGGAATTTGTCATTTATGTTGTTTTAAATGCTCTTGCATTCATTACAAACATGTTGTGGATGCAAGGGATATTGTGGAAGAAGAGAAGGGATAGGAAAAGGAGGGGAAGCTAGAAGAATATGATGATAAGTTGCTGGATGAAGTTTGCTTTCCTCCTTTTTGTTAGGTCTTGCTTCCTTACTCTTATGGTGGAGCTATCATACTTAATCAAAATCAGATTAGAATGTAAGTGAGATACCACGGATATGGAGATTCAGGCATTTAACTCCAATTGAAGAATTTGGTTGGATTGTACATACAGTTTAAATGGAAATTTCCTTGTCAATAATTTTGCCAAGAAGCTTTGAATATTTTTATGCATTGAATTCTGAAAGAGATATCCTTGATTTACTCTGAGTCCCTGGAGACTATTATATGTGATAGGTTTCTTCAAGGAACAAAGAATAATGGTGCTATTTTTATTTTTTGGGCTTCTATTGGATGTGTTCCAAGCACGTTGCTTGCAGTTAGCTTCTTTTATTAGACTTGCTATGGACGTTTTTATCTGGTTGATCCATGTGACGTTGGGATGTTTTGTTAGCAAAATTTAACTAAAGCTTGCCTAAATTAACCTGTTATGCATTTGGGGTGAACCGTGAACGAACATCAGGTTTGTTAAGCTATAGTTCATGTGCCCAACATCTACTGGTATTTGAAATGTATGAGTTACTAATAAATGTATGCGTTATTGAATGGAAGCTAATGTTGGTAGTGAAGAGGCTATTAGTGAAGGAAATCATTAGAATTCGGTAGAGTGATATGTAACTCGCTAATTGAAAATCGTTGATTAGATGAATTTAATTCTGAGATGATGAGCAGCGATATTATTTTCTTGACGTTGAGCCTTAATGTTTCATAGGAGGTTACTATGAATCTACCTAATACTGCAACATGGGAGGCCAAATTTGGTGAACATATACTGTGAAGATAATAAATGATAAATTCAAATTAGTCATCACATAACATTATGTAGATTACTACAACAAAATAACTACATCTCATCCCATTAGGTCAGGTCAGCTGTTACATCATTGTGCTCTATTTAAAACAATATCTTCAGTTAGGCCACAAAACAAGTAATCTGTTTTCAAGGTAGCTGACCTAGGCTTCTAAGGTTTTTCTCTGCCATTTTTAGTAATAGGTATGTCTAACGATTCTCATATATGAATAGGTGCGTTTGGAGGTTTTTTTTACATAAAACCATGTTAAGTGGGCTTTCCTCATGGACTAGCTTCTTTACCCACATCCGTCCATGATGATGGGAAAACCCTTGCGCATTTAGCATCTCACCGGGCATCGATGCACCCGGATGCATTGATCCTCTCCATCTTCTTGTTGCATTTAGGCAATACAATACGTCGCTTCTTGGGGGAGGCCCAAACACAAGCACAATCATGTAAAGATTATGTCATAAGGATTTGGCATGTTTTTTATATGTGACTACCAACCTAACTCTAAATCTCCTCTTTCATCCGGACTTGGAACCAGCATTGACGTATTGGTATCTATAAAAGGCAGAGTTAGCAGTATAGAGAGTATTATCTCGAAAACAAAAAAAAAAAAAGAATAATATATAATATATCTTGACAAATGTCTGTTAGGGAGAAAACAATGCTTGCTGTGAATAATGTACTGTTAGGGAAACAATCTCTGCTGTAAATAATCTCTGTTAGGAAAAACAATCTTTGCATAGACTATAACCTTCTGGTTAAGTATCCCTGTCTGGTTTTGGAAAGTTTTGATTGTCCTAATGTTATCTGTTATGTACTTATTACTCTGGTCATACTAGAGTTCTATTTTTGTTTATTATGTATTCTTGAATTGCACTGTAGATGTTCCAGTTTAGGTGAAACTTCCTACACATGTAGAAATCTATTTTGATTCACAAAATATCGGAAACAAGTTTCTTATGTTGAGGTTGATTAAGAGATTATAACATGGGAGTTAAAAAGTACATATTCTTTTTGACTCTGTAAAGCTGACCGCATATGCTCATGATATTTCGCTATGATTTTCTGTTTTTGCTAATTAGACTTCTATCACTGTGTAGTTTTTGTATATTGACAAATCGCTGGACAACGTTCCCAATAATTGTAACTTATGTTGATGTATTGCAGGATGTCATAGCATGTGATGTTATAAATCCTGATCACATTGATGTTGAATTTGAATCGATTGGGGGTCTGGAGAATATAAAGCAAGCATTATTTGAACTTGTTATCCTCCCTTTACGGCGACCCGAACTTTTTGCACATGGGAAGCTACTTAGTCCCCAGAAGGGTGTTTTGCTTTATGGACCTCCTGGAACTGGTAAAACAATGCTTGCTAAGGCCATAGCCAAGGAGTCTGGGGCTGTTTTCATCAATGTGAGGGTATCCAATCTGATGAGTAAATGGTTTGGCGATGCACAAAAACTTGGTCAGTGTGGAAGCATTTCCTACTTTCATTTGTTAATTTGATGAAGTTGCAACATCCAGAGTTATCTGCTTTATTGATGCTTGAAATAGTATGATGTTCGTGTTTGATTATATCTTGATTTTGCCCTTCTTGCTATCATTTTCCTGCGTGTTTAGAGGGTGCTGTTAACATTCTATAAGAAAATTAATAGTTTTAAAGGATGGAAATGGATTCTTTCTTGAATCTATTTTGTAGAAGTGTACCCTCCTGATTTTTAATACAACAAATCAATCTATGATACTTCTTGGAAGTAAAGGGTGTTCTCTTATGAGTAACGAATTTTTTTCATGCCTTGGAGATTCCTGGGAAATGTTTGGAAGATGAGGACTGTTAATTTTGGACTTCAAAGGTAGTTGATGTACATCACTGAAAATAAAGTGGGAGTAATCTCTTGTTACTTCAAAAATGTGGTATTAACACCTGAAATAATCTATCTTGTAGACTTGATTTTGTGGGTATTAACACCGCCTGCCACCCACCTGTATATCTACCATCTTTATATTGTCTTTACCCTTTATTTTGCAGTCTATCTGTGCCGATATTTTTGCTTGTGTCAGTTGTTATGCTCTTGATCAGCGTTTGGCGGCCTCTCATATGGGCAATGCGGTTTTAGCATTATGTTACTTATAAATTTATAGCTCAAGCCGTAACTAATTCGTAGGTTCTATTTGTTGATTGTAAAAATCTTCTTCCATCATGATGCTTCCTTTAAAGGGTCTTTTGTTTCACCCAACTCAATGGATACATCTATGATATCTTAATACAGAGGACTAATAATAAGGAGAAGCTATAACGTTTTTGTTTGGAATTTCTTAATGGAATGCTAAAGCAACGAGTGACATATACTGCTTTGTCATCCGTGTTTTACGTCTGCGTATTGCTTGCTGTGACTGGAACTGAATTCTTTTAGTCTTTCTTTCACAAGTTGATTTGCAGTTGATATTAGCTTTGTATTCTTCTCTGAAACAACCTACCTAAATTTCTGCAGTGGCTGCTGTATTCAGTCTTGCATATAAACTTCAACCTGCTATTATATTCATTGATGAGGTTGACAGCTTCTTGGGTCAGCGTCGAACCACTGATCATGAGGCCATGACTAATATGAAAACAGAGTTTATGTCCCTTTGGGATGGCTTCACTACAGACCGTAAGTTCGTTATTAATATTCTGTCATCAAACATTTGTATCAGGACTTTCTGATATACTTCTGTAAATTTTATGGAATCCTCAAATATTCTTTGTTTTACTACTACTAGAATTGGATTATATATACCATCATTTTATATTCTTTTATTTGGCATGTCATATGCCACCATTTTACTCAATAACATTTTTTCCACCAGTTTAACAAATTTTCGTTTCGCAAAAATTCAATAAGTTTCTTTGTTGTTGTTATTGCAGAGTGACACCCATCAGTTCATGACTTACAAATCTTGGGAACCTTCTTCTTTGAAAAGTCCATCTGATTCCTAACCATAGATGAGTCTTGATCTGCAAATACATTGTCCAATGGGATGGAATTCTGCATTTTAATATAACCATTCTGACAATCGATGGCGGCCACAATATGTGACTGCAATGCACAGTATGCATAGTGAACGAGTAAGGACGTGTATGGTTGCATGTTTAGCTGGCCTTTACAATTGCACTAGAATGATGCCTCAGACTTATTAATGATGAAAGAAATGACCCAAAGGATCATGAAAATAGAGCCACAAAAAAGTAAAATGAAAAAAAGAAAAGGTTGAAATCTTTGTAGTCTATGTGTGCATTTTAAAACTATGTCTTAGTTGCTTTTCAAAATTTAAAGGCTTTCATAAAAGCTATCCTGGACTTCTAGGATGCCTGACAGCATCCCTTATTTGTGGACTTTGGTAGTAGACAACCTAAGGGGACTCCCGATGGTTGCTGTCCACCTTCCACTTGTAAAGCCACTAATGTATTCTGCTTATAATTTTAGAATACTAGAACGGCAGCAAGCACTAGGCTCTTCTTATTTGGTCGATTTTTGAAAGAGTAGGATTACGAAGAATTGTGTAATTTGCTGCTATATTTTCTTCGTCAAACATTACTCCCTTTTAACACCTAATTTCTATCCTATTCTACTGAGTTTTGGTGCGGATTCTTATTGCCAGATGAGTTTAGATATGCTTATGCACCAGAATGACAAGCCCTACCGAGTCTGAATGAAATTTCATGGCTCTGCGTATATTGATATTTGGTAGGTTGACAACAGAGTTATCAACAAGCAATATGATAGTATAACGGTAGGCAATCGAAGCAACATGTGTTAGACACTGCGGCCTTGATGTATTTGCTTGTTTCTTATTTCCTGCATTCCTTTATTAATGGAAAGTTTTTGTTCACTTAGTTGTTTTGTGGGCATTAACTGTTGGGTTCCATAACAGAAAATGCCCGAGTTACTGTGCTTGCTGCTACAAACCGTCCCACAGAACTAGATGATGCAATTCTAAGGCGATTTCCTCAGGCCTTTGAAATTGGCATACCTGATAGGAGTGAGAGAGCTAAAATATTCAAGGTGATTCTCAAGGGGGAGAACATCGACCAAGGCATTGATTATGATTACTTGGCTTGCTTATGTGATGGCTTCACTGGTTCTGATATACTGGAATGCTGCAAGCAAGCAGCCTACTTTCCAGTCCGGGACTTGCTAAATGATGAAAAAAATGGCGAGGCTACAAATGTAATTCTCCATCTTATTACTTCTCTAGAGAGCTATATTTTGAATTTCTATTCTATCAAGTTGCGCTAGTTTGGTAAGCACTGTTTCTTTCTAATGCTTAGGCTATTTAATAAGTAACTTGTGAATTGCATTTGATGCCTACCATTTCTTAGGGTGCCATAAAGTAAACATGAGTCTCATTCATTATTGAAAGGGATCATGAGAAATCAGTTCTTGCTACATAAAAGTAAACACAGATGACTTTTAAAAAACTATGTTTACGTCTTCATGATCTAGGTATAAGCCCCGTGGATCAGTTTTAGTGCCTTCATTAGTTTCCAGCTGTGTCCTCCTGATTTGGATGTCTGTACTGAAATGTATAGGTTTTGACGATTTAGTTCTTAAAAGAGGATGGAGGAAAGATCATCATAGCTTTTAATTCCATATTTCGTTTATAATGCAGAAGCCCAGACCTCTAACGCAAGCAGACCTTGAGAGAGTGCTATCAACATCGAAGAAGTTGAAGCGATCAACTGAATACAGAGTAGGCTTACAAATGCCTGCATGGACTGGACCAGTTGAGTCTGATGATGGTCAGGTCCAGAATGCTATCCTGGAGATCTCTAAGCTTATGTCTCGTATTGTTAATAGTCACTCAGAAGCTCCTTCTGATTCATAGTCTCTTTTTGGCCTTTCTGTAGAGGCTGCTTTGTTCTGTATTACCTCTCTACTTTTTAAGTACTTGAGATCTGGGTATTGTACTCTTAGCAGGACTTGTAATCTGGTCTGAAGCTATAAGATGCCAACTTTGCAATAATTCAACTTTGTCACTAAGTAGATTTTATCGTGTTGGCAAAATTTTGTTTTTCATCTTGACTTCATCAGTTAGCTTTTTAAGATTGTTCTTCAAGACTAATCTATCTATTGGATGTCTGTTTTGTTCAAAACTTCATACAATTGGTAATATTGATCAAGATTTTTTCCACTGCATATACAGCTTGGCTTTTAAGTGCTTCTCTTGGTCTGTTTTGCTTTTGCATTGCCTAATGCAGATGTAATATGTATTGTTAGCAAGTGCCACATTTTCTGATATTCTTGTTTAAAAAGCTGATAGTATCTTTACGCAAGACGTGTTCTCTCTCTTTATGTACTTGCTTTAAGATTCTTTTTGTTGTTTTTTGTTTTTTCATCAATTATGTTCCGGTTGTGCTGCAGTTCACTAGTTCTCTGCCCTTAAAAGAAGCATATATTGAATAGAAGAAAGACCAACTGGATATAAAACAGTGTTCAATATATGAAATCAATTGACATGATTTCGTACCCGCGCCTGAAATCTGTGTTCAACAAATACATTGTTGAAACGCACTGATGCACGCTTTCAGTGGGTTGTTTCTCAACATTCTTTATTGTTGTCAATCTTTAAATACTAAGCTCTGATATAGTAGTCTCATGCAACACAACTACAATAGTGCAATAGAAACCTCTATTACCAATTTTGACAGGAATTGCAGATTCAGGAAGATTGTTTATTACTTTGCCGAGGATAACAATTGACTTTTGGTGTAACATTTTCAATAGCAATCACTATCTTCTTTCGTTTAACTTTACACTCAATCAAGTTAATGTTCCAGAACCAATTCCCTATAGAGTAAAAAGCACTTCAACGCTTTCTCAACAGATTCTGCCAAAAAAGAAAATTACTGTGTATAACCTAAACTTGCTGTGCTTACTTATCGTTAATTGACTTCTTGCTTGATATTAGAATTAACCCATATGCTCTATTAGTTAGGAAACACACAGTCACAAAAAAGAAACGGTTTGAATTAGAAAATGCTACTTGCCCCTGACTTTTAAATAGGAAATGAACCTAACTAGAAGGTTAGAATGTGTATATAAGAACCTTTAGTGCACAAATAAACTCCACAAGGACCTCAAAACAGATCTCTTAGGTTGTCTTTGTATTTCCGTTGTCTTCTATCTAATATTTACAAGTCAAGAATCAATCCACAAGACTGCAACCATCATTTAATTGAGCGCTTACTCATATCAATCTCAAAGGTTCTAAAGGGCTAGTATAGGTGGATTTCAACTTTCTATATCGCACAGCATGTATAGTGTTATCACTCTGGTCTTTCAACAGGTTTAGGCTCAAGGCATCTGTTTCTAAGAAGTCTAGTCTCATAGAAGACCCAGATACTTGAGAATCTGCAACTTGTGCCTTTGAATTGGCATAGCAAGCCTATTTTTCCATAGGAAAAGGGCTTAAAAATCTCATCTTGAAGCAAAAATCGAGTGCAACAGCAGAAAATAGGAATACAAGGATATTCTCTGATACAAGAACCCCTCCATCTATGAGTTGTGGTATTAAGTTGTTTAAGTTTGATAACATCAATTTATCAGCCTCCAGTGCAGCAAAACCTGCAATATCAAAATAAGCTATAGATGATCCACCAAAATAATGGGGACAAACTGCTCAGAAAACTGAAATCATGCATACCTTTGACAAACACAAAAGCTCCTACAGTCCCCGTTTTTAGCTGGAGGTTGTCCAGATCTCTTCTCACCGTGTAGCGGAAGGTCACTCCAAACAGTGCACAACTAATAGAAATGACTACTAGATGAACTATTAATTGAGTAAAACTGGTCGTTTGATATATGGAAAGGGGTAAGGCTGCCAATGTGCCAATTATAGATGAAATAAAGGCAGCTTTTACAGATTCAAATCTTTCCAGCTCCCTGTTATCTACACCTGAGTTGTTAGAGATGTTAGATGACAAAGAATGTTGCGCACTTTCAACCATTTCTCTTGCTTGAAGCAGTTCCCTTTGGGATTCAGCAATCTGAGAGCAACAACACCAGTATGATACAAACTGATAGGGAAAATAAAAAGAAAGAATGTATCACTTGATGAGCATTGCTGAAAGCTATAATAACTGGGCTTTTCACTAGAAAGCAACAGATTGTGGTTACCATAACAATGCACAGATTATATAGAATTAAGATAATTTCTTCACAACAGGAAGTTTTCATAACTTGGCATCCCAACTTATTCGTGTCTTTCTTTCCTCTAAACATCTATAGTTTATTTTATGAGAAACGTAAGATATTGAAAATGGAGAAGATACGCCTCTTTATTGGGTGGGAGCACCCTAGAAATAGATGTTTTACACCATGGCCTTATGAGATTAGAGGATGTCTGAATTTAAAGGTTGTCTAAATATGAGCTCTTGCTCTCTAAGCAGCTTAAGACAAATAGGGATCATGTTGCATTGAATATTCTTTGATCCAACAAATCCAGTTTGCTAGAGATATCAGTCCGCATCAGTAGGTTGCTCGATGAACAGATGTAACCTAAGCTGAACTTAGGTTCATTTGAGCTAATTCATTTATAACCAACTAGAAAGACATCGGAAAATTTTTTAAAGCTCTAGTAATAGACAGGAATTTATGGAAGGGAATAAAAGGTGAGCTTGGCTGACGCTTATAACAACGTTTTGTTTGGTGTTCAAATAAGCATCGGAAGATCTATCAATTAGAATTCCCAAAAATAGCACAGTTACATAGATTGACTAATTTCATATATGTAGTAAGATATTCCTTTATACATATATAAAATCTATTCATTTGCAATGCTAGTGAAATTGCTGCTACTTGTGTACGGGACATCTTAATTACATAGTTGTTCCCTTTAGGCCTTAAACAGAAACAGCTAGCCAAACACAACAGACGGACATAAACGTTCTTTAAACTAAGCGCAATCATTCTGTCAATTTAAGTACATGAGAGGCCAACTAAAACAGTTCCAAAGAAACAAACATTAACATTCCTGCATATTCTGGAGTTCCACCACCAACTGTGTCATCTGCGGAAAGCATTTGACTACTCAATTGCTTTCTCCTAAGCTAGGCAAACCAGCGAACAAATGGTATGCAAACCTAAGTCAAAGAACAAAACAAATAATCTAAACATGCGTTATACCTGTGCTTCTCTCTTCTGCAGCTGCATCACGTATTCCTTCTCACGCTGGACCTGAGCTTGATCACGTTCAATATCTCTAAGCGCTTCCCGCGCACGGTCAACTCTGAGCTCAGCATCTTGTAATCTTTGCAACAGCGCGCTGTTTTCTTCCCTCCGCAGCAGCTTATCCACCATTTCCGGCAGAGCGCCGGATTCATCTCTGCCGTCGTTGCTGCTAGTGCACCTAAAGTGAGTAGGTAAACGGAGTCGCCGGAGAGAGACGGGTTGTGGCAGAAGGAGCATGGTAGATGACCAGCTTGGGGGAACGCGGTGATGGAGCAGTAACGTTGGGGAACTCATGATGGTGGCCAGCATTATCTATAGGCTTCTTTTTTATATATATTAAGGGTATTTGAAGGAACGGTTTAGACCGATATAGACCCATTTGCTGAAATTTTTGTGCCTGCTTTATGGTGCTATAAATGACCGTAAATTTTTGTTAAAAAAAGTAATTTTATATTAAAAAATATTTGAATAAATTTTTATTGTATTATAATACTGAAAGCTGAATAAATATTTAGCTAAAATTATAGTTATTTTTATATAAAAATTATAATGACTAAAATATCTTTAAATATATATAATAATTAATATATAATATTTTTATATAATATTTACTTTTTTGATTGAATATTTTCTATCACATAATAATTGTATAAATATTTTCTTAAGTTAATATTTATATTTAATTAGCAAATTACATTATTGATATAAATGAATAATTAAATTTGAGTAATATTTATTATAAAATTATTATTATTAATTTATTAATTTTGAATATAATATTTTCGTATAATTATTAAAATTTTCTTATATTAATATTTGTAAATTTAGTATATTATTGTAAATTAATAAAAATTTTTGAGCAATATTTTTTGAATCTCTATCAATTCTAAATTTTATTCTATTTTATAAGTATTAAATGAACAGTGAATAAATCAATAAATTATTGATAATATCAAATAAACTTTAATATAAATATTATACATGAACGATCTCAAACCCCCAACACTTTTATTTTGTACAAACGGGTTCCTCATAAAGATATCAATATTTACGTTACTCAAAAAACACACATGAATATAAATTACAGGCTCTAAATGAGATTCTTTAATTTTGTGAGGTTGCTTTTTTGGCTTTCCTAAGATGACATGCTTCTGTAACAGGCGGCAGTTCTGCGGCAGTTCAAACCAAATAGATTGAATCAATTTCAACATAATACTTTCAAACATTAAAAGATTAGTCTCAAACATAACAAATTTGAGCATTACAATCTCATTCTTAAAGGCTCAACAATCAGAACAGAGGTAACACAGGGCAGCAGCTGCACTTGCTCAAGCATTCAATAAACATAGTCACAACACAGGACTACATCAGGACTTTCAACCAAGGCCTGCATTAGCTTGCTCCTTGCGTGGAGCATCAGCCTTAATTCTAGGAGGTCTAAGAACACGATCGATGAGTCCATATTCAAGTGCCTCCTGAGAATTGAAGCGCTTTACACGACTCAGGTCCTTGTTGATCTGCAGGGTATACACACAAACATGTCAAAAATAAAATCCCATTACTAAGCCTGAACACTGCTGGCTATTTAAGTACTATAGAATCAGTATGTAGAGTATTTTGACTGACAGCTAAACAAACAACAACTACTATTAACTCATAAATTAGATCTACTAGTTCACTCAAAATAAATATGTAATGCCTGAAAATAGCAATAGTGGCTTGATGCTGCAGCCTGCAGATCTCAGTACCACCTCAGAAATAATTATTAAGTCAAATATCGAGGTGATCTCTAGCAAACCTCCTTTAAAAGGAAGCTATGTTCTTTTCTCAGGGAACCCATCATGCAAATAAGTGTAATTGGAGATTGGAAGCTATAGAAACCACTAATGCCAAAGGAAACCAATAAATGCAAAATATAAACAGAATCTTCACGATTCCATTGACCTTCTCTAGAGGTTGACATGTTTTTTTAGCTAATTCACCAAACAGGTGTCTCGGTCCCGGAGAAGCTCATTTGCTTCATTTTGAATGTCATCAACCTGTTACATATGTTCCATAAATGATAGCTTTTTAAGGTGCACTAATACTCAATAAAAAGGTCATAAGGCACAAAACCTGGCCACGAGCTGCTCCAGCAAGTGACTGCAGTGCAATTCTAGCAAGAGGCACAGCTGTACGGCAACCCTATATAAGAACCAGAAAAATAAGAGAAGGCTTCGATCTCCAAATCAAGAGAAATAAAATCCAAAATGCTGCTATAAAATTGCATGTAGTGGTCCAACCTTTTCCCCAGCAGCAAGAATAAATCCTGCTAGATTATAAGCATAACCTACACATTGTGTAGCAACTCGACTCTTTAAGCTCTGCATGGTATCATATAAAGCCATGCTAAGTGTAAGCTGCAAAAATTCAACCATTAGTGTATGAACAACTATTGAAGTCATTAGAACTTTCATCTATAAGCGAGATGCACGGAAAAAGAATCAAACTAACTACTACAACAGTTAAAAAAAGGGGAAGATTCAGAAATGTCCATATTCAAAATAAAACATTTACAAGCATTGCATAGAGCTGACTGCAGAAATTCTCATTTCACTTTCATACACTAAGAAGATAATTTGCTTACCAAAAATTCATAAACATATCCTGTTGGCTCGTACCAGACTGTTTTGAGCTCTCTTTCCCTCATGTTCATCTTTAATTTTGCGGAACAAGAATAACCATCTAGACAAGACTATTGTACTTCAAGGACAACGAAAATATGCCTAAAAACCCATAAAAGATATGGGAAGATGGGATAAAAGGTAACACATTTAGCTTACAAGCAGAATTCACCAAACATTAAAAAAGAAACCCCATAGTATAAGTTAGTAAACAAAATTAACGTAACTATGAATACTTAAAAATAGCTAACTATGAAAATTTCATAATATAACAAAACTACATATTATATAATTTGAATCAAGAAACCCAAAATCAGAACCAAAATTCTGCAATATAACAAAAACTAAATAAAGCATAATATCAACACCTAACGAAATTACAGCTTTTCACTTAGACAATACTAAGAAATTGAATGGCACTGGCCTCACCTTAACTCTGATTTCAACAACTCCGAAATTCACAAACAACCTAGAATTCTTCATTAATAATTAAATACGCAAGTATTGTATATTCAAACACCGTAAGGACTCCAGAAATCCCAACATAAAGAAAAAAAGCATGAATCTTATCTAGTAAATAAAAATTGTTAAAGTCTAACCATACGAAGTTAAAATCACTAATAATTTTGAACATATAAGCAAAACTTTACATCAGACAACAGAATCGAACATCAACAACAACAACTACTAATCAGCAGGAAAATAAAAGAAAAAACGAAGAGAAATTAACCATAAACATCAACGGCGAATTTGGTAAGAGATCGTCGTTGGAACGGAGAGATCGAGAGAAGATACGGCAATGAGAATTATAGCAAAAATCCAAGACAAAGATGACGTCGAGATCAAGGCCGGACGAAGAAGTCGAGATCAAGATCGATGTCGGAGACGAAGAAGAGATCAAGAGACGGAGAGACGCTGCAAGGGTTTAGCGAAGTGGAGCTACAGAGAAAACGAGAGAATGAGAGAAATTGATGCGGTAAAACATTTTATATTGCGTGGTATATTCACAAACTTATCATAGGCAGAGCCGTCTTTTCACAATGCGGGAAAGAAAAGCCTGCACGGTGCTTTTCATCGAAAGCATCTTGAGATGCTTTTAAGTTCTGTTTGGACATGCTGAAATATTTTTGCTTTTAAAATAAAATTGCTTTGCAAGCGGTAATAGAATTTTTATTATAAAAATAATTTTATGCTGAAAATTGTTTGAATAAATTTTACTATATCGTGTTATTTGATATTGAAAGTTAAATAAAATATTTGGCTAAACTTATGCTTATTTCTGATAGAAATATATAATAACTGAAATATTCTTAAAATTATAATTATTGATATATTATCAAATTTCTTAATTTTGTATATTATTTACTTTTTAAATTTAATATTTTCTACTACATAATAATTATATAAATACTTTCTTAAATTAATATTTATATTAATTAGCAAATTATATTATTAGTATAAATTAATAATTAAATTTGAATAGTATTTATTATTATTATTAAATTTGAAAAATATATTTATATAAATGTAAAAGTTTTTAATTAATATTTATAAAATTAGTATTATTATATAAATTAATAAATAATTTTGTACATGTAATTTAATTCTCTATTAATTATAGATTATTATTATATTCTAAAAGTATTAAATAATATTAAACAACTAATACAATCAATTATTAACAATATTAAATAAATTTTAATATAGATATTATATGGTCATACCTATTAACTACGAATTTCACATCTATTATTCAAGAGCATTACGAACATAGCTACTAATAGTTTTTTTGGTTACAATTTCTAAACCAATATGGTTTACAAGTACCTCAAACAAATGCTTACTAAAAAACAATCCTTACAGCAAGCAGAAAAGAAAAACAAAAACTATAGACACTTGCATCTAGCATGTTGAAAAGAAAATCATACAATAACAATCAAACTAATTACTCCCATCCAAGATTGTTAAAATGGAAATCTTAGGTAGGATCGTTTTGTTTCAGTATGATCGTAAAATCAGGATCTTAAAGTAAGATCGTAAGATTTTATATATCGATAAATTTTATGAAAATTCTTTTCAATACCATTAAAAAACTTTTATAAAAGTTTTTCTAATATCTTTTCTCAAAAGAAATTTTAGTACATTTTAAAATTTCTAAATTTCTTTTAAATTTCATATAAAATTACTCTATATTTTTTATAGAAAATTTGTCAAAATTATAATTTTTCAGAAAACTTCAAAATTTTATAGAAAACACTTTAAAATTTTATAAAAAAACTCTTTCAAATATAGTTAATTACAAAAAGTTCTTCAAAAGTAAAATCGTATAAGATCGTAAAAAGATTGGGATCGTACCGATTTTAAAATTTAAATCAAAATTTTAGGTGAAATTTTACTCAAAAAAATTTTACTTGAGATCGGGATCGTTTAGGTGAAGTAAAATCGTAAAATCGTAAGATTTAAATTGAAATTTTAATAACCATACTCCCATCTACACTCGCAATAATTTGAAGCCAATACGGTTTATGTAAACTTCATCATCCTCTTTGAGTATTTTGAACAGATGTGTCATATGAGATGTAACAAACTAACAATTTCAAATCCCTACTATGGACTATAGATGCATATTAGAATAACTTATACGATTACAATAGTTGGCACAATAATTAAAAAAAAAGACAATATTCTTAAATTGTACATTGGACTTGCATTACAATATTCTTAAAGTATTGTAGGTTTCAAATAACCATTACAAATTAAAGCAAAATGCTGTAAATTACAAACTAAATATTGCAAGCATCAATTAGAGATTATAACAAACTACGGCACGAACCCAGGAATTAGCTATTAAAAATAATCATAACTTTCAAATTTCAAAATAAAATGAGTTAGAGAGATTAATTGTCAAATATCTATTACGACCCCGTGCTTGCAAGTTTAAAACAGAGGCCATGCAAATCCATATTCACCCAGCTGTACTTGAACTGTCTCTGCTTCAACCTTCATTACCACATCCAGCCTAGCAAACATCAAGCTATTTAGCCAGCTGAAGCATCAGAGCATAGCACCACATTTAATCACCTGGAAGAACATTAATACTCAGCTAGGTTGTCCACACTGTCAAAGTTAAGATTTGTCCTTGATGAGATATTAATGGATTGTTGAGTGAAGCAGAGCAAAAGCCCTTAGCAAGAACCATACCATATTCTTTGCATACTTGATACTCACAGTTACAAAGAGACGTAATAAGTCAATCCGTTGCTAATTTCTTACCAATGTTAACTGAACAACGAATCATCTGCCAGAAAAATCATCAGTTAGACATTTGTCAATAGAACGGTAATTTTCCTTATCACCATTAACAGATTATCACATGAAACATAGATGGTGGGTCTTTTTAGCCTCTTTCGAAAGAAGCAATTCAAATTGGATATGAAAGCATATAGAGGTAGTTCATCAAACATTGATGCTGCCAAAAGTAGTAATGTTCATATGCCATAAAAATCCTACATATGTTAAGTAGGTCAAGGACACTACAACGATACATATGCCATAAAAATCCTAGACTCTTAGACCTACACATGTTAAGGATTAATGTTCATTAAAATGTTCAGTATGATATAATAACTAATCCATTACTCAAAGAGAGAAACATCGAATAATTTCAAAGAATCACATGGTTACACATGTAAAAGGTCGAAAAGAAGATGGATATATACCAACCTCATCATACCCATACTTCTCATGGTATTGCCTACGAATCACATGCCTAAAGAACATCGCCGCATTGTAAATAAGATAAGAGGAGTGCTTTATCATGTTAAGAACCAAGAAATCGAAGTTGAGCCCCACCACACTTCAAGTCATCAAAGAAAACTAAAACAACATCGTATCCTTATTTCATGGTACGTGATAATAGCAACTTAAAGATTGAAGACACCCCATTAATACGGAACAAAACTCAGTAACAGTAAAAATTCAGAGAGAAAAATTCCAAACTCCAATTCTAATCCAAAAACAAGGATACAAATTTTATTTAAGCTACCCCTCTATGTAATAACGGAGAAGATAACATAACAACATAATAGTCATGTAATTCAATCAACTAGAAAAAAAACAATATAAAAACTACTCAAGATGAAACTCAAATATTTATTTCAGTAATAATAACAACAATCACACCAAACTCAAAATTACTATATCCAATCCACCAACTGTAACATGCTAATTCCTAGATTCATTAGACACTTACAGGCCAACTCGATTCCACTAGAAGCATGATATTGTGACAACAAAAACTAACTTTCTCCAATTTCGGACAACATCAAGTCTGACGAACGAAAAATTTATCAAATGATAAAACAAAAAAATGCAATTGAAGGATCTAGCAACCAACGCGAACTGCTCAAAACCACAAAATTAACAATAAAATAAAGTATCAAATATCTGATGAAGCTGATATGAACGCCAAGGCTACGGTGAACAACAGAGCAATTGACGAAAAGGAAGATCTCGTAAATGATAGAAGACCAAGTAGGATTCTTAGCATTGCAATCAAAACACTACTGCACGGAACACACAAACAACGAGAAAGGAATCAAGTGAAACAAAACATAACCAACGACGAAAACTTGCAGATCTGGAGATTTGGCTATTAACCTTGTTGTCGGATTTGGCCTTGAGCTCACGGAGCACGGCGTTCTTATCGACGAAGCTCTCCGTCGTTGCTATCACCGCTCTAACGCAGCCACCACAGATCCTTATTTTCCTTCTTCTTCTGCTCGCTAGAGATCCGCTGTTTCTCTTTTTGGTGAGAGAAAACCAAAATCTAGCGAGAGTGAGCGTGAGGGGGAAAGATCGCCAGAGCAGCGAAGCGAACGGAGACGAAGAGATTAATATGTTTGGCTGTGGAGACAAAAAGAATCAAAATCGGTGTCGGAGATCAATATCTGTGACAAATTCGAGATCAAGAGAGCTAGGCTTTGGTGGCAGAGTGGAGAAGCGGAAAAGGAAGGAAATGAAGAGATCGGGTAAAAAAAATACGGTAAAAGTTTTTATATAAGGTGGTAAATTTACAAACTTATCGTGGATAAATTCGTCTTTCCATAGGATGGTGGAGAAAAGCAGACGTGCTGCTTTTCTTTGAAAGCACGTTAGAGATGCTTTTTAAAATCTACGCTGTTTCCGTTTGGCAGTGCGTTTCATAAGCTACTTATCAACTTTTTTCAACTTTTCTCCATTTATATTTTTTAATATATATTTTATAAATATATAAAAAATTTATTTAAAAATTTAAAAATTATATAAAAATTCTAAAAAATGAGATCTTTTTATTACATATTATTATTATTTTTTTTAAATAAAAAAAATATAATTTATTTTTCAAAAAAATAAAAATATTTTCTATTTTACAAAAGTTCCATTTTATAAATAATCTCAAACGCTTCTAAAACTGTTTAAGGCAGTTTTATCCGAACATCTAAATTTCCGTTTTGCGATTTTTTCGAATTTTAAGTTAAAAAAAAGCACAACTAAACAGAATCTAAACTAGCATTATTGAGAACATCCTAAAATAACTTAAAGTCAGTAATACTCAAACATCTAATTTCTTATGTTGTGCTTTTTTAAAAAAAAGCACAACGAAATAAGTCGATACTTAAGTCCAATTTGGATATCGATTCGAAAAGGCTACGGAATCACTGATTTCTGACGAGTCAATTCCATGAGTCAAATATATTATATTATATGCATTATATATTGTATCAATAATTCAAAATTTTAAAATATATTTTCTATGTATACTTTAATTGTATATAATAAATATTACATCAAATATTGAACAAATTTTATTTTCTCCATGATTTCTGCATCAAGCTGATCATAAGCTTCCTTCCGTGCTTCCTTCAACTCAGGTCTCCATAATGTCCACGTATCAGAAACTACTTCTTTGATGGTCTCTAACTGTATATTGGAATCGTGATTAAGTAATATAAATAAAATAATAGATAAAAAAGATAATTATTTAATTTTATGATATTTAAATATATAATAAAAGTAATAAATTAATTATATTTGAATAGATAAATAAATAGATGAGTAATGAAAATAAATTTTTTATAAAAATTCAAATATTTCTTCTTATATATAATAATCTTACTATTAAATTAATTTAATAAAATTAAAATTAAATTAGTTTTTAAATATAAAATATTTGATTATATAATTTGACTATTTTTTTACCAATTAAAATTAATTAAAATTAAATAAATATACAAATATAATTTTATAATAAAAAATAACACACATTAATTTTTAAAAATATTAAATTGAAATAGATTAAATAAATATAATAAAATATAAATATTAAATTTCAGTATATAGTATTACATTAAAAAAATTAAATTAAAAAAAAAGTAAATTTGAATATACTGATCAAATTAATTAGTAACATTTAACCATAATATATGAGAAGGGATGAAAAATTATTTTACATGTCTTCTATAATGAAATAAAATCAAATATAATAGAGATGGAAGAATGAATCATCTTCTTCTCACTCTTCATTTCTAACCATCATCCAAACAATATCTATGACGGCATATCTTATAACCTGCCCAAGAAACAATTATGTAATGAGAGAACATTTGTAGTGTGTTTTACCTCGCCATTAATATATGAGAGATAGGGATATTTTGTAATGATTCGTGCAGTTAATTCAAAAATTTTGTAGGTCATATATGAGCTTTTAACTATTTTAATTCACACTGATAAAGTAAGTTAGTACATAAAATTATTTTTATATATTGTAAAAGTATATCAACATATTAGGATTTTTATCTGTTAATAATTATTATAATTTTATAGTACAAATAAAAATTTAAATTAAATTAGTTACGATAAAATCAAATAATTTAACCGTTTACTCATTGAAATTATATGCGTGTTTATTTTTATTAGCTTTATCATGAAATGTTTTTTAATCTATCATTCAAATAATTACAGAATTAATTATAATTAATATTTAATAAATTAATGAATTCTGTTTGGGGCTAAAAATTCTACACCTTTAATCTAACGTAACATAAGGATATATATTTGACTGACTCGACGAAAGATGGCTTCTCGGTTGCGTTTGACTAAATTTCATTTTCCAAAACTATTGTATTTCATACTTTAAAATAAAATTTTATAATATTATATAAACTTTATATTATAAATATTATTTTTTTTTAAAAAAATTAAAAGTAATTATTTTTAAAATAAATAAAAATAGTATACGTTTCATTTAAAAATTTTCATAGTTAATTTCATAACCCTCTCATGAGCAAGGAGAAGTTGGCTTTCAGAAGTTACTTTTTACAAGTCAACAGAAATGAGTAATTTTGGATCTTTTACTATTATAATGAAGTGATCTTCTCCAACTCCGGAGGCACTCAACGACAACGCTATTTGTATTTCTGCATCTAGTAGCTCTCAAATTGTTTAAAGAGAAGTTTCCTTCTCCAGAGAAGATATTTGAAGCTGTATTGCGACGCTTCGTTGTAATTAAAACAAATTAAGCTCAAAGAGACTTCTCAGTTTCTGTATGAACTGAACTAGGAGCATAAGTATCCGTTCTTTACACATCAAAATTATTTTTACTAAATAATTATTATTTATTTATTTTTTATTATAAAAAATATAAAAAAATATTTTTTAATTTATTTCTTAATATAAATAAATATATTATTTTTAATAATATTATTTAATAATTTATTTTATAAAATTTATTTTGAAAGTCATAAGAATGCACCCGATTTGAATAACAAGAATCTCTCTCTTAATTTTCTTGTAATCTTTTAAAGAGTGGAAACAACTTTATTACATTATTAACTTATTCGCTAGATAGTACAAGCCTATAACAAAAATCATTGTTGCTTCTTGCCACGCTTTGATCTGAGAGCCATGAGTTCTTCAATAATCCTGCTCAAGTCCGAGTGAGACGAGCCACCTTCTGCCACTGCTGTTCTTGCAGCCTCAGCCAGTTTCTGCACTCTCCGCCGCCTCAACTCAACCTCCTCACTGGGATCTTTCATTTTACTCACTGCGGACGCCACCGCCGCCGCCGGCACTAAGACCTTCTCGTCATCCTTTGTGCTCTTGAAACCGTTCCAAGCAGGCCATCCTATGTTTAGTAGATCAGTGATTAGAATCTCAGCAAGAAACTGCTCAGAGTGAAGCGGCCAAGTGAGCAACGGCACGCCTGCGCATACCCCTTCTAACACCGAGTTCCAACCGCAATGTGTCAGGAACACTGCAGTAGCACGGTGGACCAGGATCTCCTTCTGCGGCACCCACCGTCTTTCCACAAACCCGCGATCTGCAACTCTTTGCTCGAAGCCTTCCGGTATCCATGCATTCCCGAATTCTTTGGCGACCACCCAGAGGAAAGCGCAGCCTGATGATTCCAGGCCCATCGCCAGCTCACGGAGCTGCTCCTCTGTGAACCGGCTTAGTGACCCAAAGTTCACGTACAACACTGACCTCTCCGGCTTGCCGTCGAGCCATGCGATGCACTTGTCGTCAGATTGTTGCAGGTGTGACGGTTTATCGGCAGCATTGCCTGCGATGGAGACGGGACCGATACCGAACACCTTTCTTGGTCCTGCTTTATAGTAGTGCTCAGCGAAGTCCGGCTCAAGCTCATAGAAGCTGTTGACGATTGCGCCGTAGCTGGTACGCTCAGTTTCAACGAGGTGGTCCAGAAGGAACGGGGCATCGTAGAAGTACTCAGGGAGTTGAGCTGGAGTAAATTGTAAGGATTGCGGGAAGGCAGGAATGGTAAAAGGCACGTCCCTGCAACGGCATGCTTCTTCTAATTGCAGGCGGTAAACGCCGAAGTCGTTGATCACGCACTGCGCTAAGAATCCATTCAACTGTAAGCTGAGGCGGGGAATTCCATGAGCAGCGGCGACTTCAGTAGTCCAAGGATAGAATCCATCAGAGACAACAGTGTCAGGGCGAAGTTCCGCAAGAAGGGAATCAAGTGCTGGAGGAAGAGCATTGTACTGAGCTTCATAGAACTTGGGGATAAGGGAGAAAGGTACATCCGTATGGTTCTCGCAGCCATCTGGAATTCCGTACTCAGCGCCTGAGAAAGGTATGAGGAGTAACTCCATGGAAGCACCAGCAGCAGATGAGTTGTTAGTGGAGATGGAGGAGTTGTGTCGGTCGATAGTGGGACGGAGAAGGCGAGCGTTGGCCTGAGTAGTGACTACTGTGGCACGAACGCCACGCTCAGCAAACAAGCGCGCCGTCTCCAGCATGGCCATCATGTGGCTACGTACCAAAGCTGGGAAAAACACAATGTGGAGTGGTTCTGCTGCTGAGTCCATTTCTGGTTTGGGGCTTGCTCACTGAACTACAATGGGATAATAGTAGAGACCGAAAAGTTTAACATATGCACTCTACTCTAACCAGACTCCTTATAAGTTCGTGATTGAAAAATCATCCCGTACCTACCAAGATTTTTCGTTTTAATTTTCATGATTTAAAATACTCCTTACCTGCCAAAGCTAATAATTTCTTACACGTGGAATATTTTACAGACTGATCCGCATGTTTCGTTGTCTTTATAATTATAATACAAAGATGGAGAGGTGTTGAGGCTTGGCGTAGTTTTCGAAAATGTTTGACTACGCTTATAACATTATTTTTTATTTATAATAATATTTACATTTTAAAAATAATTTTATAATACTTTATAATAAAAATTTAAAACATGAATTAATTATATTTTGTATAAATTTTATATAATGATATTATTTTTAATAAAATCTTTTAAAAATTTCTATTATTTTTATTTTGAAAATTTTTTATTATAATTACTTTCCGATCTCCCGAGCAGTGTTGTTAAAACCAACCTGGTGGTTGACCCGGAATGTTATCGGGTCACCGAGTTACCGGTTAACTCATTGGGTCACCGGATTGACCCACTGAGTCAAATCGGATTTATTAAATAAATATTAATATTATAAATATAGTATATATATTATATAATATTTACCGTAGTAGTTATTTAAAATTTTTTTAAAACATGATTATATACAATAAATATTAAATATATTTTTTGAAGTTATATCTTTCATTTTTGAAGCAATAGTTTTCAAGAATCAAGACAATAACCAAAAAGTCCAAAATATAAAAGAATCTTAATATTTTAAACATTACAAATTAGCTACGTTATATGTAATTATGTATAACTACTTGTCGCCTTATATATACAGTAAGAATCAGCAGAGTAGAGATGGTTCGACGACGATCAATAGAGCGTGGTAGCGTAGAATGATCCAAGCGTCGAGAACGACGTGAAAAAAAAATGGACTAACCGGTTAGGGAGACAGAGGATTAAAAATTTAACAGAAATGATTCGAAGCAGCAAAATAACTCAAAGAGTGATCATATTTTAATATTTTATTTTTTTAATAATTATACCGGGTCAACCCGTTGTATCGGGTCACCGGATTATTCAAAAACCGGTCGGATCGATCGGGTTTTATCGGATTTGTTGCATACCGGGTTATGCTGCTCACCCAACCCAGAATCGTACCGGATTGCCGGATTTCAGGTCGACCCGGCCAGATCGGGTTGGGTTTTAAAACACTGCTCCCGAGTCGTTCATTTACCCATCTATGTTGTTCTCGACTGTGATACACGGTGTTTTGATTGTACAGTTATAAGGAGGAGAAAGTAAAAGGAAAAGAAAGTAAATACAAAAAAAAAAAAAAAAAAAAAAAAATATTGATAGTATTTGAATAAATTAATAAATTAAAAATATAAAAATATAAAAATAAATTATATTTGAATTAGAAAAATAATAGAAAAAAATATGAAGAAAAAGATAAAAAATATACTTTTTGGTTATGTATACTTTATAATAATTGTGTTTATTATTTTAGTTGTAAATATTTGTTTCATAAATTCGTGTAAAATTAAACTTATTTGTTCTTCCTCCCTCCGTTCCGAATCGGAATGTAATCCTCAATAATGCATATTTTCTCTCGTTCTCTCTTCCATTCTAAACAATAAATTTTAATCCAAACACATCAGAAGGGAATTGTTTTCTCTTTCTTTTCATTTCCTTTGTATTCTGTAATTCAAACATAGCGTAAATTATACGTTCATGATGAAAATGACTATGAGTGGGAAACTAAGAAAAAACATCATAGATAATTTTGATCTTTTCACGTATATAGTTGTAATGGTTAACATTTCTTTAAATAATGCTGATATATTGTAATGGTTAACACATAATTTTGAAGGTTTTTAATTAATTCATATTACTTGAATATCTACAACTAGTATCTATTTTTTTTATCATATTACTTTATACATATTATTTTATCATATTATTTGAATATCCAAACCTAAATTGAAAATAAATCTTAATATAATAATCTGGTAAGTTCATCATTTTCTCTCATAGATAAATTAATTTATAATTAACTTGCATAACCTAATAAATAATAATTATTTTTCCTAATAGCAGCTTTCTAATAACGAGTATTGTAAATGCCCTTATCACTAGCACGGATTGGTCTTCTAATAAAATAGAATGTATTCGACAAAATTATTATTTTAAAAAATACCAATATGAACTCCGCTTGTACGACGAGAAGTTAGCTCCAAAGATTCTTGTGGTAAAATATCAGTAACATCATGGGTTGCTTCCCATCAACGTCCCACGTTAGATTTCATTTAATTAATAAGATAGTATGTAATTTAAAATTTCTCCTATATGCAAATCTCGGAAGATCCAATTGTACTCCAATCTCAGGGAACATGAACCAACAATTTGTCATCAGTTGACTGCACATGCATTTCCATCGGTAAGATCCCTTGAGAAAATCAAGGAAAAAACAACGGGAGCCTTGAGACATAATTGACAATTGATTCTTAGGACAAAACCAAGGAAAAAAAAACACTGATTTCACTTTTCAGAAACAGTAGGCAGCTCCTCCTTAAGCCACTGGTAAAGTCCTCCTTCAAGGTGGAAAACATTTTTATACCCATTCAACACAAGTAAATATGCTGCAATCAAAGACCTGATTACAAAGAGAAAAGCATCAACTTGTAATGTCTTTCTAAAATACGTACGATCTGTAATTTAAATAAGAAGTTCTGTAGATAAAGAATAAATTAGAAGCATGTCAGGTTCTAAAGCATCCTCACTAAGGTTCTCAAGAATGCAGTACAATGTGAGTGATTATCTGCAACAGAGCAATTTCGACAGCAAGATAGTCTTGGGTGGGCAGTGTGGTTACAGGCAAGCGGAAGCTTGTAAAGTTCAAGAAGCTTCCGATATGACCTCACAAAATATGCCTAAAGTAACTTAAGAAAAGGACGTACGTTATAAAGATGGTTACTATGATCTATCTTAAACTCCTTTCCTGCATTCTAAATGTTTACTCTTAAGAGTAATTTAAGCTTCTAGGAGACCTCTCAGATCTTTAGTAAATGCCATATCTATCAGTGGAGTTACAATTACTCTACCTGGATTGTTGACCTTCGGGTAGATTCTGTGATGGTCTCATTGTTCCCCCTGAAGAGCATGCTACAATTATTTTGGCATCTTTGTTTAGTTTTGACTCCACACCTGTTCGAAAAAGCATTAATATTTTTGAGTCAGTGTAAGCTAGGAGGTACATTGTTATCTAAAACCAGATAAACAGTAGTGCATATATAATTTACTTTGCACAAACTCAGGATTCTCTTCAGTGCCAGCGGTTATGCCGAAGAACAAGAATGCTGCACGTCGAGCAATATCCCATGCAGTCCACTCCTTTATAAGCCTATAGAGTTGCACATTAATAGCTCCAGGTGGATGAGCCTGCCCAATAGAAATTATTAAGGTTTAAAAAGAACTGCACATAACAACCACGATATATTAAAAAGCTCGGCACCAAGAACAGATTTCTGTTAATGCAGAAACCAAAATTTGAACAAAATAGATGCCGTGGTTTTAGGATGAGCTAGATGTCAGTAATAGTAACCTCAGGATGTGCTCAAAAAGTTGGGCTAGCTCCACACACAGTGGATGATAGGTCAATCTTCCTAACAACTAAGTTCACTTGCAAGTTAAAGACCTAAACCACCAGATGTAATCTTGAACATAAACACAACTTACCTTTTCATATATCTTGTAGCCCTTCATTGCTGCATTAGCGATTCATAAGTGTTTATTTCTTTTTGTCAATCTCACAATGAAGGTTGAACAATATACATTTCATACGATTTCTAGACAACTTCTATGCCTTAGAACAACCGCTCGAATATTGAAACTTAGCCTTCGAATGTAAAATCTGTTTGGTAGGATGATTAATTTGAGTTTGGCCTCACTCATGGTGTAATACACGAAACAAAAACAATAGCAAAGGAGATAGCCATAAATGGACATAGAGCTGAATTTTTTAATAGCAAACCAAATCACTTGTTATGTCAAAAGGCTTCAGCAATTTTAGGAAGATGACACCTGATGCTATTACAAGGCAGGCATGCATAATATCCAATAACATAATTCAGTGTAACAATCTTTAGGGATGAGCTAATGACGTTGAAAATGCGCTCATTCATAGAGGTGTATTCTAGTTTCAGTTTTTCTTGAAAATAATTCACAAAAAACAAAGGGTTACACTCGAGGAGGACCAGTCTTTATATTAAACATCTAATCCAACCAAATAGCTTAAGCCTATGGATTAAGGTACTCTCTAGTACATCAAAACTCTTCTCTTCTTGTCTCTATCCGGGTTTAGACTAAACCTAATCACTCCACTAACAATTGACACTACTAAAAGTTGAACCCTCGACCCTGCTTTGGAGAGCAACATCCTAGCCACCAACATGTAGTTGCTTGATGCACGCTTACCTCGAGACTTTCAACAAATTATCAAAATTCCATACATTCATTTGTTGGAGGGGAAATTGCATTAACAAGCATTATTGCGACAATAACAAGCTTTGCGCGTAGACCTATTTAACAATAAGAAACTACTTCAAAGACAATGATTTTATTTTCTTTTTGTTTTAAGAAAAAAAATACATATATTTACGGCAAATTGGAGGGTCCTTGAATGAAAGCTGATTCCTAATTGCCTTCTTGCAATAAACGAACATCCGAACCCTTTTTACCAAATTAATTTTCTTTCGGAGAAAGTCACTCAGTTATGTTGGCATCATAGAAATTCATTGAAATTTTGATGATCGCTACATTCAGAAATCAGATGAATCAAAACATGAAAAAGGACAGAACGGATAATCATGCTGAATGTAAAGTAGATGGTTTTAATGTGAGAAAGCTCCTGAATAAAAAGATAAGGAGGCCATACGCAAGGAAGTCTAAGCGAAGTGAGCATGCAGTAAGAATTATATATTGCTTTGCAGGAGTTGGATACCATCATTCAGGGATATAGTAATAAAATTCAACTATGTCAAACACAAGTAGAACGTTACTTCAGTAGCTAAAAGAACTCAAGATCACCTGCTTAAACTCAGCTTCCGGCCGGACATCTAATATTACAAAATTATTCTCATTCTGGAGTCTTAAAGCTTCCTTTACATCAACACTTTTTACCTGCATGAGTAAGCAGGGATTTTTTGTAAATGTCCATCACATGTAAGAAACGGACAGGATGGGATCAATAATGTAAAAGAACCAGCACCTTCTTCTGAAGCAAAAGCTCACGCTTCACCTTCCATTCTTCTTCAGCTGATCAAAACAACAAAACCAGTCCAAAATCAAAATTCATAGATTACACATCATAGAAAAAGAAATCCAATTATTGAGACCATATACACACCAGGTGTTTTAGCCTGCTTTGTTGCCGCACTCCTGATCCGAATTGAACGAAACGATTTACGAGAAGTCGATCGCAACGAACAAGACCTCTGCCATGAAGAAGGAATCCGACTGAAAACGGAAAGGACCGTAGACAGAGAAGGATTGGGATTTACAACTGTGCATGCAGCAGCACCAAGCATGGTGATTTCTCAATCTATCTATAATAAAGGCTAAAGCTGAAAGCTACAATCGAGGAAAAGAAACACTTACATATTCGAGGCAGAAGTTGTGAAGATGATTATCAGAAACGGGGCCCGTGCTGGCACTCTGGATTTTTGCACCCGCCTAAAAAATCTAAAAGACTGGTGGTGGGTGTTCAGTCAGTCACTCCTCCTCTCTGCTTCCATCTAAATTGATTAGTTACTGCTGGTTTGGTCATAAATTCTTTTTTGTTGAAGGGAACCGAAATCGATGTATCCCATTCTAGTTATTTGGTAAGAAATACTTCCCACTAATCAAGGAGCAAAATCCCTTTTTTTTTTTAATTCTATTTATTTTGAACGTAGTGATTTTCCCATATTACTTTTACTCTGGGCTTCGATTCTCATTCTCATATTTGCACGTCTTGATTTGTGGCTCTAGTTCCATTTGAAAATTTTTATTTGAGCTATTCAACTCTCGCTAAGAGCGTGTTTACTAATATCACAAATTCTATTTTTTTAAATATATTTTCAATATAAAATAAATAAAAAATTTAAAATAATTTTTTCTATCAAAATAATTTTTTTAAAATTTAATTTTAAAACTTACTATTAATATAAAATTATAAAAATTTATTTTATTAAATATTTTTCAAATTTTAAATTGATATTTTAAAGTCACTTTTCAAAACCTTCCAAATCATAGTTGTAAAATCCGGACCGGCCCGTCCGGGTCGACCCAGAGCGTAAACCGGTCCAGATTTATAATAAAACCGTTTATGCAATCGATCCGTTCTGATCTGCTTGTCCAGATCGAACCGGATTAAATTAAATTTTAAAAATTTTAAATTTATGATATATTGATGCAAAAATAATTATTCGTAGTCTTATATTGAAATATAATATATAGTTGATATTTTATATTTGGATATGATAATGCAAAAAAATAAGTTTGTTATATTTTATTTGTAAATATTTATTATTAGTGATTTTTAAGTTTTTATATTACTAATTTTGTTAAATTGTAAGAAAAATAACAAAATTACTTTAAAACAAAGAATTTCTTTTGAAATTTATTATTTAAAATATTTTTTTGTTAGTTTATTTTTTCTTTTATGCCTTCTAACAAAGAAAAAATTTATTATTTTTTCTTTTGAAATAATAAGCGTTCGCACTACCATAAACGCTTTAATATTTTTGACATGACGGTTCAATCCATTGACCCGACGGGTCAACCCGTGACCCGTTGATCTGGACAGTTTTCCGGTTCATTGTCCGGTCCGATTTTTACAACTATGTTCCAAACTCCGGTTCACGTGTTTAGTAAACACGCTCTAAACTCCAAACAATAGTTTTTAATATTTAGATAAACAAACCGCTTAATATTGAATAATTTTTTATTTGTGACAATTTAAAAAATTATGTGAGTATCTTTAAATTTTGGATAAATATTATCTTTGATCTTTGAAAATATCGTTCATATTCTTATTCTAATTTTTAAAATATTATTATTATTAGAATTTAAATATGTTTAAGAAATATATTAAAATGAACAAATTCTATATACATATATCTCTTACTTTTTCACCCAAAATTATTTGTATTTATTTTAAAATTACATCTTCTTATCCAAACACACTTATAAAATAAGCTCTTTATTTAAAAAATAAGCATAAACTGTTTATTTAGAAATAAATTTTGTGCTTCAATAGATGCTTTAATTTTAATCACCAAAATTGGCCCTCAATTTAGAATAAGGGTGGCAACATATGACTCGTATATGAAAATTCAATCCGAGATTGATCCCTTTAATTCAGATTAGAATTAAAAATTAGAGTTTAATGAATTTGGCTCGGTTATTAAAATGGATCGATTCGGATCAATTCAAAATTGACTCATAAATTCTAATTGTCACATCTTGAAGGAATAGCTCTTTTATGATTTTTGCTTATCGTATAATAAAATTTTGATAATAAAAGTAATCGATAATAATAATTTATAAATTATTAAATTATATTTTATTTATAATTAATTATTTATTTTTGTGTTTTAGTAAAATAGTGCAAGATGAGAATCATAACATTATCGAAAATATTACTATGTACGTGTTTCTTTAACGACGATTAGATTTTGTAGAAAGGTTTTTATCAAAATTTTGTCAACTAGCTATATTTATCAAAATTTTGATAGGAAATATTACTATATATTTATAATCATAAAAAAATAAAAATAAAAATTTTCTCGAACATTCTAAAGACCAATAAAAATACTAAAAAATGCACATTTTGACGTACACTCACTACATTTCTTCACTGGGAATATCGTGCATATCCTTTCCAACTGATTTTATAATTTTATTCAAATTAAAAAATATAGAACTAGAAATTAATAATTTAATTATTAAATGGGTCGATTCGAATTTGATCCGATTATTAAGTGGTCCGACCCAATACCGTCCCGCACACCTAAATTGCCACCCTTATTCTAGAGTGCCAACAAAATCAGCAATAGAACGTTTGCTTGATTTTCCAACGCAAAGGTAGACCTATTGATGTTAGCAAATTAGATCTAACATTTAACGAATGTATAACTAGCTAACAATATTCACTATATAAGCTATATTATGACGTAATACAATAAATAAATTAATGTACCTACTAATTAGTTATTTGTTTTTACCTGTTGTTATTTGATCAAGATATTTTTCTAAATTAGAATTTTTACTGATTAGTGTATCTGCTGGTTTGCAATCTAATATCTTTATCTTAATAATAAGTCAAATACATACTTTTATTTGATAGAAAAATGGTACCCATAGATCCTTTTACTTTAATGCTCAGAAAATATTTCAACTCTTCTAATTTTTCATCTTATATTTAGAAGCTAGATACTACGTTTTTCTTTATATTTTTTTCGTTATTATTATTTTTAACAACAATATCATTCACATAAATTATTAGACCAGTTAGATTATCACAATTGTTTTATAATAATAGTGCATGTTAAATATTATTAAAATAGGATTAGTGACTAAAAGATACTCACAGATATATAGAGAGGATTAGAACGAGATTTTTAAAGCAATTGCAAAACTTAAACTATTATGGTACTATTGTCAGTAACAGTAAATTTTGATTAGTCTTGACCAATTTTATATAAAGAATATTTTTTTATAATGAATGTATATGGAACTTCCAGCTATATATGGTGTATTAAGAAAAAGTGATTATAATTGCAAGTTAACAAAAGCATTATATGGGTTGAATTAGTCTCTAAGTATATTTTCTTAAATTTAGGCCAGCCTTAAATAAATATTGGTACCTTTTGATTATTCTATCTACTCTATATTTGATTGTATACATTTATTTACAGCAAACTATTTTCTTTTCTTCTGATAGTAATAGTGTGATACTATCTCATAAGTCAAATTCTTATGAAGAATTTTATTTTTTCGTTCATTATTTTAGTTCATTTTAAAATTGCATAATGCTTATCTAGTATTAGAACGAACAGTTATAGCTAATAACTGAATAGTAAGTGGCTTATATGATAATGCTGGTCTCTGAGATAACATATGATTAGTAAACGAAATTTTTGGAAGCTTTTTCTTTAAGTGAATATCTCTAGTGAGGTTTTCACAATTTCCTTTTTGTATAGCAACTCGTAAGTACTATTTAAAGTTTGAGAATTATTTAGAATACTGTTATGAATCTCTGAACTTATACTAAAAAATATCTTTGAGAGTTTGAGAGGGAACAATAGAATGAGAGAGAGAATGCTCTTCTATATTATCATATCATTCTACATGTTCAAATTTTCTCAACACATTATTTTGTAGCTTTAGACTCCTCTCCAACTAACTTATATAACTCATGTATTCGGTTGTCTTCAGTATGTTGTAAGTTTACATGAAATTCAATAATAAGCTAATTCAGATCTTTCATAATCTTTGTCTCCTTTTAAAGATCAGAATAACATGCGGCACTTATAAAGCACATTTCTAATTCAAAAAGTATCATATCCATAATAGCAAAGTTAAAACGTGATGGATGATGATATTATCGTTACCTTCTCCATAAGGACCATATCCAACAAACATGTATAGTAAAGTATATTGATCTAATTTATCCTCTTAATTTTTTCGTAAATGTAAATCCAAAGTTTGAAGTTAGAAATGAAAGACAAATGGTATCGTGACAAATATAAATATACCTTAAATAGGAGTTCGAAAGTTCAAAAATCTAAATGACATGCGATTTTAATCAAATATATTATCGATTGATTTGCTTCTATCCAATTAGTTTTGGTAAATCAGCAATAATAATAATCACGAATCGTCTCCAAAATATGTCGAATATTTTTTGGCAATCCCATTTCATTGTGAAGTTTTATAGACATGTGATTTTATGAATAATACCTTATTTTTAAAGATACTCTGCAAAACATGTATTAACATATTCTCTTCTCTTGTTATTGGCATGTAATATTCAAATATGACAGAAATATTAGATTTGCACCATCTTATGAATTGTGTAAAAGTCTCTGAAATTATATTTTTAATTCACATAATATATAACCATGTCATATTAATGCAATCATTCACACATATCATGAAACTTCTAATACCCATAAGTGCCATAACTAGGAGTGGCAAATTTTGACCTGATCCGAAATCGACCCGAAAAGGTCGGGTTCAGGTCGACCCAAAAATGATCCGAAAAATTTAAACGGGTTCGGGTCGGATTTAGATTGACTCAAAATTGACCCGTTTAATCCGTATACTTATTTATATAGTATATATTACTTAATAATTAAAAAAATAGCAAAAAATTTAAATTTAATGTGTATATATATATATATTTTTAATTTATCTTAATTTTAACTAATTTTTATTTAATTTATAAATTTTATCAAAATTAATATTTTTTAAAATATATTATAATTAATAATTTATATATATTTAGGGGTGGCAATATGGGTTGGTGGGTCACTTTTGGATCGATCCATTTAATAACCGGGTCAAATTCATTCAACCTAACCCAACCCATGAATTTATACGGGTCAAAATTATTGACCCTAACCCAACCTACTAATAATCGGATCAAATTCGGGTCGACCTATTTAATAATTAAAATTATTAATTATTAATTATTAATTTTATATTTTTAAGCTTCAACGAAATTATAAGATCAGTTTGAATGAAGGTGCACGATATTTTTACTGACGAGATATAATTATGTCCGACAAAATGTGCATTCCTTAATGTCTTTATCGGTCCTTAAAATATCCAAAAAATTATTATTTTTATTTTTTGAAAATATATGATAACAGCTGAAATTTATGATTATAAATACATAATTAATAATTCCGATTAAAATTTTGATAAACATATCTATCTAACAAAATTTTTATAAAAATCTTATACGAAATCTAAAATCGTCATTAAAAATACCTATAGAGTAATACTTTCGATAATATTATAATTTTCATCTTATACTATTTTACTAAAGTATAAAAATAAAAAATTAATTATAAATACAATATAATTTAATAGTTTGTAAATAACTATTATCGATTATTTTTATTGTCAATATTTTATTATAGGGTAAGAAAAAATCAAGAATTGTTCCTTCGAAAGGTGACATTTTGGGTTAACCCGGGTTGACCCATCTAATAATCGGGTCAAATTCGTTCAACCCTAACCCAACACATATATTTATACGGGTCAATTTTCCAAGCCTAACCCTAATTAAACAGGTCGGTTTCGGATTAGGTCATATATTGCCACCCCTATTTATATTATTATTAAAAAATTAATATTTATAATTTTTATTTAATAATTTAATTATTAAATGGGTCGTTCCGAGTTTGACCTAATTATAAATAGGTTGGGTTAGGGTTGACAATTTTGATCCATATAAATAAATGAGTCGAGTTAGAGTTGAACAATTTTGACCAGGTTATTATATGGGTCGATCCGAAACTGACTCATTAACTCATATTGCCACCCCTAGCCATAACATGAGAGGGTCGTAAAACATCCAAATATACTAATTAAAATTGAGTTGTTCTTTTCTTCATAAATAAAAATAAGACAATTGATGATTATTTGTAAATGCATGATTCATACTGAAACTCATACTACTTAAGACCTAAAAACAATGGTAGTAAATAATATAAATTGCCAAAAGAAATATAACCTAATCGTTGGTACTGAAACGAAATTTTATTTTCTCTGTCAATTAGATCCACAAATATTATGAACCTTTTCAAAACTAATATTATCCAGATAATTTAGACCCTATTTTTTAATACCACGTCTAATGATTTTCTATGTCCAAATATTTTGGTAACAAAAATATGGATACAACAACATAATATCATTCAATTCTTCATCAATTTATCTAATAGAAAAGTTATTTGCTAGTTAGAAAGAAGTAAGCAATTATATATAGATAAAAATAATAATAGTATCACTATTTCAGTATCATTCAATCGATAAATGTCTCTATTAATATTTGTTACATTCTTTCAAACTAGATTATTTAGGCTCTAAATTTTTTAGATCAAACGTTTATGATCCGTTGTTTCGAATTAAAAACCCATTATTTATCCTTTATAGAATTTGAAATAATATCTAAGTATAGTTTTGGTTACCTAAAGTTCAAAAATCTAGATTAAATGATGCTTCTCTAGAGAATGTTCTTTTCAACTTTTTCCACCAATCGGATATTCAATTAATTTGAACTATAAACTTAAATTCTAGCCGATCTTGCCGTAATGAGTATATGGCCCATTTGGTGCTACCGCTTTATAAAACCTATCATGACTACCATCACCGATTAGAGCAGCTTGGATCAGCCAGAACGATCTGAATCCATCAAATCTGGTCCGAATGGATTAAAAGCTGATCTGGTTTAGCAGAAAATTTGAACCAGGTTTAGTTCAATCCAGTTCTATCTAGTTTGATTTAAATAAATCTGGTTCAGTCGGGATCGATCATATTCGGTCCGGATAGGTTGAATCGGACAAAGAATCAGTTAAGTCGATTGGATCGATCAAGTTGGTATTTGACGGGGCGATCCGGCTTGTCTAGATCGAGTCGATCGGCAGTGCCGGTGAATCCAGCGAACTAGCAGTACTGGCGACGAGATCGAGCGGCAGTGGCATGGAATTGATTGGCTAGCAGCGACGATCGAGCCCGGCGGAAGCAGCGGCAATCCAGCCCACCGGCAGCAGCGAGGATGCGAATTGTCCTATCGGCAAAGAGGACGTCAGTGGTGCTAGAGGATCGAATTCGACGTGGTGGCAGCGGACGCGGCGGTAGCAGTTGTAGATAACCGACGGCAGCAGCAGGGGAGGCGGCAGCGGCAGGCAATAGCGTAAGATCGCGGGCGGAGAGCGGAAGAGAACCTAGAAAGAGGGGCAGGCGGCGGTCACTTTTCTAAGAACTCACTTGCCATAACTCATTTTTCGTAACCCATTTAATAAAAAAAAGTAAACATGCCCCTAGCGAGTGGATACCATCTTTAATGTGTGAAATACATTGTAAGAGTTTATAGTAAAGTAGGCTGTCGGGTGGAAACTTAGGCATTCTTATAATTTTTGCATGTTTTATCACATAGGACGCCCTTTATGCAAAGAAATTCGCTGTAGAGATCCATGGTGGTGTTATGGCTTGATCTTTGCTGCTGTCATTGTTGATGTTATATATCCAAAACTAGCAATATGCAAGCAATCTAGAAATATTTTCCTGGTATCAGGTTGCTTAAGAGATGTAGTCATTAGTATGCTTAAGAGATGAGACAGATGCTTTTCTTTTACAAGCATAGGGAAGTTGGATGGCAATGTGGGGCATTTCAACTGTTGTGGATAATTGACCCTAAATGCCAGCAAATTGCAGTATCTATTGGCATATTGTTGAACCTTTTCATCTTAGTGTCAATTTCAGTCCACCTTCATTGCCATTTGTAGTAGACATCTTTTGTTGCTTTTCATATGGGATTCGGAATCATGCTTTGTCGAAATAAGTGTCATCATCCTTTATAGTTGTTGGAAGTGCTTCTGTAACTACAACTGCTGGAATCAAGTTGTCTGACCTTAGGTTGCTACTAGGATCAGGCTAGCTGAAATTCCACAATCTTTTCTTTTCTCAAAATATGACATTAGGTCTTTTAGAAAATTGGTAATAGAACTTTTCTGGTTTCCTTTCTAGATTGTAAAATGGTCTTGAGAATTTGTGTTTGACCTTTGTTCAATAGATTCTCTCATGACGAGAAGGTTTATGTGATTGTCGTATGAATATACCATTTTTAAGCGTGGTTCACGAACTGTTTGATGGTTCAAGATCCCGTGTTCTCTTTGACCTGGAGAAAATCTTACACTTTTCCTCTTCTAAGTCTTTTCTATGATCTTTTTATGATGATTTTGTTTAAACCAAATATCAAATGTAGTGCTTAGGAAGTGCTCACATGTGGGACTTTGTTTGTGGTAAAACCTACTATAAAGAGCAATTACACATGCCACTGGCAGCTGCCTGTACATGGTATCTCATCTTGGTCGGGTTTTCAGGGTTCAAAATAAACCAGTGCATACTTTAAGCAACATAATTTCTAACAGACTAGTAATTTTTGCTTAAAAATCGGATTTTAGCTCGGTGCAGGTAAAGATATCTAATACATCAGCGTTTATCAGAGCTGATATTTCTATTAGTTAGAATAGAATAGCACTAGCAGTTCTTTTAGGGTAAATTACTGAAAATTTTGAAGTATAAGCAGAAGGGGTGAATTTTGCAGTTGGCAGTAAATTTGTAAAAATACTTTTAAAAAATCAGGGATTTAGATTCCTCAACATTTTAGTTGAATTTCCTTAAGAATATAATTCTTGAAATATAACAGAATTGTGCTTTAGTTGACATCCTTTTAGTGGCAATTTTTATTATTTTACATCAAAATATATACCAACAATACATTGTGAATTGGGGATCATTTGCAAAAAGACTAATCAAAACTTCTGCTGCCTTTTCTTTTCTAGGTTTCTAACCAACGGATCATGTTAGAAAGGACTACACATGCTGCGTTAACCTTCAATAGAGATGTTCTATATATGAATGTTGATCTTAGTAGAACAGTACAAGGTAAGACCAACTGGAAGCTAAAAGGGATATTCCACTACCCCTAAACATAGTTGAGAATAAGTTTAACGTTGATTGTAATAAGTAAAGACATGCCTTCCACACAAATAGGGAGAGAAAAAAAAATACTTGGGCAGTTGAATTGCATAAATGCTCTATGAACAAGAACATGTCGAAACCTTTTTCATTGCACTTGTTTCTGTCAGATTAACCTCAGAAAGAACTGAAACTGTAGTTCCCTTCAGCTTCAAATTATCGTTTCCACCATTCCTCAGCCCTTCGGTTAGTGTGAAAGGCTTCTTAGAAACCACTCCATAGATTTCCTCTAGGAGTCTAAGAAAAGCACTCTCTACATTTTCCCCACTCAGGGCTGATGCCTCAGAGAAGAAGAGCCCCTGCTCCTCGGCAAATTCTACGGCATCTTCAGTTGGCACTGCTCTCTGTTCTGACAGATCAGCCTTGTTTCCTATTAGCATGACTATGATAGAGGTATCTGCACAAGCCCGTAGCTCATCAACCCATCTCGCAACATGATCAAATGTTGGTCGCTTAGTGATGTCATAGACCAACATTGCACCAAGAGCTCCTCGGTAGTATGCACTTGTGATTGCCCTGTACCTGAAGGCAAGTTGTTTTACGAGTAGGAAACAAAACACTGTAGCTCTTGATATTAAAACGAGAGAGAGAGAGAGAGAGAGAGTTATTTGCGTTGATTTCTTCTTTGTCCATCTTTTGCCAATAAGAGTTTCTTTGTTAGGCTATCATAATTGTACAAAGGTTATTATGTCAATTTAAGCAAGAAATCCATTGTATTGAAACGAAAGCAGTCCATTTCCTTTCATGATTACCTTCAAGTTTTAACTTTTGTCCTTGTTTTAACTTTTCAGGCCGCATACATTCAAGTTTGTCTGTCCGGCAAGTTTGTATTGCTTTTCTGGTGCCTTTTCTTCTTAAGTATGATTGACCTAAGTATGCTCCTCAAAGTCTCTACAACATTAACATGTTTTTGCTTTCTACTCATTTCTCCACTGACTTATTTTTAAATTTTCTTCTTGACCTTGAAGCTGGGCAACTTAGAAACTTTTCACGTTCTGTAGACATTCACAGGCCTTTCCTTTCTTTTTTGTGCTGTGGCACTATCTATTCTCACTAAGAATCAATATGCTAACCCATGATATACTGTTCCCAGTCATTTTAAAATCAAAGCGGAAATTTGTTAAGACAAGTTAGGTTTTCTATAGAAGAACAAACTTAAACATGATTCAAATTGCCAGACAAGTTATAAATGTCAGAGATCTAGTTGTTAGCTAACATTATCACAATTTGGGGCCACAAGGTAGGAGCACCGTGGAAGGAACAACTAAGTCCAACTAATAGTCCTTGTGGTAGCAGTTGAATACTTTTACTAAATTAAAACAGGGAGATGTCTAAAAGAAAGGATCCCTTCTAGCGTTGAACAACTCCTAAAAACAAAGGCTCAAACACTGGAAGAAGCCTTTCTAGTGGTGAGGGAATTGTTGCTAAACGTATTTTAGTCTATTGCCTACCTAACTACCTCTTTAAAAGGTTTAAACTGTTAGCTTAATATATTCGAATTTGCTACTTTCATACTTATCACATGGTAATGATAGAAGTCTACTATTGGAGCATCTGGCAACGTCCAAAGTTATTCAGTTCAATGAGAGGCAAGAGGTATGCCATACTGTTTGAAAAAGCTACCATGAATTTTAGGAAAAAAATGGAAAACGCGGCAACCAGGCTTTAAATTTGTAAAGATTGCCATTCTTCGTGACCGTTTTAACAATAAGCAATGGCACGGTTGACATATCAATATGAGTGACCCGGTGGAGGATCTCTAATTCTTGGAAAGTAACTCTTCCCAAGTATGTAATACTATTATTTTTGACAAACCAACTCCAATCTAATTCATGGCTAAAATGGCACAGAAGAATAGCAATTTTCCTATTTTCGTTGTTCAAGACTTCTTTTCTTCTGGAGATAGTTAAGAATCTATGGAATTGCGAGTAATCTGTTCTTTCCATTTCCTTTCATTTTTCAGGATCAAGCTTTCTTTACCAAGAAAATGAGCAACTGTATATGAAACCTACTTCATCAACAAAGTATACTAAGTAATCTTTTATAATTACCTTTTCCTATTTTCTTTGGGACATACTTACTATCAACAACAAGAAAATCAGTTGAAAAACAAATTTGTCAGATGACATACCTCTCTTGTCCAGCAGTGTCCCAGATTTGTGCCTTGATCCTTTTGCCATAGAGAGTCATTGTTCTAGTCTGGAACTCCACTCCTATAGTCGATTTCGAATCAAAACTGAACTCATCTTTCGTAAATCTTCCAAGAAGTTGAGTTTTTCCTACTGCTGAATCTCCAACAACAACAATCTTGAATATGTAGTCTATCTCAACATGCCTCTCCTCTCCATCTTTCTCTTCCCTTTCTACATAGTCTTCTTCTTCATCCTCTTCTCTGTTCTTGTCTGCTTTGTTGTCTTTCATCATCTTGACTTGTTTGATTTTTCTCTTATGTTTTCAACTTTCTTGTATATATGTGTGCGGTTAATATATAAGGGAAGAACTAACAAGGAAAGAAAAACACGACCAGCTAATTTTAAGTGGATGCTAGTGATAGCTTTCTCGCTTTTGGAAGCAGTGACATATGTGTAGCTTCTTCTTTTTTAAGTAGGTTGCCCTGAATCGTGGGCTTTAAACAAGCATGCCTTGTAAATTTTGTCTTAGCAGATCAAGTCGTATGCTTGGTTTGGTCCCACTAAACATGGTTTGAAACTTGAAAGAGACCTAATTATTTGCTTACTGCTATGATTATATAACATCATGCAAAACCAAAAGAAAGATTACAAGATCTAGAGAAATTTACCTAAGCTAACATGATTGTAGGCATGCCATATATATTTATTTTAGCTTCTTTCATGAGTATGAAACAAGCTTTTAGTACATAATACGCAATAATTTTTTTCCCGCCGAAAGTAGATAGACGAGAATAATTTTTTCCCGTAGTGTTTTTGAATTACTATTGTTTTACCATAGGAATCACTGTTGTATTTTGAAAATGGTATATATTTACGCGCCTGGCTTCTTCTTTTTCCCTCCTTTTTCTTTCTTCGTGGTGATTATTACCTCTCTGCTTTCTTCATTTTTAAGTAATTAAAATGATTTTTTCTGTTATATTTTTACAAAAAAAATTTCAGGTGGACCAGAAAGGTATCGTCAGTGCTGAAATAGTGAATGCTCTCCTGATCGACATAGTTGGGATGTTGACATCTTTGATCTTTCTTATGCAGCTCTAGCAAACGACGAGGTTAATCTGTTCACTAGTATTATTGAACAAATGCAGCAAAGTTGCAACGGTCTAGTTGTCGTCAACCTGCACTGCCACATCTCTCTATAAATTACTAAGTCATCATTGGGTTAATATGTAAGCTAACTAGCTTTCACATTGCAACCTAAGTTCATTCAAATGAGCTGTTTGCTTTCCACACCTAAACCATGTTCATATAGGTTTAAAATTTATGTCTTTCTCTAGCTAGTTGGAAAGTTGTTTCCGATGAATTACCGCATATTCAACTTAGCAAGACGAATAAAAACTATGTTAAAAATTATCATGTTACCGCATAAGTTTATCCCTTTGCAAGTTGCAAAAAAATACGAACATCTGAATCTAGTTTATTTAAGTACAGTCAAGTCTTTATAAATGCAACTGTCATCCAATCAATAATATCAAATACTATCAAAAGTCAGCAGAATATTTGTTAAATGAGATGAAGTAATGTTAAAAGGTACAAATCAGTAAAATATCCTGAGTTAGAACTAGTTAATTCGAATGGTTTCTCAAAATATCAAGAGAAAGTGAATAGGGCTAGAGAAATATTATTGTTTGGAAGCAAATTATTCGCTTGCTACAAAAGCAATTGGAAGGATGCAAGGACAAGCTGAGATTACCATTGCTGTTTGTTGCAATGGCGATGGCTCAGAGATAAAGTACGTCTTCTGGTTATTGATAAGTAATGCTGATTCTAAATGTTTTAGAAATGTAAAAATTAATATCTTGATTGTCATTATCAAGCGAACAAGAAAGCAATTTAGGGGTGGCAGTACGAGTTTATAAGTCGTATTTCAATCGACCTATATAATAATCGGATCAAATTTAGTGAACTGTAATTCGATTTATATATTTATATAGATAAAAATTGTCAACTATAATCTAACATATTTAATAATTAGATCAAACTCATATCAAGCAATTTAATATTCAAAATTAAAACAAGAATCATAAAAATCAATTTCTAACTATAACAGGTGAAAATTGTTAGGTATCATATATCAAAATTAGAAAATATTATTTTTGATAAAATCTATAAATTAAGTAAAAATTAATCAAAATATAATAAGCTAAGTGTTGAAAATAATTTTGATGATAATAATAATTAAAAATATAGTTTACGATTTAAGATGGACTAAACAATTAAAAATTAAGTTTTGTAAAATTTTATAAACAAAATTTATCCTACGACAAGCAGGTAACGAACTATCTATAGTACAAGGAGATTCTTCACCTAGGAATAGCCGCAAAACAACCAATTATCTGTCTGCTATCTGTATAGAAAATTCTTCATGAGGCGCATGAACAGAATTGGAACAAAGAGTGAAAGCAGTATAGAGAAGTGAAACAATTGGAAAATAGAGTATATATAGACAGAGAAACAGTTAGTTATATAAATGCTACATTCCTATTATTGAGTAAGAAATCGAACATAGGGGATCAGTGACTTTACTGGCGTCTCAGATGAAAGCTTCAGCAAGTTAAAGACTCAAATGAAGCATGTATGCTGCATCAGAACCAGATCAGTGTGCCAGCTATATATTCACATTAAGAGCAAGATCAATGCACAACAAATAGAAGATCAAATTCATAGGCCAAGGAGCTGGAACCAGCATGCAACGAATCCACAAATCAGCTCAAGATTCAAAATTTATAGATTCTACACAGAATATTTAAATCATGTTAGAAAGGCAGAGATGATCATCTCAGTATAAGCAGAAGAGTAATGATGATTCAATCTACAAGTCTATTCACTTAAAAGAAAAATTCGATCATAGAGCTAAACAATAAGCTCAGGAACCCAAACTAATTCGTCAGCCTCATTCAAACTTCAGGAAGGACACTGGCTAGATCAACAAATTCATACTGATATGAAGTCGTCCTCGAGTCTAGCTGAGCAAAATCATTTGATGACTCGACTGAAGGACTGTTGGATACTCTAATCACGGTTACCACAGCAATAGAGCTCCAACAGAAATTAAAAACACCAACGAAAACTGTCTCGAGATTTGATATGGATGAGAAAACTCTTATGGGAAGACCTCTGTTGCTATCGCAAGTGTAAGAGTTGTGCAAGTAATTCAATGATGAAAAATGTATCGTTACCACAATGATTGATTAATCTATTAAGTATAAAAAATAACTAATTCTAAAACTGTCTACATGTTTGTTTGCACCATCTTAGAGTATGTTTAGCCTCAAAAAAATATGTAAAAATATGCAAAATTAAGATCAATGTCTTATCTTTTCAACCGTATATTACTCTATTATTCAAAAAATAAAAAGGTCTTCAAGTGCATTCGTTTCAGAAGCTGTACATATGATTTGGATCTTCAATGTATCTCAATTTTTTCTTTGAATATCTATCAAATGGTTGTCTAGAAAACTCTAGAACAATTCGTAGACCAAGGTGAATGTCTTGACTTTCAAACTCATTGGTTGTTCACAAAAACTCTATTGAAAAGTCAATTTTTATAAAAAATGCTAAGACCGCAAGAAATTGCTAAAAATAAAACATATATGATGTAAGAGTCATGATATTATGTATATATTTCAGCACATCAATCTTCAACGAGAGCACTTCAACAAACTAAAGACTGTAAGCAGAATTCCTATAAGAAGACGAAGAATTGCACAAATGTAGACAACAACATAGTGAAAAAAATCAACGAGCAAGCTTATAAGCAAAAAGCAACAAAACACAATCTCACCGCTGCTGATCTACCTTTGAAAACATCTTCTCCTAGTAGTACTATATAGATTATCTCATTTTGTTTACTTTAAGTTCACACTTATATTGAGATGGATTTTGTGCCTAATCAGTGTGAAAAACTCTCTACAACACAGAGGCTAAGTGCTTGAAGCACTTATAGATGAGGCTCGGTTGGAACATGATCGGTGTTCACTATCTTTGTAACAAAGCTATAGCTTTCAGCTGGAGGGACGTGTGTCCAGTAGGCTGTGTAGGTTTATATTCAATGAAAAAATCTATAAGTGCAAGTATGTTTGGTGAAACACTTTGACTTTGATCAGTGTAGCTTGTTCAAAGTATAATGAATTTTGAGCTCTTGTGATAAAAAGGCTATAGACGTAGACAAAGGTGTTTGTTGAACCACATAAATTTTTTGTGTTGTTCTTATATACAATGAAGTTGCTTACTATTTGATTTTGATTACTGACTTTCTACTTCAGTAAAAATTATCCTACACATAGTTAGATAACATATCTGCTACCTGTAGGAAGTTCTGTTTGCACAAATTTTAATTATTAACTCAATTCATCTCTCTAATCTTGAGTTGATCTTGCAGGTTTATTTAACACTATCTAAAAAATATATATATAAATTAGTTAAACTTCAATGTCATTATTTCAAGTATTTCCTAATTATTGAGTAATATATATTACCAAATAATTATATAGATTAAATAGATTATTTTTGAGTCAATCTGAATACGACTCAGACTTATTTAAATTACGAGTCAATTTCGAGTTGGTAAAAAATTGACCAAATCCGACAAAGTCCAATTCTAAATATGATTTAAATTGGTCAGCTTTGAATTGAATTTGTAGATCATGTCCTATATTGCATCCCTAGAAAGCATAGATGATTGGTTATTTTTTGAAAAAAATTTGTTTCTTAGTTTGGTAAGAGTGAAACTATATAGTAGAAAGGTTTTCCTCTTGCCAAACAATTACGTAGCTCATCCGAAGGTTAATGAAGGCTTGAAAGACTTTTCGTATTTTCTTGTTTCCTAACATAAATATAACTACATGATATGCTGGGGTTTTCGAGCACTAAAAATTTTTAATCGATGTCATGTTTATTCAAAATTTTTTGAGGATTTGAGGTAGCATAATAATCAAATCTAACCCGAACAAAGATCCGAAAAACCTGCAATATCATCAGGTCATCGAATTACCCGGCGGATCACTAGAGCGACCAGTTGGGTCAAATCTAGTATATTAAGGATCTAGTTTTACTAAATTGGGTATGTTTGGAGTATTAAGTACATAATATATCTAAATAAAGAACTAGTAAGGATCTATTTTGCGAAGTAAAAACTAGTAAGGATCTAGTTTTGCTATACATTCAATAACATAGCAATTAAGTTTCTTAACCACTCAGCAAAACAAACATTAGCTGTTTATGCGAGCAGAGTCAGAAGTTTCTGTTACAAGAGAAAATGGATCGCGGTCGATCAGCCCTGGAAGATAACGAGAAACTTCAGCTTATCGAGGGAAGTGGAAACAACAACATGACAGATAGTGAATTTTCCGAAGTATGATGCAAGACTTTACTTTATAGTAAGTTAATTAGGAGACAAGCAAGAGATGACTAGGTATCCTAAGTAACTTGCTCACCGATCAAGCTTGTTCATGGGACTACTTTTTTCTCTGCACAAAATTAAATTAATTTCCATCTCACGATAGTGAGCTCTTATCCTTTACAAGAAAACTTTTTTTCTTTGAATCCTTGCTAATATTACATTTCAAATTTGGTCTCTTAAAATTTTTTCCAAGAGATCTCTCGATGGAATCAACACCAGTTGTAGCTGCGGGAGCGGTAGAATAGCTGATGGCAGTGGTGGAGGGACAATCACAGTTGTACCAGAGTGCTAGCCGGGCTGTTGCTCTGCGTGTAGGATGGACTCGCTTAGTTTGAGAGAATCGAGTCATCAACGGCTTCATTTTCTTCGTGTTTTACGACGTTGGCGGCTATAGGACCTTTCAGCGTTGGATGTGATCCATTAACAAGGTGAGCTTTTAGGGTTTTGTGCGAAGTTAGAAAAGATCCGTCAGTCTTTTGTAGTGGGTGCAGTGGTGGTTGATCTATTATGTGAGGGATTTATAATATGAGCAAAATATTATTAGATATAGGGAAGAGTTCGGAGGTGTGAGCAGTGCAATGAGCATGGTTAGGTAAAACGCTCTCAATGTTCTTCTTGCTGAAATTGTTGATAACATGAAAGTCGTTTGATATTTCGAATTTATGAGAAAGAAGAGAACTGACCATACATACGATATTGTAAATTTTTACTATGATTTGAGTTTGTAAAAGTGGGATTTGAATTTTTTTCCTCTTATTTTGAGGCAATAAAGGCAATTGCTTGTCACTGATTGATTGATTGATTACATAAGGAATTGAGTTTACCGGATATGGATATAATTATATAAGTGTGCATATATAAAATAATAATATAGAAGGTAAAGAGGTTGTGATAATGAGTAAAATAAAATATAAGAAATTATTAATGATATAGTTTCTTTGAACCACAATGATCAAGATTGTTAATTTATTACAAATTCGATGAATATAAGAAAATTATGTCTTGAATTTTTAGCAATTTTATAAATATTATCTAAAATTTTAGAATTATTAAAAAACAGTCATAAGTAAAATCCTGTAATCTTAGTTAAAATTTTGACTTTTAGAATTGTACATAAAAGTTCGATCTTGATAACCTTGAAGATATCCACTATGTATTAAGTAGGTGCTAGCCTATAAATAGGAGAGCAGAATGCTCAATGAATTAAGTAAATCAACAAATGTCTTTGCATAGCTTCTCTTGTTCTCAGGGCAAACATTATTATTCCCACTTGTATAAAATAAAAATATCATAAATTTTCCAACAAGAGCTACGATTGGTAGTGAAGGTCTCGTGAATAAAGCGGTGTAATATTTGTTTCTTAGTGAAGTTTTCTTGGCCATTCCCGCCGTGGTTTTTGTCTTCTCCAACAAGTAGAAGAAGCTTGTTTATGTAAAAAAAATTATCCTTCTTGTGGTTTTCTTTTTCATCTATGTCATCGTTTCATTGAGTTGTAAGATCTTTGCGTTTTATCATTCCGCTCCGATATCACTTCTCGTATATAAACGCAATGGATCACGTTGAGCACCACATTATTCAATTAAAATTATCGCAGTGATGGAATAAGCTACTGATGAGGAGATTATTGAAGTGCTAATAGATACACTCGATGATAATCACGATTAAGGTTGACAGTTATGTTTTATCAAATTTTGTTCGAAAGAAATTGTTTACTACAATATGTAAATTAAGAAATATACCAGATATGGTGCATGTTTTCCAAACTATGAAGGATGAAGTTGAGTTCAGTTTAGATCATAAGAAAATATGAATTACTCTTAGTGAATATTTTAGAAAAATATTGAATTGAGAAGATAGTTGTTAAGAGAAAAAATCTTTAATATTAAAGAGTTTTATGTTACTTGTTTATATTTATGTTTATTTGTTAATTTATTTTCATTGAGCAGTAGAGTATTTATTATCTTATGCGTTTAGCGTGGTTATTAATTTAGTACATTCGCCTAAATCAAGACCGATAAGGTCTATCATTTAAGCAAGATTATTAATTTGTCTAATATTGAGTTATCGCGATTTTATTGCAGTGCCTTTTCAATTATTTTAATGTTGAGAGGTACTATAATAATTGACATAGAGAGATCATCAGTGCCACTGTTTTGATACTACAATGATAATTTGTAAGATTTCAACAAGCATTTGCTAGTGAAAGTGACATAATTTGAAATTTTAATTAAAATAAGAAGTTTTTCTGAAATAAATTTATATTTAAAATTTGAGAAAACAAAATTGCTTTATTTGACTATATATATTATTTAGGTGTATGATAGGGTACAGAACAGAGAGGAGACGAAGGCACTACGACGAAGAGGCTTAAGGAAGTCCACACGAGCGTGCAGCACTTGCATTGTATGCCAGTGAAGAAAAGCCAATAACAGAGAAGTTTAGGAAGTCTTAGAGTTGTAGCTGAAGAAGAACTCCAGTAATGTGGGCAGTTAAGTTAGAGTAGGAGAGTCTAGCTAAGTGAAGTAGTAGTGTTTCACTCATATTAGGAGACTAGTGTTTGAGTGTTATTCAAATAAAGTTTCTTAGGCAGGAACATGTTAGAGTCCATTAGGGACTCTTGAAATCTTGTAGCTTATAAATAAGAGTCATCCCAACCTGAGAGAGGGGAGACTAATCAGTATTTTCTTTTTAAGTTTAATTTTGTTGCAATTTTTTTTCAGCTTTCAATCTGTTCTTTTTGTTTAATGCTTTCTCCTTGGCTACTGCATATCAAATTGATATCAGAGCCATAGACCTAATGGAACCCAAGGCTTCCGTTTCGTCCTCATCACCCCAATCACCAACATCACCATCTACTACTTTTGCAAGAAAATTTCTGCGAGTACCAAACTCACCGGTCACTGCAGAAGTACCTCATAAAGAGCCTACATTAAGAGAGCAATTTTATGAATTTCGAAGTGAGATGCAGCAATTTATGTTGGAAGTAAGATAAAATATGTTGAAAACAGTCAGTTCCAGTCCAAATCAAATCATTGCCTCACCATCTCCTTCCAATCAAACCATTGCTTCATCATCTCCTTTCACTACCACAGAACCACCAATGACTGTCACCACACTTACTCCTAGAACTATGGCACCCTTACTGACTAACACCACAACTCTACCCATTCATACTATCGAACAGCCAAACATCCTCGCTCACTTGCCGCAACCTGGCCTCAACACCAATCTGCCTGTCATCCAAACACCTTCTTCCCATAGAAGCTCAACTTCACATTGTCAATCCAATTACACCACTAACCGATCTTACCCATCATATCCATACACCAACACGTCCTATAACCCTTGCACACCAGTAAGCCAACAGCCGTCCGGGCCATATCCATCCTTACATTCAGCAGAACCATACTCCACCCGAGAGAGGTATAAGTTTCCTAATTTCGATGGACAAGGACCGCAAGAGTGGATATACTCTGCAGAAAGGTATTTCAAATATTATCGCATACCCTTGTGTGAAAGAATCCACATAGCTGCTATGCACCTACAAGGGGAAGCGAATCGTTGGTACCAAAATTTTGAAAAGGATAGGCCACACCATACATGGGAGGACCTCATTGCTGCTATCCAGAGGAGATTTGGACCATCCGTATTGGAGCATCCCGGTTATGCATTAAAATAGCTCACCCAAAAAGGGACAGTAGCTGAGTACCAGGCGGCGTTCGAAGATTTGCGCATCCGTTTACCCAATGCTTCAGAAGATGACTTAGTGGGGCTTTTCTGTGGTGGATTATCTCCATCAATTGCTCTAAATGTAATGGCAACACATCCCACTGATCTACAACAGACTTACACATTAGCAAGGATCTTCGAGCAGAAGCTCAATCTGAAAGTGCATACAGCAAGGTCTGTTCGCTATCGGCCAGCTATCTCAGCCACGCAGCCTACGCCAGCCACATCCACTGGTTTTCAGCAAACACCAGCTGTTAACCAGAGCCAGACGGCTCGTTCTAGGCATGCTGGATTAACTGTAGCAGACATCAACAATCGTAGGGCAAAGGGGCTTTGGTTTTATTGTGATGCGAAGTATGAAAAGGGGCATAGATGCACTACTCGACTATACTCCATTGCTGGCTTAGAAGAAGAAGAGGACCTCTCCTGGAAAACATCTCCAGAAACCATGCCTCAAGAAGATGCAACCCTTTCTTTGAGTGCAATGACTGGTCTAGTAGGACCCAAACCTTGCGTGTCGCTGGGAAGATAAGAAAACAAGAAGTGTTTGTGCTAATAGATTCAGGAAGCACTCATAATTTTATTGCTGAACGGTTAGCCAAACACTTGCATCTTACTACAACCAAGGTGAGACCCTTGAAAGTAGAATTGGCCCATGGAAGACCACATGCCATTGGCATTATTTACAACCGTGTCCCACTAGAGGTACAAGGAACTGAAATAATTGTCGATGCGTATCCTTTTCTGCTTGGTGGAATGGACCTCGTCTTAGGCATCCAATGGCTACAAACTTTGGGAGATATAGTCTCTAACTACCAAAAATCCGATATGAGATTTTCTTTACATAACAGGGATTATGTGCTGAAAGGGATTCGAGAAGGAGAAGTGTCCCAACTCACTAGCTTGTGCCCGAAGACTTTACTTTACTCTTTGCGGCTTATGGCAGTCGAAGGCAGTCAAGAACTTGCAGAGAACAAATTAATGTAACTGCCATCAGATTTGCAGCAGCTTCTGGAGCAAAATACTCGAGTTTTTCAACCCATACTTGGACTTCCTCCAAAAAGATCCCAAGATCACAAGATAGCTCTGCTGCCTGGGTCTCTTCCTGCCAATGTAAGGCCTTACCACTATCCTCATATTCACAAGAAGGAGATTGAGTACACCGTAGCTGAGATGTTGACTCAAGGAATCATTAGACCGAGTTGTTCTGATTTCTCATCTCCAGTGATCTTAGTAAAGAAGAAAGACGGGACATAGCGATTTTGTGTGGACTACCGTTCATTGAATGAGATCACAATAAAAGATAAGTATCCTATTCCTGTAATTGACGAACTTTTCGATGAGTTTCATGGTGCAAAATTTTTCTTCAAGCTAGACTTAAAGTCGGGATACCATCAAATTCGTGTAAAGGAAGAGGATGTCCATAAAACGGCCTTCCGCACACATGATGGACATTACGAATTCTTGGTTATGCCCTTTGGCTTAACCAACGCACCCTCCACTTTTCAGTCACTGATGAATGACATCTTCCGCCCCTATCTCCGCAAATTCGTGCTAGTTTTTTTTGATGATATTTTGGTTTACAGCCCTACTTGGCATGATCACTTGCAACACCTTTCGCACGTTTTTTCTGTTTTACAGGAGAAACATCTTTATGCCAATCTATCCAAGTGCAGATTTGGATGCCAAAAACTTGAGTATTTGGGACACATCGTGTCTACTGAAGGAATTGAGGCCGATACAGCTAAGGTTCGTGCAATGCAAGAATGGCCAATACCTAAATCGGTGACGGAGCTAAGAGGATTCTTAGGACTCACGGGCTATTACCGTCGTTTCGTGAAGAATTATGGCGCCATAACAGCCCCCTTAACAGACCTTCTCAAAGGAAATGCCTTTGCTTGGAGCAAGCATGTAGGTGAAGCTTTTCAACAGCTCAAGAAAGCTATGGTATCCACTCTTGTTCTGATTACACCCAACTTCTCCAAACCCTTCACGGTTGAGACTGACGCGTCTGGACGAGGCATTGGAGCAGTCTTATCACAAGAGGGTAGACCAATTGCATATTACAGCAAGGTCCTCTCAGCCACAGCCTTAGCTAAATCAACGTATGAGCACGAATTGATGGCGTTGGTTCATGCCGTGCAACGATGGAGACCTTACTTACTTGGGCATCAGTTTATTGTTAAAACAGACCACTTGAGCCTTAAATACCTCCTGGAGCAGCGAATCACTACGCCTGAACATCAAAAATGGTTAGTAAAACTTCTTGGTTATGACTATAAAATTGAGTATCGTGCAGGACGCTTGAATGCGGCTGCAGATGCCTTGTCAAGGAGACCAGAAGCATCAATAGCAGTGCTTACCACATTACAATCATCTTTTTGGGAGGAGTTGAAGCAAGCTCAAATAGAAGACCCGATCACCTCCAGTTTGCTGAAAGTAGCCCAGGAAGGAACCAAACCAGAATTCTCAATTGCCAATGGTTTTCTGGTCCAGCATGGCAGAATTCGTAAACCTGCTAACTCACCCTTGCGTATGCAGTTACTTTTTGAGGCCCACAACTCAGCAAGTGGTGGCCACGACGGACAGTTTCGAACCTTCAAGCGCCTTACGCAACAGTTTTATTGGCCAAGCATCTCCAAGGATATCCACAAATACATCTCAGCCTATTCCACATGTGCTAAGGCGAAAACCAGTGCCCTTCAACCAACAGGATTACTTCAGCCCTTACCCATTCCTTCTATGGTCTGGACTGATATTTCAATTGATTTCATAGAGGGATTACCTCGCTCGGAAGGGAAGGATGTCATACTAGTGGTTGTTGATCGTCTCTCTAAATACGCTCACTTTATCCCTCTACATCACCCCTACACTGCGGTGCACGTGGCAGCTGCATTTGCCCGCGAGGTGGTACGTTTACATGGTTTTCCTTCCTCTATTGTGACGGATCGCGACTCCGTTTTCTTGAGCTCCTTTTGGCAGGAACTTCATCGTCTCCAAGGAACTTCTTTATATATGAGTTCAGCTTATCATCCTCAAACAGACGGCCAATCGGAAGTTGTTAATCGATGTTTAGAGACATACTTGCGATGCTTTATTGGAGAGCAGCCGAGAAAGTGGATACAATGGCTCCACTGGGCGGAGTACTCATACAATACTAGTGTCCATACTGCCACTCAAGTATCTCCTTTTGAAGCTGTCTATGGACGTCCTCCTCCACCCTTGGTAGCATTTGCTTCTGGTCCGAGCAGTATAGATGAAGTGGGTGCCCAATTACGAGAACGGGACAACATCTTACGTGATCTGAAGCATCACTTAGCTCAAGCTCAAAATCGTATGAAGCAATAAGCTGATAAGCACCGACGTGAGAAATATTATAAAGTGGGAGACTGGGTTCTTATGAAGCTGCAGCCATATCGTCAATCTTTTGTGGCAGACCGTCGATTTCACAAGCTCCGTCATAGGTTTTATGGGCCTTACCGAATTACCAAGCAAATTGGGCAGGTTGCATATGAGCTTGACTTGCCTCAAGAATCACGAATTCATCCAGTCTTTCATGTATCACAATTAAAAGATGGCCGTTCTCGTCCACCAGAAATTGAACTTCAATTGCCTGTTCTTCCAGAAGAGGAATTATGTGACACCAGTGCGGACTCACTGCAAATGACCTCATCAAGACTCGAGGACGAGTCTCGCGTCTTTGGGGAAGGAAATGATAGGGCATGCAGAATGCAGAGAGAGAGGCAGAAGGCACTACCACGAAGAGGCTTAAGGAAGTCCACACGAGCGTGCAGCACTTGCATTGGATGCCAGTGAAGAAAAGCCAATAACAGAGAAGTTTAGGAAGTCTTAGAGTTGTAGCTGAAGAAGAACTCCAGTAATGTGGGCAGTTAAGTTAGAGTAGGAGAGTCTAGCTAAGTGAAGTAGTAGTGTTTCACTCATATTAGGAGACTAGTGTTTGAGTGTTATTCAAATAAAGTTCCTTAGACAGGAACATGTTAGAGTCCATTAGGAACTCTTGAAATCTTGTAGCTTATAAATAAGAGTCATCCCAACCTGAGAGAGGGGAGACTAATCAGTATCTTCTTTTTAAGTTTAATTTTGTTGCAATTTTTTTTCAGCTTTCAATCTGTTCTTTTTGTTTAATGCTTTCTCCTTGGCTACTGCATATCAGTGTAGCCCACCAACAAGTTAAGGTGTTACATATAGAATCTTATGAACAAAGAGAAAGACATGGGACTAATCTGTACTCCATGTCCAGCCTCTAATTCATCACAAACCGAACTTTGCGTCTCCCCGAAAGGCTTAATGAGAGTAGTTTGATCGAATGAAATTTGAATACATCCTAGTGTATCTCCTAGTGAACACTTCTTTTGGATAACACCAATTTCACCCAATAATTATTATGGACAACATCTTTTTGTTGAACTCTTAAAAATTGGTGTATAAGAGGAAATCTAAATGGAAGATACTTCATCAACTAAGGATGGAGTATTATTTGGATCGTTATATATTTGTGTTTGCTGAGTAAATAATTAGAGCCTGAAATTTATTTCTAGCATCAATTTGGTCTTCAACTTTAATGAAGATTGAAATTCAATTCCAACTAAAATTAGATTCCCTGTGTGGTGTGGCGGATGTGTCGCCTTCTGACTAAAAGTTTGAATTTCGAAATATATATGACAATGTTAATAGTATAGTTAGCAAATTCGAACAGAATCGTTCGGATCGATTCAAAATCATCGATCCGAAATCTAATTATAAATTAGTCAGATCTATAATCAATCCAAATTGATCTTGATTGATCAAAACAATTTTTGAATTGATCTTTTGATCAAACTACTTAGATTCACCCGAACTGAATTTTAAAAAATTAATTTCATTTGAAGTTTTTTCTTTTTTTTTCCATTCTTCTTCTGCTTTCTTGATTCTTCTTTCACGTGTTCTTGTGGGAAGATCTGATTCATTGATGGTTGATCAATTCTAGAATTAAGATTGGTTTCTTTTTCCATCACCACCGCCGCCTCCATAGCTGCAGCAAACTTCTTTTGTTCCTTTTAATAGTGGATTATGACCAAGGTTGGAAATTTAGTGGTGAAGAGGTGATGAAAGGTCAAAGCAATAAAATGCAAAAGCACAAAAATAAGAAGTTTGAACCTTGATTTTCTTCTTTTTTGTAATGTTGCTTTATAGAATATGTTTGGATATAGTTGTAATAAATAAGAGTAAATAAAAAAAAAATAAACTAGAGAAAAATATTAGAAAAGAGATGAGAGTAAGAATAATAAAACATAAATGGTTATTTTTATTTGATAATAAATCAGTAAGCAACTAATACTAGTAATTAGTTCTCCTATTTTCGATTGTTCTTATGGACTCTCAATTCAAAACAGCTTGATTCCTATCTTTTTGAATATTTTTTCATTGATATTTTTATTTAGTATTGTTAATTTTAATTTTCGTTCTTTTTTAGTTGAACTGAGTTTTGTTTCCAGAGAAGAGTTGAAGACTAAGATGGTTCAACCAGTTGCACCAAACTATCGCAATTTTTTTCGTATGTGTGCAGACATTGAAGCATTTTTGTTATTTGATTGCCTAAGATTGAAATGAAAAATGATAATGGATGCATCTTTAGTCGTAATATTGCTTGCAGCATTGTTGTTATTATTGTCGTTAGAGGAATAGTTGTTGGTATTTTTGATTGGTTGATTCAAATGAAGCTGGCACATTGGTCCGCCGTTCGATCTCCTGACCCGGCCGGTCGGATTGTCACTCGTGGTTCTGAATCAACGGCATGGTTGGGTTGGGTCTGCTAACTTTGATTATAGACGCCGTACAATGTCGGTAGTGCTACTGAAACCACTGGAACAATGAGAAAGTTAATCAATCAAACTTGAACTGTCAACTATTTGTAAATATAAAAAATTTAAAAAAAGAACAAAAGAATGGTTGCATCTAATAAAATCAATACAGCTCTATGTAATTTGAAATAATTTTGGTCTTGATAAATAATAACTTTCAATCTCAATGAACTGTCAAAGTATTTATAAATATCAAACAAAAAGAGAAAAACAAAGCCAAACTCCATAAAACCTCTTTTAGTTTGTAAAAATCTTATGTGGCTCAAAATTTTTTAAAGATTTAATACTCAAATTAAAGAGAAAGTAATTTAAAATGTTGATACTCAATATTTTATGTGGCTCATAGTTGGCATCCCACATCTTCTTCCATCTTTCCAAACCCAACACCTCTCTCTTCACCAAACGAAACAAAACCCAAATCCTTCTCTTCAATGGAAACGCTCTCCACTCCGGTTTCCAGCCTTCGCGCTGCCGTATTCTTTTCCGCATCAAACTCTCGAGACACACAACAACAACTCTTCAAGCCTTCACAAACTCATCCATCAAACACTTTTCTCTCCAACAAATTATCTAACAACTCTTGTAATTCCTTCCTCAGCAGCACTCCAAAACCTCTCGTCCTTCGTTCTGCTTCTACTCTCCGTTGTTCAACCAATCATAGTTCTTCAGATAAATGTCATAGTCGTGCATCCACCGGCTATGCTGCTGCTCTTCTTGATGCAGCTTACTGTCGTGGAATGGTTGAGTTAGTTGAAAGAGACGTTCGCTGGGTTGCCAACAAGCTACACAACGTTATAAACAACGAATCATTAGATAAGAAGATTAAAGAAGCAGCTGTGAAGTCTGCGGCAGAGAAGGACGGGTTATCGCCTCATTTAGCAGTGTCGCTGCAGATGCTTGTGGCGAAGGGGCTAGTGGGATTGGTGACTGAAGTGTTGGAAGAGTTTGGAAGGTTGTATGATAAGCTGACGGGAACTGCCCGTGTGCTTGTGGTGTCGCCATACGGCAGGAAAGGTGTGCGAGAGGAGGAGATCGCTGCTGTTGCACGGCGTGTGCAGCGTGATACGGGAGCCTTCAGTGTCAGAATTCATCATTTAATTTGTCGCTCCAAACCTTCGCAGACGCTTGGAGTGTTGAAGTGATGCTGCATTAAAAGCTCTTCCTGAAGGAAAATACTGGAGCGATCCTCCGTTTTTATTTTGAGATTACTGAAATTATCTGTTTGTGAATTAGAGTTGTTTTCTATGTATATATATGTTTTTTCTTTTTTTCTGAAACTAACGCTACAAAAAAAGTAAATAAATAAAAAACACTAATAAAGGCCAACTAACGAAGTCGAAAAACTGGTAGATCACCTAAGCTAACCACGACGTGAGCTACATTGGTCGTTATTATAAAAACAATAGCGACCAAACTTTGTTGCTCACTAATAACCTAATAGCGATCAGGATAAATTGGTTGCTATTTATTCACCAAAAGGTAACCAACTATAACTAGTCACTGAAAAGTTAATAGGGACCAGTTAACCTAGTCACTAATTAACAACCAGTATGATTTGATCGCCGTTATATCATTAGCGACCACTTACTGCAGATCACTATTGTACCAAATAACAAAATACCTATATACCTACAAAATAAAAAATTACACAATACAATAATTTATTGACAAATAACACAACCAAATAACTAAACATCACTAAATTAAATATATTTAAAATATATCACATTAGTTTTAATAAGATTGAATAATTAAAACAAAAAAGCTAATATAAATAGATAATTGTTTCGGTGATACAAAATAAAACTGCATTCACTAATGCCAAATTCTTGGAAGGACCAATGCTTAGACCATACGGATTATGTATCTAAAAAAATAGAGAAAAAGTATTACTAAAATGATATGTATAATAAACTTCATAACTATACAATTAAAAATTTAAGACAAATACCGTCTTTGCTATTTCGTCCTATCTCCAAATATAATTTTGATTCTTCATATGCGTCACGCTCGTGAGATTGTCGTATGCTCATAGGTTTCATGTCATTTTATCGCATTTTTTTAGAATTTTAACTCTTTAAGTTGTTATGCGTCTATAATATATTAAAATATTAATAATACAAAAATACTTGAATTCATCCATCCAATCTCCAAACTCAATTCTGATCCTTCCTACGTACCACTCTCACCGAAACGATTGTGTAAGCATATGTCTAACATCATTTGATCATTTTTTTAGTTTTGGCCCCATTAATTATTTTATATAACACTAACTTTTGTCTATAAAAATTTAAATATCTAAAAATACTTTTATTTCATTCGCGCTACCTCCGAATGCAATACTGTTTCTAACTACAATTCACTACCGTCGGAACGATTGTGTATGCATAAATTTCGTATCACTTTATCCCTTCTTTTATTTTGGCCCCTTAGTTGTTTTATAAAAGCTAAATATTTTTTATAAAAACATGAAAATTTAAAATACTTCTTTTCACTCGTCCTACCTCCAACATAATATCGCTTCTTATTACAAGTAACTCTTGCTGATACGATAGTATACACAAACGTTATGTATTATTTCATTATTTTGTATTTTCAATTTTAGCCACTTTAGTTGTTATAATGAAGTGTTTTATTGTAACTTTTAACAAAACATAAATATTATAATTCACTCGTTTTATCTACAAATGCAATGTCAATTTTTTTCACGCGTCATGCTAGCCAAGTTGATCATTTACGCACGAATTTTGTGCCACTATATCGCTTTTTATTTTGGCATCTTAAATTGGTATACCTTTATAATTATGTTTTATAATAAAATTATAATATTTATAAATTTAAATAAGAACTTTTTGTTAAAAATCTAACATTGTATCTTCAGAACCATCGCTTGTTTTTTAGCTTTCATAAAATTTACCATTTTCATAAGATCATTATACTGCTTTGCGTAATTCTATTGTTATTGAAACAAGCTAACTTTGCTAGTTAATCTTTCTCTTTGTTACTTCTTTTTCTTCATTATTGCTCAAACACACTAACTTTATATGAACTGTAGTATTTTATGTTATAGTTTGGTCCAGGTCTACGACCATGATAGTAGTTAGATATGTTTTTTAAAACATTTTATATTACTTTTTCTTCCATCATCGGTTGCTTAGTTTGCGACTATTTTTTGAGCAATTAGGACATCCGTATTTAACTATTTATAAATCATTATAATCATAATTAGCAGTACAAAAATTATTTTTAATGATATTTAAATGTTTTACTTTTATATATATGCTTACTCTGTGATTTTCTAAACTTTATTCTACTGATTCTTAATATATGCAATCTTATATGTATCTAAATGGCCCTTCACCCCGTAAGTATTTTATAATATGAATATAAATAAGATACCTACATGTCTACATTTAGATATACTTACAGTTCGGTGAGAGGTACTCGTTATGGTTTCACTACATCCGTGTTAGGGATTGAGAGCATACTATATTTTTCGAACTTCTTGACATCCTTTATTAAGATGATGTGATAATTTAGTAGATTATAATACTTGATTTTATATTAGGCCAAGTATAATATTTTCTAAATTGCACTCACCTAAATACAGGATCATCGAAAAACATATAACATACAATAATACAATAAAAAAGTTTACCATTTTTATTAAAATCTCTTACTGGGTTAGTCTTACCACACTCCCCATGTCCCATCTTCTTATAATATATGTGCGCCTTATTCGCCATCTCTTATACAAGGCTTTTCTCTTTTATGCAATTACCGTTTCAAGAGTAGAATTGTAATGTCAATCTTGAATTCTTTTCTTTATAAATACAAGATATAATTCTACTTAGTAAACAACATCTTTTATGTGAGAAAGGAGGGTGGCGGATGCTTGTGAGATATGGAAAAGAATTTTTAAAAATTAATGTTACTCTAGATTATTCTATCTCAAGTTCGCTCATTGATTGGTTGTGTAAGAAGGTGAAGGTTTAGGAGGCAAAGAAATTATTTGATGAGTTTGCGAAGGGCTTTATCCCAAGCTTGATAACATAGAACAACCCCATTTTGGGCATGTGTGAAAATGAGGATTGTAGAAAACTGCACGTTTGAGGGATATAGGAGTGCAAAGCAAAGAATGGGATACAATTATTAGAAGAAATGATTGAGAAGAGATATGAACCTTCTAAAAACACTTACCTAATTAATAGTTGATGAGCTTCGTGGTTGTGATGTAAAAGAGAACAGAAAACTTTTTACTTTGGTAGGTAATAAAGGTGAATTTCTTGGTTTGCACACTTGAAAAATCTTTCTTATTACTCTAGTGGTGATATTAGCTTCGGAGCCAACACTCTTCAAGCCATCCATCGTGAGAATTCCTTTGCAGGGAATGCATAGGTGCACCAAATTATGAACTTGCAAGTCAGTTTAAGTATGCTTTCTCATCTGAATTAGATCTAGTTGCTCCAAAAAGCTATAGCTTGTTAATTGTGGTATGCACCTCCACTCTTTTTTCTTAGCAAAAATTCAATTGTCGAAATCTCCTTACTCCAAATATTGAGATAGGAGATGTTGATTATTCTGTTACATCATTATTTGAACTGCTGATATATATATACAGAAATGTAATAGATTAGTATAATTTTTTCGTTAAAAATTTATACAACTAGACAAAGATAAACTTCTTTGATTGTTCTAGTTAACTGAATATTCCTTAAACTTGCTAAGGAATTGTATCAATATTATCAAGACCTAAAATTAAACTCTGATCGGCACTGGATTAAACCAAGTTTACATAAGGCACAAATCCAGTCCAATTCAGTAAGTATGATCCAAATTTTGATAAACTAATAAAATTATCAAATTCAAGAAAAATTTTGACATGATCTTCTCTAAAAACTCAATATGGAGAATCATTATGAATAATAATAACTATACTTATCACCAAAAATCCAAAATAAAAAAAAACGACCAATATGAAAATCGTTTACACATAAAATATCATTACTAGGTACCGGTAGCCATAACACCTATTACGATCCAAAACAATAATTATCACAATATTACATACAATCAGGTATAAAAAAAGTCAATGTCTATCGAGAATTACAGAGCTAACTACATACCAAAAAATTTACGATATAACCTTCGCACGCTCTCCGTTCAACAGTACCAAATCTAATCAGTGTCCACTAGTCTTTGACCTATTTGGAAGGTCAAAAAAAAAGAAAAGACTTGAGCCTAGTCTCAGTGAAGTAAAACAGCAGAATATGCAATTAAGATAACTAATAAATTACCTAGATATTACAGTACTATCTATATGCAGTAGATGTAACGATAGATTAGATTAGATTCTACTAAGTTTCGAATCATTCTATACCGATTTAGTTCTTAGCAAAGATATGTAATGATGTATGCGAATATATTAAGAGTAACATCCATACAATATAGTTGATCGAGTGAGATCACATCTCCGACTTGCATCACGCTACAATGTATATCATACAAGTATATATATACATAATACCTTTATATATCAAAACTATAAACAAGCTCAATGCTCAATATGCTCTGAGATTTATAGGTTACCTATATATCTCGGTGACCGTATGTCTTGAGACCCACCGTATGAATATCTCATGCAATCATTCATAATATAATATGTTAGGGCATACTTGTAAAGTTCTGCATTGTCCAATACTAATGCAGTCTTTAATAAGTATATGCAATAGAATGGACTTTATCACAATGAACATGCGCTGCACAATGCGTACAAATACTATCATAATTATGCTTATGCATGTTTGAAGTATAAGCATTAACATGCATATCAATTATAGATGCAACTATGCAACCTAAGTTTATACCATACTAACATGCTATCAATAGCTACAAAAATAATGTCAAGTATAAGCATGTACACACACATGTAGTATGAATGATAAATCAAAATATGTAAGAACAATGACAAGTTATGACGGAGTTTCCAAATCAAATGTTACTTGTGTTGAAAGTCTAGTGATATAACTATAGTAACAAAGGCCGGTAATCCTCATCTGCGGTCCAAGCAATTATTTAGATCAACTGTCAACTCTAAACAGCACCACCTGAATTCAAATCATTCGTACCACTTAACGCGCATGCGGGCATATTTAATAAAAAAATACGCTAAGCAAAAGTTAAACCAAATACTCGTAATAAATACATAAATAAGTTAAAGTCTAACGCCCAATAACATATGGCGAATCATTCTAAAATTTCATCTATTCAACCATTTATTTAATTTCCTATCCGCTACTCATTTAATGCTAAAGTTAACAGATTCAAGAAGCTTACTGATGAAACAGGATAATCGAATTCCAAAACAACTTGATTCGGAACAACTCGTATATTTTCGATCCAACGATTATTTAGAATGAAATGAATGAATACTTCATCTAATAACAATTTCAAACATGCAATATGAAGATTTTTAACTCACCTAAATCGAGTCGCCGAAAAAGTTTGCCGAATTTTGGCGCGTTAGGGTTTCGATCGAGAAGGTGTTAAATACCGTGAAAAATAGCAGCAACACCGGCAAAGCTTAAGGATGGTGATGACGAGCTTAATTTTCACGCTAACGGCAAAAAATAGAAGAATAACTTCCGATGGCGAACTCACGTGAAATCAAAAGCCGGAGCTAAAAATCAAAGCAAATATGTGAGAGAAAAAACTAGCAAGTTGAGAGGAGTATTTCTATTTACCTACCGTCCCCAGATCGCCGACGAAACTTCCCTACAAAAATTCTAATTTTTGTCCCGCATGGCGTAACTCGTCAGATTTGCGACGGCGACTGCTGGAAGAAAGAAGATGATGAACTGAATGGCTGGGGGAGATGATCATCGCCGGAGAAGGTTGATAGCGTGCCAGAGAGGAGCTGGGCGGAGGAGGCAGTGGCTGTCGAGCAGAAATAGAGAAGTGAGGAGAAGATAATAAAAAAAAAATAAGAACATTGCACATAAGGACTTCTATTTTAAACAATGGCTTGGTTTAGCCCACCAAGCCAAAGCTGTTCCAAATATCTTGCAAAGTGTAGCACATCAGTGTTAAGCATGCTACATTATCATGATTCAAGTTATAGCTTTTGGTGGCTAGATATTTCCGAACCTGTTGTTGATTATATACTTGTGGAATTATTTATTTATTTATTTAGTTACTTTTATTTTTTTGGATAAGGAGCTTGTGGATTTGTTCTAAGATTGTCGGCATATAACTCCCTCATTTCAGGATGTGTGCAAATGGGATATATTGGAGGCTGCAAAGTTGTGGGATTCTATGATGAAGACCTGTGTTCAAAGATTTTAATGTAGAGCTTTTGTACTGTGGCTTAGTTTATATGTAATCGATCATTTAAAGGGATGCCTCAAGTAAAGTATATGCCTGACCTTAATTAGCAGACTTTGGTTCGAAGACGGATAAGATGTCAGCCAAAAATCTACTGTGATAGTGTTTGCATTCATGGGTGAAACTTACTTGGAAGTCCTTGTTACGAGGCTAATCAGTGCTGGTGTTGAACCAAATTTGTTGCAGCACCATTCAGCATGGATAAGCACCATTCTGCATCAGTATTAGGGAGCGTTTGGCATTGCTTACTCCAAAAGTAATTTTTTAATTTTTTAATTTATATCTTCCACAGTTTTTATAAGTATTTAGAAATTTTATTTAAAAATTTAGAAAATATAGAAAAATTCTACGTAGTAAAATTTTTTTATTGCATATTTTTATTTTTTTAGATAAAAAATATAGAGCTCGTTTTTCAAAAGGAACAAAAATATTTTTCATTCTAAAAAAGCTGTATTTTAAAAGCACTCCCAAATGCCTTCTAAGGAGGTCTTTCTTAGCTTTCTCTTTTGAACGAATCTATTTTCAGCAGAAAACTATAACTGCAATATGAGATATGGATCTTCTCCAACAAAACTGACTGTAAGTTCGTCTAATGTGAAGGCAGGTTATGCAGAGTTTTTAATGACCGTATTCTTGAGAATGTTTATAACATATTAGTACTCTTAAGTAGATCTTTACATTATCATCAATTTTCCACATTGAATATACAAATGACCCCAACTTCTTGGGTTGAATATTGATGTCAACAACATGAAGAATTGAAACCTTATGCTGAATGTTCTAGCAACCAAAGTTTATACACTCCTCAAAGAATGAATTTAACCAATATCCTGCAGCTAATTCAGTAATGAAATCTTTTTAGCAAGAAGAGGTAGTTTATAAATTCTCTTCTTACTTCTTTTGAAGTAGTGCATTGCCTTGAAGAAGGTATTTGCTGAGAGTTTCTTTAGCAGTTTAATTGTTATAAGAACTGAACTTTTTCTTTTTTAACTGTAGCTGATCATCATCTCCCTCCTAATATCATAATAATCACCATACTAGAATGGGCTGAAATGGAGCACTTCTTGTGGTTTTATAGTATTATTGAATTTAAGACTGTTGAGCTTCAAAAGTTTGCAATAACACCCAATTCGAGAGAGTTAATTTGTTGCTTTTTTATGCAATTTTTTTATTATTGATATTTTCGGGAGATCCTAATACATAAAAGGTTTCTTTCATTCATTGATATAAATTATTTCTATAGAGTAACATTAAACCACTTGACCCAGGATGCGTTTGGGATGGCTTATGAAATGGAGCTTTTCTGAAATGGGGAGTATTTTTGTCCTTTTTGAAAAACGAGCTCTATTTTTTTACTTCCAAAAAAATAATAAAAATATGCAATAAAAAGATCTCATTACGTAAAAGTTTTCTACACTATCTAAATTTTCTAAATACTTATAAAATATGTATTAAAAAACGCAGTGTATCTTTGATTTGAAGAGTCTGAAAGGCTTTATCATATATTCACAAGAAAAAAGCAAAACTATACATACTTACAAATGGCTGATCATGTCCAGTATGTATTAATATATACATATGTCCGAGGTAGAATCCTGTTGTAGATGTATCCAGGAGTATTTCCCCCCTTTTTCAATGGCATATGCTTTTTGAAACATTCCAATTTAGTCAGGAACAAAAATCAATCTTCAAGAATCCTTCAATAGTACATAGGTGTCTTTGGAACATTTTTGAGCCTCTTGCATGAGAAATCCCATATTACTACCGAACTTTTCTATGAACTATCATTTTCGTATATACTATTACTATATACGAAGTCGATATGTTGGTTTACAAAAGCTTGCTGTGCTATGAAACAACCGGGCAGCCCTCCACCCAGACACCTGGTTCAGTCGGACATGAAGCTAGAGGACATCCATCCAAGTCATTCCCCCACCAGTTCAGGTTGATGTTTTCTAGGCCAAGGCACAGATACAGCAGGACTGCCATGAATGCCAACCCCGCATCCAGTGCACCAGAGAGCACATAGTTGTTACGCTGCCACCAATTTCTTCTGTACTTATACACCACATACCCTGACAAGAATCCAATTATGACCCAAGATGTGTAGTTCACAGCCGTTGCTGGTGGCATATTTCCTGTGGCACCAATCATTACAGGCATGTTAATCAGGGGAATCCAATCATGGTTGGGGAAGGCCTTGTGTGCAAGCCAGACTAGCAGAGGGGCAATCGCTCCACCAAGGAAGAACCAGTTGATGGCGGAGTATTGACCAAGGTCACCAAAGATCCTGCGAGGACTAATGAGACCCCAGATTACAGAGGCATCGTAGAAGACATGGTCCCCAGGGCAAGTCCAAGGGCTGTCTGATGGCAGGGTGGCTTTGTCGCAGATGTTAGGAACGGTTTCCATTAGCCACCATGCTGTTCCCAGGTAAACAAGTGCTGCTATTAAAGTTCCTACTACCTGCAATAAGACAGTTCCAATAAATTTTACTAAGAGATTCTTACAAGAATATTCATCTAAACTAGTATTGGATGTATTCACGTTTGCTTTTTCAGTTTTCATTATTGTGTCCAACACGCTTACTCTCTCATGACAAAACTTCTGTCCTCAAAAATTTTTGCAACTTTTTGATGGATATGTTCTTCCTGTTTATCTCTCTTATTGTATGATTGGGTTTCATTCATTTGAATTGTAAAGTATGTGTAACTCATCTCAAATTTGGAAACAGTTGATTATGTGACTCATGTTTAATTAGTCTATCTTGAAGGCTATCTAGTACTATTTAATCTGGAATGCAGTAATTATATCTCACTTCATAGTGTAAACCAAAAGTACCTAAATGCATGATGAACTTATTCCAAAATAAATGTATCATAAACACTTCATAACAATAATTTATCCTACTTTTTTGCCAAATTACTGAACGACTATGGAGGTGAAATGTGTGCATAAAATTCTTATCCTCTAGGAATCTTGTCACTTCGTATGATATAGCTTCAATGGGCATAAGCATGTCAACACAACTAGTCTAGGTTTTTAAGTCAATGTTTATCTTTATCAAAAGTTGCATGTTAAGCATAAGCATCTAACGGCATTGAGATTCATGCAGATTAGAAGGCCTTATATAATCTTTTGCTTCGCCAATTTCCGCAAGTCTTGTTTTCTTGCTTGCTCAATAACTACAAAGCAAAATGTAGCATACACCAATTAAAATTGATCGAGATAATAAAGAAGAACATAGCTTCTGGAGTAAGTATTGTTACGATAGGCCTTGCATATTCTGCAGTATATGAAGTGTATGTTTGCACTGAAGTTTCATGGTGTATGTAGGATACCTGAGCCATGAACATTGTTCTTGGTGGGATCTTCATGTAGTGGCCCAACTTGAAATCTTGAAGGAAGGTCAATGCTTGAGTCATGCTAATATACCCATAGACCTTGAAGCACATGTTTGCAACTGGTCGTCCAGGATACAAGTATCCCATGATGTATTCAGTAATCACATTCAATCCTGGTGTCTGCATAATCAAATATAGGGGTTCAATGTGCTATGAAAAGAACCATGTAAAATAAAAGTTTAAATCAGTACTGATGTCCGAGAAGAATTACCTGGTTTGTAGTTGCAGTTATAATTCCAATAGGTAGAGTGAAGAAGATTGCTAGGAAGCAGGCTAATAGGACACCCCACCATGGTAGTTGAAGCTGGTCAATGTAGTACTCACAAGCAAATACGGTAAGGGCAACATTGGCAATGAGGATGCAGATGAACCACCATTCAGGTACCTGTTTGTATTTTCTCATGAGCTTAGTATGCACGTCTATTTTCCTATCTTGGAATGCCGACTTACTCAATTGCCACATTTCTCTGCAAATATTTAAAAACTTTATGCATTTGGCATATGATTTGATGTTAGGGATTCTAATTCTGAGAACAGTAGGACCCTTACTTTCCATGAAAGAGAAGCACATGAGTGACAGTCGCTGTGAGTGAAGCAAATCCAACACCATAAGTCATTGCAAAGAAGGTGCTCAAATACAGAGGCCCGTTCTTCTCATAAGCTTGGACGTCTAGCTGGAAATTGTTGTCTATTATGCTAGAGATATTATACGTCTGACCTTCAGAAGTGAAGAGTCCATCAGAGAATATAGGAAATGTGCCAGCCTTGTACAGGTTAAGCCAGTATGCGATAGGTGTGATCACATACATAATTAGCACAAAGCCGACTGCAACATTGGCTGTTGCAAACCAAGGACTTGCAAGAGGACTGCCAAGATATGATGAGACGGTAGACCAATCAAGTCCTATAGCGCCAAGGCCAAGTCCAGATAGGCCTGAGCCGAGCTGCTGGGCAAGCACAGAACGGGGGAATATCCAGCAGACCCAGGACAGGGAGGTGAGCATCTGGAAAAGGTAACCAGGGAAGACATAGTAGGTGAAGCTGCAGATGAAGGCAACCATGAAAAATTGGTTTCTGGTCAAGCTTCCCTTCGGCCTTTCTTCCTTCTCATGAAGTGCCCTGTACCAAAATGAAGGTAATGGAATTAATTTCGGTTCCAATCATTGAGTAAACATTTAGGAATATGTGACAATGTTGTATGATATGTGGGCAAGGTGCATGGTATTAACTTCACACTTGTTGCAGGTATAGCTGATTGCCCAGAAATCCGTCATCAGGACCGCAATGACAAAGATAGTTATGGTTTTAATATATTGGAAATTGTTCCTTTGATGCTGGAGCTGCTAAGGTAAATGCCCTAATTATTCTTCCGGTATTTGACATGTATCAAACTACAATATCTTTGCCTTTGTCATGCCATAATTTCATCAAGCAAGTCTTGTTAACAGTCTGGGAGAATGTATATAGCAAAGAGCTGGCTAGTTCAAAATATGGTGCGGTGGATGCTAGTTTCAATTGCTTGTTTTTCTCGCAGCTCCTTTTTTTTGTCCCCTTCTCTGAGAAACATGGCGTTGCCACTAGTATTATAATCTAGACCTGTTGCAGTGCGTGTGTGATTTGCATTCCACAGTATTTTGTAAGGGAGCGATTTCGTGCATGTGCCCTAAATCAACACTTGCCGGTAACAACAATTTCATTCAATTCTCCTAAATAAACTTTGAAAGAGTCTTGCGCACATGATATACTTATTTTCTTTGTACTCTGTTTTCTAATGATATTGCATGTAGAACACGTACCATGAAGTAGGAAAATGGGAAAGAACGAAAACAATTTTGTAGATTACATAGAGTATGTTTAAAATTACTTATAAAATAAAATTTTTTTAAAATAAAAAATATTTTTATTTTTTTAAAAACTAAATTTTATTTTTTTATTTTAAAAATATAATAAATATATGTAATAAAAAAATTTTATTACGTAAATTTTTTTTACGTTTTTTAAAATTTTAAATAAATTTTTTAAATATTTATAAAATATATATTAAAAAATATAAATAAAAAATTAAAAATTTTTGTTGAAAAAATGGAAAGCTAAACGCATCCGTTGAACTAAACATCAATTGAGGCATTTCATTATTAAAACGCAAGTGGGCAGACAGCAAACTTAAATTTGTATCTGTCCTAAGCTATAACCTTTGATAGGAAAAAAATGAATTGCTTGTGTCCAATTTCCTAGTGTCCAATTTCCTAGACAATAATGCAAGCACTCTCAGCTAGAAGCAATAACTGTAAGTATGTGTGTGCTTTCTATTTTAATATTTCCAACATTTATTTTAAGGTCATGTTGTTATTTCACACAAGTTCAGATCCTAATTTTTCGTGAGAACTACGCACCTACATGTGCATTCTGTTAGGGCGTGTTTATGGATCTCTTAAATTCTAACTTTTTTAAATTTATTTTTAATATAAAATAAATGAAAATTTTAAAATAAATAATTTTTATTAAAATAATTTTTAAATTTTATTTTAAAACTTACTATTAATACAAAGTTATATAAAAAATTATTTTTATTTAATATTTTTATTTAATTTTTTAAAGTTATTTTTAAAAAAATATGTTTAACTTAAGGTAAACACATCCTCAGCTTATCGCGAGACATAGTATTGTATTGGCTCAAATTCTAGCAAGAGACGATTAGTTTCTAAATTGAAAAAATTCAAATTTTCATGTAACATGCTAGCAATAAAAGTGCATAAAAACTAAAAACTCTAGCGTTCGTAGCATTCTTCGTGTACAGCTAATACAGCTCTATTTCATTAGAAGAAGTGTTGTAGTATGGACTATTTGTTGAGTTTCGGCAAACACAAATTTTTAAGGGCCTAAATTTGCGAAACGGAAACTTTGTGGTTTCACTCATGCAAAATGCATTTAATCAAATATTATAACATGTTCACAAATCAGACAAAACACTCTCGCCCATATGTGAAATTTGTAGATTCAAATTGATTCCCTGTTGTAGATGGATCTACAAGAATCTCTATCCAAAGATTCAGAAAAAGCTAAAAATTAAATGAAGTACTAACAACAGCTCAGCGAAAGTGACTCACTTGTCTATTAATTAATTTCTTTGGTGTTCTAAATTATCATTCTTCGTTCAACTACATTCGTTGTCCTTCGTCAATATTTTCAAAAAAAAAAAAAAAAAAAAAAAAGATGCTGCTGCTGATGAGATTTAGCGATAGTTTTGAATAATTGGGGACACATCGGGTTTCTTTCATGTATATTGCTTGCAGCTATACATTGAAGTAACTCAAAATGACATCAACTACATTTTGCGTGCTCAAGTATTTCTCTGGTCCCTTTCCGTTATTGTCACTTGCCATTTACGATTCTAATGATCTTTTCTAACAACAAACTAATCAAATCTTTTAATAAGATACATACTTTAATTCGTAAAAAGAGCTGCCCTATATTAGATACAAATCAAAGTTAAAGTATATAAGAGTGGCTTATATTCTACAACTAAATATATATTTTCTTGCCAGAAATCATAATAATAAAATATAAGATACGTGCCACATGAATTGGTATGAGCAATTATATAAATTGGCGTATGCATTTTTTATAATTCATCCTAATTTCCTACGCAATTCCTAATTTTTTATTTGATGTTTTTTTTTCTTTTTATTTATTGTTTTCTGAATTCTTTAGAAGGAAAAGTTCATATTCATACTTCACAAAAAAAAACACTGAAACAAGAGAAGTACTGAATATGAAGTGTTTCCAAATGATGAGCGCTGAGCTTTCTCGCAATTATAGGGAGCCGAAAAACAAGAAGATGCATAGAGGCAATGGTCTAAGCCATTCTGGCAAATAAGGAACTGGAGGTACCTGAAAAGAGAAACCTGCACCAGATTGTAAGGCCACCACATCGCCGCCGGCTCCACAAGATACCGCCGGAATATTCCCGCCCATCCAAACCCCAACACCTACTTGCAGTCATATCGAATAACATTATAAATTCTATTCATCAAAAGATAAATTTATGTGTATATATAGATATTTGATAAACAGATAGAAACCTGGGTGGTGAGGACGACAAGGAGGGAGACGAAGAAGGTCATGTGTTTTTTGTAGAAGATTTTAACAGCTGTAACAATATGTATAGCGTAAACGCTTCCGGCACCGGAGTTGGCGAAGATGGTGATGAGAACGTGTTCTTTGATATTGAAAGGCCCAGGATTGAGTGTGAACTCCCACCTTGTCCCTCTGAAGAAAACCTTATCGGTAATCGTAGACGCCATGAGGTGTCCTAGCGGTACAACGGCGATCTGTGCCGATATTGATGTGATTGATAGAGGCTCTTTTCTGTACCAGAAAAACTGGTTGAGGAACGAAAGTACCACGCATGATAACGTGCCTAGCACCCACATCCTGAACGTGAGTACCGGTGTAGACGGGTCATCTGTGTTCGGAACTGTTAAGGCGACTTGCTCGATCGGAGAATTTTCCTCTTCTTCTTTGGATACTTCATTGGATGGAGTACTCGACGAAGACGAGGCACCGCCGCTGTTTGTGATTTCTTTTGATACTGCAACATATAGTATAACATGTTAGACGAAACTGAATGAGAATGACATGAAAGAAAACCTTTGCGATCGATGTAATAGTGAATTGATTAGCGTTTGGTTTCTCTTACGGAGTGGAGCGGAAATTTGCTGCTGCTCATCTTCCTCTTCACAGGAAGTCGCCATGGTTGACCGATATCGCCTGCCGTGCTGCTTATCTCTTGATTCTATTGATTTCTGTCCTTATTCTTCTTCTTGTGTAGCTCCGTCAGCTAACTAAACATATGTAATAATTTGATTATTACAAGTTTGGAAATGGTTGAAGAAGAAATTAACAACTAAATATGTTCTAATTAATGAATTTCGAGCACCATGTGTTACACGTTGACCGTTGATAGATATATTACGTGGGCACGCCTACATAACAGTCTGGAGACAATGTTGCAACATGAAATACAGATAGAAAGAAAGGAAGCTCCAGTTAAATTAATAAAATACAGCAGCTATAAATAGGGCGTTTGTTTTATTGTTTTAACCTAGCGATGAAATTGCCACATAGCTTTAAAGGATGGTAACCGGTAAGTGCCATACTTGCAAAAATCGACCTCGATCCAAAAAACTGTCCGAATTGACGGATTGCGGATTGACCCGACAAATCAACCTAGTGTTGGTCTGTTTGCTAGTGCCAGTAGCTCTGCAACCAATTAAAGGTGCAATAGGCAAATACCTAACACAGACAATTACAATTATTTAAAAAGCACCAACATCACTTAAAATTCCAAATAAAACTTTAAAATACATCAATAAAATCAATAACATCAGCAACATCTATAGAGTATCTTTTAAGTTTTAATAAGACTCATCAACTTAGAGTGTTACAACAACATCAACAAATTCAAAGCAGCACTGCAGCCAGTACAATAGGCCAACACCCAATCTTGGTGGCCGGTCTACCAAAGTGCTAATAGCTTTTTTTCCACCATACATAATCTTCTCCAACACACTCAGCTGCCAAGGGACAATAAAAGAGACCTGACAAGAATAGAAAAATACTGTGAAGTATGAATAAAGTTTATCATGTATCAAATAGAAAATGAATTGATATAACCAAAGACTACATTTATGTAGACTTATGTACATAATAATTTTGCAGGGTTTTCATTTGTTAGTAGAGGGTGACCATAAGACAATGTCCACAACTCTTAATAGCTCCATTGGTTCAGCAAGACAAGTTGGAAAAGATTGTGGATATGAAAGCATCATTTATAAAAATAATAAATCAAAAGACATTGCATTTGTTTATGATGTTATTTTATTCTCGAGCATATATATGAGTAAATGGTTTGTTCTGAAAGTACTGTCTACTGCTACTTTTAAAATCAAATTCTTCTTGCCTAACAGAGGAGATCAAAAAAGTATATCAAGAAAGTCTACTTATTAATGAATGCTAGAGAGCCAGTTAGTGACAAGTTAAGATTGTTTGATAAGAAGCAAGCAGTTGTAGTTCTAATGAAAGCTGAAGAGCTGTGTGACATGCTGCAAGATATCTATAAAGATACAACACACTAACTAGTCTATGCATCATCTCAAATATATATATATATTTATAAGTACATGGTATATAAATGCTTACAAGAATTAAAAAAAAGGACTAAATTGAAGTTCTACCTCCTAAATGTTTCAATTTGATGAGTATATACTTGATTGATTGTTGCTAAATGGCTTCATGTAATAAAGTTATTTGTACTATTGCAAAACTCTAGCTCATGTAAATTTCAAGACTATTTTTGAAACAAGTACTACTCTAGTGTTATCAGAGTAAACAAGTACTATTCTACTATTGCAATACTCTAGCTCCGAGTAAACCCCGTTCTACTATTGCAATACTCTAGCTCATGGGTCGCCCCGGATCAATCTAGACCAACTGTATTAACGAGTCATTTGCAGATCCGAACCGATTTACGTTCCACATCGACAATTTTGGGGTCGACCTGAGCAGGCCAGTCCAGACCTGATAACTTTGTAAGAACACCTCGAGGCCATAAACCTAACACGTGTTCGAATCACATACAAGTTAATTATGACGCATCATATTTATATGCCACGTACCGTAAAGCTACTAATTCTTCGAAATGTTACCATGTATAATTTTAACAAATACTTACATTTGAACTTTCTTTCCATCAATAGTTATAACAGATTATGAGTTATATCTAATTAAGAAAATCTATAATATACACTGTACTTGATTAGAATTTTGCATTTTAAGAATATATCTACATATGTATTAATTATTAAGTTATTCAAACAATTCTAGTTCAAATTATTATACCATCATATGAGAAAGGAACTAACAATTACAAGAATCAATTTGTCAAGAAAACATTTTAGTTAAAAATAAATGTATTAATCACATGTTATTTATATATTTTTAAAACTAATTATTGGATTTATAAATAGATGAGATATATAGCTAAATGAGTAACATGTTTTAACAAAATGCGTAACAATTGAATGATTAATTTATCTGTTGGAGAGATACAAAATCGTAAAAGTTAACCAACATATGCCACCAAATGTCAATATATTGAATTTCATGAAAGAGGGTTAGTATTTATTAAACTTATATCCCAATAATTCCAGTCGTTACTGAAAGGACACAAGGTTTTAATAAGTCAATGGAAAGGCCCATTTTCTATTATAAAATGCGTAGGTCAAATCTAATTAATTATCAGGTACAACTCCCTCCAAAACTTAAGGTCCATCCATCTTTTCATATGAGCTTTCTCTAATCATATACAAGGATTAGAATGATCCAAAGAGCTGTGAGTTCAAAAGAGCCCCAAAGGTTGTTGTCACCGCATTCAACAAAAGGGTGTAGTGGATTTTTATAGAACGATCAAATCGCAGATACTAAGTTACAAAGAATAGTTGATGAAGTGGAAAAACCATTCCAATATCGACACAAGTTGGAAACATAAAGACATCCTTTGATAATTCGTCGACCATATCCAAAAGTTCAAAGAGCGCGACGAGGGCTTCATGAGCTTAAGTGAAGGAGGATATAACAGGCCGTAGGGTTGGAAACGAGAACCTTCCACGAGCTTACTTTTACAGCACCTTTTCTATAGCGATAACATCCTGAGATGTAGCCATCATTATGGGGTGTCACTTTACTATCTCGATTGTCAAAATCTTAGCTTTAATACCAACTGTCATGGGACTAGTACTTTTAACAGTACCCGTACAGCTCTTAGACAATCTTTGCCGTAAGTTTCTAACTAAGTTTAAATGATTCCGAAATAATACAAAACATAATTGAGCGAAGAGGAAAGAGAAATATAGATGGAGAAAGCTTTAGTAGAATGTTTAGAAAGCTTACAATACTTTGATGCTTACAAATATTTTACGATGACTTTCAAATTGAACTACTTGCTACCTATTTATACCATTTCGTCGTCCTTATGAACATGGTGATTACTTGAAATGGACGGTAGAGAACGCTTCTCCACAAAATTTTTCCAAAATATCTAACACAAATATCTTATTTATAAAATATCTAATTAGTATAAAAGCTTCCATAACTCTTTATGACATAAGTATATTACTTCACATTCAATAAAGATAAATAAAAAATAGTTTAATATAATAGAGATGTTGTTAACCTATTGGTTTAAATGTTTATGTCAGATTGAGCTTTCTAGTATATAGATTGGACCATTCGAATCTTATCTTAGTTAGCTCCTTCAATATTATATCTTCTTTAACAATAGTATAAGATTCAATACTTCGACTGGAATCTCAATGTATGAAATAGCTCTAACTAGTATTAGACGAGCAGATTAAGAGCAGTCTGACTGACATGTGCTTGTATAGTATGTGAGAGTTTAGAGCAAGTTGAATTCTGATGGGTAGCTCTTAATTACACAGAAATAATGAACAGATGAGGCGAACGACACATATTATATTACTTACTGGTAATGAGCTGAATAAGTTAATAGTGTGACTCGTCAGTTTTCACATAATAAATAAGAATTTAAATAGTTGGGTTCTAAAAGCTCTTGTGTCCGAAGAAAGTACTTCGAGCCAAATCTGCAATCGACGTACTTGGTGCATGATAGCGTATTCGGATGAGGAGAAATATAGGTGACTTATTTTTGGGGGGAGATCGTTAGGTTCAAAAGTGAGTTAAGTATCATATTGAATAAAATAAAATAAGAAAGCTTATATATTAGATAGTTGTATAATTCATTGGATATTATCTTATTAATAAAATAAAATAAGATAGGCTTATATATTAAGCCTCCAGCTAGCAAATTTTGATTAAATCCTCTTGTTATATCTCTACGATATTATCTTATTATATTAATTACGTAACTTAATTTTCATTCAACTGGTCCGATGTGCCTAAAAACTAGTATTATTAAGTGCACAAAAAGATTAAAAAAAAAGGGTGAATATTTGTTTCATGAGATACACCTCCTACCACTTCTAAATTAGGCTCGCAATTTAAAATTAATTAATAATAGAAAGATTGATCCAATATCTTATATAGAAGCGTTGGCTTAAATATTTTTTTATGTGAGACTCTTCTCTTAACACTCCTTTTATCTTGTATGTACTTTATATAAATCAATCAAATTCACGCTCTATAATTTCTCCCTAATTAATGAGTCATACATATTTCTCTCATGAGAGCACCACTATCGCGCACGAAGAACCATCATTGTCAGACTTCTTATATTTATTCAGCACCGTGTGGAAAATCATGAGAATTATACTGCTCCTAAACTAGTCACAAGTACCCATGAAAATTACAATGTCCATATATCGCTCAAGATTCCAAACAAATAATCATTTTTTGTGTCACTTGTTGAGAGATCCAACATTAGAAGAGCTAATCACAAAACAAAGAGTTAGACTCAAGAGAGCCTCATATATGAAAGAGCTTAATCTAATTAAAATGTTTAAGTTCATAGGTTTAAAAACTCTATTATATAAAAAACTCTTCTCATTTTATCTTCATTTCACATGAAATTCACTCTTATATCCAATAAGTACCTATGTAAAGTATCCAAAAATGAAATTTAAAATGCATACTTAGTAAGGCTATACAGTAGGAATGGATCCTATTCTATCGTAAGTATTTAGAGTCTCACCCTTTGAAGAGTCTTAATCCTTTGATCAAACTCCTATTTGCACTTTATAACTTTGCCATGTGTCTTACAACTTATGATTTTATCAAGTACATGATTGAATTGGTTGGAGAAGAACACAAAGAAACAAACCTATGAAACAAAACACCTCTTTCTCCCCTAGCTAGTATAGAACAAACCTATGAAACCAAACACCTCTTCTATACTACATGGGAAGTATTCGATTATCTCTTTTTATCGCTCGCTGTCAAAGTTGAGGATTACTGGCATTTGCAACATCTTTAGAGTTGTGATCTTTTCTGTTTGGATACAAGAGTAATAATTAAGAGTAAATAAAAGTAAATGTAACAAATAGACGAGTAATATAAAGTATGAGGATACATTCACTCTCACCTTATTTGAATATATTAATAAGCATAATAAAGATAAAATTTAATCTTATTTGGTAAGAAGAATAAAGTGAGGAGTAAATAAATTTTTTTTGTTTAAAGACTGAAAAGTTCTTATTAGATCTTGAAAGTTTTGAAAACTTTATTATTTATAATAGAAACGTTTGGCAATGCTTACGGCACTGCTTTTCATTACATAAAGCTCTCATGTTACCCCAATAAATATTTTAATAATATTTTATAAAAAATTTTAAAATTTAAAAAGTATATGTGATTTATATATCATACAATCTTTACATGAGGAATAAAGTCTAGTGAAAAGAAAAGACTAATTTTTAATAATTTTTATTAATTAAATTTAGTTAGTTAGTTAGAAAAACTACACATAATTATTTGATGTATGCATGAAAATTGCTAGAAATATATAAATACCACAATGTTTTTTAACTTAACAAGTATAGAAAAAATACTTTAAAGCTCTGAATTATTCTTACTCTCTATTACATTCCATATTAGAGCGTAACAAATTACTTTTCATATAAGAGTAATGAAAAAAGTTTTTACTCTTTGTTATTCTTATGCAAGAGTTACCAAACAAAAAATAGAGTGATCAATTTTCTTACTCTCCTTTACTTTTATTTACTCTCAATTTAAACAAACTTTAAATTTAGTTTTAGTACTACACAAGCTAAAAGCTCGGGAAAGAGACTTCTTTGCTTTATGAATCATATATTCTTGTCATGATATGCAATTTCTTTACTCTTACATTTTTCTCCTACTTGGTCTAACTCTATAAAAAGGAATCTTACTTGGAATAATAAAATGATTTTCAAACAAAAACAACAATAACAAATTAATTTTGTGACATAATAAAGTACTCTCAGTTTCTTCCGTTAATGAGAAAAGAACATAACGAAGAAAAAAAAAAATGTCAAGATATTTAGAGTTGCTTAAAATAAAATAATTTAGAAAAAATAAATTTTTTTTGAATTTTTCTAGAAAATAGCTTATTTTTAGTTAACAATTGAATTAGACGATGTTGTAATGGAATGAAAATTAGGTGAAATAAATGCCTTATTCGATCTACCATAAAGCTCAACTGTCAATTTAGTTGTATTACATCAAACCCGCGATCGCTGTTAGTTTATGCATGCGTGTGCCTTCATTTCGAAATGAGTTTACTAAGATCTTTGTTGCAACTCTACTACTGTAGGGTTTTGCTTATAAATAGACATGTTTATCACCCTTCACTCAACCTCCATTTTGTTTTCATGTTCTTCTTCTCTTCTTGTGCTCCTTCAGTCAAATCAATCCTAGCGTTGCCACCCAAACCATGCTTTATTGGTTTCGAATATGATGCATACGTGTTGACTTCACTGCTTGACATATACGCTAAATGTGACTAATATAGACAGAACCACCTAAGAATAATTTAATAATTCTATTCTAATTTATTCCATAAGTACATGATTGTCTTCTATCATGTAATAGATAACGAGTTTATTCCACATATATTGTTGTTAAATCTAATCCAAAATAAATTATCAAATGTTGTATTATTCTAAAACCTAAAAAAAAGTGTACAAAAGCTTAAAAAGTAAAATAAAATAACTGGATGTCAAAACAGAGGTGCAAACAACTGAAATTTTAAAATTCACTACTAACACATTTAATTTAATTCTTAAATAAATGTGATAATGGATTATAATGATGCGAAGATTTTGTAGGTAACACTTTGGTCCAATTTTTAAATACGATTTCTAATTATGATTTTAATACTGATCTAGTCTAAACTCAACTATCTCTAATATTATTCTAACTCATTATTTAAAATTACTATATGTATTAAGTCTCGCAAAATCATAAATCATTTAATTGTATTAGTTTTAGTCCAGTAAATACTACCTACAATTATTAATATTATGATTTGTAAATCGTGCTCTGATTAATTCTCGCAAACACAATTTATATATTAGATTTCAAATTCAATGTTGATCAGACATATAAATTTACACTTAAATAATTTTTCATATAAGAAGTAATAATTCACAATAACATCAACAATTCATACATCATATAATATTAAAGTAATAAACTAAATTATTTAGAGTTTCATTCTAACTCCAGTTTAAGGAATTTTAATCACTCATGTTGATACTAGAAATAACAAAGTCCAATGGAATAAATATAAATTCAAGAAAAACAAATCGATGCTGATGTAATTTCTATTTTATTCTCTAGGCTTGATTCGTTGTTGATGCTCTTTGTTTTGGCTATGGACTGCTAGTCTCTAGTGGCGGCCTTCTACGTCTTTTCTCTATTTCAATCATTGTTCAACTCCCGATCAACATCTTCATCCTGTTCTCCACTTTCCCAATTCTTCTTTACTGCTATTCTCTTTTTATAAACTAAATATTCTCTCAAATAAGAAAAGAAATCTATCTTTCTAACTTTTCAGAATTTTTTTTCTTAGAATAGAATCCCCCACTTCAATTCTTTTTTTACTAACCAAATATATATATATATATATGGGAAGAGATAGATGCACTCCTTTTTTAAGAGCACTCCTCCTCCGGTTTATGACCGGAGTGATCTCCAAATATGATGTCTAAATTTAATCTCTACCGTCGGATATGAACAACTATGAGTTAGAAACTTACACATAAAATCTCAGCTCAATCATACCACTAATTCACCTTCATCCTATCACTTAATCAAGATGACACAAATGATACAACATATATACTTTTAAGTTTTATTACTTTCTGTCGTTTTGATTAAGTAATCGGATAGATATGAATTCGTGGTTCGATTGAGCTGAAATTTTACGGATAAATTTTTGACTCATAATTTTTTATATCCAAAGGTGGAGATTAAATTTGGAGATCACTCTAACTATAAATCAGAAACTGAGTGATCAAAAGTATTCTTAAGGAGAGATTGCCTTTCTATCCAAGGGAGTTTGTGTGTAGAAGAATTTTCAAAGAAACTAAATTGAACTTCAAGAGAAAATATAGAGTGTTGGACAAATCAGTGCGCAGCTCAGCGAAGAAATTTCTGCCGACGAATAATGCGAAAGAACATTGAATAAGATCCCCTTTTCAACGAGGATTAAAACATGTGTCAAGGTGAAAACCAAAATGAGCCCCTCTTCTTTTCCTAATTAATTGGCCTAGAAGCGGGCCAAAAATCAAGGGCCATTGAATCAATGCTTGCCGCTTGCACGTCTCATCATGTGGTATTTTGTTAAATTCATTGCACTAGCTTGTGCTTTTTTTTTCGTACTTTTGCTCCTTTTATCATTTCTTAACTTCTTCTGAATTTCTGATTCCTACACATTTAACAAAAAATTAATGCAATTAATTTGTTTATTGGAAATCAAATATTAAACTCTAATAGAGAGATGAAATTTATATATGCTTATAAGGTTTATCAGTGACCGATTACATTCTGCTCACCAGCTATTCAAGAAAATGTCTGATAGAGATATTGCTTGCTTGAACTCGTTGATTGGTAAGTATGGTAGCTCCGGTGAGTCGGTGAAGGCTAAGAGCTTGTTTGATAGAATGCCTGTTAGGTTTGTCATTTTATGGACGTACATGTCATCTAAATACACATATAATGGATAATTTTAAACATCTGTTCATGCGGATGATGGAAGAGTAATTTTTCAAAAATTTGAAAAATATTATTTTTTTAGAAAACTATTTTTTAATAAGTAATACCAAATATTCACTAACATGAGATCAGATAAAATGACACCGATGAGTGTTAGATAATATAAAATAATATTATTATAAATACTATATATGTGATTTTTTGTAAAGCTATATATTGCCTAAAAACTCGATATATGAGGGTGGCCGATCTGGCTACATCACCGTCAGCGACCTCTCGTTTGATTTCTTTTATTAGTTAATATAGTATCAGAGTCGTTAGTTTTGTTTTGCTAATTTGTATTATTTTTTGTCGATCTAAAATTTACGTATGAATAAAAGGCGCTTGATATTACTTACCACAAAAATAAATTTTTAATTTGTTTATTTAACATTTTTTAATATATCTTTATAGACATTTATAAAATTTATTTAAAAATTTAAAAATATAAAAAAATTTAAATAAAAAACTAAACTTATCTTTTAAAATAATAAAAATATTTTCATTCAGTTTTATTTTCAAATCACTCCTACGACGCCCCCCTTAAAATTTTCTCCGATCATCTTCGTCGATCTCCACGCAATCTGTCTGAGCCGCGACTTGCTTCTTCCTCTGTGTTGCCTCCGTCGTCTCTGTCGTTACCATGCGCCATGACCATATTCGATCAGCTGGCGGTGCACATTTGTTGTGATTGGTGCTGTTGTTGATGTTAGATGTGACGATTTTCCTCGTGCCGTCTCTATCTCTTCGTTCTCTCGTTCATTACCGCCGCCACGAGCTTAGTCTCTGCAGCTATGCCGCTGATCGGTGTCTTCTTCCCCCACTGATCTTCAGATTTATCCCTTTAGATTATGGCAAAAAGAGACAAAGATTTGGTTCTTCGGCATTGATAACGTCGGTAAAACCCCTGATTGTTTTGCTTTGTTGTGGCTTTATCGTTGTTGTTGTTGGTGGTGGTGGAGGTGCATGCGATGGTTTTTGGAGATGGTATCGGAGGAGTTGATGGCGGCATTGGAGTTGGTTGCGGTGAAGGCTTTGATCTTATTGTTGGTGTTGATCTTTTGTTGTTGTTAGTGTTGTTATTTCTTATTGCTTAGTTGAATTTGGTGTTGTTTATTCGTTGTTCCCGTTGATGGTGTTTGCTTGGTGGAAGATGATTGTGCTACTTGGAGCTACTTGCTGGAAGGTGATCGTGCTACTTGGAGTTACTTGCTGGAAGGTGATAATGCTGTTTGGTGTCGATTGGAAGATTTCTTGTTCCTTGAGTTTGGTTTGGTTTGGTTGATTGATTTGATGATTTTGGTGATGGGGAGGATTTGATTGATGTTGTTGCTGGTGTTCTTTTGTTGTCAAGAGTGTTGTTGTTGTAGATGTTATTTTTTGTAATATTATAGATAGGTATATAAAGTATGGGGACAAGTGGCATGCACGGAAACTGTTCGACGAAATGTTGCAAAGAGGCATTATGACTAAACTTGTCATAGAAGATGGAGTAAAGCCTCGCTGTACCCCTTTGGCTTTAGGTGCTTAGTTTTGGGTCTATTGATTCGCATTTTGGATTGGAAATATCATTATCATCTACACTCTCCCATTTATCCGTGTTGGTTGTTACTTGTTTGCTAACTTTGCAATTCAGAATTTGTTGCTATTTTGTGCTTCATCTTCTTTTCTGCTTCTTCAAATATACATTTGAAATCTCTTCTTCTTCTATGCCCCGAAAGGAAATTCGTATTTGATCCCGTAAAAGGGATTTGCATTTGGTCTCGAAAGGGAATTTGAAATCTCTTCTTTCTTTTATGCCCCGAAAGAGGTATTCGTATTTGATCCCATAAAGGAATTTGCATTTGATCCCGTAAAAGAATTTGTATTTGGCCTCGAAAGGGGATTTGCATTTGATCCCCAAAGAGATTTGTTGGGTGATGTTTGGTATTGTTCTTCTCTTTCTTCACCTAGTATGTCTCTTGAAGCAAGTCGTCTTAAAGTGTATACAAAGTAGCAAGTTTTATAATTTTATTTGTAAACTCTCGATGCTGGGCATCGTGAGTTTAAAGGAGATGTTAGATAATGTAAAATGATATTATTGTAAAGGTATTTTATGTGATTCCTTATAAGGCTTTATATTACCTAAAAACTTAATGAAATATGAGCGAAATATGAGCTTTGGCCCCTTACTGCTGCTCAGCTTTGGTTTATTGCAAGGGGGCGGCTGATCCGGCGGCACCACCGTCGGCAGCCCTCCGTTTGGTTTCTTTTATTAGTTAGCAGTGAGTATACTTCCTGGTTGTGCTAATACTGGAGCATCGGGTTTGGGAAAGAGGATCGAATTATATGCTAGGCAGAATGGGTTTTGTAGGAATATTTTCGTGGCCAATGCATTGGTGATAATCTATGGAAAGTGTGGAGACATTGACAGGGATAGGTGGGGTTGAGTGAGATTTCCGAGAGGAGGAATCAGCTCTTGGAATTCTATGATCATGTGCTTGGTTGTGCGTGGGAAGTGGAAGGAATCACTCATTATTTTCCATGATTTGAAGCTATGCAGGTTTTCCGCCTTTTACAGATAATATATCCTTATTTAGTTTACAGCTCAGAAGTGTGATATTTTGACGATGCTTGCGAAATTGTGCTTTGCACAAGTATTGTATGTGTTTTTCTGTGGGTTTGGAATTTGAATGAAATAGTAGAGATGAAGGGCTGTAAAACTTATGCAATGCAATTGATGTGTGAGTGCTTACACCCTGCCACTTTCATGTAGTGCACTTTAACCTAGATCATCATCATTTTGACTCTGTTTCTGACAAGAAGAGAATCTACTTCCTCATTTTGTCCCATCTGGGAAACTTGGGTTGAAGACATTACCAATTTGGAACAGGGGTGACTAGAACTTGAATGGCACTAAGAATGCTTTTTTCAATGCTTTTAACTATAAAAGTATGAATTACCATTACATTCTTGCCCCAAGTGTCTCTCGCCAGCATATCTATATCTATATTCAGTTAACTAGAACTTATTTTCTAAGTAATAATCATTCTGTCAGGAAAAAGCAATTTATCCGGACTGCATTACATGTCTTACTGTTCTCATGGCCTGCACTCATGGTGGTTTTGAAAGAGTAGGGCAATAACTTCTTCCAATGCATGAAGAAGGGGCACTCTCTTAATCTTTGGAACATTATGGTTTTATGGTGGACCTTTTGGGACGAGGTGTACTTTGATATGAAGCATGCAGTCAGAACAGCATGCCAATGAAGCCTGATGCTGTGGTTAGAAACACATTTTCTTTTTACTCTGTTATAGACAGATGTACACAAAGTTCACTTAGGGATTCAAATAAAGTGTTGTCCTGGTCCTTTGACTTGTATAGATACTACTGTAGTTTATTTGAATCAAACTTTGGACTTTTCAACAATTTTGTTAATATTTCAAGTAAATTACCAGATTTGACGGTCTTTATTCTTGAACACTTCCTAAACCATTTATTTGAAGATGTTCTTAAAACTTTTGTAAGACAAGTTCTATAATCTCTATTGAAAGACCGAATGATGTACAGTATGAATTAAAGAATTTGAATTTAACTTAAATGGCATAATTTAATGGAAGATGATGCAAGACTTTCCAATCTTAGTTTCTTTAACTACTATGCATAAGATTCCCATTTGAAGAACTCCAACTCCTTTGTCTCTCGCTCAGCAATACATCACATATTAAGCAACAATTGTTGTGCACCATTGGGAACATTTTTATGGTGGTTCTCTTCCATTATAAATTTTGTTTGATGAGAAATGTGTCAATTTTACATATGCTGTTCGAATTTTACTTTCTTTCTGCCCCTTATTCTCTTTTGAATGTATATGTAGCTATGAGTATGTAGAAGCTTTCTGTTTATTTGGAAGTACACATTTTTGGTATCCATATTCATGCATACATAGAAATACTAAGGCTAACTTTTGAAATTAGAGTTCTTATCTGTGTAGCTTCACTCGCAATATTTCTACTAACGCCACATACAATGGTTTATATCAGTGACTACTTCTGTTTTAATATCATCCAATTAACGCTATACGTCTTGGGCACCTTTACACTTTTGTTGGCAATCGCCATATAATCCAATGATGCTATGATTCTATGCATGCCGCATAGTCTAAAAATTTCTGCTTGGCCAAAATCTTTATCTGAAGATTTGCCTCACCAAAACATATCTCACTATATCATATACTGCCATTGGAGATAGATAGCATTGAGTGCATGAAACCAAGGGCATCATTGAACTCTATTTAATCAACATCCGCATGAACAAAAGCACAGCAGGGGGAGCTGTTGCATGTTTTCATGTAGGCCTTCAGGTAAATAACTTTTTCTTATATAACCATGTTCTTAGTTTTTTCTTGTGCTCTCTGAATAATCAAATTTTGTTAAGAACTTGGGTTACCAGGAATACTTTTTCTTTAAAGGCATTCCTTTCTGTTTAGTGACATCTAATTCACTTGTCTTGCAGCATATCTCTGTAGCATAAGTTTATTAGGTGTAATGAATGTCCAAATTCAGTTTAAGGCTTTATACTTGTCATTTCTGGAATTTGCTGAAGTAGCTTGAGTGTGATTTCATAAAGATTTGTTGTAGTACATACTTTTATCATTTTATTCCATATGCAACCACAAGCATTGTTCAGCTTCAGTTTCGCAATATTCCATGTCATTGCCATCATTTGATTTAGTATAAGGCTCTATACTTGTCACTTTTGGTAACTTCTAAAGTTGGTCAAATGCAACCTGAGATTCTGGATGAATCTTGCTTGTGGTGGCTGCTGGATCTTTTGTTCCATTTACATTGCAACTGTCATTCTAACTTCAAATTGGATTTTGACAATTTAATTCATCAAGCAGCTTACTATCTCTCTTCCCTAACATAAATTCGACAGTGATATGGATTCAATTCAAATGAAGCATATGCTGAATGCTGGGCTCTGTCCACCACTTGTTGCTTCAATGTCCAGATCTGGAGTTCCTTCATTTAAAAATAAACTAAGAGCTCTAGTGGTGGATGACAACGTAGTTAACCACAGATTTCTAATCAAGTCTCTTGAGAAGTTTAGCGTGGAAACTCACGAAGCAATCAATGGGAAGGATGCTGTCGACATTTTTCTTTCAGGAGCTGAATTTAACCTTGTATTTATGGACAACGAGATGCCTGTCATGAATGGTCCAAAGGTGAAATTATCAAGTACTTCAACTACAACTACAACTATTTATCGGCAAATTTTTATACACTATATACTCTTGAATGCTGCATGCTTTTTTACACGGGCTTGGATGCACTTGTTTATAGTCATATTTAGTTTGTGATATGTCTTACTCTCACACATATGATCTGATCAGTAACATTTGCTTATCATTTGGCAGGCAATTAAAGAACTACGGGCAATGGGTATTAGTATCAAGATGGTTGGTCTCAGCTCAGTTGAAAGGGAAGAGGATATAAAGAGGTTTACGGAGGCTGGCCTTGACGAGTTTTTTGTGAAACCTATAAAACTAACTCAACTTCTCAAACTGCTCCAAGAAGTTGATAAGAAGCTCTGAAATGGATAGGCACTTTGAAATGCGGAACTATGTGTGCATCATACTGTAAGTTTTACATGAAAGAAAGCATCAGCAATGAATTGGCTTTCGTTATACAACTCTCTTTGCTATATATGTAAGAAATTTTTTCTTCTTTGGATGGAAATGGTTATAATAACTTGTACTGCATTCATTCTCTCTTTCGATTGACGTAAAAATTAGTTCCTGTAAAACTTCAAATTCCGGGAAATATAATCTGCATGTTAAAAGTAAGCTCCAGATATGTTTCTTCTCATCAGCTCTGCAAAGAATCGCGTTGCTTCTGCAGCTGATACCAGTATACATGGGTCATCTCCAATCCAACATTTTAAATTGAGGGGAAAAAAACCTGCATGGTGATTGTGCCAGGCCAGCACTAACCAACAAACAAAACCCCGTTGTTAGCATATGCCCATAAATGTGACTTCATCATCAGAAATCATAAGGTTAAAATTATAAATCTAAACAATCAGATCAAAACTTAATGATGTACATTTTGATCCTACCACAAATTTGAATAACAATATTCCTCGTTGGCTTTATATGCAGGTCTAGAAATGATAATGTTTACCCTGTTTGCATAACTATGCCAAAATAGTTGCCGGTTCCTTTCGTTTCCTCCAATTTCGTGAGCTTAAACCCCCTTGCATTCACAATTAGGGAACCAATAAAACCAATGTGTTATTCATGGATTGCTTTTCAATGTATGATAAGCTTGTAATGTCCCTATGAATTTTGTAAACGGACATTGACAGTCAATTGCATTTGATGTAATGAACTGAACTAGAAATGAACGTGTTGTACTCTTGTTCTCTTTACTGAAGTGGAATGTGAACTAGAACTATGATAGTGGTTATGAAATGTGAGCAACAAGCAGATAGTAGATATTGGGTTTGGAAGCGTTTGGACACAAAACATCAAGTTTAAACAGTTTCTGCAAACAGTTTTCTTCCTTTTTTTTTATTGTACAATGACCAATTATAGAAATTTTGTAGAGCAAATTCTAGCATGGAATACTAACATCCTGCTGCTTGAATCTACAATGATACCAACATTTTACATTGTGCTTTGAATCGAGTAGCAACGGGCGACCATGGTGGTGTGCCCAGGTGCAAAGCATAAAGCTATTAACCGAATGATCTGAATAATCAGAAGATTTCTTAGAATGACATACAGGTCTATGTGCACTTAACTAAAGAAAATATAGGCGATCTCATTCTAAGATGAACATCAAAATCAGCAATCTGATATTGATGAACTTGACGATTCAGGGGTACTTGCAAAAGGCAATCCATAACTGGCGACCGCAAAAGAAGACATCTTCTTTCCTTTCCCAGAATGAAAGGTGGTTGATAGCAGTCGCCGCTAATATAGAAATAACAGTCATCTTGCCATCAGAAGGAACTACCACAATTCATCCAGTGAATCTAAGCAATTCACCTGATCTCATCAACATAACAAAACCACCAACACCTTTTCCTCAACCCTCGTGTTAAGTGTTAGGAGCAACTAATATATCTCCAGAAATTACAGATACATCTTATACAGCACTTTGGCACTAGATCACAAGTAGCCTACTAAGAGGACAGTCAGCAGTATGCATAGCAGTTGTGACAAAATTGATCCATCCAAGATATTCTTCAAAACGGGTGAAAACTTACCCTTCATAAGTTTCCCATGCTATGAGCTACTTCTTTACACAATTGTGGCTCTTACATAAAGAAAATGCACCGCCAGTCAAGGAATTACATCCCATATTCAGTAGATCAACAATCATCCATTTTTCAAGTAACATAGAGATTCCATAACACATACTACAAAAGTGTCGGTGATGTGTTGGTCATTGCACAAATGTAACCATCATTAGAAAAGGATTCTGGTTTTGAGTGCAGGCTAATAGTACAACAGAATACAGAACAGATAGTGTAATAGCAAACGAACTATTCTAACTGTAGTTTAAATACAAAAAAGGTTGCAACCTAAAATGGCATGTAACAAAAGTTGATGGAAAATGACGCATAGACAACTGCAATAAACCTCGAACTAGGACAACAATAGTTCAAGCCAGAGTGCACACCTTGTGGGTGGCAGAAACATCAAATAGCAACCACACAACAGATTCAAAGAAAAATGGAAGATACACATCTAGTCTAAAGGTGAACTAGAGGTATGAAAAACAGTTACATTTGTGCACAGCTTTCCTGGCACTTTGCTGCCATCACTACAAATCTCAGTATTAAAGCTACCACCAAAATGTACTTTTTGGCACAATAGATCTCATAAGAAAGACCTATTAAAATATCATTAATCATTAGTAGATTGCTTTCATTTTGTTGAAGACCCATGCTGTTTTATTTGATAAATTTGTATATTCATGTTTGCAATAGGTATGAAAATCAAACTTGGCAACAAACTTTTCCCTGCATGTTGAAAATATTAGCAGCATTCGTTAAACAACATTGAACTGAACTTTTAGCTCTTTAAACTAATATTACTTCGCAACTTCAAATTTTTATTTTGATACACCAGTCCTTGCCTTGATATACTAGTCCAATCCGGTTTCAAGTTGAAAATTGTGCACGAATTTGCAATTACAAATGCCACAACTAAAAAGGATTTGTGTTTCATGACAAACCAAACACCAACTTTCTAAAATAGCGAACCGGTCATAAAAGCAGTATACAGAGTTGATATTATCGAATATTAGTAACAACAGATTAACAGCAAATAAGCAGTGAAATTGCCTGCTGCAGCTATCATTCACTAAGTTGTACTAATAACGAATAATTTAGGCTTGCACAGTAACAAACACTTGCTCAAATGCTTCATCCTACAAAAGCATCATCCCAAAACAGATCTAGAACAGCTTCATCCATAAACGCATCACGAAAATATGACATCGCACAAAAAGGCGTATAATTCACGCGCCTATCACATGAACGAGGAATCAACGTCTGCCACGAGACCCACCACCTGACCTCGGACCCGTAAATCGAGCAAACTGCAGCCTCAAATTGTTCGATTCGCGGTCATGTTCGTCAAATTTATAACCTGCAAAATCGAGTCGTGACTAACTTTTGGTACACGTGACAACGATTCCACCTTTTGTATGCTGGTCTATAACATACAATCTATAATTAGATTGAATTAGGTCGTGACTGCACTAATTACAATAGCTTCAAATTTTCTAAGGTAAATGGTTTTACACATACAACATTAAATGAATGGTGAAAATTCACCAATTCTTTATTTGTGGTATCTGCTTTTTTTCCTTTTGGATAGATAAATAGATAGATTGCACCTACTAACATTAAAGCTCATATCCCTTCAGTCAATATACATTGCAGGACACAACCTATATGACTTATGGATAACAGCATTCAGTTCCCTATTTGGAACTCTGAACTTAGCTTGTGAGCCCAATATAGACATCTAAAATAACATGAATTTGGATAGAACAAGAAAGCAATGATATCTGAACAAAAAAAACAACGAATTTGGATAGAAATGTGATTTTGAATAGTAATTTGGTTCTCAAGCAAAAACAAGAAACAGTAGACAATGGTTGCACAGGAGTAGAATGGGTCTGAAGCAAGAACAAATGCACCATAAAGGACCAAAAAACCATCACATCCAAAAAGCACTTAAACATAAAAGGTCGAGAAAAATTAGCAACGATATCATATATGCTTGCCGATTCACCTTGTAATGCCTCCAAGGCAACTGCTGCTTGGCTAGCTGTATTGAAATCAACAAAGCACAGAATAAGTGGATCTCCTCCGACCTGAAAGGACAAAATGTTAGCTTAGTATAAACCAACAGAAAAGGATGCTAAAAGGTACCAATTCATTGGATATGCTAAATTACATGTTTGGACTCTTTCTTAACAAGCCTCACTTCAAGAAAACCAACAAACGGTCGAAAAATATCTGCAGGTAGAAGTTAAGGAACAGAGAGAACATAAGCATTAAAAGTCAGAACCATCAGATTGTCCATAAAGGATACGAGAAACTTCTCTTCGGGTACAGTTCGCAGGGAGGCCTTCAACATATAAAGTGTTTGAAGCATCAGGAGGTAGACTTGCTTCAGATCTTCCACCTTCGTACCCCATTGCTCGATCCTCAATGCTTGAAGCACCAGAGATACGTAGTTCATCAGGACGACCAGTAAATCTAGGCCTAACAGATTCATGAGCACCATAAGAATCAATCTGCAACAAGTCGTGTAAATTCCAAATGTTAGTCATTGGCATTTCCAAAGTTAGAGGCACAAAATTGAAGAATACCCCATTGCGTATATAACGATCATAGGAAGCTGCAAGGGCCTCAGTATCTCCAAGAGAACGATGCCCTGCTCTTTCTTCAGTGCGAGGATAGTAACCCAGCATTTCTGGACCACCAGGGATGTCTTCAAAAAGGAAAACTACCAATGTTAGTGCAATTAAAGCAAGTGTCAATTCTTCTCGACCAGGAAAGATAACTGTTGTCGAAATAAACATTTTTACAAAGACAAATATTAATAGAAATAGATAGGTTCCACACTACATACTCCACGGAGCATTAAACAAAAGGTAATCTGTTAAACAGAAGTATAAGCAGTAGTCAACTAACATACTCCAAACAATTATCATTAAAATCTCTACATAATCACTCAATAACCATCATTATAAGACACTGTTAAGCTTATGGGAGCAGTTGGCAGTGTCATTTTTGAGAGAGACATATAATATCAAAATCCAAGAGCTAAATGCTTATAATACAATAGCTAGCAAAAATAGCTAAGATAGCTAGGATATTCAATACTACTCTAATTGTACATGGAAAAATAGCTAGGATGGCTCTTCCTAGATGAGCTAGAAGCTTATAAAAATCTGTCCTTCTAGTTGACATAAGTTTCACACTTTGATTCAAGTATAAAGTTTTGCTTATATGCATTCCAAGTCAGATAGAAACATGCAGCAAGGATTAATCACTCAAATTACTCCGCATCAAAAGTTTTCTCAGGCTAATACATGATCTTTACTACCAAAACTGACTGATGTTTTCCCTAGTTACCCGCCAAATTAACTCCGAACCTTGCCCCAGTATACAAAGCCCAACAATATTGACGCTGCCGAAAAACAATGAGATATCAACAAATCCTAGATAAAAAGCAAGAATCTACATCAGATTACCAAGAAATATGTACACTCATCTGAATCACATCAATTTTGCACTTGCATTTCAATGCGAAGTAAATAACCGCAACAGACCCAGAGCGAAAATAAAAGCTGATAAAATTAGTACTAATCGTACAAAAATTTTACCTCCGAAATCAGGGCGCGGGCGTTTGACAGGAACGGAAGCTGCCGTGGGCGGCGGGGCGGCAGATGGCTGAGGCATGGCTGCTGCTGGGTATCTCGGATCGGCTGGGTATCGAGATTCTTGTTGGTATCGAGGATCGATGCCGTATCTCCAGTATTCATCCGCCATGGCTGTTCTACAGAGCTCGACGAACGGTACTTGCTAGGGTTTGTCAATCTCTCTCTCCCTCTATGGAAACAACGAAAACAACAACGAGAAAAGCCCTGTCTTGCTTAAAATAAAGCTATTTTACAGTATTATAAGTGGCCGTCAAATTTTGCTGAAAAGTACTTTTATGCTAAAAATTATTAGAAAAATTTATACCCTATTATATTATAGTCGTAAAATCCAAACCAGCTCATCCGGGTCGATTCCGAAATCGTCGCCTTGGAGCATAAACTGGTCCAGATTTATAATAAAATTATTTATGCAATCGACTCGCTCCGACCCGTTTCGATCCGAGTCGACCCGTTCATCCGGATCAAACTGGATCAAGTTAAATCTTAAAAAATTTAAATGTGTGATATATTGATGCAAAAATAATGAGTAATCTTATATTAAAATATAATATATAATTTAGATTTTATATTTGGATGTGATAATGTAAAAAAATAAGTTTATTATATTTTATTTATAAATATTTATTATTAATGATTTTTAAGTTTTTATATTACTAATTCTATTAATTTGCAAGAAAAATAAAAAATTATTTTAAAAAAAATTTTCTTTTGAAATTTATTATTAAAAATATTTTTTATATATTTAATACAAATATAAAAAATATATATATAAAAATTAATTTAAAAAAATATAAATTGATGATATATTTAATACAAAAATTATTATTAATAGCTCTACGTTGAAAACAAAAATATAGTTTAGATTTTGCATTTGGATGTGATAATGCAAAAAAAATATAATTGATTGTCTCAATTGTAAATATCAATTATTAGTGATTTTTAAATTTTTATTTTTTAAAATATTTAGACTCAAATATGTATACCCAAAAAAGTTAGTTATGTCTTTTTTATGATTTATCTATTTTATAATTTTTATCTTCCTAATTTATTTAAATATTTCTCATTAAAAATTTTCGCTGTTATTATTATTGTAGGTGGTGGTAATACCATGGTGGTAATACTTCAATTTTTACTGTAATTGTTGTTGCTGTTATTGTCGATAGTAATACCATATTGAAATATTCTAATTTTTTGTTGTTATTACTACTGCTATTATTATTGGTATTAACATGATAGCAGTAGGTTTCTCACTGTGATGTTATTATTGATCGAAAATGCTTTAATATTATTAACCCGACGGTTCGATAGGTTGACCCGGCTGGTCATCCCGAGAACCATGACTCGGACAGTTTTTCGATTCGACGTCTGATCCAGTTCTTACAACTATGTTACTAAGTAGTCACTGGTCGGTAACTAGTCTTTAACAGATAAGTAAGATAACTGGTCAATCAGTCATTGATCAATAACTGATCGGTAACTGGATTTAAAAATAAACAAAATTAAGTTAATAAAAGAATTGAGTTAAAAATAATTAAAAAATTAAGATAAGAGAAGTAAGAGAATACGTAAAAGTTATAAGTGAAAGTACTGTCTTGATGCAATCATTTTCTTTAGGAAGAAAAAGAATAAAAAAAAATGATCTTTTCTAATACAATTGTGACCGTTCATTGAGTGGCGGAGCACTGAATAGTAAAAAAATGACTATAGCCCACACCAATATATATATAGGGTTGAGATATGGTCACATCCCCATGTTTTACTGTAGGCACATGCTCGTGTTTGAACGGCCTAGATTTTATCACAGTCCGTTGATCGATTAATCAAGTTTAAAATGTACTCTCCTTTACGAATTCTCTCTCCTCTTCTTTTTTTCTTCCTCTCTTCATCTCTCTCGAACTTCTCCTTGCACTACCGAGTGGGGTCGCTATTCATCACCGCGGCAAAATGTTTCTTCCTCCAAACTTTCGCCACTCTTGTCATCTCTCTGGATGAAACAAGCTCGCATCTCCATCGATCCCGTGCGCAAAAAGCAACGTTTAGGGCTTCGCAGTTGGCCATGATCGCTACAATTTGACGACAGAAAGAAAAAATTCTCTTCTTCTCCCTCCTCATTGCTGTTTTTCTCCTGAATTTCACCCTTAAATGCCGAATTGATGTCGCGGCTCATCGAATTTCACCCTTGCCTTGCAATTTCATGGCACACATACTTCAATTTGAACGCAGAGATATGGTAAGTCGTGACAAAGATATCCTCTGCTTCTTTTGTTTTGTATGTTATTATTAGAATTAGATTAGATTATGTTAGTGTTTGATTTTCTTTGTTATTTCGTTCTCTCCTCTATTTTTTTTTTATAAATTTGGTTCAGAATTTGCTCGATCAATTCATTCGATTGATTACAAATAGGATTGGAAAATAAAAAAATTATGGTAACAAAAGGAGGGAAGGTGATGAATCCCACTGATGCTTACTGGAAGAGGCTTTGGAAGATGAACTTAAGCTAGTAAGATTCAATTTCTATTATTTTTATTTTTGGAAAAAGAATATATTCCTTATTTTATGTCATCATTGTTTCTAGATTTAGAGTTATATGTTAATTGCAAGATAACCTCTATATAGATTTATTATCTGTGGTAGCTAGTAAAGTAGTGTGGTGCATATCATATCCTACAAGGTGGCTTTTGAATCAGATCATACTAGCATTTTGTGCATATGTCTTTATGGTATATTGTGAAAAAAAAAGGCTGTGGTTACTTAGGATGTAAGGATTATGAGATTGGTGTTTATCCCTTGAAGTAAGCACATACTCCTATTTAATGTTTTCTCTAACATATCATTTGCATTAATAAATTGTGCCTTGATTTGTTGTAGTGCTGCTAGTGTCCTAATTATTATGAGGAGCATCATCCTTCGTTTAAGAGACTAGGCCTAGGCCTGAACTCTACTGTGGAAGCATTTAGAGTCGACTAATATAACAACAGTTATCTTAAACCAAACTTAGAAGTAGTTAGAGCAAAGACACTTTCTCTAACCTTGATTGTTCTTAAGTACCCAACCATCAGACCAGGAGAGTATCAATTCTGGTACTGCAAAATATCAGTTGCTTCGTGAGTTGTAAAAGGATGGTGGCTGAATCTTCATGGTTTTTGTCGTAATTTTGTTCCTATTCTTTATTTTGTTTGGGTGCTTATATTTGAAAAGGAATGAGATCATAATGTAGGATGTTTTTTGTCCTATAAGAGTTGCATAAAAGCATTAGTGTTGTTGTATATAATGTTATAGATAAACTGTTGAAAGATGGTTTTCTACTTTAAGTTGGAAATGTGTTCTGGCCTCTTTTACCGTTGTATGAAATATCTTGCAACTCTATTATTCTTCAAAAAGAACTCAAAAAGAACGTTCAGCAGCTCCTCTAATTTGAAGTTAGAAACTACAAATTATAACTGCATAGCTTTTAAGCAGTTTACCAAAACAAATCATAAGGATGATAAAGTGTATTCAGCTGTACATCTAGATAGTATAGTTGAAATCAACTTATAGCAATCATTCTTTATTCAGACAACTTCTACTAGAACAAGATTACTTTACACACAAACTCATACAAAATGGGCACAACCAGTAACTACCAAAGAAGTGCAAACTATCTCTAACTGCTCTGCAACACTTAATAGTAATTCATAAAAGTGCTTACACTTATTACAATCAAGGTCAAAACTTTTGAACCCATGCGAGCAATTGACAAACAAATACAAGTATCTTTATTACTGCCAAAAGAGAGCACAACTATAGTTCACATCTCATTACTAGTAGCTTCATCACAATCCTTACATTCCTAAATATCGACAATCTTTCTTTTCTAACATAATGTAAAGGCATATACATAAAAAAGCCAGTACAATCTGATTCAAAAGCCATTCTGTAGGATACGATATGCACCAGTATTATTAGCTACAACATATAAGAAATCAACCGAATGAATTTGAATCTTTCTTGCTTGAGTTCACTCTTTTGAAGCTCCTTTTGGTAAGCATCAACCCGATTCATCACCTTCCCTCCTTTTGCCGTCTTCGTTTTTCAATTTTCCAAAATTTATGTAATCAACGAATTAGTTGATCAAGCAAATCCTAAACCAAATTTTTTTATTAAAAAAACTAAATTGAAGAAAAAAAACAAAATAGCTAACGAATCAAACACTAACATAATCAAATCTAATTCTAATAATAACACAAAATGCCAACATAAATATAGTAGATGTAGAGCAGATCGCTGTGGTGAATTGAAAACTATGCAATGTCAAATTACAGGCAAGAGTGAAATTGAGGAGAAGAGTCACAATAGAGGGAAAAAGAGAGAATTTTATCTTTACTGTCGTCAAATTCCAACTATCGTGGCCGACGACGAAGCTCTATGCCTTGCCCGCGCTCGTGATCGACGAAGGTGCGAGCTCGTCTCTACCCAAATGATGACAATAGTGGCAACAGTTTGGAGGAAGAAATATTTTACAGTGGTGATGAACAGCGATCCCGCTCGGCAAAGGAAGGAGAAGTTCGAGAGAGATGAATGAGGAAGAAGAGAAAAGTAAGAGAAGACGAGAGCGCATTTTAAACTTGATTGATTGATCAGCGAACTGTGATGCGATCTGGGCCGTTCAAACACCGATATGTGCCTATAGTAAAATATGGGAATGTGACTACATCCCACCCCTATATATATAAACAAGCATAACTATCACGGCAACGATATTGACACAATCACAATACGAAAGCAATTACAGATTGAATTTAGTTTTTCACTATTAATTCAATAGGCATTCAAATTTAGGTTTGACGTTGCAATTCTAAGTAGTCCCAAGTAGAATTGAAGTTAGAACACTAGCATCCTAGCAGGAGAGACAGTATAATACATACATATACAAGCTTATGTTTCTAACACAATTTTGTTTAAAGTTGAGTCAAGTACTAGACAAAACAGCTCCCGATAGAAGTTGGACTTATGAAGATTAGTGACTTCACCATCTCACTAGCCCTCTCATTCAGTGCCAGTTCTCATCTAGCAAGAAGCACTAGATAAGGAAACATATTAGAGCACCGAATAAGCTGTTACAACACAATTGAAGAAAAAGAGTGCAAAACATACATGCCTACCATGCTCAAGAGCACACCTAGTGTGAAACGGTCATGTTTCAGGATATGACTTAATTAATTCTTTTCATGAACTCTTTTTGCCTCATAGGAGTGCTTATGGAAATAATTTCTAAAATAAAAATATTTTTATTTTATTTTGATAAACGAGCTCTATTTTTTTAACTTAAAAAAATAGTAAACATAAGCAATAATAAGATCTTACAACGTAAAATTTCTGTACTTTTTATTCTATAGATTATTATAAAATATTTATTACAAAATATGAAATAAAAAAGATCTTTCGGAATGGAGTGAAACAGAGCCAAACTGGGACACGTAATTCTAAGCAATACACATACAAACAGTTAGCTAGATATATACAGAAATGAATCATCCTTTAACAACCTATAATTTGTGCAGCCTTTGGCTAACAGTCACAAGCAATAATTAAACACATAAAAGTTCCCTTGAAAATTGACTTATGCACTAAACTTAATTCATAAACCATCAATAGAAACCTAGCCACCGGAGCTTTTTATTAGTGAACATAAATTAAAGAGAGCAGCAACATAAACCAATGAGTAAAAATATTGCGGTCTGATAGCTCCTTTGTAGTTAGGCTATCTTGGGAGTTTTGTTCATTTCATTTCACTCTTCCATTTCATATTCACGTTTTTCAATAAATGTTCAATATTTTATAAAATTTATTTAGAAATTAGAAAATATAAAAAATTTTGATCTTCTAAGATTTTTTAAGATTTTTTTTAAATTAAAAAATAGAACTCGTTTTTCGAAATAGAATAAAAATATCTTTTATTTATAAAATTTATATTTTATAAGCACTTTCAAATGTCCCTACTAATACTGTTGTTGTATGTATTGAGTTTAGTTAGAAGACTATAAACTCTAGTAAGGCCCACATTCTATGAAGGCTATCTACTATTGTTTAATTACTAACAACAATCACAGAAATGAATTTAGCTAATATGAAACACTCAAGATTTCTGATACTCATGCTGACGAAAGATAAACAAATCAAAAGCATATTGTAAATAGTTTTCAATAGTTTCAAGTAGTGCAATATTTTTCTCCCTGGATGGATAAATAGTTTCAACTATAGTTCTACAATAATTGATTATTTTTATTATTGTAAATATATCTCAAATAACACTTACCTGTTCGTCAACAAATTTAATAATAATAATAATAATAATAATCTATAACTATAAAATATTGGAAAAAATAGGTCACAAACAAAAGAATATTCAAACTTGATAGAAAAATCCCTTTATACATTTATGTCTACATTGCATACATAATCCGATCATTGCAACTACAAAAACTATTTGCTCATTAGGAATCTCTCTTCTATGAACATGAACACCATAAGCATGTTAAATGAAACAACAAATCAGAAAACACTATTTTAAATCAACACTCGTTAACCAACTAACAACCAAAGCTTCTCAAACCTTAGGTTCACCAAAATCTAGACATACATCCATCAGTACTCTATATACGCCTAACATAATACTAAACAATCACCAAAAAGAAAAGAAAACTTTTAATCCAAATTAAAACCAATGTTCACAAATCCTACCACAAGCATTGCAATAATTCAAAATAATGTCAGTTTTTCCCGTGATAAGCTAGCAAAATTACAATCATGTTTATATACTAACCTTATTTATATTTTTATTTTCATTTCATTTCTCTTCTCTACCTTTTCGCTGCTATCGTAATCAATCTCTCAATCTCTAGTGCAGGTCATGCCAATTTCTTTCTCTAACATTCTTCTTCCATTGCCTTTGATCATACTACCTTCGATTTCATCTGCAATCTCACTCGCGAGCATGTTGGCGAAAAATACTACATCGGCGAAAAAATCTATCCTCGTATGGAATCTAACGTACGAATGAATTTGCACTGGCACCGGAGCAGAATTAGGCTCCGCTGCTACGACGTTTCTCGAGTCTCACATGCTACTCCCACTTCACTCAAGACATTGTGCTTTCGTCAGATGGACAGTTCGCGCTCTCTAGTTCGTGGGATGGTGAGCTCCGGCTCTTAAATTTAGCTACTGGTGTTTCTACCTAAAGGTTTGGTGGAAAAACCAAAGATTTGTTGACCAATGCTTTCTTAGTTGATAACAGATAGATTCGTGTTTGCTTTTAGAGATAAGACTAATAAGCTCTAGAACACTCAATGCAAAGACACCATTGAGGTATATTTCTTCTTCTTGGTTATCGTGGTTTCATGATTTCAGTTTTACCTAGATAGATATATCTACAGATTAGTTGAAGTTGTTGGAAATAGCGAGTGTGTTCGGTTGTCGATAAACGCAGAGAAAATATAAAACACACTCAAGGATCTTGCGTAAGCAATACGATAATTGAGATAAGAGCAAGACAATCACAAAGGCAAGAAATTTACGTGGGAAAAAATGAAAAAACCCCACGGGAAGACAAACTAGCTTTCAAAAAAATCACTAAACCAAAGCAATTAAAAACTTATGTTACACTTTAAGTGCGAACTCTCACTAGAATGCTTTGACTTGTTCTATCTTTCAAGCAAATGCCTCACATTCATATATAATACCTCAAGGAGACTCTTGAACTTTCAAACGGTTGTCCTTTCATCTTCCCACTAATTGTCCAAGTCCTTTGGTCTTCCATCTTCCAAAAGATGTTTCAAAGTTCTTGACCGTTGTCTTTCCAACATCTTGGGTAATGATTCGTATTTCAATATGAATGCACATTTAACTTGTTGCATTCTAATGAACCACTGATTTATATAGTGGCTTTACAATTTCTAACAAATCTCTCACTTAAATACACTTTGTAAATTGTAATTCAAAAATAACAAGAAACCGATACGTAAGTGTTAAAATTCGATGACACTAAAAATAGGTACGATTGAGAGGAGCAAGGCTAGCACGCATGCTAGCTGACTTTCTTTATCTCATACCGTTGCATATCTTCTCCCGATTTCATTGCTATTTTGAAGTGATTTCCTTTCGGGTTCTTTGTGACAATGATCACATCTAATGTTGTTCCGCATTATGATTTCATACAGAAATCTACAAAATAAAAAATATGTCAAGGGTTACCACATTAGTTAAGGCATCCGCAGGATTCTCTTCGGTAGGAATCTTGAGCATATCAATGCTCCCACTGAAAACAACCTCCTATCCAAATCACCTGTATAGTCTATATCAATAAACCCTTTGACAATAAACTTAGATCTTCTGTAACACAATGTAATATTCGAGGTTCCTTTCACATACCGAAGGATTCTTTTCACCGCCTTCCAAAGCTCAATGCCAGGACATGTCATGAATCTACTTATCACTCCTACTGCATGTGCAATGTCAGGCCGAGTGCAAATCATAGCATACATTAGGCTTTCCACTACTAATGCATATGGTACCCATACATTCCTATCTTCTCTTGCTTCTGACTAGGAGATAACAAAGATGATAGTTTGAGACTAATAAAGAGTTTGGTAGATATCGGCTTACCACTATACATGTTGAACCGTTCCAACACTTTTCTCAAATAACTAGTCTGAGACCGCTGAATCTCTCTATTGCCTCTATCTCGTCATATTTGCATCCCCAGGATTCTGTTTACCGGCCCGAAGTTCTTGGTATCGAATTCACTAACTATTTGAGCCTTCAACTATTGGATGCGATCTATGCTTGAACCTGCCACAAGCATATCATCCACATACAGCAGCAAGATGATAAACTCACCTCCCTCAAATCTCTTGATGTACACACAAGAGTCTGAAACCAGCTTGCTGTATCCAAGGCTCCCGATACAAGAATCAAATCTCTTATACCAACATTACAGTGTTTGCTTAAACTCAAAAAGAGATTTAGCCAACCAACAAACCAGATCCTCCCTGTCTTTCACGACAAAGCCTTCTGACTGAACCATATATTTCTCATCTTCAAGCTCCCCGTGCAAAAATATTGTTTGACATTGAGCTATTCAAAATGGAGAACCGATGATGCACACAGCATTAAGACCACACGAATAGTTATCAAACGTATTACTAGAGAGAAGATCTCATCAAAGTCGATCCTTTCTATCTGAACGTAGCTATTTACAACCAGCCGAGCACAATACTGTCTTATTTGATCATTCCCGTCTCACTTGATCTTATAGATTCATTTATTCCCAATAGCCTTACGACTTTGGGGTAGAGGGACCAGCTCTCATGTCCTATTTTTATGAAGCGCCTCAAACTCTTCCTACATAGCTTCCATCCACAGAGACGCATCTGAACTCTCCAGCGCTTCCTTGAGAGAAGATGACTCTCCTTCTTCTGTGAATAAGCAATATGCAGACTGAGATAACTTCATAAAATAGTCCTCATACCTCTCAGGTGTGTTTCTCTTACGAGTTGAATGCCTAAGGGATGTAGGCCTGGGAACTTCATCCTCTTCTATGTGCTCATCAGCTGGTTCAGGCTCCAGATTATGATCGTCTTTCCCATTATTCTCTTCCAGTACCAATATGGTCACCGCTGGGAGTGATGCATCCTTCTCCCTTACATCATTGTCTTCAGTCACTCTTTGCAATAGATCATCCGCAAAGATGACATTCCTGCTAAAGATAACCGTATGACAGTGAGATCCCATAGGTAATACCCCAAACATCTTTAGCATAGCATAGGTATCTTCCGGACTTAATCCTGCTGCTGAATCAAGTTCCGCCCGGGTTTTAAAAAATTTGAATACCTCAAAGACATCCGACTTCCTTCGGATTAGAAACATACAAGTTCCAGTTTGAGTGAAACAAGTTGAGCTTATCTTTAAACTAAAAATAATCTCCAAATCTTTCACAATGCTACTCACCGGTGACACACTACTTGCAGAACGACAATTTTACCTCGGACAATTCCGTTAAAAACTTTCGATCACTAAGGATCTTCAAATCACATTCTGAAATGTGCCCAAATTTCAGGTGCTACACTCGCGTGATATCCTCAATATTGTCAGATGCAACACAAGCATCTACTGCACCCGTGTCACTCCACGCACTTTATACAGATTTGAATCGATCATTTTAACTTTTAGTTTTTCTAACCCGTCCTTAATAACCTCAATTATCCCGATTCCACCGCAAGTCTTGCAGCCTAGTTCATCCAGTTATCCTACAGACAACAAATTTTTCGCAAAATGAAAAACGAAACGTACCTTACTGATGATGCATCCCCTTCCATCATTTGTCATAATCTGATGGAACTGACTCCAGCAACTTCAAGACTTATCACATGCAGCAACCACTGTCTCTCACACTAGAGCCTCACCATCATCAGTACGCCACACAAGTAAGGGACACTCGAAGGATCCGCACCTCCAACCTTACTTGCCATAGTCTTGTATTTCTTTTCAATCTCGTATTTGCTTGTCATTGCAACAAACCAATGGCTCTGATGCCACTTGTTGGAAATAGCGAGTATGTTCAGTTGTCGATAGACGCAGCGGAAATATAAAACACTCAAGGATCTTGCGTAAGCAATACGAGAATTGAGACAAGAGCAAGACAATCACAAAGAGAAGAGATTTACGTAGGGAAAAACGAGAAAAACCCTACGTGAAGGCAAACTAGTCTTCAAAGAAATCACTAAACCAAAACAATTACAAACTTGTGTTACACTGTAAGTGGGAACTCTCACTAGAATGCTTTGACTTGTTCTATCTTCCAAGCAAATGCCTCTCATTCATATATATAATGCCTCAAGGAGACTCTTGAACTTCCAAACGGTTGTCATTTCATCTTTCCACTAATTGTCCAAGTCCTTAGTCTTCCATCTTCCAAAAGATGCTTCGAAGTCCTTAACCGTTGGCTTTCCAACTTCTTGAGTGATGATTCGTCTTCCTTGATCTTTGGCATTCCAATATGAATGCACATTTAACTTGTTACATTCTAATGAACCACTAATTTATGTAGTGGCTTTATAATTTCTAACAGAAGTTACCCTAGTACGAATAATCCTGCGCGAGTTTTTTCTACTATAGTATGCTGCTGTGAGTAGCTTTTCTACTGATATGTGCTTATTTTAACTTGAAAGTCTAAAAAGATAACGACCAAGAGACTGTTTCAACTTGCGTTCTCAAAAAGAAGTTCTTTAATTTTTTTTAGTTTATATTTTCAAATAAGTTTTCTACAATCTTCTACAAAATTTTTTAAAATATAAAAAAACTTTACGTAGTAATATCTTATTATTGCTTATTCTTATTAGTTTTTTAAGGTAAAACAACTAGAACTCATTTTTCAAAATTGTATAAAAATATTTTCTATTTCACTTTTCAAAAGTACTCCAAAACGCTCCCTAAATCAAGCTTATCCTGGGAAGTTCTTGATTGGAGTTTCAGTACATCCGCCAGCTTTTTTATCTTTCTTTTAGTATGCGTTTGGCATTAATTCTTCCAAAATTTATTCTTCAAAAATACTTCACATTTTTAATAAATGTCTCATAATATTTCACAGAATTTATTTAAAAGTTTTACAATATCGAAAAATTCTACGTCGTAAGATCTTATAACTACTTATTTTTATTTTTTCAATAAAAAGAGCTTATTTTTAAAATAGGATAAAAATATTTTCTGTTTTATAAAAGTTCTTTTTCATAAGAACTCCCACACTCCCTAAGAGGATGTTTGGAAGTTATTTAAAAAAATTAGAATGAAAGATATTATTTTTAAGATAAGTTTTATATTTTTATCTAAATAATAATAATAACAATCAATAATAAAATAATAGAATCTTTTTATATTTTTTAAATTTAAATAATTTTTTAGAATATCATGGAAAATATTAAAAAACAAAAAATAAAAAATTGAAATAACAAGAATTAGAAAAGTAAAGCTCACCATGTTGTAAATCTTTTGTATCACATAAAAATTTAGAGTTGATTGTGCTGCAGTGGATACTTCAACCGTATGGTGATGAGCACTACTTAAACATATTCAAGAACTGCTGGAAAACGTTGCCATAACGGAAAAGTGATTCTTGTGGAGTGTGTGCTCCCAGTAGCGCCTGAACAAACTACTGCAGCACAAGGTGTGTTCCACATTGATCTCATCATGCTCGCCCATAATCCTGCGAAACGAAATTGATTGCACTTGTCCTAACACACACCTGAATACTTGATCAAGATTGCTACTAGTCTTGAATCTTGATGAATAACTCTTTTCTTTTTTGGCCAAAAAATGGCTCTTTTCTTTAAAAGAAGAATCATATACATACCAAAAATCTTTACCAACATTAACTCCCATGAATGGACTATACACTGGTGTCAATATGTAGCTCAAAATGCCTCAAATCCATATCTAAACTGATATCAAGCAGAATTAACCCATATAAATAACTACTCTGTTATTGTTGTTTCTTTTGGGGAATGAATTCCTACTCCAATCTAATTACTCATAAAATCTATAACCAGTAATATGAATAATAAGCAAAAGGAAAGAACCTGAAGGAAGCCTGTTAACGCTGTAAACATTTACCTTTTCTCAATCTACATATACAGTAAGTACTTGCTAACAACTCAAGCATTATCTAAAGCTTTCTCTAGCCAAGCTTCTGCATTCTCCATCATCCCAGGACTAAGCCTTACCATGAGTATACAGAACTCCGTCTCACTAAGCGCGCCATCACCGTCGATGTCGCCTTCCCTGACCATGCTTTCCGCTTCTCCTGCAGTCATCTCTGGCAATCCCAGAAGCGTTGAATTGCGCCTTAGGCTCTCAGGCGTCACGAGGTTTCTTTCGCCGTCTGCCAGAAGACGGAACCCTGCGCATAGCTCAGACATAAACTCATCCGCGTCAAGCTTCTCCACCATCACCGGAAGCAGGTCCTCAAACTCTTTCGATTTGCCTGCCACTTGTTCCATTGCTTGATTCACGCTGCAAATATGTTCGACGGTCTTCTATATCTACTTGAAACAATAGGAAATATATAGCAAAGACTTTATATTGATCTGGAGGAATTTCGCGGAAGCTCACTAGATATATGTCTAGTTCAATTTTTCTAGTTCAGCATTATTACTTTTTCGGCGCTGTTTCAATTAGTTGGATGTGTTCTTACTTGGTCCGATTTGTGTATGCATGATTGTGGTGCCAAGCTTCGCCGAAGTTTCGCAATTGGAACCTTCCGGCAATATATTCATATTCCTTAATTGTTTTTTTTTTTTTTCTAATTTCTGTTTGAAATGTTCTGGCTATTCAGAGTGGGTTCCAATTTTCGTTATTTTATATAAACGAGAAGAAATTTCTATAGGGAATCAAGTACAATAATTAAAAAATGGGGAGCACCAATGGACAAGGACTTGCCCACTCACTCATTTACTTTGCGTCTTTCTCAGATTTGTTGGAAATATTATCTTCAGAAGAGGAAGCGTAGAACCAGAATCTCAACTTTAGCTTGACGTGGTCTAGACAACACCGCATGTACGCATAGTATATAACAGAAAAGATGAACTTACTGGTTTAAGTGACACAAAATTGTTGTTTGGTCATTCGAGTTGCAGAATGTCATATAACGAGGATCGATCTCGAGACTTATTGAATACACTATTCACCAAGGTCAAAATTGATTTTGATTAAGTAATTTTTGAGATGGTTACTTGTAGATAAATGCAAATGTTTTTGCAGATGTCATGTAACGAGGATCGATCTCGAGACTTAATGAATAAACTTAAGATGAATGAGACATTATAAAAAAAAAATTTTAAAATAAAAGTAATTTAAAAATGTTTTGGAAAATGAATTTAATTCTTTTATCTTAAATTTTTGTTTAAATTATATATAAAAATTTACACATATAATTTTGTTTACCTTTTAAAATTAAAAAAATTTGTAAAATATTATATTGAAAATAATAAAGTGTTTATTTGAAATGATAAGTTGGAAGCAGCAGTCATTCTCTTGCATTATCTTCAAAACTAAGAACAAGTAAACCACTGTGAGAAAAAAAATTCATAGACTTAGGCCCAAATAATAATCCTGTTCCTGTGTGACACAAAAAATTTATGTTAATGGAATCAGTAAAATGTACTTGGTGTAGACTTTTGAACCTATCTTCTCTAAACAATTATTGTATTAAGATTTTAAGAACTAGTCACGAATGAACTCCACGAACCTCAATCATCCACATATGTTTAGATTTTGTATAAAGTTGCGTATGTTCTTTCTATTAGTTTTTTGGTACACATTTTCAAATTCACCGTTCATCGTCAAATATAAATTTTCGATGACGCTAAATTCATTCTATCTTAACTGTAAAACACAAATATAAGGTAATCACAGTCTGAGTTAGTATTACTCTTTGGCATCAACATAGATACACGGACGAGATAGAGTAATCTCACATATAAGGACGAGTTTTAAATTTTAGTTGTTTAAGATTTTTTTATATTCTTTCACATTACTATGAAATTTTTAGTTTTAAGATTAATCTTTCTGATATTGAATTTTCTCGACACATTAGTGTCCAATACAGGCAAAAGGCAGGTAAGTGATTCATATCAAAAGGATCACTATCTTTATCCAACATAGACCAGTTCAAATTGCTAGTAGTATTTTCTGCAGAAATTTGGTACTCAGTTCGAGATAGAGATAAAAATATGTGAGAAATTATAAAATCATTATATAAATTGATGGTTCGTTAAAATATAATAAGTTAAATGTGTATTTATATTGGAATATCAAAAATCAAGAAAACGAACCATCATCCAAGAAGTTGAAAAGCCAACAGTTAAAAATTTTGAATCATCTCTTGGAAGATGGAAGGCCAAAAAACTTGAACAATTAATAGGAAGATGAAAGGACAACCGTTTGGAAGTTCAAGAGTCTCATTGAGGCATTATATATATGAATGAGAGGCATTTGTTTGAAAGATAGAACATGAGAAAAAGAATCATTCTCACATCAAGTGTGAGAGATAGAAACAAAGCATTCTAGTGAGAGTTCTCACTTAAGGTGTAACATAAGAGTTTATAATTACTTTGCTTGAGTGATTTCCTTAAAGGCTAGTTTGCCTTTCCGTGAGATTTTTCTCGTTTTTTTCCATGTAAAGTTCTTTTTTTTGTGATTGTTTTACTTTTGTCTCAATTCTCGTATTATTTACGCAAGATTCTTGAATGTGTTTTATATTTTCACTGCGTTTATCGACAACCGAACACACTCGGTATTTCTAACAAGTGCTATCAGAGCCATTGATTTGTTGAAAGGATAAACAAGTACGATATTGCAAAAAAAAAATGCAAGACCATGGCAAGTAAGATTGGAGGTGCGGATCCCTCAAAGTCTCTTGCTTGTGTGACGTACTGATGATGGTGAGGCTCTAGTGAAATAGACAGTAGTTGCTGCGTGTGACAAGTCTTGAAATTGTTGGAGTCAGTTCCATCAATCTTATGGCAAATGATGGAAGAAAATGCTTCATCAGTAATGTACGTTTTATTTTTTGTTTTACGAAAAATATATTGTCTGTAGGATAACTTGATGACTTATACTACAAGACTCGTATTGAAAGTGGGATCATATAGGTCATCAAGGACGGGTTAGAAAAACTGGAGGTTAAAATGATCGACTCAAATTTGCATAAGGTGCGCGGGGTGACACGGGTGTAGGAGATGCTTGTGTTGGATCGGACAATATTAAGGATATCACGCGAGTGTGGCACCTGAAATTTGGGCATATCTCGGGACGTGATTTGAAGATCCTCAGTGATCGGAAGTTCCTAACGGGACTGTCCGAGATAAAGTTATCATTCTGCGATGAGTGTGTCACCGGTGAGTAGTACTTTAAAAAGTTTAGAGATTATTTTCTTTTCAAAAACAAGTTCGATTGGATTTCCTCGGACTTGAGAACTTGTGTGTTCCCAATTCAAAGAAAGTCAGATATTTTTAAGGTATTCAAATTCTTCAAAATTCGGACGAAACTTGATTCAGCAGTAGAATTAAGTTCAGAAGATGGCTATGATATGCTGAAGATGTTTGGAGTATTACTTATGGGATCCCACTGTCCATACGATTATCTTCAGCAGGAATGTCATTTTTGCAGAGGACCAATTGCAAAGAGTGACCGAATGCGATGATGTAAGAAAAAAAGAGACATCACTCCCAGCGGTGACCACATCAGTACTGGAGGAGAATGATAGGAAAGACGATAATAATCTGGAGCCTGTACTAATAAATGAGCACATGAAAGAGGATGGAGTTCCTAGGCCTACATTCCTTAGGCGTTCAATTCACAAGAAAAACACACCTGAGAGGTATAAGGACTACTTTATCAAAATTATCTCAATTTACATATTGCTTATTCACAGAAAAAGAAGAGTCATCTTCTCTTAAGGAAGCGCTGAAGAGTCCAGATGCGTCTCTGTGGATGAAACCTATGCAGGAAGAGTTTGACGCGTTTCATAAAAATAAGACATGGGAGCTGGTCCCTCTGTCTAAAGCCGTAAGGCTATTGGGAATAATTAGATCTAGAAGATCAAGCAAGGCAAGAATAATCAAATAAGACGGTATTGTGCTCGATTGGTGGTAATTGGCTACGCCCAAATAGAAGAGATCGACTTTGATGAGATCTTCTTTCTAGTGGTATGTTTGATAACTATTCGTGTGGTCTTAGCGCTGTGTGCATTATCGGTTCTCAATCTTGAACATCTCAATGTCAAACGATGTTTTTGCACGGGGAGCTTGAAGAGGAGAAATATATGGTTCAACCAAAAGGCTTTGCCGTGAAAGAAAGGAAGGATGTGGTATGTCGGTTGGCCGAATCTCTTTATGAGCTTAAACAAGCACCGTGGTGTTGGTATAAGAGATTTGATTCTTGTATCGGGACCTTGGATATAGCAAGCTTGTTTCAAATTTTTGTGTGTTCATCAAAAGATTTGAGAGAGGTGAGTTTGTCATCTTGCTACTATATATGGATGATATGCTTGTGGCAGGTCCAAGTATAGACCGCATCCAACAATTGAAGGCTCAAATGGCTAATGAATTCGATACTAAAAATTTAGGGCCGGCAATCAGAATCCCGTGGATACAGACATAGTGAGATAGAGACAATAGAGAGATTCGGCTGTTTTAGAATGGTTCAACATGTAAGATGATAAGCCGATGTCTACCCCATTCTCTATTAGTCTCAAACTATCCTCTTTGGATCTCCTAGTGAGGAGCAAGAAAAGATAGGAATATGTTGGGTATCATATACATCAGCAGTGGAAAACCTAATGAATGTCATGATTTACACTATATCTGACATTGCAAATGCAGTGAGAATGGTAAGTAGATTTATGGCATGTCTTGGCATTGAGTATTGGAAGCGGTGAAAAGAATCCTTAGGTATGTGAAAGAAATCTTGAATGCTGTATTGTGTTACAGATTATTTGAATTTATTGTCAAAGAATTTGTTGATATAAACTATGCAGGCGATTTAGATAGGAGGTTGTTTTCAGTGAGAGCATTGATATGCTCAAGATTCCTACCAAAGGGAACCCTACGGATGCCTTAACTAAGGCAGTAACCCTTGACATATTTTTTATTTTGTAGATCTCAGTATGGAACCACAATGTGAACAGCATTGGATGTGACCGTTGTCACAAGAAAGTCGAAAGAAAATCACTTCAAGATAGCAATAGAACCGGAAGAAGATAGACAACAGTATGAGGTAAAGAAAGTTAGCTAGTATGCGTGCTAGCCCTGCTCCTCTCAATGGTACATATTTTCAGTGTCATCGAATTTTGACGCTTACGTATCGGTTTTTTGTTATTTTTGAATTGCAATTTACAAAATATTTTTAAGTGAGAGATTTGTTAGAAATTAAACGCCACTATGTAAATTAGTGGTTCATTAGAATGCAACAAGTTAAATGTGTATTCATATTAGAATGCCAACGATCAAGGAAGACGAACCATCACCCAAGAAGTTGAAAAGTGAACGATTAAGGATTTTGAATCATCTCTTAGAAGATGAAAGGGCAAAGGACTTGAACAATTAATGAAAAGATGAAAAGAAAACCGTTTGAAAGTTCAAAAGTCTCCTTGAGGCGTTATATATATGAATGAGAGGCATTTGCTTGAAAGATTGAGAAAAAGAATCATTCTCACATCAAGTGTGAAAGATAGAAACAAAGCATTTTAGTGAGAGTTCTCACTTAAAGTGTAACACAAGAATTTATAATTGTTTTGGTTGAGTGCTGTCTTTGAATGCTAGTTTGTTTTCCGTAGAGTTTTTCTTATTTTTTCCGACGTAAATCTTTTGTCTTTGTGATTGTCTTTCTTTTGTTTCAATTATCGTTTTGCTTACGCAAGATCATTGAGTGTGTTCTATATTTTCGTTGCATCTATCGACAACCTAACACATTCGGTATTTTCAACAAAACATAGGCCGCTACGGCACCATCAAACAGTTCAGTCACAGCCAGCCCGATTCATGAATAGTTACAACACCGAGTTGACTCAGTCCGATCCGTCATATAGTATAGAGCTGACTTCATTGGCCCAACGAGCGGCCCGCCCACTCGGTTGCTATACAAATTGACCAGTCAATATTGACCATTGATTTAATCAATATTTATATTTGATCTAGTCAACGTTTCAATAATTTTTTTTAAAAAAATAATAATAACAATCATGCTGAAAGTTATGATGACATTATTAATAATGTCATCTTAATTTTTTTTTTCTTATCTTTTGTTTATTACAAAATAAAAAAATGAGGTAGGCAAACAAATAAGGTCGGATTAAAAAATTTACAGCTAAATTGGATCAACCCGATCCAAAATGCTGAACCAAGTCAAATCGACCCGATCCGGTTTGTTTAGACCCAGCCGTCCATTTTTGGACCTCAACTCATCAACTCTGTCACCCACCAAATCCTCAGCTCAACTTTTTTATTCTTTTCACATTTTATGTATTATGAAATAAAAAAACTGAGGCAGTCAGACGGATAAAATCGGATCAAAAAATTTAATACCAAAACCAATCCTAGTTGTTGAACCAGATTGGATCAATCCAATCCGTCCATTTCGAACCTCCGCTCAACAACTCGGACGCACCAATTCCTCAGCCCAAATTAACAGACCAGTAACTATAGCAAAAACGTTGCAACCATTTTCATTTCTCGGCCTGACTTCTGGCACTCAAAACCCAACTCATACGAATATCCACTTCCAGCTCCAAACCTAAACACATAGCCCATAAAATACAAATTATAAAAAGAAGAAAGCAAAGAAAGTAGAAACCTCTCAAATTATCAATCACCAAATTATGATGACGATGATTAACAAACACAGTTCCCTTATTTGTCTTACGGAACTCAACATCAACAGCTTACTTGTCTCCTCTTTTTTCCTGCGTTCTCCTTAATCAATCATAACCATTAATCTAATGATCAATTTCAATCTGATAACTTTATGAAATCCATTATTAAATCCAAGGCTGAAATTTGACTCATTAGAGCATACACAGGAACCTTGTTCATCTTTCTTTATAGAAATATTTACTAATGCTCTCTCTATGTATGAGAAAGAGAGACAGAAGTTGGAGAGTTGAGAGGAAGAGAAATGGGGCTGTTGTCTAACAGAGTGGAGCAGTCGGAGATCAAAGCCGGCCAGCACATTTACACGTGGCGTGCTGTCTATCCTTATTTCCACCACGGTACGCGCTATTCATCAACTCAAATCAGCAATTGTTGATTCTCGATTTTGTTATAATGTCTGAAATGGTTGCAGCGTTGGTATTGATTTGTTGTTGGTTTTCATAAAAGTTTTAGGTTTGATAGACTGCTTGTGAAATGGAATCGAGTTAGTTTATTTTGTTGATTGCAAATAGGATCATGTAACTGTTTTCTTTCACTGTAATTTGTAGATGGAATATAATCCATCCCTGTTATATTACTTTTGGCTATGAATGATTTCTTGATATATTTTTGGGTGTTTTCATCTCTTTCTTTTGCATTTTCTTAACGTTTTTGCATTTTTGGATGTGTATTTTGAACTTTCTTTTGCCTAGAATTCAATTGGGGTGAGAAAGATTTAGTTTGGAATTATTTTGTGGATGGCATGTCCCCAATTTATTTTGTATCATAGCTTTGTATGTAGTCTATCAGGTATTTTTCTTGATATAATTTCCAGTTTGATGATATTGTTCGTTCTTGCTTACACAAATCTAGTTTGAGGTCAACAAGTCAACTGATACCAATATGAGACAGAAAAATAGTGCTTGGTGTGCAACTTAATGTTGTGTTGTAACATGAGTATAACCTTTTCTTTTTGTTTGTGGATCAGTAAGGGCGTGTTTACCAACACCCCTTAACTCCACTTCCCTTAAACTCAAGTTTCACATAAATATATATAAAAATTAAAATAAATTTTTTTATCAATAGAATATTTTTTAAAATTCAAATTTAAAACTTACTAAAAATATATAATTAATATAAAATTTAATTTTTTATTAAATATTTTTAATTTTTAATTTTATATTTTAAATTTATTTCCTAAAAACTCCACTTCATCCAAAACTCTACTTCCTACTCCTTGGTAAACACGCCCTAAGCCTAAGCAAGTGCAGAAAGAATGAACTTTTTGTTTGTAAAGGGAAACCTTTGCCACTGCATAACCTGGAAGAAGGATCAGATAATATAGTTCCTAGGCATCATGTTTGTTTCTGATTTAATTCATTATTTCTTTGAACAAAATTCCATCAGAATTAATAAAAATAGAATTTATATGGTTACCGTCAGCTCTTTGTGTGTAGGATTCAAGGAAAGCTTCTAGTTTTGAGCTTTCTTTTATAAAATCTTCATATGCATTTGAACGTAGTGGTAGATAGTAATAAGCGTTCATAATTTAGCATCTACAAGCTGGTTATTATAAGACGTCTCCTACTCTTCTTGCTAGCAATGAGCTAGAGTTTCTCTTTTCTTTATATTGTTGCACCTCTGCTATTTTACGTTGACAATAGTTTATAGTTCATTACAATCAGCATATCGAGATGTGTGCAGTTTGCAGTTAGATTTCTGTCTTAGATGGAAGTTTTTCACTAGAAAAATCTTCTAATGCTTATCGTCTTGGATGATGATTTCATAGTTTTTACTATTCTGCAGTGCAGTTCCTCATGGGCTCTGACTTTCTGTTTTTCTTATGTTATTTTTCTTTTTTGGAATGGCTTATTTTGTTATGAGCGTATGACAAATCTCTTCCCTCTGCCTATGCACTAGTTAAGCATAATTATAAATTTCTTTCTGCTATTCATTATCCCTGTCCAGGATAGGTATCAAAATTTTTCATAATCATTTGCGGTTCTTTTGTATGACTCCGTAAATTATTTGATCATATTTTATAAGGAGCACTGTCAACCAAAGACAAGCTCTTGGGTAGTGATGTCATAATTTCTTCCACATGATTATCATATAATTCCCTTTCTTTCTTTGTCTCAAGCACTGAGTCACAATGGCTTCTTTAATCATCTTTTGTCCACTTTTTATATTTCTCCTTCATAGTGGCTTGAACATTGTTGTATCAGGGTTCTATGCTGGGAATACTTTTGATTGGATATTTCTTTCCTTAACCTTTTCTTTTCTCATATGCTTTAGCCTTTACCTTCTCTTCTATATGCCCAAAGAACAAGAATCTCCCTCGTTACTTGCTTTAACCATTCGATCACATTAAATTGCTAAAGTTTGCATGTGATTGCACTAGTTATTTTAGTGATAATCAAGAATTATAGGACATTGCAGTGCAGTAATCTGCTGAATTATGCATCACGGTAGGGGAGATGAGCATCTTTGCCACATGCCAGTGTCTCAAAAGGTGCTGCCTGGCATTATGTCTCATAATAAGATTATTATATTTAGTTCTTTTTTTCCAATATTGTAGATGCTGTTAGTGACAACTCATTAAGGTAGCAATTGTAATACAACTCTTGCCATCTCAGTGTTAACTCCTTGGCTATCTATCAGCAATATTTTTAATGAGAAATATTACTTGAAGTTGGCCATGGCGTTCCTACTTAGCTAGTATATGGAAACTATATGCACGTTGATACTACAACTGCTCATTGCTACGTTCCACTTGTACAGAATTTATGTTGGAGGGAGCAAAGTGGTTCACTTCAGTCACAAGAAGGAAACATATTCGTCGAGCGTAGAGTCCTTGGACCCATCCAAGCTCAGCTCCAAAGCTCCTTTCAGCTTCCCAGCATACCCAGATTGTGGCTTCCAGCAATCTGGGTACTGGATCACTGTATTCTTTTGAGTATGGAGTGCCACCGTCAGTTCTCATTGCTAAAGTTTGTTGGAGGAACATGCACTACTGCTAAATCTGATGATCCTCCTGGTATTGTTATACACAGAGCAATGTACCTACTCCAGAGTGGGCAAGCATCCTCCTTCATTGGCATCCCCTTGGCAGCTTTGTTATCCTCCCCTCTCAAGCTCTTCATGGCAGCCCAGTGGGAGTATTGCTACAGTGACTGCTGGTATGTACTGTGCAGGCAGGTATGTTACTGATATTGGTGTCAGGAATGATGTAGTCAAGGTGCCTGTTGAAGAGATTGCTACGACTCTAGGCTGGAGATATGCTAGCAGTGAATATTGAAGAGAGCCTCTGATGAGTGTCAGCCGGTGAAGAGTAATACTGATAATTTGGAGCTACTATCAACGTGTTTGCATACAATCATACTGGCTCTTTCATCATTGCATTACAAGGTAAGATTCATAAATTCATGCGACTGAAACATTATTGCAAAACCTGTACAGTGATTCATTGTGAACCATACCAGAAATTATAGAAAAGACCTATCTTTGTGATGTCATACAATCAACCTGAGCATGTAGTATCGGTATCTCAATGTTATGTAAGGTAGCATCAACCATAAGAAAATACTTGTAGGTATGGCGTGCAATACTGCAGAATCTAATATTTTTCATTTAATTACTGTAATTGTTATTGCAGTAGATGGCAATAGTTCTTCTAAAGCAGTTGAAAAGCCTTATTTTTCTGCTGCTCGAGCAATCCTACAATGACAAGGACCAATACTCAATGCTAATACTACGGAGTACATCTTTGTCCCTCATTAATGTACACCTCTATTTTTGGTGTACGGTAAGGGTGGGTTGCACTTTCTTGGGACAAAATTTGAAGATAAATGACAGATATTGAAAACGAATGTAACCCTAATTTTCAACATGTTTCAAAGCAGCTTATAAGAAGGTATCAGTATAATAAGATTTCTTTTGTTGGTTTGAAGTATAAATCGTATGCTTCATCACTTTATAGAAACAAAGAATGTGAGCAAGTTTGAAAGTTATGTCCCATGTGTACATCTAAATAGTAACTTTGGAGTCCAATTTTGTTCTTAATAGTAACTATAAGACCCCATCCAATTAACAATTTGACATAAAAATCCTTGATATGAATGAAGCAATAATGCCAAGACCAAGATGGAACATCTACATCGCAAAGATTTGCCATCTGCTCAGCTCACATATAATAGAATCCACAACCACCGAAATGACAGTGATAATTGAAGACTACTTGCTACTACAAATTGTTATACCAAAAATTTAGAAAACCTGTTGACAACTCCAATTACAAGAAAGATGTGTAACTGCTATATCTTTACAAGAATTTCTACAGCATTGAGGATTGCAGAATAGTGAAGGGTGTTGAGTAAAAGAAATCGTAACTGAAGCAATAACCTTTGCACATTATATAAGAGTCGCTAAGATTTACACAGGACAGAAAGGTGGGCATGGTTAATGATATTGGATTTCATTTCTCAACACCAGACTAGATTCACTATGAATCTTCTGCAGAAACATCTCGATTCTCCAGAGAGAAAAATCATTGCTCAATCTCCACAAAAAGGCTTGCTTGTGGATGCAAACCTGCTTCCTTCAGTGTCAGTGTGTGCTTGTCATGGCCATAAGAGACACGAGGAAAGTTTGAGATCAAACAGTATCTATCGACATTCAAACAATCCAAAGAGTCGACATAGTCATAAAGAGATTTGACAGTTGATGAGCTGTGGAACCTCCTGTCTTTGCGTTCCCCAGTTGGAAACCGAACAACAACCTGAAGACAGTTTCAACATTCAGATTAATAAACCAGTTCAACGAAACTCAAAGCATGCTGCTCATTCCTCAATGAATAAAACAAAGCATATCTCACCAGAACAGATGAGAAACAACCAAAAGTTATGTTCCTAACACGAAACAAACTTACAGTGTGAAACGTAGGTCATGGAGCTGTAGTCTGTAGGCAAAGGAGCATATAAAGAAAACTATTCTATCAGTTGGTAGCTTAACTGCAGTAAACTGTTTCCTAACTAAAGGTTAAGCGCATGCAAGTTTGAAACTCATTCTAGTTCAACACCAAGCAGATTCTTCTTATGAGGCAGCATCATGGTCTATCATTTTAAGTTGCTGCATACCTCAAAATATAATTCAACTATGATCTTAAGCTAAAATAATTAATTAGTTTTACATTAAAAATGTCAAAAAGTGTAACTTCAAAGAGGTAGAAAAAACATTCTACTTTTGCTACCCAAACCCTCACATAGGCATCACCATTTCCAAACCATGTATACACACTATGAAAGTACGATTATTAGGCAACACATCCTCACAATTCAAAGCCTTTCTTGCAAAGATATAAGATTTTGTGTGAAATAAAATATCGCGGATACCAGTAATCACAAGTTCAGTACTCAAGAATGACTTTTGAGATTTAATAGTTTGTAATCCAGCTGAAATCCGTAATATTCAAAAATACTCAGGGAAAAGTTCGTAATATATTTAAAACTGCTATACATTTTCTAATTTAACTAAGCACTTTAATTAATTTCTCTAACTAGTAACATAATTCTAGAAAAGTTTGGGAATAAATCAGGAATTAGTCACGAATTATTCGTAAATTACAGGAAGAATGAGTTACAATCCGTAGATATGTTTATCTTTCTCATTTTTGCAGCATAAGTCATGAATTTATATATAATTTGCGCATTTTGAGTAGGCATACGCGGATCAAGGTCTTCTTATCCTTCAAAATAAAAATACATGACTTGTAACTATTTTAAAAGAATTAATCTGAAAAGTTCATATGACGCAAGTTAAAAAAGTGCATGAGAAAGAATAAGAAAAGAACTAACTCATTAATAAGGAAAAAAACAACAATTCATAGTTCAAATACGGTGTACTATGAGAGACACATCAAGACCTTGAATCTATCAAAAGAACACATCCAGGAAATGAACTGCATCTCAGGAGCATGACATATATTACGTTTCAAGTTACTAATGAGCATCAATTGAAAAAATACAAAACTTTGATTAAATTGTGTCCAAATCTTTTACTACAAACAAACATTTAATTCAAATTAACGCTTGGAAATGTCCACGGTAGCTACTTTTTGTAATGAATATATTTTTGATTGTAGGTAAAAAACGATTTAAAATGGTGAGAAGCAATGTCATATAAGCAAGAAGTTGCAACCCCAACCTAAACACCCAAATGCAGAGTTTGGCATCCACAACTAGAAACCCTACAAAAAATCCCCTAAAACTTACAAAACTAGTGAAATCCTTCTCACTAATCAGATCCTCCACTTCCGTTATAGTTTAATCCTCTTCCTTCACCTCTTGTGATCATGATGAAGGTTAGATATAGCGTCTATAAAGATAGTAATGCCCTTCTACCAGCCTGAATTGATCAAAGAGTTCAGCAAAGACAAGCTTAACTATAGAAACAGTTGAATTAATGGACAAGTAGCTGAGCTATAACTTGTAACAGGCAAACTTGAGTAACCAGTTCCCGAAATATTATTAGCAACTTGTGTTCACATGCAGGCACATAGTCAAAATCAAACTGTAGTCTAATGTATAACTGACCCTATATAGTGTATATTTTATATATCAAAACAGAAAAGCAGCTACATAGTTAAAACTCAGTTAAATAGATATTACTGATAATATTAAAGTTCATGTTGAAATCATTTTTTATTTTATAGTCATTCAATTTTGTCAATTAGGACCAGCTTTATTTACAAAATGGATCCAACTTTTAAAAAGTTTACAAATTATACTAAAATAACATGTACTAACACACCTATTTATACACTTCAAGACCTTAACTGTAAAACAAGTTGCAATGCATTGTAGAAGTTGAAATTATCCAAATTGGGCGCAATTGTGTATGCAAGTTTCACAAAATCAAGCAACTAGCAAGTTTGTCCCAATCAGACCTTCAAATATTGCATATTTAAGACATTATCATTTAATTTTGTAAAACAACACAATCATGATTCTCTCTTCTTCCCGTCTCTCAGCCACATCCATCAAAATGCCTATAGATAAAATTTCTAATCTCTAAAATTTCTTTGTGCTAGTGGCATTATAGATTCAACATTCATTTCTTCCTAGCCTTTCTCATAAGGCATTAGGCAGTAAGGTCTTTCTATTTCCTTAAATTGCTTCAAATACTTGCGTTGTCTACTCGCCATTGACGATGGAGCCGAAGCCGCTGATGTAGAAGGAAAACCTCGTTTGTTTCATTGCTTATCAGTTTCTTTTTTGTTTATTTAAGCGTTTTTCATTTTTATCTTCTCTTCCCTGTTGTTTTTTTTTTGGGTGTTTGTTGGTCTTTTGCCGACCCTACTCAAGCGGGATAAAAGCTTAGTTTGTTGTTGTTGTTGTTGTTTGTCTTAGAAAGTCTTTTATTTGTAAATAATGAAAGAAATTTTGTTATTGCTTAATATAGTTACATGAAGAAGTTAAAACAAAGAATATTAGCACCCATTAAAAAAATGAATATTAGCAATATATTATACTTTTTTGTTTTGGAGAAGGCAAATTAGCAATGTTATGTTTGTAATGTTTATAAATTACAATTTGAGAATAACGTATAAATGTAGGTTTCATTTGCAAGTTCCTATTCGGCATCAATATTCACAATAACATTCACTTTTGTTTTTAAGGCTTACTTTGACTTGTGGCAAAATGTTCAAGAGACATTTTAGTAATTGAACATACTGAAGGTTTCTTTTATCCAGTTTGGGTATTTTAGATTCATTATTTCATTCTACTTGATATAAACTTGTGATTCACGAATCATATTCACACGAATCTCTAAATTTAGGTTGCTATGAATAATCACGGATCAAAGGAGCTAATTATTTTACTAAAATGCATAATCTGTTATAAACCCTTATGGTTGTTCATACTTGATACTGAAAGCCATGTACTAGTTGTAAAAGAGCCAATTAATTAATATTTTCTACTGAAAGCAATTTATAGGAGAAAATTTGGGTTTTGTTCTACTTCCAGAACAGTTAGATGTTGGTCCTGAAAATTGAAAGAGGATTTCCCACTATTTAACAATTCAAATAAGACCATTTAATGCTTGCGTTAAGTTTTTCTTGTTACATCAGTTATAGCTTAACAAATACTTACTCTATGTAGCCTATTTTTTGCTAGCTATTGCCATATAGTTGTCCAAAATGGCCTATTTAGCTTCATGGTTAATTTCTTAACTTATTACATGAAGAACAAGCTTTTCTGTAGCAAAATTAGATATCTTTCGAGTTTGCTTTTATGTTATGAAAATTATCTGAACTTTTCTGCTAACAAGATAAATCATCAAATTTTATTGATATCATCATATCATTATAGCACAGTTAAATGTTGGTGATGTTTAAATTTAAATTGTTTATACTTTAAGGTTTTCCATATGTCTTAATTGTAAAGTTCATATTTTTACAAGGAAGCAACTCTGCAAAGGAAAAACTACGAAATTCTATTTGATATACAGGACTAAAGTATAGAGACATTGAAAAGCTAACTCTTATGTAAAGAACCTTCTCGTTGCTTTACGTATTTCAAAGAATTGTCAAAGCCCGAAATTTGTTGAATCTATTTGAGTTTATACTTTTTATTATGCTACTGCTAGAATAAGAAAAACAAAGTGAAAACAAAGGAAATAAGAACTTAGCTGTTGGAGATTGAAAGATCTCGCTGTGCTTAGTCAGCAAGGCTGCAATGCTAGTGTAATAGATGCCAGCGAACAATTTAGCAGAGAGGTAGTCATAATTGCAAAATGAAAGAATCTATAATGCTAGAGAGATAGGAAACTTCCTCTTCATAAATGCCTTTTAAGTTAAAGTTTCAATCATATAAGGAAAATCGCATGCCGGACCATTTTCAATTATAAACCACATGATTCCAAAATGAAAGAATCTATAATGCTAGAGAGATAGGAAACTTCCTCTTCATAAATGCCTTTTAAGTTAAAGTTTCAATCATATAAGGAAAATCGCATGCCGGACCATTTTTATAAACCACATGATTCCAAAATTTATACCCACTAAATCCCAAAGACTAAGTTCATGCCAGCAAAAGAAAATGGACAGGTGTACAATAGAAGTTCAACCACTTAAACTTAGATGGGTAATTTCCTATTAATGATTTTCAAAGGCACAAGGTCAACAATCCGAAGTTCAACCTTAAGAAGCTTGACTGGAGTGGAGGGCGGCTAGAATTGTCGAAACAAATGCTCTGTGGGTACTGTCAAAGTTCTTCTAAATGAACACCTCTTGCCATTTAATTCATCCAAAGACTCGGATAGTTTATGGCCTAATAAATCCATGCAATACACTTAGAGAGAGTGAGCACCTTCTAGAGCAGTTTCCTCTTTCAAGACAACCTCAAAGGCACATCTTCGTAGCCGACAATCGCTTAAACTCAAGTACAACATTGATGGAACTTGTCGTACTTGGGATCACATATAAACAGACCTTTAACCCACCTATTATTAATGCCTGCCACGGAAATATCTGTAAGCATATCAACTTTTGGCAACAGCCTATATAGGCATAGCCACGCAATATTAGTCACAACATATAGACATAGCCAACTTTTGGCAACTTATGCCACAAATTGCCACCAACTTTGTTCTTACGGCTATCCCAACTGTTTTTGTGGTTAATCTTAAATCTTACACATAGACAATGGCTTATATAATTGTAAGGTTGTATGAAAAATGTCTTACATAGCAACAATGGCTTCCAAGACGATCTTTGCCTTAAGACAATACAAAACGTCCCACCAAATCCTCTTCACTAGCATGGGACAACCAAGCCACGAGTCTTCAAAGGTGGCTTGGTTCTTCGAGACCAATTCAGGGCAATTGTAGTAATTAAAAACTAGGATTATCAAATCGACAGTGTAGCTGTAAGATCCTCCATGAGTGTAAAGGGTGATCACATTCATAATATTGTTGCTAGGAATTTGCCTTTACGATGAAATAAATAGCGGGAATGGACATCTTGTCATAACCTACCAATAAGGAAATAACAGACGTATGTTTCATCAAATACATCCATTCTTTAGAACCAATTCCGTCAAAGTTTTAACCATCCCTAGGAATGATTGAAAAGGTTCCAAGAAAGTGCGTCCAGTCGTGGGAGTGGAAAGATGACAACAAGGAGTTCTTGTAAGTATGGGATGAAAACCATATGACAGCAAACAATGTCAGAATTTTTTATGTTGGGGAATAAAAAAGGAGTGGTATTTGATACGAGAATGTAGGATTATGGAGGTAAAAGATGACAGGTAGGGATGGGAAAGAAGACAACTGGAGAATTTATTGGAGGAAATGAATGATTGGAAGAATTGGGTTGAGAAGGAATGAAAATTTTGCCGGATGTAGTGCTAGGCATAGATGAAGGATGGTTCAGGGTGAGAACGCTTAATGGCCTTGGCAACACCATGTAGCCTTGAGAAAATTGCTGTTGTTGAAAGGAACCGAGGAAGGACCAAGATCTCATCCACTTTCGCCTAGCTCTCCCAGCGACTTTCTAGTTTCCACTTAATCAGCGAAAAATCGAGCAAGAGCGATCATGAATGAATTTACCAAATGTTGATTCCATCCTACCACCCCAGCTCCATGCTATGTTAAATGATAAATCTTTCTAGTACGGAAACTTCATAGCCTCGGAGAAGACGACCTTGCCAGAGCACTCAAAGTTTCGATTGACAAAGTAGGAGAATTAGCTATATGAAAAACTGATGCTAAATACCAAATGTTATGTACAGCTAAAATCAAGAAAACAAAAGAAACAAGAACTTAGCTTTTCTTATTCATAATCCTTTAAATTGATTGTTTTATTCATATCCGTCAATTGACCAGCAAGGTACAATATAAGGAGGGAAGATGACATTCACTCCGACTAACTTAGAAGATAATTACTTAAACCATTAATTCTACAAACTAACTAATCTAATACTCAAAATATTCTATCAGGTCGATAATAATTCCAGCAACCAGTAATTCTAAGAAGCATAAAATGCAATCAAATTTTCAAATGTTAGCTGCGCATATGTAGTGCTAGGTTTCCACAATATGTTCACTTTTTTTAATCAATTCAATATGCATCATTCAGCAATGCCGTTTTAAAAGAAAAAAGCACCATTTATCAACATTGGATTTGTAAGTTCTTAACTTTTTATACTTTTTGTTGAAGTTACCTCTCTGACATTCATAACAAAATAACTATTCAAGTATTCTTAATGTTTGATGTTGTTAGTTTCATGACAAATAAATTATGGGGAAGTTTGGCTTAGCTAATCAAGTGCTTTTCACTCCAGAAAAGTAACTCACGTTTTTCAATAAATTATCTACAGTACTTCATAAAATTTTCTTAAATTTTGAAAAGTACAGAAAATTATATGTAATAAAATATTTATATGTATAATTTTATTATTTATTCATGTAAAAAAAGTCAAACTCGTTTCTCAAAAAATCTTCAAAATACTCTTAATTTCAAAAAAGCTCCTATAATAAGCACTTCCAAGCGTCGCCTATAGCTAGTGCTACAGCAATTCCCAGCAATTACGCTTCATGGTTGCTAAATGGTGTTCAAAACCGATCTTTTGTTGATTCTTTACAATAATTTTTGTTTGACTTGAATAAGTGAACTTTCTAGAATATCAAGAGTTCTTGCAAGGGAACGTTTGAAAGTGTTTATAAAATAAAGCTTTTTTAAATGAAGGGTATTCTAGAAATTTTTAGAAAACGTGCTTAGCTTTATTGACATAAAAAATTAAAACAATAAATATTTTACCTCATACAATCTTTTTAGACTTTTTAAATTTTTTTAAAATTCTGTAAAATACTGTAGAAAACTTATTAGAAATCTCGAAGTGCTTATTTGGAATGATAAGCACTTGGTAAGCTCATTCCAACATCCCCTAAGTTATACCATATCATCTACAAAAAATGTTTAACTAAATGCTTCTACTTTGGTTCAACCTCCACTAGATATAATCTTATAAACACCATGAAAAAGAGCTTTAATTTGCATATCTACCTTCAAAGTGTATTTTTATAAACTCACTTGACTGGTCCAAAATTTAGTATTGTATTTTGGAATCTACTCTCCTTTTAGAGAGTGCTCTATAGAGGTCAAAACTAATTGGAACAATAAGAGTTTCTAAATTTGAAGTTCTTCATGTAACTCCCAATTATACATCTTGACTCGACTACTCTTCATCAAATTTCCATCTTCCTTCATTACTCTTCTATAACTACTATTTACAATCTAATTAGGTAAGACAAAGGGAATGACATAGCACCTAATCTTCTAAAATTGATATCAAACCATACTACTATAATGACGATCCCAATAAAATGTCAATTTAAAAGGCTAAAATTACTTGCAAATGACACACTTGAGTAGCATTATATCGTTCATTGGACTCGATGCTTAAAATTACGACAGTCATCATAGCGAACTAATAGGTTAGATGGGCAAGGAAATAATACTTGAGTAACATCAGGCCCTTTTTCTGGTTCAACACCAAGTGACATAGCTTTTTCTAGTCGCCTTCTAGCACGCTCAGCTTCTCTCTCAGCCGCATCACGAGCTTCTCTTTCCCGAGCTTCTTCTTCCTCATTAAGCTTCCTAATAGCTTCGGCAGCTTCCCTTTCTAGCCTCTCCTCCTCTTCCCTCCTTTGACGCTCCCTCGCCTAAATTTAAAATTAGATGTTTAAATCAATCTACAAAAATCATTGGGAGTCTAGAACATATCAAATTCAACCAAAAGCAAAATTCAAAGTAAATTTTCTTTCTTTATTAAAAGAAGCATACTTGGTCAACTTCAAGTGCCGCACGATAAGCAGCATCCTGTTCTTCCCTTAACCGCATGTTGTTTCTTCTTTCCTCCGCCTCAAGTCTACCTGCAACTAATGTTGGAGTGACCTCTTCAACAACGCGTTGAAGAATTCTAAGCATTTCTTCAGGGGATTTTGGACCTTCAATCTAATAAAAGATACAAAGTTCAGAACGGGGTAACAATTTACTTCAATGTTTAGACACATGCAGAGAAAAATTCCCTTGTGACAACTAATTCCCATAAAAAGTTAAAAAGCAATGAAAGAACAGTGATAACTACAGCAGAATGATACTATGACCAAAAAGTTGCAAACAGCACTAGGATTGAAGCTATGATCGTGCATATGCATACTGAACTTCATTCTTATGCAGGTAACCAAATGTGCAGAACTCTTACAAATAAACAGTAATGGAAAACACTTTTGCTATGCATGTCACTTGTTTATGAAATCATTACCTTCCATATTGTGCATCCACACAAATCATAAGAATTTGAAGTACAAAATAGTTTGTTCAGTATGCCACTTGCATAAATCTCGACATATATCAAATCTGTTTCTATATAAAATTGTGTTTGGGTATAAATGCACAAGTGCCATTACATACCATCAACCTCTGTGATTGCAGAAATATGCTTACAAGCATTTGTCTCTATTTTTTACAGCTATATGCTTGCACAAGCCTTCACCTTTGAGCTTGCACATGCCTATCAATTCAGTACCCATTCGTCGTTGCATAAGCCTCTATGTTGTCAATATGCTCTAAAAATGCTGATGCATATAAATCTCCTAAAAAGTAGGGGCCAACTTGCATATAGATATTGATCTGAAACATGATTCTTTTGTTAAATAACCTTTCTACCTTTCCATTTTGTTTTTCTAACCCTTGTTTTCAAATTAAATTTTTCTAACCTATTTGTGACCAATAACCAAAACCTTCAGTTCAGTTAAAGTTCACACCAAACCCTCGGCTTTTATAATATTCACTTTAATTTATTAAAACATTATGAAATCTTTCAAAAATCTAATACAGTATAATTGGTTAGGATAGTATACTCTTATCTAAGAGAATCATGTTTAAGTCCCGACAAAAATTTATTTTAAAATTTTTTGGTTTATTTATTCTAAGTGGTGACCAAGCGCGATCCATGCGACCATGTGCATCACAGCACAACCATGTGCAACCCCTGCGATCAAGTACAACCATGTGCGACCTATTGCAATGCGACTCAGTCCAATGCGACCAAGTGTGACTCATCAAACCAGTGCGACCCAGTTCACTGTGACCAATACAAACCAGTGGGATTTGAGCGGAAGTTTTGTGAGTGAATTTTCTTTTACAAGTGCAGGTATGCATAAACAAATGTAGAGGGTATTTTGGTCATTTTTTTGTAAAAACGGAAGGGTAGAAGGGTACTTAATCAAAAACCCTCTAAAACATGGTGCATCGGACACTATATCCTAAGATGATTATTGTTGAGAAACAGGCTAAATTAGGAGTTCAGTTTCTGGGGATTGCTGAGAGTAGAAGTACATCACGGAATCTGTCATGTTGTGTACAATGGGCCCACTACTGTCATAAGCAAACTCAAGAAATAACGTACAGATAAGAAATGCTAGCCAATGATGCCCAGAAACATGACTCCAGCATTCCCAAATTGCACTGCTATCATTCTTTCATGTCACTAGAATCCTCTCAAGAGTTCGGGAATTAAGAATCTAACCTAGCAAACCCTATGAGATGCGGAAAAATGGTAGTACCACCTTTCTACAGCATTCCCAATTGCACTGCTATGATTCTTCATGTCACTAAGATGTTACAACTTACAACATTGAACCATCAAAATAGATCCTAGAATCCTCTCAAGAGCTGGGGAATTAAGAATCTAACCTAGCAAACCCTATGAGATGCGGAAAAAATGGTAGTACCACCTTTCTACAGCATTCCAAACGCAGAAAGCTTTCCGTTTAATCTCAAGCAACTATTAGCAATAAACAGAAGCAAAAAGAATTCAACAACAGCAGTTCAGTATTACCTGACGGAGAAGTATGATCTGCTGGAAACATAAACAGAAGCAAAAAGAATTCAACAACAGCAGTTCAATATTACCTGACGGAGAAGCATGATCTGCTGGTTTCCAGCAGTAGTGACGACGGCACAGAAAGGGAACCTGAATGCTTTGAGGCTGTTGCTCATCTTGAACCCCTCACTTCCCCTAACACTCCCACCCCAGGACACGAAATTCTCATTAAGAAAATCCGCAATCACAGTCTCACAGAGACAACCCGTGCAGAACAACGGAGCATCAGGATGGTCCGGCGAGTGGATGTAAACGAACAGTGGCTTGTACTCCCTCCTCGCCCTCTCCAGCGCATCCACAAAACCCTCAGAAACGAACCGGGGCTTTGTGGTTCCTGGAAAATCACGATCGAATCCAGCGACGAAAGCAGCTGCCTCAGCAGCTGCCGGAGGGATTTGAAGCAACCGATTAGAACCGGCATTCTCTTGACCGCGAAGACCAAGAAGAGAAATCGATCGAGACAGAACACCACCGGCGATCCAGAAACCTAAACCAACCGTACCGGATATCACATAGAACGGTAGGGTTACGAGACGCCAAGCAATGCCGGGAGGCTGAATAGGGTTTGCTACGGCGGTGGCGGAGCTGGGGCCTTCATGTGGAAGGAAGGGAGCAGCGGTGGGACCCGACGGCGGCAGCGGTGGAGGAGGATTGGTGAGGGAAGAGACGGCGAGATCAAGGTCCCAGTTATGGGCGGAGAGAATCTCATTGCAGAGGTCTGGGTCATCCAGACCGGTGACTGCTTGGAAGTAGGCAAGCTTTTCTTCGAACCCTCCGCGGCTGCTGCTGTCCGCCATGTACTCTTCGAAATCTTCCGCAAACTTCGATTCGTCTAGCGATCTGTGATTTGGATTCTTCGAGTTACGAAGAAGCAAGGTTGTGATTTGTTTTTTAGATTTGGTGAAGTTGAACAGTTTGAAGAATAAAGAGAAGAAGAAGAAATGAAATGGAATGAAAAAAATTGAAGTGGTAGCTAGATCTTTGATTATTAGTTGTTTGTTTTGCCGGCAGCCGTGTTTACTCACTTTACTGTTGTTGGGTGATTATTAAAAAGAGTTTGAAAGTGATTAGCAAATAAAAAAATTTTAAAATAGAAAATGTTTTTATTTTTTAAAATTTAATTTTTTTTAATTTTAAAAATATAATAACAAGATTTATAAAATTTGTTTATATTTTTTAAATTTTTAAATAATTTTTTATATATTTATGAAATATATATTAAAAAATATAAAATAATAAATTAAAAAATTATTTTTTTCGAATGGCAATACAATCTGTCTCATTAATATTGTTATGTTATTTTATTTATTTTGTTTATTTATTAGGAAATGTTGTAACTTACAAAAGTCAGGGCCGTTTGGGGAGCATTCGTTCTATTTTATTTTATTTTATTTTGTATATTTTAAAATAAATTTTTATAGTATTTATTAAATTTTATTTAAATTTTAAAAAACTTATATTATATAAATTTTATATTATTATTTTTTAAAATAAAAAATAAAATTTATTTTTTAAATAGTATAAAACTATTTTTTATTAGAAAAATCCAAAATTTCATCAGGTCGGTTTTGAACTTTGGATTGTTTGAAGTTATGATTAACTTAAATCTTATTTGCTTAGAAGAAACCGATCTGGTAGTTAATCTAAGGGGTCATTTGGGATTATTTTTTGTAACACGAGATAAAAAAAAACAAAGAAGTTAAAATATTGCTAGACTTCAACAATTTCTCAACAACTACCAGAAGAAAAATTAATTGCAGAAATCGGAAGTAATAGGGGTTTTCTAGAATTGAACACCTTGAATTAAAGGGGTCAATTATCTTATAGCAGTCAATAGTAGAGTGCTTAACTATAGAGCACCTCAAAATCTGGATAGTATTAGAGAAATTCAACATGTGAGACATGCCTTTAGATGGTCCTGCATAAGTAATGGTCTTTAGAGAAAGAAAATCAACCTCTATAACAAATTCATTGATAGTGTTGCACCAGCAGCTCGACCAAAAGAGCACAACAAATAGACATATTGATTGTCCAGAATACACAATTTGAGGCCAAATATATGTACAGCAAATATTATGGCTCTTATTAAAAATAAAATATCACAATTATGGCTCTTATTACGAAATTAGCTAAGTCATGAATAAATTTTTGTACGATGCAAATGTGTAAATAAGGATATACATGTACGTTTTAGAAAAAAAAAAAGCAATAATATTTTGCGCCTCCTCTCTATTCCGTAGGTTGGCAAATTTCGACCCGAAATTCGATCCGAAACTAATTCGAAAAAGTCGAATTCGGATCAATACTTAGTCGGATTGAGATCGATCCGAAAATGACCTAAAATTTTAAATAGGTTCGGGTCGGATTCGGATTGACCCAAAATTGATCCTTTTAATTTATTTAATTATTTATATAATATATATTACTTAATAATTAGAAAATAATAGCAAAAATTTTGAATTTAATTTATATATATTTTTTTTAATTTATCTTAATTTAACTAATTTTTATTTAATTTATAAAATTTATCAAAATTAATATTTTCTTTTTAAATATATCATAATTAATAATTTTATATATTATTATTAAAAATTAATATTTATTATTTTTATTTTAATAATTTAATTATTAAATAGATCGATCTGTATTTGATCGGTTATAAATAGATTAGATTAGAGTTAATAATTTTGACTCATATAAATAAATAAATTAAATTAAAATTAAATAATTTTGATCCAATTATTATATGAGTCAATTCAAAACTGATCCAAAAATTCGAATTGCCAACCCTATTATTCTGCACATCTTCCGCCAGCTCGGGTCTTCTACCTTCTGCTAATCTTCTGCTTTCATCCTCCTCCTCCAGACTTCCATCAACTCCTGTTTTCAACACGTAAACACAACAGACAGGCTTTTTATTTTGTTTGCAAACGAAAATGCCGAAATGTACTTTCTAACTTAAATTGCAGTTGGCCTGAACTAGATGCTTTCAGCATATATTCTTTCTTTTATAACAACTGTTCACTTTTGTATGGATTGTTTACTTGTACAATTCAAAATTAAATTTCTAAAAAATAAAATTTTAAAAACTGAAGCATTGAGATGTAAAATTTTGAAAATAAATAAGAAAACTTGCTTAAAATCTTATGAATCTCTATGACTAATCTGAGTACCAAACAATAGAGAATTTCATCAAAGATATGATGAATTACATATAAGAGGAGAATAGTGAAATTAAGTCTTGCTCAGATTCGCATTATCATTTATGACAATGTAAACAAGAAATAAATGTCGAAAATACCGCGAACGTTGCCTACATGATCACATGGTTAGAAGAGCAACTATAGGTTATTTCCTCTCTGTAAAATTCAAGAGCAGCATGACAATCTCGAACACGATTAAAAGTGCAATTCGATCATCTCCTACTAGATGGTATTCAGGAATGTGCAATCTGCATGGCATGCAAGGGCATGCTGGTCGGTTATAGACCATCATGCGCTCAGCAACAAATCTTAAGCTGTTGGTCAAGGAGATGAACTCAATCTTGATACGTTTAAGTTTGAAATCTCTTCAATATTGAACTTTATGGTCATTCTCGAGAGCAGCTTCATCTTTGATAGAGGGTTCTGATCTCACAATACATTCGTGGCAGGTGTACAACATGCCGGTCGGCCATAGACCATCATGAGTTCAACAGCAAATCTTATGCTGTTACTCAAGGAGATGAACTCAATCTTGATACGTTTAAGTTTGAAACCTCTTCTATTGAACTTTATGGTCATTCTTGAGAGCAGCTTCTTCTTTGAGAGGATTCCGATCTCATAATACATTCATGGCAGGTGTAGAACCCAAACAAGGAATATCTGGAGAAATCACTTGGATTCCCATATCAATCCATATTACCAGAAATATTGACTGCCACTGATAGAGGAGATCCTTGATGACCAGCACACACCGGAACTCCATCTGGAATACTCTTGTGGAAGTCACTATATCGAGTTTCAGATGATGTCTTTTGGAGAAGTTGAACCAGAGACAAAAAGATATCCATCCTTGCAATATCTCTGTTTGCCTATACTTTGCAAAATAAATATTGTAAACTAAGTTTTTTAAATCTAAACAAATATACATTGGAAAGGGAGAACTCTATACAATTTTAGAAGAAGCTATTTCCTGATTTATTTCTTACCTCAACCAAGAACCTCGCCCAGATTTTGCTACCATGAACCTCCATCACTCCTTTCAATATAGTCAAGCCAAACCCACGGATTGTGTCAGCAATCTCAAGAAAAAATCCATGAGCTTCACAGAGCATCTGCAATATGACATGGAAAAGGTTAATTACATATCACCTGACTAGGCAAAAAACCAAGAAGCAGCAGGACTGCTCCTTACCTCAACCAGCATCTGCCCAGGGGGGTTGATGTCCTCTACTATAATGGGGCAGACCATTGTCTGGCCAGCAACTTCAAAAGCCCAAGTAGCACCTTGACCATTTCTGCTGGAGTTATCTCTTAGCACAACTCCACTCTCCTTAATAGGCTACACAAAAACATGATTGTAATGAGATGATATAAGATATTTATGAAAGATCCAGAATCTTAGTCCATGCAACCGAGAGACAAGAGAACTGATGGCTTTCAGGAAATAATAAAATAACTATCTGATCATCTTAATAAACGACAGGGATAAATCCAAGACACAGTTGACAGCTTTTACAATACCATTGCAGCTATCAAGCTTGACATCTTAATACACAAAATACCTGGCAAATTGAAAATGTTTCTGTACCAATATGCATTTTTTAAGGTATTTAAATTTAGGAACACAATAATGTCAAGAAAGTCTTACCTTTGGCTCCTCAGCTAGCTTAAGTTTGTCAGCATATTTTGTCATGCTTTGCAAGTAAAGCATATGCTTGATGGTGCGGTCCAACAAAGAGTCGATACTACACTGTTGTGATAAATAAGGAATAAACAATATGTTAGACTTCAAAAGGGAAGACCAAAAGACACAGTAAAGAACGAAATTAGAAGTTTTCAGAACCTTAGCACCATTTGGAACAATCTGGCGCAATTCCTTCACGCGATCTTGAATTTGCTGCCGATCTTTTGGCCTTGGACGAGCACTCTCCCCAGTTCTAGCCCTCTTTCTAACAGTTTTTACTGGTTCTCGAGGTCCTCTAGGCTGATTGATAATGGAACTCTGAGCGCCTATAGACTCCATACAGTAGCCATCACCAATACAAGAAAGGGCATGGGATTTTAAATACCCTTCTGATGAAGTTTTGTAGGCTGTGTCCTCCCATGTCAAGGGAGCCACTAAAGATCTCGTTTTCTGACTAAGGAAAGGAAAGCCAGCTGTTAAAGCTCCAATTCCAGAGACCTGAGAACTTTTCACATGAGTGGTTGTAGAGTTACGGTTCCCCAAATCTGAACTGGTAACTGAATGCAAATTGTGTGTTGCACAACTTTGGCTAGAAGCTATATTAGAACCACTAACTACAGCATTCAGCAACTGATCAGGAGGAGACAATGAGGTCAGACTTTTCATTGTCCCTTCTATGGGGAATGGGTCCAACTTTGAGGCACTATCTGATGAAAAAATACTACAGAAAGACTTATTTTCAATTGATGATGGCGTGAAAATGTCCTCACCCCACCCCTGCTGAAAAACATTCTGATTGAATTCCAACCTGATGCCCTCAAATAGGTCATTTTCAGCAGCTGCATGCTCAAGTGCACCGAATGACCTTCCACAGCGGCTCTCATCTTCCATAGCATCTGCAACCAAACTGTCAACCTGCATGTTTGGTGAAACAGTAGCAGGATGGTTTTGATTAGCATCACCTGCACATACGCCAGATGATACGGACATCAGAAGGCTTTTATTTTCATGTAGTAGGTCAGTAAAACTGTTAAACTTATGACTCTTTTCTGCATGAACCTGTCCTGATTCTTTAGCTGCCAAGTCTTCATTTAAATAAGCAGCACCATCTCTTTGTTTTTGAGTAGGTTGAGTATTACATAACGATAATAGAGATGCCGACGTATTGCCTTCTTTAATGCCGATAGATGCAGATGCAACTGCCTTGCAGTCTCCAAAAACTGCTGCACCTTGTGCAAGAGGACAACTCATTGGTAGCGCTCTTGTTTCAGCAATTACAGTCTCTTTTGATCCTGCAAAAGAGCAGGTAGTGTCTGGCAACTGCTTGTGTGAGCTCGTGTTACCAGGAAAATGACAACTTAAAGGAAACCCACAAGGTAACCCTTGTAACTGCAAAAGAGGTGATTGTGTCTGCTCCACTGCAGGCAAATAGGCTCCATCATTCAATATTTTCATGTTCTGAAAGTTGTGTAGATGGTTGTTCCACAGAACATGAGATGGTATGCCATGATATAACTGATCATTGGGAGGAAATACTGCTTGAGAGTGGGCTATACAACCCTCATGGTGATGGCGTGTAAATTTGCTTAAATTCCTAGGAAAGGAAATACTCTCAACAGGTTCTTTGACAAGCCCATTGTCAATATACACTAAATTGGAGACAATAGGGATAGCACCTACATAATGACTCCGGTTGGTACTGTCTGAAACACGCTCAAAACACGATGCCAAATCAGGAGCTAGAGACTGAACCAAATCTGGTAAAGATTTTAATTGTCCAATCAGCTCTTTCGAACTAAAATCAGAGAACAAAGCACCACTCTTAAACTTCCTAGAGTTGGAACTGGATGAAGTAAGTCCAACATCAGCTAATTGTTGTTGGTGAAATATGTTCAAAGGTTCCTCAGCACCAGCATGTAGAAAGTTACCTTCCTTATTTTCACGCGGCCGAAACACAGAGAAGATTTGATTTATGAACTCTGAATTCTCCTGAATCTGGTCAGAAAAGAAAGACAAGTTTCAAGAAATCTTCACAGTCATATTCAAGAACCTTTACTTAGTCTTGCGTTAAAATTACTTTTGAAGTAAGCACTAACTCTGGATTTCTAGTTAGTATCCGCACTAAGTTCATGGACAAGTACCAGTCAATTAACCAATACGAAAACCTCTAAGATCACATTTAAACTTAGAGCATACAAAAAATACTTGTCATAAGGAAATATAGGCACCGCACTTGAGGTTAGACAGATGACTTTGTCAATATATTACCACCAGCCCTTGTACTCTGTTAAATCAATACAATGTTTACAAGAAATAATAGACACTAATGGATCAGGGCCTAAAAAGATATCTGTTTCCTATTAGAAAGAAAGAATGTAGGATCAAAACATATTTTAGTGGCTGAGACCATTGAATGCATAATGATATAGTACTGGCATGGATTGCACTCAGAAAACTTGCCTTATTGGAAGAACCAAACTGAAGCACGCCAAAGGATGGCACAGAAACCACTGCAATTGTCTGCAAAAGTAGCAAAAACATCACTTGTTAAGGAAACAGATCTTAAAGGCACTTTCTCCAATTTAAGTAGAAAGCTAAAGTATAATGGACATTAGATAATAACATTTTAGATTCACACTATGCAAAGATCATCAAGGGTCAATGAACAAACCATTATACCAGACGCAAATTGATAGCTCCATTGGTTGTTTTCCTGATATAAACATCAACAACAATTAGGTACTAAACTACTGCATTTGGATAACTCAATAGGCGCTACCAAATAGAACAGTTTATTAAATATAGACGGGATATTGAAGCCAACAATTTCAAGCACTATAACTGAATATTTGAGTAAACAAAAACAGCTTTATTCCCTTCAAAGTTTAGGGAAAGAAAGGCATTTTTGTTATTGAACTTCTAGATAAAATATTATGGCATCAAATGGCCTATGAGGAAGCAATAGATTATGATCCCACATGGCCTACAGGATATGATAGATTCTTCATGTTGAATTTAGTTATTCTCACAAGAGTAGAGACAAACTGAAAACGAAGCTTGCAGCAAAGCTATACTATTCGACAAACTTTTCCAGATTAACCAATTACTCCAATAAACCTGAAAAATCTCTGAACTATTCCGCTTCACACTCTGGCTTCGTTCCATGAAGTAGTTATCAGAAGATATCCATTGATAGCTCCTGTTTGCCGCTACGGCTCCAACACATCTAAATGAAACAAATTTTAACTACACTGTAAGCTCAAAACTTTAGGATTTATAAAATGTATGATTCTTTAATTAACACGAAAATGCAGAAGGATAAAATTGTATATGAAAAATGAATATAGTTAAACCAAACAACAAAATATTCCTCTCACCCTTCTCCAATGACATGGACCTCATTTTGCATCTTAGTTACTACCATTGCCATCTGTTCTTCATGCCAACTACCACTAACTTTGAGCAACCTGGGACCAAGAAGACACTTACATCAACATCAATAGGAGGAGCAAGAATTGCATCTGGTAAGTGGACGGTATCTAGATATGTGAAATGTGTCACATCCTGCAATTAGTCAAAACATTCAATTCGAGGTTGCACCAGCTTGCCTAAAAGTTGTACCACAAAAGCTAAATACTATACAACTTTTAGGAAGTTTGATAATCAGGACTAATATCTGGAAATTTATTGCTTTTGTTATTATAACTTAGTAGATACTACGAGTAAATGTACAAGAAAGTGAAAATGTCATATTAAACAAAAATCATATTGGAAGACGGTCCTTCATATGCATCTTGAAGTCCAGAATTAAATTCAGAGATGAAAGTGGTCGTACATATCCAATTTATGTTTCCAATCGCAAACAAAAAACCTAAAATGAAAAGGAAGCACAAATCGCACACAGACAAAAATTATGTAAATATACACTATTCAAGTAAAAAGGACAAGGACACAAAATAAATCATGGAAGGACTTCCGAAAACGGTAACTTTAACATTTCACTAACAATATTTCTTCGTCTAAACTACCAACATTTAGACGTAAATCCTCGTATAGAGCTTAGATTTAGATAAAAAGAAACAAAACACGGCATGAAGGCAGTTGAAGCGTGTTTATTTCATGTTTTCACATGCTGGACTAAGTTCCCCAAAAAGAGAAAAACAACCAAAAATTTAGCAAAGACCCAAAAGCAGAAAACACCAAAGTCTGAATCCCGTAAGTTTCAAAACCAACAGTTCCAAATCCCGCCACCTCCCAATAAAAATTATAAAAAAAAAATAAAAAGGAGAGAAAGGGAACAACTATACAACACCAAACAAAAGAGATCAAGAACAAAAACCAAAAATCAAACAAGAAAAGTAAAACACGAACAACCAAACAGAAAAACCATTACCTGTCATCTTCCTTATCAAAGCACCACAACATTCCATAATTCCACCTTTCACTGCCGCCTCCATCGCCGGCACAAAGCCACCGTATCGCTGCCTTCAACTTCTCCGAGTCCATTTCAAGCTGAGGTGAGCTCCCTACAGAGCTACCAAGGCATGCCGCCAGCAAACGGTTCGCACCGGTTCGGTGAAGGTTCTTCATTACTGAACCGGAGCAGAGTGAGAAGTGAAGATGGCGGCTGGGATTATTATACGGAATGTTTCCGCAATTAAGGCGAATTTAAATAACCAGAGATCCAGGTTGATTGGTTGTTGTTCCCTATTTTATTTTGAGCTTTTTCTTCACTGGCTAAGGACTTATTTATGTAAGCTTCAAACTAACTTTTTTTCAATTTATTTGAAATTAAAAAAACATAAATTTTAAACTAAATTTTTATCAAATTTATTTAAATTTATATTTAAATTACAAATTTTACTATTAAATTTACTTTTAATACAAACTAAATATAAATTTTTTTTTATAAATGCACTTTCAACTCCCAATTTAATTTTTACATATTAATTTTAAAAATAATTGAATTCAAAATATATACACACTTAAATAAGTAGTTAATAAATACGCAACACATGAGTAACAAAATTTTAATTCATACAATTTTTATATTTTAATATTATTTTATATTTTAATTTTTAATTAAGTTTCAAAAATAATTGAAATGTAAAATTAAACTTTATTTTTAAAAAATTCTATTTTGTATTTTTCATTTACAAAAAATGCAGTAAGAAATATTTAAAACACTTTCCAAACTAAAATACAAGTCATTTATAATTATTACAATAATGCATTTCACTTATTATTTCGTCTTATTTGGGAAATATATAGAGTATTTATAAAATCAAATTTTTAAATAAAAAATATTCTAAATTTTCGTTAAAATATGCTCTAGTATTTTTTTTAAAACATAAAATTTTTACAATTTACAAAAAGTTATTAAGATATATAAAATAAAAAATTATTGAAATATATCGTTTGAGCCTTCATACTATATTGGTAAAGTAGTTTATCATTCTACATAATACTGATCATATATAGATTCGACTAGAAAGCAGTATAAAATTTATAAATGTATTAATTATTTGAATTATAGGAAATCAGGTTTTTAAAAATTTATTAGAATGACATAATATATATTCTTATTTTGGAATCGTTTGACATAACGGTCCGAATACATAATTTTATAATTTTTTATCTTATATTTTTTATAAATATATAAAAATTTTATTTTAAAATTTAAAAAGTATAAAAAATTTTACGTTATTTTTATTACATATTTTATTATTTTTAAAAAATAAAAAATAAAATTCATTTCTTAAAAAAATAGTGTTTATTTTAAAAAATTATATATAAGTATTTGTAAACGTACTCTTCGTTTGATTTTGTTACTTACTTCAAGGGAATGTGTATATTACGTGATTTTCTTTGCGGGTGTGTAATACATATAATTTGCTGGAGATAATCTGTACTGTTAATGCACTAATATTTTTCAAATTTCAAAATTATAAATCATCGAAAAGATACGATCGATCATCACCGATAATAATCTTCCAACACCCGCAACAGTGAAGTACCTGAGCTAATTATTTATTCTTTTTTCTTTCTTTTCTATTTGTTGGCAAGGACAAAATATCAATTATGAATTTGAAGATGCAAATTGAACTTAACTTCACATAACTAGAGATTGTTTCTAGGATTCACTCTTCGGAATCTTTATGAATTACTTAAATAAAATATTTTCAAATTTTACTTTATTATTTTATGTAAACTAATATATATAAATACAAAATTAATAAAATAAAAAATTAAAATGAAATAAAAGAATTTTAAACAGTAATATCAAAGGCCCACTTCTTTAGCATGTAGTATTAAGAACTAAACTAAGGTACTATATTTGGATTTGAAAAAAAAAAAGTCTAACTTTAAGGATTGTATTTTACTATTTGTGTGTTAATGCTGATAATTAATGCATAGTTATCTTGAGATAAATATATTTTTTTAAAAGGGAATTAAAAATATCAAATAAAAATAAATATTTATATTTATTTTGTATTAAAATAATTTAAAAACTAAATTCAAAAATAAAATTTTTGAATTTTTTAAAAAAATTTATTATTATTAAAATTAAATTTGAAAGAATTGAATTTGATGAATTGATAAACAAAATAACCTACTATCTATGTAGCCGTGGAATATCCCAATTGTCACTGCACCCAAAAAAACGTATTATTAGATCAGCACTCGTCATATTGACATCATATTATAAAAAGAGTTTTTTCATTTTAGAGTTACAGTATGATTGTATTGTTTAAACTTTAAACATGAAAATAACTTTTTCTAATCAAAAGTTTACTTCTAAATACTTTTATATATTTTTTAATTTATTATTTATATAATTAAATATTAGAAACTTTATTTTAAAAATTAAAAACTTTTTTATAGAAAAAGACACTATTCATGTTTAACCGAGGCGGCGCCTGACCTTTTGGAGAAAATCTCATCATTGATCATGTAGGAATTGAAGTGCACTGGGAATTGAGATTTCTGTTTTTTGTTTTAGAATGCGTTCTTTTACACAGAAATTATTTGTTTTACTAAAAATTTACTTATAATTTATTTTTTATTATAAAAAAACACAAAAATTTACTTTAACTTATTTTTAATATAAAAAAATATATCACTTTTAACAACATTATTTTTAAAATTTTATTTTTAAGAACTCACTTTCAAAAAATTTACTTTTAAAACTAAAAATATGCATTCTTAATTTTCTTTTGGAGAACATTTTATTAGTTTAAAACAATTTTAAAGCAAAAGCTTGCAAATCAAGACCTTCTATACAGATTATTCATGAGCATATGCCATTTCTAGGAATACTTTTCAATTAATTTCATAAACTACCCAATAAACAAGATCAATTGGGAGTTTGAAGTTTAAACCAAACAAATAGAGAAGACGAAGTTTAAACCAACAAAAGGAATCAAATCATCATTCACCATGATGGATGTGTAATGTAAACAACTGACACTATAAATTGAGGCGAGAATTTCCCAAGAAGAATGTTTGGAATCTTTACCTATGACCTTACCTTACTTTATTCATAGCGCTTACATGGATTGATGCACAAAACCAAATGGCTTTTTTTTTCCTGCAAAATCCTGCAGTTTCTCTAGGGTAATAATAGGTTGGCGCCAAAAGACGCATTCCTGCGTTGATCGTTCTTTTGTTAGCAATATCAGCTGGACGATTATTTTTGTCACTGTAGATTTAAGGGATGACTTAATAGTGCCCATACTTACGATCATATGTTTTAGTCATAAATAATAATAACAACGTATTTACTCCAATAGAGATCAATATTTTTATTCCTATAGAATTTTTTTTACAAAGCATTAAGGGGAAATCCGTTAATATATATTTTTTACCAAAACTTATATATTTTTATACCTTCTATATGATTCCTGTGTATGTTTTCGTTACATTGAGATTTAACTAGCGTGTACTGTGTTTCCTTAGTCTTTATAATTGTCTCTAAATTAACTAAATAAATTCATTCTTATGAATTTTGGTTGAGTTAGGTCTCAGGGCAGAAGCACCATTTTATGGTTGGGTGGGCTTTTAACGTTTGTGGTGCATTCTGATTGTAGGATCGGATCTCAAACTAAAAAAATTAGCTAACTTTTTAAGAATTAACATCTTTCACTTATAAATATATATCTATTTCAGCATACAGTTAATGTGAGACTATTAAAGAATGTTGGCTATTAATCACAACAAGTTAAGATCTACTTGATGTAATCTAAACCAAATTATTGTTCCATCCTATATTAACTAGCATATTTTTTACTTGAGCACAATCTCCAGACCCCCTTCACTATTAATTCGGACCTAAATTAACTTGGAGTCCCAATACTAATGACGCATGTAGTCTTAAGGATAGCGACCTGATCAGCACTCAAAAACTCAATTGAGTCATGTGATTATCTATGGGCATCAACAAACCTTAGCTCTACATGATATGATATAAAATATAATATTGCATATTTAGTAGATTTTATACAAAGGAATAAATTCGAATCACTTATTCATTTGAATCAATTGTAAAACGAAAAATGCTTATGCATGAAAAAACAAAATGACCAATGACCAACTGTCAGAGCTGAACTTTACCAATTATTCCTAAAATATTTAGTCATGCAACATTATGTGATTGTCCATATTGCCGTGAGAACCAAGCAAGAGCCGAAGGTCCAGCAAAATAAAAGCCAATGCAAGAGAGATGTCCATTTCAATGATAACTAAGCTACCGCTAATTTATTCTTATTGTACTAAAAGCATATGAATCTGATAGAGATGTAAAGAATGTTTTGATTAGAGTAGAACTTCGAAAATTAAGATTTCTAGGTGTTAGATATTCCAGCAAGAGCATTTAAGGTGGATAGATGCATGGAATAATGGTTGTAGATAGCGATCGATCCGTAATTGTGGGCCGGTGGTCCGGCGATGGTGACTGCTACATTGTTACGAATAGCAGTAATCAAGAAGCAACACTTGAACTCACAACCAAAGCAAAATCCCAAGTACCTTCCGCAAACAGCCTGACGGTGCTCTAATAATCCTCGGCTTTTTATGAACAAAAGTTGGATGCCTTCCTAAATAATTAATTCCCTTGCATGCCATGATTCTAGGATCTGCTAAATGAATATGTGATATTTTGTTTCTCCTAGTGGTGGGAGCTGTAATTCAAGTATATATATATATATATATATATATATAATCAAGTAAGCCCATTGTGCAGTAAGGAGAGAATATCAATGTTTTCCTTAGCATTTTACTCAATTAAGTTATAATTAACTGTAGTAGGTAGCTAATAATTAAAATCCTACAAGTGTTCTCGCAGACATACCCTTGACGCTGAGGACTAAACTACTAAGGTGGGCGTTCTTTTTGTGAGTTTTTGTATTGCATATTAAGCTATCATTTCTTTGACATAAGGCTTCCAAAGTTTTTGTTCCTCCAAAACAAAAACTCAAATTACGCTCCAAAATATATATGAAAATTAAGGCCTTAATATTTTATCTGAAAAACTAGGGAATGTTTTACCATTTTTTCTACTGAGGAAATGAGGTTATCTCTAAGATATCCCTGAAAAGAACTAGCAAGGGACATTTTGCGTAATAACCATTGACGTGCATTGAAGCAAACAAACAATTAATACAGTGGCATCCATCTGAGTCAGACATTCCATGCATGCAACAGCCCACACCAGATTTTGGCAATCCAATCTCAGCAACAAAAACTTGATCAAAAGCCCAAATCACAATATGGGCTGCCTTAGCTATTGCCAAATAGGATAATTCACAACGCATTTCATTGATTTCAAGTGCGAGCTCTTCGGTCATAAGCATATAGAGCTAGTTGTTTGAACTCTGTACTAGTTAAAGAAATCGTTTGAAAGTACTTCTAAACTAAAGTTTTTAAAATAAAAGATTTTGATAAGTCAGGAGAACCTAATTTATTAAGATGTTTGAGAGTATTTTTTTTATTTTCTATTTTTCTATTTCAATTTTGTATATTATATTTTGATAAATTTTTTATAGTATTATATAAATCATATTAAAATTTTAGAAAGTATAAAAAAAATTTACATCATCATAATTATTATTATTTATTATTATTGCTTTTTGACTAAAAAAATAAACTTTTATTTTAAAAAATTTAGAAAAACATTTTTTATTTTAAAATTATTTTATAAAACATCTTCTTTTAAATAAGCAGCTTAAACTGGATAGCCTAATAGACTGAGGTACTGTTTGGGGATTAATAAGTCCAACTTCACAAACAGGGCCTATAATATGTCATGCATATTTCAAGTTGAACAGAAATTAAACCTTGCCGAGGGCTATTGGAATTGCGTTTTCTAAACATTTTATTTTAATTTTTAATTTTATATTTTTTAATATATATTTTATAAATATTTAAAAATTTATCTAAAAATTTAAAAAATGTAGAAAAATTCTACGTAATAAGATCTTTTAATTACATATTTTTATTATTTTTTTAAAAATAAACAATAAAATTTATTTTTTTAAAAAATAAAAATATTTTCTATTTAAAAAAATTTTATTTCATAAATATTTCTAAACATCTCCGGATAACATACTGCAGCTAGCGAAGAAACTGAATAGTAATTAATTACATGGATAATTAAGATAATACATTTGCAGCAGAATGTTAAGAAGAAGAGGGTGGGGATTGAAGGGTACCAGTACCACAAAATTTAAATTAATAATGAATATTGTGACAGTATGATTGCTTAAAGTGGCCTCAAACACTATGATTAATTCATTTAATTTCATAACCATGTGGAGTCCCCGTGGGCAATGTTTTGTAGCCATCATCATCATCATTCATGCATACATACCTACTCTGTTATATAAACCCAAAATTTTTTCAAGCAATGTCATACAGTATGTGACCGGCAAAATCCTGTAAAATTTTATTATAATATACCTACGCACTTTAATGGGGATATCTTTTTCAAATGGATATAGGACTTATTTGGTATTAAATAATAATTTTTTAATTTGAATAAAATAAGTGTTTCCTTTCTTTTATATTTTTCATTTAAAATTTTTTACAATATTTTAAAGGTCTTTAAAAAAAAATTAAACAATATAAAAAAGTTATAATAATTGAATTATTTTATATATAACGTTTTATCTTTTTAAATAAATTAGAAAGCAAGTTTATTATTTAAAAAGTTAAAAAGAAACTCTTTTCTTTTTAAATATTATTTTAAAAATTCTAAAGACCCATATTAAAGTTTAGTTGGAATAAAGAAGTGCTTTTATGTTATTCTCTTTAATTATTACTCACAGGAGATGAAGATGAACAGCATCACTGGTGAAGTACGTTCTGTTAGGTGTGCTTCGAAAGGCTGGAAGAATCTTTGTTAGAATAGTTACTGAAACACATAAAGCAGTAACCTAAACCATAAATAAATCTCAGTGCTGCAGTACTCCTGGTTTATTATATATGGTACACTCACTTGTATACTTTACCATTATGGCATGTTGGCATGAGCAACATAAGCAAGTCACACTGTTTGCTAACTTTATGTAAATTATTAGGTTCTTACATTTTTTATAGTATTAGATATTTTATAAAATTTAATCTTTTTTAAATGTTTAAATTTTTTTTATTTGAAGTATTCGACTCCTTAGTACGAAAAAATAAATCCACATGGCAACATATATAAACCTTCAACATACATATAGCATGTTAGGAGATGGTAGCATAGTTTAACCACATTTTATCACATACATCACTGCAAAAAGCATAAGTCCACTAAGAACAATTAAGTGAAGTAAAGATTATAAAAACAAGAGATCATCTCTTCAAACAACATATGAGCAAACTACTTTTGAAAAAAAAAAATAAAATTACATACAGTTATAAATTTCACAAAAGAAAACCGTTGCATTGTCATCCCAATATACTTATAAATGTACAAAATTCACACGAACCTTGAAATATATGTTTCTCTACACAATTAACAACAGTACTAACTAATATCTCCCAAAACCAATGACTAAAAGTCATGCATGATACTAAATCACCTGATTATCAGTTTCCTTCTTGTCTTCTTCCTCTTGCTATATATGCTCTATAGCCTGCCATTGAAGTTAAACCCTAGAAGCAGTTAGGGTTTCTGTGAAGCCAAACTCAAATGAAAACTTTCTTTCTTGTGATCATTAAAAGGGTTGAGAAGAAAAAGGAAAATGGAAGGTGTATCTATATAGGGGAAGCTCAATGCAGATTAATCTCCTGAAGTTAGCTAATCTACTGAACAAACTCCCAACAAGTAACTCTGCAAGAATGGAAATCAAGAAACAAGAAAAACGAGTTCTTGAGAAACTCCAACCAATGCGTACTTTGTTTAGTTTCTGGAGAAAGAACTATATTTTTATGAGCATTTTTAGCTCGATTAATCATCTACCATGAAGCATTCCAGAACCCTGTTGGGGTATCACCACCTTGCCCTGATCTATTCTGTGCAAAATCATTTGAACCACCATCAGGAACCTGTCGTAAATCCTCGAATGGGAACAAAGCCCTCCCTCCCCCACCGGATTCCGGTGCCACATTTCCATGATTCAAACTCAATCCTTGATGAACTGATGAAGTCTTCAACTGATATTGGTCTTGATGAAAACCAAACCCAGTAGGATAAACTGCAGCAGTAGTACCATTCCCTTCGTGAGGTACCTGCACTGACATCGGCGCCGTCATAGGTATAAAAGGATTCAATCCACCACCGGAGATTCTACTTCTCAAAAGGTCCATTGCAGAGATTGCAACGCCGAAGACACCAGAGGTTGGCTGTGTAGACTCACCAAACGGTATTACTCGTGCCATACCATGGCCTTGGAAAGACAGATTCAAGTCCTTCTCTTCTAAAAATTTTGTGCTCTGGAGAGAAATGGGTAGCGAAGGAATGCGTTGATCAGCGGGGGGAAGCTTCATTGATGCCGATAAAGCTGAAGTGTTCGTGCTAGTTGTTGTGACTGCAGAGGTTTGATGAGTAGTTGATGAAGTAATGGCATTAGTAGAAGTATAAGATCTCTTGTTCTTTCTAGAGCCACCACCGACGGGAACGTTACGAAGAGACCCGCCATCGGTCCAGTACCTCCTGCATGTCTTACAGAAGTAACGAGGCTGAGAGAGGCTGTAGTTGTTGTAGTAGCAGAACTTGGTGTTTGTAGCGTTGCACCGGGGACAGTTGAGTGCTTGCTCTCTCTGCGGTCTCGGTCGTCTCTCCACGAGCTGGGCAGGCGGTGGTCTTGAGACTGAGCATGAAATGCTTGTGATTGCCGTGTTGGCGCCGGAAAGATTGTTGTTTCCGGTTGACGATGGCGGCAGCAATACTGGTGGTGCTAGATCTTCCATGGGCTTTACTAGCCCTAGTCCACCCTGAAGCTCAAACCAGATTCCCATGGTTACTTCAGATCAAACAAACAATAAATTAAAAGGACACTATTATTGAGACCATATCTAAGTAAAATCTGATTAATATTTAGTTTGCTACACATAGATGTTTATCAAAGGGGGAAACAAGGAGACGGGGAAAAATTAATGTTTTGTGGTCTTCAAGAAGATCAGCTGACAACAAAGATGATAGATTAAGAACAAAAGAATTTGTGGAGATCGATAAAGATGAGGATAGATTTAATTCTTAATTTTTGCACCCGAGAATGAATTAAGCAGCTAGCTCTTTCCAGAAAACTACTTTAAACTTTTTCTTAACAAGTTAAGAAAGAATCTGAAGAACCAATAAAACAAATTCAAGCTGCAGAAAAAGCTAAATGAATCAAAGAAATAAGACCAGAAACGGATAGAAGTAGTTAATTGAAGCTATAAGTACGCAGGTTTTCGAAAAAAGCTAGGTAATAAGAGTAGTACTGATCGACTTGTTCTTGAGGAATTAAAACACAAGACGCACAAAAAAGATCAAAGTGAAAATAGTGGATAAGAAAAATTAAAGATTATCATAAAAAGAATGAAAATTGTTTGCAATAAAACATCAACAAGAACAAACTAATTAAATCGACCCTTTACAAATATTTTCTAGATAGCTTTTTAATTTTCACAGCACATACAATTAAAGAGCAAGAAACATGAAAAGAGCAGAAAGAAAAGAGGGAGATGAAAAAAGTAAAGAACAAAACAACAAAAGCTTGCTGCTTTCAACAGACACAATTAAAGTTGGTCTTAGTGGGTGACAGATTTATGAGAAGAAAACACGATAAAAAGGAACCTTATCATCTCTTTAACCTCAATTTCAAAACCCCAAGCAAATAATTTCAGAAGCTAAAAGACATGAGTAAACATCAGCCGAAACTCGAAAGAAAAAGAAACTAAAATTTTCAGACTTTAGGTTTAATTACCTGAGACCATTGAGCATGAGTATCCATGTAGGATTGTTCTGCTTTATTCTTTACTGAATCCAGCACAAGGTTGTCTGGTCTTTTCAGTAGTTCTTTTGAAGAACAAGAAGAACAACAAGTAGAAGAAGAAGAAGAAGAAAGAATGTCTGCAGATGGTTATTAGATTTCATTTGCTGTGTTGTTGTTGTTTGCTGTATACCCAACTGATGCTGGGGAATGTTAGTGGTGGTGGAGATGAATATTATTTTATTTTAGTTTACCTGGCTTTCTGCTTAATGCTTTCTTTCAAATTAATGATTTATTTATGTATAATTTTGAAGAAGAACTATTATTTATTCTTAGCTAGATATATAGTTTGGTGAAGGCAGGTTTTGTCAGGTTGCTGTTGCAACATTGCATGAAGGTGTGTATGCTGCGCGCGTACGTACGGACGAGTCATGAACGAATTTAACACGTTTGAAATCGCTCAAAAAAAAAAAAAAAAAATCCTTTTAATATTTTATTTAAATAGAAAAAAATAGATATTTAACTTATATTATTAAATTAAAATACAATTAAATTTTTAGAAAATCAATTTAAAATACCATAAGTATTTTTAAAAATTCATAAAAATTGTTATTCAATTAATATAACTTATTTTTTCTTGCTAAATTTGACTTACTTTTTTGTATTTAAATTTATCTCCAACTTGCTGAATTAATTTCTAATCTATTTTATACTGAACTCGGTTTACTCGAACTTAATTTTATAAAACTCTTTTTACCAATTAAAACACACTGTAAAAGTTTTTCAAAACGTACATGAGATGATCGACTAAGACATGATCAATTAACTGGTGATGTTCAGTATTTGGCAGAAAGCCACTGTCGGGGAACAATTAACTAATCTAACTGTTTTAAGTGGATGTAAATAATAGTCTTGTTCTTGTTAATTAGCTGTTTCATATTTAGCTGCATGCCTGAAGCAAAGGATAGAAGTAAAATATATAGCTTCAAATTTAACTAGAATTTCCTTGCTCTCCAGTTGAAAGTTACAAATAGAGCCACTAGCATAGACATATTTACTATGTTTGCAAATGTGGATATATTTCTTTGATTACTTTGAGAACAATATTATATATGTTGCTATATAACTGACGATCAAACGCTTAATCAATAATGTTTCTTTCTTCCTTTGGAAAAGTTGGAAGCTTAAGCCAATATATACTTTTGCTAAAAGCTCTACTTTTGTTAAATATGTTTATCTTTGAGGGTGGTCACGGCTTATGGTAATGACACCATTCGGATTCTGTCTTGCTTGCTGAAAATTTATCTTCTTATCTAAATTTCGAAGCAATTTGCAATCGAAGAACATAATAAAATAATTATTGACAAATATATAGTTGATTATCATATATATACATACGATATATACTAGTATATTGTAGATATAATGTTAAGGTAGAACTTTAACATGATATTAGAATAAAATTCTAACATAGATATAATGTTAATTAGAGTATAACTATAACATCCCCTCAAAACGATTGTGTTAAACAATACTACCTTGTCCTATAATATTTGAATATCAATGTAAGATATTAACTTTGTGAAGAAATAGATAAAAAAATTTTTCAATTTTGTTATTATCATTCAATATAAATACATATATAAAAAAAAAAATATATATATTTTAAAATTAAAAAAAAGTTTTAAATAAAAAAATATCAGCAATATAATATAATTTTAATAAAAGATGTTTAGGATAAAATATTGTTGACTCATGCCAACACTCTTCATTAAATTTGTGCAAAGATATCATCAATATCTAAATTGTTCAATGAGTCATTAAAGATTTTAGTTGAAATTTTTTTTGTCAATATATTTGCTAATTGTACTTCTGATGTCACAAAGTTAACTCAATTGACTTTGCTTCCAACTTTTTCTTAATAAAATGTCGATCGATCTCAACATATTTAGTGTGATCATACTGTATTGAATTATAAGTAATATTTTTTGCTGTTTTGTTATCAGAGAATAATTTTATAGTACTTTTAGGAGGAAAAGCAAATTTCGTCAACAATATTCGAAGCCATAAGAGTTCACAAATTTTATATACCATCACTCTGTATTCAGCTTCAGCAGATGATCGAGCAATCATTTTCTATTTCTTACTCCTTCATGTGACTAGATTATCACTAACAAATATAAAATAGCCGAATGTAGAGCGTTTATCTGTTTTATTTTATGTCTGATCTATATCAATATATCCATCAATATTCATATGATTTACTTTCCGAATAGTATTTTCTTATCTGGTGCTGACTTCAAATATATCAAAATTTTATTCATTGCTTTCATATGATCGACACTTGAATAATGTATAGACTGACTAACAACACTCACTGCATATGCTATATAAGGACGAGTATGTGATAAATAAATCAACCTGTTAACTAATCGTTGATACTTTTTTTTTAGCTATTAGCACTTGATCAGAATACTTTGCTAAGTTTGTGATTCTCAATGATTGGTGTATCGAATGATTTGCAATCCGACATCCCAATTTCAGACAATAAGTCAATGACATATTTTTTTGTGATAGAAAAATAGCTTACTTAGACCTCGCAACTTCAATTATCAAAAAATATTTCAACTCTGCAAGTTCTTTCATCTCAAATTTAGAGGCTAGATATTTCTTTAGCCTCTGAATTTTTTCATAATCGTTACCTGTAATAATCATATTATCATATATATTATCAAAGCAGTTACCTTATTATTCTGATTCTTCAAAAATAATGTATAATACATATTACTCTATCGGTAATCATATTTAATTAAGGTTTGACTAAATCTACCAAATCATACTCTTGGATATTGTTTCAGTTCATATAAGTCTTTTTTAGATTGTAAACATATTCTGTTCTTTCCGGTACTTCATAGCCATATGGAAGCTCCATATACACTTCTTTTTTTAACTCACCATAAAAAATATATTTTTTACATCAAACTGCTGTAAGAGCCAATCAAGATTTATTGAAAGAGACACCGATGCTCTGATAGTATTAATGTTTATAACTGGAGCAAAAATTTCCTGATAATCTATTCGATAAGTTTGTGAGTACCATTGGCCATTAACCTTTCCTTATACCTTTTGATCGTTCTATGTAATTTGTGTTTGATTGCGTATACTTACTTACAACTAACTGTTTTTTTTCCCTTCTAGTAGTGGCACTATCTTTCAAGTCAAATTTTTTTGAAGAGTATCCATCTCTTCATTTATAATTTAGTCCATTTAAAATCTGTATCAATTGATCAGCGTTGATGTATAAATTGATCGAACATTTTGTACTTAGAAATCTTTTGGGTCTCCATTTTAATTCCATTTTTATCTTTATATTAATAATTTATTAAATTTTTTACAATATCTTAAAATTTTGAAAAATATAAAATAAAAGTTGTAATATAATATAAAAATTTTTGTACAATTCATTAAACTTTTATATATACAAAATTTATTATTTTGAAACTAAATTATGTTTAAAAATTTTTTTTAATTCTTTTATTTTTTTGGAAGCGCGCACCTCAAACAATTTCTCATCATTGTAAAAGAGTACTTACAAAAATATGAGGGTCATTGTACTCCAAAGAAAAACTGAAAAAGAAGGTTCTTCCTTTTTAACTTTTGGTGAAGTTCGTGAACATTATGAACTACATTTTAAATTTATTATTTCTTTTCAAACCTATTTTTAATTTTTTAATTTACTTTCAATTTAAAATAAATATAAAATTTAATTTGAGTATTTTCCTCCAAAAAGTCATTAAAATTTTAAATTAAAAAAATTCACTTTCAAACTCACTTTAAATATAAAATAAATACAAAGTTTTTAATTTTGTATTAAACTCATTTTCAAAAAACTTATTTCTAAAAAATAAATTTAATACTACAATAAAAACTCTGCTTTTTTGAAGCATGTTTTAACTGTGATAATTTATATTTTTTTCAAATTTAAGTTCTGATATTTTATATATTTTATCATAATTTTAAAATTTATTTTTATTGAACGCTAATTTTTATTTAATTTATTTATAAAACTTTTTTTTGTAATATATAATTAAAATACATGTTGTATGTACAATGGAATGCTACCGTCATTGATTAACATCGTACTTACGAAAGGGAAAGTACGCATGTTTGGCTCCAGGATACACACCTTTCTCTGGAACATGTGTGCTACCGTACTACTATTATAAATATTTACATTAATAAAGAATAATAACTTATTAAGTTCGGATTCATTGATTTGTTTATCTCCTCGGTAGGAATCTCTGACGCATGCATGGAAATAACAATTCAAAGTTAATAAGGAAAACTTCAGCGTTACGTATCTGATTTCTTTTTTTAACTTATAGATACTCGTGGAATGTTGAAGAGTGAAGGCACCTCGAAATTTCTTCTCTGGGAAGGAAACCTGAAGTCCCTTGGTCTTGAGATTTAATTTATATGCAAATGTTATCAAAGGCAAATCAACAGATATTGCAAGAGAGAATGTCAAAAAGAGACTGAACATACATTACTCTTTCTTAAAATAAAGAGAAATAATCTTCTGCCATGTTCAACTTGTTAATAATCAAATCACATTGCCATTAAGCTTTGAATCACTTGCAATTTGAAAAAATAAAAACACCAATTCTTGCTTTTATTCCAACCAATTGAATCAGAGTATAGTAGAGCATTGTTTTATTGCCTGCTATGTTTATATACAAATTTATTTAGCGTGATGAGTAAATTAAAAAAAAATCGTCGGTATTATAACATAAGTATAGTACTCCATAAATAAAACATAAGGAATGACAGGTAGATTGTAGAGATATTAGAAATCTTTGTTAAAATGCAGCAGGTAGAAAGCTAAAGAAAAACACAGATTTTGAAAGGTATTGAAAGTATCAAATATAAATTAATAAACAAGAGGAGCGTGTCAGTCCAACTCCCAACTGTAACTATAAGTATTTTAATCTTTTTCTGCTCACCAACCCACTAGAGCATGGGCACATACGTATAATAATACTGCAAGCACATAGAAAGCTTCATAGCTGGAGAAAGATGAAAGGCGCACCACGTTGACGTACGAGAGCTAGAGCGTGCGAACCAAATCAAATTAAAAAACCATGTACAATGGTGGGACCTTGATAGGCACGCCGAAGGAAGGAGGGACCCACTTTTGATGGTCATAGTGGACGCGGATTCGTAGTGCGCTAGCAGAGAAGGAAAAAAAAATAAAATCTCAGTTCTTTTGAGATTGCGGAAGACTCTCTTTGCCATCCTCTGCGTCCCCATCTCTCCTTCTTCTCATGGAACAGAAAAAAATGTAAACGACGTTGAGAAAGTTCAGCTCATCTAGCTTGGTCACTCATGAGAATTCATTAAAGAAATGTATGCTGTGTCCACAAACCATTCCCTCCGACCTTTTCTTTTTTCACTTTGTGGAAGAAGAAACGTCTTTGTTGGTGCAGAATTGAGTATTTAAAAAATTAATTCATAAAAATAAAGTGAATATATGAAATCACTTCATATTATTTGGAAGTCAATTTTTGATCCATAAAAATTACTTTAGAGGTGAAGTGAAACACGCTACGAGTCTTTGATTTATATGTTCTTATTTTATGCCAATATGATAGTCTCCACCGGCAACGCGCGAACATATTTGGGAGTGCGTAATGAGAATGAAATCCGAAGCTGTTTGGCTTAGCGTATTTTAAAAATATATTTTTAATTTTTAATTTTATATTTTTAAATATATTTTAGAAAATTAATTTAAAATTTTCAAAAATATAAAAAAATTTACGTAATAAATGTTTTTAATATTTATTTTATTATTTTTTTGAATTCAAAAAATAAAATATATTTTTCTAAAAAATAAAAATATTTTTTATTATAAAAAAAATTTACTTTAAAATAATTTCAAACACTCTTTCCGATTTTACTCTCTTTCTCTACTTTCTCCATTTCCTCTCTTTTTTTGATTTTACTTTTATTATTAATCTTGATATTGCTTCTTGAAACAATTGATGAAGAAATAATAATGAAATTGAATAGATATTGAATAATATTTTATTAGGGTTTACATGTATACATATTTATAAAGTACATATAATGGACTTGTCTTATATATAGTCCGATAATACAGTCCAACATCCCCCCTTAAACTCATGATGGGTCAAACAACATGAGTTTGTTCAATAATGTTTGAAATCTCGGTGTCGGATGCGATTTTGTAAAAAAATCGCGATTGATCGATAAGAAGCAACATGTAGTAAAGAAATAGTACCTAACGAAAATGCTCACGAATGAAGTGACAATCAATCTCAATATGTTTCGTTCGTTCATGAAAAAATCGGATTGCTTGCAATCCCGAATAAAGACTCCGATTGTCACGAGAAAGAGGAGTAGCTTTTGTAAAAGTAACCCCATATCAATAAGTAATCTCCGCACATGAATAATCTCCCTTGTGGTAGCGACCATAGCTCGATACTCGAAACTACGTTGAAGAACAAGCAACGACATCCTGCTTCTTCTTTGCGCCACGAAATCAATGAATCACCAATGAATAAGCGAAACACAGTAGTAGAACGTCTAGTGGTTGGATCACCATGATTTGCATCGATGAAAAGCTCGAAGCTCAAGGTAGTTGTGGAAGACATAAACAAAGAGCGAGTAATAGTGCCTTGAAGATATCTAAGAATCCTGAGTAAAGCACTATAATGTGCTGATCGCGGTGCAGAAACAAATTGGCTGACCACACTTACGGCATGAGAAATGTCTGGTCTAGTCATACAAAGATAGACAAGGTGGCCAAACAAGCCGTCTGCATGAAGTAGGATCTGTGAGAGGCTCACCATCTGTAGGACGAAGTTTCACATGAAGCTCTAAAGGAGTATCAACCGTCCGACTATCAGATAGGCCTGTAGATTTAATAATGTCAGAAGTATATTTTTGTTGAGAGATAAGAATTCCTCTAGTACTTTGCGCAATCTCCAATCCAAGAAAATAAGCGTAGATATCCAAGGTCCTTCATCTGAAACTGTTGATGTAGGTGTTTTTTCGTAGCTACAATACCTGCAATATCATCTCCTGTTAAAATCATATCATCGACATATAATAACAGGAGTACCCGCCCTTGCGGTGAGGACCGCACAAATAAGGAGTGATCTTGAGAACTCACAAATCCCGCCTCTGTAATAGCTCGATGAAAAACACTCAAACCAAGCTCTAGGAGCTGTTTGAGTCCATAAATAAAGCGACGAAGACGACATACATGACCGGAGGAGTAGAAAGACACGGAGGTGGTGCGTATAAACAACCTCCGATAATGTACCATGAAGAAAAGCATTCTTCACATCCATCTGATAAAGAGGCCACTGACGTATAGCAGCGACTGCTAATAGAGTGCGGACAGTAGTCATCTGGGCAACAGGAGCAAATGTCTCATCATAATCAATACCATGCTCCTGAGTAAAGCCTCTAGCAACAAGACGAGCCTTATGCCTCTCAATAGAGCCATCAGGTCGATATTTAACCTTAAAAACCCATTTGCAACTGATAGGCTGTACTCTTTCCGGTAATGGAACTACATCCAAAGTACATGTCTGCTGAAATGCACCAAACTCCTCTGCCATTGCCTCTCGCCACTCATGATACTGAATTGCCTCTTGGTAAGAATTAGGTTCACGAGTAGTATGAATAGCAGTAAGAAATGAATGAAACTGTGGAGAGTATGATGTGAGGGTGGCAAAACCAAACCTATCAAGCGGACCTGAACAATCTGGTGTAAAACGAGTAGGAGGACGTTGTGACTGTCGAACAAGTGGTGGTGGAGATGTAGATAAACTGGATACTGGTGAAATTGAAGAAGAATGGGGAGGATCCTCGGTAGCCAGCATTTGTGTCATCGTAGAAGGGACGGTATCAATAGATGAAAGTAATGGAGTAGGATCTATAAACATGTGAGAAGAGTCGGATGAAGTGGATGAAAGAGAATGTGATGGTGTTAGAAATTGAACATCAGGAAGTGAAGAGGAAAAATAAGGAGAGTCCTCAAGAAAAGTGACGTGACGAGAAATACGAAGTCGGCGTGCTGTGGGATCATAACATCGATACCCCTTATGTTCCGAACTAATGCCAAGCAAGACACACTTGACTGATCGAGCAGTCAATTTTGTTCGCTCAGTCGGAGGAAGTAGAACAAAACAAATGCACCCAAAAGTGCGGATCATATTATAGTCTGGAGGAGATAAAAATAAACTCTCATGAGGTGTCTTGCCAGACAAAGCAGATGACGGGGTAATATTGATAAGATTAACAGAGGTAAGAATAGCTTCTGCCCAAAAGATTTGAGGAACTGAAGAGGAAAGTAAGAGAGAACGAGCAGTTTCAAAAATATGACGATGCTTACGTTCCGCTACTCCATTCTGTTCAGGTGTATAAGGATAAGATTGTTGAAAAAGGGTGCCATGAGACTGTAAGATGGATCTCATAGTAGAAGATGTATATTCACGAGCACCATCAAAACGAAAAATTTTAATTCGAGTATTAAACTGAGTATGAACCATAGTGCTGAAAGTGTTATATATAGTAGAAACTTCAGAACGGTTACGGATAAGATAAACCCAAGTGTAACGAGTATAGTCATCAATGAAACTCACATAGTAAACAAAACCAGTCATAGATGGAAGTGGAGCTGGTCCCCAAATATCAGAATGAACTAGATCAAAAGCATGGGAAGTTTTAGATAAACTTTGATGAAAAGATAAAGTTGAATGTTTTGCCAACTTATAGCTAGTACATGAAGATAAAGGAGAAAAAGAAACTCGCCCAAGAGCTCCACTATCAATGAGACTCTTTAAACGAGATTCAGAAATATGACCTAAACGTCTGTGCCACAAATCAGCAGCAGACGCAACAACAGCAGCACAACTAAGATTTGAAGTAGTAGAAAAAGGAAGATGGAGATACTCTAAGTGATACAGTCGTCCCTTTTTACGAGCACGACCAATCGTCTGGCCGGTACGAGGATCCTGCACAGAACAGGTAAGAGAATCAAAGATAACAATAAGCCCGCTTTCACAAAGAGAACTAACAGAGATTAGGTGTAGGGTGAGATGAGGAACATGTAAAACAAAGGGTAGATTAAGAGAGTCAGAAATAACAGAGCCAGATTGAGTGATGGTTAGTTGAGAGCCATCAGCAGTATGTAAAGATGGAAAGTTTGGTGGTAAAGATGTTGTGTCAGATAACAAGAATAGATCAGAAGTCATATGATGAGATGCACCAGAATCTAAAATCCAAGAGGAAGACATACCAGGAGCGGCAGAAGATGCAGAGGCAGATGAACCAGCAAAAATGGATTGTTGCTGAAGCTGAAGTTCTATCTGAGCAAGACGATGGTGAATATCCGTTGAGTCATTGGTGATAGACTGAGAGATAGAAACAACATCCACAACATTCGCCTGTGCCACTGGAGGATGAGTAGTGGAAGAATCTTTCGCCTTCTTCCGCTCCCGATACTGAATAAGTAAATGTGGGTGAAGCTGAAAACAACCATCCACAGTATGACCCGATTTCTTGCAATGAGTACAAAATGATTGCTGACGAGAATGGAAAGAATTCCTGAGAGAATGAGCACTAGTGTCTCCCGAAGTGGAAGATGAAGTGCGTGAAGATGCAGCAAATACTGTAGCTGAAGCAGGAGTCAATGTGGGTACCATAATCGAAAGAGACCGTAAGCGAGTCTCCTCGGCAATGAGCTCAGAAATGGCAGCATTTAGACTGGTGTTATTTTGTATAATACGACCACTCACTGCTTGAAATTCTGGACGCAAAGCCATAAGAAACTGGTAAAGTTGACGTCGTTCACGACAAATACGACGTTCATGGCAAGTACAACCATGACTTTCAAGTTTCAAGAGCTCGCGCCAGTAACCTCGCATCAATGTAGCGAATTCCTGGATAGTACGATCACTCTGTCTGGCGGTCCAAGCCTCCGTGAGAATTTGATACTCTCTAGCACCACTTGATTGAACAAACTGAGTAGTCAAAGTCTCCCATAATAATGCAGCAGTCGGAATGTCTTCAAGATGTGGTCGAAGAGATCGATCAACAGATGCAATGATAAATGCAAGAATTCGTTCATCATGATCATCCCAAATGTCCTGCGCAATACGAATGTTATTCTTTACCTCAATAGATCGTCGTGTCGGTGGTGGTGAGAGGGGCGCCGAATAGAGCCATCAAGATGAAAAAAGTCGACGTCCACGAAGAATAGTTCTAACTGAAGCAGCCCATTCAGCCTAATCATCAGCAGTACTCAAGGAAAAGTCTGTGGATGTGGGTAGAAAGTCCCGAAAAACCTCAGACGAAGGCATCAACAAAATAGGAGTTTTTTTTTTTTTTTGAAACGGGCGGGCCTACGATTCTGATGGGCGGGCTGCGATGTTAGGGTTGGTGGCCCGGCCCGGGTCGGATTGATTGCCGGGCTGGCAGAAGTGGCGATGCGCGGCGGCGGCAGCGGAAAGGCGGCGGCGGCAACCGCGGCAACGAGCGAAGAACGGAGCGTCTGGCGGAAGCAAATCGGGCCCGGCGCGACAAAAATTTGATGAAATCGGCGGCGGCGGCGATCAAGACGGCGTGAAAAATCGGTGAAAGCGGCGATGAACCAACAATAGTCAGCGAGAACGGAGAGATGAAGACGAAAATGGCGGCGGCGAAAATTACGGTGGTGAATCCGGCGTCGGCGGCGGCAGCAAACTAGGGTTTCTTTTTTTTTTTTTTTTTTTTTTTGATTGCTAGCAAAGAGGGAAAAAAAAGAAAATTTTATGTGTAGAAAAGAAAAATTAGATGAAAATGATAAATCAAAAAAGAAATCGAAAAATTTTCGAAATCAATTTGGCTCGATACCATGAAACAATTGATGAAGAAATAATAATGAAATTGAATAGATGTTGAATAATATTTTATTAGGATTTACATGTATACATATTTATAAAATACATATAATGAGCTTGTCTCATATATAATCCGATAATACAGTCCAACACTTCTCTTTATTGCTCTTTCTATCGTACTTTGTAGTATCTTATATAATTTTAAATCTCATGTTATATTTATAAATAATGTGATATTAACTGATAGTTGAATGTCTGAGTTTACAATTAAACAAAAACGTTAGTGAAATTGTATTACAAAATGTTATTGAAATTTGGAATCAATTATATATATATGACAACTTCGAGGAAGCGCAGAGATGATTGCTAGTGTAAGAATCGTTGACCATCAAATTTAACACGTAGTTTCTCAACCCAAAAAAAAAGAAATTTCGCGGTGTTGATGAGAAAAATTTTAAAACTACTTATAAAATAAAAAAAATTTTAAAATAAATAATATTTTATTTTATCTAAAAAATAAAAAAATAAATTAAAAAAATCTTATTATGTAAGTTTTTTATATATTTTTTAAATTTTTAAATAAATTTTCTAAAAATTTATAAAAAATATATTAAAAAATATAAAATAAAAAAATAAAAATCAGCTTTTTCGATTAGCTGAACTTAACGACCCTTTAAAAGTAAGAACATTTGAGAGAGAAAAAACTTTTCTAAAAGAAAAATAATTTTAAAATTTTTTAAGAAAGAATTTTTAATAAAATAATAATAATAATAATAATTATATTTTATGGCTGTATAAGTTTTAAATTTTTTTTAAAATTTAAAAAATTTTATAAATATTATAAAAATTTATTAAAAGAATAAGAAAAAAATAAATAACGAACAAATTTCACCATAAAGTAATTTACATTTTCAAGACAACCTATTGAATCATTTTAAAAAGTTACTATTTCAGTTTACCTAAGGTTCGGAACTAACAATATTGTCGTAAACTTGTGTTTCCTACTAAAGTGCCTACTTAAAATATAAAATTTTGAAGAATGTTTTTTTCTTTTCTTCTTCTTGTTTTGGTGATTTACTTTGAAAGCTTCTTAAGGGCTTTACTTATGTCTGAAATAAAATCGAGCCTCACAAAAGAATCACCTTCTTCCATGTTCTAAAAGCGAATTACAGCTCAATCCATTTGTTTACTATCACAAAATCTTAACCCACTGCCCAGCATAGCACATACTGACAAACTTAATTACCATCATTTACTTTAATAAAAATTAAAAAAACTGATCAAAAGTAGGAATCTAAACTAGCAGATGTATTCAAACAGTTTAATTATCAACCGACCTGTACTTGTTTACTACTAATATAATCAGTACTTTTGATCATTAATTGGAATTTATAAAGATTGCATAAAAATAAAACAATAAATAAATTAAGCAGTGGTCTTACAAGATTTGACAACCTGAACGAAGTCGTTTTCAGAGAAGATTACTGAGATCTCATCTAATTCTTCATCATGCCTTGTATTAGGTAAGGATTGGGATAGTTGTGAATTTTATTAAGAAAATTCATTAGCATCCTTGTTTGAAAAGACTTGCTCCAACACTGATATATTTGTTCTTTTAAGTTTTATTCTAGATGGCAGTTTTGTTAGACCAGGTAAAGACATAAAATTAACTCTGTCTTAACATTCATTTAGAAGTTGTTCAGATATTCTAGTTTGAACTTATAAAAGAGGTACAGTCTACTATGTTGTTAAGATAAACTTATAATGTGGTTTAGCTATAGTTGAGTGCTTTTGTAATTAAACCGAAAATCTTTATCACCAATTTATATGTTGATTCTTTTGTTAACTTTATTTTTCAAACAACTAGTGTCAAAGCATAGAAGTTTAAAAGTCTTGAAATTGACATATATGGGATCGTTTGATAGTATTTAAAATAAAATACTTTTTAAATTTTATTTAAAATTTTCAAAATATAATCTTAATTTTTCATTAAAAAATATACAAAAATTGTACAATATAAAATTTAGAACTTATAATTCATCTATATATTCTAAATTTTTACAATTTTTTTAATATTATAAAAAATAATAAAAATAAAAAGTGAAATGAATTTTGATACATAAATAAATACACCATGGATTTTCTGATTTGTCTACTAGTATTCTTCATATTTTATTGGCTAACATGTCAAATATATATCATGATGGGTACACTCATGACCTTTTTTATTTTTCTAATAGGATCTTCATGACCCACAACTCCTATTTTCCACACTTCTTTTCCTGTTCTTTGGCCTTCTCATTTTTAATTTTTCTCAAGATTACTAATTTTACCTTCAAAATAACAATTATGATTCTTCATTGTTATCTAATTCTGTTTTCAGCAAACCTAGCCCAATTTGAAACCCAACCCAAATTTGATCCCAAATTCAAATTCATCGAATCTATTTAACAAGTCCATTAGCCTAGTAATTGGCACGAAAGCCCCTTCTATTTGCGCGAATATCTGGTGCCAATTAGATTGATCCCTTTTACCGTTTTCTCTGATTAAAATCCAAATGATCTGATCCCCCCGCAGTCTCTCCCTCGTCTTTTTATAATGCCATCAAAGACTTCTTTTCGGCGAAGAACTCAAGCTACGCTCGAAGGCGATGAATTCGATTTGATCACACCTCCGACGAGTGCTGCTAGAGCGATCGTCCGGCTAATTTCTCCTCTACGTTAACTGCAATCGAGGGTTCCATCTAAGATTATCAGGATTGAAAAGTTATATAGGATCGTTTCGTTTATGTAGAATCGTAAAATTAAAATTTTAAATAAAATTATAAAATTTTATTTATCGATAATTTTTTTAAAAATTATTTAATGCTTTTAAAAATTTAGATAGTACTTATTAAAATTGCTGATAATTAAATACATAATTTTTTATAATTTATCTTATTGTAATAATTAACAATATTCATATTTATGATTTAGATGAACTATACATTAATAATATTTTATATTTATTTAGCTTATTATCATAATTGTTTTATATATTATGTTATTATTTTGTAAATGTACACTTATATAATTATACCCATATTTAGAAAATCAAATTTTTTATGTAATCAATCAATTAGGCATCAAACAATCATCTTTATCGCTTCAAAATAAAGACAAAAAAAAAACAATCCAAAACACCACCGTACATAATAATATTTTGCTCTCATAACAATTTCTCATAAAATCAACCAAATACAATTGCACCCACTATAAACAAATGACGGATCTTCTTCTAGCTATTTCAGCTTCACTTAAAATCCTCGAATGCTTTCCTGATTTATGAAGATTTCTTATAAGTTAAAATTATAAAATCGCAAGTAAAATCATAATCTTAAAGATCTTAGAATTAAAATCGAAATCTTACAGATTGAAAATAAGATCAAAATCTTATATCATATAGGATCATTTTGTTGATTAAAATAGTATCTTAAAATTTAAATTTTAATAACGATGATTTCATCTATTCTTCCTCCTAGGGAACCATGTGTCCTTTCCTGTCGCTAGCTCTGCCGTCTTTTCTCTTCTAACAAAAATCGTCATCTCCACAAAAATTTGATTTGTTGGGTTCCTTCTTTCTTAATTCTCTAATTTAGGGTTTTTCTGGTATTGGTGTATTCTTTCCTTCGGTGCAGACAAAAGTTGTTGGTTTATACCGAATTCAAAGAAATTCAGACACGAAAATTCTCAGTTAAAAAACGAAAAGCAGGTGGTTTGGTAGTTGCAAACAAGAAAAGAAAGTTATTGTCTTTCAACCCCGAGTGAGGATCTGAACCGAATGATGGAGCAGATACCTTCTCTTGCTACCCCATCGATGGAAACAGGTGCAAAATTCAGCAATGAGCTGACGTAGCTGGCCTACATGGCGACGAGGTCTATGAATAGGGCTGCCCTTGAGCATGGTGGTGTGGAGGTGAGCAGCAGCAAAGTTTTTCAGTCTTGGCGAATTCAAATGTTGTGATAGCCAAGAACCAAATGTTTAGAGTAAAGTTATTATGAATTTTAGTAGTTTTGCTCATGTTGTGACAGTCGAGAACCAAATTGTTGGAGTAGTATTCTTCTAAACAACATCCAAAGACCACTTAACGAAAAATAAGATGTTGGAACTGTATCTTTACCAAGTGATTGTGAATCCCGATTCTAAAATTGAGCTCAGCATAGTAAATTTGATCAAATGAACTTTGAGCTTTTGTGATATTTGTTATCTAAATGATAGATTGACTTACCTCGCTGATCACAAAATATGAATGTGATTTCAGGTGTTACCTAAAGAGGATAAGGAAACTCTAGCTTTGTGCAAGAAGATGATGGAAGGGGAGAATGACCTCTCTTGGTTGTTTTGATCCCCTCGAAAGGTAAAATCCTCAAGTTATTCATGCAATTTCTTGAACATACTATCAATTGTATCTTCAGTCTAACATCTGAACTTTCGATTGGGTCAGGTTCACAGTCGAAGCTGATAGTTTTATGAAGGATCTAAGCACTGATGATGGGCGCATGATACCGATTAATTACCTCAAGAGACGGGAGCATGATGACTTTGATAGCGTGATGATTCTCCTCAAGGTAAAGTGCCAGTCATAGTCTTGTTGTCTGCATGACAAGCAGAGTAACATCGCTCGTTTCATCAATGGCATCAACAATCACACAGCGTAAGCAAACACAGGAGTAATATATATTTTTACTAAACATGAAATTTTGATCTCATACATGCTCCGCATAAGGTATTGTAACTTGCAGATGTGGATGCAATGAGTGTACTCTCTCATGTCAATCAGGGATGGCAAGAAGAAGCAAAACTTAGAAGTGTGTGAGGCATAACGTCAATGGTGAATGCCGTATCTCGTTGACTGCAAATAGAGACATAACTAAAGACGAGAGACTATATTATGATTTTAATGCGTCTAAACAAGACCCTGTGCAACATTTTGTCTAAATTGATTCCTATTGCTGACAAACTAAACTTGTGGGTTATTAAATTGAGTTGTAGTTAAAGAACTGTCCATCGAGTTTTCGCACCAGATGTTTCAGGTTGCTTGTTCTAATTTAGCCTTGCTCACATATGACCATAACATCTAACTGGCTAAGACAATTCTTTTGATAAAAGATAAACTATCGGGCTGATATTGCAAAATAACGTATTAGAGTTTGATATTACAAATCGATACTGACAATTATTTGAATAAAACCTCTAGGTCCAGGCCTTTAACGGGTCACCCTGGCAGGCCTAACCACCAACCCATATCAGAATTAGTTAATTAGATCACATGCTATTAATTAATTTAATTAATTAGTTGTACTCCTAATTGTTATGGGGGGCGTTTGGCTCATAGTTGTGAAAAACGATCCAGCCATCGACCTAAAACACTATTCGGGTCACACGGGTTAACCAGCCAGTGGTATTTTAGTCTTCCGGACATCATATCCGCAGCAACAACATGTCAACAAGACACTAATGTGTTTTAGCTATAAAGTGTCATATTAAACTTTATAGTTTTAGCTATAAAGTGTCGAGTTGTTGCTAAAACATTCTGAGCCATATTATGCTCCCAAGTCCCATTTGGCAACATGCCAGCAAGAAAGAAAAAAAACCATAACAAGCTAGCAAGCCATTAAGCCATATTGTCCAGCAAGAAAAAATAAATCCACAATAAACTAACAAACCAGTAAGCCATACTGTCCGACATGAAAAAAAATTCAAAACAAGCCAGCAATCCGGTAAGCCATACTGGCCAGCAAGGAAAAAAAAAATACAATAAGCCAGCAAGAAACAAAAAATTCACAACAAGTCGGTAATAGTAAGCCATACGGAATTATACAGAAGGCAGTAAGGATTATACAAACAAAAGCAAAAGCAAAACAGAAACTTCTAACTCACAGAACTATTTGTACTTTGTAAATTTTATTGGTTATTCCAACATAAACTAATCACCTTCTCATATCCATTAAGAAGAAAACACTAAAACGGAATGTTCTCATTGCTCTCTCAACGAGAGATTAGATTAACAAACTTAACAACAGAACCTAACTCAAGTAGAAGTTAAACACAAACAAATATGGGAGAAAAACGAATAATCGACACTCAAGATAAAGACAGAACTAAGATAGAAGAACAAATGTGAAGCCAAGCACATGCTGCACACCCGAGATCAAGCACTGAAGCTCGCGGAGCGATCAACTTATACTGCTTTTGAATTTCCATCAACTATAAACAACAACTCAATCAAATTACCAATTCCAAACTAAGAAAACAAACAGGTGAATGAATGCATGATTCAATCAATCAATCGATCAATCAAACTGTGAACTACAAATTAACCTTGAAAGCGGAACGAGCAACGTAGCCGAGACGTTGAGCTTGGCGGCAGATGAAATCCGACGTGCTAGCGCCGCTCATTTTCTTTCTTCTTTTTTTTTTTTTTGGGCGCGACTGAAGAAAATTGAAAGAGAGACGCAAGAGGGTTTTCGGTTGTGAGAGAGAGAGGCTTGTTTTCTAAATTATAATTTTGCATAATATATGACTTTTTGTAGTTTAGATTTACAGAGAGCCGGAGGGGGGGAGCTCGTCGGAGAACGCGAGAGAGCTGGCCGAAGATGGGAGAACCGGAGAGAATCGCGAACGAATTCGAATTAGGAATTTAGAATTTAGAATTCGAGCAGGGTAGATTAGATTAGCCGGTTAGATTTTCATTTTATTTTTATTTTTTTAATATCTGAGCAGATTAATCTGGACGACCGAGTTGTCTGAGTCAAAGCGAGTCATAATGAGTCGGTAGCACAGACAGTCTATTTATGGATCCGAATTGATTTGCCATCCACATCGAAAATTTTTAATTTAATTTGGACGGTCTAGTCCGAGTTTGTCAGTTATGGTACTTGGCTGTGCTGAAATTTTCGAGTGTTTGAGATAAAACTGCTTAATAGGATTTTTAGAGGCCGTGAGTTTGTGTTGAAAAAGTAATTTTATACTGAAAAATATTTGAATAAATTTTATAATATTGTATTATTTGATGCTGAAATTAAATAAAATTTGACTAAATTTATATTTATTTTTTAAATATATATATCGAATGATCAGATTGTTCTTATTTATATAATAATTAATCGTCGCTAAACTTAAAATTTTATTTTTCATACATCTTATATTTAATATTTTTATAACATAATAAATTTATTATTATAATATTATAATAATTCAAATAATATTTAGAAAATTATTAATATTAATATTATATTATTAATAATTAATTATAATTATATTTTCAAATTACTTTTAAATATATAATTATAAAATTATTTATCTATATGAATAACTAAAATATATTATAAGTTTTGAGGAATGAAAATAATACTACCATACGTTAACAATTTAAAGCAAACATTCAACTAACAATAATACAATCATATATTTAACAATTTCAATATTAATATATCGGAATAACTACAACCAAGACCACTTGATGTACGTATGAATTTCTCCGTACATTGAAGTTTCTCAAACCTTGAACAGAAGCAACAACAACATATAGCAATGATATTGAACAAAATCACAATATATAAAAAAAAAAGCACATATTCAACAGTGTTTCTCATTTATTTGATTCAATAGCCATTCAAATTCAAGTTTGACACTGCAATTCTATATAATCCTTAGTAGCACTTGAAGTTAGAAAACTAGCATTCCAGCAGTAAAAGTAGAGTACATGCATATACAAGTTCATGTTTTTAACACAATGTTATCTCAAATTTGAGGCAAATGCCTAGACAAAATAGCAACGGATGGCCTAGTGACAAGGGGTTGCAATTTTTGACCCGACCACCAAATTCAATTCGAAATTGACCTAAAAAAAACTAGGTTCGGATCAAATATTAGCTGAATTCGGGTCATTTTCGAATCGATCCGAAAACTTAAATAGATTCGGATCAAATTCGGATTAACTCGTTTAACCAGTATAATTATTTATATAGTATAATTAGTTATTAATTAGAGAATAATAATATAAAATTTGAATTTAATTTGTATATATATATATATATATTAACTTATCCTAATTTAACTAATTTTTACTTAATTTATAAATTTTATCAAAATTAATATTTTTCTTTTTAAATATATCATAATTAATAGGTTTTATATATTATTACTAAATTAATTATTAAATGAGTTGATCCGAATTTGATCTGGTTATTAAATATGTGGGATTAGGATTGAACAATATTGATCCGATTATTATATGGATTGATCCGAAATCGATCCAAGAATCCGAATTGCCATCCCGACTAGTGACTAAATGGACAGAGCTTATGTTCATGAATTTGGCCTTAATTTTCTGCCTTGTTAATTAGCCTCTGGTAGAAGTTGGACCCATGAAAATTAGCGACTTCACCATCTCACCAGCCCTCCCACTTAACACTAGTTCACTTCCAAACCTTTGATCACCAGTCCTCTAGCGGGAAGCACTAGATAAGAAAACATATGAGGAAGCACTAGATAAGTTGTTATAACACAATTGAAGAAAAAGGGTGTAAAACATACATGCCTACCATGATTAAGAGCACATCTATTGTGAAACAGCCATGATTCAGGAGGTCATATGTCTTCATTCTTTGCATGAATTCGTTACTAATTTCTTACCTATGGCTCAATACTATAACACCCATCTCTCCATCAATAAGTGCCATGACAAACGAAACAAATGTTGCTGCTAATATAACAATATTTTAACAATGAAGTCATCAAACTGCTTCAAAATGAACTTCCATAATGGTTACTTGTATGCCAATTATGAGTAAGAAGGTGACTTTAAGAAGTGTAAATTATACTCATTAAGAAATATTCATGGAAAAAATGCTATCACTTACTTCCTTCTTGTGGTAGAAAAGCAATCCATCCATGACAAGCCAAAAGAAGCAAATAAACAAATAAGCTTGTTGAAATAATAATAAATTGCACTAGGATTGCCCAAAGTGATAAGTGTAAGGACATCAAACGACCCAATTTATAGTGATTGTTGTGATTTCGTTAATCTTCTTATGCTTACCTAAACTTATAGTAATTTCTTTCAGCAATGCTACTAATAACTAACAATTTCATTGAGATAAGCTACCAATTAGCCAAAAATCAGGAAGGTAAAAATCAGTTCTGATGCTTGGGCAATTGATTATTAAATAAAGAAATTTAAAGATGTTGGTTCAAGAAAAGAGAACACAAGTCCAAGAGGAGGGCTTTTCATTGATTCTAAAGGACACATTTTAAATAGGTAAGAGACATTTTAGAGAACCCAACTTCTGTTAGTAGAAATAAGAATCTTCATAGTGTGCACTTTACTTACCTACATCCATTCAAAAATCTGTAAGTCAGGTGTCTGCTTCATTCATTACAGATGACAGGTATATTGTTTTAGCTAGTAGGATTCTACGGTCTATAGTTGGACCCATTCTCGAGACGTACCTATTTCAAGATTATTATTAAATATTATATATATATATATATATAATTTTCATACATAATATATAAATAGGATTCTAAATAAAAAAGATACATAATAAAACTAAAATACTAAATATACGTTGACTTGCGCCAACACTCCCCTCAAGTTGGTGCAAAATTCTAATCGATGCTCAATTTGCGTAGTGAGTTGTGAAAGACTATACTTGAGACACATTTTATCAATATATCTACTAATTGTACTTCTGAGCTCACAAAAGCTAACTCAATCAATTTCAACTCAATTTTTTTTTGATAAAGTGTCGATCCACTTCAATATATTTAGTTCAATCATATTGTATTGAATTATGTGCAATAACTATAGTAGTCTTATTATCACAAAATAGCCTCATACAATTTATTAGAGAAAAATCATTCTCCGTCAATAATATTGAAGGTATAAAAGTATACAAACTCTATATGTCATTCGTTTGTATTGAGTTTCAGTAGAAGATCGAACAACCATATTTTATTTTTTTTTCTCCATATGACTAGATTATCACCAACAAATGTTAAATAGTTATATGTGTAATGTCTATTTGTTTTATTTTTTGCCTAGTCTCTATCAGTATATCCATTTATATTATATAATTATATTTTCTAAAAAGTATATGTCTAGTGTTGATTTCAAATATTTTAAAATTCTATTCACAGCTTTCATATGATATACGATTGGAGAGTTTATAAACTAACTAACAATATTCACTACATATGCCAGATCATAGTGTGTATGTGATAAATAAGTTAACCTACCAATTATTTATTGATATTTTTTCTTAGTTGCTTGTAGAGGTGTAAATATGGACGGGTTGGACCGACTCGGCCTGACGTCTGGGCCAAATGACACACCTGCACTGGCCCGACCGGGGTGTAATTTTGATGGCTCAATCTTACCCGTTTTATCCTTTTTTTTATTTTATATTATAAATAAATACTAAAAATAATAAAATTTTTTAAATAAATTTCAAAAGTTTAATTAAGATAAAAATAAATTATAAATATTCTTTATTATTAAAAAATATTTTTAAATTATAAGTCGATCTGATTAACTATTAATGTTGACTAAGTCAACAGTATTTCGTTGACCGATCAATATAAATAGTGACTGACGGGCGGGACGTCTGGTGGGCCGACAAAGTCCGCCCTATCTTGCTTGCTGGACCGAGCCGAGTGGCCCTATTACGGTTAGCTAATTTTTGAATGATGCTATGTCCAATTCCATAGGCTATTCAAATACAATGTATACATGTTCATAAGTTAGTAATGATTCTCAATGCGTTATTATTAAAATAATTAGAATTTCTAACAATGAGAATAATATTTTTACATTGGTAAAGTTACCTAGGGCCAAGTTCTAGAGAACATATAGATTTACAAAGTGAAGCAAAAAGAATGCCAACTGTTGTAAAACTAGATTGGTTGTTAAGAGATTCGGTCAAAAGAAAAGCATTAATTTTGATGAATTCTTTTTCCCAATTATCAGAATGTCATCTATTCGTGTAGTTTTAGGTCTAGTATCCAATTTCGATTAGAGATTGAACAGATAGATACTAAGACTGATTTTCTTCATGACAACTTAGAGAGAAGAGTTTACATACAACAGCAGAAGGTTCGTAATAATAAAATGAAGATCATATGGTGCAAACTAAACAAAAATCTTTGTGGATTGAAGTTGGCACCGAAGCAATCGTGTAAGAAGTCTGAGTCAATTATCACTACTAGATATTTATCCTATACTGACTGAAAATTTCAGTCGGTAATCAAACAAATTCAGCCGGTAAAGGGTATCACCGACTAGCAAAAATTCGGTTGGCATTCGGTCGACAAATACTCGTCGGTAATATATTTACCGACTAACATATAAATTCAGTCGGTAAATTACAGTGTGTTGCCGACTTACTTCTTTTAGTCGACAATTAAATAAATTACCGACTAACATATTAGTGGATAAATTCAGATTACCGATTGAAATTTCAGTGGCTAAATTGAATTTACCGACTGATGTTTCAGTTAGTAATTTAAATTTACCAACTGAAATTTCAGTGGGTAAAGTAAAATTAGCGACTGAATATTTCATTGGATAAATTCAAATTGCCGATTGAAGCTTTTGGTGGCTAAATTTTTAATTACCAATTAAGATTTATTATTTTCAACATTATGCAATAATATTACAAAATATTTATTAAAATAAAAATAATAATAATATATATACTTATCAAAATTACATATCATTCATTAAAAAATTTATTAATAGTATATATACATATCAATGTCAATATTCATCAAAGTTTATAACAGTGGATCTATTAAAACCGTCGTCATACATATGTAGCCACCACAGATTATCGACTTGTTTAATAGAACTAGTGAGTTCAATGAGTAGCAACCTTTACTTTTGAGCTTCTTAATTGTTGATGTCCTCAAGTTGTCGTTCCTGAAACCTCCCTGAAACAATTGCAGGTTTTAAACAAGAACATGAAACTTAGGAAGTATCATTGAAATTGCAAATGCCTATATTAGAGATTAGAAAAAGAGATTTACTTGATGTCTGGAAGCTCTAGTTACTTATTGAAGTGCAAACAGAAGTCAACATAGTTAGGTAGATTCACTAAGACATTCAATCAAACAACTAGTGGGCGAGTTCCAAAAACATCAAAGCCATGAGCTGCTGAACTTCAAATACGCACACAAATCTCATTAATCAGCATACTGCTAAAATACATATATATCACATCATCCACTTTGTAAGCTGAACAACAATATACACCACTACTACTACCTATAGGATGCATAAAAATAGGAAGACTAGATCAGTGCTAACAACATAAAACCAACGATCTCACCGTAATAATAAACCAACAAGCATGCTGCATCAGATGAGGAACAAAATTAGGCAATAAAAAAAAGGAAAAAAAAGAAGCTCTATTAGCTATAAAACCAAACTTCAATCAATCAACCAACTTAACAGAAATTAGAAAATCACTCACCGGTTTGTAAAGTCGTTCGTCTTCTCTCCTTCCGGCAGCATTAGCACCAACAAAATCAACAATTTTTAGTCTCACCGACGCCTTTCAAAACTCTTTTTTTTTTTTCATTTTCCATAAACCCATTCCAACTTCATCAATGAACTCTAAGTCCAACAACCAATCTGAATTTCTTCTCCCTCCTTCTCTCCGCCCACCGCGGCCTCTCCCCTCATCCTTCACCGCCAGAAATTACTCCACATTTAATAGTCACAAAAACAAAAAGTTTTGAACTTGAGTGAGCCCTTCAAACACGAAACCAAACTCCAGAATACAGAAAAGAAGAAGATAATGAGAATTGTGACTATTACCTGGAACCAAATCTTGAGGTAGAAAGCAGTACAATCATGGCCGGGGGTTTATAGCGGCCACGACTACGAAAGTGAGAAAGAGGGATGATTACGATGTCATCGACAGCTAGCGCTAGAGGGTGGTACGGCAACTGAGTGACTAACCGGAGCGGATTCGGAAGAAGAGAACGGTTCTCGAAGGACCGCCAAGGGAGAATAGGTGAAGAGTTGAGCAGCTAGTAGGTGGATAATGAAGGCTGCCAAGGAAGAAGAAGGAGCTGTAGCCGCGACTGCAGAGAGACGGCAGAAAACTGCAGGGATGCAACTGCCGGCTGGCGACGGTGACATTCAAAACCTTAAATGTGGAACAAAATCAATTTCTGGCACCTTAAGATCTAATAATTCAACTTTGTGATTGAAGACAAATATCAGTCGGCAATTTATGTTAACAAATTACCGACGGCGTATAGGCTAATCTACAGCAGTCGGTATTTTTATTATTGCCGACTACATCTTTTGAGTCGGTATCTTTAAGTTACCGATTGAACGCAACTCAGTCGGTAATTTATGTGAATAATCCGCTGAATTTAATGTTTAGTTGATAATTTATCTATTAAAATTAGTTCGATTGGTAAATTTACCGACTAGCTTTTATTTCAGTCGGTAAAATTACCGACTTCGCATACGTTAGTCGGTAATTGAATGTATTACCGACTCCGTCTTATCATAGTTGGTTAAGTATTTTAATTACCGACTAAATATTTAATTAGTCGGTAATTTTTCAAATATTACCGACTAGATTTATTTTAGTCGGGATTGGATATAATTACCGACTAAGTTTTATTGATCGGTATTTTTAGTCGGCGAAGATCATTTTTGTACTAGTGTATGATGGAGCAAAGATACCCATAAATAACATCTTATCACTATATTTTTATCTAAAAATTTTTCGATAATAGTTGACGTTATCGAATTGACCTAAAATTTTGTTAATATATTTCAGCTCGTAGTTCGTCATTTTTAACGGTAGAGATCGAATTTTATAATTCTTTATGCACAGATCTATGCATATTTGTCGGGCTGTTAGAAGTTATTTTTTGCTAATTATGTTCGTGCGCTATTGAATTCTAAAAAAGAATGGACAATTTTTCAATTATGTTTATCCTTATTTTACCATTACTTAGTAATAAGAATAATTTCTTATTTGTTTATCCTATTATTCTTCTTTATCCTACTGTCTAAGGAAAAAAACACCTAGTATGTCATTAATCATATTTGACCAATTTTTCTGTGGGCTTTATTTATGTGATATATGGATATAATTATTGCAACCCAAAATTCCACAAATAGTAATCTAGAAGACGAGAAAAGGGAGCCTTATATTTCTTCTTGTAGATATACAGTCATTTCCTTTTGTCCTCTTTTTCTAATGATCAACTGTAACCAGTAGGTTCCCTTGTTTTGTCAAATATATAGAAAATAAAAGCTGTTCTTTACTTCTGTCTTTTTCCGGAGAAAAACAATCAATTTCTCATGCTCACTAATGGTAGTTAGGTAGATAGATAGATATTCGGCAACCTACTCCCGAGTTTCATTAGTACTTCGTTTTAAGAAATTCACTTTTTGCAATTTCAGTCCTCATCCATAACAAGCAACTTTCTTTTTCCTAAAAACAAAATGATCAAAAAAGGCTAAGGTTATCTCTGGTGTTTCCTTATTATCTTTCTTAGGTTAAAGATAGCATTGCGGTGAAGGTTAGTTGTTTGGTATTGAGTTTGAAAATTTTATCTCGAGAAAAGTAGTTGCGTTCGAAGAAATTCAATCTCAATTTATTTTTATAATTTGATTCTAAAGTTTTTAAGATAGAGCATCAAATTATATTTACGAAAATTTTATCAAGTACTAAATGACAAATGGGGATATTTGGAATTATTCTTTGTTTCTTGCTAGTGGGCTAGTGGACAAGGGGATTGAGGTCGCGGAAGACAATGCCGAATCAGAAGTGGGTTAATTTTCAAATAAATTATATATTTTTTATTAATAATATTAATAATTTTTATAATATAAAATATTTTTAAAATATAAAATATTATAAAAATTTATTAAAAATATAAAATGATAATGATTAAAATAAAAAAATAAGAATTACTTTCAAACACCATAAATAGAAGTTCTACTTTTCAACTCAATACCAAACAGAATAAAATATAGACCTCAAACTCAGTCTAATTTTCTATAATTTGTTCCACGTTACATATCACAAAAAGTAATACAACTAAATATGTTTTTAATTCTGAAAAAAAGTTTTAAACTTAGAGGTTGCAAATAAATTAGGGAGTGTTTTTGTTGCTTTAAAATGAATTTTAAAAATAACTTTTTGAAAATAAATTTATTTAAAAATAAAGTTTGAATATGAATTTAAGTTTTATATTTACTTATTATGAAAAGTGAGTTTAAAAATAAAATTTTTATTTTAAAATTTAGAAAATTTTTTTCATGAAAAACTAAATTAAATTGTAATAGTTATTTGAATTTAAAATAAATTAAAATAAGTTTTTTTTACAAAAAGTGAGTAAAGTGTTCATAAAAACACACCATTTAGGTAATCCTCAGCTTCTAGAAAAGCTACTACGAAGCTGACGTTAAATCTTTTTCATAATGCAGGTCTAATTAAAGCTGCTTGGTACTATTACGAATCACAATGTTAGTGGCTTGATTTGAAAATTCCAAAACAGAGAAGATAATAAAAGCAACAGCAACGACAGAAGTAAACTCAACAAGCGTGTAACCGGAAGACTCCACCGGTCATCTCTCTCTCTTCGCTAGAATTTATTTCTCTCAATGTCGGCGCCGCCGGAGCAACAATCGAAGGAGTCTCCGCCGCCGACGGTGGCGAGCACGGAAGGTTTCTTCCGTACGATGGGATTGTTCGAGAACGTTCCTGAATCGACCAAGCGCGCCGGGTTCTTCTCCGATCTAATCCGCGGCCTGATCCGCGCCGACAGAGTCGAACTCGGCCACGTCGTCTGTTCCCTCACCGTCAAGCCCGCTTTTGTCGTGCGTATTCTTCGTTCCTTCTATTCTATGCTTTTTTTTTAATAAGTTGAAATGTCTCTGATTTGGGTGATTGATTAATTAGAACCCATATAACACGTTGCACGGAGGAGTGGTGGCGGCGGTGGCAGAGACGGTGGCACTGGCTTGTGCTAAGACGGTAGTTGGTGATAGGGAGCTCTTCATCGGAGAGACGAATACTGCATATCTATCCGCCGCAAGGCTCAATGTGAGAATAATCTTTTATTTTTGCTCATTAAATTATTTAAGTTTCTATGTTATCTAGTGTTCTAGGTTTTCTTCTCGGTTTAGATAGAGTACACTTGTTAGCAGTTGTAAATAATCCAAGTCTCTGACACTAGAGTATTTTGCAACGCATGCTAATAGAATTTGAGAAATGGTTAATTGGAACATAGTTCCACGTACCACATAGATTTTATCTGTCTTGACTTCTGTGTATGTTATCTGAGAGCAGATCAGGAAGCTGTAGGTCCTGACAAGTATTGCTTTCAAGTCTTTTTCTGGTGTACACTGATGTAGTTTTCTGAACTCATATGTCTGTCTTGTGGAGAAGCTTTCGAATAGTAAGGCTTTGTTTATAGATCTAGTGACATTCGGAGGGAACAACTATCGGTCTCAAATGCTGCATACTTCGCCTAATTGAATATGTGGGGATAGGATATGACGAGTTTAGATCCTCTGCTTTATAGTGTGCAGTAACTGCTGCAAGTTTTGTCCAACTAGGTAAGTACGGGATCATAACTTCTTTTTTTAAATTTTAATTTAATACATTGAAATGCGATTCATCTTACTCTCTTTCCTCCCTATTGTCTTTTTAGCTTCTTTCCTTCCCAAGTTTTCTCAATAGACCATAGTGGCTGCAATTATCCTCACATTCCGGCGGCCGGGGTTAAGGAGCTCAGTTCAACATGAATAAGCTACCCTCAAAAGTAGGAAAATCAGAACTGATGCTATTTTGATGAAAAAAAGTCATCGAAGGTTTGAGTTCTAGGTTTATCAAAAAAACGAAAGAGTGATTTCCAGAGTTTGGAGAATTTTTCCTTCCAGTGGGCTTAAACTTTTTAGTAGTAGCCACCTGAACTGAGAGGAGCATTATTGGTGCTCTGTTGAAATAAAGCTCGAAGTCTACCCTACTCATTTAGTCAAATATATATCTTAAGGAAATTTAGGACCATGTCCTTGGGGACGTTTGACATTGCTTTTTAAATGCTTATCATTCCAAATAAGACTTTGTGTTTTTCTATAAATCTTCTAAAGTGTTGTACAAAATTTTTTCAATTTTAAAAAAGTACAGAAAAATTGTATGTCGTAAAATCTTTTATGTATAATGTTTAAAATATTTTTCATTACGAAAAAATTTTATTTTATAAGCACTTTCAGAAGTCCCCTTAACTTACTGAAAGCAAATTTGTATTGAGGAGGTTACCTGAAACAATATCAATTCAAACATGAAAGGTTCAAGGCCAAGAAAGGGCGTGTTTAAATGTCCGTAACTGAGTTAACTGAGTTGCATAAAAGTGAAAAATAGAAAATGAAGTTTCTTGAAAAATGAGAAAGTGGAGTTCATGTTTTTATGTTTCAATTATTTTTAGAAATGGGTTGAAAGTGGAGAGAAAAAATTGTCTCGGAGAGCGTAAAAATGAGAAGGTGGAACTCAAGCGAAAGTGGAGATCCATGCGGAACTAGAATTCCAAATCTGGTGAGAGAAATTAGAGTTCCGGTGAATTGAAACACGCCCTAACCCAAACCAGCTTGGGTTTCATTCTGCTTATGGAAAACAAGCAGTGGTTCTTATTTTCTAACTTCTAGTAGCTTTATTCTTGTTCGCCATAACTTGTTGACCACAACCACAAGAATGGGAGGAGAAATGCGGCAACCAGATTAGAAATGGAGGTGCTCTATTGAGAGAAAGTGGGGAAGAAGAAGAAGATGAAATGTGTTTACTTATCTCGCGTACTAATTACAGAAAATTTAGATAAATTAAAATAAGATACTGTCCACACTTATCTAGTTGAGCCAATAAAAGTTCTTAATGCAACGATTACTATAGCAGATATTTAGACTTGGATATAGTACATTAACGTATTTTATGTCCCTTAGCAACCATGTGAACATATGCTAAAGTAAGTAGATCTCATGTGTTTTAGTTAATGTTTCCACTTGTGGTTAGTTTAGTTTTAGAAGCATATCGTGAGAGTAAGTTAGGTAATATGTGGTGCATAAATCTCTACTAGCTTAACCTTTACATTGAGGAGCTAACACTAACAAAGCCTTAGAATGTTATTCCGGTGCATTGTGAAACGAATTGACAGGGAAGTTGGTGATGCATGTCCAAATCTTAGGGTGTTAATGTTGCTTTTAAACTTATAATGGTGCTTTAGATTCCAATGACAGACTAAAAGGGAAGTGTGCATGATAACCCTCTTTTTGGTCTTGTAAGTCATGATCTACGGTTAAAGATTAAATTTAATTGCCTCATAATATGGTTCCTTTTTTGAATATTGGTTGCTTAGAGTTTAGCTAAAGCATTTTATGCATTGGTACTGCACTAATTATTTGCAACGTAATTTCTGTGCAGGCAGAGGTGGAGGTAGATGCACAGGTACTGAGGCAAGGGAAGAGTGTGATTGTAACTTCAGTAGATTTGAAGGTCAAGAAAACTGGCCAAGTGTTTTACACCTCTCGCGTAACGTTCTATGTAGTACCAGCAGCAAGTTTGTGATAACCTTTTCTTCAAGCTGGCTGCACTTGTATGTGCTGGAAAACATATTTGCAATGTAATTTATCAAAAAGTATTCCTGTATGATGCTCAGTATGTCTATTGTCCACCTTCCATGTCTTGCAACTTAACTTTGTAGCAGAGAGATATCTTACAATGACAGGTAAGTTTCATAGCCCTCACTACAGATACATGTTTTAACTTACAGAAAATGGTATAAATTCTCAGCGTCTAGTTTAGTTTCTCAACAGCATAACCAAACACAATTCAAGTATTAATGAATTCTACAACTTTGGTTTTTCAGGAAGATGTTAGCGTTTCCAAAATCAGTTTGTTCAGTATCCTTCAGTGATCATGCTCTACAGGTGAGTATTGACCCTCAGAGGCATTGCCTGAGGAACTTCCCAGAAGCACGATGAGCGCTAAATAAGACGTAGTTATTTTGTTTCACAAACCGTATCAAAGTGTAAACCGTTTCAGTGTTTTCCTACTCATTGTCGAATTCAATTGTCGAGAAGTTCTGTTTTCAGAAGTTAGTTGACATAACAATCTTGTTACAGTTAATGCGTGTTTTAATTATGGGCGTGTTTCAAACGTCCGTAATTTTACTTTCTTCCATCAGAGTTTCGAACAGTTTATATATTTCAATTACATAAAGAAATTTAGAACTTCACTTCTATATGCGAAATTTTAGTTTCAATTTTTTTATTTGTACATTTTTCAATACAATTATATATTTCAATTTTTAACACATTTTTCAAAATTATTGAAGCACAAATACTGAATTTTACTTTCACTTTATTTTACAAAATATTTTATTTTTTATTTTTCAACTTTCACGAAATTCAGTTACCGGTATTTGAAACACGCACTATATAAAAATAACTTTTGCGGATGTGAGTCTTGTAAAAATAAAATTTATTGAAAAATAGAGTTCGATAAAAACCGCATTTATAGTGTTGAAATTTAAAAAATATTTTTGATAGAAGTAGAGTTCGTTGTGAACATAAAAGTGAAGTTTATAATGATATTAAAGCATGTGTAAGTGTCAAATTTAAATTTTGAAAAAAACAAGGAAATTTGGTGGCAATTGAATGCTTGTAATGACAAAATAGCCTCCTAAATAGTAGTCTTTATCTAGAAATGTTTTTTTTTGCTTTATCAATCTTCTTTTAAATCCAGCTTAGCTAGCTTATGAATAAAGGGGTTTTTTTTAAATGGCTTTATTGTACCAAATCATTTTGTAATCTGATTTTAAAATTAACTCTTTTTAATTCGTTTTTCAGTTAATTGATCAAATTATTTTCGAGGGTTTTCATTATTTTCTTTCACTTTTTCTTTTTCTTTTTTTTCTCAACAACCAATCTTGCAATAATTCTGGGAGTTTATGTAAAACTTTGACTAAATATTACAATAAAAATATTCTAGAGGTCTATTTATTTTTGGAAAAAAATCGGCATCATATCATATAAGCTCTAATGTTAAAAAAAATTTAAGGAATGAAAAAAGAAAAACAAAAAGTACGAATTTATTCTTCAATTTCTTTTCAATAACTCTTTATTTGAGCGAATTTAAAAAGACATTTAGAGAGCTATAAAATTTAATGTTCACAATTGGCTAGAAAGAACTAAAGTTGAAAACACACTAACAAAATTTTAACTTAATCGGAGCACCAATCAGTTTGTATCCGATCTTATAATCAATTTCCAAGAGGATAGGAACGCCATCGATGATGAAGAGCATACGGGAATTCGGTTTTAAAAGATAATATTGTAATCCCAGAGAACAAAAAAAGAAAAATAACGTGCTGAACTTGAGAAACAACAATTTAAGCTTAAGAAGTAACAAGTTTGTGCTCATTGATAAGATTGCTGATCTCTACTTCCCATGTTTAGTTTGTTGAACAGTTTTTGCAAGATTTGAAAATTTTAAAAAGTCTTTAATTATCTAGCATGGTCTGAAAAACAATCCTGTATTACCATCTTTAGAAACCTTGGGCGTTCTGTTATGTAATATTATATGCATTGGACTATATACATACAACATTGTGTGTTGTGCTCATTCTCTTTTTATGTTATTGCCATATACTCATGTAGGTATGCAGAACCAATTATTATATGCCGTGGGTGTAGGAGCCTTCTTCTGTTTTGAGTGGACTTAGCAATGTTTATTATGCACTATGCAATACCATTTCGACATTAGCCACTCTTTAAGTCCTGTTTTTGAAGTGTTTTATGTTTCTTGTTATTATTACGAGATATATGCACATATGTAGGCATGGTGGATGTCCTAAGAACAGAATTGTAATTGGTTTAAACATTTAAGTGAATATGAATATTTATTTTGTTCTTGAAATTGATGTACTTTGATTGTAGTGAATGTTGTGTTTATATTTTAAGAATATATATTGAATCTGAATGCATATCATGAATGGAATTAATATACGAGTAACATTTAGAATTATTAAAAATAGTACCCACATTGCTGCATCATATAAGTTACCAATTTAACTTGCAATCGGTAATTACCAACTAGATGCTCTCATTTGGTAATTATCGACTACAACAAATCATCGGTAAATACTGACTGAGAGAAGCAGTCGGTAGTTACTGTCTACATACGTAGACCACCATACCGACTAACTTTTGCAGTTGTAAGTACTGATCGTCATATTCGCCAGTAATTACCGACTACTACTAGTAGTCAGTTATTACCAACTAGTTATTGTAGTCTGAACTTACCGATTTACACAATTTGTCGGTATATATGAACCACTACCTGCAGTCGATAATTATCGACAATAAATAGTAGTCGGCAAAGACTGACCAAAATGCTCATTTGGTATTTCTCAGGAGATAATATTTCAGTCAGTAACTGATTACCAATCAATATTTGCTACGGAGTGCCGACTGTTGCTGATTATGTTGGTAAGCAACTTTGCCCAACGATTATTGGCCATTACTATTATTTTCGTCTGTCACTAATGGCTCAATTTATAGTAGTAATATTTGCTCAAGTTTGGTACATAAAAACAAATCTCTAATATTATTTGCTAGGTGAGAATAATTATGCTCGAAACATGAGAATCTTATCAGCAATTGGGTAGTCTGAAAGGAGTTCAGCTTTGGTTAGATTTGGTTAGATTCATTCTCTTTACAATATCCCTTTCCTTTTGTTTAGTTGGATTCCTTCACAATATCTCTTTACAATATCACTTATTGAACAAATATCTCCCTACAATATATATGATTGAATGCAACTTTACGGCAACAAGAAAGCAGATAGAAGAGAGAGCTTCAAAATCTGATTAGCAGCTTTCAAGTGTGAGAGCAACAGGTTTTTCTTCCCTCTTTACATCTTGATTCCAGCGGATATTCATCAAGTCTCCTTACAAAATTGGTATAGATTTTTAGTACACGTCTTTTGACAAGTTCTCCAAAAATGACTTTGAATTACTTGCAAAATCTCGTCCAAATATGTGTGTAACTTGTAGATTAACTATCAACTTGAACGCTTCCCAAAAAAATTTCTTCAAAAGCTGATTGCAATGCCATCTTCCAATGCGTCTCCAGCGTGAATTCCAGCATGAATTGTGTTACAACCAACTCGGTCATGTAATCTTCATGATCCTAACAAGTTCCCAAAGGTGTAAGTCTTCGATCAGCTGCCTCGAGTGCTCACAAATTCAATCAGAAAGTGGCTAACTAATCAGCTTTCTATTTGTCCGAAAAGCTCCAACAATCAACATGTTAACTTCATATCTTTGGAATTTTTTATTAGATGGTGAACCGCTGCTACAGAAGCCCATGACAACCTAATGATCATTTGGTTAGTACAGGTTCAAAAACTGATAAGAGACTTTGATTTCAAATGTAAAAACATCGGAAGCAGAATTTCTAACAATGTCAACACGATCACCAAAAGCATGAATCACAAGCTTTCAGCTGCTACTACAAAGAAGGTTTTCTTCTTCAGATCTATGGAAGTTACAATCACACTCTTTCCCCGCCCTAGCACCTTTGCATCTACCTCCACCTCTTCCAATAAAATAAAATATATATTAACAAATCGACAAGGCATGAAAAGGCTCAACAATTACTATAAATGTATGATGTTTTCTATGTTTGTTGTTTCTATAATGTTCACTACTCTGAGCAATGTTCCTATACATGATCCACAGGTAAGCCAAAAGCACTTTCTAACTCGACCACAGCAGCATTCAACTCTAGAGTCGCGTATTCAAACATGCAATTGGAGCCCAGGGTGACTGTGTTCGTAGCATGACTCAAATCTAATTTATCGAAGATTGAAAAACGTATGTAAGAAGGGAAAGTATTTGCTCGCGTTGAGCCTGACTACAGAGAGAGACCAGGTGTTTGACGGCCCTGTGAATAGTTGTCTATCGCCGAGCACTAGCTTGGCACATGCCTGCGCTACTATCTCTGTCATTGCAGCCACCACCTCATCATGGGGAGTGTTATATCCGTTCTAGTTCATATGAGAGATGTTAAGTGATTTCTTCCTATAATTGGAATGCTGTAATCAGCTTATTTACTACAATTGTATGAAATTTAATTTGAGGAGTTGATTCACCTTGATTATAGAAGATTTGATACAGCTAGATTTAGTCAGTGTATATATTTGTTTTTACATGTTAATAAAGGCTTGCGGCTATTATTTCAAAAAAAGTATACAATACTCTATAAGAGAAACATTACTAATTGATGGAGTAACTTTATTACCAAAAATGCATTAACCAAACATATAAAAGCATAACATTTATATTTCTTCAGAATCTAGAAGCTGAAAAACATATCCCTATGGTTCAACAGACACTGTGGAGCTACTCGATATTGTCAGTCGCTAATGTATAGAGAGATTTCTAAGAGCTAACTCAACAATATGACATAAAAATAACAAACATCATTAGATAATTGTAAGGTTAGCAATGAAGACATGTTGGATTAGAGACACACAACGAGTAGATGACTCGTCCCTCTTCAACCTTGTCGGTGTGGATGCGCCCATGCATGAAATCAGATTAAAATCCAGCTTGCTTCGTCAACTTCGATGTGCTTTCAAATAGGCCTAATGTTCGGAAGAAACCTTGCGTTTTCTCCACCATGATAGGCTTTCGCTTTGATGGTGAGGACATCAGAGAAGACGTGCTTAATTAGTCAAGGCAGAGTCAGGGAGAACCTGAAATGAAATCAATATTGGGACAATTATTAGAATGATGCGCATATTAGAAACCTTAACTCTTATGGTTAATCGCTTAAAATTTGAATAGAAAGGACATAACTTACATAATTTGATCGCGACTGCTCCGACACCCAGCTGCCCGTCTTTTTTTTGCATTTGAAATATGCGTCTCTTATACAAATCAATACAATTGACATTCTGCAAAATTGTTAATAGAATCAATTTGCTACTGATTATAATCATATTGTCTTATTTATATTAAAACCAAAATATGCAATTAATTAAAAAATATAAGGAAAATATCTTCTCTCGCTGTATAGAAGCAATGGACAATGCATCTCACAAACATTTTGTAAATGATCTTTAGAAATTGCATAAAAGAGCGGACTCCATTTGTATACTCCTCTGACAGCTTGTCGGAATTATACATCCAACTCCATTTAAACATTAGTCCTACTTAAAATTATGCACTAACTAATTTATTATCATATACGCAACTTATGTATAAATTTTTTTAGCAATAAAAAGAATTTAATCTTGCATCTAAATTTAATCTTCTTGCACATGTAATGTATTGCCAGATATGATATTAGGTCTTCTTGTAGAAAAGGTTTTTTGCTCTTATTGAATCTTAAAATCAACGCTCGTCATCTACTCTAATTTTAAGCTATTAATAAAAAGTAATATTAGTGACTACTTCAAATCAAAGCTCGCCACTTTTCTTCTGTTTTGATGATGTCTATATTTGTGTTGAAATTTCTTCTTAGATAAAGGATTATCCACAGCGGGAAATATGTAGTCACAACTCTTAAGCAATTAGTGCAGCACTTAGAATGATTATACTGTTAAGTAGTTCCATTATGTTTTTGAAGTAGCCTACTAGCTAGAGAATGTTGATGATATTTTCATTTAGGTAGCATTATAAAGTCAAATAGCAAATAAACTAACAATTTCAAAGGAAAAACTACAGCAAAGATTCAGGTAAGAGATGGTTCTTGTGCTAAGTAATTAAAATCACAAAATGTTCCGTAACAACACAACAACAACTATTTCCATCAACCAAGATACAAGTCATTGCCACTATAAATACAAATCATTAACTAGTTAGCCTCTCATGGTAATCAACTAATAGAGTGATCCCCATGTTTCAATCATCAAGTCAAAGTTGATGCATCCCTGACCTACTATAGGAATTGTTTGAAAAAGAAAAGTCACAAAAGCCCTAGGGATTGTAGAAAATAACCATAAATAAGTAGTAGTTTATATCAATCAGCAATCAAACAAGAGTAGCATTAATAAACACTACATTATGCTAAGAAATAGTGCTCCAAAAGCCGGTTTACTAGCACATCTACCATGAATCACACCACGAACGGCTAAATAACAACTATTTACTATTAACATCAAACAAGAATATTATAAGGTCAACAGGTCAACAACTTTGGCACTTAATCACCACCCCTCCATATTTGCAAATTACGAACTCAAATACTTCATTGCCACAATGTGAATGATAACATAGTGCAGTTACTTAAGACATCATTCAGTGACAAGTGCAAAACATTTTGCTAGATACTTCGGTAACATCTTCTGAATATCTCGAATCAAATGAAAATCATCTCTGATCATAACTAGAACTTGAACAAAATCAAATTCTAGCATATGAAAGCAAAAGATTGTAGCTAAACAGATAGAATTAAACCTAAGCATTTTCAAATAGGTGAAACTAAATAAGAACAACATTCTGTAAATGAAAGAATAAACTAATCTAAGAGCTTAAAAAAGAGAGAAAAACCTCAACCATTCACCAGCAGACGCTGCACGGCGATATGGCAGCGGAGGATCTAAGTTTTTCGGAGAGGGGGAGCGGCTCGGTAGCAAGATTCGGCGGCGAAATATCAAATAACGTCAAATTAAGCTCAGATCCAACAAGGAGTGGGATGGTAAACAGACACGACGGTAAATCAGCACGGCGAGAATCCCTTTTCTCCGGTGATATAATAGCAAATTGAAAACCTAGCGAGCTGCGGGAGAAAGAAAAGAATTAGTTGGGCGCGAGCGCGGTTCGAGTTGTTTAATACAATTTATCGACTGAACAAGCAATCAATCGGTAAACTTAATGAAACTTGCCAAATGTTAAACAAATCAGTCTGTAAGTTTAATAAGTTTGGCTGGGTGAGGGTGCGGCCAGGTTGATTCGGACAAATTACCGACTCAATGAGCAAAAAGTTAATCTTATCGAAAGTTACTGACTGAAATTCACTCAGTCGGTACGTTTAAACAATATAGTTTGGCTGCTTGGATTAATTAAGATAACTTACCGACTGAACACACATATAGTCGATAATCTTAATAAAACTTATCGACATAAATCATATCAATCGATAAGTTTAAAAAATATATCAATTATTTGGAGAAATCAGTCGATAAAACTTATCGATTTATCTATATAATAGTCAGTATTTGTATGAAATGATCGACGAAAGCTCTTATTGGTAAGATGTCTACTTTGCTGACTGTATCTAATTTCTGTCTGTATCTTTAAAGCATTTGCCGATATTTTTTATATTAATTGGTAATAATTATAGTTCGTGACTGAATTTATCAGTTGGTAATATTCAATCGATAAAAGTTCGATTTGTAGTAGTGTATGATGAAATTATAAAGTTAGAAAAAATCAAAAATTTGCTGTATCAGATCGGGAAGAATAAAAAATAGTTGATCAACGCATCATCTTTTGAGTTCGATTTCTCTAAACTCATCACTCTTTTGGAGATCTATTTTTGTAATGTGTAGTCAATATATAATAGATATATTAGACCAAGTTTGAGAGAAATGCACAATAATGAAGTCACCTAACTTTGGAAAGATAACTGATTTACATACAGGTTACCAACTTCACTGATTAAGTTCAGAATCAAATTTTGAATTGGTTTTTTATTGCTCGAAGCTGTTATATGGAGATCCGTTATAGAAGCTCATGATTATTATAGATACATTGAATAAGAACATCCAGTTAGCATTAAATTCAAATTTCGAATTGAAAAGATTAGCTCAGTAAGGCAATATATTCTGTTTTTCAAATCTTTTCAGTATATAAACAATCAAATCTTAGCTATTCAAGTTATTTTTAACATTCCAGATTCAAGAGGAAGTACAATAGATACAAGAGGTATTGCAGCAATAAGAAGAACAAGTGAGACCAGAGGAAAAGTTATTGCAGACAGTGAGCGTCTTGTAGAAATAGAACTGAGCTCAACGAGTTTTCTCATTTGATTTTTGTGATCCTCTCATGCTTTCTCACTGAGTTAGTCCTTATTATTTTGAGAGTAATCTGAGCCTTATAATTGAGTGATTAATTTCTTGTAATGTTGCTGAAAATTCTGTAAACTAGAACCCATGAGAATCGTAGGCGAACGGTAGTGGAATAATCATGTAGGCTTACAAGTACCACGGACGTAGGCAAGATTGAGCTTGCTGAACCACGTAAAAATTACGGATGATCATACGGTCGGAAATTTTAAGTCATACTCAATTTTAATTTTAATTTGAAGTAAGGAGTATAAAAACGTATATCAATATCTGTTCTTAAGATCTGCACAAATTTGCCCTCCTAAGCTCCAGGACTAATTCTGGAGTAATTTTGCCTTTTGAGCTACCAACTTCACGTCTCACGGATCTGGGAGAACCACCGATATCATAACTTTCAAAAAGTGAGACTGCCAAGGTAATGTATCCTTCTTGCAACTTCAGAGAACAATGAAATTGCTAGTTCAACATGAAACATCTCTGAAGTGTATCCTCTCCCCTTTGAGGTATCTATTTACATGTAACAGTAGAGATCCTAACAATTAAAAGCATAGCTTTGTACAAATGAAAAGAGAGAGAAAAAATGGTTCGTACATTTCATGCTATACAGCAAAAAGAAAACTGAAAGGCTAAGAAAATGGGGGGAAAGCAGAATAAGAAAATAGGTGTTAAATATACAATCAGCACATCATGGGAAGATTGCATTGACAAAAGCTTCTGCATCGAATGGTTGAAGATCATCAACTCCTTCACCAACACCAACAAATTTTATGGGAATGCCAAGTTCTTCGACCACACTAACCTGCAAGAAGGCATCCTTGTGTTTAGAAAGGCTCTTATCGATTATAAAATAATAGTCCCAGATATATTATTTACTAAACAAATCACATACCACACAGCCACCCCTAGCAGAACCATCCAATTTTGTCAGGATGAGTCCCGTGATTCCAACAACCTGTTGTAAGAGTATTGGAAACTTAGGCGGAGAATTTGTTGAAGACAGAAACAAAGCAGACTTGGTAATTTAAATTTCAATGAAGAAATCGTGACAATCTGGCACCAAAACCATCTAAAGTAACTTTCTGTGCTATTATATCACTGTTATCTAACCACTATACTGCTATGTAAATATGACAACAACACCCTTAACGTCTATGTCCAAATCCTCTACACCACCTTTCCTGACCACTATATCCACCACCAATAAAATTCTGACAATTTTCATCACTTACCCAATCATTACAGCGCCAGCAGCTTCCTTCTCTCTCTATACTTCTCCGTTAATGTTTTTCTTCTCTCTATACGTAATCAGAAACTAGGAAACTTCCCATTTTTCTTCTCAAACAAGGAAAAAAAAAGAAACTTCTCATTCTCTCACTTGGCGAGTCCCATGCTTTCTTTCATTAAGAGTTTCAACAATCTTCGGAATGAATGAGATAAGCTGCAATCTGTTCTATTGTCTTGTCAATGATGGAACTATGAATAAAGCAACACTAAGCAATACAAGGTCCATGTTGTCGGATTGATTATGTTTCTTATGAGAGAATTGATGAAATTATCTTCTTTTTAACAATGAGTTAATCTTCATCTTTTTCTTATTCAAAAACTTGGGTTATAAGTTAACATCAGAATTCAATTCGGGACACTTCAATAATTTCAGGGAAGAAGAAAAGAAAAGAAAATTCGATGGAGAAGAAGACAGAGAGCGAGAAAGAAATGACTGCTCCGTAAGATTTAGATAATTGGTGACAAGGCCAAAATCATATTGGTAGTGCATATAGTGATATGGGAAAGTGGTGTAGAGGATTTGGACCACATATTCCACCAATTGCCTAACCTGGCCATAGTATCAATATTTTCACATTGAAAATACATAGTCTAGACCTTACAAACATCTGCGTGATTGCAAGCTAGTATCCATATATACTACCCTAGAATCTCTGTTCTCATTCATTTCAGTGTTCCAGACCTAGTTGAATCTCTCTTTAATCTAGTAAAAACTACAAAAACAAATATGAATTTTTTTCTGTTCTCCCCCAAATGTATCCTTTCCTGCAGTTTTTCCTAACCATTTGGATCACATTATCTTGGCAGTTGAAAATGTATTTCCTTCATATTAGAGTAATGGTTGCAGATGACTTTCAGAATTTAGTCATTCATCAAGAATTGTAACTGTTAAACTCTCTTCTGAGATAACCATGCATTAGCTAATATTTGCAGGCGATTACTACAGAATATCAATATTCTAAACATAAAGATTCACCGCAAGATCTTACTAGATAGGACGTTTGCCTTCCAAACTCATTTAATTAACTGCATCTAAAAAGAACTTGAGCAAAAGCCACTGCTTCTAGCTTTTAATAAGTTTGCTTTTAATGTAAAAAACCACAATGAGGAATGAACACACCATTTTTTGGGTGAATGTAATGAACATCATGTGCTAGCTAAAGAATGTCAACATGGAAAAAGAAGTCCACGTACAGGCAGTATGAAGTTTTAAACAATTACCTCATTGAATTCTCTTGCCTGTGGAAGCATATTCAAACCAGTTGTTCCATCAAGAACTAGCAAAATCTCCTGCAGAAACATTAGAGGGGCTAAGAAGCTCACAAAACAATACCCAATATACACATAACTCGTAAAGAAGAAAAAAACAGCATAGTTTTGATGAACGAAAATCATGTTTCTAATTTTGATGTATTCACATATTTGAGATAGAGGTGCTACTGAATAATGCAAACAAAATAAAGATAGTTCCATGTGATACAGGCGTAGGAAGTATATAGCTGAAACAAGAACTACCAAAGAGCTAAAACTCAACCATCAAAAGAGGAACGACGAAATTTTCGTTACTGGTCCTAATACTGATTCCACCTTTTTGAAGGCTTGGTAAAAGGAAAGTAATATTTTGGACTCCATACTTTGAAATATGTCAACATACACCTTTAAAATGTTGCTTGCTCGTCTAGAAACCTATTTGCAGCTCCCATGACATGTTTTGATCGCATATCAGAATGATTATGCTTATCAAAAGTTGACATAGCATCCAAAAGTCATTTTTGGAGATTGATACTCCTCTTGTGGAGGGTGATGGTCTTCATTAAATAGCCCCAGATGCAAATGCATGAGATGGAAAAGAAGACTTCTAGGAACAATACATTGGGAATAAATCAATATTCACCCTCTAGTTACTACTCAGGTAGTCAAGAACTAACGGTTTTTACCCCACACACTGACAACAAAGAAATTATAAAGTTTCAAAGGACATAATCATACTTGCCAAAAGAGCTTTCTACAATCATGAAGAATAAGATATAAATAAAGGAAAACTTAACATGATATTTGTCGTAAAATGTTCAAAAGCATCATTTCATGCTCCAAGAAAAAGAGCTCAAATTATTTTTTAATGGAACAATTAATGTTTAGGCAGCAAAGCTTGTAACAAATCAGTATGCATGTGTAACATACATTTGGAGCACCCGAGATAGCTTTTGCAATAGCTTTCTTGCAGGCAACCAACTCTTCCATCAGGTTAAAATTTGTGTGCAGACCTGAATATTGGAATCATATTTAAGGAATAATTTGATGTAGATCCCATTTATCAATATATGAGAACATAGTAGTACTTACGTCCAGATGTGTCACATAGTACCACATCATATCCCTGCTCCTTGCCCCTTTTCACAGCCTGTGAGAGAACTAAATCAGAAAATAACTTTAGATGGGAGATTAAGATATTGTGCTATGATCATATCAGCTTAACATTTTATGATACGAAGACCTTGGGGAAAGGTTTATGTACCTGATGGGGCTTTGACCTTTTCATTGTCAGCCACAACTATCTCCGACCCAGTTCTTTCAGCCCAAATCTCAAGCTGGTCACTGGCTGCAGCTCTAAAAGTGTCTCCTGCTGCCAGTAGTACCTTGGAAAAAAAAAAAAATCCTTAAAGATTGCTATTAGAGAAAATTTAGCAGACCAGTGAAATTATCTGGAAAATCTAGAGAGAGGCAGACAAGCGTAGCACTGATAAAAATTTGTTAGTACTAGTTAAGCTCGGAATGCAATTAGCAAACGCTAGAACTACTAAATCAAACTAGATTCTATAATCTAAATTCATCCAAATATTTTGATAGTTTTTACTCCAAAATGTCCCCAAACTATTATCTAATGGTAGGGTCAAAAGCAGATAGTGAGAATAGCTTATGCAATTACATTGATTATAGACTAGAGAATGAACATCAATATGATAGATGTTTAAGATATACAGGATGACAATATCAATGTTTTGACCGCAGAAGAAATATCATTATCATGAAGAAAGACATGTGAACTCCAATTGAAGATGCAAAAAGAAAATCAGAGCCACCAAATAGGATCCTAGTTTGGAGGAAGTCGTTTGGTGCCCAACAGTGATAATAGTAGTGTACCCATTCAGTATTCTGCTAATCATACTTGTGACTAACATTCAATAGTTTATTTGTTGATACCAGTAAGTTAATAGACAATAACCGATATCCTGATTTTTAAGTAGGCTTCTAAGGCTCATTAAAGAGCATCTACTATGAGGTACTACTTCTGCACTTCTTTTATATGTCAGAATCATCTTAATTTAGCCCAAAAAATACAAACTCGATTAGCATGTTGGTGAAGGGGTAAACCAAGACCTAAGAAGACATGGTCAGAGAATTTGTCAAAGGCCTGACCAAGGATGTTGTTAATAATAGAGCAGAACGGTGGGAAAGTATTCATGTAACTAGCAACTCTTGATGGGATAAGACTTAAATATCGTTGCCTCTTAGCATGATGGTGCAAGGTTCATGTATACCTTGTACCAATGCATCATAGACTTGCATCGGTAAACATTGTAGTTTGACATTGTTTAGCAACAAATCCAAGGATGCAATCGAATCTAACCCTCACCTTTGCACCTTCATTCTTTAATCGTCGAGCAAGCTTCCCTGCATAGGTTTAAAGTCTTCGCAGTCAAGAAAGACCACAAGACAAAAAACTGTACAAGTAATAGAAAGGAGATAATAACATGTTATAAATTAAATGCGAGAAGTTAAATATTGCATATTACAATCATTGTTTAGGGTCATTGGGCGTATGACTCCACCTTCCAATAAAAATAATTCTGATTTGAATTACATTAGGAATAATAGGTTCTTTATTATAAAATTTAATAATGTATTTTTACTCAGTTTAGTCACCATAAGGTCTATATAAAAGATGGTTAACGTACACTTGTATTTAAGCAATCCAACATAACTTTTTTTATCGTGCTTTACTCCAAACATATTCTATCATGCTATTACAGCCAGCTGATCCTTATCCAATTTGAATTCTATAATTTAGGAGTCGTGCACTTGGCAACTTCGGAGATTCAAAGCACTCATGACCTCTTTGTTATATAGGTTACAAGATCAAAGAAAATTGTATGCATTATATACCAATTTTTCTTTTCTGCATGGTAACAAAGCTCTAAACATTGTACATTTTCTATTCGTATCGGCTTTATTTATGGTGCATGACATGATTAGACTTCTAAGAGCTATCGTAAAAACTCTAGTTTTAGATCCATACGAGGGCATCGAGCACCCTTAGCACTTATTCTCATTAATCATGGTTATGGTGTGCAACAACTATGATTATGGTGCTCTGCATGATAAATAAGATGTATTCCCTGCTTCAATCCCAAAACCTTCACTATTGGACCCATTTATCAATTCATGGCTACGAGTACATAATGGTCTTGGAATGTCCTCTGAATTTTAAATTACCACAATCTGTTGAACCTGTTCTCTACACCAACTCTGCTGTTGTAGTTTCACAAGATACTCAAGATCGATTCTTTCCTTATGATGGTCAATGTACCTTCTACCCAAAGAGGACAATTCTAGCGCTCTTCAAGAAGACTCTATGGCTAAATATTTCAGTAATTTAAAGAGTTGTTGGGATGAATAGCCATCTATGATCCAATTTTCTTATCAATATATTTCTTTCAAAAGCATTATAACTTACTTTGAGCAAAGCCAATTTATGCAAATTCTTAATGGGGTTGAAGCACCTGTAGAACTTGCGAAGTGGTGTGCTCTTGATGAATTCTTTTTCCAATATTTCACATGCTTATTCACTTATTTGCAACCATCTCTTAATACACAAAGGATGTTTGTTACAAACTTAATGGACATCCACATCATTACAAGACAGATCAGCGAAACCAATAAAATCGGAAGCCTAAAACTTTCCCCAGTTACCAAACCTAGGCAGCTCTTGGAGGCTATTATTGCGACATGACCAGTTAAGAAAAGACTTGACATTGATCCTTCTGATCTTCTCTTTGTCATCAAATGTCGAACAGAATGCTAGATATCTAGGCTCCCTCCAACTCAATATCTCACCAATATTGATGCAAACATTGAAATGTTTACACTTTGATTTATTAAAGCAATTTGAACTTCTTTTAATTTTTAAGTAAATAATAATGCAAGGGCAAAACACCCAAGCTATGGGTGGCTAGTTCATCTCTTTTTAAAGGTGAGGTTGTGGGTTCAAATTCCAGTAACATCTTTTTACTCAAAGAAAATTGTAACAATGCAAAGAAAAAGTAAGAAAATTGTTAAAAACAATATACTCTAATTAGATCAAAACACTGTTGTCGAGTCTTTTACAGGTTAACAGCTGATTGTATAGAAACATGTCATACTTGGCATTAGTAAATGTTAATATTATAATTAAAGATATAAGGGTCAAAGAGAGTTTAAAGTTTATAAATACCAAGAGACGTTGTCTTTCCACCTCCATTAACACCAACAATCATAACAACTGCAGGTTTCCTACCAACACAAAGTCAAATTTTATAACCGAATTTCCTCAAAAGGAAGCACCGAGTGGAATAAATACCTGTAACCTAGTTTAAGTTCAGTCTTCCTTCCTTTGCTTGTCAACAATTCAAGCACGCTTGTTTTAAGTGCTTCCTATTACCCAAGATATTAAAGCACATTACACACTTCCATGCTTGAAAGGAAACTAATAATCCAATCAAATCGTGCAAAGTAAGCAAAGACTACCTTAATTTCACTTCCAGACTTCAGCTTTCCAGCTGTTATTTCATCCCGTAGGCCGTCAACAATTTTGAAAGAGATCTTTGGTCCGAAATCTGCCACCAGCAGTGCCTATACAAGTAGCAGTACCCAAGTATTTTCAAGTTTACACGAACTATGGCTTATTGTAAGGATAAATGCAGACCAACTGAAGGTGACAAGTTACATATTAAACTTTTTTAGTTAATTTTTGTACTATAGTATTGGAATTACTTTTGTGGTTTGACATGCTATATATGTAGATTGAATTGGTTTCACTAAGTAACTAATACCAAATTATTCCTGCTTGTTGCATCATAGAAGAACCACTTGAAGTTAGGAGAATAAGTTTGAATATGTTCTGGTGAGCAACAGCTATGTTCTATTTCCTGATACCATGTTTGGAGAAGCAACTCAAGGCGTTCTTTGTGAACTTTTACAGGACTTAAGTAGTTTTTCGCACCACACTGCAATCCCGCCGGCAGATACTGGCCCATAGGTAGGATGTCATGTTATTACAGTCTAAGTTAGAAAAGGTTATCTTGTACTTCATTGATGCCTTTAAAGTGTTTCTCGTCATATACCAACATCTAAATGGGTAGGATGACCATTTTACTAAAAGAAACAAAATTTAACAAGAAGCCAGTGTAAGATGTAAGATTTCCACCAGATGGTAAGTGCCTAGATCTCTATTGCCCTTTGGTATATAAATGGAAGCTACTTCTACTACCAGAAGAGCCTTACAAATGCTTCTAACTGATTTTAATGATTATCCGAACTATATAAATGACTTTGTTACACACTGCTGCGGAGCACAGCTTCACAGAATGTGAAACAATTTTCTCAACTAGGAAAGCAACTTTCAAGCTCAAACACCAGAGGTCAACTTAGTTCCAAATCTTTGAGCTTGGACAGCTTGGCAATTTTCCTTTCAACATTATACTGCCAGAAAATTATGTTTCTTACACAAAATACTCCATAAGTGCTATCTTGTATTCACGAAAACATATTGAGAGCACAGCACCTTCCTAGTTAAAGGCCAACCTAAAACTCAATCCCAAATAATCAGTTAGTCCAATAAAAAAAAAGTTTCACTATCACATCACGGAACTTCCGAATTTAAAGTGCCACGATCGCGTTTAGAGAACATGTGAATCACATAAACTTTTCCAATACTAGGGAATGCTACTTCTGACTTCAAATAATCTACGGGAATCAATGTTTGAAATATTGGAAAGAAAAATTGACCTCCTCCAGTTCATCGAGAACACGGTCAGTGTCGTTGAGGTTCCAGTACAGTAATAGTTCATCAACAACAGCAAGGTTCTGTCGAGTTTTGGAGAATCCAGAGAAGAGCCGCTCCACATCGTTCTTGGCCTTCTCTTTAATCAACCGACCTAGTTTAGTGAAGAACCCCGATGGCGCCGCCGAGCAAATGAACCGACCACCGCCTACGACGAAACCTTTCCGGCTAGCGGAGGCAAGAAAGCTATCACGGGAAAGCTTGGAAAGAAGCTGCGAAGTAGCAGCAGCTGTTGTTGCAGCGGTGGCCATGCCGCCGTAGTTCAGCACGGTGTTTCAAGCTCTTGTGGGAAGGAGTAGATTTGCAATAGGAGTTTGTTTCGGGTAAGAGTGATGTCAGCTTAATTTTAAAAAATATTAATTTTTGTAAAAAATAAAATTAATTTATCATATTTTAAATTTAAAGTCTATAAAATAAAAGAAGTAGATAAGTTTGGCTGCTGTTTTACTAGGAATATTTTAAACCACCGAACCCTATTTTGTTTCTCTAAAATTTGAATCCAATTATTATTCAAAATTTTATTTTTATTTTATATCATATTTATTTATTAAAATTTATTTTAAATTTACGTCACATTTTTTAATTGTTATTTTAAATATTAGTTTACCGAATTTTATTTATTATTCAATTTATTTGTACGAAATTTATTTTTCAAATATGCATTTTAATGTAATTAAAATACGACTAAATAGAAAAAAGAGTACCTAATTATATATATTAAACTTTTATTTTAGGTTTAGCTTGCATGAATTATTGAATTGATATGCAATATGTTTTTTTTTCTTAAATGTTAGAAGATGTATATTATCTAAAAGTTAGGTATTAGAAATTGTGTACAACAAAGTCTTGGCATGCCGGAGTCAAAGCATACAGTGAACTAATAGTTAGACCAAGGTTGAAAACACACTACCTTGCCACCCTTTTTGATGTGCTGAAAACCCCGAACTCGTACTTCAAAGCTGTAGAGGTCAGTGTCTTTGAGTCAGATTTGTTAAAAATTATAAAATCAGTATATAAATTAATGATTCATTAGAAATGCAACAAATTAAATGCATCCATATTGGAATGCCAAGGATCAAGGAAGACGAATCATCACCTAAAAAGTTGGAAAACCAACGGTTAAGGACTTTGAAGCATCTCTTGAAAGATGAAAAGCCAAAAGACTTGAACAATTAGTGAAAAGATGAAAGAACCACCGTTTAGAAGTTCAAGAATCTCCTTGAGGCATTATATATATGAATGAGAAGCATTTGCTTGGAAGAGAGAACAAGATAGGCAATGAGAAAGAATCATTCTCACATCAAGTGTGAGAGATAGAAACAAAGCATTTTAATGAGAGTTCTCACTTAAAGTCTAACACAAAAGTTTGTAATTGCTTTTGTTTAGTGATTTTCTTGAATGCTAGTTTGTTTTTCCATAGGGTTTTTTTCGTTTTTTTCCACGTAAAATTTTTGTCTTTGTGATTGTCTTGCTCTTATCTCAATTCTCGTATTGCTTACGCAAGATCCTTGAGTGTTTTTTATATTTCCGCTGCGTCTATCGATAACCGAACATATTCGCTATTTCCAACAAATGGTATCAGAGCCAGGTTGGGGTGAAGCCACCCGGCGTGCTGCTGTGGGGAGATTGTGGGGCCTTCAAGTTAGGCTAGGCTCGGGTTAGTAACATGTAGGGCTTGATGGGCCCGAATAAAAGACGAACTAGCTTGATAGGCTAGGGCCAAATTAGTAGCGTGTGGGCTTGATGGGCCGGAGTGAAAGACGGACTAGCTAACTTAGAGTGGGCCAGCAACTCGCCTTGGGTTGGGCCAAGTGGACTCTGGCTTGGTGGGCCTAACAGCTCACGCCCCTTAATAGTCTCACATTGGCTGGGTGCTTAAATGTGTATGTGCTTATAAGTAGAACCCCCTAAGAGGTTGGCCAATTCTTTTAGTGTGGAGACCCGATCCTACAATTGGTATTAGTTTTCAGAGCCAAAGACGGCGTTCTTGCATGGAGAGCCATTGGTTTGTTGCAATGACAAGCAAGTATGAGATTGAGAAGAAATGCAAGACTATACCAAGTAAGGTTGAAAGTGTGGATTCCTCAACGTCCCTTACTTGTGTGAGGTACTGATGATAGTGAGGCTCTAGTGGGAGAGACAATGGTTGCTGCATGTGACAAATCTTGAAGTTGCTAGAGTTAGTTCCATCAAACTTATGGCAAATGATGGAAGGGGATGCATCATCAATAAGGTACGTTCTATTTTTCGTTTTACAAAAAATTTGTTGTCTGTAGGATAATTGGATGACTTGGATTGCAAGACTTGCGGTGGAGGCGAGATCATTGAGCTCATCAAGGATAGGTTAGAAAAACTGAAGGTTAAAATGATCGACTCAAATCTGTATAAGGTGCGTGGGGTGACACGGGTGCAGAAGATGTTTGTATTGCATCGGTCAACATTGAGGATATCACGCGAGTGTGGCACCTGAAATTTGGGCACATCTCGGAACGTGATTTGAAGATCCTCAGTGATCGAAAGTTTCTAATAGAACTGTCCGAGGTAAAGTTATCATTCTGCGATGAGTGTGTCACCGGTGAGCAGCACTGTGAAAGATTTGGAGATCATTTTCAGTTTAAAGACAAGCTCGATTTGTTTCACTCGGACTGGAAAACTTGTATGTTTCTAATCCGAAGGAAGTCGGATGTCTTTGAGAAATTCAAATTTTTTAAAACCCGGGCGGAACTTGATTCAGCAGCAGGATTAAGTCCGAAAAATGCCTATGATATGCTAAACATGTTTGGGGTATTACCTATCGGATCCCACTGCCCATACAGTTATCTTCCGCATGGATGTCATCTTTGCGGAGGACCAATTGCAAAGAGTGACTGAAGGCGATGATGTAAGGGAGAAGGAGGCATCACTTCCAGCGGTGACCACATCGGTTGTGGAGGAGAATGATAGAAAAGACGATTCTAATCTGGAGCCTAAACCAGCTGATGAGCACATGGAAGACGATGGAGTTCCCAGGCCTACATCCCTTAGACGTTTAACTCGCAAGGGAAACGCACTTAAGAGGTATGAGGACTATTTTATGAAGCTATCTCAATCTGCATATTGCTTATTCACAAAAGAAGAAGAGTCATTTTCTCTCAAAGAAGCGCTGGAAAGTCCAAATGCGTCTCTGTGGACGGAAGCTATGCAGGAAAAGTTTGAGTCACTTCATAAAAATAGGACATGGGAGCTGGTCTCTCTGCCCCAAAGCCGTAAAGCTATTAGGAATAAATTGATCTACAAGATCAAGCGATGCAAGAATGATCAAATAAGACGGTATTGTGCTCGACTGGTGGTAAATGGCTACGCCCAGAAAGAAAGGATCGATTTTGTTGAGATCTTCTCTCCAGTGGTACGTTTGATAGCTATCCGTGTGGTCTTAGCGCTATGTATCATCGGTTCTCATCTTGAACAGCTCAATGTCAAAAACGATATTTTTACACGGAGAGTTTGAAATGGAGAAATATATGGTCCAGCCAGAAGGTTTTGCTGTGAAGGCAGGGAGAATCTGGTTTGTCGGTTGGCTAAATCTCTTTATGAGCTTAAGCAATCACTATGATGTTCGTATAAGAGATTTTGATTCTTGTATCGGAAGCCTTGGATACAGCAAGCTGGTCTCAGACTCTTATGTGTACATTAAGATATTTGAGGGAGGGGAGTTTGTCATCTTGCTGCTGCATGTGGATGATATGCTTGTGGCAGATCCAAGCATGGGTCATATCCAATAATTGAAAGGTCAAATGGTTAGTGAATTCGATACCAATAACTTGGGGCCGACAAATAGAATCTTAGGGATACAGATATGGGCGAGATAGAGACAATAGAGAGATTTGGCTATCTCAAACTAGTTATTTGAGAAAAGTGTTGAAACGGTTCAACATGTATGGTGGTAAGCCGATATCTACCCCACTCTCTATTATTTCACACTATTCTCTTTGTTATCCTCTAGCCAGGAACAAGAGAGGATAGGGACGTCTCGGGTACCATATGTATTAGGAGTGGGAAGCCTAATGTATGCAATGATTTGCACTCGGCTTGACATTGCACATGCAGTGAGAGTGGTAAATAAATTCATGGTATGTCCTGGCATTGAGCCTTAGAAAGCGGTGAAAAAGATCCTTTGGTATGTGAAAGGAACCTTAAATGCTGCATTGTGTTACAGAAAATCTAGGTTTATTGTCAAAGGTTTATTGATATAGACTATACATGTGATTTGGATAGGAGGTTTTTTTTTTAGTGGGAGCATTGATATGTTCAAGATTTCTACCAAAGAAAATCCTGCGGATGCCTTAACTGAGGCGGTAACCATTGACATATTTTTTATGTTGTGGATCTATGTATGGAACCACAATGGGGAACATCATAACTATTGTCACAAAGAAGCCGAAAGAAAATCACTTCAAGATAGCAATGAAACTTGGAGAAGATAGGCAACGGTATGAGGTAAAGGAAGTCAGCTAGCATGCGTGCTAGCCCTGCTCCTCTCAATCGTACCTATTTTCAGTGTCATCAAATTTTGGCGCTTACGTATCGGTTTTTTGTTATTCTTGGATTGCAATTTACAAAGTGTTTTTAAGTGAGAGATTGTATAGCTACTATGTAAATTAGTAGTTAATTAGAATGCAACAAGTTAAATTTGCATTCATATTGGAGTGCCAAGAATCAAGGAAGACGAATCATCACCCAAAAAAAGTTGGAAAGTCAACGGCCAAGAACTTTGAAGCATCTCTTAGAAGATAGAAAGTCAAAGGACTTGAACAATTAGTAGGAAGATGAAAGGACAACCGTTTGGAAGTTCAAAAGTCTCATTGAGGCATTATATATATGATGAAAGGCATTTGTTTGGAAAAAAGAACAAGATAGGCAATGAGAAAGAATCATTCTCACATCAAGTGTGAGAGATAGAAACAAAGCATTCTAGTGAGAGTTCCCACTTAAAGTGTAACACAAAAGTTTGTAATTGCTTTTGTTTAGTGATTTTTTTGAAGGCTAGTTTGCCTTCCCGTGGAAATTTTTTTGTTTCTTCCCACGTAAAATTCTTGTCTTTGTGATTGTTTTATTCTTGTCTCAATTCTCGTATTGCTTACGCAAGATTCTTGAGTGTGTTTTATATTTCCGCTGCGTTTATCGACAACTGAACACACTCGCTATTTCCAACAAGATTTAAGTACGTATGTCAAATGTTCGTAATTGAGTTTTATAAAAATAAAACATAAAAGTTTTAAAAAATAAAATTAAAATAAAGTTCAGTATTTATATTTTAGTAATTTTTAAAAGTGTATTAAAAATTAAAAGATATAATTATATTAAAAAATATAAATAAAATTGGTACTGAAATTTCGTATGTGGAAGTAAAATTCTGATTTTCTTATGTAATTAAAATATATGAACCATTCAAAACTAAAAATTTAGCCAAAAAAAAAAAATTACAGGCATTTAAAACACGCTCTAAACGGTTGGGATTTATTTCATTTATATAGAATTCATCCACCACATTTGCAATCAATTTCAACCATGATATCTTTAAATCTCATATTAGCACAAATCCGTAGTCCCGCTCGCACGGCGGAAAGTGTTAGCTATATTTGGTGAAGACATATAGTATGTATTTTAATTGATTATTAATAAATTTTGTAAAAATTTAATTTGATAAAAAATAAATTAAAATTTAAGGTCTAATAAAAATGATTTTATAAAATTGAAACATATTCATAATACGTGTGCTTCACTAGCGCACTGAAAAATTGACCGAATTCATTAAACGCTAGAAAAGGGACGTTTGATTCAACTTTTTTTAAACACTTATTTTCAACTTTTTATTTTATATATTTTAATATATATTTTTATAAATATTAGAATTTTTTATAAAAAATTTAGATAGTGTAAAAAAATTTTACATAATAAGATTTTTTTATTATATATTATTATTATTTTTTAAATAAAAAATAAAATTTATTTTTCAAAAAAAATAAAAATATTTTTTATTTTAAAAAAATTCTATAAGTAATTCTAAACGCACTTTATCCGCATCGCTCACCACCTCCTCGCCGCACATCCAGGAACGTCGAGTTTTAGTTGTCCTTCGGGAGGAAGATCCCAGTATTCTACATCAGTATTGTGTTAGAAGCCGATGTATCTTAATTGCTATCTAAGATTTTATTTAACAAATTTCTTCGACATCCATACTCGCTAACAATGTCCCTAGCTAGACTCATTTCTAATTTCGAATTCACAGAGCAATTTATTCTTACACTTTATATTGCTCGGTTATTTGCACAACCATCTGATGAGTGCAAGTATGACACGTGGACCAATGATATTCAGCGCTTGGGAGAGAACACACTGCACTGCAAGCATAAGAGCATTCCCGGGAAAAAGGATTGCATTTCTGGATGCAAGAATGCGGGAGAGAGAAGTTGCTCGATGACACTCACGTGCCTTTGGTCGTGCTTTGTATATAATTATTTTTTAATTTTTTAATAATTTTTATAATATTTTATAGAATATATTTATAATTTTATATATTTTAATATTGCTTATTTTTATTAATTTTTTGAAATAAAAAAATAATTTATTCTTAAAACTAAAATAAATATTTTTTTATTCTAAAATTAATTTTTATTTTTAAACAATCTCTTAAATATTATAATAAGAGTCATTTCACACTTTCTTATGTTCAAGATTTTTCCTTTCTCCAACTAGAGCAGGTGCGTTTAGAATTGTTTATAAAATAAAAATTTTTTAAAATAAAAAATATTTTTATTTTTTTTTAAAATGAGATTTATTTTTTTATTTTTAAAAAAATAATAAAAATATGTAATAAAAAAATTTCATTGTATAGAATTTTTTACATTTTCTAAATTTTTAAATATTTATAAAATATATATTAAAAAATATAAATTAAAAAATTAAAAAATTTCTTTAGAAAAAAAGCAAAAACAAACGCACCCGCCGATTGAAGCTTGAACAATGTAAAGCTCAAAATTGAACACTTACAAGAGATATTAGACGGCCAAGGAATAGAACAAAGATCCAACTTCCAAAATCACAATATTCATGAACTCTGATTTAGAGTTTGTTTATCAATTTTTTTAACTCATTTTTAATATAAAACAAATAAAATTTTAAAATAAATAGTTTTTTTAGCAAAAAAGTTTTTCAAAATTTATTTTTAAAATTTACCATTAAACTTATATATAAAATTATTTTTTAAAATATTTTAATTTTTGGTTTAATTTTTTGAATTAATTTTAAAAATTTTAAGTTCATTCACTTTAGTTTTTAGGTAAACACGCCTAGGAAAAAGAATCAAAAAGTCCTCAAAAACAATGAACGGAAAAAAAGTCTGGAGTCATTTGATAGTGTTTATAAAACGGAAAATTTTTTAAACAAAAAATATTTTTATTTTTAAAAAAATAAATTTTATTTTAACAAAAATAAAACTATAAAATAAAAAATCTCATCATAAAAATTGTTATAGTCTAAATTTTTAAATAAATTTTTTAAATAATTACAAAATATATATTGAAATATAAAATAAAGGAATTAAAACGGAGCGTTTAGAAAATACTAACTCTAAACGTCTAGTGTTTTTTAAAGTGATGTATATAATAAATAAGACATTTTATAGTGCACTTCAAATATCTCAATTCATTGAAGAAAAAGACATCTGCATTGACAAATCCCAAATCACCATCGCACTCTTTTCCTCAGAAGAATTGAGAAGCGCCATGCTTACACATTTTTATGATGTATGTATGAAGAGTTCTCTTGAAGTTTAGAATAAGAATCTATTGGAGCTACATTTGGAGCAATCAATCTTTAATCTTGCAATCGTTCACTTGCTATGCTTCGAGAGATTATTTAATTGCCACGTCAAGGAGATATGCATGTCCTATTCAGCTATCATGATATTTATTATGAACTCGCTCTGACAAGAATTATCCTTCTATTTATCATAATTAGAGATATTCTAGTACGTTGCTATTGGCATCTATCTTTTGTTTATCAATCACAATAATTATTTTTAATTTCAAAAAATTATACATAATTTTTTAAAAAGTTTTAAAAATATAAATAAACTATAAATTATAAAATAATTATATATATAATTTTATTTTAAAAAATATTTATAAAATAATATATTTAATATTTTGTAATAAGTATTCTCGAACTTTCGAAACAATAATTTTTTACTATCTCGGAATTGCACCATTACATACTGACTTTTTTTCCCGCTATTTTAGCCTTCAATAAACGTCGGCAGCAGCAACGTAACAGTTAGCTGAAGATATTCTTACCTGGATCCCACCCTCCCTTGTCGCCACGTACTTTAGCATCCCACCGCCACCCCTTTTACATCAACACTCAGATATTTCTTATCAAATCTTGTTTGCACAAAAATCTCCTCAAAAATTCTTTAGCATGAATAGCCCATTTCATGTGTAAAAATAATATATTCGCCACAAAACTTTGTGTCTCATGTCTGAAATTAATCACTTAATTTATAAATATATTTATATCTAAGTAATAAACTTATTTGTACTAAGTATATTAATATTAATGGCGCGTATAATATCTAACGTCACGGGACTATTGATGGACAGGAGGTGGAGGTCCCTACCAAAGGGGTCTTTTCATTGTAAAACTTAATCTACAGGACACAATTATAATAAAACATGGGTACGTTGTCTGAACTTGTAACATATTGCTTTGCTTAAGAAACAAAATGTCCTTATTTCAGTGGCGTCAAAAAAGTCCCACCCAGCCGCAAATCCACACCGTGAGCCGACTCAATCCCACCATCCGATCTCATCTCACGGTTCAATTCAATTATTAAAGCGTCTCATGGGATTCCGAGCCGAAACTAATTAACCAAAATGAACGATAACTAGAGCTGACAATATAGATTGATAGATCAGTTTCGAATCAATTTATTTAATAATTGGGTCAAATTTATTCGATTTTAATTTAACTTATGAATTTATACGGATCAGAATTATCAATTCTAATCCAACTTACTAATAACCGAATCAAATTCGAATCTATTCATTTAATAATTAAAATTATTAATTTTATATTTTTAAGCGTCAACGAAATTATAAGATCAGTTTGAATAAAAGTGTATAATATTTTTACTGACGAGATATAATTATGTCTGATAAAATATGTATTCTTTAATATCTTCAGTGGTACTTAAAATATTCAAAAAAATATTATTTTTATTTTTTAAAAATATATGATAACAACTGAAATTTATGAGTATAAATATATATTAATAATTTCGATAAAAATTTTGATAAATATATCTATCTAACAAAATTTTTATAAGAATCTTTATATGAAATCTAAATTCGTCATTAAAAATATCTACATAGTAATACATTCGATAATATTATAATTTTCATCTTACACTATTTTACTAAGATATAAAAATAAAGAATTAATTATAAATATAATATAATTTAATAGTTTGTAAATAACTATTGTCGATTATTTTTATTGCCAATATTTTATTATACGGTAAAAAGAAATTAAGAATTGTTACTTCAAAAAATAATATTTCGAATTAGTAGGTCAATTTTGGATTAATTCGGATCGACCCATTTAATAATAAGTCAAATTCGTTCAACTCTAATCCAATTTATATATTTATATGGGTCAAATTTTTTAATTCTAATCTTAATTAAACAGATCAGTTTTGGATTGTATTTTTTGGAACGGGTCATGTACACCTAACAACAACTACGCCGGCGTTAAAGAATAAGAAATATCTATTGCCACGTGGCAGTTGAGATATTTTTCTCTGATCTAGACATATAAATACTCCCCTCAACCCCTCAACCCTAATGAAGCTTAAGCTAAATCATAATATTCTCGTTCCACTATAGAATATCAAACCTTTTAATTTTTTGAAAAATATTTCAACATGGAATTCGGAGATTTCGAGTTAGCAGTCGCCGGCAGCGATGGCGGAGGAGGAGTAAGAGTAGGGCGGTGGACGGAAGAGAAACACAACGCGTTTCTCAGTTGGATGGAGGAATCTTTTGTGAAAAGGATGTTGATGGGCATTGACGAAGATGATGAAGAAGATGGCAGATCTTTCGATGTTTATGAAGGGTCCTGCTGCGGTCGGGGACGAGTTCAACGGCTTCGGCTTGATCGATTGCTTCCTGATAGCGCTACTGAGTCGACGCAGGATGGGAAGTACTCGGAGAAGAAGAAGAATGTTAATCGTAAGCCTGGCGGTGCTGCTCGTGCTCGTGCTGATGCTGCGAAGAGCAACATCTCATGCGTCGATATTGAGCAAGATGATTAAAAAAGCTGATACTTTTGATACTTTTTTGGGTTCTAAGCTAATTACAACGGTAGCGTCTCTCTGAACTCTGAAGCTGAACTGATGCTTTCAGAGACAAATTTGGTTTAGGTTTTTCGTTCGTAATACATTAGATTACTTAGATTCTTCTTTAGTTGTTCGATCTAATTAATGTTGTATTTCATTTTGGTTGTTACTGCTTTGCTTTCTTCTTGACTTTGGAAGGATATTGTTGGGTGTGTGGAACCTTTTGGCTTGATGAATGAATGAAGAAGATATTTGTTATGGATGTTTCTTGGAATATGCGCGCTGATTCACATGATTTTTGCGCATGAGGATTTGAATGGTCTTGTACCGTACTTGATGGTTGATTATATGTTTATGCATGCGTTAGGGTTTAAGATAATATCTTGTTGATTGTTTTTCTCTTTTAACAAGTTGTTGCCGTATTAAATTGATGTTGTGTATAAAATCAGCACCAACATGTTGTTGCCATTTCTATAATTGATGTTGTGTATAATATCAGCTCCAACAGGTTGTCATATACGAAGTATAAGAGACGAAGATATCCCAGCACTCTGGAGATGTTTGAATCAAATCTGAAGATACAATACTAATTATTTTACAATGTTTTATTGGTTACGACCTGGCCGACCTAAACATATGATAAAAAGCAAGCAAATTATTTTGAAAATGAGTTGAAATCGTTGCCTGTTCAACACTTCAACTCTTGGTTGTTTATAGGTTTGAGATATTTATGGAGGACAACTCAATGTTCAGGAGATCTTTTGAAAGCTTGACCTACTCCAATTGACCTGTTGATTGTTGTAGTGTTTAGTACTATGTTTATAGGATCTTTTGAAATAGATTAAAATTAAAATTTTTGGGTAGAAAAATATTGTTTATGAATATATAAAAAATAAGTGATTTTTTCGTTGAAACTCATTATATATATTTTATAAAACTAATAAGTTTTAAAAAAATCATTTTATGCAATGCCAAATAAAACCATTATATCAAGATGACCATGTGTTTTTCTTAAACATAAAAAGTAGTTATTATATAAATAAGTCTACTAGTTAACACCTGTTGAACATGCGAGTAAATTTGTCTAGTTCATTTTTAGTTTATTTTCAGTTAGTGTTGTCGAATCTGATCCGAATGTTGAACGAATGATGGATTGATCCGACGGGTCAAATTTTATCATGCTACTTTTGATTGATTCCGATAATAATGTCGAAGATAAGAGAAAATACAAGATAAGAAAAACCGGTTCAGCTGCAATAATATTTTTTTTCTTTACAAAACAAAGCTCTTGCTCTTTACCGGCAAAATCAGTATGTAACCCAATAACTATTTTTTTTATTAACAATCCCAAATAACACCTAAGATATAAGAGATTAATCATAATCTCAAATATAAGTTCAACTGACACAAATGTATTACGCCTCATCTTGACTACGAGTCTCACCGACTCGTCAGATTTGGGTAAAAATTAAGGCTCCAGCTAAAGAGAGATTTTATGTGGTAAGGAAAAGAAGTAGCAATAATAAAATCCAATAAAGAAGGCCGTATAGTATGACAGGGATGCCTGCAGTAGAAATCGGTCGATTAACACAACATAAAGACAGCCTCGCGTTCCTGCGTCTGTCTGCAAATTGACCTCAATGTATATAGGGAAAAGTTTTGGTGGTGAGGAGAAGATTTAAAGCATGTCGGTGACATCAAGTTTTCGACGTACAACTCTTGCCAAAAAATTTAGGGCTTTGGCTTATTGGTGATTGAAGCTCTAATTCACTCAATCGAAATAAGGAAGAGTAAGTAAAAAGTAAAGGGAAGGTTCCTGAGCTACCAACAATAAGCGTCGCCGACGAATCAACTGGATCGACAACGACTTCATACGAGTAAATGTCGAAGGGACGTTGCATAGATTTGCGCAGCAACTGGGACGATAAAGATAGAAAAAAGATAATCGGAGAGAGAACAATAAGATTTCGATATTGATCGACAAGGTTGTCAGGATCAAGATTTTTAGTAGGATCGTTGGGCTTAAGTAAGATCGTAAAATCAGAATTTTAAATAGGATCGTAAGATTTTACTTTTCTATAAACTTTTTTATAAAATTATTTTAATATCGTAAAAAAATTATCGATGAACTTATTTTTTTATAAAAAGGCTTGCTGTGTGCAATCCTCAAGATGGCTCTGATTAAAGCAAGCAAATATTTTTTGCTTGCTGGTTACTGTCCATGTGCACCACTTAGTGCTTACTGATCATGTTCAGACTCTATACATGTTACAGTGTTTTCATTCTTCATTTCTCTCATTTTCCTCATATAACTATATACTTAAGTAACAATGTAACATATTGATGTTTAACAACAAAATTCAGCACTGAAATGACTGAACATTTGGAATTTGCATAAAAAATCAGAGATATTTTTTGTTTCCAGATCATACACATTTTTTTATGTTAAACAATCATAAATAATCACATTTGAATCACTTCATTCATTAAGACTACAACACTGGAAGTTCATAACAAAGTAACAGATACAAATAGTTGACCATTGATCATATGCATGATTTGCTATATGATAATATGTCAAACACTGAGACACTTGCTTTATGCAAGTTCATAACAACAAAAAATAGACAGAAACAATGTGGTTACAACTTGTATGCCTACAATATTGTCAATACTACAATAGCATACAATACTTAAAAATCTCAAAACAAATATAATAAAAATTATCAACAAAAATATCATCAAACAACTCACAATCATCTTCATTTTCTTTCATATCTTCTTCCTCATCATGAGCTTCGTCTCCACTAGCACTACTAAAACTTCCAGCGTGAGAAGAACCACCAATATTATCTAAATCAACATTATCCTTTGGTTGATTTCTTTTAGTGGTAGCATTATCATAAACATCATGAATCTCCACATGAACATGACTATCGAACGATCAACAGACTAACAGAGAAATGAAATTTAATAGAGAAATTTCTTTTCAAACAATTCTTTCTCGATCGATCAACAGAGAAATAAAAATCAATAGAATTTTTTTTTCCAATCAATTTATCTTCAAAGATTTCAATCGACCAACAGAAAAAAAAATAATCAACAGAGAAAATTTTCAAACAATTCATCTCCATTCTCCACTTGATCAACAGAGAACTAAAACAAAGCAGAGTTGCATCCATTCTGCCATCATAATAGGAGGAGGAGGAGACTGAGACAGAAAGAGAGAGGGGGAAAAGAGAGAGAGAAAGAGAGAGCTAGATTTAGAACGTACTTCAGTAGAGCTCTTCGAATTTCACCAAGAATTGAATCAGAGCTTCAATCGAAGAAGAATCTCGGTGATCGACGTTGATTCGGACACGAATACACGACGTTGTTGATCGAAGACGAGAAAAATTAGGGATTTAGCCGAGATACGCGTCACGCGGGATTATGTATGCATTGTTTCAAAAAACCCTCTCAGCTTTAGTTAATTGCAAAAAAATTCTCAAAAACAGAAATCGTAGGATCGCATCTAGGATTGCGATCTTACCGATTTCACAATTTTGATCGCTATCCTAGAGCGATTCTACACAATTTGCGATCCTAAGCTAAGTGGGATCGTTTTAGTCAAATAGAATCGTAAGATCATAAGATCTTAAGATTTAAATCGGAATCTTAACAACCATGCTGATCGGAGAGAAAATCGGCGGCCAGGAGATCTTACAGCAAGTAGCATGGCTTGGTCATAGAAGGAAAATGTAGGTAGAAAGATTTTATAGTAAGGAGAACAATAAGATCGTAGCCGTAGCATATCACGATGAGCCAAAATTAGAGTAAATAGTGATGAATCATAATCGGAGAAAATAATGAACTTAGATAAAAAGAAAAAAGAGTGGAAGACTCACGAATAGAGCTGTTCTAATCATTTTGATAGTTTTTTTTTCAGTCCAACTGAATCGATTCAAATGGACGGTTCAATAAATTTATCCGAAAATCGCACGAATCAATTTGGATCAAAATGATTCGTATGCTTGGACAGATTATTTGCAGATTTATATCGCCTTAAGTTCTGATTGATAATTTTTAGGTAGACTCGGATGATTCAGATCGAATTTTACAACACTATTTTTAGTTTTACAAAAGTACAAAATAAATATTTTTAGTTCAGTGTTTTTTTTAGTAAACACATTAATTAAATCTATTTTCAAGAATATTATTTATATAACTCATTTTAATTAAATCCATGTGTAGTACGACATCCGTGCTACATTCATGTGTGATAATGGATCTGAATATGTAGATTAAGATGTATTTTTTTACGGAAGTTTAAAAAAAAAATTTATTATGAAATACAAATTTCTACCAATAATACTACTAAAACTATGTTTAATATTTATATTTTTTATTGTAGAAAGCGTTGAAAATGTCTTTGTATTTTTATAATTGAGAGTAAAATAGAAAGTAATTTTTTAGTAAAAAATACGTTATAAAATAAAAAAATTACACCTTATAGTTCTATACAACTTTAATTTTTTTAAACTTTTATAGTGGTGACTATGTTACATAGTCGTATAGTGTTCCATGATTCCATCAGAATAAAAGACCGTTTGTTTGTACTTGTAGCTTTTTTTCCTATCTTCTTTTTCATCTATTTTTAATACTCTAAATTTAAGATATATAGATATAATAAACACTGTATGATTATTATATATAATTTATTTTAATTTTGAATTTAAAAATAAAAGCTTGTTTACTTCAAAAAAATTTTTAAATATTTTTTTCTAAAAGAATTTTTCATAAAGCAATCTCAAGCATTCCCATTCTACAAATCATAAGCAGTACCACATTCTACAAATCTTGCTAAAAGATTAGGCTATAAATTTTTTTCATCGAGACAATTGAAAGTGGCCGTAAACTTACAAATTCAAAGACAAACCAAATCTTGCTCATTCAGTTACATTGGCCCGAACCTCTAAACCACTTAAAAAACTCCAAATTACGTTGTCTAGCAACAACAATCTGACCTGCCTCCTTCTTTCAGATCCGCCACCGCCGCCGGCCGTCCGCCGACGATGTTGTTCTCCGCTCTCTACCACCTCGCTACTGCCATCACCGCCGCAGTTTCTTTTCATATTCTCGATCTCCCTTCTCTTTCTCTTAATGGCCTTCACACCTACATTCACCCGGACTCAATCCCTTCTTCCTCCTCCGGCCTCCGCGCCGCTCTACGTTCTCCGTCCGCCACTGACGGCGGAGATATCTCCGACAAGCGCCGCCGTCGCCATTCTCCTCCCGATGAACCTGCTCAACTCCTCCGTCTCTGTCTGTCCAACTCCCATCTCTCCTCTCGCCCTTTCTTCTCCTTTCTCCGCACAACTGCTCTTCTCTTTCTAATCTCCCTCTCAAATCTCCTCCTTCGATTCTTCGTTCCAGACAATGTAGTCCCCACCTTGACCTCTGCCGCCGCCTGTGTCTACGCTTTAAGCTCTCTCTTTCGCCTCTCGGTCGAAAGCTCGGCGTCGACTCGATTGCAGCGCCAGCTCAGCTTACTGTTTGCTTTGATTGGATTCTTTGTTGCAGTTGGTTGTTTCTGTGCTTCAGTGTTCTCCGCTGTGCTCGCTGGGTGCCTCACCGGATTACTATTTATTCCTGCGATACGGCACGCGAAATGTTACTGGATCGGAACGGATCAGCTTAGGTTCAATCTCTCTGTGATTGCTTGTGGTGGTCTCGCGAAAATTATACTACAAATCTCTCAGATTGTTGGCATTGCTGCTTCATTGCTGTTTATTGAATCTGTAGTACCCCTTGCTTTGAAGGAAGGATTGGGTGATCAATTCAAGCAATTAAGAGTGTGGGCATTGGCTGCAGCAGCGACACTGCAATTGCTGGCGTTCCGGACCAATGTGCAGATGTACTTAAATGAGGCTGTGTTGTGCTGGTACCAGAGGTTGCATTCTAGCAGGGTTCCTGACATGGATTACGGCAGGGCAAAGGTTTTCCTTCATAACCATTACTTCTGTTTGGTTGGGGGGCAATTGCTGGCACCACCAGTCATGGTGATCATGCTGCTGGGTGTGTCACAGTTAAGAGGTAACTTATTAGATGGTGTTTTGATTAATACTGGACTTGTGAAGTACTCTGATGCTGTGAAAGAGACGAGCTTGTTTCTTGCCTGGTGGATTATGTTTGTTTCGGCAGTTTTGACATTATCGTATCTCCTACTTTACAGATGCGGATTTTTGTTGATATCATGATCCCTATACCTCATTTATTTTGTTTCCGCATTTGATTGTTTGGGCATTGAAGGTGTTACAGCTGGGTGATTGTCTATAACACCCACATTGTTTAAGACGATCAACTCTAGTCTCTTGCTTTCAGTGGCAGTCATTAATATCAACTGCTCTGTTAGATTTGTCTGAGCAGCTGATTCAGCAAAGACTGTAACATGGTTTTATCTTTGTTATTACAAATTTACCATTTCTTTAGTTTTCAGTTTTTTTAGAAAGATTGGACATTTTTAATTAAGTCACTATGTTGTGATTTACCTTGTAGAACTGAAAAAGAAAGTGGATATGAAATACAATAGGAATTCTCGTACTCTATTGCATAGCTGAGTCCTGTTTTTAAAGCTTATCGAAGTGTGGAATGTATTCTAGAAAGAAAAAACGTTCTGGTATGGATAAGCATAGGTATTAGTCACATAGATGTGTTACTGGAAACAAATGAATATTTTAGATGCACACTCTTGGTTATAGATTCTGCACTAGCATCTTGGGAAACAAGCACTTGTATGATACTCTGATATTTTTTCTTTTCAGAAGTAGTACTTCTAAGTTGTCTACTTATTAATAATTGAAGCCTTACTCCCAAAATGTCTTTGGACATGAGCAATTGTACCCTCTTCGCTGTATTCTTCATGCCATGGACTGCTCGTATGACTCCTATATGGTGCTGCATGAGCAGTTTACTTAATATATCCACTATTGAGAATAGCTTTTATATTCAATAATCTATTGATGTGATTGCACTATTAAGATATGCAAATGCTGTCTTGTAGATTAGGGTGTTACTATATGCCAGAATCAAGTATAATGGTGATGACATACAACTACTTCTAAGGAATTTTTCTAACATGATAATTTTATTATATGGTAGAAGATTGAGCATAGTTCTCCTCTCATTTCCTTTTTAGTACATCTTGAAAAGTTCAATGTTCCCCATCGAACTGTCATGCTATATAATATTCAATTTGAATTGACCAATGCAATTTGACTTGATCATCTAGGCCTCTAACGATTGTAATTCAGTGTCATAATAGAAAAATATAACACCAAAATTCGCTTTATTCTGCTGAACTTTCTAGCATAACAAAGTTACTTTATTCCTATAATCATTCAATGGAGAGGCTTAAATGTTCCATTCTGGTTGGTTGGCAAATCTGGCAGCAATCTGTGACAACAACAGTAACGATCAGCATCGCAGCGTTTGGCCGGATCTAGCTGGTCAGTGGTTTGATAGGTCGGATATGATTTGTCGACGATGCAATCGACTTTACTTGATTTGGTCGTCAGTGGAGAGAGATCGTGACAGATGGAGTTTGATAGGATCTCCACTTTGAAACCATATTCAGTAAAAGTATTTGCTACGCCTACCCTATAATTTAACAAAAGGGTATATTTGAAAACTCAACTCACACCAATAGTTGTTGATTTGAATCTAATCACATGTATGTTTAATGATGATATTTCTCAATTTACATTTATATTTAGAGATGTGAAGTTTTGCATTCAAAGAAAAGAAACTAGTGGTTATAGCACTATAAGCTGGAAGATAGTGGTTTCTTTGTGTGCGCTGAAAGCTTTGATATCTTCCTGGAGCATTCCATTTACGAACTCTTCTATGGTTTGTTTAAAAAGAACACTTTTCTGTTATTTCCTTCCAGTGTGAATTTTCGTAAGATCGAAATTGTTTATCCTTTATTTTTCTATGATCACTTTATCGAGGACTCTTTTGCCATTTCTTGCTGCACGGCGATTATGAAATGTTAATTCAATAATATTTGTTGCTGTGTTATAGCAGAAATGCGGTCTGCTCTATTGTATTGGCTGTAGTAGGGTACACCGCTATTACTCTGACTTTTTCTTTTTTTGAGACAAAAAAAGGTTCGGTTAGCAACAGCGAGCAACAACAGAGATGGTCGCTGTCACACAAATATCAGCGACCAGCAAACATAATGATCTCTTCTTCTTTATCAATCTTCTGATGGATCTTCGTGAAGGCATTCTATTTGGTATCCTGTCTAGATTATCTACATTACAGAGTTGTTTGTGGTTCTAATAGTCTGCAAGCAATGGCGTGAAATCATCAACGACTTTCACTACTGGAAGAATCTCGTTGTACCGAGGATTTTGGAGCGTTTCTTATCAGACTTCAAACAACAATTTCTGTTCACAAGAATGAACAGGACATTGTAGATGCTAGCACATCCAGATACGACCATTCGTCGTTCACGATGCCATCTACTGCTTTGTAAGCACTGTTGGAAACTTGATATAAGGAATCCAATCACACGATCGATATGCATCTTCTTTCTCTCGAAAACTATCGTCACAAATATACATGGAGACGTTGTATTACCTGGCATTGCTTTGGATTCTTCAACAAGATCGTCTCAAAATGTTTAGATATACAAGTCCACTTCACTAAAAGAAACTTTACAAAATCACGTGCTTCACTTACTAACGTTAAAAACAAGGTGTTTAAACAATTTTGTCTAGATGTAATGCTTTAATTACTGCAGGTTAAAACTTAAACAACTCTATATAAATAATTTTAATTATATGATACATATACTAACAACATCATTAATGTAACTTAAAATTATAATACTAATAAAATCAAGAAATCTTTAGTGTATCATAAGCAAAACCTGCAATAAGACGGTTGAACTCATTAGGTGATCACACGTTTACTGTAATTAAAGATTGGATTATATAGTAGAACAACGTTATATTTATGCAAAAGTTAGTGATCCCTTTTTCAAACGATTTGACTTTAAAAATAGTTTTAATAGAAACCAATCTCGAGATATTTTCGAAGCAAAAATATCTTTGTCAAAAAACAAAAGGAAGTAGTTTATAATTATAGGTGTGAAAATTAAGCATATAAAACAAGTGGTTTCACTCGATATCAACTGAATAAGATGCAGTTTTCATTCGCGTTACGTTGTACTATCTGTGCAAAGTATAACATTAATAAGATCTCAGTTGACCTTCTCTACAAGGCTGTCATTTTTTCTCTTGGAGACCCTGCTATCAACCAGGTTAGGTTTATATCCTTTTAACAAGAACGTTCAAGGTTGTCCAGTTTCTATATCAATGTAAGAAGATAGATAAAGAGGTTCATGAACATATGGGGAACAATTAATAGACGCATAGACATAGTATCAGGAAGTCATCCATGGGAAAATTACAACTCCGGTGTGTTGAAAGGGGTCCATACATTAATTGGACGACTTCAACTTACCATTGCATAGTTTCGATGGATTTGAGCAACGTGAAGTTATATGAAATTCCGTTGGAGTTTGAAAAATGTCTGTAATGTCCTGGACCGGAAAGGATCGTTAGCGATACTAACCGAATTCGTGCAGAGGATCATAAGGTTTTGTCATGAGTCTTTCTTTCGTGATCAGGGTGTTAATTAAAGGACATGTACAGCAAAAGGGGTGGTGGGAGATGGTGTTTTGTTTTAGGTATGCCTTCTTGGAGAAAATAGTTCATGCTGAGATCAAGTACTGGTATGGTGGGTTGAAGTTCTCGGCCCTTGCTGGCCTAAGAAACAGTGAAGTAGTATGGGATAACTTTGGGCGCACCCAAGATAGTGCCATTTCTGACAAATGCACAGCTAAAGTACTCTCAAGCGCATCCTAAATTTGGCAAATTTGTAGAACCGATTGAGACGAACACTTTCTGTCTTCCTTCTTTCCTCGACGAATCTAAAATTCATTCACTTCTGCAAACCCTATAAGTACCAAACTAACCACTACTATTCAAAGACTATTCTCCACGTTAAGTTTCTACACTCTAGTGGCTAATTTAGTCCCTCGTCTTAATTGGTTCTACGAGCTTGCAAAATTCAGGGTGCGGTCAAAGTACTTCAGTTGTGCACTTGGCAGGTTCATACTTTCGCCCAAGTATGTGGATCAGAACAATTGCAGGAGGTATAGGAAAGTCATGAATCGGAAAATGGCTGTAATGTGCTTGGAAGGATCCTTGCGTGGATGACTGAGAGCAAAGACTGCACAGTTTCCATGGATTTTGAACGAAAATAAGTTATAGCGGATTTCTTTAACGTTTGAAAATGTAGGTTACCTTCTGGGTACTGAAAAGGATCGTTAGCGATACTAACAAATTTAAGCTATTTCATGAATCTTCTGTCTAATATCAGGGTATTGAAAGATGCAGCACGGCGCCGGAGAGCAGTGATGTATCATTTCAGGTATGATTTATCTGAGAAAATGAAGCGTGAGATCTTGGACCAGTGGGCAAATAAATTTCCAGTTGCCGACCTAAGAAACGGACAAGGACACTCTCGTTCCATGCAATGTATACACCGAGTTCACCTACTACGAGGCAAAGATTGAGTTCTGTTGGGGAGATACAACACCGGAGGAGTTAACCAAGATAAGACACCTGAAGGGTCCGGTCCATACACTAGAAAGCCCAATCCAACCCAAAAGCTTAAGCCAATAGGTTATGAAATTTTCTAGTATATTAACCTCCTTCTCATCTTATCTTTATTCAATATGGGACTAATTTACTCACTCTTAACCCAACAATCTCTCCCTCAAGAGTGAGTCATCCATATTTTCTCCTCATCCAAGCACACTATCGCGTACCAAGTACGTCGATCGCTCAGATTCCCAGCCACTTAATCTCGAGCACCGTTACCGCACATTAAGAGCTATCCATCAGAGCCCAACTTGCTCCGAATTCTTACTCACACCTTGCGGAAGCCCATGTAAATCACACTGCTCTTAATCTGCTCATCGCACTACCAGCTAGAGCTATAACATGCACCGGTCGCCTCATCTGCGCACCGTCTGCGCAACAAAGAACCAGCCATCAGAGCCCAATTTGCTCCGAATCCTCGCTCACACCTTGCGAAAGTTTTATGTGAGTCAAACTGCTCTTAACATGCTCACCCACTATCAATGAGAGCTACTGCATGCATCGGACTCTCTGCCAAACCATCGGCTCTGATACCACTGTTGGGGAGATACAATACCGGAGGAGTTAACCAAGATAAGACACCTGAAGGGTCCGGTCCATACACTAGAAAGCCCAATCCAACATAAAAATTTAAACCAATAAGTTATAAAACTCTCTAGTATATTAACATTCTTCTCATTTATCTTTATTCAACGTGGGATTAATTTACTCACTCTTAATCCAACAAGTTCACCTACCAAAAATACAATGAGTTCTATATTAATGACGATTAATTACGACTTCCAATTCTACTAACATTCCTCTAATCGTTCTTAACATGTGAACTCTCTCCTCTCAAAATGTTTGATCTCGTCAAGCAATCACACGTGATAGGCGGGTAAGGCATTCCTTCCCCAAAACAAAAGATTAATTGTTGAGATTGCGACAATTAGTTCATCTAAAAAATAAAAACATAATAATCTAGTTAAAGTCCTGCTTGTAGTTCTTCAAAAACGCAATTTCTTCAGTTTTCCAGTACTAGCTCAATGATATGCTGAAGAATTTTTGGTGTCGATTATTTGTATTTCACTTTTGTGTATTAAAATGTCTTTTTTTATTAACTCTGTTATATATTGAACTCTGGAAGATACCAAAATTCTTATTTTTAGTTTATTTTATCTTTTTTTTAATCATATAATTCTTTACCGCATTTTAAAAGATTTTTTTGACCCACGTAGGAAAGAGAAAAAATACAACTTAGAGATGATCATTTTGACCAAATTTCACAAATATTTCATCATATTATGGATATCTATTGAAGGCCTATGAAATTAATGGTAAAAAAATATGTAAGTTCTATACTTGTATATACACATTATAAAGGCATCCAAATTATATGAAAATTGATTTGTATGGGTTAAAATAATGGTTAGATTAATATCAACATAGAAGTTAGATCTACCATAAACTATTTCAAACAACGTAAGTTTTTTTTGCTTCATTCATTTTTTCTATACTTTCAATCAACAATTTAAAATAATTAAATTTTACAAAAATTGTTTTGTGAACAATTCAAAAGATTTAGCTCAATTTGAACAGTTTTGATCATCGATTTTAAACTCGGATTATTCAAACCACTTTATAAAATAACAGGTTAAAATCTTACAAATAAAACTAGTTATGGTCTCAAAGAAATAACTGAGATTGTTAGTTAGATTATTGATTTAATCACATACCTTCTTATCCAATCTTCTTAAAAGGAATCTTTTCCGAACAGTTAACGGAGTGTCTTTAGGGTACCTGTTAACTTTTCCTTTCAAAGAAAACACAACTTTTTCCCAAGTCAGCTATCTTTTTCTTTATACATTATATTCAATTTTACATCCATTATTTTTTAAATGAGAAATTTTTTATACATATGCAAACATAGGCTTCTTAAATATTGTCCAATTCAATTGATTATGTTGAGATCAAATTTCAACAAAATCATACGCGTAGATTTTAGGAAAAAAAAAGGACTAAAGACTTCAATTTGAAACTATATTTTAAACTGGAACAAACAAAATTCTTGTTTCTAGATTTGGTTTACGATGGATGTGACTTTTATGGTTAGGTATGGTTCTAGTTCTCCTGAGGGCCAATTCTAAAGAAAGTAAAAAGCTCGTCTACAATATAAACCAACAGAAAATTCACTTATAGATTGTAGCTTTTTCTTCTGTTTTTTTTCTTGACTAATTTCTGTGCATGATATGTCAACAAACACGGAACACCACACAAAAGTTCGAGTAAAAAAATTTGAAACATATCCAGTAAATAAATTAGAAGAAATGGCTATAAATCTGCTTGAATTCAGTTTAAGCACGTCCAATTTAAAAAATTTTTTTTTTACTAGACGTAAAATCACCGACATCCTCACTACCATCTGACATATCTGCTTAAAAACATTTAAATAAATTATATAATAATTTTTATATGAAAAAGTTAAGATACAACATAAATTAATTACAATAAAAGAATATACTAAAAACTTTAAATATTAGTAAAATATTATATGAAATAAACTTATCGTTATTTTATTCTACCATTTTTAAAATATAATATATAAGTCCAACAAATTGTGTACTAAAATTCAAAAAACCTATTATCTTATACTAAATTTTATATCTATTCAATTCAACACAAAACTAGTTTTTTAGTAGTAATTCATGTATAATAACAAAATAAAATAACATTAATTAATATTTATTTTAATGTTAAGTAAAATAATGAACAAAAATTTCTATTTTAAATTTATTTAAAAATGAAATAAATTATAAAATTTAACCTGAAATAATTAGACTAAATTTATAATTTTAATGAATTTTTTAGTAGTGAATTGAAAAACGTAAGTTAGCACCAACGCTAATTTAACTCCACCCTTCTCCGAAGATCTTTTTGGCAATGAATTAGACTTGTATCCTTATAGGTTAATATGAACTCTTGCATTGTAGTACCCTGTTTTAGCAACAACAGATAATCATCTTCCCCAAGTAAAATAGCTTCAAAAGTCCAACTAAAAATCTACATACCACTGCAGTGTTTTCTTCTCTGCTCAACAGCTCCATGCCTCCTTATCCACTTTTACTTATCTCTAACACCCACTTAACCAATCAAAAGTCGCCACAGTTTTTCCATTTTAGTTATCAAAATATCTTTAGAAAAAAAGGAAAAGTTTCTTTTCGGCGCTGAAACTTCTGGATGGCTCTATCATGCCAGCACTTAACATGTTCGGGTCATGCAGGCCTGGTAGCGTGTCTTACTCTACCTAAATGTATTAGCTTCCCCTTAGTCTTTATTTAAATTACAAACTTAGCCCGGTCTTTCTAGAAGGTTATACATATTCTTGGGCATCGTTTCTGGAACCTTTCTCCTCTCCTACGGTTAGAAAAGATAAAATTGTTCTCAAACGAGTGTGCACAAATGGCTCCATCGCCGCCGGCGACGGTAGAGAACGGTAAGGGATCACCGTCTTCTTCTGCGGTAGAAGTCGTCGGTAGTGGTGTTGCGCAACAGCGTGCTTTGCCGACGCCGTTTTTAACGAAAACTTATCAGCTTGTGGACGATCCAGAAGTCGATGACATAATTTCGTGGAACGACGATGGTTTTACTTTTATCGTCTGGCGACCCGCGGAGTTTGCTCGCGATCTTTTACCGAAATATTTCAAGCATAATAATTTCTCTTCATTTGTTCGTCAGCTCAACACCTATGTAAGTTTTCTTTTTATTTATTTATTCTTGATCCTTCATTTTAGAAATCATGTTTAATTCTGTGCGGGAACATTTCATGCCATGCGGAATTTTGTTCAGAACTTTGCGAAGCCTTTTACTATGATTGATTTCAGCAAAGAACAGTGTGGGCTTTTTTACCGATTTTGTTCGCGAGTGTTTTTTTTTCTTTTTCAAGGTTTAGTTGTTTCGTTTTAGAAAGATCTCGGATGTTTGCGTAACTGATAATTTTATATTATTCCAGAAAAATTAGCTGAAGTTTACGAGTTTTCTGCTACTTTTTACAGGGATTCAGAAAAATAGTACCTGACCAGTGGGAGTTCTCCAACGACTGCTTCCGGCGAGGTGAAAAACAATTGCTCTGCGACATTCACCGCAGAAAGGTATGTCAGCAGCAGCAGCACTCACCATCCGCAGTGGCAATCGCTGTAGCCGCGCCGGTTACGACAGTTCCGGTGAACGGATCAGTATCTCCGGCGAACTCTTCCGACGAACAAGTGTTATCATCAAATTCTTCCCCTAGCGGTCCTCCCCCGCCACCGTCGGAGCTCGCTGACGAGAACGAGCGACTGCGGCGCGAAAACGCACAGCTGTCTGGTGAGCTCTCGCAGATGAAGGGCCTTTACAACAACATTCTCGCTCTAATGTCGAAGTTCTCCACCGGAAAAACCGCCGGATATTCTCATTCCCTGCCGTCACCGCCGACGGTGATGGCGGTTGATCTAATGCCGCCAGGGAACTATGACGTGGAGATGAAAGAGGATGAGGACGGAGGAGAAGAAGAGGAGGATATCCTCGAGAACGCGAAGTTGTTCGGCGTTGCGATCGGTTCAAAACGTTGGCGGCCGGAAGACGGCGAGGCTCCGCCATCGACGGGTTCAGAGGTTAAATGTGAACCGTTGGTTTTAGATTCTTCGAATTACGATGATTCGGTAGATCCACGGAGTTGGCTCTCTATCCGCACACGAGACAGTCAAAGAATCTGCGATTGCTGACCTCATCACCATATACTTCCTGCATCGAGTGCGAAGCCAAACCCAAATCCAATTCTGAACCCGAATCCGGATTGGGTTCTTTGGCACTATTTCTCGAACCTTTTTCGTTTGTAATAGTTAGTGATATATAAATTTGAATTCGTCTCTGTAGAAGAGTGACGGTAAAATTAGGAAGTCGAGAAAGTTCGTGGAAGGAGTTCAGTTGGATGTAATCTGGCTGGAGAGAAGTTCGTGTATGTTTCTGGAAGTTTGGTGAAAAAGTAGAAGAAAAGAGATAGCTTACCTATGTGGAAATATGTCGTGGAGTGTGGAGTAGGAACGACGCATTTCTTTCTGACACGTGCAACATGAGTTGGTTTTTAGAATATTTGTAGGGCTATGGTTTCCTTGTTGTATCTGGAAGAGAAGCATGCCATGCCGCTAGACACACATCTGTTCTTTCTTTTTCTTTTTACGGGGTTAAACTAGGATTACGTGAGTGGTCTCGAGTTCTATCCTGTTCAACCCCAAAAAAAATGTCTTTTAATATATTATTAGGAAAACTTAAAAAGGTTTTTTTTATCTCTCTGTAGCTAACCTTCCGAATATTAACCCAAAAAACACCCGGATTAGATTAGGTGTAGTCAGTTTTTGTCAGAGTAATTATATGAACGGCTCCTTTAAATTTAATAAATTCTTCTTCCAACATAAATAAATGTAGTCGCGGTTTGACTTTCTATTCCAAACAAATTATTTATTAATTCTCGTACAGTACTTTCTTACAATTTATGCAAAATAGTGCAGATATTTTACTCTTAATATGGTAGGTCAGTATAGAAACATCCAAAACATATTTATTTTGTTGAAAAGTGAAATTTTAAAATATTCATTTTTACAAAAATGATAAAATTTATTTATTTTTACTAAAATGAATTTGAAGTACAACTTTTTATTTTAAAATGCGGACGTCGGTAGTAGAATTAAAAAATGACTTTCAGTTTCATATTTATTTTTAAACATGAGTTAAACAATAAAATGTTTGGTAAACAATTGCGTATCTAAAATATAAATAAATATGCAATTGAGGTGAAATTAAGCATGCCATGCCACTACTGCAGAAGCATTAAGTCAAATGTTGACGAATGTTATATTCTGGTTGGTTTTATGCGGATATGTTTTTCTACAACTTTATCCAAATAACACAGATACTTCAATTGTGTACCCCTTAATGAAAAATTGGTTCAAAAAAGAAAAAAAATCTAAGAAGACGACCAAAACAAGAGGAATTTTGCGCCATTAAATTTCCTAACGACTGAAATTCTACTTTTCACAGGCGTAATGGAGGCGAAGTTTGAACACAACATGTGCTTCTTTTGAACTATGAGGTCTACAATATTTTGGAAGCAAAAGGAAGTCCAGAACTAGATTTAAAACAATCTAAAAGTCAATTTCCGCCAACATAATCAGAAAGCCCGAAAGGGCGGCAGAAAAAGCCATGAATTTTTAAACTTACCTGTTACACCATAAATCGTGATCTTCCATGCAATTTACAGGAGAGATATTTCTACATTTCCAAGGAGTAGCATATCAGATCAACTTATGAAACAGTGCCTGCTAAAATGATCTAAAGGCATCTTCAACAAAATTTTTTTCTTTATGACCACTGTTAACTTGGACTGGAATCATATTTCCAGTCAATTCAATCATGCTGGAAAAATTTTCTGATTGTGGTTAACAAATAGATAGACGGTAAGCTGCTTATAAGATGGTACTATCTAATCTTCACATCATTAGAGAAGATATGCAGCAGCACTGCCAGCAAGGCAAGAATGATCGTATAACCTATAAATGATCCTTGATTGAGAAGAAATTATATTCATATGAAACCTGGTGAATGATATCACATCACTAAAATGACCATCACTCTCCCTCGCTGAGGACAGGAACAATTAAAGGCTTCAGTTGTGCAAGATACACAATTGTCCACCTGAGATGAACAAAAGAGAAGTTCCAAAACCATGAAGCTTTTGCAAAAAGAAATATACTTTAACGATTCACTAACTATTGTTAACTCTTCAAAAACTCGGTACGAGTACCATTAAAAAGAAAAACTTGCCTTCTTAATGTCCTGAGATTATAACATTCAAATAGTAGATCATTAAGGGCGTGTTTCAAACGCCCGTAACTCCACTTTTTTTTGTCAGATTTTGAGTTCCGAAAAGTTCATATGTTTCAATTATACAAAAAATTCAGAATTTCATTTCCACATGCAGAACTCCAGTTCCAATTTTCTTATTTGCACACTTTTCAATACAATTATATCTTTCAATTTTCAACACATTTTCAAAACCAATTGAAATACAAATACTGAATCCTACTTCCATTTTATTTTTCAAGAAACTCTACTTTCTATTTTTCATTTTCACGAATTCAATTACGGGCATTTGAAACACGCCCTAAAAGATTCAATAACTGAACTTAGCATGCTAACATTAGCAAGCACCTATTCAACAATATTTGGACATAACAGAATGAAATTTAAGCAACTACTTAAGCATAAAGAAATGGCCTCAATTCAAAAAGCATTTATATGTCATGAATCAGTTAAATTTATCTTGTAGGGTAGCAAACCTTTGTCTAGATTGGTGCTTCGGGAGATTAGTCCACTGCCAAATCAGTTATACATACATAATTCCAGGTTAGGATTAGCAGGCAACAACTCAAAAAATAGTATACACTGCATGAAAGCTTAGGATAGATAAGAAAAAAAAGGATACAACACTATCCATTTGGATTTCTTGTTTGGGCTTAATTTTACCGACGTATGTAGTAGAGTATTCTCAGTCTAACAATAACCCAAAAAATAACTTAACTAAAAACAAAAAAGGAAAAGAAAAAGAAACTTACATCATCCAGCTACAAACAGTCCCAGTGATTACCAGCGTCAAATGCAACCTGCATAGCGAACACCAACAAATGCTAAAATCTCTTTAATTATATAGATCATCTGCATGGTTATACATGCTAACATAATCGTTTGTCTATCACATGTTACGTACGAAGGCAAATGTTAGCAAACTCGGTTAGAAAACATGGAACCCCCAAAAGATTTTTCTAACAACTAAATGCATACTTGATCTACAAAAAGCACCACGCGAATGTTAAAATACATGTATTATTTCATCATACTTAATACGAATATATGTCCATCTATATATATATTAGATACATAGGGTATTATTGTCACTTCAACTCACGCCAACACTTTCTCTCAAGTTGGTGTATAGATATCTCTAATATTTAATTTGTCAAGTGAGTTGTAAAATACTTTATTAGAAACAGCTTTCGTGAGAATATCCACCAACTGATCTTCAGATTTCACGAACGGAAACTGAACTGTCTTGTCATCGAGCTCCTTCTTGATGAAATGACGATCCACTTCAACATGTTTTGTCCGATCATGTTGAACTGAATTGTGAGCAATGTTAATAGCTGCCTTGTTATCACAAAATAAATTCATCGCAGATATCGATATATAACTGATCTCTGTAAGTAATTTTTTTAACCAAATAAGTTCACATAAGCCCTTACTCATACCTCTGAACTCGGCTTCTGCACTTGACAATACAACTATCTTTTGTTTCTTATTCCTCCAAGTAACCAAGTTGCCACCTACAAAAAGTAAAGTACCCGGATGTAGATTTTCTATCAGAAAACTTTCTGCTCAGTCAGCAACAGTATATTCTTCAATATCAATGCGGTTATTTTTAGAGAACATAATTCCTCTCATTGGAGCGGATTTTAAATATCGAAGAATTCTAAATACTGCATTCATGTGATCTTCACTGGGACAGTGCATGAACGGACTTACACACTCACAGCATACGCAATATCTGATCTCGTGTGGGATAAGTAAATTAATTTTCCAATGATCTTTTGGTATCTCTCCTTATTGGTAGATACATAATCAGAATATTCTTTCAAACCGTGATTCTGAATAATTAGAGTATCTGTTGGTTTGCAATTAAGCATTCCTATCTCAAACAGTAGATCTAATCATACTTTCTTTGGGATATAAAATACCTCTTTCTGATCGAGCCACTTCAATGCCGAGAAAAGTATTTAAGTCCTCCTAAATCTTTAATTTCAAACTCAGTAGATAAATGCTTTTGCAGGGCTGAAAATTCTTCTATGTCATCACCTGTTATTATCATGTCATCAACATAAATAATCAAAAGTGTTACCTTTTCTTGTCTATGTTTGAAGACAATGTGTGATCTGAGTTGTTTTGTGAGAATCCACATTTTTTCATCGCCACACTAAATCGTCCGAACCAGACCCGAGGCGATTGTTTTAATCCATATAGCGCCTTCTTAAGTTTGCATACTACACCAGTGTGCGATGTGACATTGTATCCTAGTGGAATATTCTATATACTTTCTCCTCCAAATCACCATTTAAAAATGCATTTTTTACATCAAACTGATGTAATGGCCAATTTAAATTCACTGCAAGAGATAACAGGACTCTTACAGTGTTCAATTTTGCCACTAGTGAAAATGTTTCTTGATAATCTACACCATATGTTCGTGTATATTTTTTTACCACAAGTCTTGCTTTGTATCTTTCAATAGATCCGTCTGCTTTATGTTTGATAGAAAATACTCACTTGTATTCCACGGCTTTCTTTCCTTCTGGTAATGAGACCAGAATCCACGTATTATTTTTCTATAATACTTTCATTTTCTCTTCTATCGTCTGAGCCTATTTAAAATCTGTTAAGGCTTCCTGCACTCCATTAGTAATATGACAAGAGGACAACTCATTCACAAAGGCATTCAGTGGTTCTGATAGTTCCTTCGATAAAACATAGTTGGCAATAGAGGATCTTGCATTTCTTCATTCAAAATCTGGTGAGTATCTATCTAAAGGTTTGCCACGATTATGTCTGAAATATAACTTATATCCAGTACAAATTTCAGACATATTATCAGGAGATGGAGTGATAGGAGAACTTACCTCAGAAATATTCTCTGGAGATTGATGCTCCGGTACTAGAGGGCGGGGTGTTTTGTTCGATGATTCCATCTGTTTTTGATGAGAGAGGTCTTTCAGATTCTGATTCTCCGATAAGACCAACTGTCTTTTCTGATTCTGTTTTTCTTACCATTTGTGGATTCGATGCACTAGGTATCGAAATCTCGTCCTTTGTAAATCTTGGCTAACTATTCCAATTCTGCTCTTCACACTGTGTCTCCCCCTGAAGAGAAGAATTGGATACTGGAAGAGAGAAGAACATTTCGGATTCTAAAAAGGTAACATCCATTGTGTCATAAGTGCGTCTAGTAGGAGGATGATAGTACCGATAATCTTTCGTATGTGTACCATATCTCAAAAAAATACAACGAACAGCACAAGGATCAATTTTGGTTCGTTGACTTTTATGTAGATGCACAAATACGACACATCCGACTATACGAAGGGAGAGCATCAATACTGATGGCAAGGAAACATAGTGAGATAATACCTGAAGAGGGGTCTTAAAGTTCAGTACCTTGGAGGGCATCCGATTAAGCAAGTACACTGCGGAAGGAACTGCGTCTGCCTAATAGGTTTGAGGTACATTTGCTTGGATCATAAGAGTTTTAGTTGTTTCTAAGATGTGCCGATTTTTTCTTTCGGCAATACCATTCTGTTATGGTGTATAAGAACATGTGGTTTCATGAATGGTGCCATGAGTATGACCGTAATCACTAAAGTCATGACTAACATACTCACCACCATTATCTGAACGAAGAATCTGAAATTTAGTTGAAAATTGAGTCTTAATCATATTATGAAAGTAGCGAAAAATACCAAACACTTCATATTTATTCTTCATTAAATAAAGTCAAGTCATTCGTGTACAATCATCAATAAAGATCATAACCAACAAAAGCCAGACGAGTTGGACTCAGGTGAAGGTCCCCAAACATCAGAATGAATCAAGGTAAAAGAAGTTTGACTCCTATTAGAACTAATAGGGTAATGCGCACGATGACTTTTAGCTAAAATGCACACATCACATTTGAAGTGTAAAATATTCAAACCAGAAAATAAATTTGGAAGTAAAAACTACAAATAACCGAAAGAAGGATGACTCAACCGTCGATGCCATAGCCAAATTTGTCTCTTCTTGCCTTTGGGTATATGATGAGTATGATTTGCTCTAGCAGGGTTAAAATCTTCAATATAGTATAACCTTCCTTTTAGTACCACGACCAATGGTCTCCTTGCTGAGAATATTCTGAAGAAGACAAAACTGAGGATACATTAGTACACAAAAATTCAATTCCTCGATTGCTTTGTCCAACTGATATCAATTTATTTGAAGAGATGGAACAAGTAAAGTATTTGGTAGTGAGAGAGAGGGTGATAGAGTCACAGTTCCGACCCCTGTGACTGGATATCACACCATTGGCATTGGTAATAGATTTTCGTCTTGGTGTAGTAGTATAAATGAGATCACGTGATTCATATGTCATGTGGTCAGTTGCTCCGGAATCAATTATCCATTCCTGACAAGTTTTGTGAGAAGAATTGGATAAGATATGATTACAGTTAATTGGAGTGGTAGTAGTAGAGGCATTGTTTGGATGAATAACACTTGGCTGGTCAACCTGTGACATAAAAGATAGTTGAGGTTCTGCATTTATCACAGTAGCTCGACCGGTACACTACCCGCACCAGTACCAGCATCACGTTGTTTCTTAACTTTAAACTCGTTCCATCAGTCCGGATACCCGTGTAGTTGAAAGCATGTTTCTCTGTTATGTTTTGTTTTCCCGCAATGTGTGCAACCTCCTCCTTCCGGAGGTGTTTTGGTCTTTGAAGGTACATGTGACTTTCCTATATGTTGCCCAGTCTTGATCATATTGCCTGCAGGCAATAACTGAAGTGTACGTGATTTGATTCCTCCCTTAGACACCATAAGTGCACCCGTTGGAGCTGATGTTCCCGTCATCATAACGGCCTGTTTTGAGTCTTCTCGTCTGACATGCGTACATGCTTGTTCCACTGTTGAAAATGGCCGAATTTGAAGTACGTCACTTCGGATTTTATCAAGGCGATCGTCCAATTCATCAAGAAAGGTGTATACTCTATATATAGAGTTATACTTCTAGATATCTACCACACACTCTATTGGGTTAGAATGACGAAAATCAATCTCCCTCCACAAATCTTGTAAAGTATTATAATAAGCTTCAATAGATCCTCCAGCTTGTCTCGTACGGCTTACTCGTCTGTTAAGATTGTATACTTAAGACGTGTCAGTCCCATCAAAATAAGTTGTACCAACTGCATTCCGTACTGCCTTCGCTGTAGGGAATTGAATGAAACTACTAATCAGATTAGGATCCATCGAATTGATCAACCACCCCTTTACTGTTGAATTTTCAGTCCTCCATTTTCTGAAGATCGGATCGGTACTGAAAGGCTGTGGAAGATCTCCATTAATGTAGCCTAATTTGTCTCTAGAGGAGATGTACATCTCAGCAACTTGAGACCATAAAACATAGTTGGGACCATCTAACTTGATGCTGATCTGTCCAGTAGGCATTTTATAGTTTGTGCTTTGATTTTGGAGTTGAGTCTGAATTAGTGCTTGTGACATACCGGGAAGTGACATCTTCTAAAATAGACGTGATATCATGTTCTGCCATTTTTAATTGTGGAAAAAATGAAAAACCGCAAGTCAATGCCTTTAACTTAGCTCAACAATTCGGGCCAAGTAATCCAGCCCGTGCTATTCTCTGTTCTTGGTCGTCGGTGAGTGGAGCAGACTGCGGTAGCACTGATCGCGATGGAGGCGGAGTTCCGATCGGATGGAGGCCGGCAAGAGCAGTTCCTAGTCTGTTGCGGTCTGTCGGCAAGCTAGAGACGAGCTCGTCGGCGACGTAGTACTTGATCGGAGATGCGGCAGCAGATCGAAGCAGAGAAACACGGGAAGGAAACACCGCGACTGCCGTGGAGAGAAGATGAACGTCATATGTAGAGTAGAGGGAAGACACCGATTCAGGAACGAGAAAAACCCTGTCACGACAAACAGCGAAAGCATAACAGAAATAGACAAATGAAAGGACACAAACAAAGTATTATATAGCAATTTGCTAGGCAATTCTACCTTGACAATGTCATACACATTTTTTTGAAAAATGTTCCATATACCATATGAAGTGTCAATTGCAGTTATGATCACTTTGTTTTAGATTTGCCACCAGCTATCATCACTATAAAATTCATCTATTTTTTTAAGATCGCCTAGACGACTATCTAAAGTTGTCACAAGCAGCATAATTCTTGTACAAACACCTATCATCACCACTAATATTCTTTATGTTGTGCTAACTGATAGTTAAGTATCATTAGTAATTAACTAATTATTGCATATCATCACTAACTATGTATTTGTATCCATCATTAAGAGTATTAGTATTGATTGGATAGCACCACTAATATGTATTTGTTATGACAATCATGGGAACTCATCATCAATTTTAATAGTGGCAGTATATTGTCACTAAACAAAATATAATTAGTGATGGAATTTGTAAGGTTGCTATCATCAAACCATTAGTGATATGAATCTTATACTGCCACTAAACGGAAGCTTTAGTGATAGTATAACTTTAGTAACCGATAATCCTAACAAATACTAGCACAATTATTTGGCACAGATGTTATCAAATTTTGTTTGGAAATACATCCTAAAATGAAACTTATTGCTACGGCCACAATTGATCATCACTAATTGCATTCATTTGCATATTACTTAAGATTTTTTTATGCATATAATCTAAAAAATTATCCTGTAAGCTTTGTCACTGATACCACTTCACTCAACTACTTAAAAAAGAACTATATCAATAATCATTACTGTAAATTATGAACTTAGGTCACTACTTTTTATGTGCAATTTAGTCATTTAATGAAAATCATTTTTGTAAGTAATAACCTTTTCAAATTTGCAAAAAGTATTTATAAAAAAATAGAAAAGGCAGAGTTGCTGATGTTGGTTGTGAACTAATCAGTTCATTTATTTTCTAAATTACTACTATTGTGGCGACCAAAAGTTAACTGTTGATTTAAGATACGAGCTAAAATTTAAATGACAACAATTCCATCACTCTCCATAGAAAGAGAAAAAGAAGCTTCAATACTCACCCTCGTTGTTTAGCAAATTTTCTCATATAAGGCGTGAATTTAGATCGTTCTAAACTTCTCTTGCTCCTCCACAATTTCTATTAGCAAAGACATGTAAAGTCTTCCAAAATGAGGGCAATGATCAAACAATTATTTCTATCGATGATGTTGATGGCCACAGTAATGATCATTGATAGTTTGAATGAACTGGGATGAGTAAGGAGAATCCTACAAGTCACTTGATTTCTCTCTTACTTAGTCATCAGAGTTACATTGATTTGCATTGATCATATGTGTGAGTTGTACTATTTGCTATTCTATTGTGCAGGTCAAAAATGATTGAGGGGATGTTTTGGATTGCTTATGCAAATGTGCATTTGATGAAAGAAAACTTTTGGTTGAGTATTTTTGGAAACGAGCTTGTTTTTTTAGCTAAAAAAATTAAAAAGATTATAGATATAATAATTCTATGACATACAATTCACTCATACCTTTCAAAAATTTAAAAGATAATAATAAAAGTCCTATAATTTTTTTTCTGAGAAACAAAAAGCTGAAAAGAAAATGGGAAAAGCACCCATAAGCAATGCCAAAAGAATTTCAATAATTGAGGTGCACATGTTTTGAGTAAGTTTCTTGTAGACATTTTAGTGGTGCAAGTATTTTTTTTAATGATTCCAGTAATAAGTATGGCATATTTGGTAATGTGGTTGCATTACTACATTATTTATTTGTAAGTTGTTAACAGTATTCTTGGATGATGCATGTGATCATTGACTAGCATCCTATTGGGACTTGCTTGTTATGAAAAGCTCCCAACTGAGGCTAACTTATTGCATATAATCACACACAAGGCCTCCCATGCACTCTACCCTTGTATGGTCCAAAGAACAATAAGTCCATGTGATTCTTTGGAATTGAGAGTTTGCACTTCACCAATTTGTTAATTAGTGGAAGAATCATCAGGAACAATTAGAGGAAATGCATGTGTTTAATAAAAAGAGTACTTGTTGCACTTTTAAGGATGTTTTACATTTTGTCACTAAAGACTGTCGTTTTACATTTTGTAATAAAATTTCAACTTTTAATAAAGTTAGTATTTTGAAAATACATATTAAACCAAACTACACTTTGCTTCTAGAAAAAGCTGAAAGATAATTTAATATGTAGTTCCCCTTAACTGAAATAAAACTTATCAGCTAAAATTGGAATGTAGGCCTTTGAAATCATATTCAGCTCATTACTACTAAGATGCCTCAATAATATGGTGGGGAAATCATGTTAGCAGATCGACGCTTTAACTCGTTTAAGTTTGAGTGTGAAGCAAACTCCACAAGTTTAAGTTTAAGGTCCAAATCTTTTCAATATCAACAATACAAGCTTATATTACATGGGATTTTATTTGGTTAAATTTTATTTGACACTTTGTAGAAGGAAATTGTATGATTTGATAGATTTGAAACACAAGTTAACACTAATAATGCCATGCTAACTATTACTTAGAATGGCAGAATAAAGCAAATTAACAAAAGCTACCAGAAGTCAACTTTATGTACATGACCGACTAACCCATAAGTACTTAAACAAGTTACATAGGTTGAACCAACAACCTATCTTGCCATTCCTTTTAGTCGGTATAAAATCATCAGCTCAGAAACCATTAAAATATCCACAAGCCAACAAAAGCCTTTGTCTAATCCTCCCTGTTCCTACGTTTCATGTAAATAACAAATGTCAGGAAAGCTAAATACAACTGAAAGAGCTAATAGCAACCCAACACCAAAAAGATCACCCGAAAAAAAAATGGCTGAGCGTAGCAAAATCTCTTCAGTTACACTCTCAATGCTACAATTATAATTTTGAAGATACCACATCACTGGTAGGTCTTCTTACTAGTGTCGAAGTTAGAAAGCCATGCATGTGCACATTGAGACTGGTGCCAAATAACTAATGACGAAATATATTTCCTAACACCATAAATGAAACCAATGCCAAATAAGGTATTCAAAAACCTTCTTACCAACTTTTCTAGAAACAACAAAAAGAAGCAATTATCAAATGCTTATCGCACTACGCTTGCATAAATATGAATACAAATTAGATGTCAAGACAGGTCTCTTGAAGCCATCCTTGTCTAAACATGCTAGCAACAGTAAAATCACCTAGTTGGACCACTTTTCAAGTAAATAAACATCCAATATCTAACGCAATAGGTTTTGATGCATCTGTGGTCTCGCTACCCTATAAGTTTGAAAAGTTGAACAAGAGCAAATTTGTTTGCTCCATGAGTAGGAGGAATTTTCAAAGGTCGACGAGAGTTACTTGGGGGTTGCCGGTTAACATAAAGAGCCATGTTGTGAGGATGAAGATAAGTGATAAGTGCCAATCTGAATGCATGGTTGGGCAAAAACCATTTTTGAGAGAGACTCACCATGGGCCAACTTCCTTATCACAAAATAGGAGACCTAGCTTGAAACTAAAAATCTCTAAAATAAATTATCTATGGGCATCAAACAACAAGCATCCTAATACCCTTCACTATGCAACCTCTTGAATCCATTATAAAAGCTAGGGCTCAGAAAAGTTCAACTTAAAAAAATACAATGGGTCCACCCGACCAAAACTCATTGGGTCAAAAAATGTGCACTGATACGGGTTCTGAATTAGGTTGGTGGTCAAACCCAATTTGACTAAAAAAGCTATTGGTGGGTTTGGTGATATATGGGTTTTAAAACATCTAAATCTTATCAATCTATCTAAAGTACATATGTAGTGGTCCCACTAAAAAGGCCTTAAAAACTAAAACATAAAGGGAAAGCAAAACAGCGAGTCTAACTCAAACCCAATCCACCCGCATGGGTTTTGGTCATGTTAAGAACCATTTTGAATGGGTTGGGTATGAATAAACATTTGTTGGTGTGAAACACATTAGGTTTGGCTCAAACTCACGCAAATTATCTAAAATTACATCTTTAGTAAGAAGTGATTGATTGAAAATCATGTAAATTGGCACTCCATACCACATCTAGTGGACTTTGAGTTGCATCCATGCCGAATCTTGTACTTTACTAATAAAAATGGTTGTAGAGCTAGACCTAAGTGAGATTTATCAACTTTAACAGAACCGTTAGTTGATTATGCTTCAAATTGCTTGATTACGTTTTCATTATCATTATTAGTGTTTTCTCTATGACATATAGCTGTAATGAAAATTTCACAAAACTACACATGAAAACTATCAAAAGTAGACTGTTTTGCTAGATCAACTAACAAATTATTTAGATTAAGGACAAATGAGAGAAAGAGAGGGTAAGATAATTGATTACTCTTATTTAATCTTGTTTGGTAAGTTTTTTATATGAAAATACTCTTTGTTACTCTTAAATGAGGAGTAATCAATTACACCCCAATATGGAATATAACATAAAGTAAGAGTAAATAGAAATCTATTAGAAATATCAACTTCTAAAATCACCCTCATCTTATTTCTTTTTCTTGTAGGTCTTCATGGCACAATCTGCAGAGAAGCTTTACTACTCGCGGTGGCTCTGGCATCATTTCCGACGGTGTGCTGGGGTTTTCTTGAAGAGAACCTATTAGATCGTCGTGTGCTCATTATATTACTATTTCGCCGTTCAATCATTTCACTCTTTCTGCTTCAACACTCTTTTCTCTCATGAATTTGATCTCGATTTCCGTCTTGGTGATGATCCCAAGTTCGTCTTCCAACTCTATGGAAGGTTTCAGTATGATGACTTAATCATCTTTACTCCCTTTGTTACAAGTAATTATCCGATCTCTTCTTTCTCTCGCTATCAAGTTGCTTATGAACTAGATCGGTTTCATTTGTGCTATATTTGTTCTGAATTCTACGTGTAGCTCTAATTGCTTAGGTTTACTTTGTCAAATGCACAATCTATAGGCGTTTGTTTGATTTGCTTCATGTAATTGTTCTGCACCCGGGTGCAGATCATTGGCATCCATATGCCATATAGGAGTTTAGGTTCAATAGGGAGTCCTTTTGTTTTAGTTTAATTAGAATAAAACTTACTTGTGGAAGAGTTTATCTTTTATTAGAATTTCAAGTAATGAGTATCTCTAATGTTATAAATAAAAAAAGCATGACCTAGGTAGAGGAGGCATGATTGAGTTTCTTATATTATTTCTTAAGTTATATTGATTACTAGTGTGCTACTGTTTTAGATTGATTGATTTGATTTGCTATGGTGGTTGTTTGATGTAGGATTTGGTGGATAGTTGAACTTGACAGTAGGGGTGACAATATGGATTGGTGGGTCGGTTTCGGATCGATCCATTTAATAATCGGGTCAAATTTGTTCAACCCTAACCCAACCCATAAGTTTATACGGGTCAAAATTGTCAATCCTAACCCAACATACTAATAACCGGATCAAATTCGGGTCGATCTATTTAATAATTAAAATTATTAATTATTAATTTTATATTTTTAAACTTCAGCGAAATTATAAGATCAGTTCGAATGAAAATGTACGAAATTTTTACTGACGAGATATAATTATGTCTGACAAAATATGCATTCCTTAACGTCGTCATCGGTCCTTAAAATATCCAAAAAAATTATTATTTTTATTTTTTAAAAATATATGATAACAGCTAAAATTTATGATTATAAATACATATTAATAATTTCGATAAAAATTTTGATAAACATATTTATTTAACAAAATTTTCATAAAAATCTTTATACGAAATCTAAATTCGTTATTAAAAATACCTATATAGTAATACTTTCGATAATATTATAATTTTTATTTTACATTATTTTACTAAGGTATAAAAATAAAGAATTAATTATAAATACAATATAATTTAATAGTTAGTAAATAACTATTATCGATTATTTTTATTGCCAATATTTTATTATACGGTAAGAAAAAATTAAGAATTATTCCTTCAAAAATAACATTTCGGATTGATGGGTCAATTTCGGGTTAACCCGAATCGACCCATTTAATAACCGGATCAAATTCGTTCAACCCTAATTTAACTCATATATTTATACGGGTTATATATTGCCACTCCTACTTGACAGCAGTCCCATGATTTTGTGGATAGCGGGCACCATTTTTGGGGGATTCGCAAGTTCATGGACATGTGACAACAATGACAAGAATTCGGGAGATAACACTACAATCAGTGTATATTTGCAAACTTCTCAATTTGGTCTTTTGACAAACAGGTGGCAGGTCACAAAATCTTACACATCAAATGCTAAGCAACCGGCTGCAACCCAAGTTGCAGATAACCAAAACAAAAGAATCACATAGAAAAAAAATAGCAATTTATCTACGAAAGAAAACTGAAGTTTAATTGCTTTTTCCTTGATGGCCTAGTTGGTACTTCTGCATACATATATGTAGAGCAATTCAGAGGAGACAGAACTCCTAGAGCCGAGTGACAATAACACCAAACCATTTTTTTGGAAACATAGAGAAGTTAAGGCATGCGCATCAAATTGTAATCCAAGGGTACTCCAACGTAGTTTCCTCATCAAGAGAGAAGAAGCTGCAATTGTTTTCCTTGAACCACATATTTGTGAGTTTACATTCTCTTCAGAGAATACGTACTTAGATGATGTATGTATATTGCTTTGTACACAAGCTGACTTAAAACTCTAGGTCCTTAGCTGAACCTAACTACTTCCAATAGAACTTTGTGCATAAATTATATATGAAATGATATATTGAGTAAGGTTGGTTCTGTTGGGAGGTTGAGGGAAGATCTTCTTACTCTCTCTAATTCAACAACACCAAGGATATTCAGACATTTTATAAATATTCATCTAACTCCTCATTTACTCTTATAACCATAAAAAAATAATACTTCACTATTCTTTACTCTTATTAATATATCCAAACAGGATGATAGTAAATGATTTCTCTTACTCGATTACTCTTACTTTTTTTTAATTCTTATTTAATACTCTCGTATCCAAACAGACCACAAATCTCTACCTAAGAACTTTTTTTTATCAAAACAGAGTGTTTTGTCTAGTTTATGGTGTTTGTAAAATTGCTGGCCAACATCAGCATAGTTTGCATGTATAGTGACCAACAACTTCTACAACGTTATGGCAACCAACAGTTGTTTCCATATGATTAAAGTAATATACTAGAGTGTAATAACTCTATCAGTTTATGCCTATGTCCATGTACCTCGTAAGCCAATACTAGAAGATAATGGCTCATTCATGTATATAACTTTCATCCCCCTCTTCAACTTAAATCTACATTACTCTGCTGTTCTACCAACTATATTCTAAAATATTCACCTACCAACTATATTCTAAAATATTCACCATCCTCGTTCTAAGCACACATATAGTATAACTCTCTAACTACCTCCCATTTGCCATATGACATGGGTAAATCATAGAATCTTAAGCACAATGGCCTTGGCAACATTAATGCTGCACAGATTCCTTTCTAAGATGCACACTAAATACTGAAGGCAGTAATCATTAAATAAATTACGTAGCGGGACTAGTTCTATTATGCTATACTTCAGGAAGCAATCGATTCAAATTAGATATATATTTTTTCTCCTAGGCTTCATCAACAACAGTATATGTGGCGCGATCAACCTTCAGAAGAATGATTAAGACCTTCTAATCAAGCACAACAGTTGCAACTTAGAAACAACCTAACAATCAGTAATAACTGAAATCTTTCATTGCAGCAATAGATCAACCGCGAAGTAGAAAATTAGCTTACAGATTGGTAGACGCACCGCGGTTGAAGCAGATCATAACAGCGAGGGAGGTGATGATTCCCACCGTCGCAAAGATTATGCTCGTTATCAATGCTCGTCATCAGAAACCCCATTGAATCCCAAATCAACCAAACAGTCAAGTCAATCGTTGATTTGATCGATTGATCTCTCGATGTAGGGGGTGTTCGGAGTGCTTATAAAACGGAATATTTTTGAATTGGAAGTTATTTTTATTTTTTTTAGAAACGAATTTATTTTTTTACTTTAAAAATAAAAATAAAAATATATAATAAAAAGATCTCAGTAAATTTTTTTTACATTTTTTAAATAAATTTTTTATATACTTATAAAATATATATTAAAAAATATGAAATAAGAAAAAATTGAAAAACTGCATTTCAAACGCTCTCCTATACTCTTCCATTTTAATTTTCTAACTCTTCTTTCAAAATAAGTTTTTAACCAATTCTTTAATATCAAAACATCATCCACTAAACTACAAATTGTATTTTGATCTCTATCCATCGACTTAAAGCTGATTTTTATTGAGAATCTTTCAAGCGATTCTTAATGCATATTAAAAATTGTGCTTAAGAATAGATTAAAAAATTACTATAGTTGTCAATTTATATATATAAAAACATTTAATATAAAATAAGAGTTCAGTTCAAATAATAAAAATTTATAAACAATTTATAAAAATATAAAAAAGTTTGAAAAATACACTCCAATGACTAAGGCCTCATTTGGACGTGCTGAAAATTTGTACTTTTAAAGTAAAATTGCTTTATAGTGTTGTAAGCAGTTGTAAAATTTTTGCTATAAAAATAGTTTATGTTACAAACGTTTGGATAAATTTTACTGTACTACGCTGTTTAATGCTAAAAATTGATAAATTGTTTGGCAATTTATGCTTATTTCTTTATAAGATATATAATGATTGAAATATCGTTAGATATATAATAATTAATATATTATCAATTTTATTAATTTTATATATTATTTACTTTTTTAATTTAATATTTCTATTTCATAATAATTATATAAATACTTTCTTAAATTAGTATTAATATTTATTAGCAAATTATATTATTAGTATAAATCAATAATTAAATATGAATAATATTAGAAGTTATAATTATTAAATTTGAAAAATATATGTAAATAAATATTAGAAGTTTTTTATGTTAGTATTTATAAAAATTTAATAAATAATTTTGATATGTATTTTAAATCTTTATCAATTATAAATTTTATCGTTATATTTTAAAAGTATCAAATAAATATTGAACAACTAATATAATTAATTATTAACAATATCAAACAATTCTTAATATAAATATTATATGGTCATAGTTACTAACTACAAATTCCACATCTATTATTCAAGAGCATTACGAATGTAGTTACTAAGTTTTTTTTATTACAATTTCTAAACCAATATGGGCTTTACAAACAAGTGCTTACTAAAAAATAGAAAACAAAAACAAAAACTATAGACACTTGCATCTAGCATGTTGATGAAAAAAAAATCATACAATAAAAATCAATCTAACTACTCCTTATCTCCAGTTGTAATAAATTGAAGCCAACATGGCTTAAGTAAACTTCATTATCCTCTTTGAGGACTTTGAACAGATGTGTCATATGAGATGTAATAAACTAGCAATTTCAAATCACTACTATAGACTATAGATATTGTTAGATATTCCTATAAGATCAACTCAAGAGGGGAGGGGTGAATTGAGTTAGTCTATAAAAATTTTCGTTAAGTTTGTAATCCTACTGGCAGAGAGCTGACAGTCGGCTGTGTCAATGCTCTAACCTGCAGACAGAAGAGTTAGTGTGTTTACTGACAGAAGTGACAAAGAGTAGTGCTCAGGATATTTAACGTGGTTCGGCAAAACCCCTTTGCCTACATCCACGGTCGCTCTATCACTAGAGCCAAAGCTTCACTAGACCTTTAATAAGCTACAAATACACCTAGAGCGAAGTGCTTCGCCAAGCACACATACTCTACCGGATTTCTTCGCCAAGACAACCCCTACCACCTCCTAGACACGCTGTCCCCCCCTGATTTGCTAGCACTATTACAAGGTCTAAGAGCTTACACCAAGCTCTACAGAAGCTTCCTTTACCGGTGCATGCAAAGACCACCTTTACAATCGTAAGTGACAAGTTACAAGAAAATAAACAAGTATTGAGTGCAGGATCTATCTCATGAATGTTGAGTGTTTAATCAGTGATTGAGATGAGATGATCGGAGAGATTGCTGAGAGATTTCATCAGTATGATTTGCAGTAAGATTTATTTGTGTGGAGTAGTCAAGTTCGTGACCGGCAGTGGGAGTTTTTTTTGTGTAGAGTGGTAGAGTTCTTGTATGTCTCTGTTTTTACTTGGATTCTCTCTACTTCTGTTTTCTTTTTGTTCTCTCTCTGTTTTTCTCTATTTCTCCACACGTTTCCTCGTTGCTGTGACTCCCTTTTTATAGAACATCTTTCCTGTGCAGGAGCCGTTGAGGAATGTTGCTGTCGGCGCTCGGTTCTTCACGTCAGAGAAGGAATGGTGTTGTCTAGTGGTTCTTCAGCTGTGTTTGTGCAAAGTCTTTGTTGCATTGAATGCGTTGAAGAGATTTGAATTTGCTGCCAACGGTTGAGTGCTTAATTCAGCTAAGCTTCTGTTTGAATCTCGGTGAGCTGATGAGTTGATATGGTATGTCCATAATAAATGCAGTGCAGGTTGACCGCTTGACTGATCAAGGACTTTGACTGCTTTCTTTCCTTGATTATTGAGCTTCCTTTTTGTGTGAAAGTGAAGATGATTCTAGCTCTTGTAAATCTTCTGTTTGAAGTCCTTCAGTCCGTTGTGAGTCACAGTGATTTTTTTGAAGGCAAGGGAAACCGTTGCCGTTGAACATATGGGTCTGTCCCCAAACAGAAATGCGCATATGCTTGATAGTGACAACCAACTGATAATATATGGTCATTGCATCCTCTGTCCCGTATGTTGTTCTCTGTCCCGCTTTAGTAGCAAAGATAGCGATTGATTGGTTATTATTTAGCCGTGACATCCTCTGTCCCCGTATCTTTGTTCTCTGTCCCTTCAAGCGATCAGCGGTGGCCGTGATGTGGCTGTGGCATGGAGACTCTCGTCATGTGGTGCAACATCACTGCACAGATGTTGATTGGCAATTTCTTCATCAACCTCCATAACATAAAGGCGTCGTAGTTGGTGATAATGTTGCGGCTTCCGCAGCCAGGAACTATTACTTTGGAGATGACATCGCAGAGAGCTCTCGCAAATGTGAGGTAAGTGGGCGGCGACTCATATTGGAGCTTTGTTACAACCTCTGTTTCAATTGCACCGCTGAGGTAATTCAGTTTGGAGTCACTAGCGGCGGCATCTCCTCCCGTGGGTAGATCAAGCATTAAGGACATGGATCGCGCTTCGGGTTGATCTCGATTCCATTTACCATGGTCTGAACAGAGGAGCCTCCGGTCGGATGAAGATTGGCGTAGAACATTCTGACACAATCCTCTGAAAATTCTCCCGGCCACTCATTGAACGCTGTCCATCCTTGTGCCTCAAAAATTTCATCCACTTCAAGGCCGTAGTAGTTGAAGTCGCCGAAATTTACACTTGCGGCGTCGAATGGAATTGCTAGTCTGCCGATTGTATTTCTCGAATTCCTCCTTGCCGATGAATCTCGTCATGGTCGTGGACGCCTGGAGCTTCTTGCTTGAGTTTTCTGATTTTTCTTGGCCATTGCAGAGGTTTGGGGATTTGGCTTAGGGTTTGAGATTTGGGATTCGAGAGGGAGAGGGAAATTTGAAATGAAGATGACGAGTTGTGAGGAGTTGCCCAGTCGGATTAGCTTATACTGCATACAGCCTAGTATGAGTCAGCTAGGTCATGTGCTCAAAGACGTGACCGATCACCGCTACTACTATAGTTCTATCGATTCATGATCATTGTTATCGATTTATAATCATCTTTGAAATCTAAGTGCGTCATGAGAGAGAATAGAGCATAATTATATGACACATAAACCTATCTCATGGCAGATTTTTGTGAACGAGTCAAGTCCTAAAGGTTTAGTGAAGATGTCAGCTAGTTGATTCTCAGAATTAACAAAGTTTAACACTATATTATTGCATTCAACATGCTCTCTAATGAAATGATGTCTCAAATCTATGTGCTTTGTGCGTGAGTGTTGAATGGGATTTTTGGTTAACTTAATGGCACTTGTATTGTTACAGAATATAGGCACATTTTTAAAATCACAGCCAAAATCAAGAAGTTGTTTTATTCAAAGTACCTGAGAGCAGCAACTTCCAGCGGCTATGTATTCTGCTTCGGCAGTTGACATCGCCACTGAAGCTTGTTTTCTGGAGCACCATGAGATCAGACAACCTCCTAAAAACTGACAAGAGCCACTTGTGCTCTTTCTATCAAGCTTGCATCCACCAAAATCAGCGTCAGCATAGGCATATAAGTTAAATTCACAGCCTCTTGGATAGAATAATCCTAATTCCTTAGTTCCTACCAAGTATCTAATGATTCGTTTTACAGCTATCATGTGAGATCTTTTGGATCACTTTGAAATATAGCACATAGACATACACTGAATTGAATGTCCGGTCTACTGGCAGTAAGATAAAGGAGTGATCCAATCATACCTCTATATAATTTCTGATCAACTACTTTACCTATCTCATCTCGGTTCAGTTTGCAGGAGGTAGGTATTGGAGTGCTCATCTCCTTGCTTCCTTTCATGCTGTATTTTTTGATCAACTCTTTAATGTACTTGCTTTGACTTATGAAGATGTAATTTTTCAGTTGTTTAATTTGTAGACCAAGGAAATAATTTAGTTCACCCATCAAGCTCATTTCAAACTCCTCTTTCATCAAGGCAGAAAATTTTCTGCATAGACTTGTACAATTAACATATCATTTTCTTCATGCAATGTGAACAAGGTTAAGTCAATCTTACCTCGACTGAAGCCTTTTTCAATCAGAAATGTATTTAATCTTTCATACCAAGCTCTGGGAGCTTGTTTCAGACCATAAAGAGCTTTATTCAATTTGTAAACATGATTTGGACAGCTTGTGTTTTCAAACCCGGGAGGTTGTTTAACATAAACTTCTTCTTTCAGAAGACCATTCAGAAATGCACTTTTAACATCCATTTGAAAAATGTTTGAAATCTTTGTGACATGCAAAAGCAAGTAGTATTCTAATGGCTTCAAGACGTGCAACAGGAGCATAAGTTTCATCAAAATCTATTCCTTCAAGACGTACACCATTTTGTTTCTATGATGGATTTGTTTGGAGATTTTCTAACAAGATGCCATACATTATTTCTTTCAAACTGATTTAATTCTTCTTGCATGGCAGTGATCCACGAACTATCTGTCAATGCATCATCTATGCATTTTGGTTCTAGATTTGATACAAATGCAGAATATTCCATGAAATTATTTTTAAAGTAAGATCTGGTTCTTATATCTTCATTTAATTCACCTAGTATATTTTCTTGTGGATGACTGGATCTGTACTTGAAAGTCTTGCTGGTCTGCTCACGAGTTTCTGTCTGATCAGGTAGAATTCCAGGAGTCTGTCCTTCCTCTGTTATTTCAGCTGGCTGTTCGTCTGCTGTTTTGATCTCTGTAATCTGTTGTTTTTCTGTCGATGGGAATAGCTCTTCTTCTTCTTCTGATCCTGCATCTAGTTCTCGATTTCTTCTTGTCCCATTGTTAGACTCATTAAATAATACATGTATAGATTCTTCAACAATCATGGTTCGTTTGTTAAAAATTCTATAAGCTTTTGATGCAGAAGAGTAACCGAGAAAAATACCTTCATCACTTTTTGCATCAAACTTTCCAAAATTATCTTTCCCGTTGTTGAGGATAAAACATTTACATCCAAAGGTTCTTAAGTAACTGATATTTGGGGTTTTTCCTTTTGGAAGCTCATATGGAGTCTTTTTAAGAATGGGTCAGATAAATGCACGGTTAATAATATGACATGCAGTATTAACAGTTTCAGCCCAAAAATATTTTGGTAGGTTCTGTTCTATGAGCATGGTTCGTGCCATTTCTACTAGCACTCTATTTTTTCTTTCCACTACACCATTTTGTTGGGGAGTTCTTGGAGAAGAGAAGTTATGTGTTAAGCCGTTAGAGTCACAGAATTCATCAAAATAAAAGTTTTGAAATTCCTTGCCATGATCACTTCTAATAGCACAGATGTTTAGGTTTAGTTCTTTTTGAATTTTTTGAAAAAACATATGAATGTTTTCAGAGCATCATTCTTGTATGCTAAGAAGTAAACCCAACAAAAACGAGAATAATCATCTACCATTACTAGACAGTAATACTTACATCCCAAGCTTGCTGTTCTTGCTGGTCCAAATAAATCCATGTGTAGCAGTTGTAATGGTTGCTTGGTTGTTATCACTTGCTTGTGCTTGAATGATGACTTCACTTGTTTTCCTTTTACTTGCACATGCACATGCACATGCATCACATAATTCATCCAAGCTATAGTTGGCTTCAAGCAGTCCTTTTACTAGTTTTAACTTGGACAATTTTGATAGGATCTTGATATTGCAGTGTCCTAAGCGTCTGTGCCAGAGCCAGCTGCTTTCCTGCTGACTTGCTACTAAACACATTTTGTTGTTAGGAAGGTCATCAATATAGAGTACATAGACATTACCTTCCCTTTTTCCGTTCAATATTTCTTCTCCAGATGACAGATTGACAATTGAGCAACAATGATTGTCAAAATTGACTTTAAATCCATTATCACATAATTGACTTATGCTTATTAGGTTATGCTTTAATCCTTTAACATGAAGAACATTTTCTATGCAAAAAGAAGAGGGATCACCTATTTTACCTACGCCTATTACTTTGCACTTACTGTTGTCTCTAAGAATCACATTTCCGCCAACTTGTTTTTGTAGACTGCTGAAACATTTTTCATTTCCTGTCATGTGTCTTGAGCACCCGCTGTCCAAGTACCATTTGCTATTTTTCAGTCAGGTTAGCTCCTCTCTTTTCTGCAAAAGAAGTCTTTAGTGCTTAGGTACCCAAATTTCTTTGGGTCCTAAAGAGTTAGTGCTGTTATATGTTTCTTTTGGAACCCATATCATTTTAATTTTATTAGTGTTCTTTTTATACCAGCATGAGTAAACATTATGCCATTTTCTGCCACAATGAAAGCATTTAACAAAAGGTATTGTGGAGTAAGACATGTTTGCTGTATGTGCTTTGGACATTAAATTTTTGTTTTCCATCCTTACTGTTGCCATAACTGAGTGGCTTGTGGAGGGCTGATCATACCTTGAGATTTGTTTACCAGTTGCCATAGATGCTGGAATGAATCCTATTCCTTCCTTTCTGTATGGGCTGCGTTGAGCTCCCAGTATTGCATCTAGTCTATCATTTCCATTAACAAATCTTGCCAGTGATGCTTCTAGGTCGAGGTTCTTACTCTGCAGAGCTTTGTTCTCTTGAAGCAGTCTTTGATTTTCTTCCATCAGCTTAATTTCTTTTATGTGCATATTTGTATAATCAGTCATGAATGGTTTAAGATCCGGAACGGTGGGGTATGACACCTATCCACCTCTCTACTCGATGCCTCATTCAACTCCTCAAGCTCAAGAATTTTCTTTATCATGTCTATGCTTGAGCTTTCAGATCATCTTGTCGATTCTCCATCTTACATTCATTTAATTTGACATGAAGCTTTTCATTTATTTGAGTCAAGCGTTTATTTTCAATATGCAGTGCACATAGTTTAGAGTTAATATGATCATAATCTGCATGGAGTGTGTCTTTCATAGCATCAGTTTTGTCTTCTAAGGCATTTTTTAAAACAAGTATTTACTTTTTCAGATATTCGTTTTCATCCTTAAATTTATGCATGCATACCTTCATAGTTTTGCAGTCGGTTTTGGCATGTAGGTATTTTACATACAGTTCATCAAAAACATCTTATAGTTGTTCATTAGAATCATCATAGTCAGTAGAATTTACCTCATTGTCATCTTCATGATCTGTCATCAGACATAAGTTGCTTTCTTCATTTTTCTCTGTCTCAGTCTGACTGTCTTATGATGAACTTTCATCTTCATCACTCCAGACTGTCATAGCTCGTTTTCTTCTTGTGTCCTTGTATTTAGATCTCTTAAGCAGTGGACAATCGTTCTTGAAGTGTCCTGGCTTATTGCAGTTGAAGCAGTTGGTGTCCTGTCTGTCCTCTCCTCTATTGGTTCTTCTAGGAACTCTTCTTTTTCTAAGCTTGTTTCTTCTGAGAAAATTTTTAAATTTACGGGTTAAGAGTGCAATGTCTTCATCAGAGGAAGAATCACTTACCTACTGGTCGTTGATCTTTAATGCAATCCCTTCAGGACGTTCATCAGTTTTCTTCAGAGATAGTTCCTTTGTCATTAGCTTGCCAATCAGTTCATCCAGTGACATTTGAGAAAAAGTTGGATTTTCCTCTATGGCATCTACTTTAGATCCAAATGTTGGCAGCACAGCTCTCAATATCTTCGATTTCAGTTCTTCAGGTTTGAATACTTTTCCTAAATTCTTCAGAGGATTTGTAATGTTAGTAAATCTAGTGAACATCTGAGAAATGGACTCACCTCGGTTCATCCTGAAGTTTTCATACTCATGCATGAGCAGGTTCACTCTGGTTTCCTTGACTTGAGTGGTTTCTTTATGCGTTACCTCCAACTGATCCCATATTTCTTTGGCAAAGTTGCAAGCACTGATTCGGTTGAACTCATTAGGATCCAGCACACAATACAAAAGGTTCATAGCTCTGTCATTCATTGATATGAGCTTGTTATCATCATCATTGTATTCCCGTTCAGCTTTGGGGATACGTATCCCATCTGGACCAGTTTTGGTTGGAAGGATAGGTCCGTCCCGTATGATCTTCCATAGTGTGAAGTCTTGTGCTCGAATGAAGATTGTCATCTTGGTTTTCCAGTAGCCATAATTTGTTCCATCAAAGAGTGGTGGTCTGTTGGAGGATCTACTTTCAAAAGCTATAGGAACAAGGTTAGCTATAAGGATCTTTTACCTCAAGGTTGTTAGACCTTTGATTTTTGGAGGCCTGTTCTTATACCAATTGTTAGATATTCCTATAAGATCAACTCAAGAGGGGAGGGGTGAATTGAGTTAGTCTATAAAAATTTTCGTTAAGTTTGTAATCCTACTGGCAGAGAGCTGACAGCCGCTGTGTTAATGCTGTAAACTGCAGACAGAAGAGTTAGTGTGTTTACTGACAGAAGTGATAAAGAGTACTGCTCAGGATATTTAACGTGGTTCGGTAAAACCCCTTTGCCTACATCCACGGTCGCTCTATCACTAGAGCCAAAGCTTCACTAGACCTTTAATAAGCTACAAATACATCTAGAGCGAAGTGCTTCGCCAAGTACACATACTCTACCGAATTTCTTCGCCAAGACAACCCCTACCAGCCTCCTGGACACGCATGTCCCCCTGGCTGATTTGCTAGCACTATTATAAGGTCTAAGAGCTTACACCAAGCTTTACCTGAGTTTTCTTTACCGGTGCATGCAGCACCACCTTTACACTGTAAGTGACAAGTTACAAGAAAATAAACAAGTATTGAGTGCAGGATCTATCTCATGAATATTGAGTGTTTAATCAGTGATTCAGATGAGATGATCGGAGAGATTGCTGAGAGATTTCATCAGTATGATTTGCAGCAAGATTTATTTGTGTGGAATAGTCAAGTTCGTGACCGGCAGTGGGAGTTTTTTTTGTGTAGAGTGGTAGAGTTCTTGTATGTCTCTGTTTTTGCTTGGATTCTCTCTACTTCTGTTTTTTTTTTGTTCTCTCCCTGTTTTTCTCTATTTCTCCACACGTTTCCTCTTTGCTGTGACTCCCTTTTTATAGAACATCTTTCCTGTGCATGAGCCGTTGAGGAACGTTGCTGTCGGCGCTCGGTTCTTCACGTCAGAGAAGGAATGGTGTTGTCTAGTGGTTCTTCAGCTGTATTTGTGCAAAGTCTTTGTTGCATTGAATGCGTTGAAGAGATTTGAATTTGCTGCCAACGGTTGAGTGCTTAATTCAGCTAAGCTTCTGTTTGAATCTCGGTGAGCTGATGAGTTGATATGGTATGTCCATAATAAATGCAGTGAAGATTGACCGCTTGACTGATCAAGGACTTTGACTGCTTTCTTTTCTTGATTATTGAGCTTCCCTTTTGTGTGAAAGTGAAGATGATTCTAGCTCTTGTAAATCTTACGCTTTGAAGTCCTTGATCCGTTGTGAGTGCGGTGATTTTTGAAGGCAAGGGAAACCGTTGCCGTTGAACATATGGGTCTGTCCCAAACAGAAGTCTGCATATGCTTGATGAGCCAACCAACTGATCAGTATGTGGCCATTGCATCCTCCTCCCGTATGTTGTTCTCTCGTCCCGCCGATCAAGAAAGATAGCAGATTGGTTGGCTGTTATTTAGCTTGTGGCATCCTCTATCCCGTATCTTTTTTCTCTGTCCGCTTCAAGCGATCGAGCGGTGACCGTGATGTGGCTGTGGCATCTTTTCATCCCTGTGTCTTTGTCCTCTGTCCAAGATGTAGTAGCATAACAGATTGGTCAGTATGATGGTCTTTTTTTGTCTGCTTGAAATTAAATGATTTTTGTTTGTCTAATCCTGCAGACTTGTTTTCAGATTATTAGTCTTATATAAATCATAGTTCTTAATTCTTTGTTATCATCAAAATTATCTTTGTATTTCCAACAGATATATATTAGAATAACTTATTTGATTACATTAGTTGGCAAAATAATTCTAAAACAAGACAACATTCTTAAGTTGAACTTGCATTACATCGAAGTGTTGTAGGTTTCAAATAACCATTACAAGTCAAAGTAAAATGCTGTAAATTACAAACTAAATATTACAAGAGTCAAATAGAGATCACGACACGAAGTCAAGAATTAGCTATTAAAAATAATCATAACTCACAAATTTCAAACTAGAAGAGTTATAGAGTTTAATCGTCAAATATCTTTTACAACACTAAGCTTACAAGTTTAAAACAGAGGCCACGACAATCCATATTCATCCAGTTGCACTTGAATTGCCTCTACTTTAACCTTCATTACCACATCCAGCCTAGCAAGAAATACGTCAAGTATACAAAACAATCAGCTTTATTCATCAAAATACACAATTTCAGAAGTTAGAGAAAAACCACAGAACATTTCCAAAAAAGTATTTTTAACAAAATCAAACTCCAAACAGTCCCTATTTGTATCAACAAACAAAAACTTACAAATAAAACAAGATGAATAAACAAAAAATCGAGTAAAATTGGCTAAAACTATGATTTGTTATAGCTTGTAGCTTATAGAAAGCTTGCAGCTTTCTTACAATTGGCCAAAACTATAATTTGTTTCACTTATTTCTAGCAAAATAATAACCATAATTATACGCAGATAATCAAAGAATCAAATAATAGAAAGAATCAAATACGCAGACAACAAAAAATATCAGCTTAATAGCATAAACGACATAAGCCATTGTACTCAAAGATATAATCAACCCAAAATTAAACCATCAACCAATCAATCGATTCAAAACTAAGAAATCACTAATTGCACACAACCAAAATTACTGAATCTAGAAGTGATTCATATTTTTAAAGCTAAGTTTGAAAAGTCACTGATTTAGGGTTCCGACTGATTAGAGTTTATAGACTGACACGTCGACGAGTTGAGTTTACCAAATTGATGGCAGAAGGATGAACGATAGAGAATAAAAATGTTAGAGAAATAAAAATGACAGAAATGGCGCCGAAATAGAAAGAATGATCAAAGAAAAAGGAGGAGCGAAATCGCGAGAGCAGAGCGAACCAGTGGAGAGAAGAAGAAAATGAAATAAGAAATGAAAAATTGAGTATGGTTGAGAATATATGTTTTTTTATAATTTTGCTAACTTATCTTGGACGGAATAATCTTTTTATAGGAGGGAGAGAAAAGCCGCAATGCTGCTTTTATTTGAAAACATGTTGGAGATGCTTTTCAAAATCCACTGTTGAAAGCACCATAAAGCTACTTAAAGCAGTTTTATTCAAACATCTAAATTCCTATTTTGTGCTTTTTTCGAATTTTAAGCTCGAAAAAAGCACAGCCAAACAGGGCCTACTTTTGGCGGGCATATTTAGAAGTGATTTTGATTAAATTTAAATGTAATATTTGCAATATAAATATTTTGACGAGTATAAAAGAATTCATCAAAAAATTAATAATAAATTATTGAGAAAATAGTAAAGAAACATCAACAAAGATATAAAAAGACCATAAGATCGCACGTATTGGCCGAAAAGGTCGCACGGAATGCTTGCTATCTATTAATTCCTTTATAATTTTTTACTCTTTTACATGCTCTTTGTACGAGTTACTAGTAGTGTATATATCTTGATGAGCAATGTATTTTACTGGATTCTTTACATTAAATATTTTTCCCTTAAATACTAATGTCGTGAATATGTTTTTCATAATATTCTACATCTACTTGTTTTTCGAGTTATTATTGAAATGAATTATGTTAATTCAACCAAAACCAACAATTTGTTGTTGATAGTAATGAGGCGGCAAGCAGTTCGAACTTCTTGAATCTTTTGGATCTAGTTCCAAAGCCTGCTTCTGCATCACATAGGAGTTTTTCATTTCTCGATGGACCAAAATCAATTGCACCAGTTGCTTCTCTCTTGCAAGTGAAGCAACCCAAGAACCTAAATTCAGGAGAGAAAAGGTATTATCTTCTATCATCAGCCAGTGCATACGAAATCTAGAGAAAATTGTGAAGATAGATCAAAACCAAAGAAGGCATGAAACTTTTCACTTTCATTGATAAGAGAAGTAGGACGAGCGACTACTGACACACAGACTTTATTTGTAGTTGTGTATTGTTCTACAGTGTGTAATGTTCTTTTTGTGCTGTTTTTTTTAATTTTATTTTAGAGAAATTAATGTCCACACAATGCCTCCCAAATCTGTACAGGGTTCATAAGGAAGAAGAAGTAGAAGAGATAGAAAGGAATAAGAAAGAATAGAATAGTCGACACTCCGATCAAACCACCAAAACAAGTAAAACCTTACTAATTTTTTCATGCAATTTGATAGACAAAAAATCCTTAATTCGCTAGATCGAATAAAATCGCAGCGAAAGTGTTACAATAGTCGGAGACGGGAGGTAGATTCGATATTCAAAAGGCAGATCAGCGAACGGAAACGCTTTGGTAGCGTCAAAGCGTGACGGAGATGAGAATTTCGACAGTGCGAAAATGGTTGAAAAAACAAACGAACAAAGTCAAGCGCGAGAACACAACGCGGAAGAAAAAGATGCAATACGTCTGTTCTCTCCTGTGACACTCCGATGTGGGGTGCGACTACATTGCTTTTTTCTCCCTCTTGTACCTCTCATGCTCCTTCTCCTTTTAACAGTAAATCAAAACCAAACACAAGTTGGAGAGAAATAGTCTCCCCTTCCTCCGTGCTCCTTATGTACTCCTTTACCGAACACAATGATTAGAGTCCAAATCATTACTGTTTCCACATCTCTCTCTTTTCATGACTTTTCAATTGGAAAGAGTAAAAATAACTATAATAATTGATCAGTTGAGGAAAGTATTGTGCTTAGTGTAAAAATAAGCATCTCTCTTCCGAATAACAGTGATTTGCAGCAATGGGTTCAACAGAGATTTCATTTCTCTCTCTCCGTCAGCCTGTCGACAATAATAAATATAGAATATCAGCAGAGTATTTGTCAAATGAGATGGTGAATAGCAATATTAAGAGAATCATTTGTAAGTGTTTATAAAGTAAAAATTTTTTACTAAAAAATATTAAGTTTTTTATCTAAAAATAAAATTAAATAATAATAAATTTCACTAGTGCTTTCTAATACACCGCCAAATGGTGCCTAAGAGGCAAAAATGGGCAAAATATTCTAGAGTTAGAAAAAAATCTTGCTCGGGTGGTTATCCAATATGGATGAAATAAGCTCATTTTAACGCTTGGAAGCAAATCATTCACTTGCTACAAAGCAATTCAAAATGCTGCAGTGATAGAATCGCCTAGAGATGAGGAGATTGTTGAAGGGGTAATGGATACGCTTGCTGATGATGATTTATATAAATGACAGTTGTGTTTTACTAATGATGTGTTTTAATTAAGAGTGTGTTTTTCTGCATTAAAAGTGAATTATTTAAAAATAAATTACTATAAATAATATTATTAAAAATGAGTTAAATTTATATATTTTTTATCAAAAATATAAATTGAAAGTGACTTCTTTTATTTTTTTAATACAAGTCACAAGTGAATATTAAAAAGAGGTGAGATGTAGGGTGTGAAGAAAATACATTCTAAATAAAAGTGAATCTCGTAAAAATAAAACTCGATGAAAAATAAAATATAGTAAAAGTAAATTTTAAAATAATAATTAAATATATAAAGTGGAGTTTGAAATTAAATATTATATGAGTAATTTACTGTATATGTTTGATCATTATTAATTATATTTTTGTTAGGCTTTAAAAGGTTTGATAAAAATTATCATCATCTTATCTTATGCATTTAGTAGGGTTACTAATTTAGTATATTGGACAGGATAGGAACCGTATGAATTTAATATTAAAAGAGATTATTAATTTATCAAATTTTCATTTTACTGTAGCTTTGTACAATACATAATCATTATTAAGAAAAAGACAGATGATAAAGCTGTACTGTATTTTTCTACAGACCGAAAGCAGCAAGAAAATCATCCATAATTGGACAAATTGACTAATTAGTAGTTGTTGAATTGGTCCAGTCCGTCTCTTTACCTTTCTACTCTATCTATACAAAAGACACATATTCCTATTTTCTATAGTTTATATATACAAATTATAAAATTGTCAAAGCTATTTCCACGCGAAAACCCTTAATACAACTACCTGCTTATTACTTTCTTCCTTCCTTTCTTCTTCCATGCTTCCATTTCTCAGCACCTTCTTCTTCATCTTGTACTTTTTCTGACCTTCTCTTTATAAACATTCACCTGCTTTAATTCCCATTGCAATTGTACTCTCTCATTCAGAGACTCCTACTAACATAAAGAATGACAACAGCATACTGCATGAAAGAAACCCAGCTTTGCTTACAGATCACAGTCATTTCTGCAGAATCTCTCAAGAACTCTTCCAGCCTTCTTGCTCGACGCCTCCGTCCTTACGTCTCTCTATCGACAAGTAACAACCATAATTCTGAAGAAGTATTTCACCGAACAAGAGTCGATGAACACGGCGGAGCAAACCCAACTTGGAACGACACACTAAGCATACCCATCAACCATTCCTTCCTCCGTGGAGACAAAAACGCCGCTGTCCACGTAAACGTTTTCTCCCGAACTCGCCAGCTTGGGTTCTGCGTTATAACGCCAGCCGATATCTTCGACGGGATTCGTTCTGCGGGTTCTTACCGACGTCTTAGCTATGCTCTACGTGATCCAAAATACGGTGGGAAAGGTCAAGGGATTGTTCACGTCAGTGTGAGGTTGGTGGGGCCAGGAATAGATGATGGTCATCTTCATCAAGTAAAGGAAGAGAAAGGGTGGCCGGCGGTAGCGCTGGGGATACCGGTTGGTGTTGCAGTGCCAGCGACGATGGTCTGAGGCGGCACGGTGCCGACGGTGGTGGATGAGGAGCTTGATTTGACGGGGCTTGGTTGGTTGTTTTTGAGTTGTGGAAAATGTGTGGAATTGTTTAGGACTTACTTGCATGGAAGTTTCTATTACGTCCCCGTGAGAAAAAGCGAAACCCGCACGCTGCCTCCGCCCAAGACTGGGTCTACTAATTGGATTGTGCAACCCCGCGCTGCCTCCGCCCAAGACTGGGTCTACTAATTGGATTGTACAAAAAGGTGAATTTGTTTCGCATGCTCAAGGGTCTCATTAGTTAAATATGGCAATGGCAATAGCCGGTCACTCCATAATTCTTTTTAGCATTTTAAGGCCCTAAAATATGTATATTATATATGACAACGTATCGTTGGTTCATGTGCGTGTATGTGTGCGCATAACAGTGTTTTTATATAAAGCGTGCAGACTAGTATAACACTTGATGTATTTTATTTGTTCTTTAGGAGGGATGGGTAGTCTCACGTTGTGCCGAAATAACTTTCGGAGATCCCAGAGCGATTGCAGAGGACACTATTGCCATGAGAAGAATATGAAGAATAGAATGGATGAGTAATGCCGGTTTTACGTATGTTAAAAAAAAAAAAAAAGTTTCTGGTAGGAGGAAATTATACGTACATTAGGTCTTCATTTGTATATGAATTTGAATACAACTACATTACGCCGCATTAAAACATTCCTGATACATTTCATTCTCCTGCTGAATAATGGTAGCACCGGTAAGATGCAAAATAAACCTCACATTGTAAGATGCAAAAAACAAAACTGGAATGTTAACTGGAGAAGCATCACTACTACTATATGCAGTTTTGCTTTCAGGAAAAATGGAAACTTGAACATATGAAATAAAATTTTTTGAATGAACTGTGTAGAAGTCTTACCGAGTCATAAATCATTCGACAGGATCTCTCAGTCTAGCTTTAGTCTTACGGTTAATAGGAAAAAACCTGGAAAGTGTTATGAGCACAAACATAGATATTGTAGCTGTTAGTGGATTAGGTTGATAAGACTAGTAGGAAGTCTCTCATTGCTCTAAATTCAAAATAGTAGCTGTATATTCACCATTCAACAAGACCAAAGATCACATTATCACCCAAAAGAAAGACCAGAACAATTTGAACCTTGCCTTCCTGTGACAAACCCTGCAAGATTAGATGCAAGCAGCAAAATCTAGAGAGAGATAATCATGAAATAGTAACACAATTAACAGATCCCTTATAACTAGGTTGGAACTAAGCTCGAGCACAACAAAAGACTATGTACTTAATCTCCAAGTCTATGACCATTATTATTATATTCTATATCCATTTTAATTAACCCACCAACTCATAGGACTATATCAAACAAAGCTACCCACCATTAACAAAGGACAACATGTCTGCATATACTAATTACAGGGCATTGCAAGTTGTCATATCCCTAGCCTGCTAATATGACATGAACCATACAGCTTAAACCCACACATTCATGGAATCCCATGAAGTTGCTTAGCTCTGACTGACAAAAGAGCAGCTGGACAAACAGCAGAGGGGTGCTTTATAGCAAAAGCGAGTTTTCTAAACCTCTTCATTTCCACAGCGAGCATTCTTTAAGATGTTGAACTTGCACAGGGGGCAGATTGCATTTATATAGAGCCATTTATCTATACAGGCAGTATGAAAATGATGGCCACAGGGAAGTCCACGTAGCTCCACTGCATCATCATAGATGGACAGGCAGATGCAGCACTCCTATATGCAAACATAAAAGGAAAAGGTAAAATATAAACTTAATTTGAGGAAAATCACCATAACTTCTGAATTTTTTGATCAGTATTACCAATGAAGTATTTCTAATGTTAGGTAGCAGCAAATTAAATCGCATGATGCTCCAGAGAAGAGATTTCAAACACAGGAGACTCTTACAAAAAATCTCTGTACGGTTTAATCATACTCAAGAAGCAAACATGTACAATACAAATACCTTAAAGGCAAATCTTGGAAACTTAATGGACTTTACAAGTATAAAGACTGAACAAAGCAGTACAATTTCTAATAAGAAGGATTGCTTGAAGAATATATAACTATATATTCAATTCCCATATGAAAATTGAAAAGGTAAATGCAAAGATCCTACTTTAAAGTTGAAAATTCAGTTGAGGGATGGAAGACGAACTATGATGGCTAGTGAGATATCCCCTGCTTTTGAACTATACCAATTTGATAAGGGAGGGCATTAGAAGCCAACATTTAACAGCATAGAAGAAGATATATTTACCGCATCTTCAGGAGAAATAACAAGCTCATTGGGAGGATCACTACCACACTGCGTCATAATACCACCACAGGGTCTTGACATTTCACCAGAACTCTCAGATTCACCAGTCCTTCGAAATTTGTACTTTGGAAGCTGACGTATGTCTTCTTCTGAAGCTCCCTCCTGCTTTATAAAAGAATTGCTTTGAAGTGGAATTGTCATGCAATCCAAGTAAGGTAATGTAAGATATCTCTATGTATTACTAACCCAACGATCTACTGGGACTTGATTATGCTTCCATTCACAATTATGGAAGCTAAATGAAAAGATACAACAGATAGTATTAAAATGAAGGATAAAAAGCCACATCTGCTGCTGAAATATGCCTCTCAAATTGTAACTAGGCCTATAGATATGAGAAAAAGCAGAAGCATACTTTTTGGAAAAGAACATGGATACTTATTGGCAAGTCAATATTTTTTGGAAAAGAATGACAATCTTTACTTCTGTGTGATTTGAAACATACTTTTTTGGAAAAGAATATGGATATTTATTGACAAGTCAATATGCAAGAAACAATTATCTTATATAAAAAAATAATACTAATAAAAAAAATTTATTCTACAAGGAAATAGAATTTATGAACCAGAACAAAGATAGAAACAAAGGATGAGGTGGGGGATCTGGTGCAATTGAAACTTCTATATAGGCATAGAAAAACTACTTATCGTATTAAAATAAAAAGAGCAATAATAAAGCTCTCACAGAGTGTTCCAACTCTATGAGTTCTGAATAATTGCAAAACATAACTCTTCACATTATTAATTTTATAACTTCGTATTTTCTGAAAATAAAGCACATCACATGTGCCAAGATGCAATGATTTTGCTAGCATCAGATAGCTTCTTTTTGAATGGATAGAGAATTGTAGCCAACACAAGGAAACTTGACATTAGCATTTTCATATTTGGAACTTCAAGAGTTACCTTACCTGCAATGTAAATGTTACTGACCTAAAGCTATAAATTGCATCTCCGAGCATCTAAGATAGACTCGAATTATAACATATCATAAAGTATTTTATGTTTGACGCAGATACAAAGACGCGGCCAATGATGGACTTTGGCCATAAGTATACATTTACGTAAATAACATTTCAGGGAAGTATCTTCTTTGAGGTACTTCCTACTTTATAACCATTTTAGGAACAAACCAATTCATTAACTAAACGAGATAATAGTCATCTTTAGTTCTCAACAAGTTTTTAACCATACTTCAAAGAAGTATTTCATTACATGGTTGCTCACCTGATCTGCAACTGCATATAAAAGGGCAATAATGCATGGGAGGCAGCAACAAACAGCAATACCGATGACGCACGCAAGAGTCACGCAGAACACGACAAAAAACACATCAAATGCTAGAAAAACTATACAAAGCCTGGAAAGAAAATAGAGAAAAGATGTCAACGTCAAGTACGTGTTGGTGACAACAACTATACAAGCTAATGTGTATGTGATTAAACTAACCAGTAAAGTTGAGGAGCATCATGAATCAGAGCTTGTCCTCCAGCAGAGACCCAGTAGAAACCGATAATCCACCAGATAAACGAAAACATTGTGTTTGCAGACTCCAGATGTTTAGCAACACTGCGATAAATGAAATGATATTGTTGATATACAAATCAAGAAAAGTAGTACACTACCAAGACAGATGAGAGGTATTATGTGATTTTCACAAGGAATTAGCAAAGTTTAACCACACAATATGTGTATGGAAATGCTGTGCCAAATTTCTTCCCTTTGGGTTACACGCAACACAGTCATTAGTTGGAAGGTTTAACTTCTATGTATCGCCAAGCTCATATTGCTTTAGAATACTACAAAAAGCACTTTTAGCATTCATCAATAACAAAGGACTTCCAGCTAGAAGCGACAACGCTGTCTGAAACTCTGATGACCTCTATGCAACGACAAAATATCATCAACGAAACTGAAATGACTTTATCATGGAGCAAGATGAATATATCCACTCATATAGCTCCTACAAAATGCATCCTCCTAATGAGATAGCGTCATCTAAACATTGCCTTATACAGATATCGCCAAAATTCCTAGAGGACTGCTATTTATATGACTTTAATCATGAAAATGGAATATTAGATCTGCAAAGTACATCCTAAGCAAGTACTCTCAAGATAGTTGTCAACGTAACTATTGACAATCAAACAGCTTCCTTTAAAACCTATCCTCGTCTAACCGTAAGTCAATATCATGTATTTTTCCAAACAAAGAGCCAATCCAAGTTCAAGTACATGATAACATGACAGTTTGCCCACATGCATCCAGGGAAACACATCCGAGTACTACCATGACCTGAAACTTTAAACGTTATAAATGACATTGCATGTTATAATTCCTTCCAGATTAAGGTATAGTTAAGTATTCTACATCTGTTCTAATTGTTTTAAGTTCAATCATGGGAATAGCAACCGCCAAATGTAGAGAACCACATCAGCTAACTAGCTCACCTAGCCCTCTCCTCATCCTGACCATGCAGAACACCCGACACTTCACTGCTGCCCCCTGCCTCTATATCCCCAGACGAATCCGACTCCGAAATCCCCTCAAAAGCCGCAACCCCTCCATTCTCCAACGGCTGACGCCGTCGATATTCAACACAAACACATACTATGTGCAGCACGCACTGGAGACCATACCCAAGCACCCAAAGCCGAAGAGGCACAGCGAGGTTCTCTTCCCTACTAATCACCAAAACCCCAGCAGCAACTGCAACAAAAGCAAGATTCCATAGAATATCAAGCAGTACAACAGGGCGTGAGTAAGCCCAATCAGATTGCATTTCTTCCAGCTCATCCCCTGCAGCTTCACGCACTAAAACCGAAGGTTGTCTCATCACCGCCCTCCTCCGACCACCACTAGCTCTCCGAAGAAATCTCGCAGCTCCACGTAATCCCCGCCGCATCAACTCTACTGATCGTCGGCCAGCAGCTCTGTCTTGTTCGGTAAGCAGCGGCGCCGCATCTACGGCACCCAGAGCGCCACCTAGAGGGTTGAAAGACCGTCCCGACGCCATTATTACAGGCAACAAAACAATCAGATTTCGATCTTGAAAGCTTTGATTTCTCGAAATCTGCTGTTTAGCTACGGATTGAAAGCATCTCTCAACTCTTCAAATGCGTAAATCGAATTGTTGGGGTTGAGTTCGGGAGGAGTGAAGACTGTTGATCGAATAAAAATAGACTGATACGGAAGGGAGAAGGAGAACGGAGGAAAAAGTTTTTAGAGTTATGTGTCGCTTCTGGCATTCGATATTGGACCGTTTCTGAGTGCGGAAGCGTAAGATTGGCTGTATGGTGTGAAACACGAAAGAGAAAGTAACGAGCGTTTTGTTTTCTCGTTCTTTCTTTCTTTCTTTCTTTTCTTTTTGGCGGGTACGCGTTGGAAAGAGCTGGCGATGTTTAGGTAAGGAAAGATCAGGTTAGTCACCATTCATTTAGTTATCACAGTTTCGACTAGTAAAATACTAGGAAGGCACAAGTTCGTAGCAAATTTAATTTTTGGCGTAGTCAGTAAGCTAATTTATTTGTCTTAACTATCAAATTAAATGTAATTGATTGAAGTTTAAATGATTTTAGTCTTAGAATACGTAACAAAAACAAAAAAGTTTGTACTATATTATCAATATTTATGAAAGAATTATACGATTGCTAATAAATATATAAGTATTATTCATAAAAATAAAATAATCTGATATTTTCTTACCAATACATTATTTTAGATTCTTTTCTTATGCATTGATATATTTGTATACTAAAATAAAAAATTTATTTTATAGTATACTATTTTATAACATATTTTTTTTTTTACATATTGATTTCTACATTATATAGTAGTTAATTATCCTCATATGCTATAAAAATAATCTATTAAGAATCAAATTTATGAAGGAACGATTTGAAATACTTGTACTATAGTTGGCATTACTTATTTGAATCACAAGTGAATTTTCATGAGTAAGGATAATAGCTATGCTCTCTCCTTCTCACTAAATTTAGTGTAGTGTTTTTCTTTATTTTTCTCATGCATTTACTACTTTCATAATGACTTATTATAGATAAAGCATTTATAATTTCTTTTGACTAACAATAACATATTTTCGTATTTTGTTTAATTAAGGTTCAACTTTAAAGCAAAAAGATAATAAAAATTATGTATGCATGTATAAGCTTTGCAAATTCTTGATGTTCTACTGATGAAGGTTTATTTAAAAGGACATAAGGTATTGTTATAGAGAAAATTCTAGAAAAACATTTGCATTGGTTTTGGAGGGAAACTACATACATTGACCTAGTATTAATTAAAGTTGAGAACAAAAATTGCAGCATATACAAGTGATATATTGTTTTCTGGTATTTGAATTTACAAGGGTATTCATATTGTTCTAGTCGATTCACTTTGTTATGTGGGCTTTTAATTCTTATCCAAAATTTATAACTTTTTGACCTACTATCAGTTAGATATTTAGGTAAATGTGAAAGTTAGGTTAGTTTTAAACCTAACCTACACATTAATTTTATACGTACAAAAAATATGAACTCATAAGTCATGACGTTATATTAATAAAAAGGTGGGGGTACTTATTTCGATGTAACAGTAACAACAAAGGAGAGAAAAAACTCAAAAAAGAGGGTTTAGATCGACATGAAGAGTCGGTAATGAAGTAAAATGCTTTAGTAAATTAAGATTCGATGCAAGATTTATGACATGTATGCCATATGTGTCTGCTCGAATTATAAATTTCAAGTATATATATGGAGTGTCTACTCAATTATGGCATCACATTAAGTAATCTTTGTTTCTCGCTTCATTCCAAATTTGGATCTTTTAAGATGATCGATGACCTACTTGAATTTTTTAGCCTAATATTATATCATTAGAGCTAAGCCTAATTGTCACGACCTAACCATAGGTTATGATAATTACTTATCTTAACTAAGTTCAGATAATATACAAACTCAATAGAGCCTAGTAAGTCTAACTCAATACTCAACTTGAGATTAACATATGCCAAAGTTTAAAAATATTAACAAAACCTTCATTGTAAACCCAAGGCATTTGTTAAAGATTTTTTGAAAACCTCCCCATAAGCAAAAAAAGAAAAAAGGAGAAAGATGCTAATTAGAACATACACTATTGCTACTAATTATTTATAACCAATCATAACATATTACAACACCCAAAAAGAATTATGCCAAAAAGAATTAAACAACAAAATCTCCAAGAGTAATATAAGTCTTTTGAAGCTATAGTACTTGAGGGTAATACTTGAAGAATTATAGCGCAAACTATATGAAAACATTATACTGAGGATAATTAAATACCCTTAATACATGAGTTCGGATGATGATGTTTGTATCAACTGCTTTTCCATCGCCTCTGAACTATATGGGAAAGGCGAAAGAAAATAAATGATATAAAATGCACCAAACTAAAATTATTAATGTATTACCTAATTATTTTATATTCTCATTTATATGTAAGAAAAGACAGTAATAGATCAAGTCCTACTATATTCTGAATCGTGTCATATTGATCGGGTATATGGTAGAGAGGATAGAGTTAAACAAATTGTAACATATAACAGTTTATATATGTACACATTAAATTAAAGCTAAAGATGTTGTCCTCATGTAGAATTATGTAAGAAGGAATACTTGAAACGAGTGCATTAAAAATTTACTAAAGACAATAATGAGTCAAGTAGATAACAAAATATTGAATATAGGCATTGGATTCATACTTTATAAATATATAAATAAACATTTTAATTGATTAACTAATAACTAAATAATATATGGTTAGTCGTAAGTCATCCATTAAACATAATATTTAGTAAATAAATTGTAATCCAAATACGACCAAATTTAATTAATAAGTTATATTGATTAATACAATTATAGAGTCAGAAAAATATAACATAAGCGAGACAAAGCTACAACATATATATGTCTACTAATACTTAACATTTAGGCTCCCATTGTAATTTATCGAGACTATAACTATTCGAGTGGTTGCCCCTAAGTGTACGAGGTTACATAAGTCTATAGCATATGTGGGTAAATTTCAACTCACATTTCATAGCGAGGCTCACCTACTTTTCGGATTCTATTAAAGTGAGGCACTAGCCAAAGTTGAATTGGTTGGAAAGAAGGATGAAGGCGGAGCATATGCAAATGACAGTAATGACTAATTACTCATTACAGCAAGATCTAGAGGAGAAATAGGAGGAAAAAATTGCTCTCTTTTGAGATCAAATAGCAGAGTTAGTGGTGAAACTTTGGTGCTTCACTCGGGCGGTCGAGATTAGGTGCAAGCTCGACATGCCTGTGCAATGGCTTAAGAGGAAAAATGAGTGAGGAAAAAGAGATCAATGCCGAGAACATTAACATCTCACAGGAGAAGCATAGCTGCATAGGAAGGAAGCTTAGCGAATGTGGACAATTATAAGAAAGTAATAAAGAAATAAGGAGAGAAAGAAATAAGAACATAAAAAAAGTGCATCAAAAGCAAGAAGGAAAAGAGAAACAAACAAAGAAAGTCAAAGCCAAAGTAAACTTCCTTCTCAAGCTCTCTGTTCTAGCTGCAAAAAATGCAAAATTCTCTCTATATCTCTATTGCAGTTAATATAGTTATGAATTTTTTTTTTCTTCTTCTCTTGTTCTTCCTCTTGTATCCAAACTCTTACATTATGTCTAACCAGTTCACAAGTGTTTTATTTCAAGATATGAAAATTGCGGCATTTTTTTCTCATCAATAATGAGCTTTGCATTTTGTATTTTATAACTTTTTTCCTTGAAAATTTTAGGTTTTAAGGTTGTTTTTCTTCTTTACCAATCCCAAACGTAATAAACGAAAATCACAAGTCACCATACTTACAGATGACATTTGAAAGCCTTGAAGTTGCAAAGTAATTTTATATGATTTATGAAAAGATTGATATTTAACATCATGACTTAATCTACACAAAAGACCCATACTAATTCAAATAAAAATAATATTTGTCAAATAACTTGTGATCTTTTCAGAAATCATACAAGTTATCAACCATAAAAAATAGAAGACGAATTTGAGAAAGAAGTGTAGAAAAAGAAGCACAAGTACGGTAAAATATGAGTTTTGTGCAATAATAAGAGTAAAGAAAATATATAGTGAATTATAAAAAGTGACGGATTATGAACTATATATTAAGGTGATCACAATTCCGACCTTATTAGCTCTGTAAAAAGATTACATAATCTATTTGTAGAAATATATGAGTTGTAATTAAAAATTTGGTTGACTCATGTTGGGATGAAAGTATATCCGTCTCTAAGGTTGAAGATACACTAGACGAACCGCAAAATAGATTTAATGATAAAAATTATTGGAACTATTTTTTACACTAAAAGCAGTACAAGAAATCTATACATGACGATGCTACAGTTGCTGTTGACTTTTTTAAAAGAAAGAAGATTCAAAATTTTTTATGCAATACAAATGGATGCAAAGTAAAAGGCAATCAATATTTTCTGGATAGATTGTCGGTCATGTTGTCAGCTTTAATAGTTTGGCGATGTTATATTTTTTAACACGCCCTACCATAAAAACATATATAAAATACTGTTTGTCCATTCACTAAAGTTAACCATCATACAACGTCATTCAATTTGGTAGCGCACTACTTTTAGAAAAAAAATTTCAGTGACATTTTGAGACCTAGCTTACAATTATGGACAAGTATATTTCATATTTAATCATCATAGATAAAGACAACTATAACTGCTGCTGTTGGGAAAGTTTTTATGAATACACTACATAAATTTTCACTTGATATATTATGAAAAAATTCACCAAAATATTTTCACATATTTATTTTAAGAAGTCAATTTTTGAAAAAAAAAAAGTCAAATCGTGTATTCGAAAACTTATATTCCTAACACCTTCGAAACAAGATGGAAAGAATTAATGTGTGGATATGAGTTATAATAAAATGAATGGTTTTGAAGAGTATACGATATTAGATAAAAGTGGGCACATATTTATCATTTGGATCTTTTTTATACAGGCACTAATAATGTCCAGCACTCCGACAGTATGAATGGTGCTTACAAAAAATTTTTCCATCCTAGAACAATCTTCGAGAGTTTGTAATAAAAAATAAGAAATATTTTAATAAAATTATTTAGAAAAAATAAAAGACGACTACGTGAGTGAACACTTGTGTCACGTTATAGAAGGCAACTCCAATGTCTAAAAAAATACGGCAAAATTATATACGATGAAGTGTACAATAGGTTCAAAAAGTATTTAAAAAAACTCAGTTTGAGTATGTTCTACATGATGATGTAAATGATAGTGATAGCTACAAAATTTATATCTATAACTTTTTAATAAAAGATGATCGGCGTGATGAAAGATGAAGTTTAATCTACCCACAAAAGAAGGTTACTATGAAGTCAAACTTTTTGAATTTATGCGGATTATTTGTGGACATCTTGTGAAGGTCTTTTAAAGTTGGGATATATAATTGCCGGATCATTTTATTTTTCAATAGTGAAAGAATGTTGCTAATAAATATAGAGCTAACTATGCTACTGATCAGTAACTAAACATAAGAATAATGAACTATTTAGAACTATTCAACTACAGATAGTTCTCAACTAAATAATTTATGAAGTGACTGAAACTGATAAAGAATACTAAATCTTATTACAAGCATTGAAAGAAACTCAATGGCAAGGCTTAAAGCAGTAAGGATAACTAATAAACAGGATAAAAATCAGTTGTCTATTCATATAATCAATGATAGTTATAAGATTTAGTTGATGCCTCTCAAGTTTTACTTTTATTTTCAGCATATAAAAAACGAAGAGAAGAAATAAAAGAAGGAAAGAATTAAAAAGATGCTTGAAAAAACCCACTGCAATAGCCAAAGAATAGACAGGTAGAAGATATATATAGTGTAACAACTCTGGTATTAGCATGACAAACGAAATTTGTTAAAAATCTAAATAGAAAGAATAAGACAAATAAATTTAATCATTTCATATAGTTTTGATTCTTAATATAAAATATTTTTTATTCAAACTTGTATATTAACATATTTTATCACTTTTTTACTAAATAGTTATGGGTATAGATAATGCTGAAGACAAAGACATAAGTAAAGATGAAGATAGTGACAATAAAATTTAGTTTTAGCTAAAGTAAAATGATGAATTCATTTTACCCTTTTTTGAGTAAGCACATAGATGCTATACATAGTGTTCTTAAGTTGCACCGTATAGAAAGTAATTTGTTATATTTAATTTGCTTAAATTGTATTGTACAACTGTTGTTAACAAAAAAAACATTATATTTTGATAAAGCTTTGCTAAGCTTACTGTCATGTGTTACTACTATTAACAGACGAGTGAGCTATACGGAGGTTTGTTAACTAGCATAGCTCACTGGCAAGAAATTAGTGAGTTAGTAAAGCTTACTAGCAGGAGACCAATATAACTCACTGTTAGGTATTCACCTATTAGGTGACCAGTGATGTATGCTTACCACTGTCAAGTATTGAAACATTCACTTTGATACAACCATCAATACAAACATTCACTTCACATTTAAGTACATTCATCACTGTGAAATTCACTTCACATTCACATCGACAACATTTACTTCTTTCAATATGCATTATATCTTCAGACATTACGCTTACATTGTTAACTGGCATTGTTAACTTTCCAGCATGACACAAACATTCACTTCACATTCAACATTCACAGTATTCACATTCACAGAGGCTCAAATTTGATGCCAAACTCAATCAAGTTAGATTCAAAATTTGAAAATCGCATTCACATTCTTTTCATAACATAGCTTTTCATAAAACTTCAACATTACATCCATAACAACAACACTATTATAACTTTGAAATATATTCATAAGTTTACAACACCTAATCATTAAATCTCCTTGCAGTCTTTATTTATTATCATATATAATGCCATATTCATGAAGATCGACATTTATTAGGAAAAAAAAGATCTAAAAAGAAAATATCAAACTTCAGCATTCCATCTCATCATAGGATAGCAGGTTGTCTTCCTCCATCACTAGAAAACAAAAAACAAAAAAAGATAATGAAGAAATTTGCACTCTCATCACCTAATGCAAAACTAAGAAGAATAAGAATTATATCTATCAACTTACATCGTGGGAAGAATTCATTTTTGTTATTGCTTGATCAATGACTACACTATAATAATAAAAATATTAAAGCATCAGGTTACATTTACCTTGCAGTGGGAATAAATAGCGTGTTGAATTGTTGAAATTACATATTTCAACTCACCGAAAACTCGGCTAACAATTCTACCTATGAAAGTAAATAAATAAGAATCTGTCAACTACTGTAATATATAAAATTGAGGAGGGAAACACGAAGAGGAGGATGAGGAAAAGAGAAAAACACAGACTTTTGGTTTCGAATTGAGGACCGTCGACCGAATTGAAGTTTATGGCAGCAAAATTGAGGATCATAAACTTATAGGAGTTGTGAATGGCATGCAAAATTGAACGTGTCCTTCAATAGAACACCCATAAACACTCAAACTCAACATGATTCTAAACTGTCAGATCTTGATCTGTCATGATTTGATGTGTATGATGTGTGCGCACATTGTATTATGCACACTTTTTGCACCATATATAATATACTCAAGTGATAACAAAACTTCAATTAATCAGTTTAAATGTTTATGATTTGTTCAACATGTTATCGAAGTTAAATATTTAATGGTTCGAGATAGAATCATGCACATCTCGATTATTAAAATTAATTTTCATCATGAAAGAAAAAGATATTTTTATGTTAGTGCATCAAGTTAAAACAACTACATATAAGAACATGTTGGTATAATATATTTAATATTTTATAACATATATTCATCAATTTAAGTTTTTGGATGAACTTATTATTCAATACCCTGTTTAATCTTTCGTAAAGAAAACAAAACATTTTTTGTTCGGTGCTATTCTCGGAAGGTAAAGAAAAAGTCGTGTTCAAAATCATGAATAATGATTTACTTAATTATTCTAAAACTTTCATATCACTTATACAGATAATCAATCATGTGGCTCTCAAGTAATGCCCGTTGCATATAATTATTTATATGAAAGGTGGTTTATTATTATAAAGTTATTAATAAGTTAGTTGTTGTGGTATGTAAAGGTAGTTGTTGACAAGAAATTATGTAGTTTATATTTGGCCAAAAATATTTTAGTAAAAATTTAGTAAAACTATCTTCAAAATAACGACAAAAAAGTTGAAGTTGCATGTATAAATTAAATGAAATGGGTGTGTACATGTTACACGTACCTATACATGTGAGACTTAAGAATTAGTGCAAACATCAATCTTATATCCTCTTATGTTTACTTATTTGGTATTTGTATAAATCATTTGTTGTGCTTAAGGTAGATAGTGTTTAAAATAATTTTTTTTTACAAACAGTTTACTTAGAAATTTTTTAAAAAATGATCAAATATTTTATCTAAAAAATAATTAACGAATTATATAATTATTTTAATGTACAATTTATCTATACTTTTAAATTTTGTAAGAGATTTCAAAGCAATACTATAGAAGGTTTATTAGAAAATATAAAGTTGAAATAAAAATTTAAAAAATAATGATAGCACTGCCGAACATGTCCTAATTATTCTTCGTTATTTGTATCACTTGCATGTAAGAAGAGAATACACACAACTGATATTCGTGCTCTATTTGCATCCTAAACCCTAAATCTAATCCAATATAATCAGACCTAATCCAGATATCAAATTGAAAAGACTGCCGGCTCACCGATTTATCATGCGGGTTATTGGGTCGATCCGATAAATCACTCCCAGTAGCGATAATGGAGTACTGAAGGTAGCTCCGTCTATCCTCCATTGCTGAGCTCCATCTCCACCATCACTCTCCAACTTCTTGGGTTCATAGAGAAGTAAAAAAGCTTCAACTTCTCTTCTATCTTCTCGTTAAAGCGAATGTTAAAGAGATAACAAATATGGTTGTTGTATGTAGGTAATACTTATTAAGAAGATTCTGAGTTGTTCTATTATGTAGAAGAAGAAAAGAGTTTTAATTTGTAGAATTTTCTTTTTTCTCCAATTTCTCTCAATCTTGTTAGCATTTGTTGTTTTAATTACATGAGAGAAAGTGGTTTTGGCAAAGCTTATTCTAGAGTTAAAATCATAGGTATTGTTTGTTCTTTGTGTAAAAAATATCTTAAACAATAATTTAGTTTCGGCGATCGTCGACGGAGCTAAAGAGCCCTTGAGATACAGCGAGAAAGAGTATTTATCTTCGTCGGAGTAAAACAGTGAGTAATGTAGTGTCCAATTCAAGCACGAATTTTGATAATATAGTATCCAACTCGACATCGCACTAGATTTTGCTACAAGGCAGCTTGCCCCATCTGCTTTGACGACCATATCACGGTCTTATAAATCTCTCTTTTATCGACTAGTAAGCATTAGACTCTATCCGGAATGACGACATAGTTGAAGGTTTTCGATCAGATCTGATTAGACTGGTGCTAACCACAATCCTAAATCCTAAACCAAAAAATAATGTAAAAATAATTTTGTATATTAATTATATTTAAAGAATGTACCTAAAAGTCAATTTTAATTAAAAAAAAAGAGTTCAAGAGGAATGAATGAATGATACACGTGTTACGTCATTTTGTGTTAGCAGAGAAGGCTCTTCAAATCAGATTCTGCATTATTAGATCCAATTTTCAAATTAACTAAAACACATGCACCTATGTTGCAAATGCAACTGCAATCCCGCCGTGATTTCCCTCCCAACTCCAAAACCCTCTTTCATCTACGGGGAGAAACCCTCGTTCGTTGATCAGTGCTACAAAATTTCACAGCAAGATCGTAGAGGAAGATTTCAACCATGGCTTCGAAGCCGCCGTCCTCCTCCGATCATCCAGTCGCTGCTGCAGCGAGTAACTCGGACATGCCGTGGGTGGAGAAGTACCGACCGACCAAGGTGGCTGATGTTGTCGGCAACGCTGATGCCGTCTCTCGTCTCCAAGTGATTGCCCGCGACGGAAACATGCCCAATCTCATCCTCGCCGTAAGCCTTTAAAAACCGTAATGGTGCCTTCTCTTAGGCAAAATAGATCGAACACTCTGCGTGCAAATCTAGAAATTATGTGTTTCCTCTTTTAGTTTGCTTTGTTCTAATTGTTTTGGTAAGGTTCCAGGGGCCACCAGGGACTGGTAAGACAACAAGCATTAAGGCTTTGGCTCGTGAGCTCCTTGGTAAACGTTATGATGAAGCGGTCCTTGAGCTCAATGCTTCTGATGACAGGTAACATTTTTCCTAGATTTCCAAATTTAGCTTGAATGTACTGATTGCTTTCATAATGTTATCCTAAAAAATTATTATGAAAAAATTTTACTGAAAAAAAGGGCAAATTGTGATTAATGCAGGAGGGCGTTTGCTGTAAAGGATTAAGCTTTTGAACTCAATTGTGGGTTCAATAATATACTTTTAGTAAATTGAACTATTTACATCAAGAGCATTATTATTTGAAGTTGCTCTATATTTTCTAATTGAATAGAGACCTTAAACCAGACTAATCAAAGCACATTGCACCACACCATATTGTAGGCGTTTTCTTAATGATGTTAATGACTTAACCAATGAGTGATTGTTGCCTGTACATTTAGAGGAATCGATGTTGTGAGGAACAAGATCAAGTCGTTTGCTCAACAGAAAGTCACCCTGCCCCAAGGTCGCCATAAGATAATTATTCTTGATGAAGCTGATAGGTAAGCTACTGAGTTTGTTGGAACATTTTCTTTGTTTTCATTGATGCTACTCTTCTTGCTTTTATGAAATGGTTTGTGATATTTGAGGGATTTGTAGTATGACTTCTGGGGCGCAGCAAGCTTTGAGGCGCACAATGGAGATCTATTCCAACACAACAAGGTTTGCTCTGGCATGCAACACCTCCTCAAAGATCATTGAGCCAATCCAGAGTAGGTGCGCACTTGTGCGCTTTTCAAGATTGTCAGATGAAGAGATTCTTGGTCGTCTTATGATAGTTGTGCAGGCGGAGAAGGTAATACTGCACTTGTGCAATCCTGTACAACAATGTTTTAGAGTATATATGTTAAATTGAATTCCTCAAGTTGTAGTGTAAAACCTTTAAGTGAAAGAATAGTATGCATGTTTGATTGTTTGAAAAGACTTATAGTATATAAAATCTTGGTCATTAGATGTCAAAGAACTTGAAAATGTTTCCTAGGCATTTAAACTCTTTCTAGCCCGCAACTGTATAGCATGCGAAGATGTGGTGGTTAAAATTAACTATAAATAGTTAGTCAATTTGGCATCATTACGATGAAGAAAACAATGTGAGTTTTGTTAAGCTTGGTTGTAACATACGTCGATCAAAATTTTGAGAACTTTGTACCAAATATCATGATTGTGCTTGGTGGTAGGATCTGGCTTGTTTAGATTTGCATCCTTTTCGTCTAAGTTAGTTGTGAGCTCTGAGACATAGCTGTATTGCAAACATTTATTAAGTTAGAAAGCCCCTTTTGTTGACAAAAACCTTTGTGATAGACCAAGTAAAGTCTCTCCGTCAAATGTAACCAATAGACAGGTAATTATTTTCATTCCTTATTGTTTTTTAACTGATCTTTTGCTTTAGTTATTATCTAGTTTGTGTACTTAGTCTTTAGGTCGATCCTGTACACATTCTTTATTCCAATATAGAGCTTTTTGTTTCTGCTCGTCTTCTGATTCGACATTGCCTAAAGCCATATTCACAGATCATAACCAGTAGCACTGGAGACTTGGTAATTGAGTATATGAATAAGGTCATTGTTTCCTGAATAAATGATATGCTGACTATTGGAGATTTGGATGCTGGGCATCTGTAGGGTCATTTTCCCTGAGTGATTCTTATTGCTAAGTTACGGTAGTGAATGAATGCTGAGATGTGAAAAAGAATCAATCTAAGTTAGCTTTAGTATGTCATCATCTGCAAGCACTTCCTTCAAACTTTTTCGCGTCTCATTCTCCCCTTAACCTACAAATAGATTTGCAATATTCAATTTCGCAAAAGGTTGATACAGCAGATACAGAAAATTATAATTTATCTAGACAACTTGAGTTTTGTTGATTGTGCATAATACTAACTCAGTTATGGGATTGAGTTACATGCTAAAGATTTTTCGACTCAAATACCCTGAAGCTCTACCTTTTATTTTTGTTTACTTTTAAGCTGAAATGTTAATTCACTGGAACTTAATCTAGGCTTTTCTTTGACACCCGTATTTCTTGTCCCAGTATTCTTGTTCTCTTTTTGTTTTTGAGTGGAGCATGCTATGACGTTTCTTTGAATTTTTTGGAAGAGGATCTAAGTTTTCTTTGAAATGATCTCAAGGCCAGTAGCTTTCAATATTTTCGTAGGTTCCTTATGTGCCAGAAGGACTGGAAGCACTCATCTTCACTGCTGATGGGGATATGAGGCAGGCTTTGAATAATTTGCAGGCTACATTCAGTGGCTTCCGATTTGTCAATCAGGAGAATGTTTTCAAGGTGGATTATATGCACCATCTTCTTTTTCATATGTAATGTTGCTTTTCCTTATAGCTAATTTTGTCTTTTTCGTGTTAGGTATGTGACCAGCCTCACCCCTTGCATGTCAAGAACATGGTCCACAATGTGCTGGAGGGGAAGTTTGACGATTCCTGTTTTGCTCTGAAGCAGCTCTATGATATGGGTTATTCTCCAACTGACATAATCACAACTCTTTTCCGGGTCACAAAGAACTATGATATGGCTGAGTATCTGAAGTTAGAATTTTTAAGAGTATGTAATCAACTTTTTATATCTCTTGTTTTTGCGTTCTAGTGTTTGGGAGGTAATTTTATACCTATTGGGTAATGCAGGAAATCGGATTTGCCCACATGAGAATCTGCGAGGGTGTCGGGTCACTCTTGCAACTATCTGGCCTCTTGGCCAAGCTTGCCATAGTTCGGGAAACTGCAAAGGCTGTGTAAATATATTTGGTATCAGCCATTTAGTTGCTCAGTACACATGCAAATACTATTAAGGGAGAGATCTTTTGGATCCAGTTTGGAAGCGTATTTTGCATATATTGTGCTCTCTTAGTCTAAGCTTACTGTTTAATGTTGCCTGGTGGATCTTTTGGATCCAGCCATCTAAAGTTCTCTGTTGTTTTTGGGCATTAGTCCTCTCTTTTTATGCAGCTATAGCAACCTGCATAGTAATGGATGTCTGGAGGGATTGCTTGTGCATTAATAGCTTCTGTAATCCTGCATGTAAATGAATCTTAAATGTTTGCTTGCATATTAACCGATAATTTGGTGCATCTTGTTCCAGGTCTCAAACAAAGCTTCAGCATTTAAATATCTGCTTCTAAAATTAGTGAGACTAATTCCAACCTTGGCGAAACACCTATTGCAACATATTAAGCCAAGCAAATGTCTTTTCTAGGAAATAAGTAACCTCTTCACACTACAGAAGCTTGTGCTACTGCCAAAGATGTGTAATGGGCTTTCTGGCTGAGGTTCAGTTTTCTGCTATCGTCTCATTCAAGATGGATACGGTACCGTCTTGAGATAATATATAGTCTTCCATTAATCTCATCTCATTTTACAAGTGTTTGATAATATGAAATCGGTGAAAATTTTGCTATCTTTCAAACCTTGGTGCCTATTCCGGTCAGGACTTTGAAGTATGCAAAATTGCAACATGAAGAAACCACTTCAGTTCCGGATTAAACTTGCATAAAATGGAAAATTACATCATGAACATGCCTGACAAGGTAAGGAGTTCAAATGAAGATTCAGAAAAATTAATAATCATGTACAAAAAACACAGTATAAATATTAAAAAAACAATGACTAGCATTCTTTTTTCTCCCCTAAAGGGTAGCGTGCTGTTACAATATCACATTCTACTATACAACCAATTGTCTGATGAATGCTGACAGAAAACCTGTAACACTGTCAGAAAGAATGCTTTGTTCGGAGGATTCCCGTTCTTCTAGCTAGGAAACCAATTAAGTTCAGCCATTTACAAAGAATGTACAGATTCAGGTATTTCTCTTAGCACTGTGGAGCCTCTCACGAGACTAATCATTCGAAAGAAATGTTGGACCTGTGATAGCTTTCTCAAGTCTTTGCTCATCAGACTGCCAAGATGGATTGCTTCACTCTAAAAGCAAAAGAAATTACTCAAATACCTCTGCACTTGAAGACTGATTATGTAAGCAGAATGCAGAAGACTATGAGCTGCAAGAGAGCGGACATAGCTCAGAGGATTCTGGTGTGATAAACTTATTATAAACTTGACATCTGCAGGACATTGCTTCTGGATAGGTTTTGTGGAGGTCAAGCAAGCAAGCATTGCAGATGCTGGTGGTCTCTTGATTGAGGTCTTTTCTTGTAATCCTTGATTTTCTGAGGAATGAAATGATACCCTTCCGACAGAGAGGGCATGGGATTGAACCTGGTTGTTCTGTTGAATCTGATGTTGTAGTGCATACTGAGCAAAGATCAAGTGCACATTTTACACACAGTTCATGACCACAACCTGAAGTAATTGACAAAGCTTCTCAATTGATCAATTTTCCGGCATACAGAACTAAACAGATGTTAGTTATAAAATTACTTTGCAAAAAGCAACAACAACTTTGACAAAAAACGATGAATGATTTTATAGTCAGGCATTTCACATGTTCAAAATAACATCAATATACCATATTGACATGTTAGCATGTAGAAGATGCAAGATCTAATGAATTGGTCATGTTATCTACTACATATGAACTCTTTCTACGTTGTGGCATTAGTAACTGATCTACTACCTTGTTGTTCTGATTTTGAGATGTCTGTCCTTTTTGTTCGTATAAAATTAAAATGTTCATCTTTTGACCCTTGTATTTCAGTATAACTAGTCATAGATGCATGTCCAAAAAGTTGGAATCTTGCAGATGGGAGAGAATGATTTTTATATGTTGCACGACTTTCATGATGATGCCTAACAGAGGACTGATACAAACATGAGATAGCGCTTTAGAGTCGAAGAAAATACCTTCAGCAATTACATTGCAGGATCTTTCAAGGCAAACTGCACAGAGATCAGAATCGTCTGAAGCTGGAGGCGAGCTCTCCAACCCATACTCCCTGCAGGAAATTGTCATTTCAATATGTTAATGTGGTAGACATGGCAAGATTGGTCAATAGATTTGTCGCCCAAGACTCAAGGATAGGAGTCAGACTATGGCATTGCTAGAAGATGCCAGTTAACTTTGTGTCTAAAAGCTTGAATTGATGGTTTTAGGTGACATTTGGAAGTGCTTTTGAAAAGAAACTTTTTTGGAACGAAAGATATTTTCATCCTTTTTGAGAAATAAGCTCTACGTTTTTACCTTAAAAAGATAATAAAAATATCCAATAACAAGATCTTACAACGTAAAATTTTTCTGTACTTTCTAAAATTTTTAAATAAATTTTGTAGAATATTGTAGAAGATTTAATTGAAAAACGTAAAATAAAAAGTTGAATGAAAGGAATAGAAAAGCAAAGCCAACTTGCCCATAGTCTTCTCAATACATTATTAATGAATAAAGCTTACCTTCATAGTATTTTAGTTTGGTAAACATAGTCCTTTCACAATGTCCTACCTCATGTTATCCCATTTCTTGCTTCTCCGCGTTAAACTACATGCTAGTGTTTTATTCTTCATGCATGACACACAGAATTTGTTCTAACGTATATATGCATTACAAATAATGTCATCAAAAGTTCTTAACAAAATTCACAAAATGAGGTAGCCAAACATTGGTGATTGTATGGTACTCTGATCTTCAGCAAGAATAGGAAACGACGAAAAAAGTAAGAACATTTGTAGGAATACCTTGCGATATTGAAAACGCTCAAGAGGGGCAAAGACAGATGATTAGACAGAGGGAAGCTGGGTATGATCAACTTTGAATCAGGTGACAGTAATGGCTCAAGCCAATGCCGTCCCCAGACTTCGGCAACATCAACTGGCAACCACCTGATATTCAAGACAGGCATATTTTTTCTTGGGAATTAACATCATCTCAAGAAGTACTCGGATAATTTGTATAGCATGAGACATTATTTACCCATTGCAGTTTAGTGATTGTCGACAAGCACCATTAGCAAGAAGGATCTGCACAAAGGATTTGTAATGTTACAAAACAGTAAAAGGATGTGCACATGGAAATAATATGTTGATGCAAATATATATATATATATATATATATATATATATATATATATATATATATATATATATATATATATATTGCAGAAACGTTTATGGAAGATCATAGTAATTCAGATGTAGGATGAAACTCAGGGAGGTAAATTTCAAGACATAGTTATCCTGTTTGTTGTTCAAGGTCTAAAGCCAGTAACGGAGGGCTGAACAATCTTACCTGGCAACATTGGAGACTCCCTCCACAAGCTGCATAATGCAGAGGAGTACTTCCCGCTCCTGTGATATATGGAAGCATAAAGCTTCAGTCCAATGCATGTCCATCATCAAGGTCAAGAAATCAAGAAACATAAAAGAAGAAGTACCAATCAAATTAATCGCTCCATGTGGAGAAGTCACAACTGAGACATCAGCATGGAAATCAAGCAGCAGCTGTACGCACTCAAAGTAACCATTCAATGCTGCCATATGAAGAGCTGTGAGGCCACCTTCAGCTGGCTTGCTGATAAACTTCATCAGTGCACTACAATAAACAAGCTTATGTAAGCATATAAAATACATTCCACTTGAATAATGCACAAAGCAGAAGCAATGCCAGAAGTAAGTTAATTCCCACATACGATTTATCATACTGTTCTGAAACTGGATCAGGGATTACAGAACCACCCGTTGCCTCTTCACATTCTTTTAGAGGAAAAGCTGCTTCATATGGCATGCTGGGGATAAGTTCTGCGAGCAACAGCCTCATGCACCTCACTTTCCCCTCTGCTGCTGCAACGTGTAGTGCTGTTCTTCCATTAATATAATCTGTTCTCATAATCTGAAGATAAAGTACGAAGGAATGAGCAAGAAAAATTAACCATCCAAAATAACTTTTTTGAAAGCAAAATACTGTAAAACATGAAACGCATTCAGAAAATAGATTGTGTGAATGATGCTCAGCTCTTTCTACACTAAGAAGATTAATCTCCTGCATTAAGCTTAATGACAATGCTCGAAAGTCTCTACAAATTTCTATGCAATTTGAGTTTTTGACATGGATTGGCATAGCCAAGCTATAAAATCAAAATAGCTTTATCATCTACAAACATGAGAATTGCTCAGGGCACATGCTTTTTGTTCCCAACTTCAAATATTTGAACAATTTAAACCATGAATTAGGGAAGCATAAAGACATACATCAGCTTTGAAGAGCATCAAAGTCTGTACCACTTCCCAGTGTCCGTACCGGCAAGCTTGCAGCAGTGCAGTCTATTCCAAGCAAACAAGAAAGAATGCATCACTTATAAGATAAATTATTAGAGTTAAAAATTCAAATTTGTTTGCAAAATGTAAAAATGCAGGTTGTTGTTTTACCTGACCGCAGTAATTCTTGGCATTTACATTTGCTCCATTCTCCAATATCAATCTCACTATCTAACATGCGAAATTTATACCAGTATTAGGAAAAGAGAAAACCAAAAGAACATAGAACTCAAGCTAATAACTCGAGAAACCAAAGAACAACCCAATAAAATTCTTCCGTAAAACAAAAACAAGCAACAAGAACTGGTTAGACTGATTACCTCTGTGTGACCGCGTGCGGCGGCGAAATGAAGTGGTGTGTTGAGTCCTGGAAAACTTGTGTAGCGTGCATGGCAAGAGCTCATCTGAAGCAGCATGCGCACCTCCGCTACGTCTCCGTCTCTCGCTGCCGTCAACAGCCGTTCTCCTGCTCCTGAACACCCTACTGCATTCCCCATCTACCTCCCCCTATCTCTTCTCTCCCAACAACAACAACAACAACAACAACAATAACAGCAAGAACAATAAAAACGAGAATTTGGAGATTCTGTTCTTGGTTACAAGTATGAATCAAAAAAAGATTCTTTCTTGTTGCTTTTGGGATTAAGAGTTGAAATGTCTTATGAGATTTAGTGGAAATAAGGGAGTGAAGCAGCCAATGAGAGAAGAAATTGTAGAGAAGAAGCAAAAGAGAGAGTTGGTCACCGATTGTGTTTGTCCTTACGGAAAACAAAAGTTTCGAAGTTTCAATTGCAACTAACAAAAAAGAAACTTTCTTTGTTTCATGGTTAGAAATCTTTATCTAATTACTAGTTATTATTCTATAACTTAGAAATTGAATAGAAGGCCACCTATTTATTGAAATGATAATATTTATTCACTATATATATACTCGGTTGCTATTAAAAAGCTGCCAATAGATTTTTATCTTTATCTAATTATTTAATGATATTACATCTTACTTTCAAAAAAAAAGATGAGGGGTAAATATGTCTCATAAAGAATCATATATGGAATTGGTAGATGTTTTATGCACAATTTGGCAGAAAGTATATAATTGAAGCAAGCTTTATCATTTTGTGTAGAAGAAAAAAACGAAAATTTTGCAAAAGCTGATTATGAAAGTGTAAATTTGCGAAAGGAAAGTCTGTATTTTCCAACACGCAAACTCCCAAGAACTTATTTTAAGTAGGGAGTTGGAACTAATAATCAATCTCAAGGAAAAAACTTTATTCTCTCTGTACACGAAACCAATTAGCGCAAGTAAGCCCATAACGTGCACGTTTATCTTCTGGGGATGCTTAAAGAAGGTTTTTGTTTAAATAGCCAACATCCACTGTAACTCTGTGTTTCTATGCCACCTTTTAGGAATATATTTTTTTGGTCACTTTTTATATCAAATGAACTCACTAATCCTCAATTTAGATCTTTAAAATTACATGTATTATTCTGCTCAAACTATCTAGAAATTCACTCATAAAATTTTTTCGTCCAAACACTACTAGTTACACATTAATCTCGTCGGCTTTCACGTTTGGAGTTTATCGATGACTCTTTAATTGAAATTAACAATAGCCTCACGAATTACGTTGAGATATTTTTAATATTGTTTTATTTTGTGTCCATCTCGTGATTGAGGTTTATGGCTCCTAATGAAATTTTGAAGACCGCCGAGGCAAGTAAGGGTAGCGAAATATTGTTTAAAACAAGAGAAAAAAAATAAGAACATAGTTTATAACTTATTTGACACATAAAAAAGTAGAATATTAATAACAACTGGATCAAATAGGGATCACATCGTTGCACAAAATAGCAAAGGTTATACAAGGTCACGCACATAGTCGCATATGATCGCATATATAATATCGCACACAAAATCTCACAGATTTGTGTGTACGTCTATGTGTAACCATGTACGACTTTACTTAAACCATTTGTCAAGGTCAAATAGAGTTGTTTGATATTTATTATTGTTGTTCTTTTAAGTTTGTGATGTAGTAAATAGTATAGTTGAACTCAGTAAGTGTAATAGTTATGAATAGCTGGCATTTGTGAGTTAAAAATAAATATTTGTATTAATAGGTGGCATTATAAATGTGTTCTAACCAACGCCAATCTTCAGCAAGATGTGTTTATATTTTTTTTCAATTTAAGTTTCCAAACATTTGCAATCGGAAAGTCACGCGGTGACCAAAAACAATAATATTGATTACAAACTATCGAATTTAAAATACTTCTAAGTCATACATGTGAAAAATACTTCCTCACTTTCAATCTGTATTTCATTTTTTTTTTCCTAAATAGAGTAAGAGATGTGCATTATTCTGCTTCCTAATCTGGTCGGTCGAAGCACATGCAAAGGTCATCTTAACTGAACAATGGATGATTTCTAGTCGCACAAGGTTGCACATTGATAAATAGGAGTCATATTAATGAAAGATGCTTTCTCATCTGATCAACGGAAGCACATGCAATCTGGAGTTCATCCAATGCAAAGCAATGAATGGTTCCTAGTAACATAGGGTCGCACATTGTTTAATAGAGGTCTTACAAATTCACAAAAAGCCAAGAAAGTTTTTTGACTTAAAAATTTTATGTAAATTTTACTATTTTTCTTAACATTGTAAATGTGTAAAGTGTGTCATCCGAACTGCACATTAATAATGTTGATCGCACAAAGTAATGAAGAGCCAATTAAGAATCTTTTGACTTGAAAGTCTATTTAAAGATTATATTATTTTTGAAAATTGTAAATGTGTAAATATCATCTTGCTTCAAAATATTTTAAATGTCCAAAGTTCATGACCGGGTCAAATAGAGTTGCAAGTTGATATATAGTGGTCGTATAAAGTCAAAAAGAGCAAAGACGTGTCTTTTGATAAAAAATTTATGTAATTATCTTATCTCTGAAAAGTATAAATGTATGATATTATTTTGTTTTTTAAAATTATAAATATGTAAAGCTGTGACCCAAACCGCATAAGATTGTTTGTAAATAAATAGTGGTCATACAAAGTCGTAAAGAGCCATTAAGAGTCATTTGACTTAAAAATCTATATAAATATATAAATATCTATTTTCTAAATATTATAAATATGTAAATATTATTTTATTTCTCTGAATATTATAAAATATGTAAAGCTGATAACCTAAGTCGCATAAGATTGCACGTTGATAAGTAAGGCTCGCAGAAAATGCCAAAGAGCTAAAGAAGAATCTTATATGTAAAATATAAACGTTCAATATTTATAATTTCAAAGTCAAAATTTATAAGATATATTAAAATTTAGAAAAACTCATATAAGACGCTAGAGTCACACTATAATAAAAAAAGCCTGAGTTGCTAATAAAGAACGTTTGTTCTTATATGATTTGCAACAACTGCTAAAATTGTTTTTGGTTTTCTATATGATTGAGTAAATGACACCAATTGACGGTTGAAAAAACTTTATTAAGGCCATTTAAGACAGTGATGGCTTTAATAGAGCCTTTTCAATTGTCAACTGATGCCATTTATATAGAAGATCTGAAAGAATTTACCAATTTGTTACAACTCTTAGAAAAATAAACTTTCTTCAACTAATATCTTTAGCAACTGGCTGAAGAGTTCACCGAAGTTGACGATTGTTTAATTAAGAAGAAAAGAATATGAATACATTTGGGATTGATATTGGCATTTTACTTATAATGCATCGATTATAATCACACTTCTATGCAGACTATTCTGACATTCAAACTGATAAGGATTAATCTCTTCTACCATGTATTTAGAATGCTTTAATAAGGATACTTTCCATAATTGCAAGAGATTTTATTTTAAAATATTTACATTGACTGTAGGAGATTTGATCTAGATATGATTGTAAGATATTTGATCAGTTAAACATTTGAAGAATAAATAGTCGCGTAAGGACGCACAAATTACTATATGCATTTACTATCCTATATTTCAACATTTACAATCTTGAAGTCAAACTTATAAGATATCAAAATTTATGCGTTTAACCCGTCTTATATTTCAATATTACAATTCTAAAATTAAAATTTAAAAGACACATCAAAATTTACATAGTTACATAAGGACAATCACAGGTCGCATAATGTTGCACATAATGATCGCACATATGAAAATATAGTTATAAATTAAAAAATATTTAGAAACTATTTTATTAATAATGATCGTAACTATTTTTTAGATAAAGCTTAAGATAAAAAGAAAAGTTTAAAACCAGTAAACTGGGAAAATTAAAGTTGTAATTTGAAAACTTAAAGTTGTTAATTGAGTTTCGAGGAGGAAACACCTCAAAGTATTCACGATTGAAGGTTAATCGATCAGTAAAAGACGTACGTCTTATGGCAGTTAAAAAAAAGATGGAATGGTTTGGTTAGAAACATCATCTTTCGAACAAGTTCTAATTGGATCAGAGTCTCCCATACGGTTTATACCCAATACTCTCTTTTACGATTAATAACCTAGTTAAGCATCATGAAAATAACCTGAACTTTTCAATATTGAATTCCACAGACCTGAAGTTTTCGTTATAGACAAAACCACGACAACATTTGTGATATAATATTTGTTAGCAATGAAAACCTCAAATTTAACTAATTCAGTGTTGAAAAGTTTCAGTCACCCTTGTGATGGTTAACCGTTAATCTAGAAGGAAGTATTGAGTACAAACTCATCGAGAAGAGGGTGTTTCTAACTAGTCATTCCATCCGTCTTCTAGAAGGACGTCTTTTACTGACCGCTTAATCTGCAAGTATAAATTCTTCGAGGCATTCTCTTTCTTAAGACTAAATTAGCGTCCGCTTTAAAAAACTATTTTAGCCAGACTTGAAGCTTTTATCGCTGAAAAGTTTTAATGATAATATTTGGAAACACACGTAACCAAAATGAGTAATATTGAGTGTGATTTGCAGCCAAGTGCTTTTTAGCAATTGCATGCAAGTCATTCTTAACATATTCGTTCGATTGTTGTATTCTTCTAACCTTCCTCATGAACTCTTCCAATAATGAAACTTCAATTTAAGTTAATTCATGTTATCCTATTGATATTTAATTTAACATTCTAATCTTTACATATTTTTCTAACTTCTGTCATGTCAAATGTTTCTACGATTACCATGTGCACTGCCAAATTTCACTTGTACTGAAACCTAAATAAGATTAACTTAAGAATAAAAATCTCATTTATCTTTCTACTAATTCATAACTATTAAAAAAAAGTACAAAACAATCATGTGTGCAATTCGGTAAATAAGCATCACCTTATTCATTAATATAGAGTCTAGTAATGTTTTCTCCAGCAATTTAGAGAAAGATTGCAATGTATTTAAACAAATGCTTTATTGCGGATATCATCATATACTTACTCGAAAATTTCAGAATAATATCTTGATATTTTTTAGCAATCTCCTATTTAAAATCTTTATGGTTGCAACATTTAGAGCATATATTAACTATTAAGTAATCAACCAAGCATATTTTAGAGATGCACTATAATAAGAAAATAGTGTACCCCTTACGACCATTTGTATGACCAGCTGTGTGATTATATGTGCGACTTATGAGATCATATGTGCGATACTAAGCGATCAATTTGATCTATGCGAATGGTGCGACATTGTACCACCATGTACTAACTTAGTAATGCGGACGACAAACCAACCAAACAACAACATGAAGACACATAAGCTTAACATTATAGTCATTTCAATGTGCCTCGTACAACCTTTGTTGTTTCTTTCAAACGAGCTATAATAGGGAAGGATTTCATTTTAGAGTTGACGAGATCAGCACAACAAAGAAAATTGCAATACAAGTCGAAGATTATACTAGCGCTACTGCTACAATAGAAATTAGAAAAAATTTGTAGTAGTTTTAAAATTTTGTAGCGAAGGAGGACAAGATAGAAGTGTGAGCAGAGAGGAAAAAGAGCGCGAAGCGCGAGTTTGAAGCAGAAAATATTTAATGCTAGATCTAGATCTGTGTCGAGGGTATTTTGGATCATTAAATACACAAAATTAACTAAAAAGTAAATTTTGAAAGGTGGCATACAAAAACAAATATTAGTTGGATGTGGCCTATTTAATTAAATAACCTGCTTGAAGAGAATAATGCATATTGCCTTCGTTCCTTCTTCTTTTTTTTTTTTTTTTTTTTTTGATGAAGAAATGCCCATATGACAATTGCATAATGTTCTTTGAATTGAGAAATGTAATTATTACGACACAAGAAGATTCAAATTATAGGAAGGCATGAAGGTTCTAAAGTTTATGAAAAATCTCACAAGTTTATGAATTATGCTTACATATAATCTTCTTCTAGATTTTTAACTAGTGATGTGAATTCTACCACTATACTACACATTTGTTTCTTTATATATGGTTAACCACAGAGTTAGCTGGATTAATCCTACTAATTCAACAGCAGCAACAACAAATTAAGCTTTTATTCCATTTGAGTGGGGCTGGCTACATGAATTACTTTTTCTATTTCATTCGATTATACACCAAATTAAATGAAAGATTTAACTTTACTAAATCTTTTGCGAGCACCCTACGCCAAGTTAATTTGGTTCAACCACTTCTCCTATACTTTATTGCAATCACATCATTTTTATGGACTGTATTATTTGTAGGTCTGCGGAAGACATATTCAAACCATAAGTCTACATTCTCTCAACTTGTTCTTGATAGGCCACGATAACTACTTTTTGGTGTATATTTTTATTTAATATTTTGTCCACTCTACTATATCTATACATGTATTTTACCATCCTAATTTTTGCTATATTTATTTTATAAATATCTCAACCTTTAATAGCCCAGCGCTTATTATCATATAATTTTACAAGCCGAATGATTATTTTATAAAATTGAACTTTTAGCATTAAAGTGATTTTCTTGTCACACAAAATTTTAATAGCACGTACATCGCTATTTTATCCATCATGCTCTAATCGTATAGATAACATCTTCTTTAATTGTTTCTTCTTTATAAATAATTGAATCTAAATATTTAAAACTATCAATTTAATAAAATGACAAAACACGCACAACTATTTTGTCTTGTTCCAACTCAATTTAAGATCCTTAAATTTCAAAATATTTCTCCAATATTTCAATTTATAATTGAAGTTGTTTTATGTCTCGTCAACTAAAATGTGTAATTAGCAAATAACATACACCATGGCATTTTATTCTGAGTATGTCAAGTGAGTTTATTTATTACTAAAATAAATAAGTAAGAAGTTAAATGTTAACCTAGAAGTCAACTTATACTGATAGGGACTCTCTACTCTTATCATCATTATATTGCACTCGAGCAAGTTCTTATAGTAGTATTATCATCATTATATGGTTATTAAAATGACAATGCAACTATTTTGACTTCTTAATTTGAGACCCTTAGTTCCAATGCATTCCTCCAACATTTCAATTTATAAGTTTAATCTCTTTTAATATCGTCAACTAAAACTATGTCATCGGCGAGTAGCATATACTACAGTATTTTATTCTGATGTCAATCTATAGTAATCACTAAGTAGCATACAGTACAATACTTAAACACTACAGTTACCAACTATTACTAAATAGATAAGAATTCAAACCTTAACCTTGATGTCAACCTATAGTGATCGAGGATTCTCGTCTTGTCACCATTTACATATTTTTAATAACCTTTATATAGTAATAGGTATATTTCCATTTTTTAACACACACTATAACACTTCTCTGGATACCTTTAGTAAGCGCTTTCTATATCTATAATGGCCACATATAGATCTTTCTCCTTCTCTCTATATTGTATCAACATTCTCTCTATATAGATTTTCTCTCAAAATGCAAATATATATATATATATCATTCTCTTCTTTCTAAGTACCTATATATCTAAATAATTTATCATATTCTGTAATACAAGACTCGCTAATTCTTATTTTAAATTCTTTCTTAGCTAATTAACTTATATTTTTCAAAAACTTACATATTTTTTTCTTTGGTAAATCTCTATAGCATTCTCTTTTATACTTAACTGCATTTTGTACATTTTTATTCCACTACCAAATTTTTTTATTTGGAGTTTTTCACTCTTTAATTCTTCTATGACAATTATCCATTCACATCATATCATGTTACTACCTCCGTCTATATTTCGGTTTTTCTTTTTCAAGATTGGACTTATAACTACTCCGTATTTATCTCTATACGAGTTCAACAATCTCGTCCTATGTATTCCATTAGCTTTATCATATCTCCCTTTTCTTTTAGACTATCTCCAACATAACCAACCTATATTGCCTAGTTAAAACTCTTCCGAGACATTTCCTTATGATTTTTACATGATAACATATCAACCCACATAGAGAGAATATAATTAATTTGGATGTGCTTGTCCATTCCTAAAGGTAATTAGGTATTTATCTCGTTTATTAAAATATAGATTAGTTACTATCAAATCATAAGCCAACCTAAAATATAAGATAGTGTTACATTCTTCATTACAATCTCTATAGTCAAAATTTTTGTGAATTCTTTCATGCCATATATTATCCTTTTCTATGTAGCCATTCAAATTATATTGAAATCCTATATAGGATTGTATGAATTAACCTATTCATGTTGTCCTAAAATTATTATTTTGCAATCCTATTTAGTCCTACCTGATCGAAAACATAATGCTAATAAAACTAACCGACTTTGATCCTAAAAATAATTTAATTATAATATAATTCTGTCTCCAACTCGTTTCACCTGGAAAACTTTTTTTCGGTTTAAAAATAATTCCTACATCACTCATGCTTTTCACTTTATGTATATACCAAAATTTACAACCAATATTTTTATTTTTTTGCTTTCTCACCCACCCACTTAACTTATTGCATACAAACAATGCTAATTCTTTCTACCCATTACCTATTAGTGTCCCATCTTTCTTATCATATCAATTTTAGCACTTTTTGAAATAAAAAAACTTATAAGTTACCATTTATTAGAAATACATATAAACATGCAGATTTTAATGATTTTTCAAAGGTACTTTTTGAAAAATATATGCTACAGTTAGGTGTCATGTAGAGCTAAAGTCACAAGTCTAACAGAAATTCAAACGTTAGGAGCCATATAGACATTATGTGTGATATAGGCATCATGCCACAATCTAATAAAAATTCAAACTTTAGAATGAAAAAAAGTACCTAGATAAACTTTAAGGAATTTTTTTGTTTTCATTTTCAGAGTTGAAAGAGCCTGAATGAGTTTTTACAAATAAATCTCAAGAAATAAATTCTTTAAATAATAAATTTTAAAATGAGTTGAACTTTTGAATTTAAAAATATTTTTGAAAATATTTTTTTATTGAGAAAATGAGTTCAGAAAATTTTGAGAAAAAGGAGAAGAAGTGTTTGGAAAGAAATGATATATGCAATTTGGTGAAGACTTTAAGGTAATTTTATATTTTCAGTCCCAAGAGTGCTATGAAAGTCTACCCTTTTATGGGTGTTTTTAGTTTTTAAAAAATAAGATCACTGAAACTAATGTCAGTGAAAAATAGATTAAAAATAAGTTAAAAAAAACTGATATAAAAAAATTACTCCAAATTGAGATTTTGATAAAAAAAATGAGATAGAAAAAAAACGAAAATAAGCCCTAATCGTTGGCAAGTCAAACTATTCCATCTAACAAAAAAATTTAGCACTCGTACAATGTTTCTATTAAGCCTACACAAATAGAATAATGCACAAACTACTAACATAATTATAACGATTAAGTGAAATAACCATTGGGCGGTCGATTTTGGCGTGTTTTATGGAGTACCTTTTAAATCTCTATTTTATTTTTATTAAATAAATTTTATATAATATTTTATAAAATTTATTTAAAATTTATAAATAATATATTATAAATTTTATTATTAATTATTTTTATTATTTTTAAAATAAAATAATACTTATTTTTAAAATAGAATAAAAATATTATTTGATCTAAAAATTTTAATTTATAAACACTTATTATCAAGTGCTAAAAAAAGTACAAAATAATTATTTATTTAGATCATTGTTTGAATATCATTTCTTCTATTTTTGTCTAAATTTAATATCTATCACTTTATGCATTTTAATTATTATTTTAATTTCTATTTAATAAAAAATTTTATATTTATCAAAATGTCGCTCTAAATTTTACTGAATATATTTTAATTAACATTCTAAAATTTATTTTTATTATAATCTAATTTTATCAAATTATATTTTTACAAAACTTATTTTTACGTAATTAAAACGCAACTTTATCCACGAACCACACTCAAAACTTTCAATGGCAATTTCATTACTACTGAAGAGCATGGCGTGTTTAACTTCTAAATAAAGTAAAATAAAGTAAATTTTTTAAAGTTAATTTAAAAAATAAAATTAAAAAAAAAATATTTAATAAAAAATAAAATTATATATTATTTTAAATTTATAGTAAGTTTTAATAATAATTTTTTTATAAAAAAATTATTAATAAAAAAATTTTATTTTAATTTATATATATATTCTATATTAAAATTGAGTTTAAAAAAAATAAATTTGAAGCGTCGGTAAACACGCCCGTAGGGTTAATTGAAGAAGGGTCGCCGTTTGTACAGGTAGCTATTCCCCGCAACTTTTATCTAGGGTTTTGTTGTTCTTTCTTTCCCGCCGCTGAAGAAGAACATCTCCAACAGTTGCTATGGTTCTCAAGTAAGTTTCTTTCTTACCGTAACGGAAATTTTCCTGTTTTCTGGACGTTGTAGTTGGTTCTCGTGTTGTTTTCATCCATCTCTTGTTGTGCTAGCTATTGAATTTTGAACGAATGACCTAAAGTAGCGATTTCTGGAAGCATTGAAAATTTTTCTTTTCTGTTAGTTTTGGTTGGAGCTAGTTCTGCTACCTCTGAGATTGACGTTTACAAGATTCTACGTTAGCTCTCATAACACCGCCCCAACACGGCACTGTTCGAAATTTTAGAGAAATATAGTAATTGAATGGATTCTTCAGTTAGGCAAGTGTGATTAACTTAATGCCAAAGCCGTCTATTAAACATTTTGAGGCCACAAGATTTGTCTATTACAATTCATCCCACGTTGCTAATGATAAGGATTTAGCTTTCAGCTCATTCTTACATGCCTGCCTGGCATTAGAAGGAATAGACCCTTTTTAACTGAAATAAAGTTGGAGTTATTGTTTGTTAAGTTGAATATCTTATGGAGAGCAGGATAGTTTATGTTTATGGTTGCTTGATGGCTCAGTCTAACTTATTAATGCATGGGAGAGCAGGATAGGTAGTGGTATTCAACATGATCTCTCATACTACTCTTATGCTTGTTCTATATTCCCATTCCGCTATCCTTTGCATAATAAATTTGAAATTAACTTGGCATTGCATTTGATCTTTACGCAGGACTGAGCTCTGCCGTTTTAGCGGTGCCAAAATCTACCCAGGGAAAGGCATCAGATTTGTGCGTTCAGATTCACAGGTACGTATCTCACCTTAAAAGGGTACATAGATGTCTTTGAACTCTGTAGTAGTTTCCAGAACTATTGGATATTTGCCACTGCAATTGAACGTGGAGTATAAGCATTGTAATTTTGTTTCCCTCAAAGTCATAAGAAGTCAATAATTTCAGGTGTTTCTGTTTGCGAACTCAAAATGCAAGAGGTACTTTCACAACAGATTGAAGCCGTCAAAGCTTAGATGGACAGCTATGTACAGAAAGCAGCATAAGAAGGTGAGGAACCACTTAGTCCTTTGCAATCTCCTTTTGGATGGAACTGTTTGGCATATGCTATTTCCCCAACTTCTGTTTGACAATCTTTAACTTTCTTTCCATATTCCAAATCAGGACATCCATGCTGAAGTAGTTAAGAAGAGACGCAGGACCACAAAAAAGCCATATTCTAGGTCAATTGTTGGTGCTTCTCTAGAGATAATTCAGAAGAAGAGAACAGAGAAGGCAGAAGTCCGTGATGCTGCAAGAGAAGCTGCATTACGGTATGTTCGTAATCTTGGTTTTTGCATCTACATTGTTTCCAATATACTAGATACACTCAGCATGCTAGTACTTCACTCAATTCTTACTTTGCAAAATGCTCTTTTCATTTGGGAGTACAATTCAGCCTAATTTCTTTCAACTTTCATGTTTGTTTTAGTTTCTATATGCTCATTGTATTGAATTGTTATGATTTCACTTTCTTTCAGTGAGATAAAAGAGAGGATCAAGAAAACCAAGGATGAAAAGAAGGCAAAGAAAGCAGAAGTTATGGCAAAGACTCAGAAAACTCAAAGCAAGAACATGCCTAAGCCAGCTGCACCAAAAGGCCCCAAGCTTGGTGGTGGTGGTGGGAAACGTTGAGTCCTTCCCCGGACACGCCTCAGCTTTTGTTGAATGACTATTATGATATGTATGAAGAGCTACCAATAAGTTGCTTCTCTTCTTTTGTCGTCGAGTCTAGTCTCTATCATACTTTGAGCCCTTGTAAGAAGAGGAGCCCTATGGAATGTGAAATAGAACCTATTTCTAGTTTTGAAAGCATTTCACAGGTTATGATCTTTCAAGAAATTTTTGTTCCCTTTTTTAGTAGTTGTGCAGCCGCATTGCAAAGATCTGATCTCATTGTACAAAAGATTTGTGTTGCCAAAGTTAAATCGTGCAATGAATAGTAAAATGTTGAAGAGAGGAAAAAAAGAAAAAAAGAACGATGGCGAAATCTTAATTGCCAAAAGATAACGAAAAGTCCTCGTAACAACATTCTTCCATTGGAGACATGCTTCTGTATACCAAATAACACACTGCAAATCAGATACGGATACAGCTCATAACTATCTTTGCTTTGAACATGGAATACTTGCGTACGCCGTACGATTTCTCACTTTCTTAACAATTAACAGAGAAAAAGAACTATCCAGCTCCTACATGATTGGTAAGTTACATGTCACCAATGCCATGACAATCAACATCGGAGAACAGCAGAAATGCACCCATTTAATGACTGCAGATGCTTCCACTTGGTACCAAACCGTCATAGTGTGCTTTTGAAAGTACACCTGGAGTCATGTTTCATTATGCCATTTTCTTAAGCACATATCAAAGGTGCTTGAATGTCAAGCAGAGGTAAAGAATTGTCTACGTTTTCGGTATATGAGGATTTTTACCGCCTGCCTCTACCTCTGCTCTTTCCACCACGAGAGCCTCTTCCTCTACCGCTAGGCCGGTTCCTGCTGTAAAATTCTGACTTATCAGGCTTCATGCCTAGGGATTGGATGCCTCTCCTTTTACCGTTTCGAGGCTCACTGTCGAATTTGGCCTTCTTTGAACTTCTGGACATGAAAGTGATCTCCCTTGAGCCACCAGGTCCCACCTTTACACCACTAGGAACACCAGAAAGTTGCTGGTTGCTGAGAGAAGCTACCTTCTCTCCTATAGGGAGAGCATCGTCCTTTGTTAGAGAGACGCGATTTGAAAATGCTTCTGCATGCCTTTCGTCCTTGACTTCATATAACCTACAGATGGTTAGGAGTAAGCGATCAATCAGCCTTTTAAAATAAACACCTAATCAACAGCATTCCCTTGTATTCGTGCTACTTAATTTCAGTCCTTCTGAAATAAAGCCGTATTATAGATTTCGAGTAATTTTCAAGTTTTTGCCAAGACACTTCTAAAGTACACAATTGGATCAACACACAGCAATTGAGCACTACTTTGAACAATAAAAGGAACCCTCCCACCAGTTTTGTGATAAATGCTATAATATCAAACATTCAACATTGCATCCGACGACAGAAAAGCCTCTCCATCCTAATTAAAACTTGGCTATATATTCCAAATAGGAATAGCAACTTTGTTTCTAAAAAATGAGCACAAAAGAGGGATCCAAAACTAAAAAGAGATACCTTATACGTCTTGATTTAGTCTTAGCGTTTCCTCCTTCCACATCAGGTTCCTCCTCCGACTGAGATGAGTTATGACCCTCGGAATCAATTGTCTTATCCTCTTCATCCTCCATAACTGGCTCAAAGTGTTCCTCGATAAGAGATGGCGGATTCTGAGTGGACTGAGGATGAAGTGCAAGGTACTCCTGTGATGTCTCATCAACTTCGAAGTCCTAAAAAAGGAAGTGCTCATTAATAACAACTCTAAAGATAAAAAATCAACTTAAACTACAATAAACCCGGAGCAAGAATGAACCACCCAAGATAAAAAAAGAAAATGCAAGTAAGTATGATCAAAGATCTGGAGTATACCATAACAAATAGCAAATGCATGGATACACGCATGTCAACATGAGCACAGACAAAACAACCAGCAGCTGTTGTTGTCATTACCTAACAAGCCTAAATGATTCTCCAATTAAATCATACTCATATCAAGAACTCATAATCAATTTAAAAAACCATTGAATAACACCACGATCTTAGGTCTCAAATCTATCTTTCAGATTTCCGATTAGCCAGCTAGTAAAGCTTAACAGCTTCAAACATCATAAGCCATACTACAATTCTCTAATTGCAAGCCATCTCATTCTTAAGCAGCTATATTGATTTACTGAGACGTTTGCCAACATTGGACACCTTCAGCGGAAGGATGAGAATGCTCCTTACAAACACCAATGTGGTAAGTAAACAACTGCCATGTTTCTTTTTCACAGCAGTAACATTGCCAATGACATAGTTAAGGTACTTGAACAATCTCTCAAGAGAGACCATGCGGTGTCTCCAACTAATTAAAGAAAGAATCTTTTAGGCTTTTATAATTGCTAAAATGTCATGCTCATACCTTATTCTCAAACATAGCCGAAAAACGTTCATCTTTCAGGAATTCAGCACTCAAGCCTTTCCTTTTCTTAGATGATTTTTTCTTGGCAGCTTCATTCTCTGCATCTGCCACTTCAAGTTCATCTCCTTCATCTTCATCGAGTAGGCGAGATGCAAGTATTCTGTTTACTTTAGGTAGCTTTCTTTTGATCTGCAAAGGAAACACTCCGCTAAGCTTGAGATAGATAGACCTAGAAAGTGCAAGAAGATCAACGCGTACCGTGATACGAGAAGCACGCTCAGCCTCGATCTTTTTTTGTTTACGCTTCTCTAGGTAAGCCTCATATGCATCAGGCTCTGCCTTAGCTTTGGCCTGTATAACAATGAACAAACTCAGGTGTAACAGTATAGCAGAGAGGAACACTCAAACTTGGTGAAGGCAGCAGAAAAAATAACAATAGACACAAACGCACAGAACTAGCCATAAGGTGCTTAATAAAATTTCTTGTTACCTATACCACTTTAAAGCAAAAAAACTAAGCTACGACAAAAAAATTACAACATAAAAGATTTCAAAAACCAACTCTAAGTTGAGATGTTCTAGTAACTTCTGGACCAAACAGTTCACTTTAAGGCAGTGATCTCTCATTACAACGAAAATGTGATCTTAGTGGAATGTTTATTTGAATAACTAGACTAGAAGAAGTACAGATGGTTTCTGTTAATGTGACTACAGCAAACTTGTCAAAAACAGATAAGTAATAAATTGTTTAAATAATAAAACTACAGCAGATCTTTCGTCAGCAGAACATACTGCTAGATGAACATGGTTACAAATTCGAAGGATATTACTAAAACATTAAACAACTGATCTCATCAATGAACTGACATCCAATTTTTGCATGTTACATTGGCATAAGAATCTGGCAGCATCTAAGTCCTGTGCATCATATATTCGCTCAACATTGATTCTCACTTGTATGTCTACAACCATGCAAATGTCAACCAAGAACATATAGTTATGAAAAGTGTGTTTCACCTTGAGCTTTAGTTTTAGCACTAAAAGTTGTTGAGTGGCACATACTTCTACAACAAAAGCATTTAAATAGTCAAATGTGATTAAATATCACTTAACTAGACAGCTTTAGCCCTCCCTCCAAATAAATATAAGTAATATATGAGCATACTAGAGCTTAAATTCAAGTGAAGATTCAGTTAAGCCTCCGAAAACATTACTCTGAAATCAACTTGACTGACTAAAAGCATCTAACGGAAATGGTCTGCTTATTCCAATAAAAGCAAAATGAATATTACTAGACAACTACTCAATCTGAAGTCATATTTTCAGTAGACAAACATTTATTAGGGAAGCATCAAAGAACCTTTGTGTATAGCTCATATTTGACAAGATATCCATGCATATAAGCTTCCAAGAGGTTGGTCCCAATCAGATTTGACATGTTTAACCGTTCAATTTCATCTTTGGTTAAGAACTTGTAATTGTCATATATATCTCTTTCGTTTGTTTCTTCCATCTCTTCCTGCCAAATAAGAACTAATGAGAGCTAAGGACAAAACTGAACTTTCCTAACTAACAAATAAATGAGAAAATTTTGGACCGTCAGGTTTTCGAGGTGAGAACACCACTTAGGAGCAGGTCCTAATGCAGGTACAAAACGTGCTGGCATCTGGCTGCAATCTAAAGCCAAAAACATCAACCCACTCCCAGGAATAGTGCAAATGTCATTGATAGCTCCTTCAGGTGACTCAATGCTGGGCATGCTGCTACCCTGATGAGAATAACCGTAGAATTGTTAGATAATAGAACCAACAAGATGTCAGACTATCATGCAAATGTGTACGAAGTATACATAATAATGTTTCCTATTCATTAATGAATAAGGCAAACAAATGTGCCCTTTGCATGTTATAGCAACATCCTACACATGCCATAGACATACGAGGGTGCTTTTATAACATGTATCAAGAAATGGTTACTTGCAAACTTAACAACATAGTTAAGTACATGTCAAATGAATTGCAAATAAACCTTGCATGAATTTCAAATAAACCTTGCTTTTACCGTATTGTAATCCCAAATCTTAACAGCATGCTTATCAGCTGTTATTACTTTTGCATCTGCAGAATTAAGTGTTCGGTGCCACCTAATTTTAATGATTGGACTCTGGTACCTATAAATAAGCATAATAGATAGAAAATTGCTTTGGTTAGATAAATAAGTAGCCAAAAATCTGTCAGACTGATATCACTGCTTTCAAAGATTAGAGCAGGGCTTACATGTGATCCTTGATGTAAAGTGGAGATGACATACGCAAATCATAAATTGATACCTGTAGAATTCAATGATTTGAGCTTTACATGAAACATATTATTTAACAATTTTTCATGCAAGAGTTTTCCCCTAAGATAATTTCCTTTTTGTGTAAACAGGAGTGGATGTTATATAGCCACCCAAACTTGGGGTTTTTGGCACTTTTCCCTAAGAGCTAGCACATAATGGAAGGAAAAAAAGATCCAATGCATGATAATATACAAATACCAATGGATGAGGCCAATGATGATGCAAGATACAAAGCTCAACCTTCATTTGCTTTTACTGATCACATCCTTTAATGATATTGAACAACTAAAACTAATATAATGGACAGATTTACATAATCCAGAAAGACGAGTGATTCAAACAAAAACATTAAGCAGCTCAACTAAGAAATTAAAGTTTAAAGTTCAAAGAGTTCGCTAATGATGTTTGCAGTACAGTTTTGTTTTCTCTTCTTCAGAGTTCCCCGAGACAATTATCTGAATCTATCATGACCAATTATCTAAGAGATACTTTTGTTTCCAGCCACCTTTTCATTGAATAAGATTTAAAGAATAGATATCCTATCTTCAGCATAACCAATTAAGTACAGCTATTCATCATGCTAACCACCTCCAAAATCTCAATTGATGCAGTATAAGAACGGTAGTTGTTTTGAAATTAAAATCCTAAACCACCAACCCACATTATGTCACACCAACTACGTAGGTACCACATGGTGGTTTTCATGGCGAATACCATTTCCATAAACCAATACCTGTACTTCTTATATGCACCATCTTATGGTGAGAACTTTCGAATAAGCATGAAGTTTTTAGATATACAATAATTCTAATGGGCATGAAATCATCATACCTTTCCAGCACTACTGCCAACTGCCATCAGATATCCATGTTCGTCATCGAATTGAACAGCAGTTACTTCCTGCATGCAAAAATTTTATTAATGTGATAAAAACAAATAATAATAAATAGCCACCAGTATCGCTATTAAGAAATAAAAGCAGCCGTAAATGCCAGTATTACATTATCAAGATCACCAGCAGCAGCAACAGTGTCAAGTCTACCTACAGAAGATTTCTTTCTCATGTCAAAGCATTCAACAGCCCCATCTTCACCACCACAAGCAACAAGCCCATGGATTGAGCTACATTTATCACAAAAGAAAGATCACTTCAGTGATCCAACAAAAACTATTTCAGAATCTAACATACCAGTATCAGGAGCAACTATAATGGAATATGTTTAAAAAAGATAGCATAACACTACAGACCTTCGAGAAACAACATTAACAGCTGGGGAGTGGGTTTTAAGTGATGCGAGAAATTGACCCTGTCAAATAAAATTTCAGCATTTAAAGTGCACACATGCTGAAAAAGTTAAACAAACAAAAAAGGATGGGCAGAAAACCATACAGAGACTATAGCTTAGAAATGAATAAAATTATTTAATTTGATAGCCTACTAAGATTTTAATTACAATTTGACATTTAAACAGCAACCTCAATTCCAACTATAATTCCATAGTCAAAGAAACATAACACTGAAACAAAGTCTTGAAGAGATCAATACCAGAGACTCTATGCAGCGAAAATCAGGTAAACTGAAGGATCAAACCAATATACAATAAAGACCGCATATCCAACATAAAAGCTTGAGCCATTGGCTGTAGGAACTACACAGCATATAAATTTCCATGTGTTTACTATATCTGAAATAGGACTAGGACCACTATACTAACCTCACCCATAACTCTCTCCCAAACCAAGTGGCAGGCACCAAATGCACATCCCTTGGAGATAGATGAGAAATTTACCACTCTTGGTCAGATTAGTATGCAACAAAAGCACGCCTACCTTATCTACCAGAACACGCCCACCTTATCTACCAGTTGTTCATTAAGTCAGAACTATAGGCTTTGATAGAGGAACTCCAGATAGAGCCGAGATTTATGCTCAAATGCACAACATGTACAACAATAAAAAGGCTTCCTATCCAGCTCAAGTTCTTAAGCCAACTCTTGAGCTGATTGTCTAAAAGTTGTGTAACACAATGAGAACAAGGAACATCTCACTAATGTTGAACAAAGGCAGACCATACTCATGCTGTCATTGATACATAGATATATTATTGTCAAATCAATTAAAAAATTCTGTAGCGAACATATTCATCAAATTTATCAAGGCACGGAAAGAGCCCTCTATAAATCATCACAACAAGAAAAGAGTAGATAAATACCAATAGCCATAGGAAGTATCATTTCCACTGAGAATAGAAACAGACATGATTATATTTATATTCAAAAAATTTAATGTTGTTTCCACCTGCTCCAAGTTGATCCTATATAAATCTGGAGAAGAAGCAGCACAAATCAAGTCACAGGACCAACAGTCATAAGTGATATCCCTTCCCATCCTGAAAACATGTGACAGATAATTATTGTAACGTTATGTTGCTAGACTCATTTCTTTGACTAACCTGCTAACACAGCTACTATGAAACTTAGAAGCAATGCCTAGCGCTGGTACTCAATATATATATATATATATATATATATATAAACAAAGAGAATGTAAAAATTTTGTATGCTTCTTAGAAAGGTGGACAATGTAACACATAAGCTATTCGAAAGGATGTTCCTCACAGAAAAATGCAAATTATAGATCACACTCTTCAGAATGCATCTCACATAAGCTTCCATTAGGAAACTTGAAGCATAGCACTAACATATAGTAGCCTAGCTTTATAGCAAGTGGACGCAATAGAATGTTTCTAGCAAGAACAATGACAACCAACCTTAAACCATTAGGTGGTACACGCCATATGAATTCTTGCATACAATTGTTGTCCACTAGAATTGCACCTTCACTGAGCCTATCAAAAATTGGTCTCAGATCAGTTTATGGATTAAGGAAGTTATTTTACTAACTGTCATCCTTTAGACGAGAGAACTTTTGCTCACTAACTACTACTCAGGTCCCTATGTAACAATGCTAAATCTAGAATTTGAAGAACCTGAGTGATCTATTTCTGATATATTTAACAGTAGAGATACCATTCCTGGCAAATGAAACCAAATCAGGCATTAATGCAAAATTGAGCAGTGGAGAGAAGCTCCAGAAACCAATGGCTTTCAACTGAGCATATCTAAACTAGAATATACAGAATAAAAGTTCAACATGGAGAGAATTGTTGATAATCAATAGGTGGGCACGGATACCAAGATATACAAAGTGGTGATTACTTCAGATACCTCGAAACTATTATATAGAAAGATAGAAAGATACTGTTAAAAAGTTTAAAGGAAAATTTTACAAAACAAGATGTAGACCATGATGCTTTAAGAATCTGATTGTTGGACAATGAAGGTGAAACATGTGTAGAAGATTAGCGTGGCGAAAATAAGGATGCCGAGATGGATGAGTAGATAATCAAAAATAAGATTGAAATTAAAACAATTAAAGAGAGTTGGAGTGTCACCTGTCAAGAGAAAATTGAGGACTCACTTGTTTGAGATGGTATGGACATGTAAACCACAAAACTCCACATGCACTATTTGAAAATGTGAGTTCATGGAGGCTGAAGGGGTTAGTATCAGCTCCAGAAGATTTGATTGGAGACTATTAAAATTAATTAATTTACAGTTGACTTGACTGAGAATCGTTACAAAGCACAATGACACAGAGGATCCGCATAGCTGATCTCAACTAATAGGATAAGGCTTAGTAGTAGTAGTAGCAGCAGCAGTAGTGGTAGTAGTAGTAGAAATTATTGTTGTTATTGTTGTTGTGGACAACAAAATCAATAAACTCTAGAAACAGAAAATTGAAGGAAGGGCTGCTCAGATCTTTTAGAGGGATAATCAGAAATCAAGTATGACATTATATCATAAATCCCAAACACTTTACAACGTAGTGACTAGAGACACAAGTAACAAAGGAATACTTATTACCTTTTATCTCTTAATGTTTCACAAGTATGTTGGTTCAGTAGAAGGAACCTAATAAAATTCAAAACCTTAACTATCCAAGGTATTACAAGATATTTAAGATCATTGAATGTATTTGAATTCGATGATGTGCTGAAGTGCATAACAAATAGCTGCTTTTGTTTAAAAACTTAAAAGACCAAAAACACAAAGTGCAAGTTGACTCTACAAGTTGTTTCAGTCTACACAATATCCATAACATTTCAAATTCAGTTAAGTGCTGAACACATAGTACTACATCAGCGCGTCCTTCACAATAACAAAGTCTAACATAGATGTTGCCAGCTCTCGACAAAGCTTACCGCGAAACACAACATAACTTACCGTGGAATTCGTAAGTTATAGTGGCTCCCATATTTTGCATGCAGGCAAACAGAACGATCAGCGCATAAAAATGCTATCTTTGAATAATCATCTCCTAGTACCTACACAAAACAAACAATTTGCAGAATGAAAAGAAATATTGAAGAGCTCAGGCCCTTGCCTGTGAATTATGTTTATGCTAGAAACTGTCATAATTAAGTAAAAGTGAAACTATTTGAGCACATTTATATAGAATATGATAAGACATGCCACACACATTCTCGACTGGACAGGAGTTAAATTGTCTTTCATTAACATTATGTTCTAGGTACAGATTCATTATGAAAAGTTCAAGGTACATTGTGCAAATCTTGTTGAAACATCCAATCCATTAATTATAATAAAAACCTGCCATGGGCAGTCATGGATGAGTTCAAGCAAGTAAGTTTATACTCTAAAAGCTTATATATCACAGTATTTCTGAAACCTTGTGAAAGATAATGGTGAAATTATCCAAAAGGAAATAGAAGACAAAGCTGAAAGAATAACGGATACTATCATATGAGTGCTTTTTATCCGGGATAAGTGGATATAGTGCCAAGCATTAGCAATCAACTACAATCTTGAAAATTCCTGATTTAGGACTCACAATATAACAGCTGCCATGCAAATATCAAAATATAGCTCAATGAAAGTTGAGAAAAAAAATTCTGAGAAGCAAAATTCAGTACCTGAAAATTAATAATTTCTGAAACAAGGTGTCTTTCAAATTTCAAAGCCAATTCCTTCACCTCCCAAACTTTGACCTGTGGAGGATGAATACCTGCCATCATTAAGAGGTGATTCTAAAGCATTTTCCTTGACAAATGAATTACATAGATCTTACAACTTCTAAAAGGCTTACATGGGTAAAAGTATATTTGCTATCCTATAGGACACAGACACAAAGGTGATATCCATATTTTGGAACTTCATATGGAAGAAGAACAAGCTCTTGAATATAAAGATATAATACAACACACACCTGAAGCAATAATATACTCTCCATCAGGAGTCACCTGGATTCTCGACGCTGCAGTTTCAAACCTAAAATCTTGGAGCAGCTCCACACTTTGCTGGTATGCTGTTTTCCACAAATGATAAGATACAATATATGTAACAAAGATGAAGGCCATAGTCACATCTAAAAATTCTAAATGTAAATCCAAAACAAAATATCTTACACCATATATGCTTTAGATTATTATAAATTTCCAATAAGTGAGGTACTTCATTCCACAAAAAAGAACCAGTAACAACAAGGAACCAGGCTAAAGGCAAAAAGGTCATGATAAAACTAATGAAAATGTAAAAATAGTGATAGAGAATGAAGAATGTTTTCTAGAAATACCAAAAGAGAAAGAAGTAGGTTAAAAACAAAGTGTCATATCAGAAGCAAAAATCCATCTTTGTAGCCTATATGAAGAAAAAACACCATAGTCAGTTTCTATTGCACTGATTCTGAATGAAGATGGTGGTTTCATTTCCTGACATAGACTTACAAGCTGCCCTACTAAGAACAACTTATAGAAATGACACCTCATATGATTCTATTCTAAAAAATTACCAAGTGAAGTAGCACAAAACCACAACTTAAAACATAAATTGTTGACTGTTTGGTACTTAATCACAATTGCGAGCTAAGCATGAGACATACAAACAACAGCGGCTTCAGTTGTATCAAAATGTTGCAATTCGTCACTTATTCATACTTGATACTGAAAAGAAGTATGGATAATCATTCAAATTCTGCTAATTCAGAAGCTGTTAACAACTAAAGAGAGAATTGACACAAATAGCCGGCAAGTTGGTAACTAAAGTAGAAACGGGCTATCAGTAGAGATCTGAGCAAGATTAAAATAAAGTTGGCTCAATTTTACTTTTGTTCCTTGAACTGGATGGATGTTGCACGTTGATATCTGAACTAGATTTCTAGTCAATTTAGTACCTCAAACTAAAAACCAAACATAATAGTCCTCCTTTAGTAATAAATTGACACTGTTAACTTTGTACTTTAAGTAGCACTTAAATGTTAAGCAACTTATGACAAGTGTCACATAAACGCCACTGTCAGCACTTAATTACTAAATTAGACTCGATACATATTTAATAACAAATGATGATTTGGTGATTTGTTTAAGGGCTTCAGATAGCGAAGCTCCCTTGTTCACAGGCACAAACAGTTCTCAACATCTAAGAAGGGTCCCGACTGCCATTCAGCATTATGTTACTTATACTTTCATCTTGAAGAAGATAGAGAAAACTGAATGACTAATTATAAATTGTCCGACAAAGCACTTGATGAAGCAGTGGCTAAACTGGTCTAACCGATTAAGCTCCTAATAGCTAGAACCTATAAAGAAAAATTCAGGCAAATGTAGAAGGACGATTTGATTCAGAGGGTAATCATAGAAATAACTCATCTTTTGATTTCACCATCAAACGTGTGTCAAAAACATGTTGTTCCTAAATGGAGAGCTGTTGGTTGTTGAGTATGAAGCCAAATTGACTTTTACTTATTTATTTTTTTCTTTGAGTATTTTTGTTAAGATAGTTAAGCGATTTGTGAGATAAGATGATCATTGAATTCTACAAATTCTTTCCCATCCTAAAAGGTTTGCTCAATCTACTTAGTAATCTACACCACTGGCAGACTATCAACTGAATTTCTTTTCCTATCTCCTACAAGATCTAAACCATGAATTCTCTTTTGTACTTGAGGATTAATGTTCTTGATGGTGACAATTCTTATCTGAACCCTAATTTGCATGTCGAAAATTGTTTTGAATGGTTCACCTAGCCGGCCAATCCAAGTATGGATCAGCCAAACAGAATTGAATTGAGGTAGGGAGAGGCCGATCTCAATCGACCCTTTCCAATCCAATTTCCTGGTATAGGAAGTACAATCACCACCAGTGTCATTGTTTGGCGGATAGAAATCAGTCTTCCTCCTCATTCAAGAAGAGGAAAATGAAATTTCAATCACGCGACGTGCGAGTGACTACTATTTCGCTTTTCTTGGGGTAATGACCGACTATTGCCGGTGATACGTGTAAGAGTTATTTATAAAACTTCCTTGAATAAGAAAAGTTAATTCAAATTTTTTTTAAAAATAAAATCATTACATTTATTTTATACCATTACAAAATCAGTGGAAAATATTGAAAGTATTTTCTACGAGCAATGAACTATTCTCTTTATTGCTATTTTTAGATAAAGCAGCATTATCTGGATTGAAACACCAACCTCTCATTGGAGAGACACTGTCCTACCTATGGGTACTCTATTTATTTATTTATCTCTAGTCAAATTTAATCCAACCGATTTTTTAACATACCTACAATCCTGTTTCTAGACACTAAAAGCCGATCCAAGTACCAATCCCGCGAGCCTAGATTTTTGCGGTACACCATAGTGAAGAAATAATTGTATTCTAGTAGTGAGTAATGGAACAATGGCATTGACACTTAGTTGCCACTTCGTTCCATAAATCGCTTAACTTTTAACTGCCAGGTAAGCTAGAAGGTAACGATGTCACTCGATTACTTAGAGAGGGCCTAGCTTGCAGCGTACATTAAGTTTGGGGATCAAGTTGCATATAAATCTAATCCAGGGACCAAAGTGCGACTAGAGGCCCATTCTAGGAACCAAACGTGCATTTGATCCAAAAAGACTATTGCTTGTATTGACTTGGACTGCATGTATTAACTAAGCACAGTAACGGCTTGAAGTGTTTAACACATTAATAATAACTCAAAATCTTTTTTTAATCATTGTACTAACATTCCAAATTAACTCACAACTACGTTAAAGAAGACAACCTCGAGAACAAAGAACAGAACCACATGTAGGCAACAGCCTCTCCGGCTTGTAATTACAGAAAATTTCATATATGCTAATTCTGCATGGTTTGAATAAGCATTCAGTTCTCCTGTAGTATTGACTTCATAACTTCTAAACCATAAGAAAATAGACAGATAAACTTCAACGTTAGAAAGTACATCCATTTTTGCTCAACCCAACAATGATCAAAGCTAAAGACCCAATCTTTAATGAACTTCACCGATTTCATCCAGCTATTGCTGTCTCAAATCAAATAAATTAAATCAGCTACTCACAAGTTTGCCCCTATAACAAGAGTACTGCAACTGTCCAATTCCACTAATGTCACTACCAATGTTTGAAAACAAATTACAGAAAAATCAACAAGTCGATCCACTGATCTTTACTAAGATAAGCTTTCATGTAAAGTTCTAATTCTCATAGAAATAAAAGTTATCATCCATCAATAAAAAATAAACCTTTAAGCTAGTAAATGTAGTAAACACTTAAACAACAACATCAACAACAACAATAATAATATAATAATAGTAAACTAGAAATTCGGGATAGCAAGATATAAGAAAATATGACTGACGAAGGAAAATTGGAACCTTGGTTCTTGCGTTGTGATTTGAGCTTATTAGAAGTGATCAAATTGGGAATTTGTCGGTGGCTTGAGAGCGAGTAGATCTTGACTCCGTTGATACAAGTCGATTTCACACCTTCCCCTTTCTTCAGGCCTCCTCCCTTCTTACTCGCCATGCTTGAATCTTGAGGAGAAAAAGAAGATAATGTTACTACCCACGGTGCTCAGGCAATATTAGGAAGGAATTACGATGGCTAGGCGCGGTCGAATTTCCGGCGGCAAGATCCGTGGTGAAGATAGGATTTCGCATGCGCGGACGCCCTCGGGGCGCGATAGCGAGTTCAATTCGCTCAAGCGAAAGTAGTAGGGTTAGCAACAGTGGGGGAGAAGGAGGCCGCAAGAAAAAGGGAAGGAGATCGTCGACAGAGAAGGAGGAGATCGCGCGGCTGCGTGAAAAGAAGAGTAAGAAGAAACGCGAAAGAAGGAAAGGAAAAGAAAAGAAAAGAAAAAGAGAAATATAAACAAGATTTAGGGTTTATAACAACTATCTTTAAGAATTTTGGTAAGAACATTGCTGTTTGGTTCTCCGTTTCAAAAAAGCTGCTTATTAATTTTTTTTAACTTTTTTTAATTTTATATTTTTTAATACATATTTTATAAGTATATAAAAAATTTATTTAAAAGTTTAGAAAGTGTAAAAAAATTTTACGAAATGAAATCTTTTTATTACATATTTTTATTATTTTTTTTAAAATAAAAAAAATATAACTTATTTTTTAAAAAAGATAAAAATATTTTTTATTTCACAAAAATTCTATTTCATAAGTAATTCTAAACGCCCCCTTAATAACGAAGCAAACTACAGTACACTAAGTATTATCTAATACATTCGGTAAAATTTAGAGTACCTTGTGTCAACTTTAAAATACTTAGTTTAATTTAAAGTATGTAGCAAACATCCGTTGCGTAGACAGCACAACCCGTCACACCTTAAATTAAACAAAGACACCTCAAAATTAAATTAGGATATTCTAAAATCAACCATTAAGCATTGTCTATGTTGCACCATAGCCAAATCCGTCGACAATAACAAAAAACTTAAAAAACGGAATCGCCATATTCGGGAAAACAATTATCTCTAATGATTTTCTTTGACATTAGTAAATCTACATAATACTGTTGAGATACGATTAACAGAATTACACATTTTCATGATGCTGTTGTCTTATACAAACAATTAACAGCACAATTTCTGCTAAATCATTATCATGTACATAGCCCATTAAATATAAAATGATTACATAAGGAAAGAAGGATACATGATATCTAAGGCTACATTGGCCGTGTATGATGCTATGCTACCACTCCTACACTCATTGTCCTATGTATGGAGAACACAGATGGAAAATTGAGAATTAGCTTGAATTTGATGGCAGTTTCCAAAATGTCTTGGTCCCCACAAGAATTTTCTCTCCAGTACGAGAATCAGGCTCACTGTTGTGCACTTTGACAGTCCATCTAATCGCATTCCCAATGCGACTAACCTTTTCAATCACCTCTGCTGAGTCTCGGATCACTACAGTTCCTTCCGGTCGTAAAATACGGTCCATCTCCATCATCACATCAACAAGGTGACACCTGCATTGAAAACATCTTGAATAAATCCTTCTACTTCTACAGCAAACATCAATTAGTGGGGGGGAAAGCTTTAAGCATTTCTGCAACCACCTCTGCATCACAATATTGAACAAAAAAAAGGAACTCTAGCTGCATCAACTCTAAAAGTTCCATAACCTAGAAATAAGCTATAATGAAAAACCAAGGGTCTGTTTGGAAAAGAGGTTGAGAGCTGCTTTCAATGTGCCGGTGAAGTTTTATGTCATAGGCATGGTAAACGGCATGTTCCATATTACGAAAGTTTCTCCGAACTTAACAGTTCCATAAGATTTTGCACCTCCAAGGAAATGCATCCAGCACAGCTCTCCTCATCAAAAGAGAGAAGAAAAACAAAACTTCAGAATTTTTTTTTAATGAAAAACTGATCGAATGCATGCTAGACATGCATGTATGGAGTGTTCCAATTGAGGTTAAGAAAAAGTATTCTCCAAATGTTTCCAAAGATAGACCACGAGATTGCATACTTCTCATCATAGGAAACATCAGGCCTCCAAGCATTTACTAGAGATAAATCTGCAAGTGTTAGACAAGTCCAAAAGGAGCTTGCTGGGAATTCTTTGCTCTTGCTAACCAAATGGACATTTCGACAACTTTTACAAACTTGAATCCTGCTCCCCATCCATTTAAATGTCTAAGTTTGATAAACATTGGTCATAAATTAATATTACACGACAACCTAATGCCTTACCGCAAAGGCCAAAACAGTAAATCACTTGTAAAGTGATCAGCAGACATACCTGTCTTTACCAGTAATGGGATCTTTGGTCAGAGAAATTATTCCTGCTGCATGAATGAGATCATAAGTTCGAGGGTATGTTGAGAAAGCTTCGCACCTGGAGAAGCAAATAGCAAATCATTAGCACACAACCATTGTGCTGAAGATTGTAGTGAAAAAATAAGTAATTTAATGCTTGATGGTAAACGGAATAGTAAAGCATGCGCAAGGAGAAGCAAAATCTATATATTGAGCAACATGTGACAAGCCATTTCAAATTTTCAAGAAAGCTATTTGTATCCTAACATCTGCTACTCCTTTAACTTATATACGATAGGGTTTTACATTATGCTCTGCTGCACAACCTCAACTCAGTTGGGTGTTTGTCCTGTGAATTGCACTCGCAGTTTTGCCAGAAATCATACCATTATGACATATAAAGTATAGAACCACAATGAAAATAATCTTCCTACAGGCACACAGCCTGAACTTCCCTTTTTCTTAAAAGAAGAACCTTTTGTAGCATGCACTCCAGTTATTTGCAAGAACTAATAATCCACCTTTTAATCCATCTTCCTTACTTATGAAGCACATTTTTATCACTAATGCATCCACCACAGAAAATTTATAAAAGAAAAAGGTAGCTAAATATGCAAAGGTAGACTCCAATGAGGCTTTATACTTGAGTAAAAGAGGAGCATACTGAATGCATCATTCTCAATTAAAAGGGAGCTAAATATGCAAAGGGCAGAATACCAGTCATGGTAGACTCCAATAAGGCCTCTGTCATATATTACTCCCAACGTCAATGGCTTGCGAGCAGGAATAACGTTCATGACCCATACAGGATCTGATGTCAATGCTGCAGCAAAACCACCAAAGAAAGCATTCATATCCATCACATTACGTATTGATGGAGCCCCCAACTTTATACCAAGAAATTTCTTGTAGTATGAAACCCTTCTTGTCCACCGCCTTGAATCAGCATCGAAAACATCTACTCCATTCCTGATAAGCGAGACCCTTGCAGATGGTTTGTTCAGTCTCTCTGGCCAGCTTGGAATAGATGCTACAGCTATTTCTTCCATAAATGAGCTTTTGCTGGCACACTTTTTCAGTTTTGCATACCTACAATAAGATATTAACAGATTAATATCCTATAAAACACAATTCAAGAAACATTTCTTCATTGCTAAAGTTCATCAGAGAAAAAGACATTCTGTTTTTAAGGATGTAATGCAGGAAAGGAGAAAGACATATAAGACCTACCAAGCTAGATTTGGATCATCGGTATCTCTGCAGAGATTAAGGCCAACCTCATTTTGGCTAGGTAAGCATGAACTATCAGAAGGCTTCCTCCATATCACAGTGTTACCGTCAACAACAATGACATCATAACACAAAGCATGTGCAACAGCTTGGAGATCAGCCCATTCTTTGTCTTGGTTCGTCCATTGGACAGGTGGACCAGATATTACAAAGTACCCACCTGGACGAAGCAATCGATCCACTTCAAGAAAATAAGTTCCATCTGCAATCATGAAACATTTCAACAAATTAAGCAAGAAAAAGAAGGCAGAGAAATGGCGAGAAACAAAGCATGCCGATAGTAGCAAAAACCAACACAACTCACTGTGCGCAGCAAAGTGGATCAAGCATCTTGAGCAATGAACAAGGTCAAAGACGAACGCAGGAAATGGAAGTCGATGTGTTCCAAGCATGGCAACAAAAGCAGGGATTCCTCTTTCTAGCGCGAACTGTATCTGTGCCTTGTGCGAGTCTCTTGGAGCAAAGGAAAGTGTTGTTACATTTCCCTTTAATAAATAACCTCCAAAGCTTGCAACCTGCAAAAACTACTGTCAATCATTTAGTGCTACAAGCTTGCTGAAAAGATGAGACAGGTGATATCCATTACCCCGCATCCCATGTCCAAGGCTGTTCTGATAACACCATCACTAATAGGAATATACTGCCCAAGTTTCTCAATGTATTGCTCAGCTCCGTCCGGGAACATAGTACCACCGCCTGGAAAAATGAAGTATGATCCTTCTTCTTTCATCCATCCTTGATGTCCTTTCCTCTCTGCAATTTTGTCATAAGGCATGTTATCATGCCATATCTGCATAGAAGTGACAGAGTCCTGATAAAGGATAGAAAAACAGTTTCCATAAAAGTAGTAACCAAGTATGACAGTCTGGCCTTATGTATAACATGCTTTTGACAAGTATAAAGGTGCAGCTTCGTAGGTAGTATTGATATGCAGCATAAGAAAATATGTTTGTTGCTTATGGTGTCACATTAGTAACCAAGAATATTATAAAACTTCTGGAATATAAAATTTGTAATACCAACATATAAAATCACATTAGTAACCAAGAACATTATAAGACTTTTTGGTTGAAACACTAAGCAAAGTGTCCTAACAAGATAACAAATTAAAAGGGATTCTCAAGCTGTATAGATACAGTACGATATGACATTACCATAATCTGCACCATGACATAGATCTCTTACAATGTAAATGTGTTAGAGTTCTTGTGAAGCTTTACACAATTGATTCTCTAAGAGAATGCAGATGGTTTCCATAACACTGACAAACAGTATCATTATGAAATAGATAGTTAAACAAGAAGCTTTACAAAATCACTAATCCTGAAGGAATCTCAAAGTCAAAAAACATTGAAGGCAAACTTCAGAACTATTCTCTTGTAACAATTTCTTTTGAAGTTACCCTCTCACTAAATATAACAAATGAGTATGATCAGGTATCCCAAAATGTGGTTCCTACTAGTAAAAACATCGAAAGCAATGATTACAAGTCCTGCTATGAATTAGAGACGAAAAGTTATTGCACATTCATGCACCTAAATACACTTTGTGCGCAATATGTTTGCCTAAATTTGCATGCAGGAACCACCTTACTTTGCATTTCAAAGTATGAAGGTCATGTGTAGTTCACAGTGTGCTGGATAAGATATCACCTTTGAACATATTTCAAAAAAGTATCATGTAGTCCGTTCATGTTTAATATCTTTTTTCCAAAACTTCCTATTTTTGACAAACCAAACGGATCGAGTGTGTGATAGAGAATCCTATCGGCCAAACATAAAGAAGAGAGCTTGATGTGCAGAAAAGTCTAACACATGTGCTTGATTACTGAAAACTTAGAAGAAAACCTTATGTAAGCTCTCCGGCCACGGTACAGGCAAGCGATACCCAGCAGGCGGCGGTACGAGACACAGCGGTGCGTCTCCAGGAGAAGGACAATGTCTCTCACGATACAAATTCATATCTCTACTAAGCTGACTACTTCTCCGTGGATCTTCACAAGGCATCAAATCCACTTCCTCAACCGCGCACGCATCAATCGCAACATTCTTCGACGAATAAGAAGAAGAAGAAGAAGAATCAAGCAGAGCGAGAATTCGGTGGCGAGAGGATGAAGAAGACAGCGCAAGAGTACGACGTCCGGAAGCAGCAAGAGGATCACCGAGACCTGTGAAGACAAGAACGAAGAAGAGAAGAACGAGAGCGAAGAAAGTAAACGTAGCTAAGTCCAGTAAACCCCACCGCCGTCCAGCACCGCTACTACCTCCGGAAAATCCGCCGCTGCTACGCCGACCGGTTATCGGTGGCGGAAGATTCAGGTGACCCATTTGAGTAAATCTCCACCGTTTGATCAGATTAGATTCAGTTCAAGGACGAGGAGGAGAGAGTAGGGGAGTGGGATTCGGCTTTGATAGTTAGACTTGGAGCGGAGTGGAAGTGGACCTGTGACAGTTAAAATCGGACTAAAATTTATTAAGTTATTAAATAATAAGAAATAAATTATTTGCGCATTTGTATTGTTGGGTCGGAGAGCGCAAACTGGTCAGGGTGGTTTCGAATACGTCATTTGGTACCCGCATAGGCGCCCTTTTAAGCCGTGAGGAAGCTAAAGGATAAACTATTAAACTCATATCCGATCCGTGAATCCAAAATCTCCAGTCCGGTTCGGATCCATGACCCTCCGACAAGGCCATGCAGCGTGAGAAGGTGGTTCACACGTGCGAATCTCCTGCCGTGGCATTGCTTTAGATTCCTTTGCTGGCTTCATCGTCTTTCCCTGTACTGCATGGAATTAGAGCCGAAGAAAAGCAACCACACCACGTCCAAGAAAAACTTCCACCTCCTTCTCCGCCGCTACTGCTTCTGACGCCGGTGAGAATTATGATTCTGGTTCCGAATGTGTTCTAATTCTGGTTCAGAATCTAAACATGAAGTGCAACCAACCACGATTAAATATAATCAATAATCAACTAAACTCTCTGCTATCGCGTCTGCTTTCTTTGTCGCTGCTGATAACAATGATGATGACGCTAGCTGGTTCTAGTTATGAATTTAAATCTGATATAAAGAACAATAACTAATGAAGTCACAAGCGAAGAATTCAGACAAGAAATGAAAGAGAAATATGTGAAATATCAACTTAAATGGTAATAAACTAAGTTATGGTAAATTAAAAGTAAACAATTCATTATTTTGAAAACAGTTACTGATTAGTTAGCAGTCAATCGATCCAAAAATTATTAATTAGTAACGGAATGTTAACCGTGTCCTGTATCAAAATGTTAATATAATATAATGTAAATAAAATAATTAGAATGATAAGATATATAACCAGCAAGCACATCGAGAAGTTACATGGTTCGGCACCACAGTACCTCTATCCACGTCACTTGATAATTATAAGTGAAATCTACTAATGTTGAAGCAACATGCAAACAACCAAAACTTGATGTTTCATAAAACGTCTTCACCTCAATCGAGTATCCTCGTAAGAACAACTCTAATAAGCCTTCTTCACTTCGCAAAGTCCCTCGAGTTACAACCATACATGTCTTCGTAAAAGCCTAATATAAATCAGTAATCTACACCTAGGCTACCAATCTCGAAAACTCGCAAGTTCTCCTACAATGTTTCTCTCATGGCTACAATGTGATCAAAGATTTTTAGCTTAAGTGATCTCCTTAACAATAATATCCAATCACTCAATAATAAATTCAAATGATCTACACAAAAAAAAAAAAAAGGAAGAAGAATTAATACTCAAGAAAGCGCTCGATTTAGTGTTGTTCTGCTTGAACGAGCAAAGATGATAGCTCATGAGTGCTATGAAAGCGTTGTTCTAATTGTCTTTAATTCTGCAGCTATATAGTAATGTCTTGTCCACAATCACATGATTAGATTTGTTGCAATGAATGACCCTTCCAATGGCTAGAAAGAATGTTTTACCAACATAAAAAAAAAAAGGGCTAGTTTGAGATATTCCACCTATGATTTTACTTCTCTGAATTTTTCTGTGATTTCTTCCCTTTGCTTGTAGTTGCTTGCTGATGTGAATGTCTTTTTCTATTCCTCCATAACACGTTTTCAAAATATGAAGTGAATTGGATGCCATATGATGTTTCAAAATAATCCAACGGCTCTAAGTGTCTCTAAGTTTCTATTGCTTTGTCATTCGAATATTGTGTCAGATTTTGTCTAATAATCAATATAATTTCATTCTATAGAATTAATCTCCAGGTTTTCCTCTTCAATCTGCATATAGGGATCATATCAAAATTTCACCGGATGATCGAGATATAGGCATTTCAACTTGATTGTTTCCATGATCGAAACCTTCTATTTTTGTAGATTTATTTGATATCTTCCCATATTCTCTTCATGAAATCAGAAAATAAATATCATGAAATCTTCTTAATTCACTTAGTATCTTCTGAGGGCATTTGTAACTGGTTAGCATATCAATGAATCCAAAAAATAAATTTGGCGCAAATAAATATTTCGGTTGAGTCCATCAATTAGCCTAATCCGTCCATCCATTTTGTCTTTTTATCTAGACTTTTTTAGTATATATCTGCCCATTTTTGTTAAAATCTTGATTTAAATTTTAAATTCTTACGATCTTATGATTTTACTTCACCAAAATGGTTTCGATATTAGCAAAATCGTGTTCTGTATAAAATTGCACCTGGATCGTAAGATCGCAATTTTTCTTTGATTTTAAACGATTTTACATTCGGGGGTGTTTATTTTGTGAAGTTTGAGGATTTTTTTGCAAAATTATCTAAATACTAATTCGGGTCTCGTCTGTGCGAGTCATTCTTTTCTTCTTCCGCTGCGTGAGTTGTTATAGGGAAATCTCTAATTTTCTTCTCCCTTGACCGGTCGGAGCCAAAACGACAAATTTTTTCAAGATTTTCACCGCCGAGCAAGAATCACTTCCTTCTACACAGAGACCGGAAGTTCTTCTTCAGTTGATTTGAGCTCGAGCTCAACCGATTTTTCGTGTATCTACAACAAGGCCAGGAGTTCTTCAATTCGAGTTCTTCTTCAGTTCTTTTGAACCCTGGTATATTTTATTTTGTTAAATTCATTTGTTAACTTCATGCTTTTGTTAAATCGGTGCTTCAGTTCTTCGGTTGTCAAATTCTGTTGAATGGTGAATTTTTTATTGGTGGTGAAATAATGTTGTCAAATTGGTGCTTTTGTTAAATTCTGTTGAATCTGTTGAGTGGTGAAATAGTGTTGTCAAATTCGTGCTTTTCTTAAAATCTGTTGAATTTGTTGAGTGGTGACGTAATGTTGTTGTTGTTACTTTTTTCTCTATGAACTTGTACAGTAATATTGGTGTTATTGTTTCAAATTTATGTTTTAAATTATAGTGTAATTTTTTTTTCTATATGCAGAGTGTTGTTTTTCTTTCTTCGTTCCAAGTTTTAATTAATTAAGAAGATGTCTGCTGTATCTGGTTCCGGAAATGATAAGAAAAAGAACACTTCTGAAAATAGGTCCGATGTAAGTTGGGAGCATTGTATAGATGTAGATAATAATTCTAAAAAATGAAGTGCAAATATTGTCAAAAAAGTTTTATTGGAAGTATTTTTTGTTTTAAACATCACTTAGTATGCACACATAGTAATGTTGAACCATATCAGTAAATTCCTCAAGAAGTACGACAGAAATGTTTAGAACTCTTAATTAAAATTAAAGAAGTTTCATATAAGAAAAAAGAAATTTCAGTGGCATAAGAGATGAGTCTGAAGATGAGATGGTACATAAATCTTTAAGTATAAACAAATAATGAGTATGCATTCTAGTAAAACTATCCTAGCTCATTTTTTTTACACATTTCAATTGTGTAAAAAATCTTGAATTTTTGAAAATCTTTTAGTTGGTTGGTAGGTATAGTTGTGAACTGAAACTTCATTTTTATCATGAAATTAGAGAGACCTATTTAAAAAAAGAATTAGCTAGTGTATAAAATTTTTGTTGGAAATATAAGGATAATTTTGATTATAACAAAGAATTAAGAACTATGATTTATATAAAACTAATAATCTGAAAACAAATCTGCAGGATTAGACAAACAAAGAACATTTAATTTACAGCAGACAAAACAGCCATCATATAACCAACTGTTATGCTATTACAAACTGGACAGAGGACAAAGATACGGGATGAGGATGCCACAAATCACATCACGATCCAATCGCGCTCGATCGCTTGAAGCGGGACAGAGAACAAAGATACGGGATGAGAGGATGCAATGACCACATTACGATCGATTGTTTGTCACTTTGAAGCATATGCATTTCTCTCGCTTTGGACAAACCCATATGTTCAACGGCAACGAAGTTTTTCTTGCCTTCAAAAATCACCTGCACTCACAATGGACTGAAGGACTTCAAACAGAAGATTTATAAGAGCTAGAATCATCTTCACTTTCACACAAAAGGGAAGCTCAATAATCAAGAAAAGAAAGCAACAAAGTCCTTGATCACCAAGCGGTCAACTCAGATCTGCATTTATTATGGACATACCATATCAACTCATCAGCTCACCGAAATTCAAATAGAAGCTTAGCTGAATTAAGCACTCAACCGTTGGCAGAAAATTCAAATCTCTTCAACGCATTCAATGCAACAAAGACGTTGCACAAACACAGCAGAAGAACCACTGGACAACACCATTCCTTCTCTGACGTGAAGAACCGATCGCCAACAGCAACGTTCCTCAACGGCTCCTACACAGGAAAGAGGCTCTATAAAAAGAGAGTCACAGTAACGAGGAAACGGGGTGGAGAAATAGAGAAAAACAGAGAGAGAACAAAAGAAAATGTAGAGAGAGAATCCAAGCAAAAAAATGAGACATACAAGAACTCTACCACTTACTACAAAAAATCTCCCCACTGCGGGTCACGAAACTTGACTACTCCACACAAACAAATCTTGCTTTGCAAAATCATACTTCAAGAAATCTCTCAAAGAATCTCTCCGATCATCTCATCTGAATCACCGATTAAACACTCAACATTCATGAGATAGATCCTGCACTCAATACTTGTTTATTTTCTTGTAACTTGTCACTCACAGTGTAAAGGTGGTGCTGGATGCACCGGTAAAGAAAGCACGGGTTGAGCTTGGTGTAAGCTCTTATACCTTGTAATAGTGCTAGCAAATCAGCCAGGGGGACAGGCGTGTCCAGGAGGCTGGTAGGGGTTGTCTTGGCGAAGAAACCCGGTAGAGTATGTGTGCTTGGCGAAGCACTTCGCTCTAGGTGTATTTGTAGCATATTAAAGGTCTAGTGAAGATTTGGCTCAGGTGATAGAGCGACCGTGGATGTAGACAAAGGGGTTTTGCCGAACCACGTTAAATATCTTGAGCACTACTCTTTGTTATTTCTGTCAGTAAACACACTAACTCTTCTGTCTGCAGGTTACAGCATTGACACAGCCAGCTGTTAGCTCTCTGCCAGTAGGATAACAAATTTGATAAAATTTTTTATAGACTAACTCAATTCACCCCTCCCCTCTTGAGTTAATCTTACAGGAATATCTAACAATTGGTATCAGAACAGGCCTCCAAAAATCAAAGGTCTAACAACCTTGAGGTAAAAGATCCTTATGGCTAACCTTGTTCCTATAGCTTTTGAAGGTAGATCCTCCAACAGACCACCACTCTTTGATAGAACAAATTATGGCTACTGGAAAACCAAAATGACAATCTTCATTCAAGCACAAGACTTCACACTATAGAAGATCATACGGGACGGACATATCCTTCCAACCAAAACTGGTCCAGATGGGATACGTATTCCCAAGGCTGAACGGGAATACAATGATGAAGATAACAAGCTCATATCAATGAATGACAGAGCTATGAACCTTCTGTATTGTGCGCTGGATCCAAATGAGTTCAACCGAATCAATGCTTGCAACTCTGCCAAAGAAATATGGGACCAGTTGGAAGTAACACATGAAGAAACCACTCAAGTCAAGGAAACCAGAGTGAATCTGCTCATGCATGAGTATGAAAACTTCAGGATGAACCGAGGTGAGTCAATTTCTCAGATGTTCACTAGATTCACTAATATTACAAATCCTCTGAAGAATCTAGGAAAAGTATTCAAACCTGAAGAACTGAAATGGAAGATATTGAGAGCTGTGCTGCCAACATTTGGATCTAAAGTAGATGCCATAGAGGAAAATCCAACTTTTTCTCAAATGTCACTGGATGAACTGATTGGCAAGCTAATGGCTAAGGAACTATCTCTGAAGAAAACTGATGAACGTCCTGAAGGAATTGCATTGAAGATCAACGACCAGCAGATAAGTGATTCTTCCTCTGATGAAGACATTGCACTCTTAACTCGTAAGTTTAAAAGTTTTCTCAGAAGAAACAAGTTTAGAAAAAGAAGGATTCCTGGAAGAACCAATAGAGGAGAGGACAGACAGGACACCAACTGCTTCAACTGCAACAAGTCAGGACACTTCAAGAACGATTGTCCACTGCTCAAGAGATCTAAATACAATGACACAAGAAGAAAACGAGCTATGGCAGCCTGGAGTGATGAAGATGAAAGCTCATCAAAAGACAGTCAGACTAAGACAGAGAAAAATGAAGAAAGCAACTTATGTCTGATGGCAGATCATGAAGATGACAGTGAGGAAGGAGAGGAGCTAACCCGACTGAAAAATAGCAAATGGTACTTGGACAGCGGGTGCTCAAGACATATGACAGGAAATGAAAAATGTTTCAGCAGTTTACAAAAATAATTCGGTGGAAATGTAATCCTTGGAGACAACAGTAAGTGCAAAGTAATAGGCATAGGAAAAATAGGTAATCCTTCCTCCCTATGCATAAAAAATGTTCTTCATGTTAAAGGATTAAAACATAACCTAATAAGCATAAGTCAATTGTGTGATAACGGTTTTAAAGTTAATTTTGATAATCAATGCTGCTCAATTGTTAATCTGTCATCTGGAGAAGAAATACTAAACGGAAAAAGGGAAGGTAATGTTTATGTACTCTATATTGATGATCTTCCTAACAACAAAATGTGTTTAGTAGCAAGTCAACAGGAAAGCAGCTGGCTCTGGCATAGACGTTTGGGACACTGCAACATCAAAATACTATCAAAACTGCCCAAAACTAAAACTAGTAAAGGAACCGCTCAAGCCAACTATAGTTTGGATGAATTATGTGATGCATGTGCCAAAGAAAAACAAGTGAAGTCATCATTCAAGCACAAGCAAGTGATCACAACCAAGCAACCATTACAACTGCTACACATGGATTTATTTGGACCAAAGAAGAACAAAGAAGCTTGGGAGGTAAGTATTACTGTCTAGTAATAGTAGATGATTATTCTCGTTTCTGTTGGGTTTACTTCTTAGCATACAAGAATGATGCACTGAAAACATTCATATGCTTTTTCAAAAAGATTCAAAAAGAATTAAACCTAATCATCCGTGCTATTAGAAGTGATCATGGGAAGGAATTTCAAAACTTTTATTTTGATGAATTCTGCGACTCGAATGGCTTAACACATAATTTCTCTGCTCCAAGAACTCCCCAACAAAATGGTGTAGTAGAAAGGAAAAATAGAGTGCTAGTAGAAATGGCACGAACCATGCTCATAGAACAAAACCTACCAAAATATTTTTGGGCAAAAGCCGTTAATACTGCATGTCATATTATTAACCGTGCATTCATTCGCCCCATTCTTAAAAAGACTCCATATGAGCTTTTAAAGGGAAGAATCCCAAATATCGGTTACCTGAGAACCTTTGGATGCAAATGTTTTATCCTCAACAACGGAAAAGATAATCCTGGAAAGTTTGATGCAAAAAGTGATGAAGGTATTTTTCTCGATTACTCTTCTACATCAAAAGCCTATAGAATTTTTAACAAACGAACCATGATTGTTGAAGAATCTATGCATGTATTATTTAATGAGTCTAACAATGGCACGAGAAGAAATCGAGAACTAGATACAGGATCAGAAGAAGAAGAAGAGCTGTTCCCATCGACAGAAAAACAAAAGATTACAGAGACCCAAACAGCAGACGAACAGCCAGCTGAAATAACAGAGGAAGGACAGACTCCTGAAATTTTACCTGATCAGACAGAAACTCGTGAGCAGATCAGCAGGATCTTCAAATACAGATCCAGTCATCCACAAGAAAACATACTAGGTGAGATAAATGAAGGTACAAGAACTAGATCCCATTTTAAAAATAACTTCATCCAGCACTCTGCATTTGTATCAAATCTAGAACCAAAGTGCATAGAAGATGCATTGACAGATAGCTCATGGATCACTGCCATGCAAGAAGAATTAAATCAGTTTGAAAGAAATAATGTATGGCATCTTGTTAGAAAACCTCTAAACAAATTCATCATAGGAACAAAATAGGTATTTAGAAATAAATTGGATGAAAATGGCATCATAATTAGAAACAAAGCTAGACTAGTAGCTAAAGGATATAATCAGGAAGAAGGAATAGATTTTGATGAAACTTATGCTCCTGTTGCACGTCTTGAAGCTATTAGAATTCTACTTGCTTTTGCATGTCATAAAGATTTCAAACTTTTTCAAATGGATGTTAAAAGTGCATTTCTAAATGGTTTTCTGAAAGAAAAAGTCTATGTTGAACAACCTCCCGGGTTTGAAAACACAAGCTGTCCAAATCATGTTTACAAATTGAACAAAGCTCTTTATGGTTTGAAACAAGCTCCCAGAGCTTGGTATGAAAGGTTAAGTACATTTCTGATTGAAAAAGGCTTCAGTCGAGATAAGATTGACTTAACTTTGTTCACATTGCATGAAGATAATGAGATGTTAATTATACAAGTCTATGTAGATGATATAATATTTGGTGCCACTAATGAAAGTCTATGCAGAAAATTTTCTAGCTTGATGAAAGAGGAGTTTGAAATGAGCTTGATGGGTGAACTAAATTATTTCCTTGGTCTGCAAGTTAAACAACTGAAAAATGGCATATTCATAAGTCAAAGCGAATAAATTAAAGAGTTGATCAAAAAGTTCAGCATGTAAGGAAGCAAGGAGATAAGCACTCCAATGTCTACTTCTTGCAAACTGAACCGAGATGAGACAGGTAAAGCAGTTGATCAAAAATTATATAGAGGTATGATTGGATCACTCCTTTATCTTACTGCTAGTAGACCGGACATTCAATTCAGTGTATGCCTATGTGTTAGATTTCAAAGTGATCCAAAAGAATCCCATATGATAGCTGTAAAATGAATCATTAGATATCTAGTGGGAACCAAGGATTTAGGATTATTTTATCCAAGAGGCTGTGAATTTAATTTATATGCTTATGCTGACGCTGACTTTGGTGGTTGCAAACTTGATAGAAAGAGTACTAGTGGCTCTTGTCAGTTTTTAGGTGGTTGCATGATCTCTTGGTGCTCCAGAAAACAAGTTTCAGTGGCAATGTCGACTGCCGAGGCAGAGTATATAGCCGCTGGAAGTTGCTGCTCTCAGGTACTCTGGATAAAACAATAACTTTTTGATTTTGGTTGTGATTTTAAGAATGTGCCCATATTCTGTGACAATACCAGTGCAATTAAGTTAACTAAAAATCTCATTCAACACTCACGCAAAAAGCACATTGATCTAAGACACCATTTCATTAGGGAGCATGTTGAACGCAATAATATAGTGCTAAACTTTGTCAATTCCGAAAATCAACTAGCTGACATCTTCACTAAACCTTTAGGACTTGACTCATTTTCAAGAATATGTCATGAAATAGGATTATGTGTCATATAACCATGCTCTGCTCTGTCCGAGTACATTCTTAGACTTCAGTATGATAACAGTCGCAAGACAACCGGCTGTAATTATTAGAATTTTAGTAAGCAGCTGACCGGTCACGTGCTGAGCACATGACCCAGCTGACTCATATTAGGCTGTATGCAGTATAAGCTAACCCGACTGGGCAGCTCCTCACAACTCGTCGTCTTCATTTCAAATTTCCCTCTCCCTCTCGAATCCTAAATCTCAAACCCTAAGCCAAATCTCCTAACCTCTGCAATGGCCAAGAAAAATCAGAAGACTCAGGCAAGAAGCTCTAAAACTGTCCACGACCATGACGAGAGATTCATCGGCAAGAAGGAAATCGAGAAATACAGTTGACAGCTAGCAATTCCAATTCTGACGCCGGCAAGTGTTAATTTCGACGACTTCAATTACTACGGCCTTGGAGCGGATGAAATTTTTTAGGCACAAGGCTGGACAGCGTTCAATGAGTGGCCGGGAGAATTCTCAGAGGACTGTGTCAAATTATTCTACGCCAATCTTCATCCGACTGGGAATTCCTCTGTTCAGACCATGGTGAACGAAATCGAGATCATTTTGGAAGCACGATCCATGTCCTTGATGCTCGATCTACCCTACAGAGAGAAAATGCCTCCTGCTAGCGACTCAAAACTGAACTATCTCAAGCAGGCGCTGGATACAGAGGTTGTGACGAAGCTTCAGTATGAGTCAGCCGCCCATCTACCTTTGCTGCCAAGAGCTCTCTGTCATATCATCTCCAAAGTCATAGTTCCACGTTCAGGAAGTCGCAACATCATCACCAACTATGATGCATTTCTGTTATGGAGATTGATGAAGAAACTGCCCATAAACTTTTGTGAAGTAATGCTGCATCACATGATGAGAGTCTCCAAGTCTGGCAGTAAGTACTTCCCATACCCTCATGTTATATGTAGGATATGTCAATTCAAGGCTGTGCCTATGGGAACCTTGCAAGTGAAGAAGATGATTAGGATGGATGCTAAGTTCTTGAGAGGAATCATTGAAGCAGAGGAAAGGCTAACGTCCAAGCATTCTCCAGTTGACAATAACTCTGGAAGTGCCACAACAAAGACAAATGACTCGAAGCTTGGCAAACATTCTCAATGCCATCCTGAGCAAACTAAGGAAATTCGTGTTCAACACAACCTTTGAAGAACTCAAGGACGCCATTTGCCAACCGGGGGCACCCAAAGGACAAGTCAACCGAGATGAACTTGAGACTGGACGGATGGATGTAGAGAAAAAATGCACAAGAAGATGGGGCGGGAGGATGGGCGGTGAATGTAGATTACCATAATATGGGGAGCAATGATCATTCAAGATTTCGGACAAGGCAACCAAGCACATGGAATCTCTCAAGAATGCCCGGTGAAGGAGCCATCAAGAACCCGATGCAAAAATCGAGCCATTATCAATTATCGTTTATGAAGCTCCTCTGCCCGAAGAATCACTGTTCAAAGATATCCCAGTGAGCTCCAACCTGAACCTCTTACCATCAACCTCCTATCTCTCAACCCCATCAGCTCCCTCAACTGCTCCTAGCCTTCCCCTAAGCGCGGAAACAAAAACGCAAAGCTCACAAACCAGTCTCGACTCACAAGCCTTTGTTGATGAGGATGTAGAAATACTTCCTCCATCCTCTGCAGAATAAACCAAAACATCAACGTCCTAGACCTCCTGGCTGTAGAACATCATCTAGGCGTAGAAATAACTAGTTCAAAACTTAGCTTAGGCTTAGTTTCATTATCTGCTTAGATGTATGTTTTATGTGACTGGCTGTTTGCTTGTTTATTTACTTAAATGAATGGTTGCACTTTTTGTTATGTCTTACCTAACTAACTAAAATCTAGCAATGTTACATAAGCTTTTTGAGATGACAAAAGGGGGAGAAAGAAGAAGAATTATTGTTAGAAGGGGAGAAAGAAGTATTATTAAAGGGAGAAAAATTTCTGGCTCAATCTGAGGGGGAGCCATGAGCAATAAACAGATAAGTAAAATAGATGCACCAGTTGAGGGGGAGTCATGAAAAGGTATGGCAAATTTTCAATTCAAAACTATAGCTTACAAAAACATAAATCAATAATTCTTAATTTGTTTGTCATCATCAAAAAGGGAGAGATTGTTGGAAATACAAGGATAATTTTGATGATAACAAAGAATTAAGAACAATGATTTATATAAGACTAATAATCTGAAAACAAGTCTGCATGATTAGACAAACAAAGAACATTTAATTTACAAAAATAGACAAAATAAATAATCATACAACCAATCATGTTATACTACAAACTGGACAGAGGACAAAGATATACGACAGAGGATGCCACACCACATCACAAACAATCGCTCATCGCTTGAAGGGGACGAGAACAAAGATATCGGGACAAAGGATGCAATACCACATACAAATCAGTTTGTTTGGTCATTGAAGCATATGCAGACTTCTCTGTTTCGGGACAAACCCATATGTTCAACGGCAACGAAGTTTTTCTTGCCTTCAAAAATCACCTGCACTCACAATGGACTGAAGGACTTCAAACAGAAGATTTACAAGAGCTAGAATCATCTTCACTTTCACACAAAAGGGAAGCTCAATAATCAAGAAAAGAAAGCAGTCAAAGTCCTTGATCAGTCAAGCGGTCAACCTGCACTGCATTTATTATGGACATACCATATCAACTCATCAGCTCACCGAAATTCAAACAGAAGCTTAGCTGAATTAAGCACTCAACCGTTGGCAGAAAATTCAAATCTCTTCAACGCATTCAATGCAACAAAGACGTTGCACAAACACAGCTGAAGAACCACTGGACAACACCATTCCTTCTCTGACGTGAAGAACCGATCGCCAACAGCAACGTTCCTCAACGGCTCCTACACAGGAAAGAGGCTCTATAAAAAGAGAGTCACAGTAACAAGGAAACGGGGTGGAGAAATAGAGAAAAACAGGGAGAGAACAAAAAGAAAACAGAAGTAGAGAGAATCCAAGCAAAAACAGAGACATACAAGAACTCTACCACTCTACACAAAAATCTCCCACTGCCGGTCACGAACTTGACTACTCCACACAAACAAATCTTGCTGCAAATCATACTGAAGAAATCTCTCAGCAATCTCTCCCATCATCTCATCTGAATCACCGATTAAACACTCAACATTCATGAGATAGATCCTGCACTCAATACTTATTTATTTTCTTGTAACTTGTCACTCCACAAGTAAAAGGTGGTCTTTGGATGCACCCCGTAAAGGAAAGCACACGGTTGAGCTTGGTGTAAGCTCTTAGACCTTGTAATAGTGCTAGCAAATCAGTCGTGGGACAAAGTGTCGGGGGGATGGTAGGGGTTGTCTTGGCGAAAAAACCCGGTAGAGTATGTGTGCTTGGCGAAGCACTTCGCTCTAGGTGTATTTGTAGCATATTAAAGGTCTAGTGAAGCTTTGGCTCTAGTGATAGAGCGACCGTGGATGTAGACAAAGGGGTTTTGCCGAACCACGTTAAATATCCTGAGCACTACTCTTTGTTACTTCACAAGAAACACACTAACTCTTACATCTGCAGAGTTACAAAGATTGATTGACACGGCCATTGTTAGCTCTCTGCCAGTAGGATAACAAATTTGATAAAATTTTTTATAGACTAACTCAATTCACCCCTCCTCTATTGAGTTAATCTTGCAGGAATATCTAACAATTTTCTTTAAGGATTATAAAATAAAGTGGAAAAAAATTGGTTATTCTATTATGTCTGATGGATGGACTGATAAAAGAAGATCTATATGTAATTTTCTATTGAATAGTCTAAAGAGAACTGTATTTTTGTCATATGTTGATGCATCTGATATCTCTAAAATAGCAGATAAGGTTTTTAAGATATTAGATGATATTATAGAGTGAGTTTGAGAGAAAACTATTATACAAGTGATTACTAATAATTCAGCAAACTATAAGGTAACAGGAAAGAGGTTAATGGAGAAAAGAAAAAGACTTTATTGGACACCTTGTGCTGCCCATTGTATTAATCTCATTCTGAAAGATTTTTAGAAAAAATTGAAGATTCATAGTGTGACAATTGCAAAGGGAAGAAGAATCACAACATACATTTATACAAGGACCCTACTTATTTCAATATTGAGACATTTTACAAATAGTAGGAATTTAGTTAGACTAGGTGCAACTAGATTTGCTACCTCTTATTTGACTTTGGATTGTCTAAATGAGCATAAAGATGTATTAATGAGTATGTTTAGCTCTAGTGCATGGAAGTCAAGTAAATTTGCAAGCAAATAAAATGAAAAGCAAATCCAATATACAGTTTTTGACAGCATGTTTTGGCGAAATATTCAAATATGTTCGAAGGCGACTTACCTTTTATTATGGTGCTGTGTTTAGTTTATTCAGATGACAAACCAGCCATGGGTTTTATTTATAAGGAGATGGATCATGCAAAAGAGAAAATATGACTGAATTTCTATAATGCTAAGAAAAGATTAGTGTTTAAATACTGTTAAATAACTTTATCATTGTTATTAGTTATTCCTAATGATTCATCTTTGTTATTTCTTATAGTTATGAACCCGTGTGGAAAATTATTGATGAAAGGTGGGAACTTCAATTGCATAAGCCTTTACATACTGCAGCTTACTATTTAAATCGTCGTTATCATTACAGTCATGTTTTTAAAGATGATGCAGAGGTAAAAATTAGATTATATAATTATTTAGAAAGAATGGTGGCTGATGCAAATGAGAGGACAAAGTTAGATGTGCAGTTTGTAGCATTTAAACAAGGGGACAATTTAGCATCAGTTCTGCAATAGTAGGGAGGCCAACAAAAGATCCAGCTGATTGGTGGGATTCATTTGGAGCTGAATGTCATGAATTACAGAGGTTTGCTATTCGAATATTAAGTTTAACTTGTAGTTCTTCTGATTGCAAGCGTAATTGGAGTGTCTTTGACATTGTAAGAGATAACTTCTCTTTGTTTAAACATTTTATTATATTATTAACTTAATATGACTTTCATTATTTCATTATTGTTTAGGTGCATACAAAAAGAAGAAATCATTTACATCAAAAGAAGATGAATGACTTGATATTCGTGATGTACAATTTGAAGCTGAAAGAAAGAAGCATGAAGAGTATAAAATCAAGTTCAGATTATTCAGCTACCTCAGAAGATGAATGGATTGTTGAAAAATAAGAAGCTGACCAGCTTGACCCTATTGACCATGAATGGCTAGACATCTTCAATCATGATTTAGGTAATGAAAATAGCTCAAATGAGAGAGTAAATATTGTTGATGACATAGAAAGTTTAGGGAGTAAACTTGATAGTGATGTGGAGATTGTAATAGATAATGTTGATGTAGATAGTATTAGTTCTTCTCATAGTGATAGTGTTAGTGGTGCTAGTGGAGATAAGCACACTTTGAAGAGAAAGATAGCAATGGAGAATCTAGAGATGATTATGAGATTGATGATACTTCTTTTGATAAATTGTTGTAGTTTTCATTTGAAGTTTGAATGGTGTACCCTGTTGGTTATTGCTGTTTGTAAGATAGACTAGAGAAGTATGTAGAGTTGTAGTATTTGTGTAATATGTAGACATATTGAGTATGTCATGATGACTATTTTATATTGTTGAAAAAGTGTTATGTTTGGTGAAATTGCCTTACTGTTTAATGTCCAGTGAAAATATATAGCTCTGTACAGTGAAACAGAGTCATCTAAATGGCTCTATTTCACTGTCCAGAGCCTGAACTTGCTGGAATATTAGGGCTGTTTGGCTAAACTTAAAAGTTTTAACTTTTATGATTTTTTTTATAAAAAAAATAGCTGAAAACTTTTTTTCAAAAAGGAGGTATGTGTTTGGATAAATTTAACTTTTACTGAAAAAAAGTTGAAGAAAGTGTTTGGCAAAAAAAAATGAAAAGTTAAAAAAATATATACAAAAACTAAAATATCATTTAAAATATAATATATATATATAATTTATGAATATTAGATTATATTTTTTTTATTTTTTATATTTATTTCTAAATTAATATTATATTGATAAATATTTTGTAAAAAATACATATAATTTAAAATAAAAAATTTGTTTATATATATGTTATTTAATTAATTTTAAAGAAATAAATACATTATTATTTACTTATTTAATGATTAATTAATTAATTAATTAAAAATTATTATTAATGGTTAAATAGTATAATTTTATAATATATTGTGATAATAATACATTCATATACTAAACAATTTCAAAAGTTCAGCAAAAAACTATAGTCAAATTAATATTCATACAGTTAGAATAGTTATACAATCATTGTTGAAATAATTTATTAGCAATTTCATCACGACGCCTCAACCAATCTATATCACTATCTCCAACATTCATATCTTCGGATTGAATGGTTGATGCACTGCTAGATGCTTCACTAGTTAATGGGACATAGATCTCACGTTCAGCCAGATAGAATGCATCATCTGTAACACTTTTTCTTCTTATGTAATTATGTATCGCCATTGTCGCAAGTACAATATCCATTTGTACTTGTACTGGATATGCTGGCATGTTAGCCAATAATGCAAATCGAGTTTTCCATACGCCATTGTCGCAAGTACAATATTGTTTCTCTAGAGCCTGAGCTTGCTGGAAACTTGAAATGTTGTTTGTCACAAAGCCTGAGCTTGCTGGAATGGCTCTTGTACATTATTTTATTATTATACAACTTTAGTTTGAGCTTGCTGAAAATAAAATATTATAAATTTAGATGGCTCTGGACAGTGAAACAGAGCCATCTAAATAGCTCTGTTTCACTATCCAAAGCCTGAGCTTGCTGGAATGTTGTTTATATTGTTTATCACAGAGCCAAAGCTTTCTAGAATGGCTCTTGTACATTGTTTTATTATTATACAATTTTGGTTTGAGCTTGCTGAAAATAGAATATTGTAAATTGAATTCTTTTCTCTATATGGGACTACATATAACTTATAGCAGATAGAAAGTTATATACTTATTGTACAACTCTATATAGAATGTTGTACACTGTCCAGATAGTAGATAGCTAGTTATAAATTTATATATTCTTTTCTCTATATAGGACTACATAGAACTTTTGAACAATTATTTACATACATCAGGTTTTTCTAACAAATTTTGTCCTTCATCATTGCCATTCTTCCTCACCTTCTTGATTTCTTTAATATTTAATTCCACTTAATTCGCTTCTTCCACTAGCCCAGATTTGAAAATTTTGAAGGTCTCTGCTCAATGCTTGGTCAGAAAAATTATTTGAAATTACAAAAATTAATATCTGTTAGTTTGTTACAATATTAAAAAAATATTATCTAAACTTTTGAAGTATTAAAATAAATTTTATTAAACAATTATCGGTATGTAAGATCTTACGATCTAACTATAAAATCTCGATTTTACTATCTTATACATACGGAACGATCCCACCTAAGTTTCCGATTTTTATAACCTTGTATCTACCTCATTTCTAGATTATATATAGCACTTTGAGTCAGCTTCCACCAATAAAAGTCGGATCTCCAAAATAATGTGACTCAAGTTGAAAGATATTGAATTTGCACGCCATTGTTTAGAAGAGGTTCACTCGGGTGTATCTAGAATTTGTATGTGCAATATATCGATCTTCTTTGATTTTTGTAGAATTTATTTTTTTAAGGAATAACCTGAATATTGGATTATAGAAACTTCAAGATGTCTTCTATTTATAAAAAAAAAATTAGAACTCCAAAATAGTATCTAAGTTGAGAAATATAGTTTTTGTCATGGTCTTTGTCAAGATGCTATCTAGGTGATCTAGTGATATTGAGCAGTATGAACAGTAAACTTCATAGAATTATCATGTCTTCGTTACCTGATGAAATGTTATGCTCATTATCTCTATTTACTTTATTTATGTCATCTTTCAAATACAATTAAGAAATCTTCATTTAGTGATGTGAGTAAAATGATATGTTCGTGTAAACTTAACATGTCAACTAAGTCTCAAATATAGCCAAACTCTTAATGATTTTCTGTCCAGCTCTATATGTTATGTTTAAATCTAATGTAAACATGTTAAAAGCCTAATAATAATTCTTCAATATGCATTATCATCAAAGTATTTACAATTTCTAATAAAAAAATTAGCAACATACCTGTTGTGGCACCGCTGTTGTCTTCTTCTAATGAAGAAGAAACAAAGGATGACGAAGAATGCATTGTGAAGATAGAAAAAGGAAACAAGATATGCCCTTCTGTTACTGTTACCGCATTGAAGAACCAGAGAGAAAATATTCAAATGAGAAGTCTAGTTATCCAAATCGATTTGATGATGAACAGAGTGAAGAAGAAGACGGTAAAGATGAAGAAGAAAAGAAGCAAGCCGGTGTTGGTATGAAGAAAAAACAACAACACTGGTCGAGGAAAAGTCGATGATGAAGAAGAAGAAGGAAGTGAAGAATATGATAAAGACGAGGACAGATAAAACTTGAATAGGCCGAGGAAGGACAAGGAGGATAAACAACAGCTATAGAAATCGAGTAAAAATGCAAAACAAGCAGTAAAAATGTAAAATAGTACGCCTTCTTTTAATGTGAGAATTGATTTTATTTGATTGTATACAGTGCATTTAAAAGAGCTTACAAATGATGTTGACTTGAGCATTAGGCTTAGAATATTCTTTAATATTTGTGTTTGATTAAATTATGAGTAGAAATGAGTTCGATGAGAATGGTTATTGGAAGAATAATGTATGTGCTTTTAATTATTTTGCTTGAGTACTAGCAAAAACTTAAACATTGGAGTATTTTGTATAAGAATACAATTATATATTTTTTTTTGTGTCTTTTTGTTACAATTAAATATTAATTTTCATGCAACTAAGCAAAATTACATTATTTATGTGATTGATAAGTGAAGATTGAAGAAAATGAATAATTAAGAATATGAACAAGAGAAAGGATGAATCACTAGGCCTTGGTATTCATTCAGACCCATAACATTTTCCTCTCGCATGGGATTCAATCAAATCCCTAAGTCTTCATTCAACGATGAACATCTCACACCACGTAAGCATTTAGAGTTCCTTTTTAAATCAATTTTTTTTTTTTCAATCGAATTATGGGGAAAGGTCTTAGAGTGCGAATCAATCTCTTCTTTAATTCCTTCTTTGTTAGACTCTTGACAGAATTCTGAAATTGAGGAGATTATTTAGAAATTTTTCTAGGAACGGAGACAAGGTATAAAGAACAAAGCCGGGAGGCAAGTGGGTGGGAATTCAGAGTCGGACAGAGGGACGAAGACGAAGAACGGAGTGGACAGAGAGTGCGACGGCGAACCACAGCAGCAAGTATTCAGATTTGATTTTCGTCCTCTTTTATGTTTATTTCAGTAAACTTTACTCTTGTATTATTACGAGTAGCCGAATATTTTGATTGAAATTTCGGATTAAACACTAGTTGAATTTGTTTAAATTCTTGAACATGTTGTGAGAAATAATTGTTTAATGCATCATGAGGTGTTAATCTTTATGTTATCTGAAGTTTAGACTTTAAATTTAAATATTTGATCAATATTGAGTTTGAAATTTGAATTATTTGTCTAATTGTATTTGCGAGAATCAATCAAAACATAATAAAAAAACATTAATAATTGTGATTAATGTTTTCTAAACTAAAGATAATATAATTGTATGATTTCTGATTTCGCAGTTCTTAAATCATCTTTTGTTTAATTCTAAATTAGACTAAAGTCTTATATACTAGACTAAAGTTAGAATCATAATTTGAAATCTAATTTAAGAACTGAACAAAAATATCAGTTATGAAATTTTCGCATTAGTCAATAGTAAAACTCACACTTGTTTAAAGATAACACTATTGATGGATTCTAGCATTTTAGTTATCTTTTTACCTCCTTTTTAAAAACTTTTATTGTTTGATTATTTGATTTTCATACATATTTGTAATTTGATTAACAATCTGCAACTTAATAATATATTTTGTGAGATTGATTTTGAGTTAGAATTAGTTTCAGTCCTTATGGATTGAATCTGTTTTTTATTATACGATAAATGATAACCGTGCATTTCCGGATATACTAGATTAGAATCTCTATATTTTTTTAGGTAATTTTAGCATCATCAGAATTCAACCTGCTAAGTAAAACCTACCGCCACGAAGCTTCATCCGCATGGGACTCTCTTCAACACAATAATATCCTAAGATTGGCCTCCGTGATTGTCACTTTGAATCAAATTTTGCTACATCGAATTCCTTCGATTGACAGCAAGAATTTCACATTTCTTTCTTTCTTTGCAAATTTTCATCTGAGTAGAATCTTTCCAAAACGGAAATTAAAGAAAAATATAAGAGAATAGTGTCAAAGCAGCGAAAAATAAGCCACTGTGCTGAACCGACTGCCACATTATCCAGACTGAGAAATAGATCATTAGAGCATCAAGAGTCAATAAATAAAAAAGTGATGTATCACAGAGAACTATCGTAGAGAAGCAAATATTATTAGATTTATTTTTTTCTTAAACTCATATTAATTTATTAAATAGTATTATTTGTAATTTTATTATGAGTATCTAAAATTTCAGAAGTAGAGTTAAAAAATAAAACTCTAATAAATTTGATTCAATTCTTGAATATTATGTGATATATAGATTGTTGAGTTGAGTTATTAATTGTTATATATAAAGATTAGATGTTAAATTTATATGTATGATTAACATTAAATTTGATATATAAATTATTTTATTAATTGTATTCGTGAGGAAAAATTAGAATATAATTTATAAATTATAGGATTAATAACTATAATTAGTTTTTTCTGGATCAAAGTGAATGTAATTATTTTATTTATTATTTTGCTAAACTTAATATATTTCTAGTAATTTTTAAATAATGAGTTAGAATAAACTTAAATAGGTGATTTTATACTGGACCAAGATTAAGTAATAATTAAAAATCGTGCATAAGCACTAGGCCATGATATTAGATACAAATTCTTCATATTCATCATTATAAGTTGTCAATTCAACAAGTATTAACTTAAAAACATTAGTGGTGTAATTTAAAACTTTAATTATTATTATCTCTATTTTGCAACCATATTTATATCATTCTCTTAGCTTTCGTACACATTTAATTAGTTTCAAAAAAATATAACTTTTGATAGTTTCGTTTGGATTATAGTTAGCAATGATTCCTATAGAACAAACTAAGGTTGTCAAGATCGGAATTTTATATAGGATCGTTTCGCTTGTGTAGGATCGTAAAATCGGAAGTTTAAGTAAGATCGTAAGATCTTATTTATTGGTAATTTTTTTATAAATTTATTTAATATTTTTAAAATTTTAGATAGTACTTATAAAAATTGCTAAAATTAAATAAATAAATTTTCATATATTTCATCTTAATGTAATAAATTAACAATGTTCATATTTGTAGTTCAAATAAATTATATCATTAATATTTTTTTATATTTAATTAGCTCATTATCACAATATCATTACATATTATGTCATTATTTGTAAATATATACTTATATAGTTATACCATATTTTGAAGATCTAATTTCTTATGTAATCAAGCAATTCGTATTTATCGTCTTAAATAAAGAGAAAATATAATTCAAAATACCACCATACAGAAAATATTTTGCTTTCATAATAAACTTCTCACGAAACTAACCAAACACAACCGCGCCCGCTACAAACGAACGACTGATCTTCTTTAGCTATTTCATCTTCACTCAAAATCCTCGAAAGCTCTTCTGATTCATGAAATTTTTTTATAAGCTGAAATCATAAAATCGCAAGTAAAATCGGGATCTTGTATCAAGTAGGATCGTTTTGTTGATGTAAAATCGTAAAATCATAAGATTTTAAGATTTAAATCGAGATTTTAACAACTATGAAACAAACTCATTATTTGCTTCACGATAGACAATAATTGTGCACTTGGGGTATAAATTAGGATAAAATTTTTAAATTTTTCTTCAGTGATTTTGTCTTCATCAAGATTGGTCATAGAGTTGAGAGACGTCAAAAGAACATGTGTCCTTTGCAATACAAAGATGACAGTCATATACGGGAAGATGGCAGCGTAAGGTGGATGAGATAGACAACTTCCTGTAAATCTTGGAGCAACGCTTTAAGAGCGTTGGCATTACAAAGGATATTATAAAAATAGAGCATGTCGCGTTTTATCTTGAGGATATCGCGATGGTATAGCGGAGAACGAAACATCGTGATATCCAATGGCACCCGCATAATTGCGACATAGGGTAAATTAAAGAAGGAACTAAAACTGCAATTCTATTCACGTAATGTCGGTAATGAAATCAAAGTGATATTTTAGTGGTTAGCCCAACGGGTAGCATCACGAACTATGTGAAGAATTTTCAATGTTAATTATGAATATCTCCGACTTCTTCGAAAAAGAGACTCTCTTTATCTTCATGAATGGGTTGAAAATATGGAAAGGATTGGAGATTAAATATAGAAAATTTCAAAATCTCAACTCTATCAATTATAGCAGAGTCACTTATTGAGTGTAAAAGCTAGAAAACAATAAGCCTTGAAAGAACTTTGAGGATAACGATGAGGGAGATGTCGACCGATCTAAGTAAGCACAACACAAGTCTGTAAGGTTTAGTGAAGGTTCCCACAAATGCCAAGAAAGTAGTTGGGACAATTGAGGAATTGGTAAGCCACATTTAAATACTTCTTTGTGGTGGACCTCATATTATTAAAGGATATCACAAAAAAAAACAAGCTTTAAGCATTAATCGAGGTAGTGGATGAGCCACAATGGTAACCTAGAGAAGTAAAGATGAGTTTGTTATAACTTCTTAATGCCATTAAAAACAAAATTGAGATGCCAAAATATGAGGTAAACAATCAAATGTATGTGATGACAAAAGTTAGAGAATGGGAGGTTTGAGCTTTTGTGGATACTGGGGCGACCAATAACTTCATTGATATGAAGGAAGCAATAAGGGTCGGCTTTAAGTACGTCACGGGGCATGGATGGACTAAGACAGTCAATTTTGAGCCTAAATCCATTCTAAGTGTTGGTTGTGGAGCTAAATCTTACATAGATGAGTGATTCGGCCTTGTGGACTGCTCTTTTGTATCATTATCCTATCGTTCTTATAATGAAGTTTACGAACTTCATGGCTATTCCCTTTGCGAACATCCTGTGAATCTTGAGGAGGGGAACATCCTTTATCGCCAGAAATAAACCTGCAAACCAAAATACTTTAGGCATGACAGGAAAAAGAAATACACAATTGGTATTTCATACCACACTGAGGAAAACATGCTACCCCAATAAGGAGCCAAAGGAGGATCCATGTAGATATGTAACCTTATGAGCTCCTACGGCTATCATCATGACGCTGTAAGGATTGTGGAGAAAATCTTCGGACAACGAATTTGTCGCAGCGTAGTATTTGTGCATGTTAGAATACTTGGTACAATCGAAGAGTCAGCGTGACAGCGAGGCAATTTGGAAATATGAAAATGATTTGTGGCCACTCCACCAAAAGATCGATGAGTTCCGTTATAGCTCCACATAACCACGATAAGGGTATCACGAAATAAGTAGGGAAAAAACTTTGGATATTTATAAATTTTTACAGAGTATGCTAAATAGTATAGAGACTAAGATTTTTTATAAAGATATTATGTAAGAACTTGCTAAACTAACATTCTCCGCCGTCCCATAAATAAGAGGACAAGGAGCCCCATTTTGAACCAACAAGAAAACGTTGTAATAAAGCTTTGTAAGCCTTGTAAAAAGTTCTTTCTATACTTTTTTAGGTGTTCTTCTTACTTTCTTTCTTTTTCGCAAGTCCATACATATCTTTGAGCTATTTCTTGTAGCTTCTTAGAATAAAAGCTGACTTAACTATAAGAGGTGTGACTAAGTGCTGCACGAATTAAAATAAAACTCCAAGCCTGTGACAATAGTTGTGGAAATATTCCTATATCTTCTTATCACTTTTTATTTGTTTTTTCCACGAGTTAAGGTAAACTACCTATTACTTGTAGCGATTGAAGTGACTCTTCCATCTTCCTTTCGGCGCCGATGCTTATAATAGTAGGGACTACCATATTGCTTTTGTTATTTTGGCTGCGACAACATTCATTCAGTTCCTCGCTCGATTCAACTGACTACATTTGACTGGTTGCTGTTCATATTTGCTTGTATTGTATCCCGCGATTACTTTTGTATCGAGGCTGTGTCGTCCTTGACATTCTTTGCATTCAAACATTAAGACATATCTGGCTCCTACTTTTAGCAAGTACTGATAAGCTTGCTAGTCAGGTATTTGGTGTCTATCTAGATATCTGAATGCAAGAAATGACATGAAAAGTAAGAGCGTATTTCAAATATCTGTAATTGAGTTTTATGAAAGTGAAAAATAGAAAGTAAAGTTTATTGAAAAATAAAATGGAAGTGGAATTCAGTGTTTGTGTTTCAATAGTCTTTGAAAGTGTGTCAAAAATCAAAAAAATATAATTGCATTAGAAAGTGTATAAATAAGAAAGTTTGAACTAGAGTTCTGAATATAAAAGTAGAATTCTGAGTTTCTTGTATAATTGAAATATATGAACTGTTCGAAACTCAAAGTCTGATGGAAGAAAATGGAGTTACGGACGTTTGAAACACGCCCTAAGTGTTGCAACACTGAAGTATGTTGGCATAAGATATCTTTGGTTGTAAGTTGCAATCATCCACATGGTTGTCGATTTTTCATGATTATCATATACAAGCAGCTATGTTTGTGCAGTACATTAGCAACTTTTTTTATGCACAACTTGAATGCAGTTCAAACGTATAACAGCTGAAACTTGAAGGCTAGCTAGAAATCGACACACAGCTTTCCGGTTTTCATCTGCATAATTACTTATAGACAACAGCAAGATGAATAAGCCTGGGTTTTTGCGGCAACCTTAAATTTCAATATGTTAAGCCATAGCAAATTAAATTACAATAGAGTAATATTCATCGATTATAACAACACACATTTTAGGAAATGTGTTATATAGAACTGATAATATCAACAAGAACATAGGAGTAAAACAGGGAGCCAAACACTATGTGATACACTTTGGGTGTAAACCGAAGCTCACCCACAAGGCAGGTAGCAAACTAAGAACTAAACTAATTTTATTGATCAAACTTGCATACATTTCTTTGAGGTTATGCTACTTATTTATAACTAGAGAATTACACTTAAGTTAGAATTCTTTTATTGTTCTAACTCTTCCCTACAAGAGTCCTTAATAGACTCCTCATCCTAATTGACAACTAAGAGTCCCTAGTGGATTCAACCTCTGTTTTGGCACCTTGGGCACTTGATGTAAGAGAATTAGCCAACAATTCATCTTGTGCTTAGGCATTTTACCCGAGTGCATTAGAGAAGTGAGCAAGGTCTCCTGCATCTCCACCAGAATGTTACGGAGGCGGTGCAAGAGAGGAGTGAGCTCCCACAAGAATTGAAGCATTCTGCTGTTGCTATTGACAGAAGGAACAACCAAATAGAGAGGATGCAAGAACCTATCAAGAAACAAGTGTTGACAGAACTCGCCGGAAGACTTCGCCGGAGCTGGAGGCTGACGGATAAGTGTCAGGGATGCCCAGGATGTATCACTTGAGGTCAGGGAAGCAGTGGCACGAAAGCTTAGACAGTTGGCTTGAGATAGTAGCTGGGTGCAACTCATGGCAGCCAAGGCACCTTTGAATAGTGTCCTGGGCGCCAATTGATCTGCACCTAGATGCAGATTTGTGGCATCCATATGCCATATAGGAGTTTAGCTCCAATAGGGAGTCTTTCTGTTTTTTAGTTTAATTAGAATAAAACTTCCTTATGGAAGAGTTTATCTTTTATTAGAATTTCAAGTAATGAGTATCTCTTATGCTATAAATAAAGAAAGCATGACCTAGGAGAGGCATGCATGATTGAGTTTTTTATATTTTCCGTAAGTTCATCTATTCCTTCCCTTGTTTCTACTGATCCTACCTTGATTCGTCTTCTCTCTTCTCACCTTGTTCACTGAAATCATATCATTTGGTACCAGAGCTATGGAAGATATCAACACAGTGGCACCCGGAACCACATCCATCGCTGAACGTTGGGGCAGAACCAAAATTGCGAGAGCAATTCAATTTCATGGCGGCAAACTTTACAAGTTGTATAGCAAGACTAACGGCGGACCTTGCGGAGATGCAACGTGTGGTGAATTCTTTAGGTAGAACACAACAAACCACTCCTAGGGCCGTCAGTACACCTCCAACCCACCCACCCAATACCCTTCTACCACCCACATTGAACTAACAATCGGATACACAGATGTACTGTCCCAGAAATCTACAAAACCCCACTAGCCTACCATCTTCTTCATACATACATAGACCGATTCCAATCAATACAACTCAACCCAACCCTTCACAAAGACTCCACTCGCCACCACTTCTACTAATGCCAAAACCACAAAATCTCCTACTAGAGGAAGTCAGACAAACCAACCACCCAATGACTCTACCCTTCTCACAAGGATTTCCCCAACTCCACCCACGTCACAAAGAATCAGATATGGCAAGTTCCTTCAAAGATATAACAAACCCGGTCCCAATCTTCTTTGAATACCAAAGACTTGCATCAACAATTGCCAAGAGATAGACACAAATTTTCCTATTTTGATGGGTCTAATGTGAACGAATGGATTTATTCGGCGGAAAAATACTTCAAATATTATCGAACATCAATAGATGATCGTATCTTAATTGCTCTGATGTATTTCCAAGATGAGGCCAATAGATGGTATCAAAACTATGAAATTGATAGACCACATCATTCATGGGAACATCTGAAAGAAGCTCTTATCCAACGGTTCGGTAATACAGCCTTTGGACATCCAAGTTTTGCTCTCAAACAACTAGTGCAAACTAGCTCAGTGGCCGACTATCAAGCTACGTTTGAAGACCTACGCACCAGGTTGCCACTGGCGGCAGAGGAAGACCTTATTGGCAGCTTCTGTGGGGGACTTTTCAAGCACATAGCAATTCATGTAATGGCCAGCAGACCCACTTCATCGCAGGAAGCCTTTAAACTTGATCGAATTTTTGAGCAAAAAGGGAACCTGAGCCAACTTACATCACGATTGGGGCGCTTCCAGTCCACTCGCAATGACTGGAGTACATAGAAAATAGTGACGAACATCCCAAGCCAGAGCTTCCAGCATACTAGATCGCCAGCTTCTTCCAATACTGCTGCCCGACCTCGTACCTCTGGTCTTAGTGTATCTGACATCAATGCTCGAAGGGCAAAAGGATTATGTTTTTATTTTGATGCAAAATATGAGAGAGACCACAGGTGTAGCTTAAAAATTTATTCCATTGCGGACATGAAAATGAGGAAAGCGAGGAAGAATATTGTCCTGACACAGAAGGACAGAACCTCACTGAAGATACAACATTATCTTTAAGTGCTATACATGGTATCATGGGTCCACAAACCATTCGAGTATTAGGCAAGATAAAAAAGTAAGAGGTCTTTATTCTCATAGACTTGGGGAGCACTCATAATTTCATTACAGAACGGCTTGCAAAACATCTACAACTTCAAGGTGTGCCTGTTCGGACAGTCCACGTTGTGCTCGCTGACGGGAGACCGCACTCTATTGAGGTAATGTACAAAAATATTCCTCTTGCAATTGAAGGAATTCACTTGCAGGTGGATGCATACCCCTTTCCATTGGGTGGCATGGGTTTGGTCCTAGGAATTCAGTGGCTGGCAAGCTTAGGAAAGGTGGTCTGTGACTGGAAGGCATAAGAAATGGAATTTTCCTTGTCTGGCAAACGGGTTGTTTTAAAAGGGATTAGAGAGGGAGGTGTTTCCAGACTGACGTGCCTAAGCCACACTTCTACTCTATGTTTTGTGCCAATTATTCCAGCAGAGGAACCTTTCTCGGAGATCACTTCTGTGCCTAACGACTTGCAGTCATTGCTGGACAAGTATGCTCCTGTTTTTCGGCTAGCTATAGGATTGCCACCAAACGCTCATTGGATCATGCAATATCATTGATACCTGATGCTGCCCCTACAAATGTAAGGCCTTATCGATATCCATACATTCAGAAAACAGAAATAGAGAGGACGGTCAAGGAGATGCTTGAACAAAGTATTCTCAAACACAGCACTTCTACGTTCTCCTCGCTTGTTTTGTTAGTTAAGAAGAAAGATGGCACTTGGAGGTTTTGCGTAAGACTACAGGGCCCTCAATGCAATTACTATCAGAGATAAGTTTCCTATACCTGTTATAGATGAACTCTTAGATGAGTTGCACGGTGCAAAATTTTTTTCCAAGCTTGATCTTAAGTCCGGGTACCATCAAATTAGAGTCAAGGAGAAAGACACGCATAAGACTACGTTTAGAACCCATGATGGCCGTTATGAATTCTTGGTTATGTCCTTCGGATTGACTAATGCCCCAGTTACATTCCAAACTATCATGAATTATATATTTAGGCCCTTCCTTCGGCGCTTTGTGCTAGTATTTTTTGATGACATTCTTGTTTATAGTTCCTCTTGGCAAGAGCATTTGGAGCATCTTGCCACTGTGTTTTCTGTTTTACAGCAAAACAAGCTTCAAGCAAATTTATCAAAATGCCAATTTGGATGTAAGAAATTTGAATACTTGGGCCATTTGTTTTCAGAGAGGCATCTCAGTGAGACCCTTCTAAGGTGAAGACAATGATGGCTTGCCCTGTGCCTAATTCCCAAACTGCTCTAAGGGGCTTCTTAGGTTTAACAGGTTATTACCGTCGATTTGTTAAGGACTATGGCAAGATCGCTGCACCTCTCACTGAACTTTTGAAGAAGAATTCTTTTTCTTGGTCATAGATACTCAGGAAGCCTTCTTAAAGCTCAAGGACGCTATGACATCTACACTAGTGCTAGTGCCTCCTGATTTCTCTAAATCGTTTGTAGTTGAAACTAATGCATCTGGAAGGGGTATTGGAGCAGTCTTGTCACAAGAAGGAAGACCAATCTCATTTTTTAGTAAGTCACTATCTTCTACAGCAGCAAGCAAGTCAACATATGAGAAGGAGCTGTTGGAATTAGTGTTAGCTGTCTAGAAATGGCGGCCATATTTGTTAGGTAATCGTTTTATCATCCAAACCGATCACCTAAGCTTAAAGTACTTGTTGGAGCAACGTATCACTTGATTGCCCAAAGAAAATGGCTTGTTAAATTAATGGGGTATGATTACCAAATCATATACAAAGCGGGCAAGGAAAATATTGTTGCGGATGCCTCGTCGCTACCGTCCGAAGCGTCTGTCTTTGCCATAACTATTTTGCAATCGTCCTTTCGGGATGATTTAAAACGCAAGCCTGATCAAAGGATTTGTCTTGTTCAAGTCTTCTTCAATCGGTGAGTACCAAGGAGCATCCAGAGCTGTCCCACCGTACAAGGATTACTATGTCATAGTGGCGCTTGTGGATCCCGGATGACAAGGCATTGAGGCATTAAATTTTATTTGATGCTCATAACTCGGCGATGGGAGGGCATGGTGGGATGATTCGACGATAATAAGAGAATTAGCCAACAATTTTATTGGCCAAGACTTTCAAATGATGTTCAGCTCTATATTAAGGGTGCATCACTTGTGCAAAGCTAAGTCACCATCCCTTAAAGCCGGTAGGGTTGCTTGACCCTTGCTATTCCCTGAAAAACTTTGGGCGATATCTCAATGGATTTCATCGAGGGACCGCCCTTATCGGAGGGCGAGATGTTATTTTAGTGGTGGTGGATCGCCTTTCCAAGTTTGCTCATTTCATTCCTTGAAACACTCATATACGGTGCTTTCAAGTTGCATTTGCCTTTACCAAGAAAATTATTCGTTTACTTGGTGCCCCAACACTATTGTATCGGATAGAGATCCTATATTTCTGAGCTCAATGTGGCAAGAGTTTCATAAGTTACAAGGAACAACGTTGCATCATAGCACCGCATACCATCCATAAATGATGGGCAATCGGAGGTAGTGAATCGCAGACTTGAGACTTATTTACATTGCTTCACGGGAGAGCACCCAAAATAGTGGATGCGCTGGTTGCATTGGGCCGAATTTTTGTATAACACAAGTGTTCACTCCAGCGCTAACATCAGTCCCTTCGAGGCAGTCTACGGGCAACCCCCTCCTCCACTGATTTCGTATGCATCGGGGCCTATTCGAAAAGATGAGTTGGGGCTACAATTGCGGGAACCGGATGCTATCTTAAGGGATTTAAAGTTTCATCTACAACGGGCTCAAGTGAGGATGAAACAGAAAGATGATGCACATCGTCGAGAGCTTGAATTTGCGATAAATGATATGGTCTTTACGAAACTCCAGCGTTATCGCTCAAGCTTCTGGCTGCTGCTAGGAAGTTGCATAAATTGCGATATCGCTATTATGGTTCATTTAGGATCACGCGTATTGATCCGGTGGCTTATCACTTGAACTTCCTCCAACATCTCATATCCATCCAGATTTTTCATGTTTCTCAACCAAGGGCGCTTCGTTTTGTGCCCCCTAATTTTTCCAATGTCCTACCCGATCGGCTCCTACCGAGACAATCACTCCTTCACAAGCTATGTCGTGGGTTCAAAGACTCGAGGACGAGTTCTTTCTTGGAGGGGAAGGGAATGTTACGGAGGCGGTGCAAGAGAGGAGTGAGCTCCCACAAGAATTGGAGCATTCTGCTATTGCTATTGACAAAAGGAACAACCAAACAAAGAGGAGGTAAGAACCTATCAAGAAACAAGTGTTGACAGAACTCGCCGGAAGATCTCACCGGAGCCGAAGGCTGACGGACAAGTGTCAGGGATGCCCAAGGTGTATCACTGGAGGTCAGGAAAGTAGTGGCACTAAAGCTTAGACAGTTGGCTTGAAATAGCAGCTGGGTGCAACTCATGGCAGCCAAGGACCTTTGAATAGTGTCCTGGCGCCAATTGATCTACACCCAGATGCAGATTTGTGGCATCCATATTTCAAGTAATGAGTATCTCTTATGTTATAAAAAGAAAGCATGACCTAGGAGAGGCATGCATGATTGAGTTTTTATATTTTCCGTAAGTTCATCTATTCCTTCCCTTGTTTCTGCATGATTGATCCTATTTGATTAAGTCTTCTCTCTTCCTCACCTTGTTTCTCAAAATCCTATCATTTGGTCTTCTCTCTTCTCACTATGGAAGATATCAACACGAGCTATGGAGATATCACCACATCCATCCACATCCATCACGTTGAAGCGAACCAAAATGCGAGCAATTCAATTTCATGGCGGCAAACTTTACAAGTTGTATAGCAAGACTAACGGCGGACCTTGCGGAGATGCAACGTGTGGTGAATTCTTTAGGTAGAACACAACAAACCACTCCTAGGGCCGTCAGTACACCTCCAACCCACCCACCCAATACCCTTCTACCACCCACATTGAACTAACAATCGGATACACAGATGTACTGTCCCAGAAATCTACAAAACCCCACTAGCCTACCATCTTCTTCATACATAGCACCGATTCCAATCAATACAACTCAACCCAACCCTTCACAGTACCCACTGCCACCACTTCTACTAATGCCAAAACCACAAAATCTCCTACTAGAGGAAGCTGTGACAAACCAACCACCCAATGACTCTACCCTTCTCACAAGGATTTCCCCCAACTCCACCCACGTACAGCAACTGCATATGGCAAGTTCCCTTCAGCATATAACAAACCAGTCCCAATCTTCTTTGAATACCAAAGACTTGCATCAACAATTGCCAAGAGATAGACACAAATTTTCCTATTTTGATGGGTCTAATGTGAACGAATGGATTTATTCGGCGGAAAAATACTTCAAATATTATCGAACATCAATAGATGATCGTATCTTAATTGCTCTGATGTATTTCCAAGATGAGGCCAATAGATGGTATCAAAACTATGAAATTGATAGACCACATCATTCATGGGAACATCTGAAAGAAGCTCTTATCCAACGGTTCGGTAATACAGCCTTTGGACATCCAAGTTTTGCTCTCAAACAACTAGTGCAAACTAGCTCAGTGGCCGACTATCAAGCTACGTTTGAAGACCTCGCACCGAGTTGCCACAAGGCGGCGGAGGAAGACCTTATTGGCGGCTTACGTGGGGACTTTTCAAGCACATAGCAATTCATGTAATGGCCGCGGGACCCACTTCATCGCAGGAAGCCTTTAAACTTGATCGAATTTTTGAGCAAAAAGGGAACCTGAGCCAACTTACATCACGATTGGGGCGCTTCCAGTCCACTCGCAATGACTGGAGTACATAGAAAATAGTGACGAACATCCCAAGCCGAGCTTCCAAAGATACTAGATCGCCACTTCTTCCCAATCTGGCACCCGACCTGCACCTCTGGTCTTAGTGTATCTGACATCAATGCTCGAAGGGCAAAAGGATTATGTTTTTATTTTGATGCAAAATATGAGAGAGACCACAGGTGTAGCTTAAAAATTTATTCCATTGCGGACATGAAAATGAGGAAAGCGAGGAAGAATATTGTCTCGACGACATGTAGGACAGAACCTCACTGAAGATACAACATTATCTTTAAGTGCTATACATGGTATCATGGGTCCACAAACCATTCGAGTATTAGGCAAGATAAAAAAGTAAGAGGTCTTTATTCTCATAGACTTGGGGAGCACTCATAATTTCATTACAGAACGGCTTGCAAAACATCTACAACTTCAAGGTGTGCCTGTTCGGACAGTCCACGTTGTGCTCGCTGACGGGAGACCGCACTCTATTGAGGTAATGTACAAAAATATTCCTCTTGCAATTGAAGGAATTCACTTGCGGTGGATGCATACCCTTTCCATTGGGTGGCATGGGTTTGGTCCTAGGAATTCAGTGGCTGGCAAGCTTAGGAAAGGTGGTCTGTGACTGGAAGGCATAAGAAATGGAATTTTCCTTGTCTGGCAAACGGGTTGTTTTAAAAGGGATTAGAGAGGGAGGTGTTTCGGTGACGTGCCTAAGCCACACTTCTACTCTATGTTTTGTGCCAATTATTCCAGCAGAGGAACCTTTCTCGGAGATCACTGTGTTAACGACGACTTGCGGTCATTCTTTGGACAAGTATGCTCTGTTTTTTCGGCTAGCTATAGGATTGCCACCAAACGCTCATTGGATCATGCAATATCATTGATACCGATCTGCCCCTACAAATGTAAGGCCTTATCGATATCCATACATTGAAAAGAAATAGAGAGGGGCGGTCAAGGAGATGCTTGAACAAAGTATTCTCAAACACAAGACTTCTACGTTCTCCTCGCTTGTTTTGTTAGTTAAGAAGAAAGATGGCACTTGGAGGTTTTGCGTAAGACTACAGGGCCCTCAATGCAATTACTATCGGAGATAAGTTTCCTATACCTGTTATAGATGAACTCTTAGATGAGTTGCGGTGCAAAATTTTTTTTCAAGCTTGATCTTAAGTCCGGGTACCATCAAATTAGAGTCAAGGAGAAAGACACGCATAAGACTACGTTTAGAACCCATGATGGCCGTTATGAATTCTTGGTTATGTCCTTCCGGATTGACTAATGCCCGATTACATTCCAAACTATCATGAATTATATATTTAGGCCCTTCCTTCTCGCGCTTTGTGCTAGTATTTTTGATGACATTCTTGTTTATAGTTCCTCTTGGCAAGAGCATTTGGAGCATCTTGCCACTGTGTTTTCTGCTTTACAAAGAAAACAAGCTTCAAACAAATTTATCAAAATGCCAATTTGGATGTAAGAAATTTGAATACTTGGGCCATTTGGTTTCAGCAAAGAGGGCATCTCAAAGAGACCCTTCTAAGGTGAAGACAATGATGGCTTGCCTGTGCCTAATTCCCAAACCGCTCTAAGGGGCTTCTTAGGTTTAACAAAGTTATTACCGTCGATTTGTTAAGGACTATGGCAAGATCACTGCACCTCTCACTTTGAACTTTTGAAGAAGAATTCTTTTTCTTGGTCATAGATACTCGGGAAGCCTTCTTAAAGCTCAAGGACGCTATGACATCTACACTAGTGCTAGTGCCTCTGATTTCTCTAAATCGTTTGTAGTTGAAACTAATGCATCCGGGGGTATTGGGCAGTCTTGTCACAAGAAGGAAGACCAATCTCATTTTTAGTAAGTCACTATCTTCTACAAAGAAAGAAAGCAAGTCAACATATGAGAAGGAGCTGTTGGAATTAGTGTTAGCCGTCTAGAAATGGCGGCCATATTTGTTAGGTAATCGTTTATCATCCAAACCGATCACCTAAGCTTAAAGTACTTGTTGAGCAACGTATCACTTGATTGCCCGTAGAAAATGGCTTGTTAAATTAATGGGGTATGATTACCAAATCATATACAAAGCGGGCAAGGAAAATATTGTTGCGGATGCCTCGTCGCTACCGTCGAAAGCGTCTGTCTTTGCCATAACTATTTTGCAATCGTCCTTTCGGGATGATTTAAAACAAGCACCAATCAAGGACTGTCTTTGTTCAGAGTCTTCTTCAATCGGTGAGTACCAAGGAGCATCGAGCTGCATCCCACCGTACAAGGATTACTATGTCATAGTGGCCGCTTGTGGATCCCGGATGACAAGGCATTGAGGCATTAAATTTTATTTGATGCTCATAACTCGGCGATGGGAGGCATGGTGGGCGATTCGAACGTATAAGAGAATTAGCCAACAATTTTATTGGCAAGACTTTCAAATGATGTTCGGCTCTATATTAAGGGTGCATCACTTGTGCAAAAAGCTAAGTCACCGTCCTTAAAGCCGATAGGGTTGCTTCACCCTTGCCTATTCTGAAAAACTTTGGGCGATATCTCAATGGATTTCATCGAGGGACCGCCCTTATCGAGAGGGCGAGATGTTATTTTAGTGGTGGTGGATCGCCTTTCCAAGTTTGCTCATTTCATTCCTTTGAAACACTCATATATACGTACGCTCAAGTTGCATTTTGCTTTTACCAAGAAAATTATTCGTTTACTTGGTGCCCCCAACACTATTGTATCGGATAGAGATCCTATATTTCTGAGCTCAATGTGGCAAGAGTTTCATAAGTTACAAGGAACAACGTTGCATCATAGCACCGCATACCATCCACAGTCCGATGGGCAATCGGAGGTAGTGAATCGCAGACTTGAGACTTATTTACATTGCTTCACGGGAGAGCACCCAAAATAGTGGATGCGCTGGTTGCATTGGGCCGAATTTTTGTATAACACAAGTGTTCACTCCAGCGCTAACATCAGTCCCTTCGAGGCAGTCTACGGGCAACCCCCTCCTCCACTGATTTCGTATGCATCGGGGCCTATTCGAAAAGATGAGTTGGGGCTACAATTGCGGGAACCGGATGCTATCTTAAGGGATTTAAAGTTTCATCTACAACGGGCTCAAGTGAGGATGAAACAGAAAGATGATGCACATCGTCGAGAGCTTGAATTTGCAGTAAATGATATGGTCTTTCTGAAACTCCAGCGTTATCGTCAAGCTTCGGTGGCTGCTAGGAAGTTGCATAAATTGCGATATCGCTATTATGGTTCATTTAGGATCACGGCACGTATTGATCCGGTGGCTTATCACTTGGAACTTCCTCCAACATCTCATATCCATCCAGTTTTTCATGTTTCTCAACTGAAGGACGCTCGTTTTGTGCCCCCTAATTTTTCCAATGTCCTACCTGATCAGCTCCTACCAGAGACAATCACTCCTTCAGCGGCTATGTCGTGGGTTCAAAGACTCGAGGACGAGTTCTTTCTTGGAGGGGAAGGGAATGTTACGGAGGCGGTGCAAGAGAGGAGTGAGCTCCCACAAGAATTGGAGCATTCTGCTATTGCTATTGACAAAAGGAACAACCAAACAAAGAGGAGGTAAGAACCTATCAAGAAACAAGTGTTGACAGAACTCGCCGGAAGATCTCACCGGAGCCGAAGGCTGACGGACAAGTGTCAGGGATGCCCAAGGTGTATCACTGGAGGTCAGGAAAGTAGTGGCACTAAAGCTTAGACAGTTGGCTTGAAATAGCAGCTGGGTGCAACTCATGGCAGCCAAGGACCTTTGAATAGTGTCCTGGGCGCCAATTGATCTGCACCCAGATGCAGATTTGTGGCATCCATATTTCAAGTAATGAGTATCTCTTATGTTATAAATAAAGAAAGCATGACCTAGGAGAGGCATGCATGATTGAGTTTTTTATATTTTCCGTAAGTTCATCTATTCCTTCCCTTATTTCTACTGATCCTACCTTGATTCGTCTTCTCTCTTCTCACCTTGGGCACTAGGTGCCACAAAGTGCTCGAGCACATCCAAATTGTGCCTAGACAAATGTTTGGCGCCAAGCCTAACATTTGAAACATGCCCGAGCACAACTCATCTTGTGCTTAGGCATTTTACCCTGGTGCATTAGACATTGCACCCGGGACACTTTTGGCACTTTGGTGCCACTCTTCTCCTGGAGCGCCTCTGCTCCCTTCTGGCCTCCTGCTGTTCTCCAATGACCTATAGTGGCTCTGAGCTTCTTCTCTCCCCCTCTCTATCACTTGCATCATTCTCCACACCTTGAAGTTCGGCATCGTCCTCGAGGCCGGTGAAGGGAAGAAGATCATCGGTGAGGTCCTCCGTAATGGCTCCAGTCGTTATGCGACTCGCATCCTTCAACTGCGAAACATGAAAAACAGAGTGTATTTTTGCCGTTGAGGGAAGAGCTAACTGGTAGACAACAGGGCCGATGGCTTTCTCCACTTTAAAAGAGTCATAGTATCGAAAACGAAGTTTATGATCCCTTCGAACAGCTATTGAGGATTGGCGATGTGGGCGAAGCTTCAGGAATACCTTATCCCCTGGATTGTAATGAATTTCTCTTCGATGTCCGTCGGCTAACTGTTTCATCCGGTTTTGAGCTCTAGCAAGAGGAACCTTCAGCTCTCGGATAATGGAATCTCGTTCACGAAGCTGCAATCCCAACCCTTCAGATCGAGAGCTTCCTTTAGGAAATGCAATCAGGGGGGGAGGTGGGCGGCCATATACTACTTCAATGGGAGTAGTTTTTGTGGCAGAGTGTGTACTAGTGTTGTAGGAGTACTCGGCCCAGTGCAGCCATTGGATCCATTTGCAGGGTTGGTCCCCAATGAAGCATCTCAGGTAGGCCTCTAACCCTCTATTAACTACCTCCGACTGTCCATCGGTTTGTGGGTGGTAGGCCGTACTCATATGCAAAGAAGTGTCTTGAACACGATGGAGTTCTTTCCAGAACGAGCTAAGAAAGATTGGGTCTCTGTCTGAGACAATGGTTGCTGGGCAACCATGAAGTCTAACCACCTCTTTGGCGAAGATGTTTTCAATTTCGGATGAAGTGTAAGGGTGTTTTAAGGCTATGAAATGTGCATACTTGGAAAGGCGATCTACAACTACTAAGATTGCGTCCTTACCTCCAGATTTAGGCAGTCCTTCTATGAAATCCATGGCGATGTCAGTCCAAACTGTCTCAGATATGGGAAGTGGCTGTAATAGCCCTGTCGGACGCAAACTTTCAGCCTTGGCACGAGCACAAGTGGCGCAAGCAGCTACATAGAGGCGTACGTCCCCTAGACATGCCAAGCCATTGAAATTGATGAGCCAATCGCTTATAAGTGCGGAATTCTCCCCCATGTCCTCCACTTGCGAAATTGTGTGCCTCGTATAACAATTGAGTGCGTAATGAAGGATCCCTAGGTACGCGTATGCGTTGATTACAAATGAGGATGCCATTGGATAACCGTAAATTTGGTTGGGGTTCAGTAGTAGCTTGCTGCCTCAACTCGGCTAGAGAGGCATCTGCCTCCTGGGCCTTTCTGAAGTCATCCCAGAAAGAGGGTTGCAAGGATGTAAAGGCGGCTAAGGAGACTGCTGGCTGTCTGGATAGTGCATCTGCAACCACGTTTTGTGATCCAGACCTATACACAATCTGGTAATCGAAACCCAGCAGCTTAACAAGCCATTTATGTTGATCGGGTGTGGACAATCGCTGCTCAAGCAAATACTTTAGGCTCAGGTGATCTGTTTTTATAATAAAGCGTTGCCCAGTAGATAAGGCCTCCATTTCTGAAGCGCAAGGACCAATGCCATCAACTCTTCTCATAGGTTGATTTTGTTATGGCAGATTGAGAAAGTGCTTTACTAAAATATGCTATTGGTCTATTTTGTTGAGTCAAAACCGCCCCAAGTCCCTTACTTGATGCATCTGTCTCTACTGTAAATGGACTTTGAAAATCAGGAGAAGCTAATATAGGTGTGTTAGTCATTACCATTTTAAGTAGCTGGAAGGCTCGTTCTGCTTCAGAAGTCCATGTAAAGGCATCCTTTTTGAGCAATGCTGTTAGAGGTGAGGCCAGTGAGCCATAATCCTTGACAAATCTTCGATAATATCCGGTTAGGCCTAGGAATCCTCTCAGCTCCGTGGTAGTAGTAGGAGTAGGCCAGTCAGTCATGGCTCGAACTTTGTCCGGATCCGCTACAACTCCTTATGAAGACACTACATGTCCAAGGTACTCCAATTCCTTGCACCCAAAGTGGCACTTAGTGAAGTTGGCACACAGCTCCTCCTTTTGTAACAGGCTGAATACCCCAGCAAATGCTCCATATGCTCTTCCCAAGTCTTACTATAAACTAGTATATCATCAAAGAAAACGAGCACGAAGTCTCAGGTAAGGGTGAAAGATATCATTCATTAATGACTGGAAAGTGGAGGGAGCATTTGTGAGACCGAATGGCATCACTAAGAACTCGTAGTGGCCATCGTGTGTTCGAAATGCGGTCTTATGCACGTCCTCCTCCTTCACCCGTATTTGATGATAACCTAATTTCATATCTAACTTCGAAAAATATTGTGTCCCATGGAGCTCGTCCAATAGCTCATCAATAACAGGGATCGGAAACTTGTCCTTAACCGTTATTTCATTGAGCGCCCTGTAATCAACACAAAATCTCCAAGACCCGTCTTTCTTCTTGACAAGCAACACAGGAGAGGAAAATGCCGAACAGCTAGGTCGAATGATCCCTTGGGACAGCATCTCAGTAACTGCCCTCTGGATTTCTATTTTATGCATATATAGGTACCGATAAGGTCTAACATTGGCCGGAGCTGCTCCTGGCAGAAGTGGAATACCGTGATCATGGGATCTTCTTGGAGGCAACCTATTTAGGGGCTTGAACACCATGGCATATTGACTACTAACCTCTGCAGCTCAGCTGGTAGCAAGGTACCTACTTTTCCCCCTTCATTCTGTTCAATAGCCATCAAACGTAAAGAGCACAGTGTAGTCTTTGGACCTAGGCTGGTTAACTGGGAGATTCTTCCTCCTCTAATTTCTTGCAATACAATGTCTTGTCCTTGCACAGCGAATCTCATCTCGGAGCTGCGCCAATCTGTCATAACAACTCCCAAACTTTCGAGCCATTGAACCCCAAGAACTAGATTCATGCCTTCCAAAGGAAAAGGATAAGCATCCACAATCAGCTCTATTCCTTGAACTGTAAGAGAAATTTTCTTATGAAGGACTTCGATTGAATGAGGTCTTCCATCGGCTAATTCTACCTTGAGAGGTCGGACAGCGACAGAAGCTAGCCTTAGGTGCTTAGCCAGTCGATTCGATATGAAATTATGGGTACTTCCGGAATCGATGAGTATGAATACTTCTTGCCTTTTGATTCTTCCCACCACGCGGAGAGTTTGAGGGCCAACTATCCCATTCATGGCACTAAGGGATAGAGTTGCATCCTCAGGCAGCTCTCCTTCTTCTGCTGTTTCATTGTCGTTGTCCTCTATGTCTTGAATAGAGGCATATAGTTTGGTCACACATTTGTGGCCCCTCTCATATTTGTCATCGCAGTAGAAGCATAGGCCTTTTGCACGCCTTGAATTAATTTCAGCTATAGAGAGACTGGTTTTCCTTGGTCGAGAAAGTTGTGTGCTTACCTGAGAAAAATTTTCTTGCTGTTGGTTGGCAGTCTTGAAGTATCCGGAGTTGGTATTTGTAGATCGTCCAAGTAGGTTCTTGCCCATACGTTGTGTCTGCTGCTTTGTAGATGACTTGTGCTCAAATAATTTGGCCAACATATATGCAGTCTGGAGGTCCTTGGGCTGTGCAGCCATGATGTCCATAACAAGTTCTGTTGTTAGACCCCCACAGAATCTTCTGATCAAATCCTTGTCATTCGTAGATGGTAACCGAATTCGCAAATCTTCAAAAGCGGCCTGATATTCCCCAAAAGATCTTGTCTGATGCAACTGTCGCAAGGAATAACTAGGATTACTAAAAGTATTAGGGCCGAACCTTGCTATTAAGGCATCGCACACTTTCTCCCAATTGTGTTGAGGTTTATCACGCTTAAAACTCTGGTACCATCGATTGGCCTCTCTTTGGAAGTACATCACAGCTATGTTCATGCGTTTCCATGGAGGTGTGCGGTAAATTTTAAAATATTTTTCTGCAGAATAAAGCCACTCATGTGGCTCGTTCCCATCAAAGTAAGGAAGCTTGTGCCTATCCTTATAGGGTTGATGGCCATTTTCTTGATGATAAGCCCCTGATGGATTGGAAAATTCAGCTCCTTGATGCCCTTGATAGTGCTGAAACTTATTGGTCTACCATGGTGTTTCTGCTGAATTTGAAGCTGCTTGTTGCTGGACTTTTTGGGGCCAGACCTTCTCTGAATTATTTGAGTGCTGATTTTGCTGGAGTGTTGGGGTATTTTCTGATATAGAGTTGTGTTTAGGCTTAGAGTTAGCACTCAAACTTCCTTCTGCAACTGTGGGTACTCGGTTAACCAATTTGTCAAGTTGTTCCTGGTTTGCTTGGCCTTGCGTCAAGCTTTTATTCATTGCTAGGACTGCCAACGCAACTTGTTCAGTCAGCTGCGAAATATTGCTCGACATCTGGCGCATCTCTTCACGAAAGCTAGAATCGTTGTTGTTTTGAACGGATTTGTTGGATGATGGAGAAGTGGGCGACTGTAAGGAACTTTCAGCTGCCATGGTTATGGTAGCTTCATGTGTTTTTGGAGAGTCGGGGTTGGTTGATCGGAGCTTCCCCATGAACCAACTCTGGTACCATGTTGATACACATTGGGTGTAAACCGAAGCTCACACACAAGACAGGTAGTAAACTAAGAACTAAACTAATTTTATTGATCAAACTTGTATACCTTTCTTTGAGGTTATATACTTATTTATAACTAAAGAATTACACTTAAGTTGGAATTTTTTTATTGTTCTAACTCTTCCCTACAAGAGTCATTAATAGACTCCTCATCCTAATTGACAACTAAGAGTTCCTAGTGGACTCAACCTCTGTTTTGGCACCTTGGGCACTCGGTGCCACAAAGTGCTCGAGCACATCCAAATTGTGCCTAGACAAATGTTTGACGCCAAGCCCAACATTTGAAACATGCCCGAGCACAACTCATCTTGTGCTTAGGCATTTTACCCGGGTGCATTAGATATTGCATCCGGAACACTTCTGACACTTTGGTGCCACTCTTCTTCTGGAGCGTCTCTGCTCCCTTCTGGCCTCCTGCTGTTCTCAAGTGACCTCCAGTGGTTCTGAGCTTCTTCTCTCCCCCTCTCTATCACTTGCATCACTATGCCCTTCGAGTAAGGTCATTAAGACATTACTTTCATATTTCCATGGATATCCAAAAAGCTAGGTCTTAATTGCACGTAATTCCCTCAATAACAGAGCTCTTTATTGTTGTACTATGTCCTTTCTAAGAGAATGTTCATAGAAAACTTGAGAGTATTGTGTGGTTTGGCTGAGATCTACAGAAGTACTTTACATTTTTAATAAATTTTTTATAATTTCTTAAATATTTATTTAAAATTTTAAAAATTATATAAAAAAGTATGTCATTAAATTTTATTATTACTTATTTGTTTATTTTTTAGATAAAATAATAATGTTCATTTTTGAAAAAATTCTAAATTATTTTTTGTTTTAGAAAAGCTGCGTATTTTAAATACATATGAAAATCCCTATAGTCATAAAAAAGTTAAAGCAAATAAGTTATAAAAGAACAATATTATAAATTGAAAATAATCAAGAGACAACAACATAATTTATTAAAACTGACAACAAGTTGCAACGCAAATTAATTAGGTAGAAAAACAAAATTGGCAAATTGTTTAACTAAAATCTATTAGTAATCTATAATATTGTTGAAATCATAAAATAAAAGAGAAGTTGAGCTAAAGAATATAGTAGCTGAAGTTGGTCTTTTGTATTAATATAATTTTCTTAAATAAGTATTGGTTTAACTGTTGATGTGAGTTATAACTTGGTGTTGATGTTAAAAAATGTGGTAAGATCTACGACAATTTAATTTTCAAGTAGATGATTTAATTTAATGGGTATATTATGTTATGTGTATAAATTACTTCTAAGAATAATATGATAGAACATAAAATTCAGCTAATTAGGTAGAAGATTGCAAAAATAGATATAAACGAAAAAGGTAATCCATTTGACAAAGTTAAATTTCATCCAATATAGCAAAAAACAAGCTTTTTTACCAGTTTCGCGAAAGTTTGGGAATTACTTTTCCAATAGGTTAAGAAACAATTCTCTTTACGCTGTGGCCTAAGTTTTTCAAATAGCAAGCCATCTCTACCCAATTTTCTGACGATTTCGAGATGCAAATATTTGATTTAGAATATGCATGGCTCTAGTGGCAGAAAGCAAGACTTCAGCACCAAAACATATAAATATAACACTACCAGAGTGGACTGAGCCAAGCGCAACTTGAACCGGTATTAACCAGCATGTACAGCCCTGAAATAACAACCAACTATCCTCAGCATAACAGAAGGAACCAAATCTCCTCCACAAAAAGAACTATAAATTGCCATTATCTGTGCTCCCCTTCAAAACCTTCTCGATTGTTTGTGACTGTTTTCGTGCTTAATTAGTTTGGCCCTCAGCAGCATTCCCCTGACATCCCTGTCAAATTCAACACCAGTTTGTAAGACCCGCTGAAATGTAGTATTTCTTTGATCAGCATGCCTGGCATACAGAATCTTGTTGTGTGAATCTATCCGGGCCTGCATGACGATCAAAGGAAATCAAAGTGTGAAAGTATGTTGAACACCAAAATAGGATCTCATTAACATGTTTAAATCCACCATTCAGGTACATTGGAAGGTCTATAGACAGGGAAAAAGCAGCAGTTATACCTGAATCTGGTTGTCTGTAATCAAAGCTTCAAGTTCCTTCTCCAGACCAGTAACACTCGTCTTGAAAGCATCAGCCATAGTGTGCAGATCAACAGAAATGAATGGCAGCGTATATTGGATAATGGCTTTGTGCCTAATTTGAGTGTAAATGGTCTCAACATGGTCATGTAAATGGATATCCAGTAAAAGGTTCGGACGGAGGTGTTCCAGATACTCTAGGCATCGTGCATAGTGGCTGCAATAGGGAAAAACTTCATCTGAGTAAGTATCTAGCTAGAAACTTGCTTAAATAGTTTAGAAAGTAACTACTACAACTTAATGGAAAATCCATTCAATTTGGGAAGGTTACAGTACAAAATGTTTGACTCAATAGTATGGCGCCCTTTGTAAGGAACATGCCTTAAATAAAATGCATATTCAGGAACACTTCCAAGGTTTGCTGATTTGATTTAAATAAACCACTTCAGAAGAAGAACGATAACAAACACTAAGGTCATAAGCAACTTAAACTAACCTTATTGCACAATGATGTCTTAAAAAATATAACCACAAATACAAACTGTTCCTAGATTTATGTTGGGGACTCGCTTCGACCATGACTGTCCCAATGTGCATATCCCAATTACAAACTAGCAGCATGATGAAGGCTTTATATGATAAGAAATTATAATTACCAATTACATCATCGCAACTCCTCTTTTTTGCTCAGTGTAACAAAATTATCATTTTGCAATTGGATTCAGGGGAGAACCAGAATTTTAAAATGCAGAGATTCAGTAAAAGAAATTCACCTTGAGTAGAAGTTATTTATAAGTTCCCTTACTTCAGGTACCAACTCCAAAAAATTACGGAAATTGATATTGTCAATGACCTTGGTCTGTAACAAAAAAGTATCAATTTAAGTGAACTAGAAATAGATCATGAGGAAACATCAAAGTATCCAAAGGCAAGCCAAAAAGATGTGCCTTCAACTCCGTTCTGTCAAAAGAGGCTAATGCACAGAGTCCACCATATGTTGCAACATCTTGAGGGGCAATAACTTCTGTGTAGTGGTTGCCCAAATCTGGTGATGTGTCCAGAAACTGCATTAAACCAAAAGAATATCAGAAACAGAAGTTCCTAAATACATTTCCCCAGATCACAAGAATTATGCCATTTCACAGTGGACATAGCTTGTCAATTTAAACCTGCAGGCAGGATAGTTCAAAAACAGCCAACCGCCTGAGTGAACTTCGACAAGTTTCAACACCATATAAATAAATTTATTCATCTACACACTTAAACCAGCTAGACTTGAAATCAGATTTGCAACCAGTTTGATAAATGAGTCAAAAAGAAACCAAGCTCATATCTATGGCATCCTGGAATTTGGGCAGTCATCATCAAACAGTAAGCAACCTAAAACCAACAGTAAGCAAATAAATCAATAACAAAGCTAAAAAGACAAATGCTACATTATGACTTATACTATTAACTATATATACATAAATGAAAATTCGTTTTTTTTAAAAAAATCATCCAAAAGCTTTTAGAAAGTAGAAAACTGGCAGAAAGCAACCCTTTTTTTTCTTGAGACAAACCTACTGAGAAAATAACTTCAAATAAGTTGTTTGAGAAGCTATAGATGAGTGCATGTTCATCCAAAATATACTACCAATATTAAAATGGACAAACCTTTCTAGCAGCAAGCTTATAGTTCTTCATTTCCAAATTTGCTAAACCAGAAGCACATCGTAATTTTGCTACAATTATAGTCTGCTCCAATATATCTGGCGTTTGTTCTGCTTTGTTGACATAATTTGTGACATGCATGTATTGGCCAAGTTCAAGGCTCACCAAAATTACATTCAGACACATCTGCACAATATGTTTTGAGGTGGTGCAATAATCACGAGTTCGCATGTAACTTTTCAGAGCATCACTGAGTTGCCCATGTGCATAATAGAAGTCTCCAAAATCATTATAACCCATTCGAATGCTCTCCTTGATTAAGTTTGTCTGTTCACAAAGTTCAGTCAAATTATCAGGTTAGGGAAATACCGTACCAAACATATAGCAGAGTATCTATGTATACTGTTGCTAGCAGAAATGACAACAAGCATAAATACCTATGCAACCAGTCAGTAGCAAAAAAGTGCAAAGCAAAAAATGCCAATATGATAAATACTAAGACTTGACTCTATATACCATGAAATCAAAAAACAGCCTACGAAAAGACACATAAACAAGAATCACTCAGCAAAACTTTTCAGTCATTTGATCAAGAGTAATGTAAAATGTATCGTGATGATGTAGGTTTATTTAATTACAAATAGGTGGCATCAAGTGAAATAAATGTCCAAATGCCAAGCAAAAAGCATATAAATATGTCAGTCTTGAAAGTGAAGTATATATGTCCCTGTAATGTTAGCAATTACCAAAATTTAATCACTTGCAAATTGCAAAAAGTCATACTAAATATAAGAACATTCAATAGCATAAAAACCTCGGTTCAGAATTAAAATACATACAGAGGTTCATTTATCACCAAAGAACCTCTGGCAGCAGATATCCACTGACTTTGGGACAGGAAAGCTGGAAGTGGGCAATGGTATAATGAAACATGTTTAGAAATCAATAGGCTTGTAACAGAAAGAAACATGACAACACTTGACCTATAATCATATAAGATTACAGCTGAAACTCAAAAACTGTTAATGAGTCAATCCATAAATTCAATCAATATGGATAAGTCATCTTATATTGAAGAAGCTTTAGAGATAGAATAGGTTGTGTAATGCTTCTCCTGGTGATACATTCAATTTATTGTAAATCACCTATTTGATCTAAAGTATTTTTATCTCTGCTTTTATCCATCTATTTCATCCTGACAGGAAATCCTTTCAACGTTGAATGCTATTTAGTTTCAGTGCCTTCTAAAACCAAGTACTTCCTTAAATAGATTCTTCACATAAGATGGTGATAAAAACAAGAAGTCACTGTTCTCAAACTACAAAAATAAGGTTCTATCAAAGATAAGGACAACGACGGTTGCAAATTCACAGCATCAATCTTCTGTAGTCTGACAATTTAATAAACCAAAATATCAGGTTACAAACAAACAGTTCCTGTAAACAACATCTTTTTATTTTGCTCCTATGGCTTATCCTCACTTAATCTAGTACCCTTATAGCCACATGTCAAAACAAGTATTATGAGATATAATTATAAGCTAGGTCACAGTCTACTTGCACACAGCTTATTCCTAAAGTCCATTTTTTTCTCAATGAAAACTCTAGGCTTTAAAGGGTATCCAAACTTCAGACTCATAGTATCTAACTCTTACCAAGCCTATTTCTCACTCCAACCTGCAGCATTACACCTCTAATCACTAGAAGAAACCATAGTAAACTTTCAGTAACAAGAACAACTAATACAATGTAACTAGTGATCCATATGTGATACCTTGTAAGAGTTGAGTTCACTATCAAGCTTTTGCCTCCGACTCTCCGCCCTTCGCTCAACACCATCAACCCAAGCAGGGTCAGGCATATACTTAGGCCCAAGCCTTCCCCCAATCTTCTCGGCAACTTCTCTAAACAACCTCGTATCTTCTCCTTTCCTCAGTTCATCATATGCCAATCTCAGTGCCTCGAGCTGCACAGCCTCATTAACTGCGGCACAACGATCCGCAATAAACAACAACCGAGCAATCCTTGTACGCCCCGTGTACAAACCAGCATAACCCTCTACATCCATGTGATCACTACTCACCATCGCCGGAGCCGGCGCTGGAGCCACCGATGAAGGCATAGATACAACCGGAACCTTCTTCGAGTTAGCGATGCTGCTGACGTCGTCATCGTCGATGTCGATCGCGGAGCCGTTAGGGATCATCTCGTCGGACTCGCCCTCGGAGACGATCACCCCATCGTCGTCGAAATCCATTGGAGATGATTTTAGGGTTTCCAATCGATTTGTTTTGATTTGATTTGGAGAGATTTTGTTGATGAAGAGACGTTTGATTGATTTGGTGATGGCAGTGAAGTTTGTTTGCTGTAAAGCGGACTAGCAAGTAGAGTTATATCGATGTTAGACATCCAAGTGTGACCGATATCGGTTGTTGGAATTTGGCGTATGCCGGATTCTAGACACGTGCGGCGGAAAAATAAGTACCCATATATTTAGGATAGAGAAATAATAAGTAAAAAGAAAAAGACTAATATTAAAATAAAATTAAATTAAATATTATAGTTTAATTTAATATTATTTGAATATATTAATAAAAATAATCATAAATAAAAAATTACTTTTATTTAGTAATAAAAAATTAAAAATAATTTCTATAAAAAATCTAGAATTTCTTTTTTATTCATCACAACCATCATGTTTACTAAGTTCACAAGGCTTCGAATTTTTCGCTACTATCGCAGAATTTTTGTTGATATTCTAGGGATTTCTCCAACTTCGTTCGAGCTCAAAATCTCCATTAATGGTGATTTGAGAACTTTTTGTTACCTTAAAAATGAGGCTTGTTTGTGTATTATTACAAGAAAAGATCAACTTATAAGTTACACTATAGGATGGTCCGGAGAAGAGAGTTTATTTTATGAAATTAAATACCGATGTGTTCAACTTGGTATTATAATGAGTTAATTCATGTTGTTTATTGTAAATAAAATTTGATTTCATATTCTTTATTAGTTCATAATGGGTAATGTAATTTTTATCCTTTGTAATAGGGGTGACAAATTTTGACTCAATTAGAATCCGACTCAAAAAGTTAGATTCGGATCAATTTTAAGTTGATTTAAAATTAACCCAAAAATATCAAATGGGTTCGAATCGAGTTCAAATTGATTCGAAATTGACTTATTTAACTATTTATATAGTATATATTATTTAATAATTAAAAAATAATATTATAAAATATAAATTTAACTTGCATATATTTTTTTTTAATTTATTCTAATTTAATTAACTTTTACTTAATTTATAAATTTATCAAAATTACTTTTTTTTAAAATATATCATAATTAATAATTTATATATATAATTGCTAAAAATTAATATTTATAAATTTATTTTAATAATTTTAATTATTAAATATGTCAACCCGAATTTAACTCGGTTATTAAAAAGGTTGAGTTATGGTTGACACTTTTGATCCATATAAATAAATAGGTCGGATTATGATTGAACAATTTTAACCCAATTATTATATGAATCGATCCGAAACCGACTCATATACCGAAATTGCCACCCCTATTTTCTAGTTGTAGCCTAGCATAACATATTTTTTTAAAAGCATTGCTCTTATTTGCACATTTCTTTTGCCTAAAAATTTGTGATAGTTTGTACAGAAAAGACAAATCATTACAACTGATATAAAAAAAAGAGAAGCCTAATCGTCCTTCATTGGTTGCCTCCAGTTCCAGCTTTTGAAAAGGATTGCAGGTTGCATAATAAAAAATACTTTATAATAGGATGAACTTGGAATATGCATCAAGTAAATATACAAGAAGAAATTTCAGCAGAACTATCAAGCTAGGTTACCTGCTGCATACCAGCAGAGCCATATGCAATAACATAGAAACTACATTTTCATAAATTTCTTAACTGCATACCACTTAGAACAATCCATAATACTGCAACTACATAACCAACTGGAACAATTTCAGCAACTAGAATATAATGTTAAATACATAAGTAGTAGATATATCAATATATACATCATAATCAGACTAATGTTAACTACATCAGTAGACTAACATTTTAGTTAAGGATCACCAAATTTACAAAAAAGTAAAATGCACATAGCTGACTGCCTAGTCTGTAAAAAATAAAAAAAATACAGACTAATATTGGATGCCTAATCTGCATAGGAAACAAAAAATATAGTAGAAAGCATTAGGCATTAGGTACTACAATCCAGAACAAAAAGCATTACGCAAAATAGAAATTATAACAAAAAAAAAACATAAAAAGGTATACACGGAGCACTAGACAGAACAGAACAAAATAGAATAGAAAGCATTAGGCATTAGACTAATATGCTTATGTAGATTAGCACCAGCTCTTTATAATAATACTAACAATCATAAATAATGACTTTCTTTCACTTTTTCATAGAAACAGTCCTATAAGAATGCATATTATTCTACTTTTCAAAACATACTGTTTAGTAAAAGCTATTACAAAATCAAAATAAGTTAAAAACAACTATCAAGTTTTTGAGCTCTCAAAGAATGTAAACTTTAGAAACTAATTTAACAGTTTAAAAAAATATGTAAACCCTTTGTGCATAGCGTCTATAGTACCATGATCAGTGAGTTAAGAGAATGTGATCAATCCCTTCACTCTTTTGGGCACTCTTTGAATCAGGAGAACAATAAATGATTCAATCTTTGAGGAAAACATAATTAAAGAAAGGAAAACAAAGGTTTTCCCCTTGTATATGAATCAAAACCAATCAATCATATCAAGCAGAGGAATAAGCTTCAACTTTGGCAAACCAAAACATTATTCATAGAGCATAGAATTGGAGGAAAAAAAGCCTATATTAGATGGAAAAAGAAAGAAAAGATGACTAACATCAAGCTATCTGCAACAAAAAAGCATATTGGAGAAATGTCAAGTCACTACCCAAAATAACTCAAGTAATGCAACATAGAGAACTCGAAAGGCACAAATTAAAAGCTAGGTAATGGAAGTTCAAAATTCCACCACGGCAAATTTTCCTTAGAAATCAACCAGAAAAACAAGAAAATACAACTAAAGAATTAAAAATTTTATTTTATGAAAATAATCTCTCTAAACAGAAAAACACAATCGCAGCTTTCTAAATAATCAAAAAATTTGGTTAAATGTGTGAAATAATTAAATTATGTTCAACTAACAATGCAAGCAAATGTAGCTCAAGATTAAAAAGAAAACAATCTTCTTAGCAAACAAACAGAATCTCAACTCCATGAAATTCTTCTTAAAATATGGTAAACCATCCTTAAATCTCAATCAATTTACTTTCACCTCATAATGCAAGAAAAATGAAACTCAAAGATGAAGCTTTTATAAACAGTAATGATCTCTACCACAAAACTCCAACTCAATCTTTAACAAAATCAAAACTTTTTGTAGAAAGAATGCATCAAAATAAGATCAAGATATATGGTTTTCATTCATTTTACTCACCTGAAACACTTTGAAGTTATTGAAAAAAAAGAACAGAAAGAAAAAAGAGATACTAATCTAGTGAAAGAGAGAAACTTGGTAATGGTGAGAGGCTTCTTTCACCTCCTTGCATCTCTCCCTCTTCATTCCTTTATATTCGGATTTCACATGATAGCAATAACAACAAGAGAACTTTTCTTTTTTTCTTTTCTTGAAACAAAGAAATAGAAAAGAAAACCAAACTCTTCTCTCTCTTTAATTCTCCCGTTGTTATTGTCTTAAAAGTGTTGCTCAATTTCTCTAAAATAAATACATAGTAAAACTTTTCCTCTTTGGAATATCATCAAGAAAAGTTGAAAGCCAAATCAATAACAACTAACACACACAATGAAGAGAAACAACTGTATGACTATTACTCATTTTTTAGGTCTTTCTGATGAAGGCTTCAAAACTGTATGACTCTAAGAATGCTCAAGGGCAGAGGCCAATGAAATAGGGAAGATGCGTGTGACTGAACGAAAGAAAAAATCAAAGTAATACGGTTATAACCTTCTATTTCAATTATCCATAATTCTCCAGTAAGATGGCATCAAAATAAATATTAATATTTCAAGTAAAGAAAATTCGAAGATGGAATCGAAAAAAATCAGGCAAAATCTTAAGAAACAATTTTTTAAAAATCTAAGGAAATCGAAGAAATCACAAGATTCGACAAAAATCAAGCGATATCGAGATGAAACTAGTGCAAAGCGTTGAAAATAAATCGAAATTAAAACCGTACCTAAATCGACGGCGACAAGGACCGGCGTGGCGATACCATACGAGCAGCGAGATGAGTGACGAAGGAGTTGAAGAAAGAAATGAGATCAATTTCGTTTAACCTAATATAGTGCGTAAATAAAATGAAAATTATGGGTAAGATGGAAATTTTATATTTTTAAGAGTAACAATATTAATCTTACTTCAAATTACATCTCATATTGGGGTGTAACGAATTACAGATTGGTAAAGATTAATTTTTAAATTATTACCAAACTAGAAAAATGAAGAGTAATTAATTCACTTATTCTCTATTGCTCCATATTTCTCTCAATCCAAACATAATATTAATGTGCAATCCAAGATCAAGAACAATATAAAATCAAACACATAAGGCAACATATTTGCATACTTGAAGTTCCGAGTAAGGAACATTTCGGAATAATAAACAATTTTTACAAAATAACTTTTTAAAAAAAAATTAAGCTAGATTTTTTTAACCAAAAATTTATAAAAATTAATAATGATTTAATTGTATGATATATATAATTTTTCCATATTTTTAAATTTATAAAAATTCTATCGAAGTTTATTGATAAACACCAAGTGTTTTTCTTAAATGGAATAGAGAGGAGAAGTAATGCCAAAATGTCCCATAGGTATGTGATTTAGTCAATCTAAAGTGAGTTTATAAAAGTAAAATTTAAAATAAATATTTTGAAGAAATAGATAAAAAATGAGTTTTATTTTGCATATTTAGTTGTATTTGAAAATAGTTTAAAAGTGTTTTTTTTTCTTAAAGATAAAGTGGATTTAAAATGGAAGTGACATATATGATCCGATCTGAAGTCTAATTTGAAATTGACTCGCTTAAATCAGATTTGGGTTTGATCATAAACGAGTTTGAAATACTTTTAAATCAAATTGAATTTGACTTGATAATTTAAATGGATTGGGTGGGATTCGGATGATTCGAAATTGCTCTATTTAATCCGTATAATTATTTATATAACAAAAATTAGTTAATAATTAAAAAATATTTAAAATAATAGCATTGAAGTTTGAGTTATTTTATATCTTTTGTTTAATTTTTCATATGTTAATTTCTTAATTAAGTTATTAAATTTTGTTAATATTAATATTTGTTTGTCTTTAATATATAGTATTTAACAATTCTTACTTATTATTGACAAAAGTTAATTTTTTTAATTTTTATTTTAATAATTTTAATTATTAAATAGATCGAATTTAATCTAATATTAAATAAATTAAGTTACAGTTAATAAATTAGGGTAAATATTTTTAATTTAGTTATTAAATGAATTTATCTAAATATGACTTGTAAGTCGTAATACTATTCACTGAATTTTAAAAAAATAATTTAAAAAATGAGTTTAATTTCGACGAGACTGAAATGTGGAAAGTAAATTTAAACTCATTTTCTAATAGAAAAAATGAGTTCGAACCAACGGATTTATGCTTTGAGCAATGCATCTTACATACTTATAGTTGTGTTTATCTACCGTTTAAATTTTATTTTTATAAATTTTACTAACTTATTTTTAATATAAAATTAATATAAAAATTTAATTTTTATTAAATACTTTAAATTATAAATGAATTTTTTAATTCTTTTTTTAAAAGGTGGATCCACGATCAAGTTAAACACACTAGAAGTTTTTTATAAGACTTTACAAAACATGTTTATCTTTCTCTAACTAAAAAATAAAAAATTATATATAGTAATTTCATTGTATATAATTTACCTTTCATATTAAAACATTTTAAGTTCTATAAAGATTTTTAAAATAAAATTAAAAATAATAAAAACAAAGATGTCATGAAACACATAACGAAACTACCTCTTAGTAGGCTCTACCTCTTATTATGCTATATGTATACCAATGTTTAGCTGTATTTATAAAATATTTTTTTAAAATAAAATATATTTTCAATTTTTAGAAAATAAGTTTTATTTTTTATCTAAAATATAAATAAATAATAATAAAATTTTATGACGTAAAATTTTTTTATACTTTTTAAAAATTTAAATATTATAAAAAATTTTAAAATATAAAATAAAAAATTAGAATGAAAAACACTTAAAGCTATTTAGATGCCCTTCCAGCTTTCTGTCTTTTTAGAGAGCGTTTGGTAGTCCGTTTTTTTAAAATAAATTTTAATTTTTATAAAATTTTAATAATATTTTAAAAAATATAAAAAATTCTACGTAATTAATTTTATTATTATTATTTTTTATAAAAATAAACTCATTTATTAAATAGAACAAAAAATACTTTTTATTTTGTAAAAATATTTGTAAAGCAATTTCAAATAGTTTCTTACGTTTCTGAGTGTCTGCCCTACGTTTGGTTTTGTGAAAAGGAAACGTTTGTACATGTTTAGTAAAGTTATCGAAAATAGCTTTTTTTTTAGATCCCGTAATTTTCTTTATTTAGCTGAAAATGATGTATGGTTGCATCTTTGTTTCTTATTGAGTTTGAAATTATTTGTTTGAAAGTTTTCTGATTTCGCAGAAATAATTTTACAATCATAATGTTTATAAGTATTTTTTTTTCAACTCTTAGTATATCACCGTACAAAAAGTAATAAGTTTGAAAAATAATAAACATTGGATTTTTTTTCTGAAGTGTCTTACACATTCAATTCTAGTTTAAATTGTAGCTGAAAAATAAATTCTAATTTATTGTAAGTGAAACTTTCAAGTTTCTCACAGCTTTTCGTGTTATTTTTATTCGTACAATGTGCTTGTAACAAAAGGTTTCGTATCAAATAAGAAATTTAAAATTTTAACATGTTTAAGATGAGATTTTATTCGGAAGTGTAAAATATTGTAGAAATTTGTTGTTGTTTTGGATGTCCTACCGTATGGCCCGATCCATTATAGTAACGGACACTTAGAATTGCTTATAAAATAGAAATTTTAAAATAAAAGAATAGTTTTTAAAAAATAGAAAAAGAAGAAATTTTTTTGAAAAGGTGTTTGGTAGTGTCTTTAGATAAGATGCTTTTTAATTGAAACAGATATATAAATGACTGAATTATTTTTTGGTGTTTGTTATTAGTTATTGATATATATATAGTAAATTATTGATGCCATAATTTTAATAAAATATTTATTTAAAAATATTATATTTAATAGAGTAATTTTGTATTGATTTTTCTTTTAAAATAGAAACACTTAAATTAATTAGTTTATATAAATACATGTTTAATTAAAATTATTATTATTTTGTAAAATAATTTGTTAAATAATCTATTAAATATTGAATAATTTGTTAAATATTTAATAATTTTTTAAATAATTTGTTAAAATTGTTTTAGATAATATTTGATCCTTTTACATAATTGTAAGAATATGAACAAATAATGACATATTGGTTAGAAATAATTATACATTTGACATTCTCATAGCAATAGCATCGCGATATACATGCCAGTCTGAAATATTTTCATCAGCATCTATCTCTACCAGCATAATATTAGACGTATTACACGATACTTCTACGGGTGATGGGACAAAACTATCATGTTCTGCTACTAAAAATGTCTCATCGGACATACCGTATTTTCTGATGAAATTATAAATTGTCATTATAACAATGACAATATCTCATTGAATATCAATGTGATATGGTGGCATATTTTCTAAAATTTTAAATCGAGCTTTCCATACGCCAAAGCTACGTTCGATAATACTTCTGTCGGAAGAGTGGAGTCTGTTGAATTTTTCTCTTTAACCCTTTGGTATCCGTAGTTGTGCTGTACCTGCACGTCGGAAATTGCTAAGATGATATCTTATGCCTTCACCTGTATATGGCGCCATATAAACAGGTGCATAACCAGCATCCACCAGATAATACTTGTTGCTTGAAGGATTAGGAAACTCATGCTCTGGGTTACATAATGCTTCGCTGAAAACTTTTGTGTCGTGATCACTTCCTTCCCATCCAGTCAATACAAAAGTGAAGGACATATTGAAATCATAGACTGCAAGAACGTTCTGAGTAGCATATTCTTTACGGCCAATGTAAATTATCTGCTCAGCAGTTGGCAGTATAGTCTTGATATGAGTTCCGTCAATCGCTCCAATACCAATTCTATAATAAAATAGTCAATATTCAAATCATCAAAATAAATTTCTCGTATTATAAAAAATATGTGCTACTATAATAAAAAACTAATTACTTACTTGAAACTACGAAAGATATTGTGTGTTCTTTAATTTGTGGTAGATTACCCCTTCATTATATTGGGGATATGGTAGTATTAACTGTTTTGATAATTGTAATATATCTTTCAACACCTTGTGAATATGCCTAGAAATTATTTTTCCCGAATTATTAAATATCTCCTAAAGTAATCTATTTACAGATCCGTGGGCCCAAGTTAAAAGGAATATTACAACGCTCTCCTCGACCGTTGTTGATCTTATTGGTTGTAAATCATAGTCACGTGTCAAACATCGACATAATGCTCGAAAAATATCTTTCCTCATACGAAAATTTGAGTAGCAACGACTCTCATTTCCCTCTAATATTTTCAAAATAAGTCGATGACCTGTGCGTATGGATGTATGGCACAGATTTTTTATTTTGTTGTGTACACATATAGGCGGAGCATGATAACTTGCTTATATCATGAGTTGTGACCATCTATCGTTGTCTTGCTTATTCGCATCATTTTCAGAAACATCATATGAAGCTATAGAAACATCCATTGAATCATCAAAAAAAGGCATCCAAATATCCATAAAATCATCTGAACCATCCATTTCACTACACAAATATAAATATAGCAATCAGTATTGAAAAACAATCACGAAACATACATATGCATTACCGTAAGAACTTTATAACTTAAATAAACACTCATTTTAAATATTATTTTTAAAAGTATAACTTTGAATTGGACAATACAAAATATAAAACATCAATTCATTACAGCGATAAAACAAACAGTTAGTACAAAAACAAATATAAAGAAACTTCAAACTTAAATTAACAATTCAAATAACACCAAAAGTCGATGTTTTTTTCATATACTCTTCATAATTAAACTCTAACCACGTCAAACGACTTTCATCATTTAGATGATCTAAAAAAGCATAATGATTAGCTGGTTTGGTAGAAGATTTGTGGAGTAGCTCCAGAACTTTTTGTGCCCGGATCGATTCCGTTTCCAGCCATATGATTGAGTATACGCATGCACTTCAGATGATTGTTTGGTTGTCCTTCCTCTGCTCCCGTAGACGTAGTCTGACTGGTTGAACTTATGACATCCACAAGTATATCCAAACTCTCCTACAGTGACCGTCTTCTCTTTGCTGCGTTGGAAACAAGTCTTAGCTCGAAGGAAACAAATCTTGCTTAGTAGCAACAACTGGCGGCAGTTGACCACCATGAGCACCATCACTACTATCACTATCTTCTTGGTTAGGAGTGCCTTCAGCTGCGACATCTCTCCCAACTGAAGCTGCTGACCCTGCTCTGCGATCCGACGCAACACTATTCTCAAATAGACGATCGTACCGATCACGGAGTAGGATAAATCCCTACTCTTAAACTTTTTTAACTTGTAGTCAGCCTATTCAAATAATAAAAGATCAGCAAAAAATAACATGAGAAAATATAATAAACACAATTTTTAAATAACAAGCAGCTAATGTACCTTAATCTTCGCATCCTACCACTCATTATCAGCAATGATCGTGTTATTTGCAACACCATCCCAAACCTGACTCACCGAAGACTAACTATTTATACAATTTCCATTCATTCTTCATATTATCCCAATGATTTTTGAATTGACATTTGTCATACGTCCCCCTAAAGTATTCATTAAACGCACGACAAATATTACCCCAATCTTCTGTATTGAAGTAAGTCGTGGGTTTATTATCTTTTCGAATCTCTTCTTTGGCAAGTTCAACAAATTTTCTACAATAACTCTCTAACCAATGCGCATTTTCACTACGACGCTTCTTCTTTGGCGTTGACATCTATAACGTATAATAAACAAAAAATCTTATGTTACAAATATCGTAGGTTAGCTACCATCACAATAATTATAACAATTCTAATACTCAGTTATATCCTTATATTTAACTATTTATCTATAAATTACGCAAACTCTTCACCACAGTTATGTTATGCTACTTATCACGTATAACATCTTAGCACAATATTCATTAAATCATAATTCTCAGAAAAATAATTTTTAAGATTAGAAAACTTTCATTTTTAATTCGGTGTATAGGCCTGTATTTCATTTTGTCTTTTTTAGCAAAATGAAATACAGGCCTATACTGTTTTGTATTTCATTTTGTCTTTTTTAACAATAAAAAAAATGAGCCCAAATATTAAAAAGACATAAAGATCATAAGTGAAATGAAATTGTTCAAGCATTATTAAGCACATTTTTTGGTAAAATTATGTACTAAAATGAATTAGAAAAATAAAATTTCTAACGGTCATGAAAATGGCATGAAAAAAGACAAAAGTTTTATCTTTGGAAAAAGCAAAGATTGGAACTACGAAGCTTAGAGGGTGGATTTATTTATGAAGCTTAGAGAAATACAAAACAGTATGGACACAACTCATGTATTTTATTTTGTCTTTTGTGAACATCAAAAATAACTAAAACAACAGCATAAATATTTTATTAATCAAAACAGTATAGACATGTTATTAATCAAAACAGTATAGGCATGTTATTAATCAAAACAATATAGGCCTATAAATGAAGTACAGGTCTATACTGTTTCTAGGCTTAGAGAAATACATGTCTTTTTTAATTTGAAAAAATACAAAATCTTTACGTTTGGCACGAAATTGGCATTACTTCTCTTAATAATAATTTCATTTTCTAAAAGACAAAATGAAATTTCTGTATAATGTACATTACACCAGAATTTTGCTAAAAACAGAAGTAAATATTGCATAAAAATAAGTTTGCTTCATTATACTAAACAATCAGTATGAAATTACATACAAATCATAGAAATGAAACCAATAATTGAAAACAAAATACCAAAAAACAACAACAGAACCAAGGATGCAGTCGATATTTTGTTCAATCAAAGGCTATAGTTTTTCACATCAAGATTTCTCCAACAGAGTTTTAAAATCTTTCAAGGAAACCAAATCACTAACCTGCTTGCAAGATTGCCGAAAGCCTTTTTCCATCTCTCTTCAAAGATGAACAAAATTTAAAATAACAATTCATCAGTGAAGAGAAACAGAATCATCAGGCCAATGTCAAGCAAGCAAGCAGAATACACAATCATAGGAAAACTTCAAAAGAAATTTCAACTCTGATGGACTTCAATTCGGTGTGGTTAAAGCATATCAAAGTCATCCTTGAGCACTTAATCTCAGATTTCTAAACAGAATAAAATTCACAGAAAAAAAAGTTAACAGCAAAGATCAATCTAATCAAAAAGTCAAAGACTCGATTCGGTAGATCAAAATCAGAAACAACAAATCAAAACAACAAGAACGCTAATCGTTGTGAATAAGTGAAACCAATTTTAAGACCTACAAGAAAATGCGAGAATCCTTTGAAACTTTTATAATGGAAGCCGCCCGTCCGGAGGTACCACGAAAATCAATTGATCGATCTCGCGACTCTCAATCTAAATTACTCTCAATCCATTTATCGGGATCGACGGAGCCAAAAATCATCTCGAGAGTGCTCTATTTCTCCCAAACCATGAATTAAAGAAACAAAAAACATCACCAAGATCTGAAAACACAAAAAGTGTTTAAAATCACGGCTTTTAATTTTCAGTTAAAAAAAAAAAGAAAAATTCGATTCAACAAACCATTAGATTACAACACAGATCGGAATCTACACAAATCTACAAGGTCGTGTTTTAGATGATCAAATCTATACAGATCCACGACCAAACTATACAAATCCACACAGATCTACAAAGAGAAGCAAAAAATAAATGAAGGAGTACAAGCAAACAAGCACCGTATCTTTTTAGATGCGAGCTCCGGTGAGATCGCCTCCTTCGACGTCGGAATTCAGAAGAAGAGAACACGCCATCGGTGAGCTGTGCGCGGAAGGTCGACCTTGAGAGAGAACACGCCGCTGCAACAAGCCGCTGCAACAAGCCGCTGCAAATGAGAATTGTATGTTAGGGTTGTGGTAAGTTCTATTTATATGATGGCATTTTTGTAAATATTTATTAAGGATAAAATTAACAATTATTTGTAAAATTTAGCGTGTTTTAAGGCAGCGTTTACGCGTTCAATGAACACAGCGTTTGAACCAAACACTTTTTTGATTGTGCGGTGCCGCTTGGGAAATGAAAATTTCTCCAAACGTACTGCCAAACACTCCCTAAGAGAAACACTTCCGTTTTTGAGTTTAGGAAGATATCTAAATTGCTTAAAATAAAAATTTTTATTTTCTAAAAAAATATTTTTTAATTTAAAAAATAAAAATTATAAGTATAAAAATTTTATTGATTCTTTTCTTTTTGCAATTAATATCTTTATATAAATTCAGTAGGGATTAATATTTTATAAGAAGTAGTCTTAAGTTCTACATTTTTTGTTTTGGGGCTCTTTTAGGAAATCTTATTTAAAATATTTATAAGTTATTTATCAATTTATAAGTTTTTTGTAAGTTCGTAATTTTGTAACTAAATTTACATTTATATCGAAAATCATTTTAGGAACAAAATGCTTACGTAGAAAGTTTTCCTTTTAAAAACACTTCAGAATTTAAGTTCTTATAGAAAGTTGTTATTCAATTAAATCTAATGTCACTATTGTTTAGTTCATTGTAGTCAGATTCGTACTGAACCGAAGGGTCTAATCAGAAAAGAACGACTAGACCGCTGTTTTAGGCTAAAGTCGCTTTCTTATAGAGTCGATAGGGGAGAGATTTACAAGACGGTGATGTAGTCATCAATATAGACAGAACAAATAGTGTGTAGTGAAATCCATCATCGGTGACTTTTGTACGCCAACCGATTAACGAACTCAAAAATGGAGAGGTATGCCAACCTTGTCGAGATGTCCGCATACACTAATGTCTCGCCAAATTTCCACTGCTGCATGTTTTCTAAATATGATCACGTCGCTGTCGGCACTAGCACTGTTTTTCTAAACCAAATATCAAGAAGTACCAAGCAGGATTTTGCGCTCAAGCTTGACACTACGTTACCGGAGGCAAAGTGATTAAAACGGAAGCCCATCCAATTGTTGATCACCCACGCTCGGGTGTGTTATTAGCTGTGTAATATTAGTCGAAGACGATACAAGATACGTGACCCGATGTTTCGGTGTATACATATACTTTGCAGCAAAGTCTGGATGCATGTGCGGTGAAGCAATTATGAAGGTGATGAAAGCTTACGATGGGCTTAAGGCCGCAATCGCACCTTGTGTCACCACCCTTGGTGCCAGAGGCATGAATCGAACTTTTTCAGCCAACTTTGTTCTTGGTAATAGAAAAACACTTGTCGGAGTTAATATTTGTACCGGTACTAATAAAGAATCTAATATGTTTTATTACTTTTTACTTCGGCAGAAATAGCTACTCTTCCACTTTGTATTTCAATGGTTCTTTACTTTCGTTGATGATCGCCGAAGAGATTGTTGTTTGTAATTGTGAAGTGATGGCGGGGATGGCTCTCTAATAGAAGATAGATGGAGCTATCTTCAATTCTCAATTATCGCCACCAACAAAGTGTCTCGATTCATCACCAAATAAATTAGAGATCCGTCAGCTTTTTCGGATTGGTATGCGAATTAGTTCTGATTACATTGGTTTAGTCACTATTGCTAATTTTGTTATTTATTTACTTAATTTTAAGAATTGATTTGGTACGATAGAGGTTATTTAGAAATGCTTAAAGTAAGAAGTTTTTTAAAATTAAAACTATTAAATTTATAATAAATTTGATTGTATAAATTTTATGATGTATAATTTATTTATATTTTTAAAATTATAAAAAATTAATAAACTATATGACAAATTATTTAAAATATAAAAATTATTTAAAATAAAAAGCACTGACAGCCCCGTAATTGTAATTAGAATAAGAATCAGAATATATCAACGTAGGATAAGTCGTTCAAGAGAAAAACTTTGTGTTGTCTAAAAATTTGACATCAAATTACTAGTCAGAGTTTCAATGAAATATTACTAATCAGTGATATCTTGTGACTTTTGCAAAGCTTTTTTAAAAAATAATTTTTTAACTTTTAGTTCATCTTTTTAATAAATTTTTTATAAAAATTAAAAAAATTAGTTATAATTTAAAAATATAAACAAATTCTATAATAAAATTTTTAAAAAATTTTTTAAATGCAAAAAAAATTTTAAAATGCAAAAAAATTTTACGTCATAAAATTTTCTTATTTATTATTTTTATTTTTCAAAAATTTTCAGAATTTTTTTTTGAAAAATTCTTTTTCAATAAACATTTTCTGTGTGTAGTTTGCCGTTACTTTTCATAAAACTATTTTCTAAAATTTTAATTTTATATATTTAATAAATTGATATAAAATTTATTTAATAATTTTAAAAATATAATAAAATATATAATAAAATTTTATTATTATTTATGATTTATTATTATTTTGAAATAAAATATAATGATCTTAATTTAAAAAATACAGTTTAACTATTTAAGTATGTGCATTAGTTGCTTAATTGGGTTGCTAATTTAGTAGCATGCCTTTCTTTTGTTCCATTTCAAATTTACTTTATGCAATAGTAAGTAAGATTTACATTACTCATTTCGGATGAACGATTTTATGAGTAATCTTCTTTTTTAGTTAAATGATTTGGTGGCTAAACACTCATCCTTAAAACAATGGAGTCTTCTGGTAGCATTGACAGATGGAGATGGACAGGTTGTCGCGGGGTTGGAAACAACGATTCCGTCCTTCATCGGAGATGAAGAGGAGTGGAGTCTATCGATTTGGCGTTAAATTTCCCTGGAAAATTTAAAGAACGGAAACATTATTAGATTTTGAAACGATGTTAGACGGTTATTGGAACTACCCCAACTGTTACTGCCCACTCAAACTCACTTCTTCAACTCTCTCCAATTTCCATCTCTCTCTTTCTCTTTCTACCAGTCTCGAATTCCACAAACATGGAAAGCATTCGCAGCACCTTCGCTTCGCTTCTTCTATTGATTGTCCTACTTGTCGTTCTTCATCGATCGAGTGCAATGGAAATCTTGGCGAAGTCTAAGTTGGAGAGTTGTCAACGGTCATCACCCGATGATCAACTCAATTGCCGGAACAAGGTCGTCATCAACGTCGCCGTCCCTAGCGGCTCCGTGGGTTCAGTTATCTTTTGCTTGTTCTGATAGTTTCAACAATGCGATTTATCTTTATTTATCTATTTGTTTGAATATATGTCTGAAATGGAATATATTGGTGTTTCTTTAAAAGTTAAATTAAAAGTAGAAAATAAAGGACTGGAATTTGTGCAAAGTTTTTTTTTTTGTTAAATATTTATTTTTTTAAATGAGTGCGTTTGCAGTTTTATGCCTCCTTAATTTGTCAAAGGTAACTAGTTAATCTGTTAGGGAGTATACTGCAGTATGCAGTGCAGCATTGCGACTTGTAAGCATCACTATTTATAAACAGCATTATTTGTAAATGCAGAGTGGGAAGGAGGCATCAATGGTTGCACAACTTGTTGAAGTGGAGGAGAATGGTACTGAGGCAATGCGGACTATAAGGGCGCCACCTATAATTACTATCAGCAAGTCTGCTGCCTATGCACTGTATGAGCTCACCTACATACGGGTACGCTGTTAAATGTATGAAGGCTGATGGTTGCTTCTTCATACTTTCTAGTTGTAGCAAACAATTATGTGAGCTCAAGCAACATTGGATGGATAGTCTCGGATTTTTCTTGGTAGTCTCAGATTTTTCTAACTGATTTAATTAATTTGATAGTAATCAGAAGTATGCACATGCGCATATGAGCACCACTGCGTACTCAACCTGTTATTTTCTTTTCCTTAGTTATGACTTTCCCTTGATGCATGTTAATGTATATATTCAGTTGTATGTCACTCGTGATGCATATTTCTGGGGTTAAATGATTGGCTTAGGAGCTTGATGACACTCTTTTCAAATTCTTACAAATACTGTAGCTTTCTTCATTTGAAAGATTCTGTGTTTGATTGAAACTTTATGGGAGGTTATAATATGCAAATGTAATTCCAGGATGTTCCTTACAAACCAGAAGAGTTCTATGTGAAAACCCGAAAGTGTGAGCCAGATGCAAGTGAGAAAGTTGTTAAAATATGTGAGAGGTTAGTATATACAGTATTCTTTTATTGGATATTTAAGTATTTATTGAAAGTGCTTCTGTTACCTTTTTTGATTGAAGATCAAGCTTTTGTCTCATTCATTAAGCCTGCGGGTAGTTTTTTTTGTGTTGTTTCCTTTTCTCTAATTGAGATACATCATATGCTACTCAGACTCGCTTGCAGGTGTTGCATCCAGGTACTTATCTGAGCATTGGATATGTCAATAGGTGACTACCAAGGACAGTGTGATATTTGATTCTATGGATTTGTAAATATTCAATAGTGGAATTCTAATCTAAGATGTGAATTATTATTATTATTATTATTATTTTGGAGACTGGAATGTGAACTATCTTTAGCTTGAGTTATCTTTTGAGTCCAATCATGAGGATTTTGTTTTGTTAGAGTATGGAAAGGAAGGTTCTTCTTTTTCAGTTTTGGGTGAAGGTGAGAATTATCAGAATAAGGTTGGGATGGAGTGAGATATACCCTTTGGGATAGATGTAGGGAGGTGAATGGTGGATTATGAAGGGGTTGTATGCAAAGGGAGTCCATTGTGGGTCACAAGGCTTTATTATATATTCTTGCAGTGTATCAATGCTATATTTCAGACACTTTTTTCGACAAATGGAAATGGTTTAAAGTGTTTGAATTACTTATCCTTCTTGTAGTTCAAATATCTGAGGGTCTTCTTTTTAGCCTTTATCAGTATATCTCACCAAGCTTGTTCAAGCACAATTTTAGATTATAACAATGCACAATCTGGTCCATTTATGCAATTTGTTTGTGCTTATCCTTGTTTACTACATTTTGTAGGCTACGGGACCAGGATGGCCAGGTCATTGAACATACTGAAGTGAGTCTTGCTATCTGAATCTCTTGTCTTGTTATTACACTTCTAGAACCCACCTGCAACAACGGAGCCTCTTGCTGTGAACAAACATGTTGATAACGCATTGTGAAGCATATAATTGTTAAAGTTCTACAATGAAATCATTTAACGTATTTGGTTGGGGCTGTTTTGCATCCTGTCAAAGTTTTACTTACCATTGTAGTTCTATTACTGACTGCAAATGCTAGTTGGTAACTATTGATGATCACTATGGTCCTCTGTTTTCTATAGGACAAGAGAGTGAGATACAAAAGTGAAAAAAAGGAGCTAAAAAGAAGAGTAAAAGAGAAAAATGAAGCTATTTTAATATCTATGCGTCAGCATCTTTTTAGGCATAACTAGATTCAACTTTAAGCAAACCAAAGTTCTTGAGAATTACAAGTATATGCCATTACCTTCTACTTGAGCTTCCACGGGACCTAGGCACTTGCTCACTTTTCCTGGAATTCTTCACATCTTCTTGTCTTTCAACTTGATTGATGGTAAGTTGACTCTAATGACTCAACAAGTGGCAGCTTGGAAAAATCTTAATGCAAACATGAGAGGGAAGTCGATTAATTCCCTGAAAGCCCTTGAGTGAAAAAAGTTACTAGTATCTGTTCATATGTTGAAGTTTGATGTGCAATCTCATTCATGCTTCAACTTAATACATCTCCTTCTTTTTGTGACAGCCAATTTGTTGTCCATGTGGACCACATCGACGTGTTCCTTCCTCTTGTGGAAATGTTTGTAAGTGCATACTAATCTAATTTTTCTCTTACTTATATCAGCTGTTCTTCATTTCAAACTTAAAATTATCTAATTTGTTATTTCAGTTGACAAGTTGGTGAAGGGGAAACCAAATACTGCACATTGTCTTAGATTTCCAGGTGATTGGTATGATTAAGTATTAGTATCTTATCCGTTTCTGTGTTGTGTTTCTTTGAAATTCCATTTTTCAGAATCTAAGGAAATGTCTAATGTGTTTGTATCTCAGTATTGAATATTACGTCTTATTTAAATAGAATTTAAAATTACTTTAATTGTTTAAAAGAATAAGCTTTTTTTTGTGCACAAGGTTCCATATTTTTGGTATTGGAAAACGGTCACTTGGTTTCAGTGTTCGGATTGAGGTGAAGAAAGGATCTTCTACTTCGGTATGCTTCTTTGGACAACTTTTATACTTCATCTGAATTATATTCTTTGAAGTAGCAACAATATGAACTTTCTGTGTTAGCTCTATACTTCATCTGGTAACAAGTATAGAAGCTTCAAGTGACCACGTCTTGAAGACGATTAACATTATTCATATATATTTGTGAGCTAATAAGCCACTGTATACTATGTTGTGCTAAGAGAGTTTGCTGAGAGTGAGTGTAGCTGAAGTTGCCTCAATGTTGGATATACTATAAATTGTTTATCCATAGTTAGATAGTTGCTTAAATGCTTAGATGTGATGGAACAAAGATAGAGGAGTTTCAGATTTTTGTTCCCTTTCTAAAGTTAATGAAGGTTTACTGTGTTAGGTTCTATTGTCATCAATGCATTTCCAGAATATACGTAAGCACTATTTAGTTTGTGTATTTTGTAATTGTTTGTCTGATTCTTGTAGGCGGTTGTTGTTGGCCCTGAGAATCGAACTGTAATATCTAGTGATAGCTTTCTAAGAGTCAATCTTGTTGGTGATTTTTCTGGCTACACAAGCATACCATCGTTTGAAGACTTCTATCTTGTGACCCCACGATTGGTATGTTGTTAACTTTCATGTCAATCCATGTCTTTCTGATTTAAAATAAATGCTTTTGCATTAACTTCCATTTGGCTTAATGAGCATCAAGAAAAAGATATATATATTGTTTTTTGAAAAGATATATCCAGTAGAAGGATGACAAACACACAAATAAATTTTCTTATTTTAATACTCATTTGTTACTTTATAATGTGATTTGCATTGTAATGTTTTTGAAAAATAATAGATAACATCAAAGCTAGAGGTTGAGAAACAAAACCTGTAACCTAACCAATTAACAGAATACCAGGATTGGTTTGGTTTGGTTTTTGTTGGAGAAACTGTACCTGGGCAAATTAACTCAGTGCGGCCAAGTATACTTTGATTTAAGCAGATAACTACTTTGCCCCATTACTGCGATAACAATCCTATGCCCTTCAATGCAGTTTATGCCCTTCGAGCTTCTCCTAGACTCTAATCAGCCAATAAAAGCGGTCTGGTAGTCTGGCACCATATTCTCTTGTTTTAAGTTTTGAAATTCTTCACGCCGAGGGCCAAGCTGAAAGGGATTTCCAATGTCTATCACCTGGTAGTTTGGATCTGCCTGCATAACGTCAATTATCAAATCAAAGTTCAATTTCGATATAGGACTAGGGAAGGCCTTTCTAAATGACCTTGTTTGTTTCATAAAGCTGTCAATGTTAAAAGTTATTACAGTTGAAATTTAGGCAGAGTTCCCATTTTGTTATTATCCAGGTTATAATCCAGGTATAAGTCATTATCAAATTTATCTTAATGGGCAACAATTAATTTAACCAGGATAATGCTTCCATATTAGATCAGGCCTATTTTTTTTGACAACAGAAGTGGTCTTTGCTATGTATAATGATATTGGTTTCATTTTGCCACATGTTGCTGGAATACTTACTACCTAGCTACCTTTAAGGATGGTGGAATACATTAAGACCTACTCTTATATTTTAAAATGACTGTTCTTTGCAAATAACTGAACCTGCATAGTGAGATGGACTTTATGTTTTTGTTATTATTCATTTCTAATGCAGTAGCTCTAATTATTTTGACTTTAAAAAAGAGTTGATTTGCATGAAGGGTGATCCTGGTCAAGTTCAAGATTTTGGGAGCAATTTTTCAAGATGGATGCTTCTGGAAAGAGTCCGGTTTACTTTGGATGGACTTGAGTGCAACAAAATAGGTGTTAGCTATGAAGCTTACAACAGCCAGCCAAATTTCTGCACTTCACCATTATTGAGTTGCTTGCATAATCAATTATGGAACTTCTGGGAAGTTAGTAACAACTACATAATCCTATTGCATCTCAAGTTTCGTTCAAAGATAAAAATTTCTATATATGAACCTTTTCATTGAATATAATAATTGCTAAATTTAGTGCTAACTTTAACCTCATCTCTTTCTCTCTCTTAACTGCAATATGTCTACAGAGAAGATGTTTTAGGCCATAATGGATTAATGTTTGGATCTTGAGTGCTAGTTCAAACTTCATTTTTGATTAATTGATGTCAGTAAGTTTTACTGTTATGTAAGAGTTGAAAGACTATAAGTCATGCTTCTGAAGGGAGAATGGAGAAGGCTGTTGTTGCTCTTAATTGAATGAAATCAATGAGCACAAATAGTATTTTTGTCAGATTTATATATACAACCCTAATGCATAATTTGCTTGGACGTATAAGAGAATTTGTGATCTTGTGATCACTAGCATATTTACATCGGAAAAGTTGGAGTCTCAGTTGAAGTTGGATCTTTTGTACTCTTTCTTTACAGGCTGACCAGAATCGCATCAGCAGGAATCAACAACCACAATATCTAGTCCAAGGAAGGTTTGAGAGGATTAACCAACATCCAGTTAAGCTTGCATTCTGCTCTATTACTTCGCATGAACCTGCAATGTAACTGGGAAGATATTACTCATCAATGTTTATGTTAAACTTTTGTAGAATGCTGGAATACATTCATTCTCAGTAGGGATCACTGAAGTACTGAATACTAATTTGCTCATTGAACTTAGTGCTGATGATATTGAATACGTATACCAGAGGTATGTAATCATTGATATTATATTTTTATGTCAAAGTTACCTTTGTATTCAAGGCTGAGCAAGGCACCAGTCACTTTCTCATTCTCCAGTTTGCTCCCCATGCTAGGGAGTTTGTTTTGTGGGGTCTATAGTAAGCAAGTGTAGATTGGAGGTGTAAAAGATCTTATTGCTAATAATTGAAATTTGTTCAGATAAAAGAGAAGACCTATATCGAAAGGTTTGTTGTGAGTAGCTCTTGTTGAAAGAGTAAGAGATAGGCTGCTTCCATTGTCCTAAGCCTTCATTGTTCTCATTGTTGTTATTGTGGCCATTGTCAATCTGTAAATATACTATGACTCAGCTTGCTTATGTCAATCTTTATATAACGACGAATATTGCTAAACTTTGCCAATTGCTTTGCACATGACTTTAATGTTGGGAACCTGCTTTAAGCATGTTCAGATTCCAGTAAGCTCAACTTTTCTATGCCCATGACCATACTTGAATGTGAAGAGTGTTTTCTTGTTGTTAAGGAATCTCCAAGTCTCTTTGTTTACTTGAAATGGATGCTTGCTCTTTAGGAGTCCAGGGAAGATTCTAAGCATCAGTATTCCTACATTTGAAGCCCTTTCTCAATTTGGAACAGCTACTGTCACAACCAAGAACATCGGTAAACTAGAGGCATCATACAGCTTGACGGTATGCTATTCAGAAATAACATTGTGCAACCTATGTTATTGATTGGATATATTTTTCAGTGTATAGGATCATGTGGCATTTAATGTTTTCAAGTTGTTTAATAGACATGAAAAAAAATAATTACATGAAGTATATTACTTTAGTCTTTGTTAGATCATTGTGTTTGTAGTTCCAGGAGCAATTTATATGATGACAGTGAAAAGCTCACTTAGATCTTTCTTAATATCTTCTGATGATAACATTACTGATTTTTCTTGCAGTTTGACTGCTCAAGAGGTGTCAATTACATGGAGGTAATGTCTTATCCAGATGCATGAACCCTTGCGAAGCAAAATCGATGCATAATGTTTCAAGAACCATTTGATTTTACTCATATTGTCATTGTTAAGATAGTAGCTTGAGTTTGTTTTATTGTTTTCTGGATTTAGATTTGTTTCAGACTTTAGGATAACTTCCATAAGTACTTTTATAATGTTTCCCCAAGAGTAACTACCATCATCATCAACATCCACGAAATCCTTGTCCCACTTGAAGGGGTTGGCTTTATGGATTCTTATATCTCATTAGACCAAGTTTATATCTTTCTCACAGCTATTCACAGTGATGTCAAGTGCATGGTCCATATTCCATAAAATTTCAAAGCCAGTTTGAGAGAAACTCTCTAAAATGGAATGTTAATGTCGGGGGCAGCTTTTTCTATTGAAACATTAGAGTGCAGCGTCTTCAAAGGTTATGCATTTTTCTTGCATAAATTACTGAAACTTCCATTGCATTTTCAGGAACAATTCTTCATTATGAAACCAGAAGAGATTGTTACTCGTTCTTTTTTTCTGTACCCTACAACCGATCAAGCTGCAAAATATGAATGTGCAGGTAATACAGTTAAAATTTGTAAAGTTGGAATCAGTGTTGTAACACACCATGCTCGATTATATGTAACTAAGTACTTCTAATGCACCTTCATGTTTCATGCTGTAACTAAACAGTTGTTATCTTCTCTGCAGCTATACTAAAAGCTTCTGATTTTACAGAAGTTGATAGGGCAGAGTGTCAATTTACTACAACAGCTACTGTCCTTGATAATGGAACGCAGGTTTCTGCTGCTTAACCAGCATTCTGAAGAATTTCTTATTATTGGGTTGAGCTTCCATTATTTTTGTGATATAAATGTCACATTTGGATTTTTATTTTATTTTAATAGCTTCTGAATGTTTGGTGCAATCAATTAATGAAACACATAGGGTGCGATAAAAGCTAATTTTATAGGAAAGACTATAGATTTTTGGACTTCAGCCTATAGTTGATCTGATCTATTGAAATTAAAGAAGTCACTCAGTTTCCTGATGTTGTCATGCAATGGCATATTTCTGCTGTGCGCATTTATCGGTATTTGCATGCTATAGTTTTTAGTTTTTTTCTTCTAAATCAAATCTATTTACAACCTCACCTTTGTGCATTATTTGCTAATGCAGATTGTTTCAGTTGACGATTCACAAGATAATGGCATAAAGGGATTTCTAAAATCAGTCAAAAGCATATGGCGGACGATTTGGCGTGGTTTAACTGATTTCTTTACTGGAAGGACTTGTAGGTATGTATATTCAATTGGTATAGCTTCTGTTAATCAGTTTGTTCTACCCCAGGCTAAGCTCTTAATGTTCTAAAAGAATTGCAAGCAACTAGATAATGAGAAAATCTTGAATGCTGATGAAGACAAAATCATTTTCCACAGGTTTTGTTTCCTCCTTTATGTTTTCTTTACGTGCTAATCATTGTATTACTTGTTGGTACAGGAACAAATGCACGAGTTTCTTTGACTTCAGCTGCCATATGCAATACATGTGCATCAGTTGGATTTTATTATGCTGCTTATTTTTGGCAGTATTTCCAGCTGGTACTTTCAGTTCGGCATCAAATAGTGTTTCTCATGGTTTGAAAAAAATTGAACGTCATTATTTTTTGGCCTGCAGTAACTGTACTCCTGTGGCTGTTACATCAGAAAGGATTTCTTGATCATTTGTGTGACTGGTGGGATGAGAAATTCGTACATGGACCTCAAAGAAACGACTCTCGCATGAAGCATGGTGAAGATTTCAGGCATTCTTGCCTTGTTCAAGACCAAACTCACACGAAGAAGAAAGGCTCTCACAGTCAACATTCCCTCCACAGGCGTAACCATTCTTCTGCCACAGCATATGATCGTCAACATCGTCACCACCACCACCATCATCACCATCATCACGACCATAAGAAAGGTGATGAGTATCTTCATGTTCATATGGATTGGCAAAAGCATAAAACAAGCAAGGTCTTGACAAGCCCACATCTTGCGTACAACTCTACTAGTAGACATGGACTTGTTCTAAGAGATTCAGGAACTACGAGGAGTTCAGAAAACGTGTTAAGACATCATGAAAGCAAGAAAGCGAAGGACAAGTTCGACTACAGCCTCGTATAATATAAACATGTTTCTTGTTTTACAGAATTGAAGTCTTATTTTACAGAAATTGAACTTAACCGGTTTTGGTTCCAAGATGTGTATGCACCTGTGGTTGTTTAACCTAGCCAGCTCACCTTTTTGTGTAGTCTCCTATCACGTGCTCAACACAAATAAAACCAAACAAACCAACCGACGTCTCCATCCGTATCCTAACAGTTAAATCTTCATCCTACGGTCCTGATTATTCAAATCCAGTGTTTTATTGTGTATTCTTTTTGTCTTAGAACGCAAGCAATTTAATTTACTTTACGAAGGAGATTTGCTCGAGCTCCATTAGAAGCCTGTGGAAACAAATCAGTACCAAGCAAAATTTAAAACACCCACTTGATCGTTCATCTCGCTTCCAATTCTCCCGCAGAACAAACAAAAACCTGTTGATTGCAATTTCCCAAAATCGTTGGTTACTGCTGCTTGCTTGATTTGCTTTCATCAATGGCTCGCCCGCGGCAGGAGGCGATCGAAACGTTCATGAGCATTACCGGCGCTCCAGAATCTGTCGCCGTTCAAAAGCTCGATGTAATATTTTTTGAAGAAAATTTGTTTTTCTTTGGCGTAATTTTTGTTCTCGAGTGTTTTAAAAAGCAGTTTACTGTTTTGATTTGATGAAGTATGGATTGATTAGGGAGTAATGATTGTATGTGTTATTTGATTATGGTACAATTTCATATGAATTAAGGAGTGGGGCTAAATGATTTGTATAAGGTTCTGGTTGATTTGACTAAGATTATGAGCAACTTGGTATTCCTCTATATCCTATGTGGATTCTTCGTTGAAGGAGATTTTCTAAATAGAAGTTATTGAGGAGTTTGAGTAGGAGAGATTGGCACAGTCTAGGAGTTTGGTTGGATGTTGATCCTGGTGATATGGATATATATTTAGAATGCGACCTTTGAAGTACTATTTCATGTGGCAGATAGGATTTTGATGGGACTCATATCAAGGAAAGCAGATGCCCTAGATTATTTATGGACTCAGTTATTAGTTTTTTTATTTCCAATATGAACACAATGAGAGCGAGTTGAGGTAGCCAATAAATTATCTCCATGATCATGCAATTCAAGAGAGCTAAAATGTACTTTGTGGTAATTTTAGAAAAAGATTACACAAAAGGTTGATATGTCAGATAACGGGTCTAAAGTGCAAACTTTTATGGGATATCTTGGAAACGTTATCATAGGACTTAAGTGGCATGGCTGAAATTGCAAGTGTGCCTTAAGTGATTGGTGAATTTAGTTGAACGTAAAGGATGTAGAAGACGAGTCCTTGCTAACCCCATGTAGGACCGTAAAAGGTTGTTGTTCTCTCTTCTGTTCATTTGTCACATTCTGTATTTCAATAAGCGATGTTGTGTTAACTGAATTATATAAATTATCATACGCATGGTATAGGCATCAATTTATTGGGTAACTGATTTCAAACCTGCACATCTCTGAAGGGTGTGAATTTAGCTCTTCTTTTGTTAATGTGTAATTGCTAAAACATATGTGGTATGATTATGAAATACGCTTGATATTATACCCCACATTACCCTGTTATGTATCCAAACATTCTTTATGGGAATTGGGAATATTGTGGTTCTGGCAAAATATTTATTTGGATACTAGGTATTCTACAAATGCACAAGTATAATTGACAACATGTACTATACTTAGAGTAGGTTGATTATGTTTACTTTGGATTGATAAGTGGATGCAAGTTCTGTCCTTGATTGTCAGTTGAAGGATTGATTTTATAAAATTTAAGTATGAGCTCTTCAGAAGCCCTTTTCAGTGTGGGAACTAAATAAATGGGAACTAAATAAATAGTCTACTTAGTTGTTTGGCAGATTTAGTAGCTTTGCTTTCTGTTATGAGTCCAGAAATCAGAATTCTGCTAACAAAATAGCCTTTTTGTTTTTAGTGAACAGAAGATACATGCCTATAAGGCCATTAGCATAAGTTGGCTGTTGTAAATTTTCTGGCATATAGAAGGTAGTACTTATAACGAGTAGCAAGATTCTCGTTTACTAGTACCTCTGTACACCTATTCAATTTTTTTTTCTTGGTCGCAATAGATGTGCCAAAGGAAAATGGCTTTCAGTCATATACAACGTGAATATGGTCATGATATAGAAAAAAAACTGTATGAGTCACCGTTTTTTCGATGTAATCTGAGCATGATATGGATGTTTCTTGTTCATCATCGTTGGCCCCTTCTTTTCCATGATGAACCACCTCTCTTAAATTTAAATACAGGAACACAGCGGAGATCTGAATGCGGCTGTTTATGCACACTTCAATGGTGGAGACAGGACCAGGTATGTAGAACGTTCAATTTATTTTGTTTTAGCTGTAAACATTTCTCTAGCACGATGGCTTCTTTTCATTACTACCTCAATATACTTGTACACTAATATCCCTTTTGTCCAGTTCACTTGACTTATCCGCCCCTGCACCTCAAGATGATTTTATGAATATAGAGGAGCCAATTGATATTCCACATACGCACCCTGTTAATCCGCTGCTATCAGCAACTCGAGTTTTGAACCCATTCTCTCTTCTGGATACACATTTCCGCAGATCTTTTTTTGATGGAATTTATGAGTCCGACTTTCCTACACATGCTCCGCATGTTTCACATCCAAGGGACGTCAGACAGATTCCTATAGAAGTCAAGGATGATAGGACTGCTACTGGTTCTTCTGGTCGTCGTCCAATCATCGAGGATGTTTCTGGAAGTGTAACTGAAATAGGACAAGAAACCCGTGGAACAGTTATTATTGATGATGATGATCTTCCAAGTGCTCCCACTGGCCATTCATCCCAGGTAGTGGATGTAAAGGATGATTCTGATTATGATGTTCCATTTACAAGGCATGCCGCGCCAAGGATTGCTCCATTGATTGATGACATAGATTACAATAATAATGATATAGAAGAGGAAATGATCCATGCGGCTATTGAAGCTTCAAAGCAGGACGCAGAGGAGCAGAAGACACAGGCTATCATCTGTGATGTATGCATCTTATATTGCATTTTCTTAATAACTTTTTAATTAAAAAATTTTACTATTATAATTATTTTTTTTCCTTTCTTTGGAAATTTCTCTTGATATTTCCTTTTGCAGCCATCATCTGTTCATCAGTTTAGTGGACAGTCTTCTGCTTCAGATGATGTGGAGCTTGCACGTGCAGTTTCTTTGTCTCTCAAGGTTTATTTTTTTCGATCTTCAGTTGTCGTGATTTTATGTACTTGTGTCTTTGTGCAGCCTCATTTTTGTTTTATCTCAGACTGCAGAGCAAGAAAGAGCACTCAGAGAGAAGGGAAAGCAGATTGGGGAGAAGAGTTCGTCTAACTTATCAGACATGGAGTTAGAAGAGGTGGACAGTATGACTGCAGCTGATGGAAGGTGGATATCTAATTTTGTATCATGATATGCACCTAAGATGCTTGATATAGCTTCATCATGCAAATGTGTAGTCATGCATTTATTGTTAACTACTTAATAGATTGACATGTAAATCCACAATCTTCCTTGGAATTTCAGCAGGAGTGGCTAAGAATTCTGAAGTTTAGGAATCTTCATTATTTATTTAAGACATTTAATTTTTCAAAATTTCCCTGCTATGTTTTATTTCGTAGATAGTCATGATGAATCAATGTTTCCCGGATAGGCAATACAGTAAAATGGATCCAATATCCGGCAAAGGAAAGATCTTCTCCGATTAAATTGCTTTACCTAATATTTTACTGATAACTGTCATCAGGAGGTAGGTTATTTAGCTCGTTTTGGAGTGATATGTATGTGCATAAAGCCTCTGCTATCAAAATGTGTTGAAAGTCTCTTTGTTCAGATATTCAACATAATTGATGATCCTATATGCATAAGTTCTTCGATATCGAAATTATAAGGAAACAATCTGATGGTCCTATTCTGTCTTTTCCTGTTAATAAAATCACATAAGTGATATTTTCTAATGCCACATTGTCGTATTTGCATACGTCAAACATTTGAGTCATATATGTAGCTAGCATAAATCACCAATCCTACAAGCTCAGAGGTGCAGACACATACGGCTGTAGCTGTATGAGTGTAGCCGTCCATCATGTTTCTATGCAAGTTACACATATGAGTTGTTTTATAGAGCACTTGTATGGTTTGACAATAGTGTTGGTTAGGACGTTGCATTCTGTTTACTATTCAGAAAGTGTTTTTTGTTCTTTTCTCATTCTGTTAGATAAACAAAGTGTGTACTGCTTACTCTATACTTACCCTCTTGCGTATGCAAAGAATATGATTTTGTGTTTCTGGTATTTCATGTAATTGATATGAGGGTAGAATGTTTTTTGTAATATGACATTTTTTTGAGGTAATCATACTATTTTTCAAGGTACATGCTCATCATACTTGTTCATCTTATTCTATTCTTTGTGAAGGTTCCCCCAAATATTTAAGTTCCTGAAAGGGACCTACATGGGTGTCTTTCCATTGAATATGATTTTCTTTAGAAAGAATGCTGCTACTATAGCCATTTTATTGCTGGTAGATGCGAGTAGTGTCTATTTACTGTTCGCTGCCCTCTGTTTTGTCAATATGAACTTGTGATCTTGCAAAGTCTTGGTTAACGTGACTATGAGCTTACAGCATCCTGTATGGAAGCTCTGAGAATGCAACAGAGGAGCGAGTTTGATGGTACAACTCGTTGTATTATGTTATGAAACATAGACCTGCTAGTGTGCTCATATTTGAACTCATTTGCATGTGGAAATAGCTTGTAACCAATGCAATTCATAGGTTTTTTGGTGAAAAAGTAATTAGTTTAAATATCTTGGTTAATAAACTCTCTTATCAAATGAGTTTCTATTTAGAGATGTTCATTTGTGTTAGGAATGGAATATAATAGGAACTATGTTAAACAGTTAATTCATTTTATGACATAGCTTTTCGTAAATACAAATTTGTTTAGCCCTTTCTTATCTCTTTTCTTTTTTGAAAAGTAATATTCTAGTTCTTGATAGAAGAATCAGATAAACATGACCATTAGTTAGTGATCAAGTGGGATTTACAAGTTGATAGAAGTCTTTTTACTTCTTAAGTTTATAATTTTGTAAGTTTTCACAAACTATGTATATTTTTTCAATTATGCTTTATTTTAGGAGTTTTGTCTTTTTTATGAATTTCTGCTTATAGAAATCTAGTTTGTGTTTCTTAAATTTAACACTTTACTTACTTGGTTTGTGTTCTATTTATAGTCTATGCTGTTGTTATTGATCTATTTCAGTAAAATTTGTATGGTGGACCTCATCAATTATCATGAATATAAGAGTCATACTATAAAATTATGTAGAAAGAAGGCTGCAAATTTGTCTATCTAATTGCATTAATGCATCCTTTTCACTTTTCCATTTATCAATTTTTCTCAAATTCTTGGACTAAATTTCTATAATTATTTACGATATGATACAAAGGTAACCCATATACAAGTATTGGAACATTGGTGGATGGTGAGTATCTATTAGCAGTAGTTAGATGTTATGCTATTTCTTTCTTTCTCAACATTTAAATTTAATTGTTTAGTATATTCTCCTTTGAAACCCTTATGTTGATTAATTTTTATGCTAGTCTTTTGCTGTTAAAACTTATCTATATTTTTTACTTATCTATATTTATTCATGCCAAGAATTTGAACGTTTATGACATGTGGCATCTTATGATTGAGTTTGTTTGTTTTACGATAATATAAAGATGGTTTTACTGATTCGGATTTGTTCTTTTTGCCTCTTTAAATTGTTGGAGGCAAGGAATTCCTGCAGAAAAGACATTTGGTTTGGGTAGAGAAGGTAATATCCAAGGGGAAGATGAAGATGAGGATGAAGATACCCCAGATAAGCTGTTCCTGAGGCGCCACTCTGGAAACCTTGATTCTTCGCTTATAGAACAATCTACAGCTGTGAATGGTAGTCCTCCTGCAAGTCCGCCACATTCCTTTGGTCCTCATCCTCAACATAATGGACGCGTCTTTCCTTCTGATGAAGTAATACTATTGATTGGATACCTTGTCCATTCTGTATTAATGAAGCTATATAACAGAATGCTTTGTTAGAAGTATTGACTTTCTTGTTATTTTGGGTCAGTGGGGTGGATTATCTTCTGAGGAACATGATGAAGCTGTAATGCTTGAGGCTGCAATGTTTGGAGGTCTTCCTGAAGGTCGTTATCCCTATCCTTCTCATCCAGTGATGCATGGTGGTATAGATAGAAATGCAACAATGTATTCTGATGTACCTCGTCCACTGTCCCCCAACTTAGCTGCACAGAGATTGTTGAGGGAGCAACAGGTTTTGCAGCTTCCTTTTGCCTGTGCACTTCTCTCTATAACATCTTTGGACTTATCTTGGAAGTTTTCACTGTCAGGATGATGAATATCTTACTTCACTGCAAGCAGATAGAGAAAAAGAATTGAAGGTGATGCAAGAAGCTGAGCTACGTCGTATGGAGGAGACTGCTGCAAGAGAGGCTGCCCTTGAAAAGGAACGCCAACTAGAGGAAGAAAATAGAAGGAGGTTATTAGAAGAGGAGGTGATTTCTGGCAACTGGTTATTTACCTAACCTTGAACTGATGGTTGTCAGCTTGCATACCTTTATAATTTACTCAGCATTTGAGTTCCTGGCAGAAAGCTTACTGGGTTCGTAAATGTGATCTTTCTGCAGATTAAAAGTTTCTAGATCCCTGGTAGCTCATATTTGCTATGATCCTACTGGTGACTTACTGATAAGGCATATTATCCTGTCCTACGTTGCCACCAGTTTTGTTCGAGGAAAAGCGTTTCTATGTTTTAAGTCTGTCCAAAGTATGTACTTGTTGTGATGCTTTGAGAATTTTTAACTGGAGTTGCTATGTCTGCAGTTTGACTATCATTATGCTCAACTGGGTACTGCTTTTTTCGTTTTATAGAAGAGAGAGAGGTTAACATATGTGGTTAGTGCTAGAACAAAGACATGATATAAGAGTTGCAAATCAGCAGAAGTTACAGTTGTATGGCTTGCAATTAAGCTACTTCTTGTTGTATGAAATAGAGAGGTTAACTTATGTGGTTAGTGTTAGAACAAAGACATGGTAGGAGAGCTGCAAATCAGCAGAAGTTACAGTTATAGAGTTTGCACTTATGCTACTCTTCTTGTTTATGAAATAGAGAGGTTTAACCTATGTGTCTAGTGTTAGAAAAAAAAAGTGGTAGGAGACCTATAAATAAGCAGAAGTTACAGTTGTAGGCTCGAGGATCACAAGCTTATGTATTGCTGTCTATTGTGCTTCTAGTGTCAGATGAAACTGAGTACTGACTTTGCTGGTTATCAAGAACCTTGATGGTAACATGTGAAAGTTATCAGCATCGTCTCTTTTCTCTGCATTTTGTACATGCACACAAGGACGTGGTGCAACATGTGAACAAAAGACTAGCGAAGGATGCACAGAATTTTCTACGTATGAACCGAGAATGAATGACTTCCAAAAATATATTCTGGATGCTTGATGGGATTTCATGCTGAGCTATTCGAACTGGCATCCAGAATTGATTTATTCTATGATTTTTCTTAATAATTGTCACATGCAAATCTTCAAGAATTTTAACATAAAAATTTATGGTATAGTAACATATCTACTTATTAGCTTCCTCTATTATCTGAAACTACTGCTAATATTTCAGGCCTGTCTTTTACAGTTGGACTTGTCTATGAAAATTGACATTGTTTTGTGTCTGATTTATAATTGACATTGTTTATGTGTCTGAAGCTGGCGTACATAATTTGTTGAGCTAGACTTATCAGGTCCTGGAAGAACATGCACTATACAATTTTTGTTATATTCTACAGTTTTACCTTTTTGTGGTTGGATGTTAGTTGCATGACTAATCTGACAATAGAAAAATTTTGCCTGTACTTGCTTGGCAGGAACTTGAAAGGAGACTTTCTGCAAAAGAAGCATCATTGCCTCAGGAGCCTTCATCAGATGATGAAAATTCTGTCACGCTGCTTGTACGCATGCCTGATGGCAGCCGTCGTGGTCGTCGCTTTCTGAAGTCTGACAAGCTGCAGGTAAATAGCTGGATAATCTTTATCTGATCAACCAATTAGATCTGCTTTTGGTATTGATAAATTGGTGCTTTTGAACTTTTCTGCAGTTACTTTTTGACTATATAGATATTGGAAGGGTTGTTAAGCCTGGGACATACAGATTGGTAATTGTTCCTACTCTTAGCATTTTACGTTGTGCTGATTTGATGAGTGATAAACTGTCTGACTAATAATGTAATTTTGATTCTGAATGCCTGATTTGAAGAAAATAATATTGAGTATTGCAGCATTATGATCAATTAACTTGTTCTTACTTTACTTTCTTGATTTGCTGTTATGGGTCACTTGACACTTTGTGTTGTTGCCATGTTACTGTTTTGCATGCATTTGTTAACCATAACTGGAAGTTCTGATATGTGCCTTCATGATTGAGGAAAAACAAGTAAGACCAACTTCTTAGTGGAAATTTCGGGTTTGCCAAGAAAGTTATTATTGTCTACTCTTGAATGGTTATATTGTCTACTCTTGAATGGTTATATTGTCTACTCTTGAATGAGCTGTTTCTGGTTATATTGGCTACTCTTGAATGGTTACATTCCTATGCAGAAAAGTTAATATCATTTGATAGGTGCACTGAATTTGTTTTGTCGTCAGTAATACTTTCTGCCTCGTGCGGTTCTGTTGGCATCCCTTTTTAATTACATATTGGTGCTGTAAAATAGTTCAAGTTGCTTCTGAAGCAATTGCCAGCACTATTATGTAATTCAAGAGGCACACAAGAGGGAACCCTAAGGGACATGCAGTGCTGCTCAAGTAGATGACTATTTGTTGTAGTAAAAAGATCTGTTCTATCTGAACCATTCTTTGCTGCATGGTTTCCTTAATTCCCCATCTTTCGCTCAGTACTTGTCCTTACACCTAGCTAGTTTGCCTTGATATATGGGATGTGTAGTAGTGGAGCTTTTTGTTAATCGTGCGAGTTTGAATGTCACTGTAAAGCTAGTGATGGTACTGGTTATTTTCTCTGATCCAATCTTTCAGTGCATTAGCTGTAGCGGAAACTAAATTAATCGCTAGTTTCCTGGAAATTGTACATTTTCATTCCTACTGTTCTTTTTCTTGATTCAGTTGCTTAATTAACTTTTCTTTTTGCAGGTGAGACCTTACCCTCGGCGTGCATTTACTGATGGTGAAAGTGAGCTCACTTTGAATGAACTGGGTCTTAGCAGCAAGCAAGAAGCACTATTCATAGAATTAATTTGATAGAATTACATTTGGAAGTAACACTACAATATTTAATTGACTGTCTGGCAATTTGTCAATACTAAAAACTCTTGATGGGAAAGGGTTTCGAAGTGCAGAATTCTTGCCAATAGGAGTCTTATGCACTGAACTTGTTTAAATCATCGATATGTTGTACACTGCATAAGAACTTGTTTAAATCATCGATATTAAATCAGGCATGCTGTACTACCTTTTGGGTTATGTGCTGAACATTATTTGTTATTGCACTGGCTTAAGTTGATCGATCCCATGAACCAATTAGTGCTAGTAAGGTTGTAATGCAATAATGGTGCTGTCTGGGACTTTTCTGAGGAAGCAATATCTAGGAAGACGTTTTGCATCCCCGCTAATTACGTCCTTGAAGTCGTATCAATATGTTTGATATTGTATACTGTAATGTTAGGTGGATCTGGCTTTGAATATGCTTTTATTTCTTCAGCTCTTCCAAAGTGGTAAACGGACTTATTAAACTTAGAAATTCTCCTGTGGTAAAGGAGTCATGGTAAAGGGTTTAAGGTACAAGTTCATGCAAGCCTTCAGGATAGATCCTCACGCGTAGACAAGGCCAAGCCAAGGATAAAAGTTATGGTGAGAACCTAATGGTTTCTAGTGTACCGGTTGGGTGCCAACTTTAGAAAGTCAACTATCTAACATGTTTACACTTATGGCATGGTATATCATGTGGTAGAATCGTTGGGTTCCACATTATTTATTTTGGTTGTGGAGTTGGTACAAAACTCACAGTCGTGAAAGTGGAAACGTTCAATTTAGAATCACTTGCCAAGATCCTAGTTTGGATCTTCTACTTCGCATTATGAATCTCAGTGAAGAACTTTCAGAATTGAATAAAAACCAAGTTGTACAGTTTTCTCAAGTTGGAACGTGGTGGAGTTAAAATACAATAAATTTTGAATAAATAATGATTCAGAAAGTTCTATCAAGTGAAGGTTGTAGGGTTCATATGTAACAAAATCATTGAAAAATTAAATGAATTGGATCAGATCAAAAGGTTTACAAGCTGGAACTATGCCACAAAATAAAAAATAATAATAAAAAAGCCAACAAATTCACATGCAAACAAGCAAGAGGAGGTGTGCTTTGAGATTCTCTCTTAATCTAGTTTTGACTAGATATTAATTTCTTAATATTCAGTTTATTTCATATATGATGCTGTCAATGATAATATTAATACTAATTTGTTAATATCAAAGTTTAGTATCTACTACCCTAATAATATGTTAACAGCTAGCCCCACACAAAGAATGGTTTGACGGATCATTGTCTCGATTATGGAATACAATCAAGAAATAAGACCCCCCGTCTTTCAAAGGATTTGCCGCGGTTATGTCTAGTATGGAATAAGTGGATCATCCACTTGGTATCCTTTTGAATCAATTAAACGTTCGGTCTTTCAAAATAATTATTATCATCCAATAAGAAAATATTCAATTTTTTAAAATGAACGATTTGAAGATGTATGATTCTAACACCTAATTGCAAAGTTGACCAGTTGGACCTTTCAATTTATTGATGTGGATCTTAGACCTGTGAATGAGATATTTACAAAGAAGAAGTGAGGTGGCTTGAACAAAAAGTAAAATAATTGGGGCAAAAAGAGAACTTGGACAAAGAGAAAGAAGTGTCTTAGACAAATCTTGTTCGTCGCTAGCTTCGCACCAATCAATTGAATGTTGATTAATACATAATCGGTCGCACCAATCTTTGCTTTAAGAATTGAGTAGGTGTAATGCTTATTCGTTCTCTTTGAATTGCTTTTTGTATTTCTTGTCTATTGCTACAACTCTTTTTCTTTTTATATTGTCTCTGCTTGCAAGAAGAAGTTTCTTTTTCTCGTTGATCTTTCCATTGGAGTCTTCAAGTCAGCAACAAAGTTTCAATGCTAAATGAAAATATATCAATAATTTTTCAGTTGCATCATGATTTCATTTAGTTAATGTAGTGCAATCTTTTTTATCAGTATTAAATTCAAGAGAAAAGAAATTCAAAACTCCCATCTGACTGCTACCCACTTGCTTCAGCTGATGTGGCTTCTTTCCTTTGACGTGGACTCCAGTAATTTATTTTCTATTTTTTGACTTAGAGCTGAGTTAGATAGTGAATCTCTTCAGTGAATTTAATGATCTGGATGATGTTCTTTCCGTGAGTAGATGAATCTATCGAGTTGATCTGAATCTTCCGAGCTTGCTTTTCATCTTTCTGACTAAACCTTATGTTCTCTAATGACTAGGTTTGAAGGTGACATGTTGTTGATCTTCCTACTTGTGTTGAGATAATCATCTTAGTTTTCATATTTTGACTTATATAAATTTCTCCAGTATTGTAATCACTCTAAATCTTGAGCAAATAACTGAAATTTGTAGTTCCGGTGATAGTAGTAATCCTATATTTAGTTTCTTACTTAACGTCAAGGATGTAGATGTACATAGATGATTGATCCTCTGTCCGTTAGTTAATACACTAAGCAGAAAGACAGTAGGCTTAAAGGTTCTTTCAATGTGTAGAGGTTCTATTGCCTGGAGGCCTTGGCTTTTTGTACTTGGGTTTTGCAAGGGCTGATTAAGGAAGTATAGTGAGTTCTTCTTCCTCAATTTGAGTAGGTTTGGGTGGGGTTTGTCTATAGGCTCTACGTTTCAGTCTCTTGGGTCTATCAGATAGTGTTGGTTCATGTTGATATGATGACAGTGGAGAATCTGTAGGAGCTTATTCATGAGGCTGAGGTGGAGGCTCAATGGGTAAGTGGTTGAATGTTGTCAACAGGGCTGCTAGTACATGGAAGACGAGGAATTATATTAAGAGTAGCACAGATGCATGCATGATTAACAACACTTGCTCTGAGGGCATCACAATATTGCGCACTACCGTTGTTTGTTTCGGCACAATACAAGGCAGGCACTGCAAAAAACCACCTAGTCCAGTTGAGCAGTTCTACTGCGCCCTTGCAATCCGACCATCTAATGCAATCATCTACCCCAACAGCAAAGCTTATTTGAATATGTATGAGCTACCTGAGTTAGGTGATTTATATAGGAGCGATATAAAATTGATGCAGAAGACAAATCGCTTTTGTATGATTAAGCAAACATGAATTGAACAATTCAGCTTCAAGATTTTTTTTTTTTGGTTAATCACTGAATTAATCTATTTATGTAGTTTGAATTTATCTCATGCTTCTGTCTTGCTGGATGGAGAATAATATTTGAAATTATAATTATAAGTGCGAAGTATGCTCCATATTGCACTAAAGTAGATTTGAAAAAAAATGGTTGCTGTTTTCAATATGAATTATCTGAGATTTATTACATTTGTTATGTTTAAGATGAGTATTAATATTGGATAATATCAAATTCAATGTTCATAGATGAAGGTCTGATAGTATCATTATCATGTGGCTCATATATGACAATGATTTAATAAATTAAATTTGTTAAATCTTATCGGTTAATTTAATAGTTATATATATTATACATTATTGTAGATAGTGGGTGATAAATCTGTGAACTTTAAAGTTTCACACATTATCCATGATTGTTAGTTGCGTAAGGAGTTACATATTCAATCCATTGTGATGGTTAATAGGTAATCAATGTAATCCTTATAAAAGATGGATCTTGTTCTTCTCTCTTCTCCAATGAGATCTAAAGAAAATTTTCATCATCTAAAATTGTCTTCTTTAAAATTAAGAGGAGCTTAAGAGAGAGAAATCAAGCTATCCAAAGACAAACAATTACTTGAAGAAAACACTATGGATCAATGTATATTTACTCTCCCATTTAAGTTTATTACGCGAATCATTTAGTTTCTAGAATTTAAAATTATGATTTATATAAGTTAGATATTACAAACAAAATTTCTAACAATTGGTATTCGAGCGAGGTTTTAGAAACTAATAATTTTCTATTAAAGATGATTTTTCTCTCTTAATTATGAAAATCCTAAATTATTTATTGGGAGTCTTATGTTATCCGTTGTGTGATATATATTGTATATTAGAATTGTTAAAAAATATAATTGATTCAATCGAACTATATTGATGTTCTTTTCCAATTGAATTTTTTATGTTATATGTTAAGTACATTTATTATCTCTATTAGAAAAGATGTGCTTATATCATATGCTTCAAAGTACTTACTTATTTATAATTTAAATTACATTATGATGATTTATTAGTCACCAAAGTGGAAAAATCTTATGTTGTAAATTTCTAATTGTAGAATTTGTATATCAATTTGAATTCATGTGATCATAATTTGCTAATCACTAAAGTGGTCTAATTTCAAGTTCTATTCAATTTTCCATAAGTATATGATGCTTATAATGAAAATAATATTATGCTAAATATTTTATTATGGATAATTGAAATTTGTAATTATAAGGCATTTGGAATCGCCTAAAGATTAATTCGTAATTCTTTATAATTTATGAACATGATATGATGATTTATATATTCTATTATATTTATTTTGTATATCCAAAAATAACAATGTCTAATTTGAATATATGTTATTTTCAAATTAAGTTTGACTTAGACATTGATGATAATCTAATTTTATTTTCATAAGTCATTGAAAGTGGCAATTATTCTAAATGGATAGATGGCATGAAAGATGAGCTGAAATCTATATAGTACAATAAAATTTAGGGACTTATTGAAGTGTTAGAAGGATATAAATGTATTGGGTGCAAATGAGTTTTTAAAACTAAACGCAACTCAAATGATAATATCGAGCGATATAAGGTTAGATTTGTTGCTAAATGTTTCAGTTAAAGAAATGGCATTGATTGTAATGAAATAATTTCTACAGACTTGAGAAAACATTCATTTAGAATAATTATTACTTTAATAGCTCATTATGATATAGAGCTGCAGCAAATGGATAAGAAAATTGTTTTTTCGAATGGGAACTTATATGAAGAAATATATATATGTCAATCTGAAGATTTCTTGGTTTAAGTAAAAAAATTTAACAAATCAATATATGAACTTAAGCAAGCTTCCGACAACGGTATCTTAAATTTAATGATACTATCACTTCTTTTGCATTTAAAAAATATACTGTTTATCGATGTATATATTTAACGATCAATGATAGCAAATTTATATTTCTAATTGTATATGTTGATGATATCTTGGTTGCAACAAATGATATTGGTCTATTGTATGAGAATAAGAAAATTTTCTCTAGGAATTTTGAAATGAAAAATATGAGAGATGCAACTTATGTGATTGGGATTGAAATTTCTTAAAATCGATTACATGGATTAGTGGGGTTGTCTCAACCATATATAAATAAAATTTAAAGAGATTTAGAATGAAAAATTGTTTAGTAAGTGTTATTCTAATTCAAAAAGGTGAATTAATTTCAATCTTATACAATGTCCAAAATGAAGAATTGGAACATAAACAAAATGAATGAAATTCTTGTGCATCTTTTATTGGGAGCTTGATGTATGTTTAGATTTATATTAGAACAAACATCAATTTTGTTGTCAAAATGCTATGTCGATAACAAAGTAATGCAGGATATAGTCATTGGAGAGATGCAAAGAAAGTATTAAGGTACTTGTAAGGAACTAAAAATTATATTCTAAATTACAAACAATCAGACAACTTCGTGGTTATCTGATTTTTTGATTCAGACTTTGCTGGATGGGTTCATAGTAGAAAATTCATATTTGGATATGTGTTCATTTTGACTGAAGAAGCAATATCTTGAAACGGTTTGTCATTGCTATTTTCACAATAGAAGCCGATCGAGTTTGTGACATGCTTTGAGACTGCAATTCAATCTAATTAATTGTAGAACTTTATTTCTAGACTTTGGCATTGCCGACAGTATTACCAAACTGCTTATGTGATAATTCTGTAGCAGTTTTTTTTTCTAAAAATGACAAATATTATAAGGGTGTCAAATATATAGAATTGAAATATTTTGCCGTTAAATAAAAAGTTCAGAACAAAGAGTGCCAATTGAACATATTAGCATCAATTTTCTGATTGCGGATCTATTAATGAAAGATTACCCTCAAACATATTTAATGAGCATGTAGAAAAAATGTGCATTATAGAAAATTTTTGGTGTTTCTGTATTTGACATTCGAGCTCGTTTATGTATTTTTTCTGTTATATATATCATCATATTTCTTATCTTATTATCTACATGATTGATTTTATGAACATAATAGTATTTATTGTTTACAAAGATATTATGTGGACAATTATTATATATCTTATTTATCAATTATGTTAAATTCAAGACTAATTTTATAGTGAATGGAAAGAAATATATTGAATTAATAATATAGAACTGGCATGACTTGTGCTAGTCCTTACTTAAGTATGATATTATGATGTATCCAATAAATAAAAGAATTTAGCTTTTATACTTTGCGCATTATGTTTTATTAAATCTGAAATTAAATTGAACACATAAGCTAAGTGAGAGAATATCGAATGTTGCTCATATGTTAAAATACTTTAATAAATTAAGTTTGCTAAATTTTATTAGTTAATTTCAAAATACACATATATTACACATTTTCCATGATTGTTAGTGGCTTAAAAAGTTACATATTCCATCCATTATAATAGTTAATGGATAATGAATGTAATTGTTATAAAAGTGAATCTTGGTCCTATCTCTTCTCCAACGAAATCTAAAAAAATTGCTAGCATCTAAAGTTTCTTTTTTAGAATTAAGAGTAGTTTAAAAAAGAGAAATCAAGTTTTCCAAAAATCAAACAATTGTTTTAAAAAAAACACAATAGATAAAGGTATATTTACTCTCTCGTTTAAATTTATTAGATGAATCATTGAGTTTTCGATTTTGAAATTATGATCTAGATAAGTTGGATATTAAATAGAATAAAAAAAATTTCTAACATATCAATGACATAAAGTACTCATGCAACTAAATTAAGAAACAAACCCAAGAACAAAACTATTTTCCATGAGACCATTTACATATATTTTTATTCTAAGTAAAGTCAAGCTGACAATGAAAATTTTGAAATACCTTAAGGGTCAAACAAAATTTTCACCTATAATTTCTTTATTGTCTTTAATTACTTACGTAAAAGTTTCTTTATGTATTAGTCAACCATGGACTTAGTTATAACGCAAGATGAGACTGCTTAGCTTCTACTCCAAACAATCTTGGAAGTTGAATTCAAAAGAACTAGAACTTAAAAGCTCACTTGGGAATTGGAAAACAAAAGAATGATATACTCAGTTTTCATAACATTAAACAATTTGAATTTTGAACAACTTTTCATAAACATTTTAACAAATTTATCAAATACATTTTAATACATTTTTATAACATCTCAAACAATTGCAAAAAAAATGAAGGGAAAAAGAAAATTAACCCAAAGCATGATAAAGTAACAATCCCATTCCCCATCCATCCATCTACCTTTCTCCTAGTCCATACCTTTCTAAACAGCCTCTTAGTGATTTGCGTGGGGTTTAAATACTTTTCTGACCAACTGCAGCCAAAAAGTTTTTGGTCGTTTTTTCAAAGCATTGTGTCTGGACTGACTAGAAAATTAAATAAAAGTCAGTGCTATTAATGGACTTGTCCTGCTGGTTCTTCTTCACGTCGATCGGCAGCAGTCCAGTAACTCTTGGCGACTAAAAGCAGCTTTTCTCTCTGGCGTGGCCCGTCTTCATGGTCGACGATCTGACTTTCCCACTTCATACCATCTGTAATGCTCTTCATCTTCACTAGAACGTCAACGTCGTCCCTGATGATTACTGTGCCTTCCGGCCTTAGGATTCTATCCATTTCAAGCAGTATGTCTTCTGCATTACACCTATATAGTAGATGCATGGATCACGTTATATATAAAATGCGATCTTATGATAATTTATTATTTACAAACTAGAAATTGAATATGCAAGATAGTGTTATTTATGATAGTCAAAAAAAAAAAAAAAAAAATTTCTTTTACCTGTCTAGGTAAAGACTGAAGACATTATCAGCATGGAGAAGATCGTAAGTTCTTGGATATGTCGACATTGCTTCGCACCTGCAATTCAATCAAACAAATTTATCAAAATTTCTTTTTAACCAAATTAATTCCCTTTTATTACAGTGATTGCTAGTAGTGTTAGACTTTGGTTTTACCAGTCCTGGTATGCTCCGATGAAACCCCGTTCGTATATTACCCCAAGAGTATCAACCTTCGCCGCAGTCGGTACGACATTCATAACCCAAACTGGATCTCCGATTAACGCGGCTGCGAATCCTCCGAGTCCGGCGTTCATGTCTAGCAAATTCCGGTACCTTCCCTTCTGTCCTAACTGATTAATAACAGTTTTATAATAGCCAAGCCTTCTTTTCCACAACTCCATGTCTTTGTAAAACATCTCTGCCGTAATGCCTTGGATGCTTCCTGAAGCAATCCTTGGCGGAACAGCCCAACTTCTCTCAGGCCACTTCTTCAATTCACCACCTGCGACTTCTTCTGGTGATGAAACTACTGGTAGCGGAGTTACACATGTCTCCATTTTGGTGTACCATGCAGAGTCTGGATTGCGTTCCGCAGAACACAGGTTTGAAGTTCCCTGATGCTTGCACCTTAAGTGGTTGATCGGTTTCTGCCAAACAGCAAGATCGCCGTGCTCGCGGATTTTAGTCCAGCAGAGACTGCGCGCCATTGATTCAATCGCAGATTGCTCGGCGCTCAAGTCTTTCTTCGTCCGCTGCCAACCTTTCCAGTGTGTTTTCCAGTTAATCGGCGGGCCGGATAATATCCAGTACCCACCCGGCCGAAGAATGCGATCCACCTCCATCAAGTACTCACCTTCTAGTGAAGTCACGCACGTATGTATGTACATTGTTAGAGTATACATAAAGCCATAATGTACGGCCTGTCACCTATCAGTTCAAACTTTTGAAAGTACTGTAAAAATAAGTTCAGTTGTTATACCGAATAGATGCCAAGGAATGAGGCAGCGAGAACAATGAGCCATGTCGAAGGCGCGAGCCGGATACGGTAACCTGTTGGAAGCCATTACTCCGATCATTGCCGGAACGCCTCGTTCCAATGCGAATTGTACCTGTGCCTCGTGTGTGTCCCTCGGCGCAAACGACATTGCTAGTATGTTTCTTGATAGCAAGTAGGCACCCCAGCTTGCAACCTTCAAAAAATTGCAAAGAATTAAAACATCTATAACTTTTACAGTAACAGCGAAAAAAAACTAAATTTAAGAAACAATTAGATAGTTGGTTAATCAAGTTATTAGGCATATAGCTTTAGAAGAGTTGCGGTTGTTTGAACAAATAAGGTTTTATAGAATTTGGCACTGAATGATTTAAACACAGAAGACAAACTAAGTCTTTTCTTTTTGGCAGGGCAACTTTTTTGTGCCTAAAAGCAAATAACTGTTTCATAAATTTTTTGTTAAGAATGTCAGAGAAAGAAATCTTGCTCGCTGACTGCTATGAACTGATTTATTGATTCATTAAGGGCTTTGATTCAGGAATTAAATCACAAAACTTTCTTGTTTTTACTTGAAGAAATTTTATTGCTTCAGGATTCAGTGAAGAAAATAAACCTGTAATTAACTTACCCCGCAACCGGTATCAACAGCAGTGCGAATGGATCCATCGGTGAGAGGTATAAGGTTCGCCATATCGTCAATATATGCGTCGGCGCCACGCGGAAACATGGTGCCGCCGCCGGGGAACCTAAACTTGTCTCCATCAACTATTATCCAGTTCTGCACAGCCTTCTCAACGCTGAGCTCTTTATGCGGAACGTTTGCGAACCACGCGACTTCTCTGCTCTTCGGCCAAGGGAACGGGTTCTTGTAACCCGGCGGAGCAGGTACAAGGCACTTCAAGCGCTCGTGCTTCGCTGGACAGTGCCTCTCACGGTATATCAATCTATCTCTGGGAAACTTCAACGATCTGTCTCTGTCTTCGCATGGCGTGTACTCACTGTACTTTACATCGCAACCTGAAAAATGGCGAGTTTCAGGCGCTGCTGATCCGTTAGTGTCGACGGCGTCTTCGGCTGTGTGGTGTGTAGAAAAATCTAGCATAGAAGTTGAACCGCTACTAGTACTAGTACCGATACTGTTGTTGGTAGGCATGCATAAAGATGAAGAAGAGAGGATAGTGCTTGAAACCGAAGGAGAAGATACGGCGGCGGCATGACCAGCAGTGGTGTTCAGCGAAAGGCCGAGAAGGTATGCGGCGGAGCAGAGAGCGGCGACGAGAATGACGGCGAGCAAGTTAACACGTTTTAAGTATGGCTGGTAGTGTTTGAATAGGGTTGTTGTAGCAGTAGTGTATCCATTAGCCATGGTTTTTTCTTTCATTCTTCTTCTCGACTGAAGAATTAAGAAGAAGAATTTGTAAGAAGGAGAAGGAAGTGAGTGTGTTTTTATGATGTGAATAGAGGTTTAAATAACTCTATTATTTCGGTCATTTGGTATGCGCATGTTATATGTGACCCGTTAATTAATATTTTAGGTGGAACGTAATATTAATCGATCCGTTATCCGAGAACTGTAATCTAAACACATGCAAATTCATCGTAGGTCAGGGTTATCTTATTTTCAGAAATCATTTATTAAATAAATATTAGCGTATAATAATTACTTGCATTAGATGTTAAGTAGGTATTAATTTATTAGAATCAACTGTCTCAGATCTAATCGAATACAATCTAGAATTTAAAATCTATTTTTGACTTCTCGGTCAAGCATTTCCTTAGTTGGTCTATACATTATTTGTTAAATTATTACGGAAGAGTTTCAAAATTTGTTTCTGAACCTCAGCAGACGCGAGCAGAGTTTAAAAAAACTCATTGTTACTATTTTTTATTTTATATTTTTTTATAAAATTTTTAAAATATTTTATAATTTTTTTTAAAATTAAATAAATTTATATCACAAAAAATTTATTAGTTTTATTAATTTTTAAAATAAAAAAATAAAACTTATTTTCAAAATTTCTAAAATACATATTTAAAATTTGGTTATGTAGAGTCAATGGATCTCATTTTATCATAAATTGAAATGATATACCTATATCTTTTTGGTCAATTAATAATAATTTAGAAGTCACTAATTAAATCACCGATCCAGGCATTGTACTTATAGGTGCAAAACGGGCGTGCCGGGCTGGCCCGGACCGGCCCGCCCAGGCCAAGTTAATATGCCGGGCTGGCCCGGCTTGGGTAAAGCGTCCGGGCCGGGCCAGTCCGGTCCGATTTCAATTCTCACGATTCGGCCCGATCCATTTATCCGATTTATATTTTAATTTTATATAAAAATTAAAAATTATTTTTAAGATAAAATAAAAAAAATAAATATTTTTTATTTTTAAAATATATTTTTTAGTAATATAAAAATATTTTTTAATTAAAATTTGACCTGGTCAACGGTCAATTTTGACCAGGTCAACGATCCATATTGACCGGTCAATATGAATAGTAACCGCCCGGCGGGGCAACCTAATCGGCCCGTCCTGTCCGTTAGATCGGGTCGGGCCGGCCCGGTCCTGTCACTGTTCACCGAGCCGATAACCGGGCCGCGGACCGGCCCGTTTGGTCCGGCCCATTTTTACATCTCTAATTGTACTTTATCATATTTTTCATAAGTGTTTTATCGAACTTCAAAATGATTTTGAGAATAATAAAAATTAAAATTATGAGTTATGTATTAGAGTATTAATAATCTATGCATAAGTCAATTGAGGCCATTCATGAAAACCTTCGGCAAAATAGCCGGCTATCACACTCCTATGGAACGTTTGGTAGTACTTATGAAATAAAATTTTTTTATAATAGAAAGTTTTTTATAAAAAAAATAAGCTCTATTTTTTTTTACTTAAAAAAATAATAATAATAAAAATTTATTACGAAATTTTTTTTATATTTTTTAAATTTTAAATAAATTTTTTAAATACTTATAAAATATGTATTAAAAAACATAAAATGAGAAATTAAAAAAAAGTATCTGGGATTGCCTATTTATAGAATTTTTTTAGTGCTTTTTAACTTTATTTTATCTTATTTTTATTTTACTTTTTTTATAATTTTTAAAAAAATTAAATTGTAAAGAAAGTTTAAATACTAAGATCTTAAAATTACTTATATTATTAATTTTTAGATAAACAATAAAATTTAGTTTTTATTTAAAAGAAAGTAATTTTTTAAATTTAGAAAATAAAAAAAAAAATTATATCATAAGTTTATTATTATTTATTTTTATACTTTATTTAGATTAAAAAATAGATCTTATTTTAGAAAAAACTTTAATATTTTGTTTCAAAAAAATTTTTAGAAACTCTTTCAAACATAATGTTTGGTTGTACTTTTTTTTTTTTTCCTAAAATATATGCTTCGCAAAACTACTTTTTGTTAAATAAGCTGCTTATTTTCTTCAGAGATAAAATAATAGTTTTTCTCCGATAAATTCGACCAATTGCATTCGTATATGTTACTCCTATCCCCCACCTTATCTCACAATTGCACTTAGAACTTCCCCCCGTCTTGCTCAGTTGCTCACCGCTCTGCTAACCGTAGATCTACTTTGGGTGCGGTTAGATATTTGATTTATTCTCAACTATCTAATTTATTTTCGATCTACTCTGCTGCGTGTTCTTTTATTAATTTCTCACCTAGGTGGCTGGATGTTGATTGAGTCCTTTGGATCTGCACTTCGATTTCTTCTCGATCTACTTCACCGGCACATGAACAGATTTTGATCTAATCTTCTCTTTGCTTCTTTGATTTCTATTTTTCTAAAGGAACCTCAACTGGCTATTTTAGTAGCATGGTTTCTCCACCTTAATGAACGGAAATACGACTGAGAAACAAGATAGAAATTTCTTAGCACTTACTGTTTGTAGTAGTTATGATTTGCTATTTGGTGTTGATTTTAGTGGCTCATAAGTTGCTTTAATTACTGCATCTGATTTCTGATATTTGCCGAAGAATCGTAAAACTGTCCCATTATTTAGCACTTAGCTAAAGCATATTTTATGTGATCTTTATGCATCTCTGGAGAGCTGATGAATATCTTAATAAGTGACATGCTATGAATGTTAGTTCCTTTAGATACCCCCTCACTTCGCCTAGATAATGTTCAATTACACGATTGACTATCATGTGCATTGGTATTCTACTCAATGCTTTCTTGTCTTGAGCAGAATTATTTGGTACTATATGCACTGCAGTTAATAACAATGAGCACTATGTGATGCTAGAAGGCTTGTCTATACTGCTTCTTTTTGGGTATCGTTTTATACTGAACAAGTGCTTGTTGCATTAGTTTTACTTGGCTTATGCAGCATATGGTTTCTAATTTTGTAATCTACGACCCGTGGCTTACTGTTATAGCTAGAGTTTAGCTTAAGACCTTACTGATTTTGGTTTCGCATCCAGAGCCAAGAGAAGGCTTTAAAATGAAGTCTAAGAATTTATACATTCATTCAATGTTTGGTCATAGATTTGCGTCATTTGAACTTTGTATTACGCTGTTAGTGTATTTAATGAAAAAAATTTGTTTAATAAAGCTGTTCAGAATCGAAATGTAAAATTAAAATCTAAGATTTAAAAATTATGATCGTTTTACAAATATTTTTAATTCTTAGTAATTAGAAATATTATTGATGAGGATGAAATAATTTTAAATATTTTAAGAATTTTATTCAAATTTCGGAAGTGCATTATTTCTTATATAAAATACAAATTTGCTCCATAAGAATAGCTGTTGGTCAAAATCAAACTAATCTCGCAACATCTGTTATTTTATTAAGAGTTGCTTCATAAATTTTAAAAACTTACGAAAATTAAAATCTGACAAAAAAGGTTTTGAGTTTTTACGAGAGTTAACGTGATTATAATTGAAATTTTAAGAATCCATCGCTGGTGTATTTCCTATTAATCTTTAAATATGTACGATGGTAATTGCTAACGACCGTGAAGGTTATGTATATAATCATTTTGATTCACACTTTAGGTCATATCTCTAATTATGATTCTAATTTTTGTCCAACTATAATCACATATTTTTAATTTGTTCTTACTTTGGTTCAGTGTAGAATTAAATTAGAAATGCAATAAAATTGGTTGAAATCATAAATCATATAATTGTGTATACTTTGCTTTAAAAAATATTAATTATATTTATTAATCCTACTATTTCAAATTATATTCTGATTGGTTCTATCAAACATAATTAATCATATAATTTACATATATACTTAATATTGATCAAGTGCATAAATTTAATATTTAAATTGCAAGTCTTCATAAAGATTAATAACTAGCAATACTCAAGAATCAACATAAATTAAGTTAGGATTTAGGAATGTTCAGGAGTGAAGATGGTTAATTGATATAATCTACTTTGTAGCTATGACCTATCTCTGTGGCAAAAGAAAAGTGTTGCAAAATGTAAGACCTGCATAAACTAGCACAGGCATTGTGTTCTGTCACATTCATTGCTATCATTTGACCTAGGTAAAATGTTTTTTTTTAGCCTTTATCCTTCTCACTTTTTTTTGCCAATATTAATGAAATATTCTTACTCTACTATGCAGAGTATTGTGTTAGTACTCTAGAGGCTCTTATATATTTTAGCTAGGTTTATTCACCAAGTATGACATTGCTTGTATATTGGATTACTTGAATTTTTGTGGCCCCTAACAAGCTACCATTCTGCTTTTTTGTATTTTAGTCTTTTTCTTCTCTCTTGTTAAAATTTCTTGATGAAAGCCTTCCATACATCTATCTAATATTTGCTTAATATGTGAGTAAGTGAGCACATAGATGTAGGGATGAATTATTGCCTTAGGTAATCTTGTATCTTGGATAAGCCATCCCATAATTTTCAAGGCATCAACTTCAGACATCTTGTGCTTCTTCAGATGAGAATGTCAAACATCATATAAAACTGTAATCTTAGATAATTTTGCAGAAAACTTTTACCAGCAAATGTTGTTGTTATTTGTATTTAGCATATGATTTGGTGAATGTAACTTTCAAAAGTTTTTTCTAAACCTTCGCTTAAAGGTTTCGTTTGTGTTCATTAATTAGTTACTCACCATGTCTTTTTCTTAACCTCCAATTTTTTTTCTTTTTTTCTTTTCCTTTAAATACTTTGCTTTCTCGTGCGTCACATGAGATGTTAAGCATAAAAAGTGACACCATCTAGAAAAATTTTCCATTTCCCAAACATTTTTTTAAATTTCTCTATTTCACATTTTTTAATATATATTTTATAACTATTTGAAAATTTTATTTAAAAATTTAAGAAGTATAGAAAAATTTTATGAAATTTTTTTATTGCATATTTTTATTTTTTTAAAAAAATAAAATTCATTTTTTAAAATATAAAAATATTTTATTTTATAAACACTCAAATGTATAAAAAAAATTGACAAAAAAGTAGACGGCGAAGGTTGTCCGCTCTCCCGAAGTCCAAACACATCTTTCAAGTTACTATCTTGCACCGTGTACAAATTAAGGAGCACCTCATAAAAGCACTACGCAGCGTTATTTATAAAAATATTTTTTAAAAATAAAAAATATTTTAATTATATTTTAAAAATAATTTTATCTTTTATTTTATAATAATAAATAATAATAAAATTTTATTATATATAAGATTTTTATATTTTTCAAAATTTTCAAATTTTATATAATATTATAAATACAAAATAAAAATTTATTAAGTAATGTATTAGAGAATGCTTTGCCAAACGCGCCGCTTTTTTACCATAACATCTCACAAGTTAGAAACTGTTTAAAAATGCTTATAAAATAACTAAATTTTTATTCTATTTTGATAAATAAGATTTATTATTTTGTTCTAAAAAATAAATAATGAAAATTTTTTAATACTTAGAAACTTTATTTTTATAAATTATAAATTATTTTAAAAGTTTATTAATAAATATAAAATAAACAATTAATAAATTTTTTTAAGAATAGAATGTCAACAGTTTTTTAGTTTTCTACCGAAAAGAAAAAGCAACAAAAAAGAAAACAACGAAAAGGAACGCACACTTAAAAGCACCGCCTTGGCCTTTTCAAGATTTTATTTATACCTTAGCTAACACGAAACCTATTCTAAAACAACACACAAAATTCTAAGGAAAAAAAAGTACCTAACAAAAAATTAATGTGAAGGAAAGCTTAGGTAATTAGGACGCCACCCGTTTGGAATTGCAGTGCTCCAACGATATTTTTAAATTTTTTAATATATATTTTATAAATATTTAAAAAATTTATTTAAAAATTTAAAAAATGTAAAAAATTTTAAATAATAAGATCTTTTTATTATATATTTTTATTATTTTTTTAAAAATAAAAACATATAATTTATTTTTTAAAAAATAAAAATAGTTTTAATTTAAAAAAAAATTTATTTCGTAAACAATTCTAAATGACTCTTAAGTGGTGAAGGGATCAAAAACAAAAAAGAAAAAAATAGTAAATTGGTTTTAGAATGCGAAGCCGAGTCAGAAACATGAGTGCTTGATGATCAGCAAAAATACAATGGACGATTTTTAATATATTTGGAATATTTTAAAAAATGTAAAAGATGCATAATTAATAATTCGGTAATTAAGGTTTGTTAAGAACTAATTCTAAATTTGTTTCAAACCTGATCGGTGGAATGAATGATTGAGCTTAATTAGTAGGTTGTTGTTGTCGTCGTTGTGGTTGAAATATTTTGGTTCTAATATTTGTTCTCCACATATGTTACTTTAATTTTTTTCCTTTTTCTATAAGTGGTTATTATTATTTATTTAATGTTAGTTACTAAATATTTGGTTCTAATTTAATAGTTGAATTGCAAACAAGTTTGATTCCCTCAATTAAGGTGTCTCAAGAAATTTTTTATGAGATACTAAATAGGTGTTTACTAAGTTTTAACACACTTTGGGAAAGTGAGTTGGTAAAATATAACTTTAGTTTTGAAAATAAATTTTATACAAATAAATTTTAGTTTTATTTTATAGTTTAGAAGTGACTTTTTTAGTTTTAAAATTTAAATTAATTTTTTGTGTTTATTTTGTTTTAAAATAAATTAAAAATTGAAGATAAATTTGAAAAAAAATAAGTTTGAAAGATTAGTAAACACGTCAGTACATTACTAACTAGTCATGAATAACTTATTCGTGTAACACCAAAAAGTATTATTAATGAACTATACCATTATTAGTATTAATATTAAAATTTTAAATAACAAAATATAAATTTAAAGAAAGACAATGTAATATATTATTAGCTATACAGAACTTGGTCATTAACTCATTACAATTTTTTTTTATGCATTGACATTTCTAAAGAAAATATTCAACATCCGACATGTGTTTATTTAGCATTGAATTTGTTCAAATTCCTTTTGTTTAACGTATTGTGTATCTCGAATATTTCATGTAAGTAACAAAAGCAAACAAATTTGAACCAATCCATTGATTTTGAACCTATTATTTGGAAAAAAAATACTAAATTTTATTATTAAAATTTATTTAATAGTTTTTAACTTTTGTAGTATGTAAAATTTTTATTCTTACTTTTTTTATGTTAGAGAAGTATGAAAAATATAAAACAATATATATTATCAGAAAATTTTAAAAGAACATTGTGGCATTAATCAAAAAATCTCGGACAGAATGAAATTAAAATTAGAAAAATTTCCAAGTAAAGCAACCATATTTGTAATGTCATTTGCTAGTCCCAAAATAAACTTTTGCAATTTCATGCCTTCTGAGGGTATACTTGGATCGCTTATAATTGTCTTTTATGATCTATTTTTCAACATTTTATTTTATAAAAGGTTTTTATAGATTATTAAAACATTTAAAAATCTTATAAGACATTAATAAATTGTATAATATATATAAATATAATTTTTATATATTAAAAATGATTATATATAATTTTTATTTATTATTATAAATTATAATTATTATACATAATTTTTATCTTTTTAACATAAAAAATAAGCTTATTTTCAAAAAAATCTACTAAAACCTCTTTTATTAAAGAAATATTATTTTAACCAATTTCCAACGATTCTTTATTTTCACTAACAATATGATTAAGACTAACATATGCTTCTAAATATGAAAATTAAATTTCAAAATGATTCATCTTGGTTAGCATCAGTCCAATTATAATATCTTGCATAATCCTATTTAGCATCAGTCCAATTATAATATCTTGCATAATCCTATTAACCAATATTGAGTTATTTTCTTCCACATTAATAAGGACAGAATTTGTAAGAAGAGTTTCACTCCCACAACTATCCATCAATTATAATGAATTCATATAAATCAAACAAGCAACTGTATCGACGATCGATTGCGAATTAAGTAAAGATAATTTAGACATATTTTGCACGGATTTAAAAATATTATAATATATAAAATTCAGACGATTTCATTAGAATATTTTAATAAAAAATAGATAAATTAAAAATTAATTTTGCTTATATTGGTAGTTAAAGATTTAAAATAATTAGAATTTTTTGCTGAATCTGATTTATAATTGAGCTGAACGGAAAAAAGAATTTATATAGCAGTCTAACTCAGATGAGATAATGTTTAATTTGTTATTATTGTTGCTGATATAAATCACACAAGTTTTTCCTTTTTAAATTGAATTATTCGCCCATACTAAAAGAACTTAAGAAGTGAAGGCTCGTTTGACTTAATTACAGTGAAGTGAATATTAAATTAAACATAAAAATTTTTCAAAATAAATTTAAAAAATGAGTTAAATTTTTATATTTTAATTATATTTAAAAGTGTAATTTTTGTTAAATTTCAGCAAAATAATTATCATTCCAGAAAAGATCTCTAATTTCAAATCTCCATCTAACAACTATAATAAATAATAATAAAATTTTATTATGTAAAATTTTTTTATATTTTCTAAAATTTTAAAATTATATATAAAATTATAAAAATTAATTTAAAAATATAAATTAAAAATTACGTTAAAAAAAATAATTCTGAATAACTAAAGGTATATTTACTATCATCCCAAACTCTACTTATTTCAAATTCATTTTTATTAAAAAATAAAATTTAAATTTAAAATAAATTTTTTCTATCAAAATTTTTCTATATTTAATTTTTATTAAATATTTGTAATTTTTAATAATTTTTTAAAATTACTTTTCAAAAAATTCAAGTTTTGAGTTTACCGCATAGTTACCACGCTCTAAGGGCGTGTTTACCAACACCCCTAAACTCCACTTCCTTTAAACTCAAATTTCACATAAATACTTATAAAAATTAAAATAAATTTTTTTATCAATAAATTTTTTTTAAAAATTCAAATTTAAAACTTACTAAAAATATATAATTAATATAAAATTTTATTTTTTATTAAATATTTTTTATTTTTTATTTTATTTTTTAAATTTATTTCCTAAAAACTCTACTTTCTCCAAAACTCCACTTCCACCCTCTAGGTAAACACGCCCTAAGTGTTTATAGTAAGTAAAACAAAATGGCCAGGGGTATTAGGGGAAGACAACTTGCTATATATATATATGTAGGCTGTTGCCGTTGTCCTTCATACAGACACAACCCATTTCTTCTTCTCTTCAGCTAAACATCAGCTCACCAACAACACCACCACCACGGAAGAAGAGGAATAGCGATATTTTGAAGATTAAAGAGATAAACAGATTGGTGGATTCCTAAATTTGATTCTGATCAGCTTCTCCGATCATCTCAACCCTCTTCACAGTTCTTGCCGTAAATCCCCGATCCTTTTCTCTTCCAAAATTTCCGTTCTCAAAAGGCTTTAAAGCTTTAAACTGGTAGAAGAAGGTCGTCAGATAACAAGCTTCAATTGTGGTGCGTTTGTTTCCGAGTCGTGTTGTTTGTGGCTTTCTGTTGCATACTGATGGGAGCAGGGGTATCGACTATGGAATGTCAAGTACATTCCACAGGGCTGGGCGATCTCCCGGAAAGTTGCGTAGCAGAAGTTTTAGCCCGGCTTGAGCCTAAAGAGATCTGTCGGCTCGCGAGACTTGGTCGGGTGTTTAGTGGAGCTGCTTCAGCTGACTGCGTTTGGGAAATGAAGTTGCCGAAGAATTATTTGTATTTGATTTGTAAGACGGAGCAAGACGGGAAGAAATCCGGCCGACGGTTAACGAAGAAGGAGATTTATGCACAGTTCTGTCAACCTAACGCTTTTGATGGTGGAACAAAGGTAACTGATCACGTTTTTTCATTTTCATTTTTTTTGAATTATTTTGCTCTTGAGTTATTGCCATAAGATTAAAAATGGATAATAATTTTTTGTTGGATTTGGGGTAATTTGAATTTGATCAATTTTTGTGATGGCATAATTTTGGAAACAGGGGGAACACGCAAGAAATGGGAGATTCCCCTTTTTTTATCCTTACAGAAAAATGAAGGAATTGATTACAACAGTAAATTCATAAAGAGATCAGTCAGATTTTTTTTTTTGTGAAAGATTTATTAAAATTTGGGAACATTTTACGTTTTATTAATGTTTTTCTTAAAGAATCCTCCAAAAGATTTGGGGGTTTAGTTTGTGGTGAATCATCTTTTGCTACCTGCTGATGATCATGATTGAGTTTTGGGGGTTTTGGTTACAGGAATTTTGGTTGGATAGATGTGGAGGTGGAATTTGCATGTCGATTTCTTCGAAAGCTTTATCGATCACCGGGATCGATGACCGGAGATATTGGAAATACATTCCGACCGAAGAATCTAGGTAAGCTTTCATACAAAGTCAGACTCGGACCTCTTTCCTTCTTAACGTTAGTACTAGGTGATGGCAAAACCATAACAATCGCAATTGGCTTTTTGCTGCATTTCTTGCATAACCTGGTTCGATTGCGGTTTCGCAACTACTAAATGTGCAAATGTAATGAGATTTGTTCCATGTACAGATTCCGCATGGTGGCATACCTTCAACAGATATGGTGGTTCGAGGTAGGAGGTGAGATCAAATTCCAATTCCCTCCTGGCACATACAGCTTATTCTTCCGCGTGCATCTAGGCAGGGTATCGAAGCGGTTGGGCAGACGTATGTGCAGCCCTGAGCATGTCCATGGATGGAACATTAAGCCTGTCCATTTCCAACTATGCACATCCGATGGCCAGCAGGCAACATCCCAGTGCTTTTTAGACGCACCAGGGACATGGATACATCACCACGTCGGTGACTTCGTTGTCGACAAATTATCTGCTGGCGAGACGACAGTCAAGTTCTCTGCAGTACAGATCGACTGCACGCATACGAAAGGAGGGTTGTGCTTAGATTCAGTGCTGATATATCCGAAACGTGTCGATTTGATTCTGTAGGAGAATTATTGATTGTTATTGTTTTGAGATGAGTCTGTAGGTAGAACTTCTTTACTAGGACACAAATAGTCGTGCATGCTGCTGAGTTTTTTTGATCTGTAGTCGGCATAACAAATGGAAGAAGGTCAGGTGCGTCCATTGCAATCGTTTTCCATTGAAATAGACCTACCAATGGATTGATCTGGCTTAATAAATACTTTCACATCGTCTGTGTTTGTGAGCAGTAGATCAAACCAATAACAAGTGAATCAGTTAGGGTTATCTTAGTTAGTTAGTATCTTTGGTTAATAAACACAATGGCCTATCACAAAAAAACATTCCGGTATTGAACTTCGCAACACTATATGTGCCAGCAACTAGATTATAGTCCTTCTTTTAGAAGGTCAAGTCGGAAAATTCATAAGATGTTTCTATGTTGAATTAGGGGAGGCAATGTTTGATACTACTTATTCAACCTCTGCGTTAGATTATGCTCGAACTAATAACGAAAAGGACCAAAATGATATCTAAATAAAAAATAAACTACTTAACTTAATAAATTTAACAACGTCTCCTCTTGAATTAAATCAAATTATGGGCATATTTGACTAAGCTTTAAATTTAGAACTTTCGGATAAAAGCTGCTATTTATGTGCTTTTGATAAAAAAAACGGCTGGTGAACTTTTAATTAGAAAGCTGCTTTTTTTAAAATTATGTTTGAATAAATTTTACTGTTTAAAGCTTTTTTGTAAAAGAAAATTATAGATATATTTGGCTAAGCTTGTGCTTATGAGTGAATAAGATATATAATACTGAAATACCCTTAAGTATATAATAAATGATATATTATTATAATTTTAAATTTATGTTCATATATTATCTAATTTTTTGAAAATTAATTCTATAATATATTTTTAAAATAAATTTTCGTTTAATATTTTTTATAATAATATTATAAATATATGAATAATATTTTTTATAATAATATTTTTTCTGCTAATTCGTCTTCACTATCGTGATCTTCTTCATCATCGCTACTACTCCAAAGATCCATTTAACTACAAATATATAAATTAAGTAAACTGTTAATATATTTAATCATAATAAACGGAACAATTTAACGATCATAATTAAAGCATATATAGCAACAACACAAAATATAACAAATTTTATTAATATAATTTCAATATTCAAGCAATATTTTAAAAATATAATACGTAATACAGCAACATCCAGCACTATTTTAATATATAATATTAGAATATAAAATACAATATTACAATATAATAATAGTACAATATTCAACTTGGTGCATAGTTGAGCTTGGCTATGTAATGAAAACATACTAATTATCAAGTTTGAATTAGGTGCATCTCCAGTAGCAAAAAGCACCCCTTGAAATTCCTATATGCTATACAAACAGCTGCTGCTTACAAGCACCCCTTGTAGCTATATGTATTCTAACACTTAACAGGTTTTTTTTTTTAAACCATTCCAGAGCAGTGGCAGCATGTCCAGCATCTCCATCTAATTGAAATTGTTGATAAAACTATTCCAGCATGTCCAGCATCTCCAGCATGTCCAGCAATTACTTTAACTATGTAATGAAAACATACTAATTATCAATCTTGAACTATGTGCATCTCCACTAGCAAAAAAACACCCCTTGATTTTCCTATGTCAATGCTATCTCTACAGCTGCAACTTACAACAAGTCTGTCTAATGGTGTAATGCTTGTAGCTATATGTATTCTAATACTTAACAGGTTTTTTTTTTTTTAACTATTGAAGGGGGTGTGAAGAAATGAATTGGCAGCAGCAATACATGTAGCAGTAGGTTCTTTCTTTTTTATCCCTCTTTCATCAAGAGCTAATTGAAAATGTTAGTACTATACTTGGCAGCAGTGCATATAGCAGCAGTGCATGGTTTATACTTGGCAGTTAGTTGGTACCCATTTGTATCTAATTGAAAATGTTGATAAAACTATATTAGGTGCATCTCCAGCATGTCCAACATCTAATAGATGAAATTCTATTATTAAAAGACATATACTGTTTTTTGCAATAGAAATTCTTTTCAAAAATCATACCATTCTTTTTAGAAGTTCTTTACAGAAAAATCATATGATGACATGCAATAGAAAAATACTTTACAGAAATTCTTTTTAACCTTTAAGATCTCACTAAACAGCAATCTAGTTAAAAAAACAATTGCAAATCCATTTTAAAATATTGCAAGCTGCTATCAACAAGTGGAAGAAAATGAGAGCAGAGAATAACAAAGGAACACCACTCTGCTTGAAGTAACAGCCTACTTCCAGTAAGCAGAACACATGCTACTTCCAGTACATAGGAACGCTATAGTGTTCTAGTAGGTAGAGGACTGCTCTACAAGCAGTCACAAGACATTAAACACTACAAGCAAATACAAGCGGACCTATAAAGCATTCATAGCAATAACAACAACAGAAGCATAACAATGCAATAAAAAACAGTGAGTTGTAGCTCTTACCAGTGCCTTCTTTTATAGAAATTGAGACAATCGTTCACAACACCATAACCTTCAACCTCACCACCTGTATACCAGTAAAATGTTATAATTATTTGAATGAAAACAACATATAGTAAAGCTGGAAATTCATACAGCAGAAGTTTGAATGCTGGAAATGTATTGGAAAAAAAAAAGAATGTTATATACACATGTAGTAACATGCTGTTAAACCCCAAAAAAAATTGTATAGTAACATGCTATTTTATATTCATGAAGTTTGAATGCTGTTATATATACATGAAGTTTGAATGCTGTAGTAACATGCTATTGTATATACACTATAACATTCAATGGAAAATAATAGTTTTTAAAAAAAATTGTACAAGACATTGGTTTCTTTTCTTTAGGACTCCAGTAGATAGAAGATTAATATACAAGCAGTCACAAGACATTAAAAACTACAAGCAGTCACAGTCTGCACCTGTAAAGCATGCATAGCAATAACAATAATAAAGCATAGCAATGCAATAAAAAATAGTGAGTTGTAGCTCTGTTTGCATCAAAACAGTGAGCTTCCAAATTGTTGGTTGTGGTGTTTCATGACTTTCAGGAGAAAAAAAAATATTGCATTGTATGATGTAAGCTAAAAGAAAAACCTGATAAAAATTTTTCATTGCATTGTATGATATAGGCAACAAAGATTAAGAAATGGAAATGCTTATGAGTGGCAAGAAAGTTTAGCTAGCATTTCAGAAGCAACACAAACTTAAAATTTAATTAAGATAGCAATCAAGATAGCTCAAACAGATGCATGTTTATCTCACTGTTTAGTTTAACAAATGCATGTTGTTTCAGCTCACTCTTAACTACTAAACACAGAGCTTACTTGTTTAGCTTCTAAACTATATCAATCAAGCTCACAAACTATATGCAATCCAAAGATATCATTATCACTAGCTAAAAAGATTTATTAAACATACACACAGCAGAAGCAGAAGCATTATCAATAGCTAAAGATAGCATTAAACTGATGTTGAAATGCAATCCAAAGATAGCATTATCAATAGCTACAAAAGCAATCCAAAGCATACCAATGCAATCCAAAACAGTGAGCATGCATAACAATAAAAAGAGGAGCATCAATGCTGAGTTTAAAAGAAAATAAAAAATTGATACTGAAATTTATAAAAGATTGTTGCAGTAAACCACCAACCAATCCGTTTACATTTATAACTATTATGCTGAAATTTACAAATCCTTTTACTTTCACGCCTCATGTACTTCTATATGCCCAAACACATACACATATAACTATTATTTTGAAAAACATATGACAACAGCTGTAGTAGTAGTAGAGTAGCAGTATGTAGTGAGTTTGCTTATAGAGTAGCAGTAGCAGTACCTGCAGTAGCTTGCTCACTATTTCAGCTAAACAATAAGTTCTAGAGCTACTACTACAATATCGACAACAGTTGCAGTAGCACTAGCAGCATCACCGGAAAAAAAATGTATTGTAGAGCTGCAGCAGCTACTACTAATTAGCTACAGTAGCTAACTCAAACTCAACAAAAAAAAAAATTTACAAAATTTATCAAACAAACGCTAGACAATTCGAATCAAACAAAGAAAAAATATTAGAATATCACAGTAAAGTAGATCAAGAATGAAATTAGAAATTTTATTCAACGAAAAAAGAAAATTTGAATCAAACGAAGAAATCACGTACCTATATCTCCTTAGCACCGACGAACACTGGAGACCTCTGATGCACCGACGAACGCTGGAGACCTCTGAGCGAGCAGAGAGTAGCTGGAAGATGGTCGGCTTTAAAGGATTTCGCGGACGAGAGAGTTGAATGGGAGAAGTGAATGAAGAGAATAATGGTGGGTGAGCGAGCAGAGTATAGTGAATGGGAGAAGTGAATGGTGAGAATGACGGTAGGTGGCAGAGAGGAATGAATAATAGAGAGTGGGTGTGCAGTTGTTGCGAAGGGAGGAGAGTGAATGCCGAGAGTGGAGTGAGCTGAGCGCGGTGAGGAGAATGAGTAAAATGAGGCAGCTGCGGGTGGGTGAGTGCATTTATTATTTGTAATTTGTCAAACATCAGGGATAATATTATCATTTCATCTCATAAGTGGAAAAAAAAGCTTCATGTTGCTTATTGGAAAAGCATCAATCTGATGCTTTTCTATTCGCCGGAAAAAAGCTGCTTATTTTTGTCAAAAGCTGGTATTATCAAACACACAAATTCACTGTTGAGTGCTTTTTTTGGGCAAAAGTCAGAAAAAAAAACTCCCAAACATGGGCTATATCCTATCTCACTAGACTTTAACACTTTAGGTCAATCCACATAACTTAATAGTCCTATATTATTTTGATATTGAAAAAATCATACATTTACATTTTAAAATTACTATTTTTGAAGTGATTGATAAATTATTTTGGCATAAGAACTCGATCCAAGACAACCTAAGAATTTGATGTTACCTACATGAAAAGTTTGGATTCGAATTGAGTATATTTAATTTTGATCTTGACCGGATAAAACTTAGATTGGACTTAGGGTTGACTTTAAAATCCAAAACTAACCTAACCAATTCTAATATTAATATCATGAGAAATTATTTTTATTGATAGAACTTATTCTGGGATGAATCATGTATTTTGACTAATACTATTAAATTTTATAAAACAATTTTAATATATCGAAACTTTTTTAGCAATTATTTTTTGATCTAGTTAAATACATATATTAATCCACACATTTATTCTTTTTTATATTTTTTCACAAATGTGGATTGTTAAAATTTTCTCAATACATTAAGGTTAAGGGCGTATGTTAGATATATAAAAGTGAACTTGGCGGAAGTAAATTTATAAAAATAAATTTAACTTTTAGACTTTAATTTTATTTAAAAACAACTTTAAAATTAAAGCTAATGTTTAAAAAATTAAAATAATATATTTCTAAATAGTAAAATAAAAATGAGTTTTCTAATTTAATGAATAATTAAAATGGGTGAACTTTTCAAAATTTTAAATTTGATAAAAGGAAATAAATTTTGGATATTTAGACTACGAATTCTAAAGTTGCCAAATTCAAATTTGATAATAACCCGCACTTCCACCCGTACGCTGAATTCTAAAAGAATCATTTTTTCAGAAGTAAATTTAAAAAATAAAATAAAAAATATTTAATAAAAAAATAATATTTTATAATTATTTTATATTATAACTAAAATTTATAATTAAATTTTAACAAATAAATTTTAATAAATATAATTTATTTTAATTTTTTAAATATTTTTATTAAAAATGAATTTTAAAAATATAAATTTAAAAGGGTACGTAAACAAGCCTTATGTGGTTAGCTCAGCTGAGTGTTTAGTGGGCTTACCGAAAAGCCTCAAAATTCGAAAAGTAAACTTAAATTAAATAGAGAAAGAAAAAAAAACATGTTCAGTGGGCTAAAATGAAATAGTGCAGAAATTTTGGAATCTATGATTTATAAAATAGAGTTTTTTTAAAATAAGAAATATTTTTTGAAAAATAAGTTTTATTTTTTTTATTTCTAAAAAATAATATAAATATATAATAAAAAAATTTTATTACATAAAATTTTTTTATATTATTTAAATTTTTAAATATTTATAAAATATGTATTGAAATGTGAAATAGAAAAAAATTAAAAATTAATTTTTCAAATAGTATGCTAAACGATGATTGCGCAACATCAGTAGGGCCAATCTAAATCAAATGACTTCAGAATTTAATAGAGACTGAAATAGACCGACTTTATGCAAAACAATTGCATTCCTTCTTTTATATTTCCTTTCTGTTTTTTATAAAAAATTTATGAATTTATTATTTATTGTTTTGGTTGACAAATCGAAGACTTAGGGAGCTAGTGGGCCGCTTTAGATAACGTGATCCCACGTAGATGAAACTCACAAGAGAGAAAGAACAACCGACGAATATCTCTTGGATTAAAAATAAAAATAAAAATAAAAATAAAAATTTTTAATATCCTTCTATTTAAAGCGTTTTTATCAATTCTTTAAATTTTTTAAAAAATATTTTCTAATATAGAATAAATAAAAATTTTAAAATAAATAATTTTTATCAAAAAATATTTTTAAAATTTATTTCAAACTTACTATTAATGCAAAATTTATAAAAAAATATTTTTTATTGAATACTTTTAATTAATTTATAAATTTATTTTTAAAAAAATAAATTATCTCAAAATAAACACATTCTTAGCCAAAATAATCTCTCAAATGTATTTAATAATACAAGCTACAGTATTCTGCGAGGTAATGCTTGATTATTTAACCTGGTCTAATTTAATATATCTCTTATTCAATTTTAAAATTACCTAAACACTGACCACTTTCATATATTAAAGTTAAGTCAAGAATTTATATAGAATAGATAGCTGTAAGTACTGGAATCAGCTAATAAATTAATACTGTGATGATTTTGCTAAATTTATTTACGAAAATAAACAAACGAGAGAACGAACGAACATGCGACACGGACTACTTCTTTTACCAATCTCTCGAAGCTCACTTTTGCTCTTCTTCTTTCTTTTTTGTGTCCGTCTGGAGAACTCTTGAATCCAAATAAAAACTCAATCTGAATTCGATTTTGATTTCGATTTCAATTTCGAGGAGAACAGGAGGAAGAAGAATAAGAATTCATGGTGGGATCTTCGGGATATGATTTCCTTGAGCGATTGGGTCCTGATATTTCGGGAACTATTCTCTCCACCATCGACGATCACGCCGATTTCGTTAGGATTGCCGCCGTCTCACGATCATGGCGACGATTCGGTGAGTTTCTTTGTCTTAATTGTTTTTTATTTTTTAATTTCAACAATACTTGATTGGGATTTTATCACAATTGAACAGTTCCTTCTTTTTTTATTTAATCATTTTAATTCAATTCAATTGCTACAATTGCTATAATGTATTTCTGCTCTGTTAATGGGAAAGGGATTGCCTTCCCAAATCCCCTTTGTTTGAACATCCCCATCATTTGTCCAAATTTAAAAGTTTTTGTTATCCAGTGTGCCCGTTTGTTGGTTTTCTTAGAATCTGATGTTGTTATATCGGTAGGTGGTTTGTGTTTGGTGTAGATATGCAGATGCTAATTGTAGCTAGGAACGAGAATGACTTAAGTTGTCTAATCTTCTTGCAATGCAGTTTGGGCACTGCACTTTATCCTCTCTTTTTTATATTAGTTCAAATTTATTTTTTTATAAGAATATGTCTTTAAAGGTGGATGAATTTCTCAGTGTTTACACGTACTTAACTAGGAGGTGTGTGTTTGGTGAGGTTACCATGTCACCTACTTACCCTTTTGGTTTCTTGGTTGCTTGAGTTGGCTATGTCTGAGGATAGTCATTGCTGTGATGTGCTTTTCTTGTATTTGTTTGTGGAATCCGCAGATACACTAGATTTTGTTGTTAGGTATAACTTAGTGTTTATAAGCCTGAATCTTCTAATCCAATTAGCGTTTACAAAACAGTGTCTGGATAATGTGGAACCTGACGGAAGGTTTCTACAATTCTGGAATGAGAAAATTATCCAGAACGCTGGTTTATCATTAATAAGTTTGCATGTATAGATATTTTTAGCAAGGGGTTTCTATGAGTGATGAAATTTGTAAAAGGTTGTTGATGGTAACTTGATAATTTTACATTATTACCTTTATCATAAAGAGTCTCTGATTTGTATGCAACTTGAGAACGTACTTAGGTGTAGTTTTATCTCTTCGAGTTTAGGTCAGCTGGTAAACAAGCAAAATCTTTTTTGTAAGACAATTTGATCCGCCTTTTTTTATTTGAATTGTGTATTTGCTGAGAATTGAAGAATTGAAGAAGATAGTGTATAGAATTAAAACAAGATGGATGAAATGGCGAGGTGCTAGTAGAATCTTGTGTGATAGAAAATTTTCTTTAAAATTAAAATGCCAGTTTTATATTCAACCTGCAATGCTATACTGTAGTGAGTGCTGGATTGTTAAAGATGAAGACGTCATAAGATAAATATAGTAGAAATAAAGATGTTAAGATGGATGTGTAGGTATAACAGAATGGACAAAATATGAAATAAAAATATACACCAACAAGCAGCCATCGCATCAATCGATGACAAGTTAAAGGAAGGTAGGCTTAGATGGTTCACGCATATTTTGCGCAGACCTAAAAGTGCTGCAGCGCATAAGAGTGATGCAATTCTTTTTGAACAATTTAGGAGAAAAAGAAGTAGACCAAATTTAACTTGGCCTAGAGTGGTGGCGAAGGATCTCGAGGAATTGGACCTTGCGCTAGAAGTGCAGTAGCTTGAGGAATATTCTTTATAAAGTCTCCTAGCATAGTGCATTTGCATTTGGAATGTACTGTAGTAGCATACATGTGAAGAAGTCATGTTTATTTCTGATATGCAAACTTTACTTGTGGAAAAGGGAACATTATCTTTATTTGAAGGAATAGAATTGAATGCAGATTGCTTCTATCTTTATTTGATGTTAAAGCTTTAAGACCATGTTACAGTACATCTGAAAATTTAGGTTTTTTTAAATTTAACTCACCACTAGGATTTGCAGTGGTAAGTTCTTTTAAGAGTTCACGTTGAAGATTTCTGTAAGATGGTGAAATAGAAAGAATTCACATTGAATATTCCTATATGATGGTGGAATTGGAATGAAATTGAAGCTCTTGACATCCATGCTGTCTATACCTGGAATTTTGATAGATTGGTATAGTTGCAAGGCAGTGGTCATTTCCTTATAACTAATAATGTCAAAATGAGGAACAAAGAGGACTTGGAAACCAAAAATATAACAAAGTATACGAGCCATGTGTTCTATGTGGACTTCATAAGTGTGCTTCGTTGAAACTTCTAGCTATTTTAGATTAGTGAAAGCACTTTGCAAGAGGAGTATTTACAAAGCAAATGGATAAGCTAGAGAACTTTTGACATTAAGATAGTAGAAAAGAAGTGTTTAGATAGAGAACTTTTGACATCAAGATAGTAGAAAAGAAGTGTTTAGCTTCTCTGAAGGAAATGGAGTATAAAATATAACTAGGCACTTGCCAAAACCAGATACGGTATGTATAGTACCATAATATCTAAACACTTGTTCACCACAAATGAAACTAAAAGTTCACAAGGTGGTGTTGCTCACAATTCTGCTCATCCTTGAACGCCTTTTGTAGACAATTCTTGGTACATGAGCTACACCCATAACAGACTCGGGCAATATAATGCCTAATAATAAAACACATAACAGACTCGGGCCATATAATACCTAATTATTTTTATATTACAAGAGCACTAAATGAGGTAGATGATGTGGCATTTGGTACTCCTTGTGAAACAATATCTGGTAGATCCTGTTTATAATTTCATTTGTGTTACCATACTCCTCTTTGTATTTTCTTAGGCCATGTCATAAAGTAGTACCTTGATAGTGTTGCGTGGAAGGACCACTATGATGTGAAGAACATGTAATCAGATTCCAACCCTTGGATCCTCTTTCATAAATTACCACTCGTGTAGTTTTAGTTTTGAATTCATCTCGTGGATTAGCTATTTGATAGCTATTTAACCCTGCATGTAGTGAAATGACTTCCTATTTGATTGAGATTTTAGTTTGCAGACACATAATTCATAGTTTTTTAACACAACATAACTACTAGTCTGTGAGCATATATTTTCATTGATCTGCTGTACATAATTTTTTTATCAGTTTATGAACAAATTGTTTATTTGCTTATGAACACATAAGTTAAAGATTGTGTAAAGCACAGTTATAGTTTGCAAACACATAGTTTATGGTTTGTGGAAACATATTCACATTGGTATGTTTATACGCAGGTTACTAATTTGTGCACACAATTTCACAAGTATCTTTCGGAACAAGGTTTATTTATGAACACGTAGTTTATTGGTTTGTGAACACGCAGTTTACAATTGTGAACGCTTGTCATTGAAGGGTGTTTCGGGTTATTTATGATGTTGAGGGGTTGACTTGAGTTCAATAGGGTTACTTCAAACTCAAAATTATAGAAATGGTAAAATTTTATGATTCTCATGAGCCAAGCTGTTGACCACAATTAAGAAAATTATCTCACACGTCTTTGGTGTAATCTTATAGTTTTAGGTCTGCATATGGAATTCATGAGTTGAGGATGATGGCTGGATAGAATATGGGATGTAAATTTGCCCTTCTATATCCATTTCAACAAGATGTTGATGGATGCAAAATTCCACTGCAAAATTTATTTACATTTTTGTCCATTAAATTTCATGGTATTGTAGGTCTTTTTGTGAGTTGATGGCATGTATCCTATTTTTTTTCTGAAATATTGCAACATTTGTTTCAGTTATTGCAAATGGATTTTGCAAGAAACTTTGCTTAAAATTGTTTCCAGAGGTTTCATCGTTTACTGAAGTGGGAAAGAGAAGCTCACATGCTCAGGGAGTTGAATTGTGTAATTCTCCTGAATGGAAGGCTTTGGAGAAAGAGCATCAAATATATGCTAATTTGATGAGCAGTGCTCTGTCACCTAAGGAGAGAACAAACTTGGTCCGTCGGTCTCTTCATGCTTCCAGCACGGACAATTATCCTGATGAGGGTATTCAAAATACATTGGAAGCAAGAGAGAGAGTCCATACAAGGCCATCTTACTGGTCAAGTAAAGGACAAAGAGATCCTAACGTGCCCGAATCGCTTACATACTGCATGGATTCTGCCTTATGTGTAGTTGATGAAGTAATGATACAGCCATTTCAAGGTTAGTGCAGTTTCTAGATGTTGGATAGATGATGTGTGTTTATTTTCCTCTTATTGGTTGTCTCTATATTTTGAATCCAGCATATTTTCAGTATGGTCATCCTATATATTCGGCGAAAGCTGTACGGTTTAGGATGGGTTACGTCAGACCAACTGGGGATATTGCAAATCTGAGGAAGGAGTGCATAGCAGGTCAGAGAAAAGTGGATGAGATGTTTAAGTACATGTGGGCATATGTTTCACCAGAATTTCCAATGCGGCAGGTGTGTTAAAGTTGTTTGCATTTTTTATGGCCGTAGAAGATTCTTCTATTAGATAATGTACAATCTTCAGGACATACTAAGCAGATACTAGCGATGACTTGTATTTTGTTTTGAGTTCTGGATGGATCCTTGATTTTTGTTTGAGTTCTGGTTCTTGCAAGTGTTTGGTTTCTGAGACCATGTAGTAAGTTAATGACTGTTCTTGGTATATCTTTTTGTCAGGAGAATGCCTTGCAGTCTTTTAAGCTTCCACGTCCGATTATCTGTGTTGGTGGAATTGTGCAGATCGAGTTGCTGGGTAGGGTCCAGACCCAGGAGGTAGACGATCTATACTACATCTGGTGAGTTGGGGTGGCCGTGTTTCCATCTCTAGTCAAATCACATGAAAGTTACAGTTACTGTGCTGCTTGTAGTCAAGGTTCTTTGGTTTGAATCTCGCTGGTGATCCTACTAAGTACTGATATCCGCAGATTGTGTCGAACACTCTGTACCATTCTGTTTTATATTTTCCTTTAGCTAGTACTTAAGGCGACGTGCTATTTTATAGTTCTCTTTACATGTTTGCAGTGTGGCCCATGTCAAAGTCATGGGGTATCCCTTGCCTCCTGTTTTTGAGTTTGATATCGATGAGTCTACTGGTTATGCAGTCCTGGGGTTCTGCCCTGAGAAGTTGGAACATGCTTCAAATAAAGCTCTGCAAACAGAAGACAAAAGGGAGCAAGGTTCTGTTACTGGGTCTGAACAAGGTTCTGCTAGTGCACAAGAGTCCCAACTTCTGGGAAGATTGTTATCTCTTGGTGGCTTGATTGGAACATGGGCCGACTATGATACAGATGAAATGGAGGATGATGACATGGATGAAGATTAATCTTCTTGGTGAATAGTGTCAGTACGGTTATGTGAATGGGTTTCTTTTACCTTTCAAATTGACCTACCTGTCGGTAGTTAGAGAAGGACAAAGGATTCTCTGCTCAGACTTGTTTCTGTTGCAAAACATTTGTAATGCCTTCTGTTGTAATTTCTACGCAGATTTATGAGACCTTGACTTGATGATCAGTACCACATATTAAAACTTGGACATTCTGAAATTGTTGAAATGTTTCTCGACGTATGTGGAACTTGCAATCACTGTAACGGAGGCACATGGTGTGGTTGCTCTTCATTCAAAGTCCCGCCACATTTGTAACTATTGAAAAGATCGGGGATGTGTTTGCTTGTAAAAGTAAAACATGTTTTGAGTTCCATCTCTACCTCCGGTTTGCGTGGCACTTCGTTGTTTTCGGTATTCTATTGCCATTTGTAATTTTAGAAACGAAAATAGAAACAAGAAAAGAAGAGATTTTTAGATTTCAAACTGGTATTTTCTTACTTGAAATAAGAAATTAAAGCATGACTAAGACAATCAAATTCAATAGTAGGGGCATCTTTACATGTATTAGTGATTTACGGATTACTAGTGTTATTTATTCAACTCATACAAACGAATGAATGAATGATTTTTAAGTAACTTGGTGAGATGGAAAATGGTGAACTGGTCAAACAGCTAAGGGCTTACAGCATTGTTCTCAACTTTCTCAATCTAGCCTCGCTGTTTTTTGCCGCTTTCTAAAGCTTGTGTAGAGTTTGTTTACTTTACTACCTGAAAATGAGTACCAAAAGTTAAGTTACGGAAAATAATTATTAAATAAATTTAATTTTTATGTTTATTTTTTATTTAAGTGAATTTAAAAATAAAATTTGTAATTGAAAGTGAAGTTTAAAAATGAGTTACACAAAAAAAAAAATTTAGTAAAAACTCTCCGAAACTTTTAGCCAAAAAAGTAAGTTTCATGCATAAATAAACATGCTCGTTTAGTCTCAGCTTCTCTAACTACATAAATTTTAAGGTAATGTCACCCGTTATATATCTAAGATTTTTATTTAATTATATACGCTACTTATACATGCCATTGAAGGTTTGTTTCAAATCTATCAATTCTCTAGTTCAAGTTCAACTTTTTATAACATATCAATAAAACATTAATTTTTTTATTGTTAAACTTTTTTAATTTTAATAATTTCAAATTCAAGTTCATATTTTAGTTTTTTATGAAAATCAAGTATATTTACGCTACAAATATTATATATATACATATATATAAAAAAAGGAATAGAGGTACTTCTTCCTTAAAGGTACTTTCGGGCACTTTATTCTCGGTTTATAGCCGGGTGACCTCCAAATCTAATCTTCACCGCTAGATATGAAGAATTATGAGTTAAAAAACTACTCATAAAATTTCAGCTCAATCGGACCACGAATTCACCTCTATCCGATCACTTGATCAAAATGGTACAACGTATATATGTTTTTAATTTATAGTTTTCATATTCAACGGTGGAGATTAAATTTAGAAATCACTCTGACTATATATCGAAAAGAAAATATCCGAAAATGTCCTAAGAAGGGAATGCCTCTATTCCTCCACTATATATATCTCTTTGTACAATAACAGTTTTTTGTTATAAAATTTGTAAAAAACACGGAAAAATGAACATAATATAATTAAATTATAACTTGAAAATTTATGTTTATCTTTTAATCTAAAATATAAAATTCTATCATCCGTTCGCATGTTCGCATATAATGTATATAAATATAATTAAAACTTATTATTTTTAAAGAGAATAAAAAATTTAATTAATTTATATAGTATAAGCACAACACTACATAATATGTTTATAAGACATTATGACTTTTAGAACCAAATTTATATAACAATTTTCCATATAACAAAGAATGTTAGTATAACTTCAAATAAAATAATAATTTTTAATATACAAATAATATTTTATTTCAAGTCATTAAAAGTTAATAGTCAACTAACAGGGTGACAATTTTCACGCGAAAATAAAACTTAAGTGACAAATATAGAACTTTAGAAACATGAGTGGCATATAAACATTAACGAAAAACATTAGTGACAACAAATTACATTTACCCCAAAATGTATTTCTTTTATTGCTTAGTTTCATGCTGTCAGAACTTCAGTGTATTTGTCATTCTGAAGTATCAAGCGGCTTTTCTACAATGCCCAAATGAGATGCTAGACGTCCCAATTCAAGTCTTCAGTTTGCATCCTAATGGATGAAAGAAGTTATTCTTTTTGGAAAGCAATAGTACTTCAACATCTTGGTGCAGCCCTCCCACCAATCAACTGGCGACTTTAGCATGTACTCAAATCCACACTTAATCTGCATGCAAATGTATACACCTTTAAACCTGGTTTTGACATTTAAATTCATAATCATCCTGAAAATCTGCACTGAGGCATCGAAGTGGCTCCCTCCCATTCTCATTCCGTTTAACCATATCCAACATAAATTCTTCACAGATGCATAGCTGAGTGACGCATTTAAGCAAACAATATTCATACATAGATTGCCAATATAAATGGTGAACGATGAGATCTTTTTCTAGTCGCTTGATCTTAGTCTTAATTTCTTTTATCGGATTCCCAATCAGACATTCCATCTTTTTGTTTTTCATCTGACTTTATTGGAATCTCCCATTCATGGAACTCGTCTCCTGATCGATGAGATGAAGGTAGCCTCATATGTTTTTTTCCTCCCTGAGCAAGAATTCAACACTTCTGATTAATATGCAGAACCATTAAGCTATGAAGTAGACAGGTCATTAACTAACCTGTAACTGACTAACCTATCTTCTTACCTTTCTCTTGGACCCTTGAGTATTCCGAACGGAGTCATCCTTCTTCCCTGTTAGTAGCTTTTGAACCTCGTTAAAATATTTCACATCATTGAGATCTCCATTCTTGATACTGGCCTCAAGCTGAAATGATTGACAGACTTTAGCAAAGAATATGCATATGATAGCTGAAAGTCTAAATAATATCCAGCTGCAAACCTGAACATGGATGATGCAAAAGATAATGCTTGCAATGGGCAACCAGCTCTCTTCAGGAGATATTGACAAATTTGTCCTGAAAATGACACACATGGGTCACAACTCACAAGTACAAACCTGAGAGTTCAAAGAACTTTCAGAAATAATTGCTAAAGCAGATTAAACAACAATCCATATAGCTATACTTAGAAAAAGCAGGAAAAGAAACTCTAACTTGATATGGGGTAGCACAGGCCTACCTTCTCTCTACAGATCGCAAGAGACTTATATGAAAGATTAAGCAGCTACACGTTTAAGGTTAAACAATACAAATAATCACCTACTTGGTGTCCGAATGTTTAGAGCAATCTCTCTTTTTCCCAAAGCTGTCTGCCCACACTTAGCAAAGATTTAAACCAAGCCTTGTCTTCCAGATGCTTCCTTATGCTCCAAGCATCCTCATCTTGCCCACCGACCTAATTCTTACATACCTTCAACTCAACCTCTATTTCCTTTCATGACTTTACCTTATATCTCTTGTAGCCTTATCCTTCTCACTTGGCTTCCAACATAAATTACAAAAGCCATGCATTCCTATGATGGTGACTACTTCCAATTACTAAATATATTCTAGCTAACCTTACAATTATTCCTTCCTTAACCTCCCTGCACTCCAACTTGAATCAAGCAACAAAGGCCATGTTTAGGATGAATGTCCTAGAAAGAATGATCTAACCCAGTACAGGTTACAATAAGAAGGCTACAAATCCAATCAATCTACATGATAAGGAGTTACAGAAAACCTTTGTACAAATAAATTGCAGCAGCTTCCTTCCTTAGAGGTATATGAATCAGTTTGAGTTATTTATATTACAATGTAGACGTTGAACATGAAGATGAAAGGAACTTCGTAACCATTTAATAAAGAATTGTGATGAGCGAAACTTTAGTAAATACTTATTAAACCAACATTTCCCTACTTGAGATGCCCTCTATGAAAAGGAAGTTGCCCATTGTCTTAAGAGAAATAATAATAGAATACAATAGGTACTAAATGTCGTACTCTGTCTTTATATTTCTTATATTAATGGATGAGAATATCAAGATCTTTGACTGAAAGAGATCAAATGGAAGTAAAAGTAGGTGGTGATAACAGATGTTTCAGCTCCATGCAAATGACAACAACCAAATGAAAGAAATGGCAAGACATCAAATGAAGACAACATTCGGTCTTGTGTAAATGAGGTGATCAAAAAAGAGGAACAAAAGTGATCATTGATTAGTTTTGACCGCATGCTCTTACATGATCCTCATAGGACGAAAAAAGTTATTTGAATGTCATATGTTTTATTGAACAACCTATTGAAGTAAAAAAAGGCACATATACACATCCATAATATCTATACCATGAAAAAACTTTCCTGTATATGATGGAAAATGAACTTTAGTTGATATATATAATAACCATATATCATGGAAATGCAATGCATATGGTCAGAGAATGATAAGCAAACATGCACAATTATCTACAAGTTTTTTCATGACAGGCAATCAATAAAAGAAAATGAAAAGAAATAAAATGTTGGAAAGAGCAAATCCAGAATGTCATTAACCAACTAACCGTAAGTACGGAGCCAAATACACAATGGTATACACAAGATACCGCTGCCTCCCAGTATCTAACCACGCAAATACCCAGCTCTGATAAAACCAACAGTTAAACAACGACCAATCAAGACAAGAATCCACGAGCATATAGCTCCAACATCGCAGTAAGATAGAAACATATTGAAACTCACTAGCCAATTGAAGTACGGAATGATGCTAATTACTCCCATCACACCCAATCTTGTATCAGTAGAATCCATTGCCCCGCCCTCTTCATCATCGCGGCCAACAGAAGTTACAGGAAACAAGAGAGAGTTAAGCATACAAGCGCCCATGGCGATGGCAAAAGGTGCATCCTGCTCCAATGTTGCCCTGCATCTCAAACCCTTCCTTCTTCTCCTTCCGTTCTACATAACAAAACAAAATAAAGCAAGACAGAACCAAAAAAACTGCTGAATTTGTTTAATTTTACGACTGAGTCCCTCTGAAATTAGAAGAACAGAGAGTTGGAAGTTTTACCTGAATAAAGTTGGTAGTGTAGTTTTTATGGAAATCTAAAACCCTGAGGCCACCTGAGGAGACGCAGCAACAGTGCGCGAGAAAGGTAGTGGTTCTGTTAACAGAACAAAGAACAATCATGGCTCTGCCTGAATCAGAAGAAGAAGAACAACAACAAGAACAAGAAGAAGGAAAGAATGGTTTGACGATGGTGAACGGAAAAATTGAAATTGGAATCGAAAGAGGGACTGCTGACAAATTAGAAGCAGCTGGCGAAATTTCCAAGTGGAGTATATCTAGAAACCTGGCGTAAGTGTGTGTAAACGGGCTTGGTTCTGGAATCGGGCCGGGCTCGGCCCTGTCATCCACGTAGAAAGCCTGACCCAACCCACCCAAATCATTAGTTATATACTGCTCCCTAGATAGTATCAGTAATAATATAAAAAAAACACAACATAAAATTCAATTAGATACGATAGAACTTTTGATGCATTCAGTACAACAGACATTAAGACAATTACATAGTACCAATTCAAACTCAGTCAGTTGTTCCCGTAGTTAAGAACTTCTACTGGTCTACATATAATTAATTACATCAATCTTTAAGTGAAAATTCACCAGATATCCTCATCAAGCTTGACACATGATATCCACCACCATAGCCGTTGGAGAAAACTCTGTGGATTCTACTCTGTGCAACCAGTTTCAAACCTAATTCACATCACCCTGAAGATGTAACTAATGAGTATATCAGGTTCAACTACAACAAAGACAAAGTTTGTTGGGTGCATATTTATATAATCAACATGCCTAGACCAAACTGTAAGCAAATTGCACCGAAGTCAACTGATCTTGAAATACAACAATCTTTACGAGGCAATAAATAGATCACTTATTGAACCAACAGTTGACTAATAGTTACTCACCACATGTGTCATAATTCTACTGCAAATTCTTCCAGAGCCTCACTAACTGATGAACATTCTCCTGAAACTCAGGCAGAGAGAAACATAAGATATAATATCAAAGTACAGAAACTAGATACCTTAATACTAGAAAGATCCCACCTTCGTTTGGTAATCTAAGCCAATCTTGTGCACAAAAAAGACCTTCAACAGTCTCAGGTGTTAAAGAGCTCCCGTATTCATCTATCACTAGACCTCCTATATTGAAGGCAGACTCTGAAGATAATGTAGAAACTGGAATAGCCAATACATCACGTGCAACTCTAGACAGTGTAGGATATAAACTTTTGTTACTTCTCCACCATTCCAGCACATCAAACGTACTATCATTCAGATCCGAAATTGGTTCTTCCTCTAAGTAGCTCTCCAACTCCAACTTCTTAGGTCGTTTCATAAAATTCTGTGCTTTAAACTGCACAAAATCGGTTATGAGTTTTCTCTTTCCCAAATGTGAAGTGGATCTAGAACTTTGATCATCAATGCCAACTCCAAAACAGCTGCTAGGGGTAGACACTTGACCCAGAGAACAAGTCAAATACTGCTCATAAAGTTGGGAAAGGATTTCATGGACTTGACTAACTTTCTTTACACTTTCTTCAATACCATAGGCATTATCAAAACAAAACTGCACAAACATCATCTTCATTCTAGGGTCTAATACTGATGCTATTGCAAATATCATGTTGAACTCATCCCAATATTTTGAGAACTTCTTGTGCATTTCTGTTGATATAGTCTTGATGGTTTCATCTGCATGATCAAGTCCAGCTATTAGCAGGTCTCTAATCCCCCAAATTTCTTTTAAGTAAAGGTTAGATGTAGGATACTTTTTACATGAAAACACATTTGCAGCATCCAAGAAAGAAGACAAGAACTTTTTCATTTCCTCAACCCTTCCCCAGTCCTCAAGATTTGGAGGAATCATATGATGCTCAATTGCATATCTTGTAAAAACATCCTTATATTCTAATGCACTACATAACATGTTGTAAGTCGAGTTCCAACGCGTTGGAACATCTAAACTGAATGCCCTTTTCACCGGAAGATTCAACTGCTGAGCTAGCTCATTAAAGGTCAGCAATCTTGACGGAGAAGCCATTACATAACATATTAGGTCTCGTAAACTTTCTACAGCATTGTGAATAGCATGCATTCCATCCTGTACCATAGTGTTCAGAACATGTGAACAACATCTTACATGAAGAAACTTTCCCCTAAAAAGTAATTTCTCAACAAATTGTTCTCTTAGAATTCTGGCAGCAGCATCACTAGTAGCACAGTTTTCCACAGTAAGTGCGCAAATTTTGGAGTCCAAATTCCAATTGAGCAAGCATTCCTCAATAGCATCACTTAATGCAAAGCTAGTTTGGGGGTACAACATCTTTCTAAAACTAATAACTTTCTTACATAAAATAAAATCATCATCAATGTAGTGTGCTTTAAGGGACACATAGCTCATCTTCTGATTTGACGTCCATATACCAGTAGTAAAGCTAACTCGACTGCTCAATTGACTAAGGAAGTTTTTGAGCTTATGCTTTTCCTCTTCGTATAATCGCAAACAATCTTTCATTGCAGTGACAGGGCTAAACAAATTAAAATCAGGCCTAAGAGAATGAATGAACTCAATAAAGTCTGGATGCTCTACAATCCCAAAAGAAAGTTCAGAAGTTATTATGAACCTTGCCAAAGCTCTCCGGGAGACTTCTTGATCAAACATGAACTTTTCATTATGCTTGGAAGAACCCTTCAATAACACTTTAGCTTCTAGTGGCACACGTGTACAAGTCACAGCTATGTGCCGCCTAAGGTGAGTCGTCCCTGATCTACCTGTTGCCACGAATACGCCATTGCAATAATTGCAAACAGCCCTTAGCCCATCAGGTGTTTGAATCTTGGTGAAGAAGTTCCAGATAATTGACCAATGCCTACTTGGTCTCGAATCTTCTTCTCCTATAGGATCACATTCAATAATTTCATTCTCACATATCTGAGCATCCATCAATTCCAAGAGAATTCTGCTGAAAAAAAAAAAGAAAAATCAAAGCATTAACATGAGCTATCTATAACATACATGAATAAAACACATGCAAGCTTCTTGATCAAACACGAACTTTTCATTATGCTTGGCAGAACCTTTCAATAACTCTTTGGCTTCTTGTGGTGCACATGTACAAGTCACAGCAATGTGCCGCCTAAGGTGAGTCGTCCCTGATCTAGCTGATGCCACAAATGCACTGTTGCAATAATTGCAAATGGCTTTTAGCCCATCAGGTGATTGATTCTTGGTGAAGAAGTTCCAAACAACTGATTGTTTCCTACTTTGTCTTGAATCCTCTTCTCCTATTGCATCAGCTTTCACTGCTTTATTTTCACTTATCTGAGAATTCGCTAATCCCACTATACTGGGAAAATGAAGACAATCAAACCATCAACACAAACTATGTGTAAAACACATGAGGAGATGCATACGAACTGCTTGATCAAATACGAACTTTTCATTATACCTGGAAGAACATTTCAATAACTCTTTAGCTTCTTGCGGTGCACATGGACAAGTCACTGTAATGTGCCGCCTAAGGTGATTCGTCCCTGATCGACCAGTCGACACATAGGCACTGTTGCAGTAAATGCAAACAGCCTTTGGCCCATCAAGTGTTTGATTCTTGGTGAAGAATTTCCAAATAACTGACCGGTGCCTACTAGGTTTTGAATCTTCTTCTCCTCCTGAACCATCTCCAATTGGTCTACTCCCTCCTTTTGGAGTATCCATGATTACCGAGAAGATTCTGTTGGGGAAAAAAAAACCATGAACACAAGGTATGTGTAACAGTAACATACTCAAGATAACTTACAAAGATAAGTCAGATATTTCAAGTATGTATCCAAATAGAGCTCAATTGAACCAAGAGCAATGCATAAGTCAGAGCACTCAAAGAAGCCTTTCCCGTTACGGAATTCACGTAACAGCTGATGTGTGAACTATGGATTTTAAGTAAACTTAAACAAAGAAATGAACAGAGAACATTTATAAAAAACCAAGACACATTGTGAATTTTCAGCAAAAACTAGTTCAAATCAAAGCCAAAAATTAAGAAATGCTACATCAAAACAAATAACTGATTAATTCATCAAGAGGCCTAAAACATATGCTTTGCAACATAAACTGGAGATTTCCATAGATAAACTGCAGATATTCACCAAAGACAACCTATTGTACTCCTGTTCCACACACAGCTTAAGACATCAATGACGAAAATTTCTTCAAAACATTCGAAATTGCTTCAAAACTAACTGCTATTCACTCATTCTAACTACTGAACTCATCAATCAAAAGATTAATCGAGAAAAAGAGTAACAGGGAATGAATTACCGAGAACAAATCTAGGTAGGGTTTTGATCGATTGAGATGAGAGCAATCACCGGTTGAGAGAACAGAGAACGAGAAGAAAGTACTCCACGGCCGACAGCGTAGACTTCCGTCACCCATTCGGGCCAGCTCTAATTCGGGCCAGCTTAACTCGGGCCGGACAACAGTTTAGTCCGGGATAGACGTATGCCCGGATCACTTTAGGCCGGAGGTGTGACTTGAGAGTCTGAGTTGGGTCGAGTTGCGGGCTTGTAAGGCCCAAAGTATATACACCTGACGTGCTGTCTTGTGTTGAGTTCCTGCTTTAGTTTGGAATCATTAGGGTGATAGTTGTAAATTTTGGAAACGAAACTTTTCTAGTCGGAAAAAAACGAAAGGGAAAATATATTATTTTATGTTGCACCAACTGAGTTCAAGGAGGCTTTCAATAAAATTTTTATTCTAGTTTAGCACTCGGCAGTGCGAATTTTCAACATAAAGAAGTTATGCTTTACAGTATTTGGAAAACCAGCAGTAGTAATTTTTCTGCTTTCAGATTGGATTACCATTCAAATACTCCTTTATTTCAAATAAACATTTTCATTTTTTCTTAAAATTTTTATATTATTTATAAATTATAAATTTTAAAAATATAAAAAATAATCGAGCTCATTTTTAAATAGATTTTACATATTTTTTGTTCAAAAAATTATTAAAATTTTTAACACTTTCAATATTTTCTTTTATTTCAGTATTTAGTTGTTCTAAAGTTTGGGTAGACGGTTAATTTGAAAATTCAATATGTACCGCTTAGGATTATGAGACTAGGCCATGGCAGCATCTCTTTTGGACCTATTTCTCAATTGAACTTGCGAACAACGCTACATTTACACCGTCGACAGAAAAACAGTTGAGCCATAGGCTTACAAGCAACTAATTGCTCGAAGGTACAATTCACTTCTCGACTTCCACGTTCTCTTCCCATCTCTTGTAAGGCAACCCCTGGTTACAGAATGACTAGACCTTTGATCAACACATATTTCCTAACAAATGAGGTCATGTGAGAAAAGATTGACCTCCCTGTGCCTGACTACAACTTGCTTCGACTCGCCAGCTAAGCTCAAGTATAATAAGCCTAATAAAAGCATCTGAGGCAGTCATTCTTCATACAGAAACTCTAGAAAATTAAGCAAAAGCTTAGTGAATCTTTCTGCTCATAAGACCCTTGCCACTGGAGATGGCAAACTGATTTAACAACCAACTAGCTTTAGCATTCAAGATTCAAGGAATGCCAAATATACAAAACTCTATTCTGTACCTACTACGAATTCTCATGAGAAGTTGATGTTGACCTTCATTGCTCTCATTTGCATTCCACATCATCAATAGGCTCACCAGTCACCACTGAACATCCCACTCTCTGTAAGCTCCTGCGTTACGTCCTGATCCAAATCATGAAAATGGGCAGCGTCCAACTCGTGCCGTGAGCTATAGCTATTACTACTAGCAGCAGGGTTGCTTGGAGCCGATTTAAAGCTATTGTTTCTACTTGGTGGCTGGATTGGCATTATGTTCAACATACCATTACCAATTCCAGAACCAGCGCTGAGTTGTGCACCTTGAAAGTTTCCTGAGCCAGCAATTGCCTCTGCTGTTATCCTGCTGGTGGTAATAAGAGATTGCTGTATTCCCTGATTGTTGGCTATTGTACCCTGCAGCAGCTGCTGAAGTGCCTGCTGTTGCAAACGCTGGTTTCCTTGGACTAGTTGCAGGTGGTTATGCTGCTGCTGCTGCTGCTGCTGAAATTCTGGTAAGCCATTTACACATGGCTTGCTCATTAAAGAAGAGACAGAATTCTGAAAAGATACTTGCTGTGCAGGATTAGGTCCAGTAATGGAAGATGATGCGTCAGGTTGCATGGCACTAGGAATTGGCCCCAACGACTTCCTCAGTAAGCTCTGATAGTTGTTCAAAGGAACAGCACCAGGTCGGCTGCTAAGAATTCGGGTACCTGTATAGTTGTTGCTCACATTGCTGCTGATCCCTGGATTATCGGTTAAGAGTTTAGCTATCATGTTGGGATCTCCAGCAGGAAGACCCTGAACATTTACGAGTTGTTCCCTGTCTTGTAACTTGCGCTTTTTAATTTTGACAGCTACTTCATTTTGGTAGCTCTTCATGCTTTCTGCAGGATAATTATGCATTAAACCATAAGATTTTGGTTACAACTCAACACAGCTGAAAGAACCCCCAAAAAAAAAAACACGAAAGAATGCAAAAACACAAGACATGAAAGAAAATCACTTTCAACTATTTATAACTGAAGCTAAGAGCAATTTACTAGTTCTCTAGACTTAATCTTCAAATAATCTGGATGTGATGCAAGGAAATTAACCCTCCAATTTAGGAAATTGTTATAGAAAGAAAATTACGGCAGGAAGGCGGATGGCTAACCAGAAATCTGGATAGCTAAGGAAGAAGAAATCAGAAACAAACCAGAACAGAAGAACAGATAGAAATTGAAATGGAGAGGGTAGACGTTATTGTTGGCTAGAAGCGAGGTATGAACAAATTACAAAGACATGTGTCAAAGGAACTATCATCAATTAATGAAACATAAGCTACTATTACATTGGATAGTCACACTCGGATGACCGCTAATGCCCATTGAGATCATCAGCCTATATTTTCTAACAACTCAATCCTTAAAGTTACACTTTGAAATAGGAATTTTATATGTAGTCTATAAGCACTCAGACTTTGCAAGTTTGAAGATAAGGATACAAACTTGCTATTGTTGGAAAGCATAGAACTGAATTGTTCAATCAAGGGAATAACCTAGTACGCATGGAAATAAATTTAGAGGCTGACAACAATCTCGTCCAAACATATGTGAAACTGAAGAAATCAGAAATGAGATCAAGCTAAGAAGTAGGGCATATAATTCTTCACAAGGAACTGACTATAGAATATTATTCAATAACGTAAAGAAACTAATCGCACCAAAAGCAAGTACAGTTGCCAGTAAGACCAAGATAAGAGGGTCAGGGTCCACAATTATCCAAGTATGAACATAACATAGGAAGAAGGATACAACAGAAGCAAGCGAGCAAAATTCAACCAAAGCAATAAAAACAAGCAGACATCTCTTTGCAGTATACCTAATGGTCCCATGTTGTGCTCCTGGCTGAAGTCGATCAAGTCTTTCATACTGTTCACTACCTCTGAAATCTGATCATAAACGGAGAGAAGTTTATCAAAATGTGGACTATATGAGCTTACCAAAGACCATAACTCCTCACAAAATGCAGAAGTAGATTATGACAAACCTGCAAGCACCTGACATATCTTTTAGAAAGACCTAAACCATTCAGTGACTGCAAATCAAGATTTTTTGTGATTTGGCGTCCTGCTTCCGCAAACCTGATGTAAAGGCAAGGAGGAGTTGCGATGGAGCTTGTCAAATATGTTTACAGGACATAATAACAGTCCAGCTGCTGCCTTTCTAAAGCTCAGAGAAACCAAATATACTAGCATTTTCTTCTATTATCAATCTACACCAAGATACAATTATGAAAATTGTGAAGCAAGCAAGGTATGAGAATATCAGTGTCAGTTGGTCAATCAAACCTCACAAATCAATAACTAAACCTGAGAAATAATGATCTAATCAATTCTAATTTAACAAAAGTTACAATATTTGAAATTTTGAATACTTTAACAAAAGAATACTCGTTCACCAGATAAATAAGTAGGAAACAAAGAAATAAAGAAACTCGTCTCCGTGTATCAATTTAGAAAATTACTCTGGCAACAATTTTGTCATGGCAAGAATATTGACTTTTGTTTCATTGCCACACTTATTGAGCTTAAGTTGACATAATGAGTAAAAGCTTCACCAGAAGCTAATGCTCACAGCACATATAGGACCTTTGCCTATAAAAGAAACTACACACAAGCAAATAACTTGGAGCAGAGCTCCACAGAACATTGCCTCTGCAACAGGCACCAGAGCAGCGCTGAATTATAGTTGCGACTGAATTTCATATATGTTGTTTGGATAGAGTTGTTGATAAGATATATCGACAATAAACAAATAAATTGCGATTGAATTTAGTAATCATTGTTTGGATAGAGTTGCTGATAAGTTATATTGATAATAACATTTAAACAGGACAATAGGAATCACAATCAAGTGTGAGCAATAAATTAATAATAAAAGGATATGAATAGCAACTAAATGAAGAGTTCCAGGTAAAAAAAAATAATGGTGACAGGTCAATAAAACGGCACTGGAAGCTAGAATAACTAAATCAAATTCATGTATAGTTACAATAGGTTCAGCTGCTATGAAATCATTCTGCTTCTAATTTATAAAGATTGTTCATAATCAGGTCTATCAGCATGGAAGTACAAACCTAACAATGACAAGAGGGTGATGGCTGCATAATCTGGAAACAAAAAATATCTCTACGAAAGATTGTGGGTACACCTAATGTCAGCAGGATTCACCCTAGGGCATTGTACTCAAGCGTGAACAATTAGTATAGAAGTACAATGTTAATAACCACCATAGATAAAAGGAAAATGAGGATATTCCGAACTCCAATTCCCTTTCTAATGTCCTCAATAAAATTAAACTTAACATAGACTACAATATAGCTTGTGAAATACCAAACAGCTTCCCAAAATAACTTTTTATCATAATGAGACAAAAATTTCAATGAATTACTTCACTTACATGTTGCAGCTAGATTGCAGGTCTTCAGGTGAAAGACCAGAGGATCCTCTCTCATTCACAGCATTTTGATATTTGTCTGCAGCTTGTAACAACTGGCTTACCTGGATAGAATTAGATCAATGAATGAAGTGAACAACTAACAACAGACAGCCTATTTACCAAATATAGTGAAGCAGAGTAGTATATGTTGAAAGAAAATCACCAAATAAATTGCAAGCAAACAAAAAAGACGACGACGAAGAAGATTGTGGATAGTCGTGGAAGCATTAAAGCAAAGCTCCTACATGTGCTAGCAACTAAGATGATTTTTAAACAATCATGTACATACTTCAAAAGAATTAAATTGCTACAGGGATAATTAATCTTGCAAGATAAATACGTTCCAGAAACAAAAATATAATACAAGTACAAAATCAACAGTCATCTGAATGACATAACCAACTACTTAGGTGATCAAACATAATAACTGGCATAAGCTTCTTTAAGAAAAACCATAGATACTAGGCCAAAGAAAACAAAAGATTGTACAAAACTGAGAATTGGGTCATTAATTATTAATCTATTAAATATATTTTCAAAAACAGTTTTTCCTATTTTCTCAAGAGAAGATTTTCATCTTAATTAAGAAGTTCGCATACCTGAGGTCCCAATGATCTACGAGAATAGAATTCCTCGTGATGCCGAATACAAAACTCCCAAGACAAAATCTGAAAAATAAGATGCACTGTAAGAATTAAGAAATGACCTACACTTCTGAAGTGAAGTAACAGCCAATGTTATTAATAACCTTCAATTCTGCCGTGAAGACTATCCGGAGATGACCCTTATGAATGACACGTAGCTGCTCATAGACAGTCTCTTGGGAAGCTTTTACGTATTCCAAGACCATCAATCCTGATGGAAGCCGAAACTCACTTGGTCCATCAAGAAACAAAAGCTCGTCAATAACTCCACTGTCAAAGTTAATTTGCTTGAGTCTAGGCAGTACATCACTAGCGGCCTCTGATATCAACACCAAAAAAAGATAATCAGACATATCAAAAGAAATACGGTTAAAGTCAATTTCAGCAACTTGCTGAAGCATGAGTACTTCAGTAACTTCAAGCAAGACATCACGAAACACTAAGTAACAAATCATAAGTAAATTACAGCCACCTTTTAGAGAAAGCAGGAGTTAGTACCAAAGACCTTTTGGCTTACAAAACCTAAATGATGATTTTAATGCCCTAAAAAACAGGAAAACACGTGAAATTTTTTTATCCTTTCCTTTCTCATATGCATCTTTAGTACTTCAAAAATATATCTGGTGTGACTACCATCTGGACGACTGAATCTTTGAAAGATTATATCACAATCTAGTTATGACAGGATAGCTTAACAGATACAAGCATGATGTAAAACAGCCAACAATAAGAATGAAAGCAAATAAAAAAGGAGCCTGAAAAACTTTGATAACTGAATACCTGCACAAATTATCTATAAATTTGAAGTAGAACCTCAATCTTGACAAAGTTTAACTACAGCAATAAATCAAACATTGATCTAAAGTAGAATTGGTTGCCTGAAAGAAGCACTAAAATCTGAATACCACCACAAAAGATATCCTCCCAAAAGAAAAGGAAAAAAAAGAAGGATCTCAGTGAAAAACACACCTTACCGTTCCTTTAAACGAATTAAGTACAAATTTTGCATCATTGTAACTTCACTACTATGAATTTTGACCCGAATAGAACACTAAATGATGCTGCATTTAAGAAGAATAACAAATAATGCATTCTTAGGAACACAACTCCTTTTCGGTATTTATTTTTTCACAATTCTTTGGACACTCTTGGTGCTCATTCCCAACTAAATCTTCCACAAGGGTGTACAAGAACTTCCAACAATTTGAGAAGATGTGAAGGATTGCCCTCCTAAATCCTTTACGAGGCTAGGTGGCAGAATCCGGCTTAGTACAAAATCAGAGAACAGGTTTTACATTCAAGCTTCTTAGGAACAGGATTAGCTATATCGCAACCCAAAACATTACTATGGACACCTTAAAGTTTGATATATAACATTGCAGATCACACCCAAATATTCCGAGTTCATATATTGTCCTTAGCACCGAACCATATTGAACTTGAATTCCACCTTTTTTGTGCAATGATATATATGTAGGTTAGCTCGAGTATTACAAAATGAACACAAATCAAAGCACAGAATCTATAGGAGGCATCAACTGGTTTTTGCTAAACTTATGTGCTAAAGTTTGATTTTCTACAAGTGTTGCAATAGAGGTGTCCAACACATACAAGCTGAGAAACAAGACTTGGATGAAAGCCTGTTAGAAATTTAGAGAGAGAGAGAGAATCAAGAAATTTCAAAAATACTAACAGCAGCAAAAGCAACAAAAGAGATTCTTACCAAATCCTTTTCCAGACTTTGAACCACAAACTTCACAGTGCCATGCATCCTGCAGCAAGAGCAGAAATGGAAATAAATGGAATAAGTAATATATACCATAGGAATCAGTTATCTCTTCCAGTTTATTAAACATCCCACAGAACACGAGAAGACGTGCACATTCTTGCTTTTACATGGGTACATAGCAAACTGTTACTATCATTAGCATATAACATTCAAGTTCATGGCACAACTTTTAACTTTCAAGCAAATAAGTTTGCTTATGATAATTAAAAATGTCAAGGTACAATTCAAAAGAACTCGTCAAGACAAAAGTTAGTACAAGATTAATACTACGATTAAGTTTAAAAAATAATAATAATAATATTTTGAATATATGCATACTGACAATGAAGACCACAAATAAACACAAACTTGTTTTTATGCAATTCTGAACTACTAACTACAAAGGGACTATTAATAGAGAAACAGAAACTAACCATGGATGCTCGAGGAAAAACACCAAGTGCATTGTTACTATCACTATCATACATTGACAGACACCACTTTTTCCGAGCTCTTGAAGCAAAGTATTCCGCCACGAACTTTCTCCAGTAGAGTATAGAGTTCTCCTATACAAAAAAGAAAAAAAAAAGCATCAAAAGTCAAAGTGGCTGCTCAACATGGATTAAAAAACGTGTGGCCTAAACATGGTTTCTTTGACTAGAAGAAAGGGTCAACTTACAGGACGTCCAAGGCGCTGGTGATACATATACTGCATAAGCCGACGAGCACAAATTCCACTATCTATAGGACGCTTAACAGGATATGCTGGTTGCATAGCATGCTGCAGTTGCTGCCTTAGCTGCTGTTGTTGCTGCATCTGGGCACGTTGCATGGGTGGCAACGACTGCAGAATTTGCTGTTGCTGTCTCTGTTGTGCTAGCTTCTGTTGCTGGATAAAGGCCTCCAGCTGTGGGTTAGCATGCGCCTGAAATGACATTGAATCCTGCCTTTGAAGGAGCTGCTGCAGAACATGTTGCTGGAGCATATCTCCCTGTCTCAGGTCTATCCTTGCCCTCTTCTGAGCATACATTAAGCTACCTGGATCCTGTGTCATCAATTGAGATGCTACACTAGATGTTCCTTGCTTCTGCATCTGCACCTGCTCTCGGTGCAATTTCTGCTGCACAATGCAGGACCCATCGGCAATGGAAGATCCTGAAACATTATTTGATGAAAAAGACATGGGTGAAGAAGGAAGGCGCACATAGGACTCTGTGTTAATGCTGGCACTCCGCTGCAACTTTGGCCTCCCAGATAGAGCAGAATTAGCATCTGTAACCAAGGAGCTCCCTCCAATGCTAGGCCCAGATGAGTTAGCAGTACCATTGCGAACACCACGGTTCATGTCAGCCGATGAGGGACCAAGTACAGTCCCAGGACCAGATATAGAACTCACTTGCATCGAGCTTTGCCCATCACTCTGAAAAATGATGCCGGAGGAGGAGGACTGGCACAGGTCACCACCTCCACTCACCATAGACTGGCCTGCCAAAGGGGCAGCAGCCCCTAGCTGGATGGTAGACTCCAAATGGTTCTGCAATACCAGAGCTGCAAACGAGCTCTTCAACTAGAAGGAAAAGTATCTCTTCTTTGAGCTTCTAGCTAATTTCGTGCACAAAAATAATAAAGATTTCCAGATCTTCTAACTTCCTTCTGGAAAAAGTAGAGAGTATCTGCACAAATTGCAAGTTCCAGGTCCCTCCACGCACTACTGCAAGAAACAAAAGATGCACGAAACCTGATGAAATCAAGGTTCAATTTATAAAGAAAGAAGAACGAGGCCAAGCTGAACTCTTTAAAAACAAAGGATTACTATTTACTATAGGCAATGTCACGCATCAACAGTAGAGATAAGTATGGTAAGCATATTTCAGGAGCAACCAACATATTGAAAACATACAAAAACTACAACAAGACCAGTTACTTCTTGGTAACATTGCAGCACTCAAATCTTAAATTCTCAACTTTGATCACTTGAATTAACATTCTAGCCCTACCGGAGAGCAGAGATAAAATTCCAGTTTTAGTTTCTAAACAAAATCAAACGCACAAACATGAATAGCACTAGTTTTTAGAAGCCAATTTTTCTTTTTTTTTCTTTTCAAATGGTTATAACTGTGAAAAGCCAGCCATAGAAGCCCTAATATTTCCAATCACAATGGAAAAGAACCGCAGAGGAATTCATGAAATAAACACTCCTGATTTTGAGACTAGATTCCCAAATTGCTACCAGGAACCCTACGATCCTAGAAAGTGAATTATTTTCTCAACGAAATTTGGAAAAAACAAACTCAAACTACCAGTTGAACCTTCAGCATGAGCAGTTACCCTGATCTTGTAAAACGTGAAGTTCCCTATTCTTTACAGACATAAAATTTTTCTTCAACCAAAGCAACAAATTTGAACAATAAACATAAACAAACAATAATTTTAAAACAAAGAAACTCTCAAAAATATCTTACAATTCAAACTACCGAGATCAATAATTAGTAGCAAACATCAAAAGAAATTTCCTTAGAAAGCTAACCTAGCTAAAACAACTCGAGCTACTTCTCACTGCTCACCTTCAAATTAAAGAAACAAAAATTCTCTGAAAATCGATCGGTTGAAATTCTGAAACCAATCTTCTTCTCCTCTCTAAAATACTTTCTCTATGTAGAGCTTTCTCTCTCTATCCCCCGGAGAGGGAGCTGTCTCCGTTGAGCTTTTGGAAAGAAAACTAGATTTTATTGCCCCCCGCGCTATTGCTGGGAGCCATAAACCCAAACACGAAACAAAACAAAAACCAATTAAACTACAGTACTTAAAAGTGGGCTTGGGAAACCAATTAAATTCTGACAGCTCGGATTGATTTGGTGTTATTTGAAAGTAACCGGTGCAGCGGAAGAGTTCGAGTTTGGACGGTGGGAGGACTGCAGACTGCAAAGCTAATCGCAGAAGTACGTGACCGGCACAACCGGGACATCAACCGGTTGTTTCCGGTTTTCCTTTTGAGGTTTGATTGGATTAAGAACCTTTAGCTAGAAGACTCTTCTTTGAGTAGGAAGTTAAGGTACGCGCACGTGCGTGTTTCGTTCATTTGGCGTCCACGAAGAAGGTAAAAGAATGCAGACGTAAACGTGGCAAATAGACATTGGTTAGTGAATAACGATGAGAATGTATTTTAATAGACATAAGTCGGTAGTAAGCAGCTTATCCAATAATGAATTTGTTCGTGTGTGGTTTCTTAAAAATGTTACAGCGGAATAGCTTTGCAAGTTTTCAATGCTCTAATCGTGTTATTTTAGTAGAATTAAAAATATTAAAACCAAAATTTATGAATAAATATTCTTGAAATATGTTCAATTTGTTCTTTTAAATAAAATTCAAAGTCATCTTTTATATTCTTTACAATATAAATAATTGAAAGTAATTTTTAGTTGAAATAAGTAAGCTATAAAATGAGAAAAAAAAAAAAATATATATATATATAGATATTAGTTTTAATGAATATATAGTTAAAGATATCGACATCATACACCACAAAATAGAATATAAAGTTAATTAAAAATAATAAAATATAAGATAAGTACCGTCATATAAGGGATTAGTTTTCTGACTAAACTAGAAGGCCTCTTTTAAGTAATGAACTTTTTATTATAAGAAAATTCTACTTAGTATTCTAGTGGTATAAATCGGGAGACGGGATCGGTCCGACCTATTCGAGCTAGGCTGACTTAGTTCGATTCTCACACGATCTGATTATATTTTTCAGCTAAGTTTTACCTATTTAAAAAATAAAATAAATAATATAAATTAAAAAAAAATTATTATTAGAAATTTTCTTTTATTATAAATTAATCTGATTAATGGGCAATATTGATTAGGTCAAAATTATCGTTGACGGATCAATATGTATAGTTACTAGATATGCCAGCCGATAATGTCAACTCTATATTGTATCGTGGACCGAATTAGGCGGAGCAAGCTCCGAATTCGATCCAAATAACAACTCTAAGTATTCTAGTCTACTCCACTAATTACTCATTTTGCGTTTAGTAGCTAGCTTCCAATTTACAAAACCTAACAAGTAAATAACTATGACCCTATCCAAACTAGTGTTACGCAGACTATATTATTCAGATCAATCTAAAAATTATTGATCTGGAGTTTAAATCATTTATAATTTATAAATAAATTGCTCAAATAATTGACACAACGACACGGAATGCCAAGATGATTTTCAGGTCAACCAGTTGAATCGTCCATCTAGATCGATCCGAGTTGGATTCAAAAAAAAAAAAAAAAGAAAAATAGTTATGAGTTATGACTTGGTTCCGCAGCAATCGCATCTCATCTCCTAACTTTTACGTAAATATCTTTTCTTCTTCTATTCTTCATCTAGGGTTTACTTCTGCCCCTGGCTCTGACTTCATTCGAAATCTACTGTTGTGATTCGGGCGACCATTCGGTGCCTCACAATGTCTTTGTTATCATCTCTAATCATTCTTTCGATTTTTTCACACAATATTCAACAATTCTACAAAATCAAAGTTCTTCAAAAGTGAAAAATGATATTGTTTGGAGTCACTGTAGGTTAGCATATGACAGCAGCAATAAGAGAAGTAAATTGGTGTATGTAGCTGTTAGATATTCTTGCAATATTAACTCAAGAAGGGAGGGTTGAATTGAGTTAGTCTATAAAAATTTTCGTTAAATTTATTATCCCTTTCGGCGAAAGAGCTTACAAAATTTATTTGTGTCAATCTTTGTAAACCTGCACAGAGAGAGTTAAAGTGTTTACTGACATAAGTGACAAAAAGTAGTGCTCAGGGTATTTAACATGGTTCGGCAAAACCCTTTTGTCTACATCCACGGTCGCTCTATCACTAGAGCCAAAGCTTCACTAAACCTTTAATAAGCTACAAATACACCTAGAGCAAAGTGCTTCACCAAGCACACTTACTCTATCGGGTTTCTTCGCCAAGACAACCCCTAACAGCCTCTTGGACACGCTGTCCCCACGGGCGATTTGCTAGCTCTATTACAAGGTCTAAGAGCTTACACTAAGCTCTACAGAGCTTTTACTGGTGTGCTGCAGACCACCTTTACAATGTCGGTAAGAGGTTACAAAAAAGTAAACCAAGATTGAGCATGGATCTATCTCATGAATGTTAAGTGTTCATGATGTGATTCGAATGAGATGATCGGAGAGGTTCTTTGAGAGATTTCTTGATATGATTGGCGTAAGATTTATTTGTGTGGAATAGTCGAGTTCGTGACCAGCAGCAGGATATTTTTGTGTAGAGTGGTAGAGTTCTTGTATATCTCTGTTTTTGCTTGGGTTCTTTCTACTTCTATTTTTTTATGTTCTCTCTCTCCTTTTTTCTTCGTTGCTGTGACTCCCTTCTTATAGAGTTTCTTCACTGTGTAGGAGCCGTTGAAGAACGTTCTTTCTTGGCGCTCTCTTTCACGTGGGTTCTTCACGCCGAGAGGAGCTCGGTTTTGTCGATGGTTAATCAACCGCTTCCAAGCTTCTTTTCTACCGTCTTTGTGCAAGGTCTTCGTTGCATTAAATGCGTTATAGAAGTTTGAATTTGTCGCCAACGGTTGAAAGCTTAATTTAGCTAAGCTCATGCGAGACTCTGGTGGTGATGAGTTGATATGGCTTGTCCATAATAAATACAATGCAGGTTGACTGCTTGACTTGAACAAAGACTTTGACTTGTGTAATGTGCTTTCTTCACTTGATTATTGAGCTTTCCTTTTCTGTGAAAAGCTCTTGTAGATCTTCTGTTTGAAGTGCTTCAGTCCGTTGTGAGTGCAGGTGATTTTTGAAGCAAGGGAAATTTCGTTGCCGTTGAACACAAGGTCTGTTTCGAAACAGAGAAGTCTTCTTATGCTTCAGTAGTCGAACAGCTGACTATAATGTGGCTGTGGCATCCTCAGTCCCGTATGCTGTTAGCAGTAGTATAGCAGTTGGCTGTATGATGGCTATTTTTATCTGTTGTAAATAAGATGACCTTTGTTCGTCTAATCCTGCAGAACTTGTTTTCAGATTATTAGTCTAATATAAATCATAGTTCTTAATTCTTTGTTATCATCAAAATTATTCTTATAATTCCAACAGTAGCTATATTTATGAACATTTCAAGAGGCAATATTATTAGATTCAATCAACACTTAGTCAGAATTAAAAAAGATATTGGAGCTTACAAGAATGTTCCTACTAACGTTTGCTAGAAGATGAAGCTACACAATAATGACATCCTTTAAACAAAAAAGACGTTAAGAAATGCTCGATGAACAAAATCTATTTAGCTAATAATACAAAGAATCTGAAGGGCAAGTTTACAATACATTTAGCGAGGCTAGAGATGTTCTATTAGATTAAGAGCAAGACTGCGAAGGCATATCAACATGAAGTATAGAGGGTCACATAGATAGAGAAAATATTCTATTAGAAAAGGAAAAGAGGTAATGCTGATGGATTCTTATTTCATGCCAAACCACTGTCAATGCACAGCCTATGTCAACGAGTGTCTTGTAAAATAATGAAGCCATAAAAAAATGTGGAATTGTTATATCTAACTAGATGATTGATGCACGTATATCTTTTAATATTATTGCTAGTATTGGTTCAGATTGTAAAGCTCAACACTATCATGATTTAGAAATTTTTTGTTTAATAAGAATATTGAAGAGATGAGGCGTTATATTGAGAGCTACCGTAATGCATGAAAAAGAATGGCATTCACCAATATTATTGATAGGTTATATTAAAGAATCCTTATTAATTTCTAGTTTATTGCCCAAAATGTACTATCTTTATCAAATCTTTTGATGCATTTGATCCTTCCAAAACTGTAGAGATGTTATACAAGTTATTTATAGTGGATATTGAAAATGTGGTTAAATTTTGTAACTGATAATGTATCAAATTATATTGTTGTTGGTAGACTATTGGAGTAGGAATTTCGAAATTTATTTTGGTCTCGTTGTGCCGCATTGCATTAATATAATATTTCATGATTTTCACAAGTTGGATGAAATTAGTAATTTAGTATGTCATGCATTTAAAATTACAGAATATATCTACAATTATTTTTTCGTTACAACTGATAAAAAAGTTTACACGTGAAACGTAAATACTTACACCAACATATACTGCTTTTTGCTATCAATTTTATTATTTTGTAAAGTATATTGCTCAAAATGGTAGTTTGAGAGCTATGGTAGTTTCAAAAGAATTTCAACTTCAGCGTATGATAAAGAAAGTAAAGAAAAGAAAATTATGAATGATTTTTTAACTACTTTTTTTTTAACAGAATGTGCCAATGTTATGAAACTTACTGATATTCTAGTTCATGTTTTTCGTATTGTTGATTGCGATGATAGACTTTATATAGGGTACTTGATTGAAGCTATTCATACTATCAAAATTGAAATAGTGAGGAGTTTTAACAATAATAAGGAAAGAGTATATCTAGATATTATTAATAATATGTGGGATCATCAATAAGACAGAGCTTTATATGCAACTAGTTACTAGCTTAATTCTCGTTATCAATATGATATCTTTTCATCTGAAAAAAGTTCTTCCACTATTTCGGGGCTTCTGGATGTAATAGAAAAGTTTGCGATATGAGATTTTGAGCTTATGAATAAGTTGACTGGTGAAATAAAGCTTTTTCAGAAATACTGAAAGAGACTTTGCACGCATTTATGCTATTTCTAGTCCTCAACCTATGGCTATGGCTTCAGGTAGCAATAATTCTTAGTTATATGATTTATTGATTTTACATATTCTTTTTATTTTCTAAAACTTATATTCTCTTATAGATGAATGATAGCTGTTATACGGAATAGTGTTAGACATATTCAAAAATTAGCCATTTGTATTTTAAGTCAAACATATAATGCTCCAGATTGTGAGAAGAACTAGAGAATATTTGAACATACCTATTTCAAAAAATGAAATAGATTGAAGCATCAACGACTAAATCATCTTGTGTGTATTCATTATAATTAGATTTTGAAGCAAAGATAATAGTTATTATATCTTTTTATTTGTCAATTTTATGAATTGTAAATACATATTAGGAATTATTTCAAATATCGAAACTATGATCATTATAGATGTTGAAGGATTCGGAGAAAATGATGATTGGATAACTATAGATGAATCTTCACTTTTAACTAATGAAGATTTAGAAGCATTTCACAAGCAATTGAAAGTGTGGTCAATTCAAAAGAAACCAACTGATGGTAGCTATATTTACTTCTATTTCTAGTTAAACAATGTTTGTTGGATTATGAGTTTGAAAATCTAAAATTGAAATTATAAATATTTTGTAGATGCTGAATTAAATCTAAAAATCTTAGTATGGATGGTGAAAATGATGAGGAGAGTGAAGGAGTTGATAGATATATGCATGCTTGATAGTTTTTCTTGCCAGATTATGGTTCAGGAGTTTAAGGTAACTACTGTTTGAGACTCAAACGCATATTAGGAGTATTTTATAACAACGTGAAATATTTACTAGTAGTTTTTGTTAGCATGTTGCTGTCCATAAGGTAATATCTATGACTTTATTTTGTTAGAAATATATTATATTTTTGAAGATATTAAATTAATATAGATACTATGAAGATATCAAAATCATATATTTATATGTGAGGATGCGCGCACACCCCCTCCCCGCATACATCAGCGCGTGAACCGTTGGATCTTGTTCAGATGGTGCACGCGTTGGCGCGGAGCGCGCATGTCCCTCCTCTTTACGAAAGGTTATTTTCGTCATCTCACTCGATTTTTTCTCTTCTCATGCATTTCTCTCATACTATTCCTCATTTTTTTCCTATGTTCGTTACACCTCGCTGCTCTAGATCTCCATCTCCCCCGCGCCGATTTTCGTGCCTCGTGCATCACCTCTGTAGGTTTGTTTCTTTATCATCCCTTCTCTTTTCTTCAATTTTTCTTAAATTGCTCCTTACTGTTTCAAACCCTAGAAATTCGTTCGCTTAGAATTAGGGCAAACAAACTCTTCATTTTTTTTCTCCTCCTCTTTCTATACAGTTTTCTAATTCGTTCGTCACCAATCGAAAAGTTCACACATTTATTTCCAAAAATCAAAATTCAAAGAAAAATATAAACTTGTGTATTCAAAAGACTTATATTTCTAACATCATTAAAAAGAGGTAGGAGAAATTAATATCAGCACACGAATTACAGAAGAATGAATGATTAATAGGGATATACAAGATCCAAAATAAATGAACACTTGTTTATCATTTGGATATTTTTATGTTGGTAGTAAACACTACTTTATAAGCCAAATGTATGAATGCTATCTATAAAAATTTTTTTTCAACCAACAATAACTCTTCGAGAATTTGTATTTAAGAATGATAAATGTTTGAGTCAACTTAATATTGAAAAAGAAAAAAAAAATGATTACATTAGTGAAGACTCATGCCGGTTTGTGAATAATAGCGTTTTCATTCTAATAAGTGCAGCACAAGTGTATACAAAGAATGATACGATAGGTTCAAAAAAAAATTTGAGAAATCTCAAATTGAATATATCTTGCATGATGATGAAAAAATAGTGATGGCTTTACAAGCTGCATTTATAAGTCTCGAATAAAGGACGATCAACGAAAGTGAAAGATGAAATTCAATTCAGCTACAAAGAAAGATAATTGTGAATGCAAATTTTTTGAGATTTTGAGGATTTCTTTCGGGCATCTTATAGAGATTTTTCATAGTCGTGATATAGAGCTACGATAACACTTTATTCTTAAAAAATAGATGGACTAACAAGTATAGAGCCAAATATAATGATGCACTAGTAAGTGTGCATGCGAAGTCTAAACTATTGAGACTTACTAAACTGTAGATGGTTACAGTCAATTAGTTTATGAACCGGCTGAAACTGATAAGAAATACTAAATAATGTTATAAGCATCACAAGTACTATCATTATGGCTCAAAGAACTAAAGAAGACTGCCGAAAGGGAGTGATAGAGATACTCTTTTTTTAAGGACACTTCCAAACACTCTCTCCGGTTTATGGCCAAGCTGATTTTCAAATCCAACCTCTAGCATTAAATATGAAGAACTATTAGTTAGAAACATACTCAAATTTAATCTCAATCGGAATACTAAATCACCTCTATCCGACTACTTGATAAAGATGATGGAAAATAAAAAAAACTTCAATATATATATATATATATATTGTATTATTTTTGTCACTTTAATCAAATGGCCGGATGGAGATAAATTAATATTTTGATTGAGTTAAAATTTTCTAAATATGTTTCTAACTAATAGTTTTTCATATTTAATGCTGGAGATTGAATTTGAAAATCACTCCGACTATAAATCGAAAAAAAAGTGCTCAAAAATACTCTAAAAAAGAGTGCTCATATCCTTCCATTATATATATAGATATACAATAGAAGCATTCCAGATCGTATTAAAGCACTCCACAACCGTTAATGGCCGTGGAGACCTATATTTCAATCTCTATGAAAAACTGAGTCGATAAAATACAGACAAATTTTTATTTTAATCGAAATACGAATCGATTTTCATCTCAATTTCAATTGAGCAAAATGTGGACCTATAAATCCAACCTCCATTCGAACACTTTATCAAAATGACTCAAAAATAATATATATATATATATATATATATATAGGATATAGACACATACCATCTTAAAGATACATGTGTACACATGCCGGCCAAAATTGACCGGCGAGCTCTCCAAATTCAATCTCCACTGTTGGATAAGAAGAATCATGAGTTGAGAACATGTTGATAAAATTTCAGCTCAATCGGAATACGAATCTACCTCTATCGAAACTCTTGATTAAAATAACATAATAAGTTAAATTTGATAAAAGATATATATTTTCTTTTTGTGTCACTTTGATCAAGAGTTCTGATGGAGGTCAATTTGTATTCCGATTGATCTGAAATTTTATCAACATATTCTCAACTCATGATTTTTCATATCCAACGGTAGAAATTGAATTTAGAAAGCTCGCTGACCACTTTTAACCAACATGTGTACACATGTATCTTTAAAATAACATATAATTATATCCTATATATATATATATATATATATATATATATATATTGATATTTTAAATGAATCAACTTTGAATAAATTCGAAGCTGAATCAAATTCATTTAACTTATCGAATCAATTCTATATTAACACGAAATTGATCCAACCCATACGAAGTCAAATTCAAATACAATTTAAATGATCAATTTTGAATTAAATTCGCATGTCTGGCACAACTAAATCTATGTGCTCGCTTCTCACATACAAGACTATGAATCTTGTATGTGCAGATCAAAGAAATGTTAGGTGGATGTCTATAAGGTAAAATACTAATGATGCGAACATTTATGCTTATAACTTCTAGCTAAAATTACATGTTGCTTGCTTGCACAATTATGTTACAGCACCTTTCCTAGCCGAGAAGTAACATTTGACGCGCCCTCTTTCAGCAATGGATATTTCACCACCAATTATACCAAGTATATTTAGAGTCTGGGAATAATTAGTGTAATTATTGATGAGACTGAAGACCTCCTGTTACACCATGATTGTTGTTACACATCTTCTATTGATCGACGGTATGGCATATAACGGTGATCCTTTGATGCATTGTGCTTCCTCTTTTTTTCCATAAATGACTCAAGCTTGCCCGCCGCCTGTTGATTGAATGGTTGAAGAATCTGAGTAAGAAATGGTGAAACCATAACAAGAAAGACAAAAAACAACACTAAGATTGACCAGCTTTTTCACACCTTCAGATCATTGTACTTTGTTATTAGTTCCTTTTCACGAATCTCCGCTGCATGACAAACATATTGGTACAATACGCATGAACAGGGATGTAAATATTAAGCCTCTTAGAACAAAATAGAAGGTTAACATAAGGAGGGAAAGAGAATTAGGGCCACAGAGTCGTACACTTTTTAAGGTAGTAAGGTCGCTTTCCATGTTTTACTGCTTCCCTTTCCTTCTTTTTATGCTCAGCTAGAATCTCAGATCGAGTACTCTTCTTAGAATTTGACTTTAACTGCTTATCCTGAAAGTTGACAACAAAAAACACCAACATGAGATCAATTTACAGAAAAAGAGTGGTGATTGGCCATATGAATCAGACTAAATACTAACAGTGCAAAGCCAATTATAAATAATAACACTATTATATTACCTAAATATCTAAAGCAACAAACATTGGGATCTAATCTAAAACCAAAAGATAAAAGTCAATCCATTGTATTAATATCATTAAGATTTCAAACTTTGTTGAGGCTAGTATTCATTAAACCTGAACTCACCGTTGAACTGCTTCCATGTCATTTATTCTTATATGTCTCCTACTTATTAGAGAATAAGGTTTTGGAATGCTGAATGAGATCACTTGCACTAGATCTCATCAATTAATGTATTATACTTCAGGTATCTTGCCACTTTAATGGTGTATCCTTATTAAGTCTCTAGCATATCATAAGCTTTCTATCTACTTAACATAAAATGCTAACAAAAACTCCCACATAGTATTGGCCAGGCTGTCCAGGATAAAATTTGCCAAACATTCTCATACAGCTTAAAATGGAACATCTTTCCAAAGATATGAAGCTTTCATATGACTTCCTCATTAAACTATCCTCTTATAACCTTAAATTATGGTAGTAATGCTAAAACTCTCTTAGTATAAATTGGAGGTCAACTACAATATTGTAGATGAAAAGAATCTCCTATTTACAGTTTCATAAGCCAAGAAACGAATAAGCTATCAAAACTAAGTAGACGTACTTACTAGACAACAACAAACTCAAGAAAAAACAGCTACATTATAAGGCTGGAGTTACTTACAATCCATGAAATGTGTTCCTTCAGTTCCTTGGCAACATTTGGATCTTTTGACTTCTTAGCCAACTTTTGAAGTTTCTTATTGTCCAAAATTTAGATGGTCCATATAACCAAAATTTACATGTCAGCAAAATCACATAACAAAATCTACAAGGTCAAACTAGATTGAGTACCTCTTTTTCTTTAGGAAGTTCAACTTCATACAAGAAATTGTATCTCTTCTTGAACCTGCAAACGTTTCAAAGAGAACCTTACTAAATTACAGGTCCCTGTAATGACAAACTTAGCCATGACAAACTTCTGTCTCAGCATCCCTAGAGACTTATCAAGCCATTCTTTCACAAACAGCCAACCCATATTATACCCCAACACCCCCAACTAAATTATAAATTCAGTAACACCTTAACAGAACCATCCAGGATAGCTATAGTTGCTTTGGACAACTATATGTGAAGGACAACCTAATGTCAGAGTATGTCTACAGTAACTACTTTGCATTGCACAGCAAACTGTCCTTGCCAACTCAGTTTAAATTTCAAAGTACATGAACTTCTGGGTTTTGAAGGGGGCGGATGTGTGGAGGTGAGGGGACAAACTTTAGGTTCAATAAAACACTGTACAGTCAGTCCTAAACTTAACAGCAGATTTCAAAATATGTGTCAAAAATCACCTTACTGTATTTTAAAGATCAAAAGAACAAATTGCCATAAGGATTGACTAGAAACATAATAATGCAGTTTGTAACTAGTACCTAATAGCTTGGTAGGTGTCACTTTAAGAACATTCCAGCCTACTCAGCGACTAACGCATTTCAAGTTCGAATCTATGGAAGTCTTCATCAAGAAGTTTTAATAAGAGAGAAGAAAATTATTAAAATACAACTAAGTATCTCATATACAAGCAATGTCTCATACTTGGTGAATAAACCTAGCTAAAGTACATAAGATCCTCTAGAGTATTAACACAATACTCTGCATAGTAGAGTAGGAATATTTCATGAATATTGGCATAAATAAAAGTGAAGAGGATAAAGGCTACAAAAAAACATTCAGCCTCTTGCAATTGTTTTAATATACCTAGATCAAATATACAATACAAAATTTCTCAGCAACAGGCAAGAACCACTAAATAAGCAACTAAATTAACCAAATTACGTAACATGTTGTAAACTCGAATTTCATTTAAAACAAAAAGGTGCAACTCAAATTAAGTGAGTGAAGTAACCACCACAGATCATACCCTTCTTTAGAAAAATCTCCACATAAAGATTCGAATCTTGGATCTCGTACAACCTGAAAGGCAGAAATGTTAGAACTTCCAATAAACTAAACTCCAAAGCTAACAAGACTTGTGATCATGTTCTTGACTACAGGAAATTTCCAACTTAAATAAAAGACATTTTACCTCGCAGTAGTAAATAAAAGGCTCTAGAAAAGTTACTTCGCACTAGACCATACAGTTTCACCAAAACAGATAATTTTGCTGACCTCAGTGGCCAAATCATCTAAGACCAACAAGGAGCTTTGTAAAGTTTAAGAATGAAGAGCTCCAAATTTTTTATTAGCACGGATTTATACATTAAATCTATACTAAATTATGCATTAATATGATTGCTAAAACTGGAAAAAAAGGCCATGAACAGGCACCATGCAATCTTAAAGAGTAAAGGTAAAGGTATTTTAAAATTTATTATTTATATGAATATTATATAATGGATGTGGCTGGCTTAAAAGTCAAGATAACAATAGTAGGGCCATGAACCCATGATGGTAGCAAAGATTTCATCAGGCTTTGTTTTGACGCGTGATGATAGCTGGCTTGATGTTCTTACATATTGCAACACTTTCTTTTGCCACAGAGATAGGTCATAGCTACACAAGTAGATTTATAGCAATTAACCATCTTCACTGAGTTATGCTTAACCTGTGAGATACTAGAAAGCACAAAATACTGTGGCATTGCCACAGAGCTAAAAGGATAGTCAGGATAGTCAGCATGACGCTTTGCAGATAAATGTTGAAAAGCATTTATTGCTTAGGTCTTTCAAATTTTTCTACAGTTTAATCTAAGATGCAAAAAATTGTCTTTAGGTCAACTATGGGATTGCTTATATTAAGATTTCTTCCATTCAGGCAAACTACTAATTCTAAATACTTGTTCATATAACTCACATGCAAGGAAATGCAAAAAAGAAGTTGAATTGAAAGACACACCTTTTTTGGCGCTTGGATGACTTCCCGGAATCGACCAACACGCATCTTACTACTTATCTCCATCGGCCTATCACCAAAAAGACACAAAAAAAGAAAAGGGAAAAAGAAGAAGAATCAACAACCAGCACTTACAAAAAAAAATAATAAGTTATCAAGCAATAATCATTCAAATCACCTAAATACTCAGTAAACTGTAATAAAATTTCATTCATTCTCAAACAATAATTACCAAAATCAACTAAAAATTACAAAAGGAAAAAAGAAAGAAAGACATGTTCTTGTTGGCTCTGCCGCGATGCTTGTTCTTCTTCCCATCAGGCAGCAAGCGGAGTTCGTGAGACCCATCAGCTCGAGCTCTCTGCAGCTCCTCGATGGGGATGTCAGCCAGCTGCCGCTCTATCTCTTTCTCCTACCAATTCGAAAACACATGACCAAAGTCACGAATTTCACTCAGTCAAAAAATTCAAAACCTAGCAGATGGTTTGACAAGCTATTACCTCTTCTGAATAGTTCTCGATTTCTTCTTCGTCTTCTTCGACAGAATCAAAGTGTCTGCAAGACTTAAATGGAAGTTGTTCCATAACAAATTGCCGGAGAATAATCGGCGGTAAAAACGGCGGCGAGGGAGATTGATGAGAGAGAGAGAGAAGAAAACGAAGCAGAAGGTTCTGAAGATGTGAAGAACACCGCCAACGCACTCAGATAGAGCTCGCACTCGAGCCCTGGCCCCTGATTTTATTCTTTTTTGTGGTTTTCTAATAGTAAGAGCGGGTTAAATTCGTTGAATGGGTTAGCAGGTCTTTTATAAATAAATTTTTTGATTAAGTAGGCCATATCTAGCTCTATTTTATTTTTCTAATCTAGTTTTTTTCAAATATACTTTTCTAGAAATTTTTTGTAATAAAAGACCAAATACTCTCACTTTGTAAGTTTTTCGACGGCTTTCGAACCAACATTAATAATGCCTTCACAAAGTAGATTGGTATATCTTAATATTTTTATTTGTGTTCATGCCATAATTTTTGTTTATAACTCCTCATGAAATATTTGTAGGCTAGCGAGTAAGACAATATACAATGAAAATTTGTTTGAGATAGAGAGAAAAAAAACACAATTCGTAAGTTATTTGACACATAAAAAAAAAAAATAATGACCGTATAGTAAAGTCACATACAGTATCTCATATGTCGTACACTATATTCCAACAATCCTACACAATCAATACATCCTATTGCATTGAATAGTCAAACACATCAACTTATTCGATATTATTATGGATTGTTTAATATTTATACGATAGTAGTGTTAACAGTTGAGTTAGTAAGTATGATATTCATATATATTTGATATTTGAAAGTTAAATTTTAAAATTTGTATTAATAGGTGTGTGCATTATAAAATATTTTTTTCTCCTAAAGATCTCCTACATACATGTGTTGCATTCTTTTGTTTTCAATTTAGGTTTCGTGATAGGTGATATACGAAAACACAAATAGCTACCCAAGGAAATAATATTGAATATGAACTGCCAATGGTGGAAGATACTTTTTCATTTGGCCAAACAATAAGTTACAATGATCGAAAGTCATTACAATATTTATCTTTACTGCCCATTATTGAGTATAGTTGATTAAGTGTCGGAATGTGTATTGTCTTGCATATCTTATTAAGAGTTTCCTCAAATTGAAGATTCTTCTTTACTACTCATCTTTTATGCTTCTTTACTACTCATCTTTTATTACATCTCCCACACAGCATAGGTGACACTAGCATAAGATACTTTACTATCATATCCTTTATTATATCCCACGGCATATGTCACCCTAATAGAAGATGCTTTCTCATCTAACTAGATACAAGTAGGAATGGCAATATATGACCCGATCCGAAAATGCGATTCGAAACTAACCCACTTAATCAGGATTAGGGTTAAAAATTTTGACCTTTATAAATATATAGATTGGGTTAATGTTGAACAAATTGGACCCGGTTATTAAATGGGTCGACTCGGGTTAATCCGAAATTGACCTATTAATCCGAATTATCATATCTTGAAGGAATAATATTTGAATTTTTTCTTTTCGTATATTAGAATATTGACAATAAAAAAGAATCGATAATAGTAATTTATAAATTATTAAATTATATAGTATTTATAATTAATTATTATTTTTATATTTTAGTAAATATTGTAAGATGAGAATTATAATATTATCGAAAGTATTATTATGTAGGTATTTCTGTAATGACAATTTGAATTTCGTATAAAAGTTTTTAACAAAATTTTGTTAGATAGCTATGTTTATCAAAATTTTTATCAAAATTATTAGTATATATTTATAATCATAAAAGTTTAGCAGTCAATACATATTTTTAAAAAATAAAAATAAAAATAAATTTTTTGAATATTTTAAGGACGGATAAAAATACTAAAATACACATTTTGACGGACATTCACTATATCTCGTCATTAAAAACATCGTGCACTTCTATTAGAATTGATCGTATAATTTCGCTAAATTTTAAAAATATATAATTAATAATTAATAATTTTAATTATTAAATGAGTCAATCCGAATTTAACCTGATTATTAATAGGTTGGATTAGGATTAGACAATTTTGACCTGTATAAATTTATAGGTTGATTAAAGTTAAACAAATTTGACCCGGTTATTAAATGAGTCGACCCGAAATTGATCCATGAATTCAAATTGCCACCCCTAGATGCAAGTAAATGATGTTGAGTATGACTGCACGAATCCACTACAACATATCAAATGTTTCTTCATCGGATCAACAGAGTCAAACTCACTAGACAAGCACATGAACACAAAATATTTTGCAATTTATATTTTGATTTATAAATTTTATTAATTTCGTTATTTTTTAATATTTTTAAATTTGTAAATGTATTTTACTTTTGCTTGTACGGGATATAGCGCCCAAGCATTTGCGCCTAGTGCTAAGAAGGCTAGGAAAACTACTGCTGCTAATTAATTCTATTATTGCTCCTAATTCTAGTTAAAGAGTTTGACATAGTTTTTTCTTTAGGTTTGTGGTTTGTTATGTAAAATCTTGGGTGTGCTTATATCCACATTGGTCACTTCTTGAGGCCCTTGTCTTATGGGGGTTATATATGTTAACATACACAATAGATGGTTGAAGTCGTGACCCTATCGCTTTTCTTACCTCGCTTGATTATTTGACCTTGCTTCCATGGTCAATATAGAATCGCACGTGGTCATATAGTTGCACGAATATCAAATCATGAGAATAATTACTTGTAATCAACAATTAATTACTTGATACATTTAACGCGCTAGATATATTAACAACTACCATTTCAAAATCAAAATTTACGACATACATAAAATTGTCGCATTTGTAAATTATGATCGCAACAGTCATATGGTAAGAAAATGTATCTGATTCACTCATTTAAATAGATCAGACATCATTAGAAGATGGTTTAGTCTTCTAAAAGTTACAACAATTTCTGAAATTCTTTAATATCTCTTTTAGGTGTGGCACCAATTACCAACTGAGAATGTTAAAATCATTGGTGATGATTGAATCATTTAGATACTATTCAAATGCTATAGTGATCGCATGTTGAACAATATTTATATGCTTTTAATCATCAGCACTGGTCTGAATAGAGCTTTTTCAATTGGCAACAGTCTTAAAAGTACACCAGCATTGATAATCGCCAAAATGAAGAAGAAAGAAATACAAACACATTTTGTATTAGAGATTGATGTGGGTCAAAACAAAATTTGTAATGCCACTTACTAATATAAAATATTTACTTCTCATAATTACGCACGCCCATATATCAAATACAATAATTCTAAGATCAAATACAATCAATAAGCAATCAATTGATTTTACTTCATTTGTGTTGAATTAAAATACAATCAGAGTCTCTTAAATTGGTAAATATAATACATAAATATCATTCGTGGTTTTATAAATACAAGTCTAAAAGTATTTCAAGCTTTCTGAAGAATCTAAAATTCAAGTTAAGCATCACTGTGAACCAGAAACTTTTTAAGACAAAATTTGCTAGTCATTTTCAATATTACTTCCTTTAGCTATCCTTTTCTTCCGACCTTTCTTATGAACTTTTTCAGCAACAAAACTGTTAGTTTAGCTAAATCAGTTTTGAGAATTTTCATAATATCTTTGCGATGCTTACTCTTAAGTGTTATATTTTTTACTTCTTCTTCTATCTTTAATCACAGAGAAGTCTCTTTAGTTTCAATTTCTGTTCCCGAATTTAGTTTGCATTAAACTTAAATAAGGTCAAATTGAGAACAAAAGAATACAAACCAATCAGTATGAAATAGATTTGATAGTAAAAATACTTTACCTTTATAATCTTACGACCCATTAATTTACTTCTTAATTTTCAAATAATAACTTTTATATCACACTTACTTATCTAATTTACTCTAACTAGTACCTCTTTAATATAAATATATATAAAAATAAATGTCAAATAACTTTAGATGTATGCAACTCAATGTAACAACTTGTGCGACTATTGTATGTGATGCTTTTTGTATGACTTATGCAACCACGTGTGTGAGACACTAATTATGCAATGTAAAGGACACGGTGAATTAAACAATAACACGATGAATAGAGAAGAATAGTATTACAGTCATCTCAAACATCCTCGTGATGTTATTACTATTTTGTTCAAAACGAGAGACGATAAAGATAGATTTCGTTTAAGAGTTGACTCAATTGAGACCTAGGGAATAACTTTTTAGACAAGATCGATGATTTCACTGGCACGGATGAATTCATTAAAAGAATTAGGAGAGTTTTACAGATATGATACAAGATTACAATGGAGGAAGATCGAACGAGAGTTTGAGTTAAAAAAGAAGAGAAGAGAAAGAGTTATATAAGGAGATGTTATCAATAAAATATTGAGAATTAGTCTTGTTTGAGATTGATGATATTTTGATCTTTTAACATAAAAATGATTAAAAAAATAAATTTTAAAAATATGACCTCATAAAACAAAGTGGGCGTGGATGATGCATACTTAATAAAAAAACCCTTTATAATCTATCTGTATCTAGTAAGTCATACTGGATTCTTCAGATAATCATTGAAAAGCAAACTTGATTCACTTTTAATCAATGGTCGACGGGTTCCGAATCGATCGGACTTGTTCGAATCAGATCCAATAATTGTATTTATTGCTGTATCTCAATACATATCATAACTAATTATAATCATTATAGATTCTGAGCACAGTAATCTAGTTCCCAAAACAATCTCAACTTATTCGAGATATTTATATATTGGAATCCTTGTCAGAAAGAGGATGCTTACAGCCAACCATGTTATCCATCTTATAATTGTCACATTACGTCCGTATTTACTGATAATTAACCTTCGAACATAAATAATTTACGGACATTTTATCTTTTTCAAAATGTATTAACACATGTTTCATCTATCTTTTGTTATATAGTTGGCTTGAATCAAGAAGTCTACCTTTACACTTCTGAATATCACCTATCATAAATATAAATTGAGAACCAAAAACATACATTGTTATTAGCATATCAAACAATTATATTTGAACTTAATAAATAATCAAACTATGGTTAAACGTAGCTGTAAATGAAGAGAGGAATCGCATGGTCACACATGGAGATACACTGCCTATGCGATTATTGCGACCCTTCCAGCTATGTTTTATGACCCATGTGTGCGACGTGTGGGACCATAATAGACTCTTTGTGGTATCGGCGCGATGTGTGCGATTTGTTCACTATGTGCGACCTTACTGATGTAGATGAGATAGTAAATCAAACAGCAATGCAATGAACACGTAACATAAACAAATATTACAGTCATCTAAACGAATTTAATAAATCTATTGCCATTTCTTATGGAAAGAGAGATGACATGGATGAACTTCGATTTAAAACTGATGTGATCAAAATCAGAGAAAAATTTTTACTGACAAGATCAAAATTTCGCCAGCACGAGTAAATTTACTTAAGACGTTAAGAATTGCAGTGATTTTGAGAATTTTTTCAACAAAGGAGAATGGGATGAGACTGTAAGCAGCGGGAAGACGAGGGAAAAAAGTGAGCTTGAAGAGAAAAAAGTCAAAACTTTAGAATGTTTGAGTTGAGAGTATTTCGATCTTTGGCACAAAAAAATTGTCGCATAAACTTGGCATATAAAAACATTATTGAGTTGAATGTGGCATATATAATCAAGTAACCCCAAAAAATTTTCTGAGTATCCAAACGACTACCACAGGAGCAATTTCATCATTAGATAATTACTCCTAACAGCATGCTACAGAGAAATTTATCTCGTCGTGTGATTTACAAAGCACAATATTTTAGTCAAATTCAATACTAGTGTGTAGAGATCCTTCGAAGGATTTCAACCTAATTTCACAATGCTCGAGCTTTGCCAAAGAAGAAGAATTAGAAAATATTGAATTATATTATCAAGCTAAATATAAGACAATCCCATTATACATATATATATATATATATATATATATATATATATTAGCACATGTAAACTCTATTGAACAACTATAATTCATAATATTCAATTTTATTGCTATTCATTTCTCAATTGTTTCATAGTATCGAACCAAATTGATTCTAAAATTTTTTGTATATATGATAGTTTTTCAATCTATCATCTTCATCAATTTCAGTCTTTCTCTCCACATTTTTTTAAATAAAAAAAAACCTATTAGCCGCCTCTACCATCGCCAACGCCATCTTTAGCCGTCGTCTTATTGATCCTTAGCGGCTTCACCTTATCACCATTGTCTAGTTCTTCGCCGACATTCGTCTTATTCGCCGTCTGGCCATCAAGATTTCGCCACTTTCGTCGTTGGATCATCGCTGGTTTTCTTCTCCGCATACAATCAGTGACAACTACCGTTGTCAGACTTAATTTGCTATCCTTTGTTCGCTATCTCCGTCACCGCTACTTCACCGCCTATTTGATTGAGATCTGCCGAGGTCTTCTATCTGTCATTGCCGTTTTGTTTTACTGTCGTCGTCAATTGCTGTCGTCGTTCTTCGCCCGACTGTCATCTTCATCTTATCCTTTATCGTCGTCGTTCTTCTCCTAACCATCACCGATGCTACCCTCTTTGATTAGCCCAACCTGATTTAGCTCCACATAATCTGATCATCTAGGTATGATCCGAAATAGCAGCTCAGCTCTGCCCGACCCAACCCATAAAATGATTTTTATAATGCCTTCGATTGAGTTCTTTCAGGATTTTCTACTGACATCTACTGATGTTCCTTTGACTACTTATAATGATTGGGATGAATGGGCTATTTTAGTCAGAACTATTCTTTATGGACAATGTCTTCTTGGTTACCTGGATGGTTCTATTCAGAGTCCATTCTCGCATGCAGATGATGTAGCTCTTAAGGTCAAGAATAGCATTCGTCATGCGAAGAATGTTTAGGATGATCATGACGAGCGATTCTAACATTCATCATTGCTTTTATTGATCAATCACTTCGCCCGCATCTTGAAGACATTCCAACTACTGCATTATTATGGAAACATTTTAATACTCAGTTTGTTAAGTCAAGTGACGCTAAAGAGTATCAACTTCTTACAGAAACTTAGGCTGATAGACAGGGTGATCGCAATATTTAGGATTTGGCACACTGATGCGAGGTTACTAGCACGAGCTCTTAAAACTTGAAGATTCTAGCTGTACTTGTCGCGAATGTCGTACCTATAATGAACGTTGCCAACTCTATCAGTTTTTTATGGCTTTGCGTTTAGAATTTTAAGCGATGAGTGGTCGTATCATACAGAATAACACAGTAATGGATGCTGCTATGTCGGAACTTATTGCCAAGGAGACTCGTTTGCGATCTCTTTCGATAAGGATACCTATCTTAACTTCTGGCTCAGCTACAGTTCTTGCTACTTCTTCACGCATTCTTCTTCCAATTTGGGAGGAGTTAGTGATTCTATTTGTACGAATTTTTCTCATCCTCATCAGCAGTATAACTCTTTATGTACTCATTGTAAGAAATCAGGCCACATTATGAATGATTGTTTTCAGCTTTACCCACACTTGCTTACTCAATATCGGGAACGAATGAAGGCGAAAAGTTCGTCCACCACTCATTTCGAGTTGCTCAGAAAATGTTGTTGATAGTGCACCTGTATCTCATGATTCCACAGATATTTAGATAGAACTTCAGCTTCAGCGTCAGTCCATTTACGAGCACATCTGCCTCTGTGTCTTTAGCCTCTCCTGGTATAACTTGCTCTTAGATTTTAGATTCTAGTGCATCTCATTATATAATTTCTAATTCATCATTCTTATCTAATATTACATCTTTATCATCAAACTTTCCTTCATTATATACAGCTGATGGTTCTCAATTCACGATCACTTAGTCTGAAGCCGTTATTTCCAACTCTGTTAGCCTATCTTTTGTCTTGCATGTTCTTCATCTTACCTTACACTTAATTTTCGGTGAGTTCTCTTTGTTAGAGAGGACTCATTATTGTCTTTGATTCTCTTACATATTTTTTGCAGGATCATCATACCGACCAGATAATTGATCGTGCTCTTACAAAAGAGCGTTTGCATCACTTAAAGTATTTCTATCTTTTTTTGTTCTAATTCCTCAAAATTTAGTTATGTTATTGTAGGTTAGTCTGCTGTTGATTTGTGGCACAAATACTTAGGTCATATTTTTAAATCTCATTTAAAGATTCTATTTGACAATGAAGCTTTTAGACGAGTTTTTTTTTCCTCCTTTATCTGCATGTATTAGTTGAATGTAGCAAAATATTCAGCTCTACCTTTTATTCAAAATTTTTTTAAAATTTGTAATGCTTTTGAATTAGTCCATTTTGATATTTGGGGACATGCTCCCATTCCTTTAATGATTGATTTGCTTTACTATATAAATTTTATTGATGATTACACTCGTTATACTTGAGTTTATCTAATTGTTATCGTTCTGGTGTCTCCACTATATATAACACATTTAGTATTATTGTTCATATTCAGTTTAATACTCAGAACAAGATTTTTCGTTCTGATAGTGCACTTTAGTATATATCTTCTACCATGAGATCAATCTTACAATTTTATAGCACCCTTTTCAATAATCTTGTCATTATATTCCTGAACAAACCAGTGTAGTGGAATGCAAACATTGTCACATTCTTGAAACCGCTCGATTTCTTTTTTTATCCTCATTTGTTCCTCATTCTTTTTGGATAAAAGTCATTTTTACTTCCGTTAATCTTATCAACATCACTCAATCGTTCTGATAAGATACATCATGAGAGTTTATTTTTATCTCCTTCGGACTATAGTATGCTATGCACGTTTAGGTGCACTTATTTTGTTCTGCTTCTTCCAACTGAGTGGACGAAATTGACTGCCCCTCAGTGAAGTGTGTCATTCTTAATATTAGTTCTGAATATAAGGGTATTGCTGTTTTGATTCCGTAACACGTCATCTTCGCATTTTTCGTCATATCACTTTTCTTTAGAATATTCCTTATTTTTTCATCTCACATCCTGATGTTCAATTCTTAACTCCATCACATCCTCTTACATCTAGGTCCTTTGTCCCGTCTTCTACCATCTCTATTGTTCATACTCTATTATTTTCTTCTAATGATATCACCTCTTCTGCGAGGATTGAAACGCTGGCCCACGAGGATTCTCTATATTCTTCGCACACGCATGTTCCACAATTTTCCATTACCTGTATGTCTACCTTCGCCTACTCGTCAGTTCCAACGGCCTCCTATTTATTTTACACCAGACTGTTCCGGTCTGCAAGATGGGTTTGGTTTTGCCACCTTTAACTCATATTCTCTTCAGTTTTATTTATTTATTATTTCTATTCATATCACTTGTGAATCATGTTATTACCAAGAGGTAATTTAGTATCATGAGTGATAAGAGACAATAGTAGAGAAGTTTTTGTGCATTTCAGAAGACAGGTATTTGGGATATAATTTTATTGTCATAGAAAGTGCAGCTTCTGGGTTGTAAGTGAGTTTTTAAGTTTAAATATCAACATGATGGATCTATTGAGCAACACAAGGCTCGTCTTGTTATTAGAGATTTTACTTAATAGCATAGGATTGATTATTATGAGATATTTACTCCAGTCGTCCAAATGATTGCTCTTCGCACTTTATTAGATATTATTGTTGTCCGTCAGTGGCTTCTTTATCAAATGAATGTGAAAAATATTTTCTTCATGGTACATTATCTGAGGTTATTTATATGCAACCACCTTCGAGTCTTTCTACTCCACCAGATCATGTATGTCATCTTCGTCGTGCTATTTATAAACTCAAACAGATTCCTAAATCTTGATTTAAGTGTTTTCGATAAGCTATTGCATAAGCAGGATTTCAGTAAAGTTCAAGATCATTTTTTATTTGTGCGGTCCTCACCATAAGGATAGGTATTTTTATTATTATATGTAGATGCCATGGATTTTAATTGTGGATGATATCACAGGTATTGCTGTGACTCGGAAGCATCTTTATCAACAGTTTCAAATGAAGGATCTTGGTTATTTATGCTATTTTCTTAAAATAGAGATTACACAAAGTGTCAGAGGGATTCTTATTTCTCAACAAAAATATACTTTCGATATCATTATATCTGCAGGTTTATTTGATAGTCGGATGGTTGATACCCTCTTAGAGCTTCATGTAAAGCTTCGTCCTACAGATAGTGAGTCTCTCACAAATTCTATTCAGTATAGACGGTTAGTAAGTCAGCTTGTTTATCTTTGTATAATTAGGTCAGATATTTCTCATTCAATAAGTGTTGTCATTTAATTTATTTTTGCACCACGATCAGTACATTATAGTGCCTTATTTATAATTCTCAAATATCTTAAAAGCACTATTATTCACTCTTTTTTTATATCTTCTACATATATTTGGAAGCTTCGAATTTTTACAGATGTAGATTAGACAGTTGATCCGATCACTAGATAGTTTATTACAGGTTTCTCTTATTCTTTGGCAATTCGTTAATTTTGTGGCAAAATAAGAAACAAGACGTTGCGTGTTCTTCCACAGAACTCGAGTATAGAGCTATGATTGGTATCTCAAAAGAGATTGTTCATATTCGGATATTACTTACTGATATGGGAGTTATATTTAGAGAAGCTACTCTTTTTACTGTGATAATTCAAGTGACAGTCAAACTGTAGAAAATTCAGCTTTTCATGAATAAATAAAGTATATTGAATTGACCGTCACTTTGTTCGTGAATACTTTTTACCAAGTACTATTTTTTACCATATATTATCGTATTGATCAATTAATATATTTTTTTATAAAGTCGCATCCAACATCAAGATTTTAAATATTATTGAATAAATTTATATTATTTGACCCATCATTAAGTTGAATAGAGATATTGAATTATATTGTCGGACTATATATTAGACAAGTCCATTAGTAGTATATATATTGGCACATGTAAATTCTATTAAACAATTATCATTCATAATATTCAATTTCATTGCTATTAATCTATCAATTGTTTCAAAATCAACGATGGATTTACCGGATATGGCGGCAGCTATCGGGGTTTCAGTACCGGTAATGAGGTTTCTCTCTGCTGCGTGGCAACGGTAGCGGTGCATTTCTTCTGGCGATTGGTTCCCGGCGCGCTCCGGCTAAGCACTTCTATGCAGCTGTAACCGGAGCCCTGCTTTCTTAGTTGTCTTTTGGGTTTTCTTCGAATCTTCATTTCTTAATCCCCATGGCGATTGGGTACGCTTCGATGTGTTGGTACGGTCGTACGCTGATGCTATAACATGCCTTTCTGCATTTGGCTACTTTATTGGATGGCACAATTTTCTCTTTTCTACAGTATTTGGAATAGTGAATTGTTCTTAGAGTTAATGTTCTTTTTGGTAATTGAGATTCTGGACATTGTACATGAAGTAGTGGAGTGGAGTGGATAAGACATTGATTTATTAATTTCATGGATACTCATAGAACAGAGTGAAGTAGTCCCTCAATTCTATAAAATTAATCAAGATTTTGACATTGATTGGGTTACGATGCAAGTGTTAAAAAAATGTTTAATAGATGAATTGAGATATTTTGCAGACGTTGTTTAGCAATAGGATCTTCATCATAACATGGTTTAAGAGATTTTGGAATATAAACATGGCCACAAGTGATTCCTTGTTAGGTTTGTCTACTTCTGCTTTTGTAGTTTGACAGTTAAATCGAAGGATGATGAGGGTTTCTTTTGAAATTGAGTGATGAGCCATTGAAGGACTTTTGACAGCCAATGAATAAGTAAAACTCATTTGATACTTGAATGGATGATGGGTAATACTTACGTGTTGAGGCACATGTTGATGGATTACTGAAATGATGGAGGATGATAAGGGCTTGTTTCATGTGCCATCAATTATAATGATGGATTACTGAAACAAGAAAGCTTGCGAGATGCACAATAGAAATTTTGGTTGATTCGCTGTTCCTCAACCATTGAGTATATTGGTTACTGTCTCTGTTATGGTAGTCACTTCGCAGGGCCAGCACATGAAATGAAGGATTATCTTGAATGGTCTAAAAGGAAAGGCATGAGTTTAAACATTACTTTTCTCCGTCATGTATTTCATTGATGGAATTGAGTTTAAACGAGTACACATTTAAGCTCTTGATAACCATGTTTTTTTCTTCTACTTTTACTTTTGTCAATTCTAGATTTGGGTCCCTAAAAATGATGGACCAGTACCAACTCCCTTTGGCGCTACTTCCCGTGCTATTCTTCAAGCAGCGATTTCTATGGGAATATATACTTATATTTGACCCCATATTTCCCGCTTTTAAGGTTCAATAATTCGATTTACCAGGAATGGGATTTCTGAAAAAGCCTTATTTATCAATACATGTCTGGTTTCACTGCTTATTGGAAGTATTATTTATCTGGTCTATGTCAGAAGCTTCAATTATAGTTTCTGGTCTGGGTTTAACTGGGTGGTCAAGCACTTCTCCTACTGAACCAAGGCGGGACCGTGCGAAGAACATTGACATTCTTGGGATTGAACTTGCTACTAGTGCTGTTCAGTTTCCTCTTGTGTGGAATATTCAAGTTAGCTCATGGTTGCGTTACTGTGAGTATTCTTGGTCCATGATGATAATGTAGTGCTTGTATGCATACTTTAGTTTAGACTGTAGAAAGCTTGAGGCCTTATAATAATAAATGAAGAATTTAGGACATGAAACTTCTGTACAACCACCATCATTACTATTTGTCTACGGATTAGCCTGCTAAAATATGCTTTCCTGATACATCCCATATATTTTGTGATCTCGTTGTTTGTTTCTTAGTGGCTTGTAAGCCCCGTGGAGGGAACAAACCGAACTAAACTTATTTTAGAATTTCTGTATAGGAAAATGTTAAGCATTTATATGCTCATACGGTTGCTTTCTTCACTTTTGTTTGGAAATGAAGTTACATATTTGAGTAGGAAATAGTTAAATATGCTTGCTGGGAATCACGCACTATCGGTTCTGTCGCCAACCTGGGCTGTATTACTTTTAATAAGATCTAAGGGTGCTCTTTCCTCAGTGATGTTTCTTGAGTATAGATGATGCTTCCTAGTACATAATTTATATAATCATTGTTTCATTTCTAGATGTTTAGGAGAGGCTTTCTCAGAAGGGAAAGAAGCCAGGATTTCTTCAGTTGTTGGCCACACAAACTGTCAACGCAGTTTGGCATGTGAGTACCATGTCTTTACTAGTGAAGACAGCTATGGCAATATCTTTATAGCGATACCTTTCTATTTTCTTCTCGATAGTCAGTAATGTATCAGTTTGTAATTTCAATACTATGCTGTAGAGCCAATTCATATACTAAAGAAAAAAGCAATCAACAGCTATGTCAATGCTTGTATTCATGGGGTAGTAGAAAAGTATAACCTGGAGTATACACTTGCATTTTGTTTTACTAAGGTACTGAGCTTGCACGAGATGTTTGCAGCATACCAAAGTGTCCATTATGCTGGCACTGTAGTTCCTATCCTATTCATCCTTCTTGGCTATATAATCAAGCCAGCACAGACTATCAAGCTGAAAGCTCAAAAGATTCAGTGAATAGACATGGCCGATAGTGGTTATCTTTTTGCTCTAGCTTGATGTGATGAAGTCGCACGGCACCTTGTCGCACTTATTGTTTTGTAGCCTTATGAATGAGAAGGCAGGGTTTTGCACCAGTTCTAATTCGATAGGCCTTTTTATTGAAACTCCTGATATCTCTCCAACTTCTTTTGTCCCTTTGCTCTATTTTTTGTTTCAATTGCTGCTAGAAATGTGAGACAATCATGAGTGTCTTGTAGTCAAAAAATTTTACTTGCTTTTTGTATCATTTAAAATAAATTATGTTTTTGCGGACGGCCTAATTTTGTTTTTAATTATTTTTTATTTGCTTTATATTGAACAATATACTATTTTCTTTGTCTATAGGATATGGATACTAATGGAAAGAACTGATTTAACTGAATAGGAAGGGGGCCTATGTTGATGTAACTTGACTCTATGGCATTGTTGCGCAACTTGTCCTCCAATGAAGGTTTCCTCTCACCTTGTCTTATAGTTTCAAGTAGGCTTGAAATATCAACCTTGTCTTATAGTTCCAAGGTTGCCTGATGAACCAAAAGTGAGATTCTATTTTCTCTGCAAGCCTTGGGAAGAAGTGGTAAGAAAATATGGGGCATTACTAAGGTGGATTTGGCACTCTTGCCATCAAGCTAAACGCAGGAAAGGCTACAGTACATACTCCGTAAAGATGCATAAACGCAGTTGTATGCATTCCGGCTGCTTCTTCATCCACAAAAGTACTTAATATTTTTCAATAAATTTATTATAATTTTTTTCTGAATTTATATAAAATTTGTAAAATACAAAATGTATATGATAAAATTTTGTTATTATTTATTTTTATTTTTAGGTAAAAAACAAAGCTCTTCAATTGAAACTTTTTTAAAATAATTTTCGTTATAAAATTTTGCTTATTTTAAGCTATCGTAAACGTCCCTTTAGAGCACGTTTGAGTTGTTAAAAGTAAAGCTTTTGATTTTGTTTTTTAAATTTTAGAAAAAAAATTATTTTATTTACTTAAAAGATTATAGTTATGATTATATGATGTACAATTTTATCAATATCTTTTAAATTTAAAAAATTATAAATACTGTAGAAAATATTTTTGAAGTTGAAAAGGAGATTGTGTTCCGGCTTTAATCAAGCTAAAGGAACGTATAGCATAGTAAGACTTTAAAATCTGGACTACTTCAGAAAGATGGAGATGGAAGTTTATAGGATAATTGAGCAAATTTTCCTCCAGTTATGCACCAGCAGCTTATAACTGGAGAGATCTCAGTTTTTTAAAATTTCCAACTTGAAAAATACCTCCAGTTATCAGCCAGCAGCTTTCTGATCAATATACAGCTTGTGTTTTCTGAAAACTCTGCCAAAGTTAAGTTGTTGGACCAATCTTAGCCCGAGTAACTCTTTCTACATTTGGCTCAATAATCAACAGGGCTGTTTGGGTGTGCTGAAAATAAAGAGTTTATTGAAATAGGTAGTTATTTTTAAAACAAACGGTTTGGATTTATATCTTAAATATGAAGCTTATTTCATAAGAGTGTTTGGATGGAAATCTTTCTTTTTTAATAAACTCAGAATGGTGTTTGGATCAAGAAGTAGTTATAAGCAAATAAATAACTGGATGTATTTTAGTATATAAGTGGCGATATATGTTAAATTCATGGATACCTTTTCATATAATTTAATTTTTTACTTCAGCTCAAACTTATTTATAACTACCTTTTCTAATAAAAATTAAAGATTTTGTATTAATTTTTAATTTGTAGGTATTTTCTTATAAATAAAAGTTCAAAAGTAAATGTAGATATTTTTTTATAGTTTTGCATTTTGATGGAGCACTTTCTCACTTAAAAGAAAACATCTAGACTCGAGAATCTGCTTCTGCATGGGAATGTAAATTTAGCTCATTTGCGTACAGTGGAGATGCATGGCAACGCAGAGGAAAAAGTCATGGCTTACTATTATATATGAAGGGTTCAAGAATTTCAATCCAACCAAAGTTGTCAGAATCATAATTTTATTTAGAATCATTTTGCTTACGTAGAATCATAAAATTAAAATTTTAATTAAGATCATAAAATTTTATTTATTGATAACTTTTTATAAAATTATTTAATACTTTTAAAATTTTAAATAGTACTTATTAAAATTACTAAAAATTAAATACATAATATTTTTAATATTTTATCTTATTATAATAAATTTAAAATGTTTATTTATGGTTCAGATAAATTATATTATTAATAATTTTTATATTCAATATCCAACCAACTAATTTCTAGTCCAATTAATGTTCATGTTTGACAAAGATTACACATAGAATACAGTTTGGTGATGAGCGTGCTTCATAAACTCTTTATTTGATGTAATCATGTAAATATAACATCTTCACTCTCCATTGAGTAAGTTTTACTGTTTTCTGTGTTTTGGTTCAAAGCGCTTCGTAGTTGGTTCGTGTTGGGCTGCTAGCAGCAATATTTTCTATCCAAAACTCATAGATTTTACTGCACAAAGTGTGTGACCTAAACTTTAAGTTGTTCTTGACAGAGTTTTCACAGCGCGCAGAATTGAAGTTCTTATAGAAACATGGTCTAATTAGCTAGTAGTTCTCTTGTTCGTAGATGTTGACCTTGCCGCATTCAAGTTTAGACCGGTAACTGTATCCTTTCCTAGTGTAGCTTTTTGCCTGCGTTAAGTACTTCTCTATGTCATTGAAATGCTGCAATGAGCAAGTATACGAAAGGGGTAATGTAAGTTCTTGAGCTAGCTACTTAATCAATTTTCTCATTCATGTGATTATTCAAGTTCACGTCCTATGTATGATTTTCAGGTTTATAATGTAACATGTCCTTCAGTCACGAATATTGTTTCTACATTATTATATTGGCAATTATTTACGTACGGTATATATTAAAGCAGCTCATCAGCATGTTACATATGCACTTGTTCTTGTCTTCAACTACTTGTATACTGAAATTGGTATCATAGTGAGCTTTACACAACTCCCAGCATGACTGTTTTACTTTCTCCCCTTGAATTCATTATTAATGCAATTAACCTAGGGCTAGGAGGAATGTCTTGTCTACTCATAAGACATGGCTGAGTTACTCAACTTTTCCTTAGCCATGTAAATGGTTTCCTTAGTCTTTATTTTATGCTATCACTAACAACAGACTCTGTTTCAATTCTTTCATGGCTGGCCTTATAATGTAAAGAGCATGGCATAAAGCTCTGCAAGTTTCAGTATTACTGTACTCTACTCAACTCCTAAATTTAGGCCTGCTCCTTATTTTTTATCCAGTAGTAGAAGTTGTCTGTCTATACTTTTTTGCTGCAAGAAATTGCCACAATTTTCTTTCTGTCCAGTAGATGATCTCTGGTTGTAACCTAAAACTGTACATAACATTAGGCATTTGTCTAGTGGCGAGTTTCTTCTAAGCTCATTGTTCTGGTTTCTTTATCTCGGAGAGGTTTACAGGAAATTTTTTATTTCCTCAAGAATGAAGGAAAGCATATCAAGCTGTGTCCCAAGTTTTGCATATTATAATTTCGAATTTACTCCGCGATTTTTTCAAATTTATATGGATGAAAGTTGGTTTAATTATTTGACAAAATAGTTCTTTCTCTTTTTGATGTTTTGAGGAAATCATATAAATATAGTGAAACCATTTATTTGTCAACTTTAGATAAATTCGATCGATTTCTTTCAAAATTGGAAAACAGGAGCATCAAATTCTTCAAATGATGTATGTGCTGATGGCTGCACACCACCAGCAGAAATCCTCAATTTTCTTTTGTGTTCTTGTATTTGATGTAATCATTGAGAGGTCGTTTGTGTTGTTTAAAATAAATTTAAAAAAAAATTATTTTAAAGATTCTCAAAAATAAATTTATTATTTTAAATCAAAAAATATATGTATGAAGTATACGAATGTACAATTTACTTATCTTTTTTAAAATTCTACAATACTAGAAAAACTATTTTGGTAAACAAAAATTGAAATAAAATTGGAATACAATCCAATCATATTGCCAACTAAGCACTTATATTATATGCAATTCTTTCTTGGCATTTTCTTCGTTTTTTTAAATTTTAAGCAAATTCAACGTAAAAGTGGCGAAATATCAGCAATATAAGATTCACTTCAAATTTCAGTTATCAGATTGAAAGTAAAACTACGGTTGCACAACTAGAGATGAAAATGTACAAGCTAGGTACGAATTAATGGAGAGATATTAGATTTCGATCAATAAAAAGTTTATATATATATATATAGAAATATATATTTTTTTTATTTTTGTGTTATTTTGATCAAAAGTTCTGATGGAGGTCGATTCGTATTCCGATTGAATTGAAGTTTTAATAACATATTTGAAACTCATGGTTCTTTATATCTATAGGTGAAAATTAAATTTAAAAATTTCGCGAGCCACTTTTGACCGATATGTGCAGTAATGTGCCTATAAAAATACTATATGCTTCTATCATATCCCATATATATATATATATGAGATTAATTAAAGAATTTGTGTCAATTTTAATAACATTAATTCATACATTTTAAGAATAATAATGGTATGAGCTTGTTGTTTGTGCCTACCTAAAATGGTTGTTGGAAATTATGCTTTCTAATGGGATATTTCATCTACCACTCTTCTGTCTTCTTCCCCTCCTCTTCCTCTAAATTGGTGATGATGCACCTCAGCATTTATATACATCTTATGTTGTAAAAAACGAAAACTCAAAACATTCATGTACTATACCGACATGGTAATTAATCTGGCCATCCATTAATTCATGCAGTAGGGACGTGTTTTTTTAGTATGGTTTGCTTATCAAATCCAAAGACATTTTCTTTTCTTGATCGGTCCATACCAAATAATTAGCTAATTATTTTGAAATTAGCATTTTTTACTTATGAATGCATATCATTTTCATAGTCTAACCAATACGAGACTATTAAAGTTGTGTATGTCATTTTCGCTTAACTCAGTCCAAAATGAGACACTAATCTATCAACCAAATTAGCTAGTCTATTTATTTTTAGACATTATTCGACTTCTTTGTTATTAATCTGAGTCTATTCCGACTATGCTATTATGTTTTTTATTCGAACATTATGTTTTATCCCTCGCTGCTAGTCCGAACTTGAACTAACTTATAGCCCAATAATTTTAAATACGAAGCTACCGACAGTGGAGGGGAAGAATACAACTGGCACAATACTGTGTTGAGGATCACATAAGCTCTAGCAAAAAAATTGTTTGGGTTGATTTTCTTTCAAGTTTGAAAATGTTTTGAGATTCTTTGCGTAGATTTGTTTTTGTATATTGAAAGAAAGTAAGACGGAAACTTTGGGAAGTAGTAGCTGATAAGAGTGAAGGAGACAGACCAACGTAAAGGAAAGAAAATGAAATGAAATGGCTTCTACCAAAACAAAAACTGAAAGCCTGCCTAAATGGTGTTGAATACAAACTACAAACTTGTGACTTGCTTGCTTTCTAATTAACACAGCAGCTATCGTACACCTTTCAAATTGATGATGAAGCAAAAAAAATTTTGGTTCTAGATTTTCCAAGAATCACACATTACATGCATGCTACTTACCTTTTTTCTTATTTTCTTTTTTTTTTTATTTTGATTTTTTTCTTTATATCTCTATTGGATCGATGATCGTTGTAAAATTCTATCAAATTTTTGTAATAAAATTATTTTTTAAAGAAAGGTATTCATAGCTGAATCCGAAAATAAATTCATCGTTAAAATTCTGTGTACATAGATTGCCTGATGGACAGTCTTAGAACTCTGAATAAAAGCAAACTATTGCATTCAATTGATCAACTTCAGTTAGTACAATGAAATTTACCAAAGTAGAATCAATGACCTTAAAATGCTCATGAAATTGATGACTATTAATTACTTTAATTTACCTTAAACTGGAATTATGTTCTTATTAACAAAGCATGAATGGGTAATAAACTTATAGACATGAAAAAGTTGGCAACACAGATAGATACATAGATATAAAGAGGATATAAAGTTCAAATATACAAGTAATACAATTAAAGAAATAAGGAATCAAAACAAATAAAGAAGATCAATGTATATGAGTTAAAGCTCTTCTAATGGTCCCTAAACTGTGTGATGAGGTTGTTTGTCTTGACCTTGAATTAGAAAGAATCATCAAGTAATTACCATTATTATAACATGAAAGAGTTGATGGATTAAATTCCCGCACAAGTTAAGTATAGTATAACAACTAGCTAAAGTAGGAAGGAGACATGGAAAACATGCCAATTCCGTGAAGCATTGATCTATGTCTAGGTTTCCAAGAAGAAAAACAGTAGAAACTTGCAAATTTAACGGCTCGTTTAGAGTGGCTAAGAAAGTAGATTCAAAGAAAAAACAAAGGTTTTAGATTTTTTTTTTAGAAACGAACTTGGTATTTTTTGAATTACAAAAAAATGATATATACTTAGCCTTCTAATTTTAAAAAATATATAAAAAAGTATAGATTTTTTTAAATTTAGCGCTGTGTTCTCAAAACATAACTCTAAATAATCCCTAAATCCTATTTAGGAGGGCTTACTTTGGCTTATTACGCGTCTGTAGCCGAAATAAGCCGTCCACAATGTATTCACGCACTTGGAGGGGCTTATTTATAAGCCGAATCCTAACTTATTAAAATAAGCAGTTTAAAAATAAGCCACAGACCAAGAACAAACAATTATTTACCTTCGACAAGGTAAAATACTTATAGAATTACTCCGTGTCTCTAATTTTTTAGAAAATATTACTTTTTGAACAAAATTAAAATTCAAATACATTTAAAAATGATACAATAAAAAAAAGCTTTTTATAAAAATTCAAAAATTAATTTAAATATTACTTATTACTTATAAATTATTAATTTCATAAATAGTTAATAATTTGTTTATAAAATTATAAGAAAACAATTTACAAATTAAAATTGATGTCAAATATTAATTTTTGTAAAAGGCTATTTAAAATCAATATGCTTTAAAATATATGTCAAAGTTAAAAAAAGAAATTATATATGAAGATGAAGTTACAAATTTAGCCCATATCATCCATTATATAATAAAAAGAACTTTAACTGTTTATGTTCTCCATCATCTTATAAGCACTTGCTCACTCAAACACTATCTCAACTTATTTTAAAATGAATTCCTTTTATTCAAATATCATTATAGATAGGCTGTTTATTGTAGAAATAAGCATAAGCTATTTGTTTAAAAAATAAGTTGTTTATTTTAAAAACTTTTTAATTTTTAACTAGGAGTGGCAATATGTTTGTGCTAACATTTTGGATTCATATCAAATACATAATAATCGGATCAAAATCATCTGGCCCATATAATTTATATAGGTAAAAATATATCAACTCTAAATTAATATATTTAATAATCAGATCAAAATTGAATCTAACCTATTTAATAAATGATTAAAATAAGAATTATAATAGGTAAAAATTTGTAGTATCATATATCTAAGACAAAAAATACTAATCTGACAAAACTAAAAATAAAATAAAAAGTCAAATTAAACTATGATAAGCTAAGTAAAAATATATAAAAATTAAATTAAATTAAATGTTATTGTTCTAAATGTTTCTTAATTTATTAGATAAATATACTATAAAATTAGTATACGAATTAAATAGATAAGTTTCGGATCAACTCAAATTCGACCTGAACTTATTTAATTTATCTGGTCAATTTCAATTTAACTTGAAACTGATCCGAACCAGACTAAGATCAAACCTAAATAAATAGATTAATTTGGATGAGTTTGCAGATCGAGTCATATATTGTCACCTCTATTTTTAACTCACTAAAAGAATCCTTACTCATTTTGAAAAAATAAATAAGGGTAGCAAAATGTACATGTATCATCTATCTATTATAGGTGTGTATGTGTTTTAATTTTCTCATTGACTTATATGCTAAAGCTCTAATTGGTTGGTTCATGTTAATTGGTTCAATTTCTATTAGTCCAAGTTTTAGGCATAGAAGTTAGACCCAATACGAGCATCGATCCGGAAAGACTGTCGGATCATCGGTTTATCCGACGGATCACTCAATCGTCTACTGAGTCAAATCAGATATATCAAATATATAAAAAATTATAATAGAAATAAAATCCTGAAAAATAATATGAATATCTCTGTAAGTTAACATATAAGATTTAAGTTGACTCTAACTGAAGGATAACAAGAGGTGAGGAGAAAAAGAGCAATCAAATAATGTTTAGTAGGAAAATATCTTAATTAAAAATACCAGAGTTTTCCAAATCTAAATTCACTAATAAAACTAGTTGTTAATTATGGAAATATCATATGCCATCTACAATAAGAACAGCAACACATCACCAAATACAGCAAGAAACTACGGACAAGCAAACAAAAAAATCATGACAATACAATCAACTCAGTAGAGAAAAAAAAAAACACAAACCTACATAGTAATAACAAAAATTATTTGGTTTTTACTTGTCAACGAGCGTCCTAATCTCTTCTTCGTTATTTGTCTTTATCGCTTCAATAGTTGTGGCATCTGCATTAACAATTCCTTCACTGATGCAACTCATGGAGCTGCACCAAATCTAACCAAATTCCTTAAAATTAGTAAATTTCTCTAACAAGTGTAAATAAGAAACAAGGAAAAATTTTCTAGGGTTCGAATTTGAGAATTATAAGTTTACCGTCAGCTTTAATGACATCGATGACTTCGGATCGAATTCAAACTCTTTTAATATCGTCGCATCGATGTGGGAGAAAGTTCAAAAATTGAAATCGTTTAAAAAGATTATCGAGAATTGAAATTTAAAACTTTGGAAAGGTCAATCAATGCAAAATAGCAAAACAATTGGTAATGCAGAACAAGAAAAAGAATTACGGCTAGCCGAAAGAAAAAGATGTAAAGAGCGGAAGAAGAAGATGAAGATCACACTTATAGGAAGAAGAAGAAGAAGGAAAGAAGAAAATTCTAGAGAAGTTCAGAGCTGCATGTGCTATAGTGGGGGGTTTTAGAATTCTTTTTCTTTTAATAATTTGAACCGGCAAGTCGGCTACTGAATCACTCGTCCTGAACCGCTCCTGGGTTGCTAGTTTTTAGTCTGACACGTCGATTCAAGCTGAGTCTGACTATAGTGATTTTGGATCATCATAGTTTTATGTTATTTATTGAGAAAGTTTTACATATTTGTCCAAATAATAAAAATATTATTTTGTTAATTTTAAAGCTTAAACTTATGATATCGAAATACGTCATCCTGTAGCTCTTCTTTTAGTTAATGCTTTGGACATTTATTATAGACATGTTTTATGGTAAATTTTTCTTAAAACTTATAACCAAAATTATTTAAAGTCACGATCGTTTCTCTAATACTCTTTTGTGTTATTTATCAAAAGAAAAAATAATATAATTCTTTATATTATGTAATTCTGGTTTTTGTTTATTAAAACAATTTTTTGATTAAAAATAAAAAAGAATTGGACTATAAATTAAATTTTGATTATGTAGGCCAGATCCATGCTCACTTTGTTTTTCAAATACCAAAACGTCTCGTTATAATGATTTTTTGGTGGTACAATATCGAAATACCTTCCATTTCAGATCTGCTTAATCTTATATATTTCATTGGAATTTTCCACTTACATAACCCCTCCCTTCTCTTCTTCCCCAACTTAAATGTTCGTCCAATTTCATTCTGTTAAAAAAAATTTAGTCCTACATTGCTTATCAATGATCCTGAGATGATATCCATAAAGACTTGGATTCACTCTTTTTATTGCCAATTGGTTTTGAAACGAATCATAAATTCGTCACATAATATCAAAACGGATTGGACCGGATCATCCCAAGATGTAGGCTAAATCTAATTTTATTATTCATATCTATTCAAGGTTTTCATGGTCCGCTTTATTTCAAGACAAAATTAGACATCTTTATTTCAGGACAGATAGCATGTTTCATTCAAAGGACAGTCATTCGCTACATTCTAAAACAAGTAGCAAATTTTATTTCAGGACAAGTAGTCCGTTTCACTCAATTCATTATAGGGCATGTAGCCCGTGTCAGTTCAATTTACACAAAAAAAAAAAAACGCTCCGCTGGAGGGCAGGTGTTAAGAAAAGGTTTAGTTCAATATTATTTATCAATGATCCTGAGATGATATCCATAAAAACTTGAGCCCACTCTTCTCATCGCCAATTGGTTTTGAGAAGAATCTTAAGTTCGTCACACACTTGATACAAATTGCTTTTCTATTTGTAAAACTCTCTTTATAATTTCTATAGTGAATTGTTCCCGCCGCCTCAACGCGTTAATTCTCAAACGAAATCTATCCATGTCCTCTCTTATTCTAAAAGAAACAGTAATAATTTCTTGAGTTAAGTTGAGATGATTATAATGTTCTTCTTCGCTTTGTTCAACGATTGTTTGTTTGATTTGCTGTGTCATCTAAATCGATAAGGTTCGCATATTATTGCACAGATCACACGCACAAAGTCGTATAAACTAGTCACATATAATTACAAAATGGTCACACATGTCGTATACAAAGTGTCACACACATAGTGTCGTATAAGTAGTCGAACCTAGTCGCTCAAAATTATTGCATAGAGTTGCACACAAATTCTTATTTGACAGTTACTTGGAGTTTTTTTTATTTATGAGGTAGTATATAGAATAATTAAAATGGATAAGTTTGATATAAAAGTTGGTATTCGAAAGTTAAAAGGTAAATTAATGGATTGTAGAATTATAAAAATAAAAGTGTTTTTTACCAACAAAATTTATCTCCTACATATATGGTTTGGGTTGGATTCTTTTGTTCTGAATTTAATCTTATCTAAGTTTCAGATTAAATTTGGAAAGTACAAACAGCAATTGAAGAGACTTCTTCATGATAGAAATTAGAAGAGAATCTAATGAATATAGATTTGAAGGGTAAGCATCATGAAGATATATGAAACTTATCTACCTCAACTATTACGACTACTACATAGATATCAAACAATTCAAAATAATTATCAAATAATCCTATATGTGTGACTACACGATCCAGTGTGTGCGGTTATGTTGGATCTTTGGAATACTATATGCCACCTTGGTGACTTGTGTGATAATGCATGCGATTTTTGCAGCCCTTGTATGTTTGTTATGCCTTTACTATTATTTTTCTTCTTTGTGTCAAAAATAAATTAGGAGTATACTCCTCTTCTTGTTTTATCAGTCTCACACAAATTTTTGTTTTTCATTATTCTTACTCACTGCCTCTCAATATTTCATTAGAAGCTATAAACAACAATAACGATATGGACACAAAAAAAAAAAAAAAAAACAAAAACGTTAAGGATATTTCAGCGTACATCGTGAAGCTATTGTTAATATTGATTGATAGCTATCGAGGACTCCAAGCTTGCGAGCCAATGATCAAAGATCAATTAGTAGTGTTTGAGCTGGGAAAAATTTTGAGTTGGTTTCCTTTTAGTTTGAATGAAAACACAAGTATGAATAATAAAATATGACATGAGTGTATTTTGATATTTTTTAGGGTGTGTTTGGCTTAGCTTAAAAAAAAAAATAGCTTTTTAATTTTTAATTTTATATTTTTTAATACACAATTTAAAAGTATCTATAAAATTTATTTAAAGTTTTAGAAAGTATAGAAAAATTTTACATAGTGAGATCTTTTTATTGCATATTTTTATTATATTTTTAGAGATAAAAAAATAAACCTTATTTTTAAAAAAAATAAAAATATTTTCTATTTCAAAAATTTTCTACATCAAAAGGACTCTCAATTGCCGTCCTACTCAAATGTGAATAGAAAAATGTAATCTTAAAAACCCCACTAGAGAAATAAAATTCAAAATAAGTGTTTCCTACTTAATAAAAAATCTATAAATTAACTTGGAATAAAGTTTGCTTAATTTTGATTAAATAAATTTAAGTTTCAAATGAATGATCCAATTGTTGAATTTGCTTTACACTATTTAATTGCATAAAAAGTCAAACTTAACAAATTTTTGTCTCCAAATTTAATCTGTATAGCAAAAAAGTATTTATATATTTTTTTGGCTCCATATTTATTTTATCATTTTTTTATGAATGGTAAAATTATAATAAAAATTGGTGAAATTTAGGGCGTGTTTACCAACACTCCAAATTCACTTTTTTTTAAACTCACTTTCAATATAAAATATATATATAAATTAAAATAAAATTTTTTATTAATAAAATTTTTTTAAAAATTTATTTTTTAAAACTTACTATAAATATTACATTAATATATAATTTTATTTTTTATTAAATATTTTTAATTTTTAATTTGATTTTTTAAATTAACTTTCAAAAAACTCATTTTACCTATTTTTTGTCATGGTAAACACGCCCTTAAGGATTAAAAGTTAAACTAGTGTAGATCAGTCTTAATTGTTTGGACCTTTTATTTGTAGTTTCAAAATAAATTAGATTGTGGAAGCTAAATTTGTAGTCCAACTCAAAAATTAAACTTTTACTTCCGTTGAACGAAAGTGTCGGTGTCCGAACAGCTGGCATCTGTTTGACTGGTTGTCCTAAGTATAGCGTCAAAGGGTGCATTTGGCGCAGCTTATAAAAAACTACTTTTCAACTTTTTTTTATTTTATATTTTTTATACATATTTTATAAGTATTTATAAATTTTATTTAAAAATTTAGAAAGTATAAAAAAATTCTACATAATGAGATCTTTTTATTACATATTTTTATTTTTTTAAAAAAAAAATACTTTTTATTTTAAAAAAGCTCTATTTTATAAATCCAAACGCCACGAAATCTCTCCGGCTATCTTCCTACGTAAAAGGTTAACAACTTTACAAAATGTTACAGTTTTATGCCACTGAACGGTAATTGTGTCTTCATGAGCTTTGCACAGTGGCATTCACATAATTTAGTTCTACTTTTGTGGACAAATTACAGGAAATTAGTTGATTCTACATGCCAGCAAGATCACCGCGTGTTTTTTGGTTCTGACAATATTAACTCCGGTCAGAATAAACACTATTGACATTTGTTAAAAAAATGTCAACTAAAACAGTGAACATTTTTTACTATCTCACCAAGGTAAATTCGGAATATAAATTAATAATTTTTTGTCAATAAATATTTGCCTTATTATATAACTTGCAAACAAAACAGTACAATCTCTTCTATAGTTTAAGATTTTCTTTATAGTTTTCTGAAAAAAGAGAGAGGAATTTGTTTTAAATTATTTTGCTGTGCTTTTTTGGTTTGAAGCTCACTGGTTATTTTTTAGTTAGGTTCGTAATTGGAAGAGGAATTGAAAGTAACAACCCCTTTCGTTTTCTTTCTTTCTTTGTTTTGTTTGCTATTTTTACTTATATGTATTTCTTTATTTTTTATTTATTTGATAAATAGATGGATAGATTTATTATGATTTATACATATTTTTGTTCACAAATTGCTTGGTGGTGGGTTCCTTTCTTTCTTTTTATTTCTGTTGTTATTTAATTTTAATAGAGTAATTAATGTGTTGTTGTTTAATATATATAAATCTCTCCGCCTTCCCTTGCTTGTGTTGGCCTCTCTCTCTCTCTCTCTTTGTTCTCTCTAACTACAAAAGAAGTTAATAGCAGAGAAAAGAGAGAGAAACCAATACCAGAAGCTACTAATATTTGTCGGTTAATCGATTCTGTTTCTGTTCTTGCATTTTATAATCAGTTTGTTTTCTGCAGACTTGGATCTTGGTCACTCTCAAAATTCCATTTTGCTGCTTCAATCGTCATTAAGTTCGAATCTTTCCCCACTGCCTAAACCAGCAAACGAAGAACAAAAGAAGAGTTTTTGGAATCGGTATTGCCGTCAGAGACCAAGAAATGCTGCTGTTGTTTTAATTTAGATCTCATTTGCTCTCGAACTCCTCAAAGATCTAGTCTTTCCAAGTAGTAACCAACAAAGAGAAGAGATTTGTCCAAATTTACTCAGGTGAAATCGCTGCTGCTATCAGGAACTCTACTGCTGCCCTAAACTTTCAGAGAAGATACCTTTGTTTTATTCACTGTTGTTTGGATCTTCCTGAGAAATTTGGTGAAGAGAAGACGAGGTAGGGGAGATGATGCGGATGAGGGCAAAAAATTCACCTCGGACGGCACTTACTGCGGCAGCAAAGGAAGAGAAGACGGCGGAGTGGGAGGTCCGGCCGGGAGGAATGCTAGTTCAGAAAAGAGACCCCAGAGCCGACGGAGATGCCGCAGGTCCACCTGTCCCAACAATTCGTGTCAAGGTCAAGCATGGAGCTGTCTACCATGAGATCTACATCAGCTCCCAAGCTACATTCGGTAATTCAGCATAGCTACCACCACTTGTTCTTGTCATAGTCAAAATAGTAATAGTTCTTATTCAATCAACCCGCTTGTGATAGTTCAGAATAGATGGCGACTTTGTTTATTGCTTGAAGTAGTTCATGTTAAAGAGCAGTTCTTGCTTGATATCAGTCATTGTGTTGTTATTAAGTAATGGCAATTGAAGATTTTTTATGCATTTGATTTGATGGTTGAAGAAGCAGATAACTTTGCTTGGTAGAAATTAGTTTCCATGAACTGCTAAACCATTGACATTCACCTGGCAAAATGGGCTTTCAAGTTTTGTTGTATTTTTGCTTGCTAGCAAATATTTATATGAAATATCAAATTCACCTAAGAATTTGAGCTTTTGGGTTTTCTGGTGATGGCGATTCAGGAGTCGTGGAAGGAAACTTATATGCTTGATGAAATTTTGGTTTGCAGGAGAGCTGAAGAAGTTGATTTCAGAGAGGACTGGACTCCACCATCTAGACCAGAAAATTGTTTACAAGGACAAGGAGAGAGACTCCTCTGCATACCTAGATACTGCCGGTGTACGTGATGGATCCAAGCTTGTAGTTATGGAGGATGCAACAGCACAAGCTCGACGCATTCTTGAAGCACGTCGTACTGCCAAGTCTGAGAAAGCTATTAAAGCCATTGGTGCCATAGCCGCAGATGTTGGCAAGCTAACTACCAAGGTATTACTTGATGTCATTCTGTAAAGATATAAACTGTTCTTTGGGGTTTTTTTTGTAGAATTGATACAAAAGGTTTCTCAAAAGAACAATACAAGAATCATGGAAATGAATAAATTCATATAGGTCATATCCCTGGAAGCTATTGTGAACAAGGGGAAGAAGGTGGCGGATGAAGACTTGCAGAATCTAATTGAGCAACTGATGAACCAGCTACTGAAGCTGGATGCTGTGTCTGCTGACGGCGATGTGAAGCAACAAAGAGGAATGCAGGTGCAATTTATAAGCCATGAAACAGGGCAGTTTTAATTTGAGAATCATCTTGTCATTTCTGTGTTCATGTGTGCTAACTGCTGAGTGTTCCTTTGATTGGAATTCTATGTTGATTGAACTGCAGGTGAAGATTGTTCAGAAGTATGTTGAGAAGCTCGACATGCTCAAGGTCAAGAACTCAATGCACAGTCAGCAAGGCCCACAGCAACAGCAGCAGCAGAAGCAGCAGCAACAACAGCACCCGAAACCTCCAAGACCTCAACCTCATTCGCAGCGGCAGAGACACTCATCACAGCAGCAACAACCACAGACACAGTCTCAATCCTCAAAGCAGCAACAGGCTGTGGTAACGACAGAATGGGAAGTTTTTGAGTCCTTGCTCTCTCCCTCTACCTCTGCCGCTACAACAACAGCAACAGTTCCTGTTTCCAGCAGAGCTATGTTTCCCGCTACCCCGGCGCCTTCATCTCCAGTTCCAAGGTTTGATTGGGAGCTATTTTGACGCATAGGAACTGAAATTGTCGCTTCGGGTTTGCTCTCTTTTCATTTTTTTTACCCGCATGTTGATCCTCCTAGACCTCCTTCCTGGTAATTCTTTTGTGTGTATATCTAGATTTTGGTGCGCATTGCTTCATTGAGACTCCTGTGAGAAAATAACAATAAAAATCATAAAATGGATTGATTTGTTATGATGGTGAGATAGCTGCCTTTGTGCTCCATCTCTCAATCCATGTATACAAATATAGCAAAGCATGTCATATTGTTCTTCTTCCTGCATGGATGGATATCAATCAGCAGAACATTATTTGCTCTATCTTTTTTTTTTCTGTTTCTCCGTTTCCGAGATGGATTCCAAATCCGAAAGTGCTGTACATAATTTGTTATTATTTAGTAAGTTGAGTGGTCCATGGAAGCCAATGATTGTTGCTGCTATAGTGACTACAACTTTTTTCAACTATTATCCTTTCAACCTAACCTTGTTGAGATGTTTGTCGTTGTATGTTGTTATAATGTATATGCCCATTTGTTGTATTTTTGCATCATCTAAAGATGTTTTAGATTGAAATCGGTAGCTCAAGATATAGAAAATAGTCACAAGCACTAGGTTCACTAACTTAAATTTGGGAATGTTTGGCCCTTTTCAAGCTAAACAAAACAAATTTATTTCTTTAAAAAATTTATCAAATTTTTTTTCCTTACAAAAAGTAATTTATTGTAAGCAAACTCAAACGACCCAAATAAGGGTTTGCTGCAAAGAGTCCTATGGCTCTAATGCCCCTTGTAGGGGACCCATTGGACGGCGAAATCTGTTTATCTTAACGAAGGCAAATTCTTAACTACCTTGTGAATAAAAGTAAGGTAGTTGCCCTAGAACAAAGGGAAAGTACCAAGTTAAACATTAGAACAGTAGACTTCGAAAGCTTCAAAGCTGTGCTTGTATGAGTCATGGAATTGAAGTACTAGGGAATAAGAGAGTAGGCTTTTTGGTTGTTCCATATATCCATGTGAACGACAAGCTAAGCTTTTCATAAAAGATAATGCAAGAATATTCTGATCTTTATTTGTTCGTTGAAGGACTCTTTGCATTTTATTACTTTATAATTATCTGCATGCTGAAGAGTATGCTACAATTAAACTAGAGTTTACTAGCATATAAACTATGTAGTTAGGTGATATATTTTTTGGGATTTCAGAGAAAATCTCCCTTGGTAGTTGTTTAATCAACTCAACACGCAACAGAGAACAAAAGCTTATCAACAAAACCAAACAATGTTGACATGTATAGTTTAACTGTATACGTTTCATAGTTAATTCATATATCTATTTCCGTTTCTTACGTTTGAATTTCCATAATCTTCATAAAAGTCTGTGTACGAATTTTCTAGAGATATATGTTTTATATTCAGAATTTAATAGACAAATTTTGCTTCCCTTCTAAGATTATATATTTTGAAATGTTTTTTAGCTACAGAAACATTGTCAGAAGTACAGATGGTTTGGTGTTATGATTTATTTTGAATCGCATAGCTTGCTTAAGCTTGGCATGAATGTTAACACAGCCTGGCATTAAGAAGATGATGCATACATAATGCTGAAGTTTCGGCTCTACGCAGTAACTCAATCAAGCAAGATCTTAACTCCTGTGACAAATCAAAAATTCATAAGTCAAAGAAATTACTTTATTAAATACAACGAAAAACTGTTGACAAACCAAATTTTCGTAAGTCAAGCAAGATCTTAACTCTTGTGACAAACCAAATTTTCGTAAGTCAAGGCAATTACTCCTGTGACAAATCAAAATTTCGTGAGTTACGATAAAAGCCTCAGCAGCGACGTCAATGAAATAATAGAGAAGATTATCATGTATTCCATTTCATTGATGTAGACAACAATACATTCACCTTTTGCTTATATTCAGCGTGTACAACTGTCGGTGTGAAGAAGATAAAAAACGTTATTTGGACTTGCCGCGCAACAATCATAGAAGAATTGGCTTATTTTCTTGGTGTATAACAAAACAAATATACAGATACCAAAAACAAAAAGAAACGGGGGCCTTCAGAATCAGCAAACAGTGAAGTGCAGTCCGAGGAGTACGAGGTCATTATAAGCATTGATGTAGATTACAGCAGGTAACATGTGGCATTTACAATCAGACATTAATGTCTGATCTCCTTGTTCTAGTACCAATATCAGACAGTGAGGTTGTTGATGAATATCTGTGATAGCCGTAGTTGTCAGGTGTAGAAACTGGCTGTTGAGGATAGAGTGTCACTGGTGGAGAGAGGCTGTGTTGCGTAGGAAGCGGTGGAACAGTATTGTAACTGTGAGCTTCACCAGTTAAACTGCCCATGAAGGAAAAAGCAGAACTTCATATATAATATTAAGTAAACTTTAGCAGTTAAACTGCAGGTGAGGGTGAGACTGCTAAAAAAGGATCCACAAATGAAAAAATAACTCATCCAAAATAGATTAGCTTTGCAGTGAAGTTCCAGAAGTGTATCCAAATTATAGGAGGAATGGAGGATTAACCTAGACTAATTAACATCTACCTTAGAGTACTGCAACTATGTCAGAACATCACCAAAGGAATTTCATTTCATGTTTCAATGCTGTGCCACCAGCATGGGAAGGGTTTGGCAGAAAAGTACCTCGCTTGAACTAGCAAGGTTTGTGATAGATGACGGCTCAAATAATTAATCAAGAATAAAAACTGCCCAGACATGGCAGTGTCGGATATCTCACAAAAGAAAAACAATATCTAAGCTGCAATGAAGTTTTTGTTTTGGGGTCCTATAAATTAAAATCTGCACACACTATATTTATTCAAGAATATCCTAGTGCAATTAACATAGCTCAGACTGGCCAATAGCTGATGAAGCTTGCGCAGTTTGCATTTCTGTATGTACACATACAATGCATATGTTCGCTTAAAACAACGCAATACTAGGAGGCACAAAGGGCTTCAATTGTCAGTTATTTATGTTATGCTTATCAAAGTATGTGAAAAGAGAAATTCCATTGTCAAATATGACCTCAACCATATAGTTAAGCATCTACCCTCTTATCACATGACATGAAAGAAATTTAAGTACTACCAGGATAACTTATATTTTGTATATTTCAACTCAATAGATGCTAAAAAAAAAAGTCAGCCATGTAACAGATAGCAGACAGGAAGACAATTGCCATACTCAATTGATTTAATGGGAGAATCAGCTTTCAAGCATGGTTGTTTTAAATTCGGTAAAAAAGCAAGCACAAGCACACAGAAGGAACACTGCACATTCTGAACTCCGAAGAATAGTATAAGCAGCAACTAAGCACATAAAATAAGGAATTTAGATATGTTCAAGCAATAGTAATGGAATTGTGAGATTTCAATTTAGTTAAACATTTACCTCCTCACTTTCGGGAAAAGTTGATCATCTTCGCTTGTGATTTCATCCGACCGGTGGACATTGCTCTCTAATGAAGACATAGGCCATAGACTCTGTGCAGGTACTTCTCTGGAGAAGTATCTCCTTTTGATCAACTAAAAAAAAATTCTTTGTTAGCATCAGATGGAGGTACCTCCATTTGATCAACTGTGAAAATTTCTTATAAGCACTAGAAGTAAGTCATCCTCCAGACCAATAACAGCAGAACAGAGTACCAACCATGCGAAAAAAGTTCATTATAGCCTCCTTGTCATATTTTGCTCCTTTTGCAGCCTGTGGCCAACAGCCCAAGAAAGGAGCATTATGTTGATCTTGCCTTAGTATATACGCAAATAGAAATAAGGGAGCAATGCAAACAACAAAAGTCCTCCTAACATCAGTGATATTGTTTTAAGCACGTTATGATTACAAGAGTAGGAAAACAACTGAATTGAGCAAGCAATGAAATTCATGGGACGGAGGTTTTACAGCAAGAAGGCCTGTGCTCCCTGGAAAGCTTTCTGTAAGTGGGAGTTCTGCACTTGATGGAAGCAGGCCTTGCTTCTCAACCCACTGACGAGCAGCATCAACAAGATTGCCACTACTTCCCATGTTCCCTTCAGCAGCAATATCAGTTTTGTTAGCAATAACAAGATAAGGAACAGGGAGACCTCCAGGACCCCCAGTTCCTAACGGAGCAGAAAAGGTTCCTGCTATTGCAATTTCAATTGCCCATTTCTGCAAGCTCGTCTTGGTCCTCCGTTGGGAGAGATCATGGACAAAAATAACCCCTGGAACACAAAGAAAAGGAGTCCTTGAGGCTAAACTTTGATTCATATAAATAAGTTGACTTTTTCTTATAAAAATGTTACTAACAGAATAAGCATTGTTAACTAGCTTAGGAAACACCAACAATGAGATGTTCGTCCTATGAAAGCCATTCAGGCACAAACAAGAAAATCTAGTTTCTCTGCAGCTTTTAGATCCCAAGAAGCCTACGAGTAGAAAAAAGGAGTTTTAACAAATATAAGCATCACAATTCCTCTTTGTAAAGTTCAAAGAAACAGGAAAATAAACAATCCTATTGAGCAAGAAATAAAGTAAATCATGATTTGCTTGAAGATGTTCCCTGTTAGAAGTTGCAAGCCCTTCTCTTGGTGGAGAAGGTACTTCTTATGTAGGAGATAGCAGTAATGATGTGACTGCCATAGGTTTCAATGAACAGTAAAAATCAGGCTGCTATTTGTAAATTGACAAAAGAACATTATTTCGACTGTTTTCTGAAGAGTATAGACTGGTAAGAAGCTATGCTAAACAATATAACATTTTTTTCATAAACTTTGTCATCAGATATGAAGATAAATTTTTACTATTTGTCAGATAAAAGTGCTGCTAGCATAATCTATTAGTCATTATGATAACCTCCCTAAAGCCATTGAAACCACTATGAAGTATAATCAGACTACAAAGTCAATAAGCCACATAATTTTCCAATATTGGATCAATGAGTTTGTGGCTATCATAAGACCAATATAGCAATCACTAAAGTCACTCTAGTAGCAAACAGTTTCGTGGTAATGAAAACCCCTTGTATAGTAGCACGCCTAATTTATGCTATTTTGTATCCTAAACATATTATCCTTCTGGTCTGCTCCCTATAAATGTAGTCCCAAAAGATAATACCTTTCTTCAACTCACTTTTCATGGTCTGATGGTATTCCAATTGCAAATTCTTGGTGAGTGAAGACATATAATCATGGGCCTTAAGCTAAACTCCAATATACAATCGGTCCTTGAACCGGATATTGAAAGTAATTTGACCCTTAAACTGGAGGGCACGCCAATAAGACTTCCGTTAGAGAACTATGAGCAACACATACATTTATTCCGGTACCAAAACTGAACCAGTAAATGAATCTTATTCAGCAGAGCAACAGCACAGTTACGACATTAGAGCAAGCATAGGAAGAAAATTACCCTTCCTCTTTTTGTCTATAATTTTGACCATAAGACAAATATGTATCCCATTTCTCTTTGCTTTTAGTTTAAGCATTTTAAAAGGATGAAGGAATTAAATCACACACGACACATTCAGATTGGTGATTATTTCATGGACTGAATCGGGTAGTCATGCGGAAGAAACAAATTTGCATCTGCACCTTCCAAACCTATGAAATAAGCACTCAATTAAGAATAGATGTAAATAACTCAATCTATATTATAGTAGTATGTAATAACAGATATAGATGCACATGAAATATTTTAAGATTTAAAAAATAGAACAAATGTTATGAATTATCGGAGTACGATGCTCAAAGGGCAAATAGCAAACCAACCATCTCAATATAAGTTTAATCACATCACAACCACATGATCCACCTCTACACATCTCAATGAAGGAATTTAAAATTTTAAACTTCACAGGTCATAGAATGAGATGTAGATGATAAAAAAGACAATCATTATGGTGTTCATCTGAAATTAAAATTTGCATTTATTTCACATTTGAAGGGTGTTAGTTCTATGCTAAATATGCATAAAGAATAGCACATAAAGCATGCTAATATTTCACAAGCAAAAGTCCTTAAATGATAGTGAGGATGTTTCTGTGTACCATTAATTTGTGTGTAGAAGAGAGATCGACAATCCTTGTAGCGCTCATGTCCTGAAATATCCCATAGCTCAACAAAGAAACCTCTTTCAGCGTCACCATTGATGCTATTAGAGGAGCTGCCCGAACTTGCACAAGTAATATGCTGACAGAAGATGTAAGACACTCATGAGACCATCTATGGATCATAACATCAAAATAAAATAAAGAGCTAAGTTACCACCTTAACACCAACTTGGCACCCAACTGTAGGAGATGGGTGGGCTAGAGGCGAACCTTTCACTATTAGATGAACAAGAGATGTTTTCCCCACACCTGTCAATAGAATAGCAAGTCTATATAGTTACCTTTTGGATTATAATCATAGATAAGGTGAACAAGATATTGGCAGAGTAGAAAAGCTGTAAACATTATGACATTCAACATCTGATTTAGCTATCATACCACCATGACTGTAATTGCCTTTTTTCCTTCAGCTCCATGCAATGGTGATTTGGTTTAAGCATTAAAAGTCACTCCTACGAAAATACTTATGAAGATATTTGTCTAATTCTCAAATAAGAATCTGTTTATCATAGAAGCAATTATGAGACTACAACCTTACTTCCTATCTGAACCACAGGCCAGACCAAATTCAAAAGCAAGTGAACCAAAAGTTAGCACTAACATACAGCAAATTGGCCATAAAACCCGGAGGTTCACATATCATACTCCAACAATATAGATCTAATAAAACGATATAACTTCCATGTCATCAAGCCTAGAAGAGACCAACCCCTTAGAGCCTCATCACCACATCACATAAAAAGCTGACCTCAAACCAAATCCCATCAGGTTCATTTCAAATGTAAGTGTGCATGAATTCATAATATCTCATATCTAACATTCTGATTAAACAGACGAGTAGATCCCAAAGCTACTAGCTAAGCTGGAAACCCAAATTCCAACAATTACATATCTGCAAATTTTTGGATTACAAGCAAAAATGCAATGAACCCAAATTACAAACTGAACTCCATCATTTCAACATTACAAGTGAGAAAATGCATTTGCTTTACCTGACAAACAAACGAATTAACCAAATTCAATACAGAAACAAATTAAAAACAGAATCGCGTAGAAAAAAGAGTTGCCGAGTACCTGAATCACCAACAACGAGGACTCGGACCTGACCCACCGGCGGTCCTCCGATACCGTTCTGATCCCTATCTTCTCGATTCCTCCCTCTCCAAAACATCATCTCGTACCAAACTCCCAAGCGAAGGAATCAATACGGAACATTGCAGCAGAGATGTTTCATAACTTACTGCAGAAGCAAAACCACAAACACGTCTTGAGCAACAGATAGACGGATAGATAGGCACCTATCGAGGTAGACTGCTTTCGTAATTTGTTTCTTCAGTTTGGTTGAGTTCTGAGTTGAAGAAGAAGATTGATTGATTCAGAAAGCGGGATCTGAGAAATTGAGCGTGTACACTATGGAAGGAAGGTCTGACAGAGAGAATGGTGAGCTTTCGGGGTTTTTTGTCTTTTCCTTCATTTTTTATGATATTTTTATGGAGCTATACTAAGGTCATGTTTGGGAGTGCTTATTTTTTGCTAGTGTTTGGCATGTTGGCAACGCGTGCTTATGGCCAAAATAAGTTGCTTGTTGTGCTCTAAAAAAAAGCATCACAACGATGCTTCTCAGAAAAGCAGCACGGAGCTTATCTTCTCCTGAGTTTGTAAAAGACATCTTTACTTATATTAAGTTCAAATAATTACAACACTTATAAACTCTTTTACTATTTTTACTCTCTTATCTATCGCTCATTTCTCACTCTCTCCTGCGCTCGCTCGGCTCTTCTCCGCTTTCCCTCCCCTCCCCCCTTCCTTCTCTCGATCTCTTCATTCCTAACGCCGGTCGTTGTAGTATCTTTCTTTATCCGTCTTCTACTCATTCTTTGATATATCTGTAGTTGTCAATTTGTATTCCTTCTCAAAGCTATCATCATCTTCTTCTTCTGCTCTCGCTGCCGCAAAACTCTAACTCATTCTCCGATTATTGCTAGATCTGACGTTTTTCTTCTCACCCGCGAGATCTCGATCTTCACCGTCTCTACTATAGATCGGTTCTCGTCGGAGTTTTCGTCTGTTCCCCACCAGTCGATCCAAGAACTCGACATCTCAGTTGCAGACTGCTTCATTTTCTCTCTTCTCTTTCTAATTAATCTCCCCCGCCGCCGTTTCTCCACCGATTATTCTCCGGCGATGAGCTACAGAGCACTCGAACTGATGGGTCTCACGAACTCCTCTTGCTGCCTGATGGGAAGAAGAACAAGCATCGCGGTAGAGCCAACATAAACATGTTTGTTCTTCCTTTTCATATTTTTTCCTTTTCGTAATTTTTAGTTAATTTTGGTGATTATTGTTTTAGAATGAATGAAATTTTGCTACGATTCTCACTGAGTATTTAGGTGATTAGTGTTTGATAGTAATTAAGTTTTTTTTTGTTTTTATTTTTGTAAGTGCTGGTTATTGATTCTTCTTCTTTTCCCCTTTTTTTGTGTCTTTTTGGTGTTAGGCCGATGGAGATAAGTAGTAAGATGCGTGTCGGTTAATTCCGGAAGGTCATCCAAGTGCCAAAAAAAGTGTCTTTCGATCCAACTTCTTTGTGCATTTCTTTACATGTGAGTTATATGAACATGTCTTTGTAAGGAATCCTATAGTTAGCCTAAAGAGCAAATGTAGAGTACTTTCTTTAGGATTACTTGATATTAGTTTGATAATAGAGAGCAGAAATGTGTAAAATAAATGTATGATCACTTAATATTAGTTTGATCAGTCCTTAGGCTTTATTGAAACATGGTTGTTGAAACATGATTATTAGTATACATGGTTATTCATTCTAACAGTTATGTATTTAATTATTGTGGTTAGTTTCATATTGCTGTATTTATTTTATTAGTTATGTATCCAGGTAGGAAGTATATGAAGTATCTCTATGTATTTATATTTATTTTTAGGTTAAGCATCTGTATGTATGTTGTTACAGCAGCAATGCTGAAGAGAATTCTTCAACTAATGAGTGTTAAGGGATTGAGTATAGCTCACATCAAAGGCCACCTTCAGATATGTATGTATATGTATCTAGCTCTATGCATTTAACAATTTCCTTCTCTTTAGATCTGATCATTAATTAGATGTGTTGAACATTAATTGTTTGCCAAGCTCTGTTACTTACGTTTAATTGGGTCTTTAATTTGGTAGAATCAACCCCAAAAACTAGCTTAAAAGGTGAGGGTGCCTAAACACCCATAACAAAAATTTTAAATGTTTACTGTAAGGAAACAATTGTTGAATTGATTGTTAATTTTTTTAAAGAAATTGGGAATTGTACTTATTGTTTTCTGTTAGCTAAGTGTATATATGTGGAGTGGAGTTGTTTGCTGCAGCTCCAATTGGTTAATTAACCTAGCTAGTATGCGTTCAACACTTCTATTAATCTCTAGAAGTTGAAAACTAATATGCATGCAGTCCCTAGAAATCAACGAAATATAATTGAAGAAGCAATTATATGATGCATCCTTTGAAACTTAGCTACCTGTAGTGGATAGTGGAAGCTACTTGAAAGCGAGTCATGAGTTTGCAAGATCTAACAGCATGCATAAGTCATTCAGGAATTATTTTTCAACTTTCATGCTTCCTATTAATACAAATCATCATTAGAGAAAAGGAACTATAGAAACAATAGGAACAGATCAGTTTAGCAATGGAAGACTTACGATTTGTTTTTTCCCCTCTAGGATAGCTTATGTATCAGCTGTAACATTTCACAGTCTTTCGTTTTTATAAATTATATATGCATGATTTCTGTAGGCTCTTTAGTTTTAGAGAAAGTAGGGAAGTAGATAAAAAAGAAAATGCAAGCTTCTACTTCTTTATGTATTTGGTTGGGAGGGGCATTCGAAGGAAAGCAAAGATTTTCCTTTCATATACAATTTGAAATCCTCTGTTTAAGAGAGTGAACAAAAAGAAAAACATGTTTTTTTTTTTTTTTTTTTCTTTTTAAAGTTATTTTCAATCTATCATTTCATTTTTTTCTTTTTTCTTTCGTCTAAGCATGGCGTTGTTATTATTTTCAAGATGGCAATATAACGCAGATGAGAAGTGCCCTTGATTTTCTATTTGTTGTCTTTGTATCCATATGTTCAAAATAGAATTTTCAAGCTGGTATAATATGGCGAGGTTCTTGATTCTGATGCTTGGTCTGTGCATCTTCGAAAGTGCTTATGGTTTTGGCAGCTACTACAAAGTGCAAGCAGATAAAGCGGTGCAAGAAAATACTGATATGCTATTCTTTGTGCATCAAGTTCTGCCTGCTTAAGGCACTTGAAGTCAACGGTTTTCTTCAACAGCATCTTTAAAGGTCTTCTTCAACGGCATCTTTGTAATAACTAGCAGCTTGTAATTTTTGTAAATGGATCTTAGCATCTTTTAAGCAGTAGTGTATCAGTTAGCTAAAACAGTTAGCTTGAACAACCTTATGTTGGATGCTTATATGAGCTGAAATAGTTATATATTTATATGTTTATATGTGCTCACTGTTTTGGATGCATTGCTATGTTGATTGTTATTTTTATTGCTATGCATGCTGTATGTTTAATGGTGCTCACTCTTTTGCCTATTCAAATTGCATTAACGATCATTTTTGTAGTTTCTAAGCTTTACCTGATGTGAGTTTGAAATAAAAAAGCATTGTTTAATTTGAAACAAAAGAGCATTTTTGTAGTTGCTTGAGTGGTCACAACTAATAGTCAGAAGTCAAAGAATAACAAGCTACCAACAAAAGAGCCATTGTCTAGTTTAAGGTTTTTTACTAATAAGAATTAGAATTAGAATTAAGCTATAGCAAAAGTCCATTACACTTGTATTTTGATATGGTTGGAATTGCATGAGAAGTTCTATGTTTTGAACAAGGTTACATATTGAGATATATGAAATTATTTTTTGATTGTAAAAATGATTATTTTTGAGCAAGGTTACATGGTGAGACATATCAAATTATTTTTTATTGTAAAACTTAATTTTTTATTTTTGCAAATTACTTTTTCTGCATAGTATAGTTATATACTAATCATTGTTATTTTTGAAATAAATTACTTTGATTGTTATTGTTTATAAATATATTATTACAAAATAATAAATAATTATAAATATTATTATTAAAATATTAAATAAAATATTTTTAAAATATGTTATAAAATTAATTTTCAAAAGATAGATAATACCTGAAAATAAATTCAAAAATTTAATAATATATCATTTATTAAAAAAATAATTAAATTTTGATAATATATCGATTATTATATATCTAAGGGCACTTTGATAAAAATATTATTAAATAAAATAACAATAATATATTTATTAAAGGATTTGTAAATATTATTATAAAAAATATTTACAAAAAAATATTTAAAAAATATGTTATAAAATTAATTTTCGAAAGACTAGATAATACATAAAAATAAATTCATAAATTTAATAATACATCGTATATTATATACTTAAGAGCATTTCAGTCATTGTATATTTTATTTATTTATAAGCACAAGATTAGCTAAACATATCTTTAATTTTCTTTTATGAAAAGCTTTAAACAGTAAAATTTATCCAAACAGAATTCAATAAGAAGCAGCTTTTTCAGTAAAAAAGCACCAGCCGCTTTTTTCAGCAAAAGCACATTAACAGCAGCTTTTGAATGAAAGCTCTAAATTTTAAGCTTAGCCAAATATGCCCTAAGTTACTAACAATACGTTTCGAAAAAGCTAATGTGAAAATTTGAGGAACTTCAAAAAGGATTAAAATGTTTAATTTAGTGTCATTTTTTATTTAAAAATCATTCACTTTTGAAATAAATAATCCATCGGATATCTATTTAATGAAACTATCTTATTAGAGCGTGTTTTAAATGCTTGAATTTTTAGTTTTTTCCATCAGAATAAAAATTTTAAATACTTTACAAATTTCAAATATCAAATATAAACTTAATCAGAACTACATTTCAAAATTATTATACTTCACTTTCAACCCACATTTAAAAAATAAAAGTTATATTTCATTCTAATTTATTTAAAAAAATAATTAAATATAAAAATTAAATCACTTCTATTTTTTTTTTTAAAACACTTTACTTCTATTTTTACTTTCGCAAAATTTAGTGTATTCATGCTCTGAGTAGCTAGAAAACAATTGTGGTAGATGAAGAATGGATCAATTATTGTTTTATTTTTTTAGCCAAAAGTAAGAAGAAAAAATATAGAATATAAAAGACAATTTAGATGTATTTTTAAAAAGGTATGATAAAAAAAATATAAACAATGGTAGCGTATTATGACTTTTTGTTAAAAGAACATTTTTGGATGAACATAAGAATTACTATTATATTATTATAAGTGTCTGAAAACTAGTATATTTGTCTTCACTGTACAAATAAAATACCTATGTTGCATACAGTTATCACATAAAAATTAATTTTTTATACTATTAAATTGGAATAGAAAGCAGTTTAAATATAAATTTGGAGTTCTTATAAATTTATTGTTTTCAAGTACTCATTTACATGTGTAGAAGTAAGTTTCTTAAAAATAAATCTTTTAAAAAGTAAATTATTAAAAATATATATTTTTAAAATTAAATTTACAAAATTAAACATAAAAATTAATGAAAAATAAGTTTCTAATTAAAAAAAGTCACTTTAGAATGTATAATTTTGAAAAGAATTTAATTCAAATTATCTTGAAAAGATTTTTAGAAATTTAATATGAGAAATTCATTTTCCCATATTTAGTTCACTGTCATATGAAGAAATAAGATTGCTGCAAATAAGAAAAATCTGAATTACTATGTAAGGAGGAGGTGGTAATTTAAATTTCTAATAATATTACTTACGTTATTACTATTTATTTACCCAAAATACCATTATTTTTTTCTATTCATTCTTTTTCTTTTTAGAGTCATTGTTCATTCCCTTCCACGCGTCTAGATCTCCCTTGCTCGATCTTCTTCCCCCTGACAATCTCTTTCGCTTCTCTGCTACCTTCTTCCCTCTCTACCATCAAACTCTGCCGATCTCCTTAGCGTTAACAAGTGTGAGTTTCTTTTCCACTTGATCTTTTAAGTCTTTGATTGATGTGTGGAAAAATTTTGATCTTAATGAGTTAAGGATGACATTTGTTGTACATTGTAGAAAAGTAATTATGAACTGATTGTCTTTGGTATGTTTTGTTTGGACTAACATGAAAAAAATTTATTTGTTTGTGAGAACCTTTGCTACTGAGTTGAGTTTAAATCTTAACTGCTTTTGTTTGTTAAATATCTTTTTAATTGAATATTTTACCAAGTTTTTAGGAAAAATAAAAAATAATTTTGTGTTGATCTTGAAGGATGTAGTTGCTTAAAGATGATTTAAAGTTTGATTGACCGCACCAGTGGTGTTGTTATGGATCACGGCCCATTCTTACTAGTTTTAAGTTAAGTATTTTTTCTGTTCTTGAGCTTTTAATTAGCTTTACTCTTGCTTTTGTAATACTTCAATGGGAGGAATATAGGGTGTACACAAGCAGTGTTCGAAAAGCTATGGAATTCTTATGATTTTGAATTCCACTAATGTTGTGTTGCATTTGGAACTATATTAGCTGGTCTCTTTGATCTAGAGAGACTATCATATTGATACGTATTTAATGGTTAAGGAAAACTGAATGTCGCAAGTCTTAGCATTTGATGGTTAACATATGTCATCTTAATTGTTGTTAATAGCAATGATATTCTACAATTGAATATTAATATTCTACTATTATTGTTAACTAATTTATCTTTTGTTTGGCTATCAAATATGGTTATTCAATATAGCAGTTAGTAATAAAGTTTTGATTGCTTACTACTAATTATTTCTTTATGCGTTTAGATAATTAAATGTCTTTACTTTGATAACTAAATTGACCTTATAATTACTTTTTAACTTATGTTTCTAATAGACCAAAATAGATCAAGTTTCAGTCCATTATATAAAATTTTTTAATTAAAATCATAATCACTATTAAGCATTACCAGTTTCTTAGGATGAATAACATGGGAGCAAGTATTCTAAGTTTAAAGAATATGACATTTTTAAAATCATGCAACCTAATATAAAAAAATAATATTTACTACTAATTTGATATGTGTAGAGAATACACAAACAGACAGAATCTCCTTTTACAATTATATAATCTATTATAGTTTGAGGCTAGATTGAAATCATATTAAAAGTAAGGTAAATAAAAGAGATTTGTGAAGAGAGAGAGACAATTATTACATGCTGTTACAATATTACATCATATTTTTTCAAAAAGTTCGAACTTGTACGTGAATATTCTATTGATGCATGAAAATATTACAAAGTACTAATACAATCTTAACACATTGAACATAAAATTAATGTATAATGATAAATTAACGTTTATATGAATTTTTTTGTAGTAGAATTGCTTGGGAGCGTTAGATGGCACACATGTAAGTCAATGCGTGGAGTTAGACAACATTAAATATAGAATAAGAAAAAGTAAAATTGCTAATATTTTGAAAGTTTGTTCCTATGATATGCAATTAATATATATCTTATTTGAATAGGAAGGGTCATGTGTTGATTCTAAAGTGTTGAGCGATGTCATATGTATGAGAAATGGCTTTCAAATGCCTCAAGATAATAAGTAGTCGGGGATAATTAGAATACAATTAAAATACACTTCAATAAGACATATACATAGAGTATTATTACTTACGTAATGTTGACTATATACATGCAGCATGGTGAAGGGTTTTTAACTCTTTTCAGAGAGCAAAGATATTATTTGAGTGAATGGTATTATGTCCTTAGGATACGACATGGATTGTATAACTATAAGCACTCTTCGATAAGGAATGTTATTGGTAAGTGTTTGATATTGTTTAAGGGAAGATAATTTGTTATTAGAAACAAACCATGTTACTCAGTAAAGACTCAACGTAAGATTAATTTAGTGCACTTCTCCACATCTATATTATAAGAAAAGTGTCAATTGATCCATTTGGTTAAGAGATTCCAAAAGTCATTAGCATCATCCAAAATAAAAATTTAGGAAACTTTGTTTACGAATATTCCGATCTATTTTATAACACATGGTCAACATTGACTAATTTGAATTCCAATAATATTGTAGTACTATTCTCATAATATTTCTTTCATATTATTATTATTATACATTATTATTGTGTGCTTAATTATTTATTTGTTAGCTATAAAGTATAGCAATTATAATACTAGCAATGTAAGAGATGGAATTTTATGCTACCCAAGAAAAGACCATTATTAGAAATAGAGACATGAAGCACGTTTTGACAAAGAATGAGGATAAGAACTATCGAGCGTCTTCTTAAGCTAACTAACCATGCGACTATGATAGCAAACAATAGTACATTTATGGGTTAATTTTTGACATAACTAGAAATTTTTTTTATTTGAATGTACAATCAAATAAGTAAGATATTTTGTACTATTTTTTATTTATGATTTTTACTGTATTGAGCATTGGAGGTATTGTTGATGTTGTAGATGCTCTTGACCAGTAAATAATAGCACCTTGAAAATAATGGTGGACTTTGTTGGTGACTGTAACTTTATGCATAATAGAAGTAAAGATGTGGAACAATATATTCACATGCATTGATCAATAATAAAAAAGTTGTGAAATTCAAGCACTCCATAGTTAATTCTTGTTTTGGATTCAAACCTATGCATTGATCAATAACAAACAAGATATTCACATGCTTTTACAAATAACATCTAAGAATATACAGATGAAACCATATAGAGTAATCTAAAGAATATGATGAATTAGTTTGTTGTTATTTGTACAAAATAAAGAATATTTAGAAAAATACTAACATACTTTCGGTCATATTAAATACAAATAAAATAATAATAATAATACAGCATTGTTGGTAATTTAATATTTCATAAAAAAGAATTAAACGTTGTAATGTTATATTTTATATTTCACATTGACAAGAATCAAGATTCCCTTAGTAATATTGCAAGAAAAGAAATCAAATTATATCCTCAAGTTAAAAGTAATAAAAAAGGTCTTTTAGTTTTCACCTTGGGCTCGTTAGTTTGAGCATAAGTGAGTTTAAGAAGTGAGTTTCTTAAAAAATAAATTTATGAGAGTAATTTTTTGAGTAAATTAATTTGGTAGAAAAAACTTACTTAGGGATAAAATAAACATACCTTTTATCTTAGAAAAACTCCTTCTATCAATATTTCATGTTGTGCTAACTGAATCAATAAATAAAAGGTCAATCTCTTTGCAACTCTGTCAATTATCTTAGACGTGCAACTCATTGGTATAAGTTAGTTACGAATGGAAGTACATGCAACCATTAAATTTTTATATTGTTTGCCAAATCTACTTCTTCGAGGTGTTAATAGATGTTCAATGTCTATGAACAAACGCGATTTCAAATATTTTTTTGACATAATCTTACTGCTATATCAATACTATAGGTGTTATTAATTTCAGTTCCAAAGCGAAGTCGAGGAAGAAAAAAAATCCGCACTAATAATATATATTATATGAGCTGTAATAAATGCTAGTAATAAAGGGTGTGTTTTTTTTTAAACTAGGACAATAAATGTAAAATTAGTCGTGTGATTTTTAAAAACTTACCAATTACTCAATCATTGATTAGCCATTAGTTAAATAATCAAATCAATAATTATAAAAATAGCAAATAGTTATAAATTGGTATTTATATTTTCTTACTGATCAAACTTACGATTATTATTTCTTTTAATGTCAGATGATGAATAGTTAACAGTCATTGAAAACATCAAAGTCGAATCCACATTTTTTATGAAGATAGAATGTTAAGCTAATTAATAATCAATTAATAAGATGATATTTATATAATATAATTAGATAAAAACTATATATACAAATCCAGAGTTTGGTCGTTTTTAAAGAGTTGAGTTTAATTGATTATTATCGGAAAACTAATTATTATTTCTTTAGCCTGATTATATCATCATGTGTTTCATTCAAAATAAAGTAAGCAATGATAGACCTATCAATATCAATTTAGTAGTATAATATACATGTGACCAAAGACCGTGTTATGACATCATGCAATGGTCTCTTATGATGCCACCATAATGGTTCTTTTAGGATAATTTCAAATAACTTGCATATTATTATTTACATTCACCTTTCACTCTCTTTGTTCACTACGATCAATTACTTTGCTTTAATAAGCAAATGAATATGATTACATGAAACCAATCATTAATTAATCCTTCTCCCGACTAAAGAAGTGTCTAGAAAACTATTCAAGATTCCTGAAGTCGTTGATCGCAAATTTCAAATTTGGAAGACGGGATAATTTGTTAATATCTTTTTTTACACTACAAATTGTTTGAAGACGGCAAGCTTCGTTTCCATGTGTATTAAATTGCCGCAGGATTACATTATTTATCCTACGCCACCGTTTCTATAAACAACTTCCGGTCCAACTAAACGCTATTTATTTCATGAACACGCGTTAAACTACTGCATCGCTGTAGAACATTGAATTCAAAAAGACCAGGCTCGTGGGCCTAGTTGTCCTGCCCTGCTGTGTCACCCAGAGCTTCGCATAATTACAATTTGATTTCTCCATCGGTAACGTTCTGATCTTTCTTTCGCGTGCACGCTCAGCCGTTAGATTTCATCACATTCTGAAATTACATCACTGTCAACCGTCGCTGGATTTTCACTCTGACTAATGAATGGGTGCGTTTTGGGTAGCTTACGACAAAACCAATTGTTGGCTTTTCAATTTTTATATTTTTAATAAATTTTTTATAATATTTATAAAATTTATTTATAATAAAAAAATATAAATAATTTTATGTTATAATATTTTTATTAATTATTATTATTTTGTTTTCTTAAATAAAAATAATATTTTTAAAATAAAATAATAAATACTTTTTATTTAAAAAAATCTTTTTTATAAATATTTTCTAACCCTCCTAAACTAATCTCCATTTCAACCAATCCTGATGAAATAAACAAAACTGCACCAAAGCTTGTTTCTATTTATTTTGAACAAGTGCGCGTAGAAACACGATTAACCATTACCAAGCTTTTCTTGTTCTTTATTTTAAGTTTTGCATCTTCACTCCGTCAGGGCTGTTGCTCGAGCTCGATTCGAGATCTTTGATCCCAAGCAACAGCAAAGCTTCGACTTCTCTTTGTTTTGATAGTTTGCTTGGAAGTGAGTCGGGACCAGATCCATCATTCAAAGGTTTCTGCTTTGGGACAAAGATTGCAGCCTTCGTAACGCTTCTAGCTGAAGTTAAGTAAAAGAAATATGATTGAATGAGTATCTTCTTGTTCAATTTCTAATTTTCAAAGTTGTTCTGATGAGCTGTAGTGAGCTTGTGAGCCAAGTTTTGTTGACAAAAAAATACAAACAATCAATAAGTTAGAAATTACTTTGCGTTTGATCGAATGCTTTCGTGTTGTTTACTTGAATTTAAATTTCTCTTTACTTTTTTTCTTTACTTGGATTTGGATTTGTTTTCCTGTCTGCCGGGAGAACAAATTACCAAGTTAATTCCTAGCTTATCCAAATCAAATCTGTTTAAATCAAGTCAATAGAAAGGTAGTATCGTCATTTAACTTCGACAGTCTCTTTCCATTTTTGAACTGCTGTCTAGCTTTCCAGCCGCTCGCCGGTGTCGGCCAGGTGAAGGCGACAGGAAACTACTGTAATAACAAAGTTATCCTTTATTAAAGGGGGTATGTTTGTCATTTCAAGCTAGTTAGCCTTACCTGAAAGGCAAGGCCTTGTCTGGTTGTCAGTAGCACTGCTAACTTTTTCTCAAGTAGAGCACGTGCATTCGGTAAACTCGGAACATTCTTGTTTATTTTTTTTGATGTTTATCAAAAAAATTTTGTTTCCAATAATTTCTCTCAAATCATGCAATTATAATTCAGGTCATGCAGTTATAAATTCCGAAGATCGCACTCAATTTTCTTCCAAATCTCAATTTCAGAAAGCGATTTCTCAATACTTGCATAATAATTAATTATTAGGTCTTTAATATTATTGCAATTATAACCCATCTCTTTGAACGCAATCTCGTGTTCTTCCCCTTCACGCACTGATGCAGTTTTCCAAAACAAGCCAGAGCTTCTTTTGAGCCCAAAACCCCAACCATCTAGTATTTTTACAACTAAAGCAATCCATTTTGTTCTCACCAATTTGTTCTGACCCTACATATTCCCTAGTACCCTTTTCTTCTTGTTTCTTCTACGAAAAAGCTAGATTCTGTTCTTGTACTTCAACACCTTCATCACTAGCTCTTTCTCCTCTACTTCTCAGAGAAGCAAAGGAAAACAATGGGGGAAGAAGAAAAAGATTTAACATCAGAGCAATGGTTGTCTCGAGCACAATCACTCGTTCCGGCGGCACTCGAAAGCGCGAAGGCGGCAAATGCGTTCACTGGAAGATGGAAATCGATTTCGTCTAAGCTCGATCAAGTACCTACTTGTCTATCCGATCTGTCAAGTCACCCGTTCTTCTCGCGTCACTCGCTCTGTCGTGAGATTCTGCTGTCTTTTACGTTGACGCTTTCGGATTCGATCTCACTTGCGGGAAAGTGTCGGTCGGGTAGTGAAATGAACTGTGGCAAGCTCCAGATGCAGAGCGATATTGATGCGTTGTGCGCGAAGCTTGATCTGAATCTCCGTGATTGCTCAATGTTGTTGAAAACAGGCGTCCTTGCGCCGCCTTCAGCGGAAGAATCGGTTAGGGAGCTTCTGGCGAGACTTCAGATCGGACATGCCGAGGCGAGGCATCGGGTGCTTGATGGATTGCTTGATTCTCTTCGGGATGATAGCAAAGCTGTTCTTTCGTATCTTACTCGGTGCAATATATCGGCAATTGTTCAAATGCTCACTGCTACTGCCCCGAAGGTCAGGGAAAAGTCGTGCACTGTGATATGCTTGTTAGCCGAGTCTGGGAGTTGTGAGAATTTGCTTGTATCAGAAGGGGTTTTGCCGCCATTGATCCGTTTAGCAGATTCCGGAAGCTTGGCTGGAAGGGAGAAGGCAGTGATATCTCTGCAGCACTTATCCATGTCGTCAGAGACTGCTAGGCTGATTGTGGGCCATGGCGGTGTGCCTCCGCTTGTTGAAATTTGTCGTACAGGGGATTCTGTTTCACAGTCAGCAGCGACAGGTGCGCTGAAGAACATTTCTGCTGTGCCTGATGTCAGGCAGAGCTTGGCTGATGAGGGGATTATTAGACTCATGATCAATTTGCTCAATTGCGGCATTCTTCTAGGGGCAAAGGAGTATGCTGCCGAATGTTTGCAGAATTTGACATCTACCAATGATAATCTTCGAAGAGCAGTGATAGCAGAGGGAGGGATTAAAGGTTTGTTGGCATACCTTGATGGGCCGTTGCCTCAGGAATCAGCCGTTGCTGCATTGAGGAATCTTGTGGGATTGGTATTAGCAGATACTTTGATGTCACTCAGTATTCTTCCTCGGCTAATCCATGTGTTGAAATGTGGATCTATTGGGGCACAACAGGCTGCAGTTTCTTCTATTTGCAAAATTTTGAATTCATCTGATTTGAAAAGGGTCATTGGAGAGTTCGGATTTCTGCCAATTCTAGTGAAGCTGCTGGAATCCAAGTCATGTGGAGCAAGAGAGGTTTCTGCACAGGCAATCGCAAGTTTAATGAGCTACCCACAGAATTGCAGAGAAGTTAAGAAAAACGAAAAGAGTGTCCCGAATCTAGTTCAATTGCTTGATCCAATCCCACAGAATCCAGCAAAGAAGTATGCTGTATCATGCCTTCTATATCTATCTTCGAGCAAGAAGTGCAAGAAGTTAATGATCTCTCATGGTGCTATAGGATACCTTAAGAAGCTCTGTGAAATGGATGTCCCCGGAGCGAAGATACTGCTCAAGCGAATAGAAAGAGGGAAACTGAAGAATTTGTTTAGCCGGAACTAGATATAACGGATTTTTATTGTCCCAACTAATGCTGCTGCAATTCTATCTGTAACCCTTTTGTAATCCATGTTTCACCGTCTCTATGAAACATGAAGTACTGTAACTGAAGCTGTTGTAACTCAGTTCTAACTCTCTTCTCAATCAACATGTGATAATGTAAGATATGAATGCGTTCCAAAACCGTCTCTAACCCAGCATTTCTTGTATCTAACCCAGCACTTCCTGTATCGAACCCTTCAAATCAAAGATTTTGTCGGTTACATATGTTTGTACTTGCAATGAAGTGAACGAGTTTGTTCCTTCTTCATATCTGACGTTATTTTCTCCTTAAAGAAAATGAATTTTACCTAGGACTCTATTTCCTGAACATTCAAAAGCCAAGATATGGTAAAGGAAATTTGCTGCCGATGTAATTATACGGCAAGTTCAATGCCTATATGGATCGGCTTTTCACAAAAATATTTATTAATTTATTAATATTATTTTTTAATAAATTTTTTATAATATTTATAAAATTTATTTAAAATTTTAAAAATATAAAAATTATTATGATTATTTTTTTTAAAATAAAAATATTTTATAAAAATTTAGTGTCAATACTATAAACTACTGCAATATGCTAAAGCCGTATATCTATAGGAAATTCTGCCGTTGAGATCTACTTCTGTTTGCCGGGATCATCTCGTTTCTGTTTATGTCTGATTGCTTATATAATAATGCTGTTAGCCTTGTAGCTTCTGGATACAGAAAACGCACATATATTTCTTACTTGTCGAGCTAATTATTGGCTGCGACTTTAATGGCTTATTTATCTACACTTTAAATTTCATTTTTTTAAAAATTTATTTGTAGCTTTAAGTTCACTTTTAAATTAAAGAAAATACAAAACTTAAACTAAATACTTTTTTGTAAAAAATCAACTTTCAAATTTAAATTTTAAAACTGAAAATTTTACTTTCAAATTCACTTTTAATACAAATACAAAAAACTACTTTTTACTAAATTATTTTTATTTTCATACTTATTTTTTATAAATTTAACACTAAAATAAATCTGCTCTATACCAGCTACTGCGCTTCGGTGAAATTTGGTAATAAAGATAGGGGGGGTTGATCGAAAGAAAACTGAAGTAAAATTTTGCTTTGGAACCAGGCCTCAAAGGAGTCCTCCGTCTCTTTTGCAATATTGTACCGACGTTTAAGAATATTTATAAAATAGAGCATTTTTAGAATTGAAATTATTTTTATTTATTTTTAAAATAAGTTTTATTTTTTTATTTTAAAAAATAATAAAACTTTTTTAAATTTTTAAATAATATTTTATATATTTATAAAAGATGTATTAAAAATATGAAATAAAAAAATAAAAATCAGAATTTAGAAAAGCACCCTATATAATGCGGCAATTCTTTTTGTTTTTTATTTCCAATTGTGCAGTACAGTTATAGGTGCAAAAACGGGCCGGATCAAGTTAATAGACCGGGCCGGGCTGGCCCGATTTGGGTTAAGTATCCGAGTCGGACCAGTCCGGCCAGATTTTACTTCTCATGGTCCGGCCCGCCATTTATCCGAATTATTTTTAAATTTTATTTTTTAATAATATAAAATTATTTTTATTAAATTTGATCATGTCAACTGTCATGACCGGTCACTGTAAACAGTACCGAAGGACGGGTCGGCTGACATGCCAATATAGTCGGCCTGTTCTGTCCGTTGGATCGGGCTAGGCTGGCCCGATTCTGTCACTGCTTATCGGGCCGTGCAGGTCGATGATCGGGCCAACTGATCATCCCGCGGACCGGTTCGTTTGGCCCTGCCCATTTTTACATCTCTATGTACAGTATAGAAAAAGAGATATTCCATTAATTTTACTACTGTTTGTCTCCTATGTTATATTGTTAGTTAGCAATTCAAAATGTTTAATATGAGCTCAATATAAAATGTTTATTTCGGTATGGTTCATTACTTTCTAGTTTTCACCTCGTTTGAAATCCACCAGGCATCTTTATTTATATGCAGCAATCCTAAAGAGGAGATGTGTCACTGTTAAGACACAAGAATGTACTTAAGCGCGTATTACAGTTTTTGCTTAAATTACAAATGTAATGCATTCATTTGACGATCAAAGCTTGATTCTAACAATGAAAACTGTTTATCATGCAAAAGTCACCAAGGAAGCAAAATGAGAAGCCCACGGAAAACCTTGAGGTATGTTTGGTTGTGCTGTTAAGGTACTATTTGGCATAGCATTCTGCTCTATTTCGTTTCATTTTATTATATTTTTGGTTACTTTTTATAAAATTTATTTAAAATTTATAAAATATAAAAAATTTTATATTATATAAATTTTTTTATTTTAATTAATTTTTTGAAATAAAAAAATATAATTCATTTATCATAAGTACTATTTTATTTTAAAAAACTATATTCTTCATAAGCATTTTAAAAAAAGCTCCTAAATTCTTCTTTCGCTTCTATTTTTATTTTTTATTTTTAAAAATTATTAAATATAAATATAGGAATTTCTTAAAAATTAAAAAATATAAAGAAATTGTATCTTATAATTTTTATATGTATAATTTTTTTTAACTAAAAATATCAATCTTACTTCTAAATATCTCACCAAAAATCATTTCCAAAAAGGCATCTTATTTTAAGCAATAAAAAAATACCACTAACGTCATATTTGGATACATAGTTAAAAAAAAGAGTAAGAGTAATAAATAAATAAATAAATAATAAAGAATGGATAGGAAGAATAATTATTTAATTTTATAATATTTGGATATATAATATGGATAATAAATTAACTATGTTTGAATAGATAGATAAATAAATGAATAATAGAAGTAAATTTTTTTATAAAAAATTCAAATCTTCTTTTTATTTGTATTAATCTAATCTTTATTAATATAATTTTAAATAAATTTGATTAATATTAAACAGTTAGAAATCGGCATTCCTTTAAATTTTGGACAAAAATAAATACATCAAAATCGAACACATATAAAATACAAATTAAATAACTTTGGGCAACTCTAGTAATACAATCGTGATCATTCAGTGAGTAAGGAGAGAGAATATCCGTATCTCTATTTTATATAATCTTATACTGCTAATAAAAAATTGTTTGATAAATCTTTGGTCAACCTCGACATGATGAATCTATTGGAAGCACTACATTATTATTTTTTTCCATTTCTTCTAATTGTCGTAGTTAACTAGGGACATAGAATTTGTGGAATACCAACTTTGAATTAAGTAACATAAAAGAAATATGAAAGAACTTTTTTAAACATTTGTTTGAGTGAGATTTCCTTTTTTCAACTCACTAGAATACCCGCAATATGTTGTAATTTCAATCCAAATGGCCCAAAAAATAAAACAAAAAAAGCTTGCATGAATTCCGCCGACATGCGCGCTAACTCTCAGGCGATACATCTACGGTGCGTTTGATTTACCTTACTAGAAAAATAATTTTTTAATTTTTAATTTTATATTTTTTAATATATATTTTATGAATATTTAAAAATTTTATTTAAAAATTTAAAAAAATTTTACGTAGTAAGATTTTTAATTACATACTTTTATTATTTTTTAAAAAATAAAAATATATAACTTATTTTTGAAAAAAATAAAACTATTTTTTATTCTAAAAAAAATTTTATTTTAAAAGTACTTTCAAACGCTCCTTAATCATTCGAAATAAAAAAGGTCAGTGCAAGATTAGGATTGATACAAATAAAACTTAGTGAGTTTGAGGATCGATGATAATGACCGACAAATAGAACTGTTGTAGAGTTGTTGGCGAGCATCTTTGGCCGTTCATGAGATCACTGCTAAATTAGACCAAGTTTCATTAATTTTTAAAAGCCTCAAAATTTCTAATTTGATTAACAAGACTAGTTCAACATATAAAATTATATTTGATAATAGTTGGATGTTATTTTAGTTTGAGTTTGCCGTAATTGAAGAACGAAAAGTCAATGAATATACACAGCTATAAGAACTAAGTCGATCGTCGATCCAGAAAGCTGTCCGGATAGATAGTTCTCGGATTGATCCATTAGGTCAACATGGCTGTATACAGATTGCGGTAGCCTGCGGTGAAGACTAACATTCTAACTTCACCTACGGCCTCCGAGCTCTCCAAAATAAAATTAGGTAAAAGTTTCATCCATAATTCTTTTCTTTTTTTCAAAGATAAAATTCTAAATCACAACATATATCAGAACTTTTACAAGATCGCATTTAAGAAAGTAAACATTCATCAAAACTCTGATAGTATTCATCAGTAATAAGTTCTCCTATAGCACTAACAGTAGATGATGTTCGTACTACAGCAGCAGCATCAATAGCAATTCATCTTCTTGTCTAAGAATCTCTACCGACATCTCTCATTCTGATCCTCACCACGTTTGTAATCAAAACTATTCCACTCAAAAATAAAAAAATAAAAGAATTCAAACTTTTCTCTAAGGAAGAAATTTAATTTTAATACAATTCAATGAGAAAAAAAGTGAGCGATTAGAGAAAAAGCAGTAAGCTTACTGGAATGCCTTCTCTTTGATCAGCTATTGTCCGAACTCCAGTGCCTTCATCTTATCATATCACTTGATACCATCATATGATAACCAATACCGAAGTTTTGGTCCGGACGCATTTTTGATCGGATAGATATCGGTACGCATTCTCTTCAATCAAGATCTCCCCGGCTATCTCCGCTTCGCTGAACGAGCTCTCGATCTCGACGGAGGAGCAACGGTATTGGTCTTGATCTCACCGAACGAGACAAACTTAGCCGAAAGAGGAGACAAGAAGTTCCGCCCGAGAACAAGATTTCGCAGAAAAAGGGACACACTAATTAGACAAGGAGAAAAAACCCTAAAGTACAGTCAACTACGCAATCGAACGATGTTTTAGATAAATTGGATCGTATATATATATATATATATATATATATTAATGGCCTCGGGTTGACCAAGACGGATGGGTCGATATGTCAATCCTCGATCCGCCCGGTTCGACCGGATCAAAGTAGGTCATTGATATAACCAAATTTTTTGTAGATTCGAATCAATTTAATATCCGGATTGATGATTTTTGGATCGACGCGGAACGTTCGATTCGACCAAATTTGTAAAGACTATACAAAAATAAGTTTATATTGATGACCAAAATCAATTTTGGTCCTATCAAAATTTTATGAAATTCTACTATAGTTTACCACTCTGATTTATGTCAAAATATTATTCAATTATATAGCTTCATTAATAATCTCTTATTATAAAGTAAATATAATTATCTAAATTATTTGAAATTTAGTGATATGAAATATCAAAATTTTAAATTATATCCAACAACTTTATATGATAGTAAAAATTATGATAATCATTTAAAAATATTAATTTTAAGACTAATAGCGACTAGTGTCATGATTGAACACTAGCGTATGAAGTAACAATGGTAATGAATTCTACTAGTCATAGATGTATTTGATAATAACAGCCTACAAATTGGTCAAATTTTCTTTCAATAGCGCCATGGAGCAGTATGGTCGTCGTGAACTTGAAATTACCGACCATCTTTTTTTTTTTTTTTTACATATACATTTGTGACTATGATTATTTTGAAAACAACATTTAATTGATGAGTTGATCATTGTTAATTACACAAATTTGGTACCTGATATGTAATTATAATCAAGAATCTTGTCGTTGTTATGGTGCTTGTATCTAGTAAAATTTGGTCGTTGTTACTTTCGTTGGCATGCTATTTTGGTCGCTATTAACCGATTTTTTGCCATATTAACTTGATCGCCGTTGAGTTGTTAGTGATCAAAGATCTCAATCGCAGTTATATTTCATATTAGCGATCAAGCTAGTTTTTATGGTCGCTATTGGTATCTGAGATCAGCCTAATGCAATCAACTTACTTGCGACCAATTTCTAGTCACTGATTGTAATAGTAAATAATTATTTTGTATTATAATCTATGTTTTTTTGTTCTAAATAGCACTTTTCTTGTAGTGTTAGCAAGAATAGTGAGAAAGTTTTTGGTAATAAATTAACATATCAATCTATTATTAAAATTTTTTAATTTATTGTTTATTATACAAGAGTCAAAATATAGAATGACGTAGAGATGAGGGGTGGGGGGAGGAAAGAACACAAATCCATCCATAGGGGCTCTTTATTTGAGGTGCAAAAGTAGGACAATGGCCCATGGGCTTATGCAATGAATATATCTCTTCAGGTAGGATCTCATTCGAACTCTATAAGGAATGTCTTATGGGTTGTATAGCAGAATCAGGTACCTTTCGAAATTACTTTTCATCTAATTTTATTTTTATTTTATAATTACTAAAAATTTTATTTTAAAATTTAGGAAGATTAAAAATTATAAATCATTAAATTTTATTATTACTTATTTTAGTTTTAGAATAAAACATAAAACTTATTTTTAAAAAAATTTTAAAATATTTTTTGTTTTTAGAAAACTCCTTATAAATATTTCCAGCCTTATTGTTACAAAAAGCATAGGCCTACCATTCCAGCCAGCAACAAGGAATGTAGCTTTTATGCATTTACGCTTCTCTACCACGTTACTGGGGGCGTTGCATAAGACCAGCGTTTTAAAACCAACCCGACCCGACCGGGTCGAACCGAAATCCGACAATTTGGTACGATTTTGGGTTGAGTAAGTAGCATAATCTTGTATGCAATAAATCCGGTAAAACTCGATTGATCCGGCCGATTTTTGAGTAACCCGATGACCCGATAGAACGGATTGATCCGATATTATTATTAAAACAAATAATTAAAATAAAATATTAAAATATGGTTGCTTTTTGAGTTTTTTGCTGCTTCGAATTATTTCTATTAAATTCTTAACCCACCATCTCCCTAACCGGTTAACCTCTTTTTTGCTGTCGTTCTCGGCGCCAATCATTGTTGTTGCTACCACGCTCTATTGATCGCCGCCGAACCATCTCTACTCTGCTGATCTTTATTATATGTAAGGCGATAAACAATTATACATAATTACATATAGCGTAGCTAATTTATAATATTTAAAATATTAAGATCTTTTATATTTTGTACTTTTTGATTATTGTCTTGACTCTTGAAAACTATTATTTCAAAAATAAAAAATATAACTTCAAAAAAATATATTCAATATTAATTGTATATATCATATTTTAAAAAAATTTTAATAGCTGCTATGATAGATATTATAATATATATACTATATTTATAATATTAATATTTATTTAATAAATCCGATTTGATCAAGTGGTCAATCCGATGATCCGTTGAGTTAACCGGTGATCCGATGACTCGATACATGATTGTTAAAATTCTGATTTTAATTCTAAAATTTTTAAGATCCCGATTTTACTTACGATTTTACGATTTCAGTTTATAAGAAATTTTCATAAATTAGGAGAGCTCTCGAGAATTTTGACCGAAGTTGGAATAGCTAAAGAAAATCAATCGTTTATTTATAGCAGGTGTCAAGGTTATCAAAATCCCGATTTAAATCTTAAAATCTTACGATTTTACTTCATCTAAACGATCCCGATCTTAAGTAAAATCTTTTTTGAGTAAATCCCACCTAAATCTCGATTTAAATCTCAAGATTGGTAAGATCCCAATCTTATAC